>JACAZG010000015.1:0-1200000 GCA_014461125.1 Mycena kentingensis (nom. inval.) | reverse complement strand
CAGGAATCCAATGCAATAGGGATCTGGACAGAGCCAGGAATTCCATGGTATTCACTGAGTGCATTGGCTGGATAAATAATAAACTCACGATTTCGGCTACCTCTGCCGCCGTCCCGAAACGCGTCGGGAAATCATCCTTGTCGATGTAGTCGTTCGTGGAGGGGTGCAACGCGTCGCCTTTGGACAAGTGCCTGCAAAGCCGCAGCTTGTTCGGCTTGCCCGGCTCCTGCGTCTGCTCTGCGACTATCATCGGTGAACACTGAAAGTGCCCGCCTACGATCTCGCGTACCTTGTCCTTCGTGAACGGCCCGCTCATCCGGCCCGCCTGCACTTCTTCATCGAGGTACGACTCGACGAATCCGCGGTGTTTGTTGACGGAACGATGGTTAGGGAAGACGACTGTCTCCTCGAGCGTTTTGAACGAACCCATCGAGAATCCGTTACGCATCGAGTCGACGAGGCCGGGGTGTTGGTCCTCCAATCCGTGGAGACGTAGCAGGCATTCCATCGCGTCCACATCGTACGGGCAGTTGATGCGTGTTCGGATTTCCGCAAACTCGGGGGAAAGGGAGGAGGTTGGCGGGTCAAAAACGGGATGGGAAGAGGGAAGTTCGGGGGAGGGCGGTCTCGGTGGGGGCAAGAAGGGAAGGGAGTTCAAGAAAGCGTCCGCGTCTTCCATCGACGCGCTACAAGAATTCGGGGTTCCGCTGGCACTGCCATTCGAAAGCCCGGTGAGCGGCGCTGAAGCAGAAGGAGCAGACGTGGAGTCTGGCGTCTCCGTGGCTTCCGTCGCAAGACGTCGCGTTCCAGGCGCGACAGATCTCCTTGCCGTCCGTCCCGACGAGCTTGTGGTTGTGGATCCGCGCGCGAATTGGCTTCCCATCGGGGAACGTCTTCTCGGCGCATCGAGCCTGTTTGTGTCCGCGTTTTGCGCAGAGAAGGCACACGTCCTGCCGCGGTCCGCCGGCGGTGCCCTTTTGAAACAAAGCGCGACCTTGTGCCGCAAGGGCGCCGATGCGGCCGGTTTTGGGCGCGGGTTGGGCGGCAGGAAGACTGGGCTGGGATAGGGCAATATTCGCCGCCGGGAGGAGGGGCGTCGAGGAAAGGAAGGTCGGCGCCGGAGGGATAGAGGTTGACGACGCGTTCTCCGCCCACTTCTGGTCGATCTGTACCCCGGCCTGGTGCTTATCGTACTCCATCTTATGCCACCTGCCTTCGTCGAACAGGAAGGGAGTCGCCATCCACTTCTTCCTCATCGCGATGTCCGTCAGAAGTGCCGCCTTGAAAAACTTCTTCGGCTCCGGACGCGCACCCAGCCACTGGTAATGCTCCTTGAGGAAGGTGACGAGAGCGTCGTCCTGCATCTCGCGGGCCCAGCGGACCTGGTTTGCGGCGGACTTGGCCCAGTCGGCTCGATCAAGATCTTCTTCGCGCCCGCGCAACGACTCGAAGTGGGCCTGGTCGAGCAGAAGGATCTGTTTGTCGCTTCCCTGGACGTACTGCTTGCTCCGTAGCAAGAGCAAGGCATTCTGGTTGAGGAAGGCGAGGTTCTCGTTCGTGAAGAGGGAGGCCGAGATGTATTTATTGTACGAATGGAGATCCTTGAGTACGGCGTCGAAGGTGACGAGGCCCGAGTCGGCGTCTAGGAGGATGGGGGCGGGACGGGTGAACTTTTTCTGCGGGGGTTGTCCTTCGGGGCTATCGATCTTGCGCTTGAAGACGCGCATCGAGGCCGCCAACGAGCTCGGGGAGAGGGCGCCGAGGAACGCCAGAGCTTTCGCCTTGGGGGATTTGGGAGTGGACGGGGTCGGAGGCGAGGGCAGGGTAATGACGGACTCGTCGTCCGAATCCGTGAAGGTGGGCGGGGTCTCCCCTTTTTGCCTCCGCGGAAGCTTTTTCCTTCTGGTGTTCGTACCACGCCAACCATCTGTCCTTGTTCCTACTCTTGATTTCCTTGTTGGCCTCCTCGACCGCCTCTGCGGGCCTCTGCTTGAGGAACGCGCACAGGTCGGCGTTCGCGTGCGTCTTTCGTTTCCGTGTTGCCGGCGGAGGGCGGCGGAGCCGCGGAGGAGGACCCGCCCTGGTCTTGCGGGGGGGGTAATGGTTGTCATTCGGCATTCGGGTGCGGGTACGACGAGATAAAGAAAACGAGTATCCTGGGCTCTCGGCTTGTCGACGCGCGAGACAACCAGTTTTGTCACGCGGCACAACCCAGGCCCATCTAAACTACCTTATCCTACAATAGGTCGAGCCGCTCGTGCCTTGCGTCGACCTATCTCCCACTAAGGCATGCAAGGCCTTTGCCAAAATCAATGTACCTTCGTACCATTCGGCCGGTGAGGTAGAATAAAACGGTATGTTAGCTTTTGCTTTACTGAACAATATAAAACATCTTTTTCAATGCTGGTTATTAGTCCCTAAACGTGTTATCATCTACTCCCAAAGTTGGCAAGGAACACAAAATCCCCACGATGATGCTGCGCACAAGTTTGTGTGTGTAATTGTTTTTCTTTTTTTTTTTTTCCAAATAGTGTAAGATTGATTAAAGATTCTCCAGAAGCCAGCCTCCTAAGGAGATCCAGACCCGTTTTTGTACTGGCAAAGTTGTCCTGGGCTCCAAAGAGCAGCGGACCGCAGACTTTCTGCACATTGTTGGTGCAGAGGCAAACGGGTGGCATCTACGCCGGTGCAGGAACTGGAATTGACCCCGGAATCCAATTCTTTGCAGTAGCCAAGCCAAAGCGCGAACGGGCAGCATATCCCAAATTCAAGTCCGCAGAGAGATTTGTCGGGCGGAACCACAATCATGATTAAGCGTGTAGACATACGCCGACCGGTCAACCCCTGACATTTGATGCTATGGTTTTGCAACCTCTCACGAGTTGCCCACCATGATCATGACGGGAGCAGAAGGTATGGCAAGCCGGCTTATTTGGAATCTGCTGCAATGGTGAATGAGTTTGATGAGGTGTGTACTCCTCTGTGTTGGTTTTTTTTTTTTTTTGTTAACTACCCTTTATTCAGGCAGCAGCAGTGTTAGCTCAAGACGTGTATGATCAACCCGCACCCAATTTCCAGACTCAACCGCAAATATTGCAAAATCTATACAACATACCCCGCATTCGAGGTCTTATCAATGTGAGCATGTTGGCCCAGCAGACTTACCTCATCTCGGTTCATTTGGTTCTGGCCATATCAACGGCAAAGACGACCTCGCCCATCTTTTTGCACATGAGCGCCACAACGGATGCAGCAGGCAATTCCACTTGTTTATTCTATGTGATAGACTTGGGTACGTTCGTGGAGCTTGATGATGATACATCTGTTCTGTTTTTGGGTGGTCACCACTATGGCAGAAGCCCTATCCTTCCCCAGGATCCTACTGCACAACTGTCTCCCACTGCCTATTGCATTGTCTGTATCAACTGCCCTCTGCACAACATGCTGAATGGAGGGTCCAAATGGCTGATTTGTGCTCTGATTGCAAAAGACGTGCTTTGGGAGACACCGGAGAGCGTATATCAAGGGTATGTCATTCTTCCCACTCTCCTTCCTGGCTGGATATCGACAAAATCCATGTAGACGACCAACAGCTGGACACCACGTCTTAATCCCACGCGCTCAAACTGGGCACTGCACTAGAGTGCAGTTTTTATTTTTTTTATAGCCCCAAAAACAGTTTGTATTTTCTGCGACCCCAAAACATGTTTACAAACCGGTTTTTATTCTGGATACCGCTGGAAACCCAGATCCGAAACGCCCAGGATAAATCGTCAATTGGGTAGTTTTGATGGACGGCTGTGTAGTTCTGCAGTCATCGGAGGGTGCCCACAGTCCCGAAATAACACTGGTCAAAATTTTACACACATCCATTGCCGCATGAGCTTGCTGGCTCTGATTGATAGGACACCCCCAAAACAGCCCCTTGACCGGGATCCGAAACAATGCGACTGCTGCGCGCAATTCTGGGTTTAACTATATGAGAATTTGACAGAACGTAGGGACACAACCGAAAATACACTGCACAAAATTTGGACCTTCTATGGCTCTTACCTGGCTCACTGTACCCGATGAATCCCAGAAAAAGCTGAAAATGGTCAACTATGCAAAAAGGTCCATATCTCGGCCCAGAGAATTGGAATGGATCTGAAATTCCCATTGTATGTATGAATCATATTGAGAGTATATTTCATACATTTGATACGCCATCAGACCATCAGATTCCGTCGGTTTCACTTCTGGCTTTGTTTCGGATCTGGGTTTCCAACGGTACATAAAATTTCTTTTTTTTCTTTGGCACCTAGAGTGAATTTTCGCAGTCCTGCAGAGCTGCCCGCCCCTCCCTTTACTGCTGTTTTCTGTCCTGAAAAGCCTCTGAGCTTCTCCGCACCGGGAACCTCGGTATCGCTCAGCAGATCGCGGAAGAACGAAGCTTCACAAGTCCACGTCCGAGCCATCTGAACAAAAGAACATGGAAGGCGTGTGCGGGAGGGTTGTGTCGCTCTCCAAACACCTGCAAACCACATTCAGCCCGAGGGCTACACCCTCCGCATCCACCCCCCGCAGCGGCTGGTGTAGACGATGGTGCAGCAGCGGCAGCAACCTCGACATCTGCATTGATTTTGATGACAGGTGCGTGAGCGGGGATGGGTGGGGGCGCAGGGGGGTTTAGTGCGCCCTGGCTGGTTCCGAGCTCTGAGGCGCGCTTCTTCATTGTGGACATAGTCCTGTAGGTGGTGGATGGTGCCGGAGGGGATGATGCGCAGTAGATGGGAGAGATAGAGCTTGAAAGTCTGCAGCTCATCGTGGTAGTAGAGGTAGCCAGTGAGCTGGATACTGCCACTGGCACAAGGCTTCAAGGAGGACGCCATGGACTTGGGAAGCAAAATTCTTGACAGAAGCGTGCGGATTGCCAAATATGGAAGTAGCTCTCACGGCAGCCCTAAAGCCCCACAGTGTTTATAAACCGGCCGTCCTGGCCAATCTCCCAAAAACTCAGGTGTACAACACACTACAACAACATCCGGCCTTGGTACATGTTTGAGACAATACACGGACTTGTATGAACATCCTTCTAGATGCAAGAGAGTATCGGCGTTCGGAGTACCTATGGCAGCGGCAGCATTTACAACAAGACCATTCATAATCTCCAGCAACACCGTACGTGGTACTTGCCTGTTATCGGAGATGACTGAGACTTACAACAGAGACCAGTTGGTGGTGACTGCTGCTCGCTGGTGACGAGAAGGTCTGAAAGCTGAACGGGTAAATACATAAATCCCATCTGACCTTGCAAACTGCTCAGCAATGATTTCATGTATGTATTGAGCATAATATCTGTGCCATGAACATCGACGGCGAGCTTGCCAAGTTGGCCACCTCATGCACTCAAATAATTCTGAATAATGCCGCATATGCATGGGGATTGTTTTGCAAACTGCCGGGCAAGCCCAAATTTGGATGGTTTTGATGTTTTGCTTGTATTTCCGTGGGTTTTGAGTTTCAGATGGTGGTCTCTGAATGGAAATTGATCAGATAGAGATAAATTTTATCATGGAAAAAATGGGACAAAATAGTGATGAGAGCTCCGATATTGGGGGATACACTTGGGTAGGGTTAGAGTTAGGGTTAGATTAGTTCAGGATTAGTTTTAGTTTTAGTTAGGATTAGGCTGGGGGTTTGTTAGGGTTTGAGTAGGTTAGTTTGAGGGTGAATACTGGAGAGTTTGTTGGTATGGGGAAAACCTCATGCCGGCGTCCCAGTGGGTTTTTTGTCACTTTTTCCCATGCCGCAGTTGATAACCAGTATCCAGCTCGACTTGAGCCAGCTGTCGAAAATAGCCAAGCATCTGGCAGTGCTCAATGCCCTGGAATTGGTGTAGTCTCAAGCTACATTGCACGAGTACAAACTTTCTCCCGAAGTAACATGTAGTCAGATAATGTAGTTTGTAACGTCGTAGTTCAGGCCGTGGACCATGTGACAATAATATATATCCCCCCCCTCCCCCACACCATAATGGCCACAGCGCGGTCGAGTGCAGCGGATTGGGACGGGAAGACTTTGGGGAACGACATGACTGGCTTGAAAACTGAAGGTCCTTTGGGCGCGATGGGAGAAAAGGCAATAGAGCGTTGACTTACCTCTTGGTTTTCAACGCTTTTATGGCCATGCCGTAGGCCGCTGGAATTGTGAGAAGCACCACAAGAGGCGACAGCCTCTAGCCTGACTTGAAAGTTCTGCATGCATGTCGGTGGTGCTAAAGAAACCTTGAGCTGTTTGTCAGTAGTAATCTTTTGAATGTGGAGACTCTCGCCCCAAGACTGCACTGTGCTTGTTCACTCTTCCAAGCGCGACAACAGCAGAGAAGGTGTCCACTTGCGATTTGCGCAGCCCTGTTAGGACGAGGGCAAGCTTAAGGGGCCGACATGGGAACCATCACAGAGACTGACAGGTTGCAACTCTTGGTTGATGCCCTGAAGATATCTATCCTGCCCCATTATGTGTCGCGACATCGGGCATTATGATCTCAGCCCTCTCAAAAAAGGCTCGAAAATCATGGTAATTAAATGGTTTTCCGTGTTTGGGTAGGTTAGTAGGGACGTAGAAAAAAAGTGTGATAGAGACTGATGTGTTCATGAACAGGCTTAGCTAAGCATGCCATTAGGAAGCCGGACCTAAAAAATCCACGGGGACACACTTACACAAGCCTAGAAGGCCTATGAATAAATAAAAATTAACATGCAGTCACGGGCGGGTGTGCAGTGTTGAAAGGAGCCTTGTTAGAGGAATTTGCTGGTCCAGCCTGAGCCAACTGGCAACATCTTAATAATATACAAACAGACTGAGTGATGAACATACTCTTTGTTGTTTGTGGGCTCAGACATGATGGCTGTTTGATTCAAGTTGTTTGGTGGTATGTTTCTAGCGCTGTAACAAGTGAGTCAACTACAACACAGATTCTAGATGGTGTGAACTACACACGCCCACTTCCTGCTCCCGCTACAGAATCCTTTCTGAAGGTTGCAAACAAATGTTGTGACAGCCCATGATTCTACTTCCGCCCTACATCAACATTGTACCCTGTTCAACACGGTCTAGAAGAGAATATACCTTGTTTTGAACATCCTGTAAATCTGAAATTCATTGACAACAGTTTCAAGTGAATGGTAAGCAAGGCAGTGGTTTGCCCAAATGTCTAGGGCTACCTGCTGGGTGGGTACCGGGATATAGTCCGAATTCAAAACATTTAATGGTGACCTACTTTGCTCTCCAACTCGACTTGACCATGTCGTCAATTGTCTGCCGCTTTGACCAAGCACTCTGACGTGAAAACACCCGCAGGGCTCTTCAATCCTTGTGCTTTGGGTGGACAAGGTATCCTCGCTTGTGTGTGTTTGCGTTTGGGTATGGGCTAAGCTATTCAACTTTCGAGGTGTTGGATTTGGTGGTGGGGACACCGGTTGCACAAGTTGGGGCCGGAGACGGAGGTTGCATAGGTCTAGGTGACACTGCAAAGTTGGTTGTTTATAACGCATGTATTATTCACGTTAGCACTGGTTTGTGTAAGCACAAAAATACCACAATTCCATTCACTCCGCAAAGCCTAATGCAAGAGCAATTTGTCCGGCGCTTGTTTGTGCTCATCAAGAGGGTGCTTTGTGTTGTGATACATTTTTTGTTCCTCCCACCATCTCTCTTTGCTCCGCTCCCTGTTTTGCCACCAAAATGAACCGTGAGTTATCCGGTTTTCTTTACCCTGTCATGCAGCTTGATATAGCACAGAAATTGTGTGCAAGCTCAGCGTGGCAGAACTTTGTAGCCACTCAACCATTCACCCTCTAACTTGCCTATTGCTCTGGGTACTAACTGACCCTTAGAACAGAAAGCTTGGCAGGGCACCGTCTTCAACCCATGAAACATCTCTGTTACCAACCAGTGCCGTATTGTCCCCACCGCACGCATTCAACAGATAACCAGGTGTCGTACTCAGAAGACTTACCATGGATGTGCCAATGCCCACCAGGCCAGGCCGTTCGACTGTCTATACGACACCAGCCGACCTATGCCGTCCTTAGCTGGTGCCACTGGAGCGAACGGCTGCCCCCGCACCTCTAGCCGAGCCTCAATCCAAAATTTTTCACTGGCCCACTGGGAAGACGGTGCACCTTAAATGGAAACACGAGAAAGAGGACCTTGTGCACTCATGTTGATAGATTAACATGGGCAAGATGCCCGGGCAATTGGATATAGAAGGTGTTTGATTGGCCTGTGTTGGCTTTGGGAAGGCTTTGTGAGGTGAGGAAAACATGTCAGGCATTACATAAGCTGTCACAGGACTTAGAAACATTCAATAAATGCAGTATTTCCCTCAAATAACAGTATAAATAGATATTTAATAGCTAGTGTGCCTAATGGGGATAATGATTGACACCACATCTCATCATATACAAAAGACTTTTCTAATCATCGACGACAGCGAAGAAACACGTGACTACTAGGATACAGCCCGATGGGCTGATTATGTGATCAAACTGAGTGCACCACTGGAAAGCCAGTAGCTAAAAATGTTTAGGGGACCCATCACAGTGTCACAGCAGTCCACTGAGCTCAAAGAATTGACCATCGTAACATGGCTTCAGCTTCCCTAAAAGAGATAGGGGCCAATTCCCAAAATGGCCTGGGCAAGTGCCCATAATTAATGCAATAGGCCTTCGGGCATCTGCCCACAGTTTATGAATTGACTGCACCTGCTCACATGAACAGCTGCTGCTTCAACAAGGACTTTGTTCTTGCTGTCATCAGGTAAATTGTTTCGTTTTGCCGCTTGATACCAATTGGAACCTTGTAGAATGCCATCTATGCTCACAATTGGTAAGTCAACTTATCCAGCATCTCTTTATCACTTACCGTGCCTTATGTCAAACTTTTTATTGGCACCAAAGATGATCTTGTTGCCTGCCGCAGACCGTGCTCGGTAGGTCTTGGTCTCAGCATTGTCTAACTTTGCTAATGGACGTGCTAGTCATGCACTCCAAACGGTTCTCAACAATGAAGCAACAGGCTGCGTTGTACGTTGTCCCATTGTTTGTTGAATTGCAGTCCAGCAACCAACCAATCAAGATTATCTCTGTCTTTGATTCTGCAGACACAGTGGACAAGCTCATTGAGGTGATGCTCCAGCTAGTGAAAGCCGGGAGGTAATCTTCCCTTCATCTTGCCTCAACAACACCAATTATTTACCAGACAATCATTGATCAATTTGCATTGAGTCCTTTGTTGTCCTGCACCTCTGTTTGTGGACTCTTTTCAAGCTGTAGCAAGACCAGATTATCCTGTAGACCGTTTTGTGACTGCTACTGTAATGCTGTTGTATAGAAGGCACATCACATTGTGTGATCTGTCTTTCTTGTCCTCTTCTTCAATGTCCAAAAAACACATACGTCTCTCTCTCTTTAGATGGGGCTTCACATCTCTAATTCTTCTCTAGACTGGAAAACAAGCTCTAACTATCCACAAGTGGCAGCTTGCTGACCAGGATAAGTTCAAGCCAGTGGGTTCATCCACCCTCAAGCTGCTAAAACTACTCAACGCCAATCCAGACTATGTGTCCCTCCAACAGTCGTCAGATGGCCAGCAAGGAAGTAGATAACGACTCCAAGTCGGACAGCTTGTCGGAAGACAGCAGCAACCACTATCAGGCCTTCAAAACGGGTGTTGGCTTGCTCCTTGGTCCAGCAAAAAGAGGTGGATTAGCTGGTCAAAAATGGTCGTCCGTACCCAGGCGGCAATTGGATTGACTTGCTTGGGGACCTGGATAATGGCAATGCAAAAGTAGGGTTGGAGCAGCACAAGCTGGTAACATCTGCTATGCAGCATGAGGTCTCTGTCAAACCAAATCTCCTTCGCAGATTGGAGGTAGTTGATATTGCAAATGGGAATTTTGTGCAGAGACTTGTAGTTTTTGATGAAGAGGAGAATGAAGTTGGGTTCTCGGTTGTTGAACTTGGTCACCAGATTGAATAAGAGGCCCCAGTGCACCATGAGGAACCCTAGTCCTCCACAAACAAGGCTCGACCAGTCAATAATAATAAGTCATGTGTGGGGAGGGCTGGTGGAGAGGCCGCCATGGTGTTCAGAAAGTACTCCAACTATGTCCTCAACTACAGTCTTGACCAGACCCAATTTGCATTTGTTCATTCAATGGGCTGTAGGATTTGTGGGATCCCAATTAAAGAAGTACATTCTGTAAGGCCATGATTTTCAGAAAACATACATGTGTGTGAGAGCGTGTTGGTTCTTCTGTGCCTCAGGAGCAGCAACACCATACTGGAGCCCCAGTCCAAAAAGGCTATCCTTGAGCCAGTTTGGTACATGAGACTCCAGTTGCTCTCAAGCTTCCATCAGAGTGAATAAGACCATACTGATTCAACCTGGGGTGCCACCCATTATCCCAAGCTTGGGAGAAACATTTACCAGCTCACAAGAATTGATTCCATGGTAGAGGGCAGAGAGATCGGCCAGTACAGTGTCTCCCTTGGCTAGTGATATATAGTTGGCCTTCTAGACACCACCAAAAGATCAGAAAAACATGTACGCAAATGCTACACCCAAGTCTGGAAATCTCATGGCGCTGCTCTTGGTCTCGATACAGTTGACCTGGTCCTTGGTGAGGACACCGTGAGCCAGAAATGGCCCAGAATCCCCTTCGATAAATCTTCCCACCGCAAACACCTTCTTGTAACGTGCATGTCGTTGGCATCAGTGGGGAAAGGATATGGTTGGTGCATTTGGATAGGAAGTTGGTCGCTGCAAAGTACTTCTTAGTTGCTTGGGGTTTAATGTTGGCGCCACCCATATCCCTTGAAGAACCCATCATGTCCTACCAATCACTTCATTCACCATGTGAGCAAAGGAATACAAATGAGATATCTTGTTGGAAGAACCAGGAGTAGGCCAGGCATGCGTGAAATGACAAAACCCAATTTGGCACATGCATCAGAGGGTCTAGGAATACGGAAATCTGCACACACTCCCTTTTGTCCCTTTCAATGGTGGGGTACAAGCCACACTAGGGGGGGCCAGCTTGCTTCTTTGCATTCAAGTCACATTTTCTGCATGGGAAAACAGGGAATTTTCCCATGCAGAAATTATTGTGCAAATGATGAGGAAGCCTTCCTTAGCAATTTAATGTATCTGTCTGCTCCTTGTATGCCCAGATCAAACCATCCCAATCCCTGGCCGAGGGCGGATGTTGCGTTCTTGGAATTCAGGCAGGCAAACGGCAAACAACACTTGTGTTTCTGCCATAAAGTGATTTAGTGCCGCTTGCTATACTTCGATTGTGTCACAAACAAAGCTCGGATCAGGCGGATCAGGTAGGATTGATCAGATCAGGCCTCGTTATAAGCACACAAGTTAAAGGAGATTCAATCAGGTGATATTGTTGTGTGCACAGAAAGATGACAATCTGGTGCACCTAGTCGAGTTGAGGTAGGTTGCGGTAGATGGTAAGAATAAAAGGATTAAAGCTACGGTGCTAACGGTCCTTCTTATATACTACTCGGAAGCCATGACATCAGTGCTGCGGAAGTGGAGCATCGGTGCTGCGGAGTGGAGCCATGGGCGCTGCGGGCGCTGCGGGCTGCTGCGGAGTGGAGCCGCTGCTGCGGATTGCTGTAATGGTGCTGCGGAATGACATCGTCAGTGGAGCAAGTGGAGCAATGAGCTGCGGAGGCTTCCGATGAAGCGAGTGTGGTGGTATGAGGTCACGCCACGTGTAACAAGGCGGGATCGGTTGATCGGTTGTTGCTTGATGGTCACAATCCCCTTCTGCATCAGCAGGTGATGCCAATGGTTGAACTGTGATGGCAGCTGATGGTTGCGTGATGGGAACTGATGTGGGTGATTTAGAGGGTGTTTGTGACATTACCCCCCCTCTATGGTCAATGTCCTCATTGACTTGAGGTACCGGATTTGTCTCCCCAATTCCGAATGTTGACAAGTGAATTTGTCGGTTCCCCTGTGTGTTCAAAAACTCCTGTATATGTTCCTGCGCATTGGTAAGATTACGTGCAGGCTCCCATGAGTTCTCGCTGTGCGGGTATCCCTTCCACTTCACCAGGTATTGCCGACCACGTCCTCGTTTCCGTGATTTCAGGATGCATTCAACCTCCCATTCCGGTTGACCTTGGACAATCTGTGCTGGTGGTCGTTCTTCTCGTCGATGAGCCGGTGGTTCCCGATATGGTGTAAGCACTTCTTCATTGAATACAGGGTATTTGTAGTCCAGTCCAGGCACTTTCAACTTGAAAGCTGCTGGTCCCACTTTCTCCAGAATCTCATAAGGACCCAATCGTTGATCCGAGAACTTCTTCGATGGACGTCCCTGGTTGATATTCCTGTTTGATTCAAGCCATACCTTGTCTCCAATCTTGAATTCCGGTGCGGGCCTTCGTTTCCGGTCATAATTCTTCTTCATCCGCTCCTGGCTCTTTCGCATTGATGCTTGTGCATCTTCTCGCACCTGTTTCATCTTGTCTGCAAAGAGCTGAGCAGATTCGTTCCTTGATTCGACACCATTCTCCACACCATGCCAGGGATGGTAGCCATGGTCCAGGTAGAATGGTGAGACCTTTGTTGCAGAATGAATAGCATTATTATATGCAAACTCAGCAGTTGCAAGCCATTCAGACCAGTCTGTCTGATGGAAGTTCACATATATCCGGAGATAATGCTCAATTTCCTGATTCATCCGCTCGGTCTGCCCATCCGTTTGTGGTCGGTATGCGGTACTTGGGTTCATCTCTATGCCAATGAGTCTGGTAAGCTCAGTCATGAACCTTGAAAGATACCGAGGATCTCGATCACAGATGATCTTTTGTGGTAGTCCATGATATCTGATGACTCGGTCGTTGATCAGCCTGGCTACACCTTCACTATTCAGCTCCATGGTGGTTGGTTCGATATGGATCCGTTTAGTGAACAGGTCAACAAAGACTTGAATGGCATTGAATCCACTGCTTTCAGGCAGAGGTCCAATCAGGTCCATTGAGATGGTTTGCCACGGCTTGTCGGGGATGGAGTGTGGATTTAACAACCCATGTTTGTGTCGTCGGTATCGTGTCCTCTGACATGTTTCGCAGGTTCGAACATAGGCCTTCACGTCGTTTCCCAAGCGAGGCCACCAGAAGTTTCTCTCAATCAGCTCCTGGGTCCGATACTCTCCCGGATGGCCAGCAAGAGGATTATCATGGTGATGCTTGATGATCTTCTCCCGCAAAGTCGGATTCTTTGGTACGTAAATCTTGCTTCGATGTGTAATCAAATCACCTTCCCGAGCCCAATCCGGGAGTGATTTCTCAAGTGCAATTTTGACCGTTGTGTCAAGTTGCCGGCTGGACTTGATTTCTTCCAGGATTTCTGTGTCAAGTCCCTCAAACTGGAGCTCGGTTGCTCGGAACAGTTCGGGTTTGAGCAAAGTAACATTCTTGTTGTCGTTCTTGCCCTGGTCATGGTCCGCACGTCTTGACAATAGATCTGCCTTGCGATTCAGTGCTCCAGGCCGATGGTGTAATGTAAAAGTCGTATTGGGATAGTTCCGTGAACCAGCGAGCCTGTCGTCGATTAAGTTTCTGTGGTTTCTTGAAGTATTCCAGGTTTTGATGATCCGTGAATATCTCAAATGTCTCGTTTGCTCCCATGAGCATTGGTCTGTACTCATCAAGGCCAGACATGATTGCCAGCATCTCCTTGTCATATATCTCATAATTCCGCTCTGTTTCACTCAGGCTATGAGACATAAAACCCACTGGACGCCACTGTCCGCCTTGGCTCTGGCTGAGGACAGCACCAATCGCTCCTTCGGATGCATCTGCTTCCAGCCGGAATTTCCCAGTATCCGCTGGCAATGCCAGAACTGCATCCTCTGCAACCCGAGATTTCAAGGCGGTGAATGCCTTCCGTTGTTCGTTCCCCCAAGTCCACCCAGACTTCCCAGTTAACCTGGTCAAAGGTTTTGCAACTTCACCATACCCACGAATAAACCGTCGGTAAAAGTTGGCAAAACCTAAGAATGCTTGAACCTGTTTCACATTCTTGGGTTCCGGCCAATCCAGAACACCCTTGATCTTAACAGGATCCATCCTCATTGAGTTATGTGAGATGATAACTCCCAGGTATTCAATCTCCGTGCGTTCAAACTCACACTTCTCTGGTTTGAGGTACAACTTGTGCTCAGCAAGGATTCCCAGCACACGCTTCACGATCTGCCGGTGCTCTCCCAGATTCTCGGTAAAAATGAGAATATCATCCAGATAAACAATGACATGACCCTCATGTATGAGTTCATGCAGAATATCATTCATCATGGTTTGGAAGGTTGCAGGTGAATTCGTGAGTCCAAAGAACATGACAAGTGGTTCAAACAGCCCTCGATTGGTCCTGAAGGCTGCTTTCCACTCATCCCCTTCCTGGATTCGCACATTGTTATAACCCCAACGAACATCGAGCTTTGTGAAGTGGCGAGCACCTTGGAGCTTGTTCACGAAGTTCGAAATCAGCGGTAGCGGGTACCTATTCTTGACCGTCATTTCGTTGAGCTTTCGATAATCCTGTACCGGTCTGAGTGTTCCATCCTTTTTCTTGACAAAGAAGAATGATGAGGCCATGGGTGACTTTGAAGGTCTGATCCGCCCTGATGCCAAGTTTTCTGTTAAGAACTCATCTAGCTTCTCTTGCTCTGGTCGAGAGAGAGGATAGATTTTGCAGTCAACAGCCTTAGCACCAGGCTTCAACTCAATTGCATGATCCCAGGGTCGTCGCTCTGGGAGAGAGTCAAAGGATTCCTTTGAAAAGACATCTTCAAATGACCGGTAGTGCTCGGGGATTCCAGTTGTCAGTTTTGACCTTGCGGCTTCCTCGGCCAGTCGTTGAGACTCGGTTGCCTGGAAGCGAATGTCGAGTGCTGGGGTAAAATCGACAAGTAGAACAGACTCCCCATCTTCTATGGTGGGTTCCTCACAACCTGATTCACATTCACCACCCTTCATATTGCATTCTGTGGGACAACCTGTGAAGAAGATTTTATGTTGTCGCCAGTTCACGGTTGGGTTGTGCTTGAGTAACCAGTCATATCCAAGGAATATCTTGGACTTTTTTAGACGGGTGACTAGGAACCGGTGCTTTTCTTGATGTGAACCAATCTTCATCAGCAGCTCAACATAATGTGTGATCTTGCCTTCCACATTTGGTCTTCCATCCGCCATGATGGGGGTGATGTGAACATCAAGTTCCTTCATTTCAAAACCCTGAGACTCCACATATGCCTTATCAATACAGGTTGATTGGCAACCGGAGTCAAGGAGAGCCTTGGTGCAGGAAACCTTCCGGGTGTTGAGAGTGGTAAGGGAAACCCTGACCATAAATTCATGTTTCCGCTCATTCTTCCAAAATTCCTTGAGCTCTTGAGTAAGTCGATCGGGCTTTGGACCCTTTTGCTTAGCTGCAGCTTCTCGAATGCGTGCACAGCAATTGGGGTCTTGGTTTTGCGCCATGCCGGAATCGGAGTTTCGGTTTCTAGTTCATCACCAGAGTCGGTCGATGGTTGAGAACTTGGTGTTTTCGCACGAATACCGCGAGTCGCACGTTTCCTTTGGGCCTTAGGCTTTGCAGCCTTAACTTTAGGGGCAAATACTGTCTCATTCTCTGGAGCATGTACAACAGGAGTATCTACGCGATTGTCCGTGTCTGCATGCCCCAAGAGAACAGTATATCTCCCATAACGTTTCTCAGAATCCGCGGCCCCGGGACCTGAGTTCTTCAAAAACCCCGCTCACGCAACTTTGTCGCAAGCGTCTGAAGCACCTCACTGTCCTTCTCCAGATCATCAATCTGTGTGCAGAGGGCACAAAGATTGAACTGTTGCTTTGGAGCCTCTGGACAGTTCCTACGTATATGGCCCGGTTGACCACAGTTGTAGCAGGTGAACGGCTTCTTGTTTCGGTCTTGCCCATCAACATCCATTGGAACAGGCCCATGATCAGTTGATCTTGAGAGGGTTGGTACTGAACCCGTTGTTTGACGTGGCTGATGGGGCGTATGAATAACCTTGGGCTTCATGGTCGGTACTGCATGCTGGCGATTCCGACGCATCTTGCTTCGCTGTAGGTTGCCATCAATCTGCTGTAGGCGTTCCTTGAAGAGCTTGTACGTAGTTGGGAGAGCGTCTCCTCCAACATAAATCTGACTGACAATGTCCTCATTCACATTTTCCTCCAAGAGTTCAATCAGAAAGGCATCATAGTCATTGTCCTCATTGTGTGGAGAATAACCAGCCTGTTCTGCATTGAGCTCAAATTGTTGCAGAAAGTCATTAAGCATAAGCTTCCCCTGATGGGTACTAGTTAAACGCAAGTGAGCAAGCTGTGCGAGGTTCTTGTCCTCAAACGCAGACCTGAGCTCCTCGACAAGTTCTGCAAAGGTGTAGGAACTGCGAAGTGTGCCATCGGCATTCACTGTACGTTTCTTCCAGTTGCGAACCCAGTCAGCAGCAACACAAGAAGAGCCATCTTCTTTGCGTAAGAACGAGACAGTGAAGAAAATGCGCTTCTTGTCGGTGTTGAGTTCATCGTCGTAAGCAGCAATGTAAGTCGTCAGCGCATCATTGAAGTTGTTCCATTTTGAAGCAGTTCCATCGAAGAACGGGGGTAGAGAGGCGAGTACAACTCTAATCGTCATTGTAGATCAAGTTGCAAATTTAGGTGGTAGGAGTTGTTGTTGTTGTTATTGGTGTTGGTGTTGGTTGTAGTTGTTGGTACGAAGGTATGATGGAATCCTTTTATTATGTCACAAACAAAGCTCGGATCAGGCGGATCAGGTAGGATTGATCAGATCAGGCCTCGTTATAAGCACACAAGTTAAAGGAGATTCAATCAGGTGATATTGTTGTGTGCACAGAAAGATGACAATCTGGTGCACCTAGTCGAGTTGAGGTAGGTTGCGGTAGATGGTAAGAATAAAAGGATTAAAGCTACGGTGCTAACGGTCCTTCTTATATACTACTCGGAAGCCATGACATCAGTGCTGCGGAAGTGGAGCATCGGTGCTGCGGAGTGGAGCCATGGGCGCTGCGGGCGCTGCGGGCTGCTGCGGAGTGGAGCCGCTGCTGCGGATTGCTGTAATGGTGCTGCGGAATGACATCGTCAGTGGAGCAAGTGGAGCAATGAGCTGCGGAGGCTTCCGATGAAGCGAGTGTGGTGGTATGAGGTCACGCCACGTGTAACAAGGCGGGATCGGTTGATCGGTTGTTGCTTGATGGTCACAATCCCCTTCTGCATCAGCAGGTGATGCCAATGGTTGAACTGTGATGGCAGCTGATGGTTGCGTGATGGGAACTGATGTGGGTGATTTAGAGGGTGTTTGTGACAGATTGTAAGGAACTTTTTGCAATCAAAAGGTAGACAAACAGGAATGCCATCATACACATACTCTGTACCCGGCCGCAGCTTCGTTCTGCTGTGTGTTACTTCATGGATTGGCTGTATTAGAGTGAGCTTGTGATGCCTCATGCATTGGCAAGGTCGGATGAGCTTGGGGAGAGGATGCCGAGGAAAAGCAGGGTGTCAAGAGCCCGGGGAGGAAGAGGCAAACCCATTGCCTACAGGTTAGAAGAGCCCTGTAGTGCACAGGACAGACGGAGCAGTTAAAGCTTGCTCAGGCAGCCAAAAGGGAACTCAGGAGGTAGGCAGAATGGAGACTCGGAGCCAAAAGGGAAATGCGGGGAAATAGGCAAGAGACAACAAGGAACGAAGATGGAGGTCAGAAACAAGTTATTTGATGTATTGTTATATAAATGTAAATAGGCTACTTGTCACGGTTCCACCCCGGATCAACCGGCCAACTCCCCATTGTAATACCATCAACCCCCGATACCCGATATGACCCACAAGGGGTGTTCACGACGACCTGAAAGCCCGATCGGACGTACAGGGTTATCCCTATACTACATACAGTATATAACCTTGGTACAACCTCGGGAGAGGCTTAACCTCTCCCTCGTCTATACACTACTTCGCCCTTACCGGGGCTAACGACTGTTCTCGAAATCCGGCCTAACGCCCGATTCTTCGACGGCATCCAGTCTCCCGCCGGCAAGCCCGACCTAGTCCTGACACTACTTTGGCACTCCACATGTCCTTGAACCCCGTCACAGAGCTTGAGACTGAGCAGGAAGGTAAATTAATCACCCTGGCCCTGGCCAGCAACATCAAGTGGATGTACTGCTCTCTTTCCTCGACCAAACCCTGCAATTTGGGAGGAGCTGGTCCAATGACTGGAGTAGAATTAGAATGCATGGTTGCTGTTGCAATAAAGTAAATAGACGGACCATTTTACGGTGGGACATGAAGCCAAGTAGGAGACAACCATTGGGATCGACCACAATGTTGCTCAAAACAATTGGCTCTGGCAACATGTTTCCAGGGTTTGAGGAAAGACAAGGACATTGGCAGAGAAGAGGAAACACCGCATCTGCAGCTTATAGAGGCCAAGGATGTGTTGCTCAGGATCCCCGCTTCTCTTGTGGTAGACGGTCATGTCTAGAGAGCAGTCCACTGTCCGCATGACTGCAATAGAGTCCTCAGGGAGCTGGCCCAACACTCATAAGAGCAAGGTATAAAAAAGGTGCTACGCACCCGCCCATGAGAAGTTCCGGCCCTCAAGCGAGGTTGGGAAGGGGCTTGCGGAGTAGGGAGTGCTGGCCAGTGTCCTGACCGAGAGAGAGGTCCCTGGTTGGCATTCTGGCATGCCATCCTTGCGTGGTTGGAAGTCGTGATAGAGCCCTTCTTTGTCATCTTGTAGTGTTTGTTGATGTAGCAAGCACCTCGAATAGCCCAGCAGCAGCAAGCACTGGTCTACACTCATCTTGACTTGCGGGTTGCAGTTGCAGGGGCTCGTGCTTCCACCGTTCGTTCCAGATTGAATACATTATTGACATCTTCACAAATGATGTCCTTTGCAGAAAAGAGAGAAAAAAAAAGAAAAGAAAAGAAAAAGTTGCAACCCTCTATGCCTTGGGTATTTCAGAACTTTTAAGGCCTGACAGAGGCTCAATTCTGCTTGGATAGGAGGGTTTTGGTACAGTATGTAACCCAGCAGGGAAACATGCAAGCTGTAAAGCATATAACTTGACCAAATTTCAATTATGTCATATTTCATTTTGGGGAAATGATGGAAATGATTGGAAAAACATGTTAACCAAAGATGAACTGATTTGGATCAAATTTGAATGCGATACTTTTTGCGATGAGTATTTTTTCGCTATACACAATCGCCACTGTACCTCGCGTCCTTGGGAATATAAAAATATTCCAATACTGCCCGGGATTCTTGACAAAGTGGTTCAAGGCCTTAAGCTCAAAATGGAAGCAGGGATGTATGAGATGTGTCAATCTTCTTACCGTTCACGCTAGTTCTGTGTTGTCAAGAAAAATGGCAAATAAAAATAGTTCATGACCTTCAACCATTGAACAAAGTATCTATTCGTGACGCTGGCATGCTTCCCATTATTGATGACTTTGTTCAAGGATTTTCAGGACAACAATGTTATGTCAGCCCACAGAGCTGTGAACTCCACGTCATAGCTGACGCCAGATTACAGCTTTCCTTCTTTAAAACCCCCCCGGCATATGCCCTCCAGCATTGCTCATTGCCCGCTCTCTCCACCACAAAACAACTGTCCATTCTCCAGTCCCCCACCCTTCTCACCATGCAATGGCCGCTACAAATCGAGTCGAGTTGGGGCACCAAAGCAAATTGATGTAAGCACTTTTGGTGGGCTCTTCCCCGGATGCCTCTTTACCTGGTGTCAATGCCGAGCATTGCAAAGAGGTCCGCACAACCACACATCGGGCCAGCAGCCCAAACTGACCCAACACCACCAGAAATGTTTTGCAGTATTTATCCGTCGATGCACTGTAAGCTTCTACCCTTTTGCAGTCATGCGCGTAGCAAATGTTCCAACGTGTCTGTTGTGGCCCGTTAGTCGGCATGAACACAGTTTCAGATCATGGTGTGAGGTCTCGAGCATGCATTGCCCCCCACGTTGAGTACTTTCTATCCGAGGGTTTGTTGGTTGTCCAAATTTGAAGCATCCGAGCGAGATTGGACGCTCATGTGTGTTAGATGCACGGGGCATGCACCAACAGTTGGAGGCCGCAATGTGGCACATATGTACGATGTAGCAAGAAACAGCTTGCTCAAAGTCTTCATCGTTATTGGGAGGGGTAGGAACAGGCATGTGGTCAATTAGATCTTGGGAGTTGGACTTGTTGCCAACAACGGACACTATTGTGTCATACTAGTACTGTGGATCGTCAGCTGTGGATCTAAGAAAAGCCAGTGTAGCTTACCCAAAGCTTTTTGGTGGCTTTGTAGTCCTCGGGATTGGGAGCGCTCTGGTATCCTCGTGTGGTGCGGGACCAAGCTGTTGATGCACAGGGAAAATGAGCAGTGTGGGATGGATGATATATAACCTAACCAAACCAACACAAACACAAAATCCTAAATGCGGGGTTGTTCGGGGGTTCAGACTGCAGGAAACAGCCAACAAATCCAGATCAAACACACGTAGGCGACTAAATAAGAGGTTATTAATTATTTCGACGACACTGGATGACAAAGCCAAGGTTTGCGGAGATATTTGATGAAATTGATGAAATCAGTGATTAATTGATCTCGGTGATGTCGGGGCTACAAGGAGCTGTGGCTCAACCTGTATTTGGAGAACTTGCTAAAAACGGCTAATTTGGGTGGTCTCGGATACTTCCGGGCACCTCGGGGTTCTTCTTCTTGCTCCTCGGAACTTGCTTCTTTCCTTGCTTTACCTCGCTGCCTTGCTGCCTTGCTTACGGGCGGACCCCGCTCAAATTAGATTTAAACAGGGAGTATATTCACTGGGGGGTGGTACACTACTCTTGGAGCGGCGGCGGGGCCCTCCTTATATACTACTGGGGTGTACAGCCACTGTGACTCAGTACGACTCAGCTTGAACAGCCACAAAGGTTCTAGACCAGTCCAGAACAATCTATAAAAGGCCGCGGCGGGTCTAGAGATTATTCGCTTGCTGCGGACAACTGTATAGTTCTTTGTTCTTTGTTCCTTTGTTCTTGTTCTTTGTTACACGCTGTTACGCTACATACATTCTTATCTGTAAAATAGAAGAATATGTCTTGATTAGATCAATTCCATCAGTGATCAATTTCCAGGCTCATCACTGTTACCTCACGCTCCTTGCATTTCAAATTGAGCACATAGCCAGCATGGAAGAGGGTCAGATACATTGCAGGTGTGACGAATGGGAGGGTAATCATGTTGTTGTAGTAGTCTAGCTTTGAGGCAACCTGCTTGGAATGTCCCTGCGTGCGGTGTTCAGAGTAGGATGTGGCAGTGTTGTCGATGACCGTCGTGACGGCGGACATGACCTCGCCAGGACACGCCATGACCTTGATGGGACGGGTCATGACGCGCCCACATCACAACGCCCGTAGCTCGCCTTGCTCGCCGTTCTGGAGCTTAATCACAGAAAATCCATCGCAAATTAGCTTGTTTACAATGCAGTAGTGTACCAAATTTTACTTCAGAGGAAGAGGAACTGTTCAAGAGGTGTACAAGCCGAATATACGTGCCGCGACGCTCACCGGGACCCAACTAGTCCCAATCCGCCTCCGACGGCGGTCTCAGATCCTGCGCCGCCGCCACCCTGCTGCTTCTCCAGATCTGCATCCTCGATGTCCAACGCCACGCGCCCAGAATTCCAATAGTACTCCAGGTCAGCATTTTTGGTCCCGGGAGCGGGATAGTCGAATAAACGGGCCATCTTAACCTTCTTGTACTTGGGCAGCCTGCGACTTGACATGTTTGCTGTTATCTGCTGCGAGGGTGCGCGGGGTGGATGGGCTGCGGCTGCGTTTGCCAAGGTCGGCTCGGGAAGACCATCGTCGTCATCGTCGCCCTGGTCCTCCGCCTGCGGAAGTGAAACCGCGGCTTCTTCCTCTACGAGGGCGACGAGAGCCTCTGCCGAGCTGGTGAAGAAGTTGTCCGGGGCGATGCGTGGTCCGGATGGGGTCGGCGCCTGCGTCAAGAACGATGTTGACTGAGATCCAAAGTCTCCGACCATCTCCATCCCCGACATACTGTTGCTTGAATCCGCGTCCTCTTCGTCCTCATCGTCTCCCTCATCAGCATCTTCTGTGTCCTCCTCCTCATCTGGCACCTCCAACCCCGCAAGACTGTAATGGCGCTGCTTGCGCTGCGCGACACTGCCCAAGGCCTGATGCCGCCGCCGCAGATCTTGCCGAACGAGAGCCGTCTTGTGGACCTTATCGGGGTTTAGGCGGTTGCGTCGTTTAGAGTGAACGATCCCAAACTCGCTGAAAACGCGCTCGGGACCAGCGGAGTTGGGCAGAATGCTGAGTACGCGAATCACAAGCTGGATGTAACCATTACGGCCGGTAAAGCTGTTGCGGTTTGTGAGCATGTTTCGGTACATGCCAACAATATCGGGGAGATGCGCGGGCTACACGACAAGGTTAGCACCTTCAATGAGCCATGGTAAACAACGCACATCAAGTGTCCCCAACGCCGCCGCAGTAATGTACATGTCAACCCCAAACGACTCGTCCGAGAAGAACCCCGTCCCGTCCAACATATCCTGGATCGCGTTGCGGAACTCGATATCGCTGCTCGTGTCGATTTCGTAGAAACGGAGCATGAGCCGGCGCGCAATGAGCAGGAAGGTGTTTGGAGGGAGAGTCTCGCGGTTGAACGGCCGATTCCGTAGACACGGATTTGCAAACACGGCAAAAATCATAACCTCCGAGTCTGTGTTCCCAAAACGGCGCTCGATGCTGGCTAATAATGCGTCGCGGACCTCCGCGTCCTCGTCCGGAAGGTCGCGTCCCATGCGATAGAGGTTTCCAAGGGTGATGAGGACGATGTCGAGACGGAGATCGGGCGATTGGAGGAGGTTGCATGCAATTGCGAGCGGCTCAAGCCAGCGAGCGACGCTACGAGGAAGTTAGCAGACGAAAGAGCGGAAAGCTCGCAGCCGTACCGGTACAAGTCAGCCCAAAATGAGTGACTATTCAAGATCTCCAAGATACCTTGCGCAATCCGCTTCTGCTCCCGCTTCCTCCCCGCTGCCGCCATTATCTCGCAATCGAACGCCAGTGCCATCGTCTGCAAGCGGATGCGGAGCTTCAGGACACGGCGAATGCTGTTGTAGTTCGATCCCCAGCGCGTCGCGCCAGGCAGGAAGAGGCAGAGTGCATGCTCCCCATGGTCCATCTGCTGCGTACGGAGTATATCACACGTCACAGCATGGCTGTTGATGAATTTGACAACCTCCATGCATTCGCTCGCTGCCTCCATCGAGGGATGATTCACAGCGATGATGTTCCCTGCGATGAGGTTCGCTTGGTGCGCCCAGCAGACCGTGGTCACGATATGCGGCATCTCTGCCTCGCATAAACGACGGCCCTTCTTCCCGTCAGGCCTGTCGTCGGTTGACACCGATATAATCTCCACGTTGTAGAGCTCCTTTGCGAGAACGAGGTCCGACTTGAGCATCTTGAAGAACTCGTCACCCGTCTTTGGACGCCCCGTCATATTGTGGGTTTTGAGAAGGTATGGCTGAGGAATCCGCTCAGAATGACAATAGTACTTGGACGGGGACGCACCTTGGTCTCGACAGACAGCACAGACGAATTGAGGTTCGTCGCGGCAATGTTCTTCCACCCATCGGCGGCATACGATGCCAGCTTCCCATTTATCTCCTTCCGCGTCCGCTCGACAACCTGCTGCGCACGCTCGTCGAGCACCTTGCCCGAGAGATGCCGCCGATCCGGCATATGCGCTCCCGGGACCCATTTCCCAAAGAAGAGTCGGGTTATGTCGCCGTTTACCCCCATCCACGACCAGTTATTTGCCGCGAAAAGATCGCAGAGGTCCCCCTCGAAATTCGGCTTGAAGTTCGGCCGGGAATGGTGACACGGGCACGTACGCGTCGTTAGAGACATGGTGACGCTTTGCGGGTGGGGCGGGGCTGGCGCTGCGAGAGAGGGTCGGGAGAGCACGGAATGGCTCCAATGGGGAGGGTGGGACAGACGCGTCGCGCAGGAGGGGTGACTGTGAATGGAGAAGAGGGCTGGGAAGACCATAGAGCATTGGGGATGGCGGCGCCGATGCGCTGAAGAAATTCGACCGCGTTGGCGGCGGACGGGGGGTGTCCTGGAGCGCTGGGACCGGGGATGGAGACGCTGGGGGTGCTTGAGAGGCGCGGCTTCGTCTTCCAGGCAAGATGCCGCGTCAGAATCTCGTCGCGCCGCCGCACAAGCGATGGGTTATTCCCAATGGTCTTGCACGACTGGAGGTGGCTCTTGAGGTCATGCACCCTCCCACAGAAGGCCAGGCTGCTCTCGGTCTGCAGCATGACTGTACAAAATCAGCAGTTTGTGGAGATCTGGGCGGATTGCGCACCGTCGTATCGCCGTTGCTCGACCGTTCTGAACGGCACAGGGTCGCCACGAGCCCTAGCCTCATTCTCTCTTCCCACTTCATCTGCGACAGCCGTGTCGAGCTCTGCTAGGCACCATGTCGCGTAGTTAGACATGTTAGTCTTCCACTTTTTGTATTGGATTTTGCCCTTGTCGGTGATGACTGCGCCGGTGGTATCGAGGAGTGGGAGTCGTGCGTAGGCATCCCAGACCGGGCTGAGGCCTTTGCGGTCGTCGCTTGGGAAGGACATCGCGTCGAGCGCGACAGAGAAGGCAAGGGAGTACAGCGGCTGGCTGTGGGAATCTACTACTATATCTAGCTATGACCGTCATGACCCCTCCGTCCTGACCGTCAACGACTGGCGACGGTCAGCTCGCCGTGACGAAAGTCAAGAAACTTGCTGACTTGACAACACTGGGATGTGGGGTGTGAAATAGACAAACTTTGGTGGGCGGGGCCTTGGGTTGGTATTGCTGTTGGCGGTGACTGCAGAGGAAGATGCTTAGGATGCGGGAGGAGTGGTTTCAGCAAGACCAAAATATTTCACAGTGTTTTTGAGAAGGGTGGTCAACACGCCAGAAGGGTTTTTGAGGAGATTTTTAAGAGGGGATGGAGACGCCTCCGCAATTGGCCGGAGCTGGGACATGAGGGCGGAGCTGGGACATGAGGGCGGCTTCCGTTGAGATGGGTGGAGAAGCACGGGATTGGTAACCGCCGTTTGGGCATAGGAGGGTGACAGCAGCATCCAGTGTTTGTCTAGAATACCCTTAATTTTGCAATGGACAAGTACAACCATAAACAGAGAGAGAAGCAAAAAAAAGCACAGAGATCCTATGTTGCGGAATTGAGGATAGATGAGCGAGTTTGAGTTTCCAAGGAAGCCCTGCTGCCGATTTGGAATTCCGAAGCCCCAGGCCAAACAATCCGGCACTTTGAAGCCCTTGACAAGGCCAAAGCTTTTGATTTGGCAGCACACACTTGGGGCACGTATCCCCATCATCATGTAAATGTGACCAAACATATAGGTCACCTGTATCCCTGCCTACTAGGTCATGATTGAGGTAGGGCTGTCTTTGCGGCATTGCAAAAACAGTGGTCCAGGATGATCTCCCCAAAGGATTCTCAACCTCCGGCAGAATTTAAGACACAAGTGTCAGGACTAGGTCAGGCTTGCCGGCGGGGGACTGGGTGTCGTTGAGTGACCAGGATTGAGAACAGTCGCTGGCCCCGGTAAGGGCAGAGTAGTGGCTAAGCCTCTCCGAGGTTGTACTAGGGTTATATACGGTATGTAATATAGGGATAAACCTGTACTGTCCATAACTGGGAAGCGGGACAGGACCAGAAGCGGGACCAGCGGGATCAGAAGAGCCTGATAGATCAAAATTTTGGCAGATGGTGGACAAAGGGCGGATGAGTCCTCAGTTAAAATCTGGTGTCACCTGCATCATCTGATTGCTCGATATTTCATGATCTTTGTAGTTTTCACAATGCCGTCCCTACCATTAAGAAATAGGGTTTTTTGTGTATCCTGGGGAGGTGCGGTGTTGCTGAGAAGGTGGTATTTTGCAGCGCGGGGGTGCGGGTAGGATGGCGCTCGAGGTGTTGCTCTCCCGGATGTGCGCTTCCCGAGCAAAATTGGGGAGCTTCGGGACGGCACGGTACTCCCTCTGGTGAAGCTCTATGAGTACATGAACACGGACAAGGGGCGCAAGCTGGTGTTACAGGTTTGTTTTGTGTCCTAATTATTGCATTTGTGTCTATACTCATATGAGCACAGAGCTGGTCCCGCTGCAAAGTCCCTGACAGCCAATATTCCCTCTCGCAAGAATGCTTGCGTAGCGACACATTGGAAACCGTGCTTCTGGAGTATCTTGGCACCGACCCAACACTGGCAGCCAAAATTTGCCAGTGTTGCGGCGCTGCATGTATTGATTGCATTCTGACAATGGTTGAGTGCAAAAAGGTACAGGATTGGGGATGGGAAGGATTGTTTACCGGCGGTGCAGATGATGATGTCAATGTACCATTGGAGATGGTAGAGAATGTCGCGTTGGAAGGTGGGAGAGCCAAGGGATATACGGATGGCCAGGATGCAGATGGGCTTCAGTTGGCGGATCTGCTCGAGAACATTCATTAGTCCTCGTAGGAGTTGGTGTAAGTGGTTTCAAATATTTATGTTTCTTCAAAAAGAAAAGAAAAAGAAAAAAAAGAAAAAAAGGGTATAAATTGGCCTAAAATATGTCTTTTTGACGTCTTATTACCGAGGAAAATAGACCTGAAGTGGGGGGGCACTGTTACGTGTTATTTTAGCTGATATGGGGGCTGTGTTACACGTTACGTTGCAGTCCTACAGATTGCTATAGTATATGTATGCAAACTCACTCCAGGAGGAATGAACACAGTGTTCACTTATAGCAACAATAGTGAAGGTCTCCCAACAAGTTTTGTAGACCTCGACAAGCAAAATCTGTGCACCGAGGTTGATTAAAGCATAGTTGTGAGTCATATAATAGAGTATTTTGGTCCTGGCTTGCTAATGGTCTTGTCCATTTATCTCTCCCACAATCTGATCATTCTATAATGCCACATTTTCTCTTTCAACATCCCTAGAACCTTTATCCAAATCTCTAACCTAGTCAAACCCTAACACCAACTAACTAGACCCAATTAGACTATACATTACCTTATAAGGCAATAATGATGGCTTATAAGGCTCTACTTATATATCTATACCAAGCCTTATAATGCCATACTCCAGCTTTCCAAAGCTGGTTGCCCATTTATTTGTATAAGCTCCCAAAGTATCGGCCCTGCTTTTTTTGCAAACCACACTGCACCAGGTGATTCCATCTTGGGTGTCACACATCGGAATGATTTTGCTTCTCCACCACAACTACCACCCTTGAGTTTTGTCTCTCTCTGCGCACATGCAAGCTCTCCACTAACCAACTGCGTGGCGTGCAAGCTGGGCCAAATGCAACCAGTCATAAAGATGGATAGCACCATGCGACACCTCTACATGGCAACACATTGCATATATGTTTTGTTAAAATATGATCTTTATCACTTTGGGGAAGGCCGCAAGCGGCGATACGACGAACCTTTATTGTACTGAACCGCGCCCATGACAGAAAAATGCAAATAAAATTCTAACTACACCTGGGTTTTAGACACATCCAGCAAAAATTGTATGAATGCCCACGATCCTCCGTGCTCCTCCGCGGTCAAACCCTTTTCGTCCCACAAACGTGTTCCTGTGGCGACCACCCACGACATCGCTTCAGGACTCACATCCAAAGGCGTCCCAGTTTCCAAAACATGTCGTGTGGCAAAGTACTTGTAGAAATGAATTGACTCTGATGCCAGAAAGTCAAGTGCTGACGACACGGCTAGGAACAACACATACCCAGACCGCTCTCAATACTGGAGCGAAAGTCGGACTTCCACATTTCGAAAAAAGCAGCACCAAATTTCTTGTCGGTGAGATCGTACATCCACGCCGGGTGGAAGATAGCCTCGACACCAACGTGGAATGTTACTGACTTGACGGCGATTTTATTGGGGAAGGAAGCATTGACAGATATGCGCAAGATCCCTGGCGAACGCGGAATGTCGGCTTCCGCTGGAGTAGGCGCCGTTTGATCCCAAATGACGTCTGCCAACATGGCACATTGGTCGACCTGCAGCGTTGAGCAGGAGGCAGCGAGAGAAATCGTACCCCACACCTTCATGGAGGAACGCACGGAGCTGTGGGACTTTGGCGAAACGTTCAAGACAAATCTGCGACCGCATGAATGCAAAGAACAAAGGAGGACAACAGACACACCTGTGCGTCCGCAAGGTAATCACTGGGTTTTTCTGCCAGGTTCGCGCACCACAAGGCCCAGTAGACGAGAGCGGGACGCCACGCTCCCACCCAAAGCGTAAACAGAGCCGCGTCATCATCCACACCAAGCTCGCGCAGCGCCGTAGATGACTTGCAGTAAGCCTTGTGTTCGGGCCAATGCTTCGTCTGGCATTCTTTTGAGCAGTAGCGGATGCGGCGACAGGCAGCACACGCTCTCAGAGTGGAATGAGAACGGCAAACTGCGCAGGTTGTGCGAGAAGCGACTTGGACGGGGATATGAGACTCCATGCGAATGTTAAGATCCTCCCTTTCCGCTTTATATATCAGTCAATTGGATGACATTTAAGCAATCAATCTATCCGCAATCCAAGTTATCCACTAGTTACAGGTCCCGATGGCTTTCCAGATGATGATCCCGCTCCGGGACCCTTTGTCTTCTTGGCGGCCGGTGCATCCTCCTCGTCGTCGGAATCAATAATAAGTGCCTTCCGCTTTACAGATACCTTGGTGGGGCTAGGGGCCTCCACGACGTTGCGCTGGAAGTCAAGACGCGTCAACTCGCATCAACACTAGAGCGGATCTACTAACCTTTCCGATAATCCTCAGGTTGAGGAGGCGAAAGTCCCATCCCACCTTGCCTTGCGAAGTGTAGATCTGGAAATAAGGACATAAGCATGGTATACAGTATAGATGACGACAAACATTTGGAACAAGCGTCATCACAAAAACCGCCGAGGTAGGCATGACATGGATGCCGTGGAAGGAGATTTCTACGTCCTCTTTTGTGTTGCCGTCGCGGACAAAGACGGGCGGGCACAAGATTAAAACGCATGTCCTTGCCGTCGAGCAGGCCCATGATGTTGTGGGGGTCGCCGTATTCACTCATACGCCCTTCCTATCAAAAAATTCGGCGGCTTAGCAACTGCCAAAGCCAGCAACACAAACATACCTCGTTGAGAACATGAGTCTTCGGCACGAAGCACGCTGCGGCGGCCATGCATCCACATGGAGCTGGCCGGGCCGTGATGAGAGCGCTTCTTAGGTTGCTTGAGAACTTTTGTGGCCCAACTCTACACACAATTATCAGCTGAAACAAGTGTCTTGGCTGATATTACGCACATCAATTTTGGTGTCAACGGCGTCGTACATCTGGCGTGCAGCTTGTTGAACGTTCGGGAGAGGGGTGCCGGAGTAGGCAAATTCGTATGTACGCGGAGAGCGATTAAAAGCATTTTCGAAGCTAAGTCCGCATTGTTAGTTCCAGTGTCCAACGCGTAGCAGGAATGTCAACCACATACACATTGACCTGCCACGAAGGGTACTCGTCATCAGGGATGGCCACGATTTTTTTGTAACCACTGTCGGCCTTGTCGTTGCTGAGAGGGTGGAATTGAACCCCGTCGGGGGCGTGGGCTCTCCAATTGTCGTGAGCAAAGTTCCCACCAATCCCGTTGTTGAACGCCAAGGTGGAGCGCGGTGTGGTTGGGACGACAATTTCGATGGGCTTGCCTCTGTGCACAAAGGAATCAGAAACACAAAATTATGCATCAGAGAGAACACACTGGTAGAGCATCTGGTAGTTATTGTTGCTGTCCATGTCAATGGTGCAGTCCTTCATGATCGTCTCAAAAGGCTTGTCGATGCGGCCATCTGCGGTGTACAGCCCAACCATCTTTGCGGCACGAGTGTCGAGAGCGGCAGGAGAAAATGTGTGGAGGAGACCTGCGGCAACGGAGGCCGAGAGTAGGGTTTCAGTGCCGGTGGTCATCGTATCGGTGGACGTGGTGCTCATGGGGGGAAAGCAATGTGCAGTCGAGGGCAGTTAAACCTGCTTTTAAGAGTGCTGAGGGATAATAATTTACACCCGCGGCAGAATTATCGCTGGTTTTTTGCAGTCGTTTCAAAGTACTACGCACGTCTGATGCGACCAGAAAATTCAGTGTCTGGATCGGGAGAGTACACTGGTACAAGCGCCCATGAAATACAGGGCGGCAACGAAGATTTTGTTTAGTACAAACCTTGCCGTTCCAAGACGTTTAGACCGGGAGACAAGCGCCCGCAAGTTTCATTGTCAAGCGATCTGTTTTGGCTTGAAGACACTCCCGAAAAAAAGCAGAAAAAAGGTTCGAGCACTATATTTCGACAAGTAGAGACTACTCTATTCGTCTTCGCCTTCGGCATCCTCGAGCGGAGAGGGGGGGTGAGTCCGAGATACTTCCAGTACGTAGAGTGAGTAAAGTGCGCTATGCCAATGCGCTGCCCGCCGGACCACTCCTCCACCTCGTGAAACAGAAGACGCCCGCGAATCAAAATAAGGTCTCGGTGGCCATACCGCAGACGGAGGTTAAGCTCGGGAATTACCAACACGCCCCTGCGGTAGTTGCGGCCCTTCTTGACATTCTTGAGGACGGCCCAGCTGAGCGGCTGGTCGGAGAGATCGCGGTGCTTGCTAGAGCGACGGTTGTACATGATCTCGCGCCCCTCGACGACAAGAATGTCGTCGTGGTCGAGGGCGCGAACATCAGCACGGCGTTGGTGAACCTCCTTGCGCGCATTAACAGCGGCGTCGTAGAAGGGGCGGTCGAAATGCTTGAGGGCCGAGTTGACGCGGGCGGAAAGAGGGCGGAGGTTCTGAAAGAGCTGGAGCGAAGCGGCGTACGTCGCGCCAGACTTGATGATGCCGGTGGCCGCAACGGGCTCCTCGTGCTTGAACAGTCAGCGGAGAGACCAAGAACACAAAACTGCGACGCACCGAATGCCCAATGGCATGCCAAACTTTGGCTAGCTTGGCCACCCCGGTGAGAACCCCGGGCCCACTAACGTAGTTCTCCAAAGCACCCCGCGCATGTCCGTCGGCAGCGCCAGCACTCGGAGGCTTGATACCAGCCGCGGCGTGGTAGGCCTCGAGCGTGTCGTAGATCTGGTTCTGAAACTCAGTCAGTAACGCTATCCACAAATATCCACAAAAACAAGGCCAGAAAACTTACAGCAGACGATTCGGAGAAGATGTTTGCAATGTTGAGGATGAGTGGGACCCCATCCTTGTCGACGAACTGAACGGTATCGTTGGAAGAGGTGTAATCGAGGGCGGGAAGGGGGGTCTTGGGTTTGAGCTGACGCTTCCCATCGAGGGCACGGTCGATGCGGTACTGCTCAATGGCAACTGCAGCCAAGTTAGCGAGTTCTGGTAACAGCACAAGAACGAGCGGCGCACCTGTCTTCTTGTTGCGGAGGGCACGGGCAACCTGGCGATCCCAAGCCGTAAAGAGCTTCTTCTCACAATCTCCAGCGGCCGCGAGCGCGTACTGGGGCATCGGAGGCCGAGGAGGAGGGCGTGGTTTGCGAGCAGAAGGCTGCGAGACGTTGCGCATAGTGAAACTGTCGACTTCAGCAGCTCGAAAACCCGCCATTTAAGCACGCACCAGTGTACCCATATGGTCTCCCCCTCTCCCCTAAGACCCTGTGCTAGCCCCTCGACGGCTGCTGCATTGCGACCACCCAGTTAGTGCAGCGTCAGCTTGTGTTTTGCCTCCAAATCCAGCGGGGAGCTAGTGCAGGCAAGTGGTGCCTGTTGGTCTGTTTTGGAAGACAACTTGTCAGCGGAATAGAGGCCGGGGACGGGGGTGCAAAGTCGAGGGCGGGCGGAGGAGAGGGGTCGGGAGCGGGAGTGATACCCATCCAAGATCAATCCGGTGATATTCCGAAGCCCCACTCAATACAGCCGTGTCCCGTTTATCCGTGTTCCGTTTTTCCGTTGATTAATAACGGAAAACGGTCATGCACCTGACGCCACAAGCCCCTGAGTGGCACCCAAAAGATATAAAATCCCAATTACAACAAGCGTTCGAGCTGGGTGCCTACACCTCATTCCTTGCGTCTACGCACAATTGTTCTGTTTCCTTTGGTGCCTACATCAAAGTATTTTTGGCGCCTACGCCCTCAGCATTCTCTTTTTCCGCCGGTGTCTACACTGGTTTCAACTGGCGCCTACGCCTCGATGCATTTGGGGGATCTGTTTGCCGGTTTCTACACTGGTTTAACTGGCGCCTACGCCTTAATACATCTGGGGGATCTTTTTTATCGGTGTCTACACTGGTACAAATTTGGCGTCTACGCCCTCAATCGTTTTATTCTGTAACCTACCTATTCTATGTCTGTAAACAGTGTACTGGGAACCGCAGAATAGTACCATGCAAGTTGATCTTTAGCCCAAAGCAACGTTTCCTTAGCTCTTCTATCTGTACGAGCAAGCTCATTGCGGAGCTCTTCCGAAATGTGATTTTGAATAGCACGAAGTTTGAACGGACGAAGGATGCATAAACCCTTCCGAGAGCGTAAACGCGAAAGCATGACATAGGCGCTCTGAATTGATCTGCAGCTTGCTAGGTCAATTACAGCTCGGTCTAGAGATCTGCCTTGTGAGTTATGCGAGGTGAACGCAAAGGCAGGGATAATTGGAAGCTGCAGTCTGCTTGCAGAGTAGGGCTTTGCACCATTCGGCAAGCAGAAACTGAACGCCTTTGACATTCTCTTCAAAAGAACACGATGTGGGTTTAATGGATTGCCGCTGCTATATCCAGGAAAATCCACTTCGGCCGATACAGGGTAGCGGCGGCCATCTATTTCAGTGAATTTTACACCAATAAGTGTGCCCATTGAGCCCTTGGATATTCCTAGCTCTGTTGCAATGTTATCCGTGCAGAAAACCGGCATTCCCGGCACGTATGGTACTCTCCCTCCAAGATCATTGGCTTCCTTGACAGGAACCCTCCATGCAGACTCAGCGGCAATACCCTGGAGCTGACGTTTCTGCTGATTGCGCCCACGGGTGTCCATCGAGTAATAAACAGCAAAATCCTGGCCTGTTGCTGCAGCAAACGCTCGTGCCATTGAAAAGTTGTGGGTGTCTCGTGCCTCGTTTGTGTATGTAATTAACGGACAGCCTTTCCCATTAATCCAATGGCGGATGTCGACTAAGTCCTTTGTTGCGGTAGTGCAATTTTCATTTGACAGCACATATTTGTCCAGAAGATCTTTGTCAGCTTGCGTGCACACTCCAGTGCGGAGGCGGGATAAAACATCCATTAGAACACTGTCTTCCATTTGACGCATGACCTCAGTCAACACAACAACATGGTTCAGCTGATGGAAAGCCTCGATGCCTTTAATATTATATTGGGTAGCTTCATTTCCAGCATTAAGTGTGGTTGACTGGTAGCACCGGACAAGCTCTCGGTCAAATAAGGATTTTGTACCTGGCGGTGGAAGCTGACAGGGATCACCGCAGGCCACAAGGTTTACCCGTCCAAACGGATATTCAGTCAGGCCTTTGGCTATTCCCAGATACTCAGAGAGCACACTTATATCCCCTGCCCCCAGAAAATAAATCTCATCAACTACCATGGTACGTACAGGTGCTAACCGCTGTTCTAAAGCCTGACGAATGTCTTTCCCTTTGTCTGTCTTTGCCTTCATAGACGAGCGTTTGACACAGAGAGATACCTCTGAGTGGGTGGTCGATCCTCCAATATCGCTGGCAACAACACCTGTGGGGCCGGTGAGTCGCAGATCGTTAGCTGCATCTAGTGCGTCATGAAAGTCTCGCCATGCTTTGAACACCTGTGATTTACCGGTGCCTCCGGGGCCAGTGACAAGGAGATGTACTGGCTCAAGGAGGCCGTCGGTCTCGGACTGACGACCAACAACGTCTACGAGGATCAAAAACCCGAGTGTCTGCTTTTCATTCAGATTGTGCTTTTTTACCAATGCAATCACAATTTTCTGCCAGTCTTTTAAACCAGCCCAATGATCAGATCCTCTGTTTTGCAAAACACGCTGCTCAGCAGCTTTGAGCTCCTCGGATATGCTGCTCAAGGTAGCCAAAGGAATCACCGAAGATTGTGCTCGACTTCTTGGCTCGAGATTCTTCCTTGCGGCTTGTTCTTGTCTTTCTTCAAGGAGTTGTTGGCGTTTCTGAAGTAAGGACTTCATTGCCTCATCTGCTTTTGTGTGGTCCTGATCAGTAGCTAAGGAGGTATAAGCGGATGGAATATCCAATCCAACCGGGTCGTCAGGAACAGTGTAAAATCCAGCAGCAGAAAGTGCAGCCGAAGCCAAAGCACTGTCGGGGCTCAAAGTCTGTGGTCCCACGGGGACTTCATCGCAGTCTAACGAAGCCTGCATCGCATTTTCCCATTCAGGATCGTACTCTTCGCTATCCTCATCTGGAACATACTGGCCAAGAGCTTTGGCTTGCTTCGTGAGCTCAGCTATCCTCTGACGACGCATGGCTGAATAATCTTGCTTGGCGTCGCACGACTCATACAACAGCTGCATGTTGCTTAGAATGCGCCGGTGTCCAGCACTTAACAAGGGCTGTAGCGCAGCTAAAGCCTCAGTCCAAGATGTTTGAGCAAGCTTGAGCGGGCTGTCTTCATTGGAGCTCCAGGGAGAAAAAAGTGCTAATACAGCCACGGAATATCGCTCAGCCTGATCTTCCCGGTCATTTCGGGGAATTGGGTAGCCAACAAAGACAGGCACTCGAGCTAGTTCAGCATCAGTCAGTTTTTTGAAGCAGTGTGTGGTATACTGCGAATGACCAGGTTGGAAGCGGAAAATTTCTTTCCTTTGAGTCTTTGACTTTGGAAGCTGGTGCTTTTCATAGCCCACAAGTATGTCCCAGGCGCAGACATCTCTTAACTCTTGCGGCCGATAGAAAATGTCAAGGAACAAAGATGATTTCCGTACATCATCGGCTTCCTCAGTCTTTTCATTCGATGCAGCAAGCATATTTGCCGACAGGACCAGCAGAGACTGATCGCGTGGGCCTATTTCAGCACCGTCTGGCGGCACCGGACCTTGGATGTCAACTTCGTCCGAATGTGGGGGATCGACAGCTTCTTCTGATCCGGCGGCGCCACTCGGGTTCTCCAACGGGCAGCTGTCATTAGCACCAAAGACATTGGGTGCACATTCTCGCAGCATTCGCGACCAGTAGAATACCGGATATGAGCGGTTAGTGTATTTGCTAGGCCAGCCCAATATGCGGGTCACCATCTGCTGACCTGAGAGTTCTCGCTTTCCGATGAGTTGGTTGACTGACTTGACAAGCAGGAGGCGGCTACGTTCCGCACCGTCAAGCTGCCCGTCAGCATCCAGAGGAGGATGATCTGAAAGAACTTTGATAGCTGCGCAGAGGGCGGAAAATATAAATGCCGTATCCATTGCACCTTTAATGGTATAGTTTCCTGCGTACTGGAACATAGACATTGCAACTGTCCCAGAACCAATGGGCTTGCAGTCCGTATTGCAACGCTGGGCAACAGTGCACAGAGGATTATAGCCGTTCACACGACCGTCGTTGCATCTCAGATGCAACAGACCATCATCATCCATGTAAGTCTTCTCAACAGTCTCGCGGGGCAAGCGAAAACGACAATCTTCATCTTGATTTTCGCGGATACGCAGTGTTTTTGGAAGGTATTTAAAGCATGTATCTTTGTGACTGTGGATCTGCTCCACATTTTCGATAACATCCCGCACATTCTGAGGTAAATTGTCAACAAAGTCGAGAGCATCCGGATCAGGAGGACGACAGAGCACCGGCTTGCGGGTGTAAGAGCCCTCTTCTCTTGTGTAAGGATGGGTGTTGTCGGGCAGCGACTGGCAAAAAACATCATCGTACCAATCGTAGATTTTCTGGGCGCTAACAGGGTCAGATTTAATACGGTTTTGGATATCAAGAGGAGACAGCCCATGCTTCAACCAGACAAGGAGATGGATGTGGAGACTGCCCCTTCCCTGGGCTTCGACTACCCCATAGTATGCACCTACCTGTCCAAATACTCCAATCCTGTCTGGTCGAGAAGTCCCCAACAAAATTTCTAGCAAGCAACGCACTGACAAATGGAAGAATTGAGCGGCTGCAACAGGGTTTTCGGCCATGGTGGTTGAACGAAAGGCTCGCTCAGCGCCAGGTTTGAGATCATGGAAGAACTTATCCAAGTCCAGATCCCGCCCAGCGAGAACCTGGGCTATGGGATTGCAAGAGTCGGAGGGGTTGAGAGTGAAAAAAACATGAGGGAGACCCTCACAATTGACAATCGAAAACATCTCTTGGCGCATGCTCTGAATCTCAGCTGTCGAGCCCGGGACATGTTCCGCAACGTAAGAGACCCTTTGTATTAATTTTGCCGCTGCTTGCTCACCGGGGGTGTCCGGTTTAGCAAACGGATTCTTCTTTAATTTTGCCGAGTAAGATTCAATGGTTTCCGAATCAACCTGTTGAAATAATCCGTTGACTTCAGGGAACCAGTCCCGACGTACAGCAAGTTTTGCGTCAAATGCAGATTGACGGCGCTGCAATATGTTTCCCACCACAAACATAAAGGAGGTGTGAGTCTGAAAACGTCGATCCCCGCCGCGAGTCAAGAGATGGCCAATATGGGTGCGCATGGGGACCTTGCGAAATGGCACCGCTTGATTTAGCCACACACGCATATTCTCAAAACTGCCTACGCCCCATGGAAATAGGCTCGGAAAGAGTTTGGCGTAGATTTCTGGCGCATTTTTAGTAGATTGTGGCGTAGACCCGGAAGGAAACTTAACAAAGGGAGCTGTCTTCTTTTTCAACTGGGCTAGAGCGGTAAGTTTACGGACGTAAAAAGTGTTGTCAATATGATCTGCGTCCTCAACAGTGCAAGATGGAATGCTAGTCAGTGAAATATTTGCAAAGTTATCGTCGTTGGCCTCCTGGACATACGAAGATCCTTCGGAAGTAGATCCAGTCCGCACGAATTCACTAAGTGGAATAGGGACATCCTCTTCGGGATATTCCGCTGCATTTCTGTGAATAGAAGCTACATCCACATCGGCGTAAAGAGGATTATTAGCTTTCAACCACAGGAGAGCATCAATCACTCTCTGCCGTCGTACAAGCAAAGGAGATTTTTTGAGCATATCCAGAGTAACTTCAGTGGTAGGGGACCCAACAAGAATCACGCAAAACACAGTCTCTCAGTGCGGCAAGGGGAATAGGTAAAACATCCGGCAAAGCGGAAGGATCCTGCGGAAAAACACAGATGTTGCCGCGCGATGCCCACTGGCCCGTGGGACCTGCTTGGAGCTTGAACATGCATCGTGTTGCCCGCATGCGTGCAATGCATTGCTCTTCGAGCAAAGTGAGATCCGTGAGTTCGGGTGGACAGGAACCGGTCCAGAGACCATTAGCATAGCTTCGGAGAGGAAGATTTTTGAACGACGAATGTGATACTTCTCGGCGACAAGCGGAACATAGGACAAAGCAATTATCAACTATGGTCTCGGGACGATAAGCTTCTATTTTTGGTTGATTTTCAAGCTCACGGAGGACTTCTACAGCAGAGTGCAACAGGGATATATCGAGGTCTGAAACGGGGATTCGGACAGCATCACTAGCAGGCTCCAGAGTACCACAAAAAGAGCACTCCGACTGCTTCAGAGCTGAATTAGATGTTGCTTCTCGAAATTCGCGGAGTATACTTGCCTTTTCTGCCAAAGACAAGATACGAAACGGATCAGAAGATGTATCATGCGAGGCATCCGCAGAGGGCCGAGCGGTATTGTCAGTTTTCTGCCGCTTGGAGGCTCCACCCCTGAAGGAAGACTGTTCAGAACGGGGACGTTTGCTGGTCGAAGGTGCGCTGGTACGTATACGGAGTTTGAGAACTTGGGCACACTCCAAGAACCGGACATCAGAGAGAATGGGTGCTGCACCACCGACCTCGTCGAGGCGCACTAAGCAAGCAGCCTGACATTCATGAGCCAAAAGATCCTCTCGCAGTTGATGAATGTTTTTTTTACGTTTCTTGGTGTCGTCGGAAGAGTAAACAGACACAGCTACGTGTCGCCGAACTATTTTGCGCAAATCGTCAGCCAGCAAAGAGCCCTCGAGTACAATGCGGCGAACAGCAGTGGTTTTGACAGCGGTATCCACGTCAGCATAGTCGGAAGCCTTATGTTCAGGAACAGGTGCAACTACAGCCGATCGAACATGAAACTGAGACTGGTGTGACGCCGAGGAAGGGCCCGAGGAAGAGCCCGAGCCAGCGGAGAGCAGAATTGCATTTGGATTTGGATTTGGATTTGGATTTGGATGGGGGTAAATACTAGGGCGCGGAGCGGCAGCCAAACCAGCCGAGGTCGACGACTGCGTCGACACAGAGTCAGCCTAAGTGCAGAAGAAGGTCAGCGCCAAATGAGTGGAGGTAAGAAAACTCACCGCCGGACTCTCCACGCGCCACATACCAAAACCAGACCTAGCAACAGTGCCGCCAGATACAGGAGAGACGTTGACAGATGGGAAAACCTGCGAGGAGACTGTCAGCAAGTAACAGCGAGAAGCGGAACGCACCATAGCGCAACAGAAAGAGAGCAGCAGATACGAGAGCAGGTGGATGACCGACAGAGCAGTACAAGGAGTGATGGCGACAAACAACCAGCCACACACAGCCACTCCAAAACCGGATGGCCAGCTTCAACATGTTCGACCGACCAGCTTCAGCACAGCACTTGCACTGCCTAAACACAGCCACTCCAAAACGGGATGGCCAGCTTCAACACGCTCGACCGACCAGCTTTAAACACAGCATTTGCACTGCCTAAATACAAAATACAGATCGGGACGACGAAATACAAAATTGTCCTAAGGGAGACAAACCTAAAGGTTCGTCAATAACCCTATTTTGAAACTTTTCAACCTCAAAGTGGTGGTCTGTCCAACCCTCACTTCTGTGAGGAGTCTCTCTGATGTACGTGGGCCACTGGGACCTCTTGGTTGATCTAGTTAGCCAGGAGCCCAACTTCATCCTCTGTCTTATTGAATGCTACAAGTCCTCACACAAAATTCCCATCTGCCACATCAACTACCTCCAATCTGCAGAGGAGATCTGGTTTGACGGAGACTAGTCTCGCAAGCCAGCTGATTACGGCCACCCTGGAAGGGAACCCAGCCGTGACTGTCTGGGGTTATAGTAGCCAAGATCCCCGAGCTGACATGGGTGATCAACTTGGTTACTATCACCCCAGACGATTATGGCCGGGTTCCCTTCCAGGGTGGCCGTAACCGGTTGGCTTGCAAGACTGGACGGAGACCTCATACTGTGTATCAGACATTACCAGCTTGCACTGCTCCCTTGCATTGCGGCTCTCCAGATCCCTAAGCAGGTTGATCCAATCACTGCCTGGGTGTGGAGAAACATTTTTGTCTAACTCGATCAATGTCTTTTGCTACAGCATCAACAAAATCAAGGGCAAAAAGGTCAGGCTGTGTTATAGGACCTTCTAGCTTGGTCGCAAGTTCTTCCCGGAATTCTGCTATTAATGTTACATCCGAGGCAAGGATGTCAAGCCGAAATCAGCAATTTGTCAAGCTCAACCCTCTGACAGGTCTTATAAGTTTATTCTCACCATGCTTATTATGTTCTCAATGTGAGGCAGTCATGAGAGCAATCTCAAAAGCTTGTTGCGTGTTTGGTGTGATTTGAAGACGCTGTTGCCCCGGGAAGCGGTGTATGCAGCTTGGAAAAACCATAACTCAGCCCACCCAACTTCTGAGGACGGTGCAGAAAACTTGGAACATCTCCACAACGTTGACAAGCTCAAATACTATGCAGACAGTACATGCATTCACATTTTGCTGGATCCCAGCACCGGCAGGCTGGTTATTCATGTGAAGGATGCAACTCTTATCCCCTTCTACATCTTTGGGGCTCTCAACAGCTTTTTTTTGGACTTGCACTACAACCTCAGGCTGTCAGCGACAAGGCAAACCCAATATTCTCGGGCGGGTTTTGTGTTTCCAGATCAGGATTACCAAATTTTGGTTTGGGCTTCTCTAGGCGACCCTCGGTATAAGCAGCACATCCAGGTTTGCTCATGGGGAATAGACAAGAATACTCTACAGTACAAGTCCAGCCGTAGGGGATAAGTACTACTCGGGGACATATAGGGAAATGATGGTTGTTGGGTTACAGATAAGTGTTTAGGGATAATTGGGCAGATGGTAACTGTTGGGATCAAGTGGAAAGGGAGGCTGGGAATTGAGCAGAGAGGAGGGTGGTGGGTAGGAGTTGTGTCATGACACAACCAGCTCAACAAGTGCAGCAAAAATGGTGTTGACATCCAACACAATTCACTCAAGGCCCCCATTGTCCTTCTCTTGCACATGTTGCACCCAAACAGCTATGGCAACATCTGAATTGGATAAAACTTACAAGCCCTCGGACATTATTAAAGAAGACGCACTGTGCAGCTAACCTCAAGAAATGGTGTTTGCCATAAATAATAGCAATTTCATCCCATTAATGGTATCACTCAAAAGCACTGTCAATTCAGCATTGAAAACATCTGCTCATGGATCCAATGGACCAATACTAATGGAGATACTGTCACCTAGCAGCTGAAGCGCCACCCAAGAAGAAGAACAAGACCATGACTACACAGATGAACAATACATGGATGGAGGGCACGGACAAGCAAACGAGCTTCCTTTCTCCACATCCCTCAATAATAATAGCCATAAGAGGCAAGCATTCATAGACCTGACGGCGGTCAAACAGTTCAAGATTCTTTTGCTGGTGCGCCGTTGACTTCTAATATGGGATCAATGATGGGGAAGAGAAAAGGCTCCAGGCCTCAGGAGAGTGTGCTAGAGGTATCTTGATGCTAAAAATAGTTAAAAACAATAGACAAGATAAATAAGAAAGAACCTTAGTTTTTGGCTAACTTGGTCCAATGCTCCTCTCAAAGAGGGTAAATCTCCAAACCCTACACTTCTATCCTCAAAGTTGAAGGCCAACTGGGGGCAGAGATGCTGACGAAGAACTAGCTTGGGCACCACAACTTGTCTAACCACAAAGGAGGCCCTGGATACTTCATTGTCCAAACTTGCCAGGTCTAACAAGATTCAACAAATGGACAAACAGAAAAAAAATGTCTTACTAGGTGGACTAGCCAACCAACAAGCCAGCTCGTGCACCTAACTATCAAATTCCTTCTCAAAATGGTTTACCTTGCGAGACAGAACAAGAAGGATGAGAAGATAGCCTGAGCCTGGTAGTAGTTATTTTTATTGAACTCTCAGAAGATGTAGAAAGCTCACCAGCAACAGCTAAAGTCAGAAATCTACTTCCAGCATTTTTGTAGTTGGCAAGAGAGCAGTAGTCAATCATCACTTGAGTACTCAAGTCGCATAGAGATGTTTGAGAGCTACAGGACTTTTGAGTATAGCTTCCAGATATAAATATAAATAGGACCAAACCATGCAAAAGTGTAGGCAAATTTGATGCAGGAAAGAAGGCGCTCTAATGTGGCCCTTTGAGCCTGCTTCTCCATAACGTGGCACCTGAGTGCCAGCTCAGCCAGTCTGCATCTTGTGCCCAACGTTCTACACCATTCAGTCAGAAGAGTTTGAATATCTTCGGAAGATACGGCAGCCAATGCGGCTATCTCCACCACTGCCATCTTGCTCTGCAGCGGTCTTGCTGCGTTTTGTGGAAGACTCTTGGACGGTGATGTTAGAAGATGTTGCCGTCCTTTTTCTCTTCTTTTGCAAAGGAGAGGTAAGAGGAGGAGGGGTCTGCGGATGAGGGGTAGGAGGAGGAGGTGACGATGGAGCTGGGGTTTCTCTGACGGAGGATGGAGTTACAGACGATACAGAAGCACATCTGCCCCCCATTGCGGGGGGACGTGGAAGGGGGGCTGAAGTGGGTGCCCCAGCCGCCGTCAGAAGCACAAGGGTGGGCGCGTTCATACAACTCGGCAGGGTAAGTGCAGTAGTACCAGTCATTATGTGCGGGGCTGCACGGTTGGGCGCGCTCATTGCAAATGGCATGCTTGTCTGGGTACGAGTGGAGGTGGGCTCAAGGGTGGGCGCAGTCAGCGCGGCGAATGCAGTCGTACCAGTAGTTGTGGCCGAGGCCGCGGTGGGCATGATCACCCCAGAGAACACTGTGAGAGCACTTGTCCAAGTACGACTGCAGGTTGCCGCGGGGGTAGGCACGGTAGTCTGAGTACGAGTGGAGGTAGATGCTTGAGAGGGCGCAGTGAAGGCATCTTTGTCTTCCTCTTTATCTTCCAAGGAAACAAGCTTTTGGGCCTGCACTTGAGCCTGCAGCTCTGCCAGCCCCAGATACTCACGTTCCCTAGCCGCTAGACGCAGCACACTATGGGCCAAGTCCCAACTGAGGGTGACACCTCATGCACTCAGGTTAATGTGTTAATCATGGGTAGTTGCCCTGCAGTCTGATGCATTCAATAAGGGTAACTTACCCTGTGGGCCATTCTGAGTAGTTTAGAGTGAAAAACAGCTGTAACTTTGTGGTCTTTGAGATTTGGGATATGGTCTCATAAGGAAAGTTGGAGGTATAAATAAAATGAAGATATAATTTAGTGTGGGTAAAATGGTCTAAAATAATGATAGGAGCTCTTATAAGGCCTGATATTGGGGATACACTGGGTTAGAGTTAGAGTTAGGGTTAGTTGTAGGTTAGGTTAGGTCAGGATTAGGTTTAGTTAGGGTTAGGATTAGGTTAGAGGTTTTTTAGAGTTTGGACTAGGTTAATAGGGACGTAGAGAAAAAAAATGTGTTAGGGAGTGATGGGGTTATCAACATGCTTAGCTGAGTGCACCACTGGAAAGCCACCAGAAAAATCCCCGGACAGAGGCTTCTGTTATCATAGAATTCCCCACAGTATTTACTAATCAACACCTGAACCCAGTTGCCTAGATAGGGACTGCTTCCCACAACCACCTTTTGTGACCCACGGTAACTTACTCTTATTTAATGCATTAGGCCGCAGGCTAACTACCCTTGATTAATGGATTAATCCTGAGTGCAGCTGCTGCCTGCATGAATCGACGATGGACTGGAGTGTGGCCCCATCCCCCAAAGAGCCGAGGCAGCTACCCGTCCCGTTATTTTGTGTCTCGGGGAATGCATGATTCTGATAAACCTCTGACTCTATCAGACTCCATACAAGCTGCACCGCTTGTTGCCTGTCTGAGCACCGCACCTGGAGTGGCTGATCATTCCTGCCGGCGATGCGGCAGACATTTGCAAAGATGACATTCCCTGGAATAGGGCAGCCACGTTTGTGAAGATAATGCTTGAACATCTGGTGTGTATCCATGCATCGTTTGAATTCCGGTACAGGGGAGATGAGAGAGTGAGGCCATTTTGTTGTCTTCTTCTTTGCTTTCTTTTTCTGCCAAGTCGGCTGCGCCTCCTGCTTTGTCCTGCCCATGTGGTGGTGGTCATCGGAACATTCGCACTGGCTCTTTATGCAGTTTGTCGGAAACTGTTTGCTACACAACAATGTGGCAACAAGGTATTCTAGGGCCTGCGCCGCACCAGGGAAAGGCTTTCTAACTTTACCGTCGCCACCACCCTGCTGTTCAAGAGCGACACATGGAAGGTACTTAGACGGGACATTGACAAAGTTAAATGGGCGGCTTGAGCCTGTCTATCTCACTTGGTAGGAACAAAGGATGTCTGGCAAGTGCCACTGGACCAGCGCCACCAGGCAGACTTCCTGGTCGCCTTGTACGTGCAGGTAGACGCCGAAATTGAATGGTAACTCGCTGAGCTCGTACGACCTCAACCCGTTCCTGCTCAACCCGGTTCCCATGCGCATACGTATCTTGCATTGTGCTACAACGGGTGCTGAACACCTCTTCACAGATGTATGCCGCTCTGGCGCGGGGCCCTGAAGCCGTCGCACACATGCTGGACCGCGTCCTCGGCTGGATTTCTCCCACCCGCGTTTGAGTCCGGGTCATGTAACTATTTTTAAACCATTTTCTTTTTTTTTTGAGTGAGATTAGGGGCTCACACATCCATTGCAGCTACTACACGCTCAGGAATATGGCGGTGGGACAGGACCCGTGTTTATTGGGGGTGAGGTCGAATCCCAAAATCAATGATTTTCAATTTATTGTCCGGACTCTTTGCGCTGAGGTCGCGCAAAAATTTGTCCGGATTCGGCTCAGGCCGGGTCCCGAGGTCAAAATTTTGTCCAGACTCGTACTTCGACTCCAGAAAAAGAAAATCCCAGAAAAAATCCCAGAAATCACGAGAGAGAAAATCACAAGATTCTGGATTGTTCTCTACAATGCAGTAGCGTAGAGTACTAGCATAAGTTGCTTGGGTCCAAGACAATGCCGCCGCCTCGTTGCTTGACGCTGCACCACACTTTGTCCTACTTGCTATATCGGGACAATGAAACTCCGTCCGGACTGTGGATTCAACCCCTCCTGCGCCGACAAATTTTGTCCGGACTTGTGCCTCAGGCCTTGCGACTCCCACCCCCAAATTTGTCCGGATTCCGGTTCGACCTTTCGCAAAATTTTCCCAAAATCTGTCCGGACTCGGGATCAGACCTCAACCCCAATAAACACGGGTCCTGGTGGGACTTGTATTTACGTGACGAGAACTCCTTCACCTTCCTTTGTGCATCCGTTGCCCCCAGACCATCTTTGTACGCGTCGATAAAGCGCCACACTCGGTGTTTCCACTTTCGGATAAGCTGGACAGAGACTGAGGCCATGGCCTTGGGCATGTTCTCCTTGAGGGTGGCAAAGGTGTAATTGCAATGCTCACGCAAACAGCGCTTGACGGCACCCCAGAAGTATTCAATAAAGTTGATCTTGCAGTGGTACTTTGGCAGAAAGAGACAAATGTGGCCTGATGCTTCATGAATGCAAGAAAAGATAAAAAGGAAGAGCACGCACCAGCATTCTCGATTACCTCTTGAACAAGTGATCGCTGCTCCTTGAAGTCTGGTTGGTTCTCGAGGATGCGATGAGCACAGCAGCTGTTCGCCCCGTCCCTCGCAAGCACCCGCACATTTCATCAACAATTTCCGCCGCAGCAGACCCCGCTCTTTGAGCACCTGCTGCATCCCTGTTGGTTTACCGCGGAACGTGAGGCAAGGATCGTTGTCAGGGAAGACCATGGGCTAAATATGTTTCTGCCCATCAGCGTTGAGGAACCAACCATTGCGCATCTTTGGTTGTGCACCGCCTGGCCGGAAGTTCATTTCGAATGCGCAAAGCGCGTCTTTTGGATATGCGGAGTGGCCCTGCGAGTTGTCAACAAGAAGGACGGCCACAGCACCGGGATGACGCGTCTCGAATGCGGGAATAAATTTTTCTTGCACCTGGATATGAATGAGCACAAAATTTTCTGCATTCAGATACGGCCACAGGCCTGCTTGACAAACAACTCGCCATTCCAGAAACCCTCATGGTTCTTCCCATAATGGATCCCAACACCCGCCTCCGCCATATGCCCATCCACCGAGTTAATAAACTCGCTCCGGTGGTGGCCCCAACCAGCACCCTTCTTGAGCAGTGGCTGCTGCCCCTCGAAAACCCAGCTTGCCTTCTTCCCGTTGTGACCCTGCGCCGTCATCTCATCGTGCGCACACAGCGTTTCTCCTTCTCCACGTTCCCGACCTCGTATTTAGTGATGAGCGGTTGTATAACTTCCATCGCTGGAATAAAACGCTCCATACGGTCGGCGACCACATCCGGGACGCTCATGTCCGTCATAATAGACAGCTTTCTTATGCAGCGTGAACGTAAAGCCCTCGCGTATGAGAACGTGTCGCATTGTCGACAACAAAAAGCCGTTGCCCGTCCGCTTGAGCTGCAACTTGGGCAACAGCGTTGTCTTGATGTATTCGCGCAAGCCCGCCGGCATCTCGGTCTTGGTTATATGCTGGACATACTCTCTGGCAGTCTTTGGATCGAGCTCGTTGCCGACAAGGCGTTTGAGCTTGCCTGGGACCATGGCCCATTTGTTTGACTGCACGTACACACAAACCGCCTCGCACACTGCTGGGTCATCGAATATCGAGAAGACTTTGGAATGATGTCCGCGCTGCGACGCCGGAATAGCCCGATTGCGGACCCAGCTCTGCGTCCAACTGCGCACAAGACGCAATCCAGACGTGGCTGAGAATCCGTGTGCAAGCACCGCAATCTTGGATGCGGACATCATCCCCTGCTTCTGACCCGCCAGCATCAGCTGTAAGGTCGACTCGACGGACCGCAATCGCTTTGATAAGAGTCCGTTGTGGCCGCCAGCAAGCTCGAGAACACGCTTCTCGGACTTGAGAATCTTCTGCACCTCCCTCAAGCCCGCCTGTCTCGCCGCAGCTGCAGCAGCAGCCTTTCGCGCCCGCGTAACGAGAACAGGCTCGTCCAGCCGACGGCGCTTTTGGACTGGACGTGGATCGGGGTTGGCGACGGCGGGGACAATGGCGGGACGGGTGGGGATGGCAGGGAGCGGGGAGAGTGGGGGACGCTGCTGGCGAGTCTGCCAGATTGTTGTCGTACCAGTCATCCGCGGCTTCCTCCTTGTCATTGCCGAAAAAGTCAGCAGCATCCTCTTCAATATCCGATGCATATGCATCGAGGTCGTTGCCAGCAGAAGCCAGCGGGAGGGAGAGAGGGCTGGGAGCGATTGTTGGCGGGGATGGGAGGTGTGTGGCGCTTGACGCGGCTTGTATTCGATTTAATCTCCCACAGCAGCGACGGCAGGAGTATCTTGAGAGGACGCTGGGACGTCTGCAGGGGGCTTGGCGCTGGGCTTAAAGCCAAAGAACACTGTGAATTGAGCAGCTTCGCCGCTGTTGTTCACCGTCAGCGGCCGGTCTCGAATCTCGATAATTACGCACCTTCGTTGCGACACAGCGTCCCCCGCGGCCTTATGCTTGGTCTTCTTCCTCTCCCGGCGCTCTGTCCGATCCGAGTTCCCATTATACCCGCCCATGCGAGTGTGCTCCGCTGCCCTCCATTCCGATGCCAACATCCGGTTTTGCACAACCGTCTCGTACAACGAGAGCCGCTCCAGCACCTGCGATTCCCTCCCAACCTTCTCCTGCAAGCTCAGAATGAGCTCCGCCCCATCCAGCTCCCCAATCTGCGACTCTGACGTCGAGCCAAGCTCCGAGCCCAAGCTCGATCCCGACCCGTTATCCATCCGCACCCACCCGTCGGCGTCCCACCCTCCGCCGCGTTCATCGGTCGCCTCATCAAGCAGTTCGAGGTTGGATTTGGAACCCGAGGGTCCCGGGCTCACAAGCCTGGCCGGTGTGGATAGAGCGGCGGATGTTGTCGGGACCGGCGGCTGCTCCAGCACCACAATCTCGTCCTCGTCCTCGGAGCTGCTGATTTCGATTACTTCTGGGGTTTGAGGGCGACGATGCCGGCCGGCTCGTGCTCGCTGTGCGGCGGCTTGTTGTGCAGCGGCGGCGCGTTGTGCAGCAGTGGGCATTTTGGTCAAAATGAAGGTCGTCGTCTTGTATGTATGCATGTCAGAGAATAGCCGAATTGCAAATTGTGTCCCCACTGCTCTCTCTGCTCATCTTAAATCGCTCTTGGACCTCAAAGAATATTTTACCAGTGCGCGCCAGTCAGATTCTCGATTATACGCGTGCCGCTCTCAATTCTCTCAGTGCTGTCCAATGTGCCAGCCAATTGGCCATCTGATGCCATCATTCCCACGCTATACAACAGTTACAGCGACTAGATGAACTGCACCATACAAGACCAGCTGGTTTGAGCCTACCTGTAATGACAGTGTGCCACAAATACCTCTTATGCTATTTTACAGCACAAGAAACATTGTGCTGACTATCTCGTAATATGTTCACCTTCAGACCAAGCCTCATTTGCCACACCTCCAGGGGTAATGCATCAATATACAGGTTGCGGTGAGCCATTCAATGGCTCCAATGGTTGACAAAATAGATTCTCCTGGGTTGCTCTTTTTTTTCAGAATTTTGCATGTAGGTTGGCTTCATCTGCCTACACTGCCTCTTCAAATTTCATTCACACAAGACATGTGGTTCGGAAGATGTGCCAGCCATTGCATGCCTTCAATGGCTGATTGCAACCCGTCTAATTGAGGGCAAGTTTGTTTTAGGCAATTTGAGGTGAAAACCAGCTGTAACTTTATGGTTTTTGAGACTTAGGGTATGGTCTGAAAAGGGAAGTGCAAGGTAAAAATAAAATGAAGATAGAATTTAGCATGGGAAAAAAAGACAAAATAGTGATGGAAGCTCTTATGGAGCAGTTCATCTAGTCACCACTATATTTGTATAGCATGGACGGTAACACAGCTGCCATCCCAGTCCATTGTAATGCTGTGCAGGAAGTGATTGGGGTTAAATTGATCATTGTATTGCGGAGGGAGTTGGGCAACGGCATGTATGTTGTATAGATTTGTAACATCTGTGGTATCATTCTGGAAATTGGGTGCGAGCTGGTCGTACGTGTCTTGAGCTAACACTGCTGCTGCCTGAATAAAAGGGAGTTAACAAAAAACAAAAACAACACAGAGGAATACACACCTCCCCAACCTCATTCACCATTGCAGCAGATTCCAAATGAGACGGCTCGTCATACTTTCTGGTCCCCACAAACACTGCAGTGATCATGGTGGGCGACTCGTGAGAGGTTGCAAAACCGTGGCATCAAATGCCAGGCTTGACCGGTTGGAGTATGCCTGTGTGCTCAATTGCAGTTCCGTCAACAAATCTCTCTCTGGGCTTGCGCTTGGGATCCGCCGCCCGTACATGCTTGGGCTTGGCTGGTCAATGTGAAGAATCAGATTCCGGGCCCGATTCCGGTTCCGGTTCCTGCACCGGCATAGATGCCACCCGCTTGCCGTCTGCACCGACAATGTGTGGAAAGTCTGTGGTCTGCTGCTCTTCGGGGCCAGGAAAACTTTGGCCCCAGTACAAAAGCAGGTCTAGATCTCCTTAGGAGGCTGGTGTCTGAAGAATCTTTAATCAATCTTACACCGTTTTAAAAAAAGGAACATGCACACGAACTTATGCACAACATTGTCGCGGGGATTTTGTGTTCCTTGCCAACTTCGGGAGTAGATGACAACACCTTTAGGGACTAATAACCAGCATGTTGCTTTAGCAATGCCATGCCCGCGTCAACTGTGCCCGAGAGGTCTGCACACAGCTTTGTTATCCGCGTGTCCTTGTCCTCAATCTTGTGGCTTTGCCTCACGCAGCAGCTACTCCCCGTGCTGAATGCGGATTTCCATGTTCTCCCGCTCCCTCGCAAGGCCGCCTCAAACCTTGCTGTGTTTGTCCTACGTGTTTGCAACCACTGACCTCCCATTGTGGACCTGCTGCTCGAGAGCAAGTACCTACTGCTGCTTGAGAGCAAGGACCTTCTGGCGCAGCCTGTCAGTGTTGTTGGGCATGCAAAAAAAGTCTAGTTGTGTTGTCCCAAAATTGCCTTAGAGTGGTGCGATTTGGGTGCCAGTGGATGTTGTTGTTGCCGACCCAAACTGTTTACACCGTCATTTGGGAAATGCTTGAATGCACTCCAGGAGCCCCATTCCAAATGAAGGGACTCCAGGACCAACACATCCTCCATCGCATCCTCTTCAAACTCTGGCTCATTGAGGACGCAATCGAGCCTTGGTGCGCAAGCGCCTACTTCATCCGTTTATTTTTTCATGATTTGGGTAGATGCAAGCAAGCAAACCAGGTGCTGTGTCAGAAACAAGATAAGGAGCATGAAGCAGCTGGTCTGCCACTCGTACAACGGGTTGGCGCCCGCTCCGGGATGCAGCGGCAGAGGAGGTGGCGGACCGGCACGTCGGGGGTCAATTAGAACCCATAGGTGCATCTCGCCGGCCTCCCGAGCCCGTATATTTTGAGGGAGCAAATATGACGGCGAAATGTGTCAGAATCCAAAAGCACGACAGGCATCATCTTTGTGCGATCTTAGGCAGATGGCGGCACGCGCGGGCCAACGTGGATTGAGCGAGCGCGCAGCGTACATTGTCGCCCATGATTCATTGCAAGTAACATTTGTTCGCTGGTCTACGTTATCTTGACTGCCCAATAGAACTCTGCAAAGGATGATCCTCGCGATCCCACCTCTGGCTCGCGTTGAACGTGATTCTCAATGTTCTCGTCGAGGCGCTCAAAAGGAGCGCGTCGCAGTGGTTATTGTTTGGCCAATAAGAGCGAAGTTCTCGAGGTACGTCGCTCGCTTCTGCACCTTTAGCTAGAACGTGGAGGGGCGGAGATGCAGTGAGTTCCATTGACTGTATGGGACTAGGGGGGCCTGAGTCGTAGGAGAGCTCATCTAGCTTGCGCTTGTTGGGACAGGATTTGTCAAAGGACGGAAGCGAAACTGGTGGGATGCTGCCTTTAGAGGGAATTGGGGAAGTGAGTTGAGGCTTCTTGGTGCCGGATGCGTTTGCGATTAGATCCAAGGGTCTTTTGTTCTCACGTTGACTTGCACCTGCCGCATAGCTGTTATTGGCCAGAAGAAAGAAGGAGAGTGTATATATGCGCACGAATCGACTGTGAGGGATGAGCGGTGAGAACGGATTTTTCTTCTGGAACGGATTTTGGTTCGGGAACAACAGATTTTGCTTCAGTAGTCGCATTTGCAGACAGCACACGGAGACATGGAACTGGGGGATGAGGTGCATTAGAAACCGATTGAAGATGGCATACCTGAGTCCGTTAACTCTTCAGGGATGTAAGGATAGTCGTGGTGAAGAGCCCTGAGGAGGATAGGCCGGGGAGGTGGACGTATGCCAACGCGTTGGCACTCGATATTCATCCGGGAGTATAACGCGTCGAGACGGATGGAACTGGCTTCTGTGGGGGAACCAGTATACGCTACAGCTAGCCTACTTGGATTAGAACGCGTCTCTTTCGTGAGAGTAATCCAAAACTCACAATCGTCTTGAGAACACAAACATGGCTGCAATACGCTGCTTGTGTTGTGGTGTTTGAAGAGTCGGTGGGAATGCATCGCCGGCAGAAATCCTGTAGACGAGTTGCTGTGTCTTGAGATTCAGGCCTTCCTTTATAAACTCTGAGGCAGACATGGGTTGAGGCAAGAAGGGAGCAAGTTGCTGGTGTGACATTAGAAACGAGAACGTCCATGGCGCCGCCAAACCTCGTCCTCAGCGGTGTACCACCAAGCCGCTTCATTTGCACTCCCTGCTTACCTAGCATACACATACGCCCTCAGTTCATCTCCCCCTCTGGGAACAAGATTGAGATGGAAGAACCCTTTACGAAAAATCTCGTTGATTTCAACTTTGGTGGCTCTTTCCGCATAGTGGTCAGCTACGTAGCCAAACGCATTGTTGCTGGGCGCGTTGTAAATGACGCGCTGCCGGAATCCTTTTTTGTTGCGAGTGGGATATCCGCGCTGCTGGGCGACGAGCTCCAAAAGGTACTTTTTTTTTGGACTTTATATGATGACGATGATGCATCCTCATTAAGCACTTCAAAACGCTCAATCTCAAATGTAATCTTGTCGCCAGTGCCCAATATCTAATCAGTATGTCAAACTGTATCTCCATGTTTTACCTGGGCGATCCTATTCAGTCAACGTCAACACGAGGGTCCAGCCAATTCGAGTATCTTCCACTTCAAAATTAGCAATGTTAGGGTTAGATTAGGCTTGGTTAGGACTAGGTTAAGTTAGGGTTAGGTTTGATTACGTGAGGATTAGGATATTAATTGATATTAGACATTTTAGAGTGATATCAAGCCCATATTAGAACATATTAGTTGCGACTCAAAAGCCCGTTTTTGATACACATGATTTCTAAGTTACATAGACTTGTTCCAGTTGAATTGAAGGCTGCTGGGGCCACATACCTACAAGATTTGGACACTGTTGTTACACAGGATTTTGGGCCCAAAACCTGCAACTAGTATGCTCTATTACCGTTGCTAATCCAGATCCGGAACACTCTGGATAAATCGAAAAATCACGGGAATGAGATGTGGCTGTGCAATAAATATAATCCAAGTAACAAGCAAACATCTAAAATAATTTGTGCACTGAATTTCCAACATGTCCGTCGCCGCAATGGAGCTCCAGCTTTGACTTAGTGTACAGATTGAAAAATAATATTTTCCGTAGATCCAAAACAATAGGCTACAGGCCCATAGCAGCTATTGCTTAACTTGGAAATAGCACAGCATTGAGGACCACTGATTTCAAGACCATTCCTACAGTTATGACCCGATAGGATGTCCGCCTGACTCATAATTGGTGCCTTCGGCAGCAAGCAACATCCCAAAAAAGAAAGAATGGCTTATATTTATTCTTGTAGAAGACCATCCATGCCTGGAATTTTCACATAATGCAGAGCCTGAATATGAGATACATGTGTGCCATTGATGTCCCATCAGTGCATCAAAATCCCACGGTTTTGCTTCTGGGTCCGGTTTTGGATCTGGATTAGCGACGGTAAATCACTTGACAATATAATATAAAAAGATTTTCTAACAAGCGAAGACTGCAGATCAAAGTGAGACCAAGGAAGAGGTAGAGTTGAATTACCTCAGCCCCTCTATTATCACAGTGTTCATACACACCTTGCCTACAAATCATTTTCATTTCACTTGCCTTTTATGGTAAGTGGTCTGATGGCTGGTGCACACATCATGCAAATAGATGAAATATGATGAAATCAGTGAAATCAGTTATATCCATCACAATCTCTTCTTTGATCAATTGCAAGCCCAAAAAACCATGCCAATTAAAGGCAAGTAAAAGGGTGCCGCCGCACACAAGCTCTGTTACATGGAAAAGACATGTTTCCGGTAGCGGTGATGCACCCTTGGCCGACGTCCAAGGTAGAGACGTGTGCGCTGCTCGGAGGGTGGACACCTAATGTATTGGGTTTGTGCCGGGTAGCACGGGACCACAACATTGAAGCTGCCACGGAGGATGTGCGAGTGCTTGGTGCTGGTGATGTCTGTTTGTGTGAACCAGATACTGCAGATGTTTGGAGCGAGCAGGACGTGATGCGGGAGGTAACTGGCACACGCAGGTCCACAATCTTGCTCGCGGTGAGGCCTGTTGGCAGCATACGACAAGGGGAACATCTTCAAGAAGATGATCAATGAGGGCAGAAAAAGGCGGAAAATCACAGTACCTACACGCATATGTCATAACTAGATTTAGCCCGTGCTACGCACGCTGTGACTAAGACTTTGAGCGCGAAAGAGAGAACACCAGGTGCCACCTGTCACCAGCCTGCGGCTGGTTCTCGTGCCCCTGTGCCACCCAAACAGCGGAGGAGATCTGTAGTTAAGCACATGAATGTAGAAACTTGTCGCTGAGTTGCAGACTCAAAGGAATGCGCGAGGAAACTCTTGGAGTTTCAAGACGCATGAGCAGCGCGCTACCGCGCGTGTGGACTTGCCACAGGACCTAAAAGCCCACAGGGACGACATAGACATACATTATGATCATTTGGAAGGCAGCATGGATTCTGGCTTGAAATTCAGGGCAAACAAGTACAAACATCAACACAGCCACTGATAGAGTCCATTTGGAGCCGCTTCGCGGGGCTTTGGCGCGATAAACACAACATGTACTTGGACACCGGGCATTGGAAAGTGCTGCGTGGGCCAAACACTGTACCAATGCTCATGCTTTGTAAACCTAACAAGGAGGGTGAGACAAAGCTCAGAATGACAACTGTATTTGATTGCAGGGAAAGGAATTTGAACACTCACAAAATGGCTTCTCCCTTGCCCAAAATCGAGGGCATTCTCCACAATATCTCCAAACACAAGTATCACTTGACGCAGACTTGTGTCAATCCTGAACACATCCCGAGAACACTGTTCAATATGCCCGATGGGACAATGGCTAGTTGGTTATTCAGCAAGGAGACTGCAACAGCGGCGCAACATACCAAGCACTTATGAACCACTTGTCTGGACCATATATTGGCAAGTTCTTGGACCTGTATCTTGACAATATCTTCATTTACTCGGAGTCTGTGGAGGAAAACATCCAACATGTCAGACTGGTTACTGACATCTTGAAACGGGAGAGACTGTACCTCAACAACGACAAAATCAAGTTCTTTGTTGACTAGGTAGACGTCTTTAGCTACAAGATCAATGCAAACGGTATCCGCATGGACCCGTACAAGGTTGTGAGCATCAAAAAATCGCCAACACCTCCCTGCACCAGATTGCAAGGGAATATGAATCCCAATGGATGTACTGACACCATTAACCAGCTTGGTACCTTGGTGTTGGTCACATACCAAAAAGTGTGCCTTTGAGCAGATCAAAGCAAGTGTCAGTAAATGGAGAAACCACAGGCAGATAATGCTCGACTACTCACCTGGCGCTGCGCAAATATTCCTTGTAACAGACGTGTCATTGCCTGGCTGCAGCAGAGTTAGTTGTGTGCCAGGGTGAGGGAATCAAGAATGCAAAGATTGTTGTGTTCTGGTCTGGCAAGTTCAACGCAGTGCAGCAAAATTATCCTGTACACAACCTTGAGCTACTTGCAATCATCAAGTTGTTGAAGAAATTTCATACCTTACTATGTACTTGGAGCAAAATTCAAGATTCTCGCTGACCACCGCTTTCTTGAATACCTCCTCACGCAGTCCAAACTTAGCCCGCGCCAGTCTCGCTGGTTGCAATCAATGAACCAATACGACTTCAGCATTCAGTACAGACCAGGGCCAACAAATGTCCTTGCAGATGCCCTGTCACGGACTCACAGCAACGATGCTCCAGGTGTCCTGCAGGCGGCAACAAGTTCTTGCCTCCCGATAAGGACAGAGTTGACTTGGGGCAATGGAAGGCAATGGACATGGTAGCTCAACCGGTTAAAATGGGGGACAAAGTATTTGCGGAAATGGACTTACTGCCCAAGACAAAGGGGCACAACAGCCAGGAAAATGCTGCTACGACCCATGCAAGTGCTAAAGTGCAGTCCAAACCCATCCATGCTACCCCACGTGCTATACTGTGAGTGCAAGAACTGCAGGAACGTGGAGCACCTAACCCTATGCCTGAAATGGAGGGCGAGTCCGCGAGTGGCACCAAAGCCAAACCCGCACTGAAAGCGGGAAAGCAGTGCAAGATGCTTGTGGAGACGTCAGCTTTGAGCACCAAAACAATGAATACAAGCAACGGCACACCCGTACATGCAGAGGAGGGTGAGCCTACAAAAGGTGCAGCTCAAAAACTGTGCAGGCACCGAGAGCAAGAGAAGAAGCCTACTCAGAATTTAGCTGCAGGAGCCAAAACACGGTCTGAGGATGGGGACGTACCTGTGGAACCAAACGGAGATCGAGATAGTGGAGCAGACAAGAGAGGCACCTACAAGCGCTCATGATGTCAATCAAGTGCTAACACCAGACAAAGCGCTGCTTTCCTCTGTGGCACCACGGCTAACACTCGCAAGGAGACCCCGCTGTCAACATACCTGTGTGCCTCAAGAGCTGTTATTCCCAGGATGCATTCTTTAGAGTTATCCTCAAGCAGCCGAATCCTTTCAAGAACTTCAAACACAAGGACGGCCTCATCTTTCTGCACAACTTGGATAAACCAATCCTTTGCATACCCAATGTCCGAATAGGTTGGCAAAGCACTTGTGAAATTGTAATCTTGCATGCACACTTGATTCTTGCACATCTTGGTTCATGCAAGACTACGTTCTACCTCAAGGATAATGTCTGGTGGAAGAACATGGTTTATGATGTGAAGGTGTACTGTTCATTGTGGCACACTTGGGCTACTGCAAAAATGAACACTTGGAAGGGCTACGGTCTGCTTAACCCACTGCCGACCCTGGGTCCACTGCCCAAATCCAAGAACCGCCACGGAAATTTGGACATGATTATGGTTGTCATAGACCATCTCACGTTGATGGTCCACCTTATTCTGTTTCAAACAAGGTACTGCACAAGACAAATAGCGGAAGTGACATTTGAGCACGTCTTTTCAAACACGGACTATCAGAGGTCATTGTGAGGACCGGAACACTTGGTTTACGAGTATATTCTGGAAGACTCTTCAACAAGCTCATTGGAACAAAGCTGAAAATGTCCTCAGCATGGCATCCGCAAAACCAACAGCGCAACCGAACACGTGAATCGTACTCTTGGTCAATTGCTCCGATCTTGCATTTTCCCTAACCAGAAGGATTGGGTTTCAAAGTTACCAGGAATGTAATTCATGATAAATTCTGCTCGTTCTAACCCAACTGGCTTTAGCCCGTTCTACCTCAATACTGGTCAGGCACCGCTGCTGATGATCTGGGACGTGAAATCAGAATACCCTGGAGTCCACGTCTGTGCGCGACAGATTAAGGAAGAAATCCCTGCCGCCCATGATTCTATTATTGAGGCCCATGTAAAACAAACAAAACAGGTGAACAAACACTGGTGCACAGTGCCATTTGAAAAGGACAATCTGGTATACTTATCAACAAAGAACTTGGCCATCCTGAAGAAACAATCGCGTAAACTGGTACCAACATTTATTGGGCCTTATTGCATTCTAGCGGACTACGGTAACAATACTGGCAGCTGCTATACCTACCTGGCTGCACAACTTACTGGCTCCTGCCCAGGCTACGTTTGGCAACTGGCCCCTGTTCCCTTCGGGCCACGACATCTTCCAAGTTATTTTCAGTAATTATAAAGTGACCTTCTTGGTTGGTGCAAGAGTGTCTCTAGGGGTTTTTTGTGCTAGCTTTCCAATGGTGCAATGAGCTTTCCATGTTCATGGCTATATCTCTCTAGATCGCACCATTCTCCGGGGTCTCACCTGTGAGAAAAGCTCTTTATGTAGAATAGGGCATGTGACTGCCATCATTATTTGATGTAATCAATCAAATTGTTCATTTACATCAAATTATGATCGTTTACGTCAACTTTGATTGATGCCATCAAATTCCAGTCTCTTAGACCTTCCCTTTGCTAGCTGTAAGGGCTGGCACAAGACCCGGCCCAAATGTTGCTCACAACATTCTTAGGCAAGAGCCAGGATGTTGCGCAACATTGCTCTGCCAAAGGTGCCTGGTTTATGCTTTATGCTAGCTCTAACCGCATACCAGAGCTGACCCGAACACCCTCCGTGATCTCCCTCGACAATGACACTGCACCTGCTGCTGACGACGACAATCCAGCATCGTCTCTGCGGAATCTTTCACCTCGTCTACATCTCATGCACTCAGGGTAATGCATTGATGAAGGGCAATTAGCCTGAGGCCTTATGCATTAATCAGGGCAAGTCCAATTTGGGAAGCTCTGGGTAGAAAACTGCTCTCACTGTGTGGTTTTTGAGATTTAGGGTATGGTCTAATAAGGCAAGTTGGAGGAATAAACAAAATGAAGATGAAAGCTAGCATGGGAAAAATGGGACAAAATGGTTTGCGCATTGAGATACGCAGATTGAAAGCCATTATTAGCCCAGCAGAGGGCCCCGGCAGCAAGGCCAGTCTCATGCAGCAATTCACCAGTTAACTTATTTGCTGACAGGATATACCTATTGAAGTGAGCGACTCAGAAGCATCCGAGCCCAACAGCAAGTGAAAGCAGAATGCAGACGTGTGAATGTTTGTTTGTAGAAACCCAAACAAAAAGAAACCTCACTGCACAGTAAAAGTGTGTTATTGTACTTCCCGGAGACCTGTCGCATTCTACACCACCAAAAACTTGTGTCCAAGCACAATATTATTGGAATCACAATGTACAATGTTACCCCAGACAGTGTCATGCCTTATTTCAGCAAAGCGGGCGATATACCCAACAAGGGACACATTGGATTACATGGCCCAAGTACCTCATTCTCTTTGCTTTGCCCTCTTTCTAGGACCATTGTCCACTGCATTGACCTGGACAAAAGGGTGTTTCTTGGCCATGGCCGGAGATGGTTCGACATTTTTCATCTTGCTACGGGTGGTACGTTTCAGCGAGGCCAGGTCCGGTGCCGGTGTTGGCTCCTCCGATTCCATGTCTGCATCCAGTTTGGTGTTGTCCACGTAGTTGGGGCTCAAGGCCTGCAAGGAGGTCAGCTAGATGGAATTCAGCGGGTGCAAGATTACCTTTGCTTGCCCTTTCTCGGCCGCCTCGTCGCAGCTTGTTGTGGCAGGTTGGATCCAGAGGCTAAGTTCGATACATTGCTGACTTCCATAGCGTCTGAGATGTCTTTACAAGCAAGGAATGTGGATGTGACTGCGGCAATGTTCCATACGCCCGTTGGATCTACGGCCCAGTCGATGAAATAGGAATGTCTGCCCTCAAGCGCAGCGGTGAGTTTTGCAAATTCTTTTTTCTCCTCCTCGCTTGGGTTCTTATTACTCGTATGTATTCGTGCAGCTCGCTCATAGGCGACCACCTCCGTTGTGAATTCATCTGCCAGCCTCGCAAAGTCGGCCACAAACTTGCTCAACTCTGTGACATGGTCATAAGAGGCCATATCCGTGCCTGCCCAAACATGCTGTACTGCACCAAGGCAACAACAGAGCTGTTGGCGGAAATTAGATATTGTGCACTTTAGATGATTCAGTTGTTGGTGCAGAGTCATTGATGGTGAGCCGGGGGCATAATCGAGCGCGCAGCGATATGCGAAACATGCAATTGCCATCTAGACGCACGCGTTCTGACAATAGCCTTCAGAACCGGGACTTGAATGGTGAAAGATACCTACTCTGATATCCTCTGCAAAGCCGTTTGGGAAGCGGGGCACATAGATTGGCGGTTCTTGCTTATCAACCCAAGTGACAAAGGTGTTCAAGCTTTGCCAAGTAAACTGCAATTCGAGTGCATTTTTGACATGGAGGTCCAAGCGAGAGTCATCCTTTTGGAGGGTAGGATATTTGGCTACGCGAGGGCACAGCTGCTATACCTACCTGGCTGCACAACTTACTAACTGCCATCATGGTTTGATGTAATCAATCAAAATTGTTCATTACCATCAAATTATGATCATTTACATCAAATTTGATTGATGTCATCAAATTCTAGTCTCTTAGACCTTCCCTTTGCTGGCTGTAAGGGCTGGCACAAGACCTGGCCCAAATGTTGCTCACAACATTCTTGGGCAAGAGCCAGGATGTTGCGCAACATTGCTCTGCAAAAGGTGCAGCCATGATGACGATGAACGCAGCCAGAGAGATGAATGCGATGAGCTGTGCCTTGTCTGTTTGCTGGAGGGTGTGTTGATTGGTGTTGCCCGCCATAATATTGTGCATGTTGTCCAGTAACATGCGAGGAAACAGCACCCAGGCGTCAGTGTGGTTGATAATGGTGATTCCCTTGCCGATGAGAGCGCTATGGATCTCCGTGGCAATGGATAAAGACAGAGTTCTCTTGTCATGGAAATGGATTCCCCGAAGAACGGTATAACTGCCCCCAGCAACCACGTGAACAGTTCCTGGTTGCTGGATACTAATGGTGCTCAGCATTAGGTCTTGGAACAACCGCAAACTTATAGAGATGAGCCCGGTACTATGCCTACCCCTTCCATTTTCATAAATGTCGTTGTTTGGGAGGTTGTGTCGCCAGTCGCCAGAGTTATATGTTCGGGCGTGACATATGGAAGTTGGTGTTGCTTTTCTCTGGACGGGCCACAAACCACACCTTCACGGGCTCAATGTCCTTGTTGTCCTTCAGCGGCTCAGGCCAGGTCTTGTTCATGCAAAAGACAGCTGTCGCGCCCGCTGCGTTGGAATGCTGATACATCAGCACTCCTGGAGTTCCTGCAACGACCCACTGGGTATCCATCTGTGGCATCTCCCGTCAATGGAGGTCTGGAAAATCAGCTGTGTGGCTTACCGCGTGTTGGTGGGCGCTCAAGGACCTGTCCTGATCAGCTGGGAGAGGATACTTAGTATAGGATAGGTGTACGATATATATTCCGGCAGTTCCATCCAATGACTTCCGGCATAATTTTGGAGGGTGTTGACATGCGGCTTACCCTTGCGGAAGTCCTGGTGAGGGAGCAACCTATCCAGCCAATCTACCACAAGACCTTTGTTTCCCGCTTACTCAAGATGGCTGTCTGCTGCGTGTTAACATAGAAAAAAAAGTTGCTTTGCTTACCTTGGAGGTAGACAAGCAAGTCCAAGGGTCGAGTCTTTTCTAGACACTGCTTAAAATCCTTTCCCAATTTTCGTCCACTGTAGATGTAAATGCTGCGGTGTTCGAGGATTTTGCTGAGGAATTCGGGGTCGCGTTTCTGGTGGAGGGCAATATTGCGATGAGACACCACAAAGATTGATCATTGGCTCTTGTTGCTGGGGTTGAACTCCAGTGAACGTGCGGAAGGGCGGATATAGACTGGGACCAGCTGCCCTTTCTGGTTGCGTCCCATTGGCTGTTCGTTGATTAGGGTATCCCAGAAGTGGTGTTCTGTCACATTTTTATTCGCAACCTGAAACTCAACAATGCGTGGATTCTTGACCTTGTCATCAGGTATATATAGGTGGAATGTCAGAGTTGCAAACGGTTCCTTGTTTTCATTTTTGCCAATGGGAGGGATGGTATTGCGCAAGCCGCCGTGTTTCAAATACAAGGCAAGAGCTTTTTTGGGCTCCAGGATTGCCGAGTTGTGTCCATTTGGTTGTTGCGTAAACACATCCCAAGCCAAGTTTGCCATCATCAGTAGTGTACACCTTATTTGTGTCCCGGAAGAGGTATCCACCAAGGTCCTGATGTGCTGGATCTGGAGGTGTAAGCGATCGGAATGAAGAAGTGACCGGATAACCTTCTATATCACTAGTCTCTGTGTTATTGTTCTTTGCCTCCTTTGCCTCCGCCTCCTTCTTTTGCTTTGACTTTTTCTTCTTCTTCTTCTTCTTCTTCTTCTTCTTCTTCTTCTTGTTGCTCTTGGCATGGTCTGTTTTGCTCTTCTGTGAATTGGGCCCGACAACGGTGATGACGTTTTCGGGAAGTGTGGTGTCGGGGCGTTGGGAATCTATGTCGTCTGGCAGGCTGCTGAGATCACTTTCTGGGCTGGATGTACGAGGGGGGAAACCCGGCAGAGGGTTTAGACAACACCCCTGGGTCAAGTTCTCTGGCGTGCTCATATAAATTGTGCTTTAGTCAACGGATAAGGTTGGCCATGGACAAACCGGATGTCAAGCTGCTTGGTTGGGCGCCGTCACGTTGAGCACTGTTATGATGCCCGCCTTCCTTGTCTGGCTGGATGTTGATGCCAAGCGGCCGGCCCACAGAAGACGTCGCAAGGGAGGGTAGCTGTTCCTCGGATGCTGATGGAGAGCAGGAGCGGTGCACTCCTTGGTCACCACTGCCGGTCGGGAGAGTCAAAAGACCCTGGGCCAGAGGAGGTGGAACCCCTGGCGTTGGTAGGTATAAGGTGGGAAACTTGCGTTGGTCGTCACATTGGCGGCCAGTGTCCTCCGGTTGGTACCATGTTTCTAATCCGAAGAGGCCATACCACTTTTCCTGCTCGTCGTTCATGGAGACTTGATCGGGTTTTTTTTTTCCTCAAGGAAGGTGTGCAGATTGTGGATGGCAGAGAGACATTCAGGGTCTTGGAACTTGTCCATGCGAGGCGCGAACAGGGTGACAACCTTGCTTTGCTTGGATGATATAGGGAATGAGAAGCTTGAAAATCCAATGCTCTAAAGACCATAAGAGCGAAGGCAGCGATGTCTGGTAACATTGGTCCACATGCATCTGCAGGAGGATGAGGGCCAGATCATATATAATGGAAGAAAACTTATGTCAAACAGGCTCAGGCAAGTTGCCCAGTCCTTGCTCCACCGCTGGTCCATCAGCAGAGCGAGAATCGTACCACCCAAGGCATGTGCTGCAGGGCCCAGAATGCTATTTGCACCAGGCTCAAGCTTGCAGGCAAACTGGTCGAGAATGTTCTCCTCCACCGGGTACCCCGCGTCACGGTGGTATTGGCAATGGGTATCAACCACATTTGCTTTGTCGCGGAGATCGACACCCTGATACGCCGTGAGTATTGAGATTGTTTCTACTGTAGCAACTGACCTTGTATATCAGGTGAAGGATGAAGATTAAGTTGATAATGTTTGCTTCACAATCCCCTCCAACACCGCCTGTCGTATCACGGGTCGACCACCAAAGTAATTGGGTTGCATTGATTGTGCCGTTGTTGGCGGTTGACTTCCACTGTGGCTGCTTTTCCAGTTTCTCACGGTTCCTCTCCACTTTGCAGATGGATTTTACAGCAAGGGCCGCAAATTTCAGCACATGTCGGCAGCTCTTGAGAAACTAGAGGTTCCTTGAGAATTGGGTGTTAGATATAACAGGTTTACAAACCTTTCTGGCGCCCCCAGAGTGGCCGAAGACTGAAGGGGTAGAACGCATGGAACCCAGAACATCGGCGGTGACCAATGGCCTTGAGAAATCATGCAGCTCGCGTGGGGTTAGGTCATCGTCTGAGAACAACGGGGCTACAAGTGGCATTGGCAGGACATTGTGGTTGGCGTAAACCTGACAATGGAGGACACGGTCCAAGAAGAAAGCCGACATGAGGGTCTGTGCAAGGGGAAAGGCTGTAGGGTTTGCCTGAATGAGACGGGCACATCCTTCTCGCTTGTAGATGTAGGTTTGCAGTTGAGGAAAAGTCTTGCTTGCATCCATTAGAATTCGCGTGTTGTCCTGGAACCTCTCAACTAAGGCCCATGAGCCGTTGCCTTGGGCTGGAGGCGTGATGAGGACGTCGCTGGTGGTAGCACAGCGGAAAGTCAATAGGGTGACTATATGTGTTGTATCCGAGCTCGGGCTGGTGGCCATTTGAGAACTCACCTGATCACATGAGACCTCTGGTTTTCCAGAGGTCTACGTGATGATGCTGACACAACCTGCATCGAGTCCAACTATCTATATTAGACCTTATTAGCAGCTGCTAGAAACAGCCCTGAAATATTTCATTTGCCATTTGTTTCTTGTCAAATTTTGAGAGTGGAGTACGGAATTTTGATTGAAACTGTGCGAGGTGAACTTCCTGTCCTCGAGGACGTACCTGACCTCCCCCCCGATCTCGTTCTGAGCGGTGGATGAGGGAGCACCTTGTCCGAGGCTCCTGGGTTGATGAACAACTTCGTCTTGCAGGGAGGTATCAAGCGGAATTTCGGTCGAGGGCATCCGTGAGGCAACCACAAAAAATTTGAAATCATACCCTAATTTTGCAGCACTTAGCTCCGGAACGGACTGCTAATAAGGTCTATTCACTGGAAACCATTGTGCCCTCCAAGTCTGCTCCCCTCGTCACATCCGAGTCCACTACGGTAGCCTCGTGGCAAGCCCCGACGCCCCTACGCGGCGTCGCGCGTTTGCGTACAAGCCAAGTCCTACCCAAGTCCTGCCAATTCAGGCCACCGAAATGCCGGTTCGCTGCCGTCGCGGTCGCACCAGAGTTTTTCGCGTCAATAGTGCACCATAAGTTGACGGTGGCCGCGGCTGGAGACACAGTGAGGTGTGGCAGACAATAACACAAACGGACGTACCCAGTGATAGCAATAGACGTTCGTCGACCGCGCATGTCGAGTGTTGGATACGAATATGGCAGCTGTGGACAACGGTGAGCGAGACGGTAGAGTAGGCTCTGTGAATTCACTTCGCCACGGGTCTTCGGGCTATTGACTGGCGCTAAAAGAGAACAGCTTCAACGAGTTCTCGTCTGGAACAGGGAGGAAACGTACCGTGGAGCAGTATCCGGCCATGCGCGGGCACCAGAACCTGCTATTTTAAGTGGTTGAAAAGACATTGCAGGCGTGGAAGATAGCGCACCTGGACCATCGTGTAGCACTACGACGTGTTTACGGCGGTCGACAGTCTTGCTGCTTTGCTGGCCGCTTGGGGCGAGTGGCACCAGCAATCCGACACGTTTGGTTGGGCGGAAAGTCGGGTGGAGGGGTGCTGGGGTCGCTGGGGAGAAGCTGAGTGGAAGGATGGGGTCGACTCGGAAGGTGCGTAGAGTGTTGTGGTGGTCGAGAAGGAGGTGGTTGATGTGATGCCGCTCTCGACCAAACGATGTTGACCTAGGGCGTCGGCCGGTGCGTCGCTGGGCTCTCTGGAGCCTCGGTAGAGGGCCTCGATGCGATTTTGCCTTTGCCCTTGGCTTTCTGCATGAACGGGCAGGCGGTGGAGCGTAGGAGGTGTCTAAGAGCGCGAGTTAGCAGCCATAACCAACGAAAGATATGGTGCACTGACAGTGGAATCTCATCGCAAACATCCTTTTCGCCTTCTGGCTCCGCCTCCATCGCATTCTCCTCTCGCCAACCACAATATCTCCTTCGCTGACAACTCAATGCCGCCCGTTGTTCATCGGCGGGACGAAGCTCGTCAGAGCACACGTACGACTGATGCGCGGGGTACGACTGTGCCCCCTGGTTGAACTCAGCCAAAGAGCACTGTCGGGAGTGGGGCGCGCCCAAGTTGCGGCTGCGGCATAGACGTCGTGTTTTCGAGTAACGCGAGCCCGAGGTTGAGCTTCCCGCACCGGGGAGTGGCGTCACGAACTGTTTGTCGGCGAACGGGTTGGTGAACGGAGTCATGGAGCGGGCAACGAGACGCGGCGCGGTCTTGGTCAACTTATTGGTAGATTTGGATAGTTGCGCGTCTGGAATGTGGAGGTTAGAAGCGGTTGCGTGCAAAGAGCGCGCGGTCGTGCCATCACCAGCTTCGACCCTCTTCTCCCCGTTGCTGGACTCAATTTCGACAGAAGCTCAGCTGTTTTTGCGACGTGTCTGCGGTCAAGGCATGGTAGAGAATGTATTGTCGAACGCTGGTCGCGAGCAAGTGGAATTGGGTGGGTGACATCAAAGCGTGATGCACCACCTCCTCCTCCTCCCTCCTGCTCCTCCTCGTCGCTCGACTCGACTTCAGCAGAAACTCGTCTATTTTTCACGTCTAGAAAGCGCGACAAATATCAAGCCCTACTTTCCACCAGTTGTGCCCATTCCCATTGCAGCTTTAAAGCTGTCATAGATCCACCATTGAAAACCGGTCAAAGTACCTGAAAATCTTAGCAATTAGCCCAAAAAACGAGAAATGAACGAACCAATCATGACTACACGCGTCCCGAGGCCCTTGGTCGCAAGTTTTGCGATGCCGACTTCGTTGTAGATGGTACCGAGGGACTTGCCCTTGTTCTCCGCCTTGCCCTGGAGCGAGACAAGCGAGTCGGCCGGGTGGGAGACGATAGCGCAGATAATGCCCGCGAGGTAGCCAGAGGCAAAGGTGACGCCGAGCTGGGTGGTCTTGCTGTAGGTCTCCTTCGGCGCGGTGTAGACGTGGGTATAGAAGAGCGAGACGATCTTCTCAAAGAAGAAGAACTTGGCCATGGTATACGGGATCTAGAGCAGCAACATGAGCAGAAAACACAAATGCGGAATGGAAAACGCACTTGACGCGACCACAGAGGGACGAGGGAGCCAAAGGGGAAGCGGGTCTCGGGGCTGGCGCGCATTTTTGCGAGCGCCGGGCCGAATGCGGTAGGGAAGGTGCCGTTCTTGCTCGTCTGGATTTTGACCTTGGTCATCTCGAGCGGGCAGAGGGCAATGTCGGCAAAAACTTCTGCGGACGCAGAACCAGCGAGCCAGATGGCGGGCTTGTACTTGTTCGACATTTCCTCGCCCGCGAGGTTCATGTACGCGTCCTTGAAAACTTCGTAGAGCCCGTATTTGAACATGCCCTGGAGGGAGTATCCGACGAGGGTGGGGCCGAAGCCTTTCCAGAGACCGGTTTGGCCCTCCTCCTTCATGAGAAGGCCGAGGGACGGGAAGAGGCCCTTGTACTTGAGAGGGTCGACCTACGCAAGTCGGGATGAATTCCACTAGAGAAGGAACGGGGCGAAAACCGACCTGCATATTGCATTTTGCTACGTCGAGGGGGGTAATACCGGCATGTGTGAGGCCACAGGCGAGGGCGCCGCCAAGGAGGGCTTTTGAGTAGTACGCGGTGTCATGAACGATGGGCCCAGACGTCCTGAAGAGCGGCTGAGGCGGGGAGGGGGATGAGGGCGACGGGCGTACCTAGCATCCCATTTTGCGGCCATTATTATGAAGGTGGTGGTGGTGGTCTACGTCTATGTCGTGTCCCGGCTCGCTCCGACTTTTCACTCGGAATCAATTTGATCCTGTGCAACACCACGTCCGACCGAGCTCTACTAGAAATATTCTCAATCCATCCACCCATTACGCCAATTCCTCTCCCGAAAGTCCTTGAAGAACGCGCCTGTTATTGGCGGTTTGCGAATGATTGGATTCAACACCCTCGCAGCGCCATCCGCCCAGGTCAGCGGCACATCCGGCTCCTTCACCGCGTTTGTCTTGCCATTATGCGTAATGCTATGCTGGTGGCTGAGGTACCCCGGGTCCACGCTGTTCACAAACACCTTCTGCGCGCGAAACTCCTCCGCGAGCGTCTGCGAACACATATTCAGCGCCGCTTTCGCCATGTTGGTGTGGATATGCATGGCCGTGCGGCGATTCGCCTCGACCTCGAACATGCCCTCGCGCGAAGAGACGTTGATGATGTGTGTGTCGGCGTCGTGCAGCATGAGCGATGCACACTCGCGGATGAGAATAAACGGACAGACAGCGTTAATCGCGAGGACGTCGAGCAGCTCCCGGTAGGTAAAGTCGCAGTAGCGCGACTCCCAGGCGTTGCCTTTCGGCGGAGTTGTGACTAGCGCATTGTCGATGACGGCGAGCGCGTGCTGGTCGGATGCGACCAGCTTTTGCTCGTTCGCGATGAGGCGCTGGTACTCTGGCTCTGGTATCGGGACCGTTTGTGCTGCATTATTGATGAGGAAGTCAAGACGGCCGTTGCAGACTTGGTGGATGGCACGGATAGCGCCTTCCATGGAGGCAGCGGAGGTAAAATCGGACTGAAGGATGTGTAGACGAGAGGACCACGCGTCGTAGTCGGGTTCCAGGGAGTATCTCGTCAATGCGTCTTCCGGAAATCGCGTCGTCGCGATAACGCGCGCTCCTCCTCGCAGTAGGGCAAGAGCCACCGCGAAGCCCAGATTTATCCGTGCGCCTGTAACCAGTGCGTTTTTCGCCAGGAATTGGTTCGGCTTCTCTATGTCTGCTCTGCGGGCGGCGTTGAATGTGCAACACACTTCGCAGAGGGGAGGTGCATCGGGGTCGATCTCGTATTCTCGCTGTCGCCGACTGAACATCGGTCAAGCTCAGATGAATCGACAGCAAGCTCAGGTATACCAGATATAGCAGCGCGTGAATAGGATCTTTGGTGTGTTTGGCTTGAAGTAGCGCCCAGCGGCGATGTCCTTTGCTAGAATTCGTATCCTGTTAGCCTTTGGTAGGGGCAGCCCGCCCAGACCATGAGCCATTATGTGCTCCAAGACTTGGATCGCTATGTCTGCGTCTTCATCCGAGACGTAGGCTGGCTGCACCATTGTGGTTGAGGACAAGATTGACTTTGTTCGAGTCACGCTTCGCCGCGGCGTTGGCCTCTCAGGTTGTTCACCGTTCTCATGTCCTTTGCCCGACTCCAGCGACTCCATCTGCCTCGGGGACTCCATCTACGCTCCAACTCTGTTCTCTCCGCCAAGCAGCTCACCGCCCTCGATGAATACATCGCTGCACCCAAGAAACTTGTCCTTCAAGACACTTTCAGCACAGAACGCCTGTCAGACCTCTTCATAACCCTCCCGACTCGCGATGGAACACAGAAACCCTACCAGCCACCCGAAGTGGGTCAGACACTCGGCAACGGCTGGCATCTCGCGTTCTTCCATCCCCGGACACCAGACAGCCTTCTTGCCCCCGATGGAACCGACGGAGCCGTAGAGTTTGGTCCTCCCAGTCCATTTACCAGAAGGATGTGGGCATCTGGAAAGATCTCCTGGGATAGAAAGAACGTCTTGCGAGTCGGCGATACAGCCGTTTCGACGTCGCACTTTGGGTCGGTGCAGAAGAAGGGTTTCGACTCGAGCAACCCGATGGTCTTTGTGACCCAGAAGATTGAAATTGGCAAGAAAGGCGCGACGGAGCCGTCCATAACAGAAGAGAGGTCCCATGTCTACGTCGGAGAGTCGGTGTCCCCAAGCGTCAACCCGAAAGAAGGTTGGATTCTGGCTACCACAAAATATTTTACTCATTCATCGACAGTGAAAGGACTTCCTCAGTCGGCCGACCGTTCTTTCAGCTTCATGCCCACACTCACCATGTTATTCCGCTATTCTGCACTCATGTTCAATGCCCATCTCATTCATCTGGACAAGGATTGGGCACAACAACGCCGCGGATACCCAGGTCAGCCCATATCGCGATATGTTTTGCTGGAGGTAACCAACCCTCTATCGAAGAAAGACTCGTTCACGGGCCTCTGACCGCGTTGATGCTGCTGGAGACAGCCAAATTTCACAGACCAGAGGTCGAAATAACCGAATTTGAGTATCGCGCGCGAAATCCTTTGATTGTAAATGAGAGGTTAACGGTGCGGTGCCCGTGACTTCATTCCGGCTCGTTCACTGATCAGTTCTAGGTGAACGTCAAATGGGTGGATGAAAAGACTGCAACGCTGTGGTGCATCAACGAGAAAGGCGTCGTTGGGATGACGGGCAAACTAACAACTTGAAGCGGCCAGGCCCGCTTGTTCATCACCGCGTCTAATTGGCAAAACGCGGACCGCGTCTAGCCGCCTCGACGCGATATAACCACATCAGTTTTGTACGGATACTCAAATGTACCCTCTGCCTCGTTTATCCACTTCCTTTCCTCTCCACGGTCGAGAATATCCGAAAGATCTTTGCGGAGCTGTGTCTTCTGCTCGTCCGAGAGAATCGCGGTGTAACTCTTGCTCATAGCACGGTCGATAACAAGATCCTTCGTCGCAAGCAGAGGGTGCTCCCAAGAGTTCTCCGCTGGCGGCTCGAAATTCATTTTGTACGTTGTCGTGTCGAACGCAGCGCGCCACAGTCCAAGCCGGTATTGTGGTGATCCAGCTTCAAACCGTTCTATGCAGTCGCGGACTTGCGCTACCCACTTGGCAGTCGCTCTACAAGAATCACAATAATCTGTTGAGGGGAGAATAACCCTACCTGTCCTCGAGGTTCCAGCAGAGCGCGAGCACTCCGCCCGGCTTGAGGATACGAGCAAATTCCTTGCAAGCGCCGTCATAATCGGGGCACCAATGGAATGCCTACAGTTGGATTAGCCCGCCGCGGGCAACGTCGCCAAACCGTTTCTAGTACCTGCGCGATGACCACAACGTCCGCCCATGCATCCGGGATACTCGTATCCTGAAAGTGTCCCTCCGCAACCGAGACGCGCTCGTCGCCAATCTTCTTGGAGAACACTTCGCGCATACCCGGGCTCGGCTCGACCGCGCGCAGCTCCTTGAACGCGCCTTTCCATTCAGGATGCGCGATAAATGCGCTCGTGAATAGACCTGTGCCCGAGCCGATTCTCGGTGAAAGTGAGTGAGCGGGTGGAGATGATTGCGAAGTGGGCTATACTCGACCACGTTAAGGGGAGGAGCTGCCTTGACTGCGCTGCGGATATGAGAGAGGGCGTTGGCTTGATACGAGGGCCGGGCGCTACCAAGTCCGATTAACACCGACGACCTCAGCGCGATGCGTGTATACCGGTCATAGAGATCGTTCGCCGTGTTGAACCCAGACTTTGCTATGTTGTGCACGGACATGGAGAAGGGACGAGCTTGGTGTATCGCGGTGGTCAAAACGCGAGCACAGAACATGGACTGATGCCAAACAAACACAAATGCTTTGTACATAAATACATTCGATACATTTTAGGCCCGGCTCTCCAGTCCGCGCTTGATAGCGTCGCAGCTGTCTTTTGCGTCTCCAAACAGCATCTTGGTGTTGGGCATGAAGAACATCGGGTTGGGTACATCCGCTGTACGCAACAATGAGTCGACTCCAGATAAAGAACGTCAAGATCGTACCATAGCCGCTGGACATGCCACGCTTCATGATGATGACTTGCTTGCTCTTCCATGCGTGAAGAACAGGCATTCCTGCAATCGAAGAACCCTTCTCGAGGGCGACTAGAGTCGGACAAGTCAAAAAACAGCCGTACTTTTGAGAAGGCTCCTTACTCGGGTTGACTGTATCATTGGCACCAATGACCAGAGTCAAATCAGTGTCCTATCGTCGTCAATAAGCCATTTCCAGCAGGGTGTCGCATTGGTACCTTGAAATCATCGTTTATTTCGTCCATCTCCAGCACGATATCGTATGGAACGGAAGCCTCTGCGAGGAGCACGTTACACTTTAGACGATTTAGTCGATTTGCTGAATCGAGGCAGCATAACTTGCCTGGCCTGGCATGCGCTGAGGATGGATTAGATACTGTTTAACGTTGATAACGACACATCCTTACCCCGGCAACGGGATGGATAGCAAATCGGACCTGCATTTACATCGTCAGAAACCTCAGCGGGAAACCTTCTGCAACTTACGGTAATACCCTTGGCTCTGAGCATCGTGCAGATTTCAGAGATGGCGTATTGAGCCCGCGCCACGGCCATTCCATATCCAACAACGAGAATGACGCTATCGGCGTTGACCAAAGCCTCCACAGTATCTTCTACGGACGCAGTCGTGATTGTCCCCGTTACTTCACGAGTCTCTTGAGGGGTGGCGGCGATTCCACCAAAGAGGACGTTCGTGAGCGAACGATTCATCGCGACACACTAGTATGCAATTGAGCACCATGCTCGAAGGAAGGGTCACGACTGACCATGATGTAGGACAGAATCGAGCCGCTAACGCCGATGAGCGAACCGACTGGGAAGAACTCAGTATGAAGAAATGATTGCAGAGTAGCCGCACCAGTTGTTAGTAGAGGGTTATCCAGCATAAAGCCTGGCGAAGTATTCAGCTGTCGAGTATCCAATAGCACTCTGCAGTGTCCAGACCTTCCGCGACGAGGGCAAATCCACTTGAAGGCCATCAGATAACTTGCATCCCAAGACGAAGAGACGTACGAGTAAGCATTCAGAACGGTGATAACCACAGCTACTCAAGATCAGGCCAAAGCTGGCGTGGGAACGCACGCCCACGTACGCATATCAGCACCACCAATCGCAGCGGTCGTGGTATAGCCTTTGATAAAGCTAAGTGCCGCACTTGTCGTGAGGAAAGCTGCGGCAACGAGGGGAGTAGTCGGTGCCGCCGACAAGAAACCGGCCATAGTCAAGCCATTCAAACCCAACAAACTCGAGTTGACCAGATGCTTCCCCGGAAGAACAAGTGGTTTCGATGCCATCCGGCCCGCAAGTTTGAGGAAGGCGACTATCGAGCCCGTAAAGGTGACTCCACCGATAACGACTCCGAGCTAGCAAAAATGAGAGAAGGGACAACAGAGAAGACGGAACGAACATATCCAGTGACCAGATGGAGTGTGCTGGCATGCGCTGGATCCGCGAGGATGCTACCAATGGACGTAAAGACCGCGGCAAGACCAACTGAAGTGTGTGAGCGATTATCACAAAGTGCACTGGATCAGGACGTACCGACGCTATGAAGCATCGCGACCTGAAGGAGAAGTTGAAGCCCATTGTCCAAGGAAAATATAAAGCTACACACCATCTGAGGGAGCTCGGTAGCCGTGATACGGCTGCAACTCGCTTCAGCTACTGCTGAACCGACAACACTCATGCGCACCGTCCAATGATTGTTCCGAGAAGACCTCCAATTCCAGCGCAGCCGGCGAATTGCATGAGAACCGGAGTAGGGAAGCCGACCGCCGCAAGGGAGGCCAAGATTCCGGAACCGACACCAAGCATACCGAGGGCATTGCCTAGTAATCGCGTTGGTTTGCTCTCTTGAGTCGAAGTAAGAGAACCGACCTTGACGAGCGGTGACTTGAGATGCAAGCCCAGATAGCGAACCTGAATACGATCAAGATGGTGCATTTCTGAAGTCGATTCACCAACCGATGCAGAGGACACTGCTGGCAAGATATCCAGCTTGAACAAGTCCGGCCATACCAGTGCTTGCTGCAGCGAGGAAGCCGCCGCTGAAGATGACTGCAGGCACTCCATACAGCCACGAGTATTCCGGCGGATCCGTGGGGCGCTTGAACATGTCCAACATCCGCTAGATGGTATTAGAAGGAAGAAGAATGGATAGTGAGCGTCGGAACCTTGGTGATAATAAACCCTGGCCGCAGGTCAGCGCGAGCATGACGAAATAAATCTATGTCTTACCTCCCGCGACGTTGACGCTGGCGAGCAAGACCGAAATCGCGCCGAGGACCTGAGGGAACGTTCCAGGCAGGTAGCCGCCTCCCTAAAAAGATGATTGGAGGACCAACATTGGACCGAGTAAACGCGTACCATGATGAACACGCCTCCGACACCAACCATGCCACTAATCGCGTTGGTAACGCTCTGAGAAGTGTGAGCTACAGTAACGACTCTGCAGAAAGATCATACCATAAGTGGAGAGTGCAGAGCGGGGGCAACCTGCCATACGACGCGGTAGCCGACCAGTGCCGCGAGACCGAATGTGAAAAAGTTGTCCATGAAAGCGGCACCTGTCGCTTTTCCCAGGGCCAAAACACCACCCATTCCACCAGTAACGACCGCTACCTCGCGCGAAGTCTTTTGCCATGGTGTAAGAGCGACGGTAGTCACTTCCTCCTCCTTTGGCGGCGGGGCTGCCGGCGCGGGCATCGGCGGAACGAACCGTTCGAGCACCTTCCCCTCGTGCACGACGAGAGAGCCCCGAACAACGTCGTCCTCTAAATCTATCGCGAACTTGCCGTCGCCGCCGATGGATAGCAGGAACTTTGTAACATTGTTAGAATAAAGAGTCGACGATTGCGTTGGTAGACGCGAGGGCAAATCCGTGTAGCCTGGTCAAAGTGAGTGGGAAGGACTTTGGGGTGATCGTTATATGCACCGATTATGGTTACGCCGTCCTTGACATAGAGTTGACCCGGTTTCGTCGCCTCGCAGTTGCCTCCAGCTTCCGCTGCGAGGTCGACAATAACGGAGCCCTGCTTCATGGCCGCGACCATAGCGTTAGTGATAAGTTTTGGCGCGGGTTTTGCGGGTATAAGCGCCTAAAACAAGTTAATGGAAGAACGTTCAGGGAGGACGGAACGCGCAGTCGTAATGATAATATCCACATCCTTTGCTTGTTCCATGAAGAGTGCCTACGGATAATTGGCAAAAGGACGCGAAGAGTAGTGAACAAGCACACCATTTCCGCTTCAATAAATTCCTTGGACATGACTTTCGCGTAGCCTCCGCCTCCGTCGCCAGCTTCTTCAATCATAACCTCGAGAAATTCGGCGCCAAGGGACTGAACCTGCTCGCGCGCCGCAGATCGCGTGTCGAAGCCACGGACGATTGCTCCCATCCGGCGTGCCGTCACTATTGCAGACAATCCCGCGACTCCCTACCTCGCAATTAGCAGCAAGAGCCTGGTTTGCGATGGACGTACCGCGCCAATGACGAGAACCTTAGCCGGAGGAATCTGTAGCGCGATTCAATAGCGCGCCGACACATGTAGTGTACGCGTACCTTTCCAGCTGCAGTCGTCTGCCCGACGAGGAATCGCCCAAAATTGCTCGATGCTTCTAGGACGGCTTTGTAGCCGGCAATATTGGCCATGGAGCTGGAGACGCGTGAATACACGACCGCTCAGTGAATCGAATCACATGCCTGAGAGCATCGAACGTCTGTGCTCGCGAAATGCGAGGAATCCAGTCCATGGCGAACGCGTTGACCTTTCGTGCAGCAAGTGCATCAACAATGGCCGCGTTCTGCACGGGATATAGAAAAGATATCAACGTGCTCCCGGTCTTGAGTTGTTCTGCTTCCTTTCCGTCCAGCGGAGGCCGCACTTTCAAGAGGATGTCCGAGTTGTACACCTCTTGACGCGACGCGATGGTCGCTCCAGCAGCAACGTATTGCTCATCGGTGAATTGAGCGCTTGCACCTAGACTGGTATTAGGACCGGGAGTAGAAGATGCAAGCCACCACGGACCTGCGTCTTTCTCGACAAGAATCTTGCTGAAGCCTACGTTGCCTTAGACACCGCGGTCGCTTATAAGCAGCGTGCTTGCCTTTCTTCCGCAAGAGCTTGACGTTGTCTGGAGTCAAGCCAACTCTGCGTTCCTCAGGATAGAGTTCCCTGGCTACCGACACGACGAGGCTGGTGTAGGGAGCACCGGCAGCGGCAGATGTGCTGGATGCTGTCGTGGTAGATGAGCAAATGTTCCGCGATAACCTTGAGATAATACCTCGTCGGAGAGAGAGGGATACGAGGCTGCGCGGCAGTCCGAGTCTGAGGAGAGGCCCACAGACCATCGCTGCAGACAACGTCGGGGTTCTGATCAACTTCTGAGCAGCGGTCCACGCGGTCGATTCATCGGCCCGTCAAACCCCACACCGCCGATTGCGGGGTATGTAAACACGCTCATTATACGCGTTGGTTCGACTCTGAACAAACAAAGGTACTGGAGACATCCAAAATCATTCTCCAAATCGCGTCTTTTAGAAGATGTCGCGTCGACGCTGTTCATCATATCCAGCCTGTCCAATCCCCCGACCTGCTTTATTATGGCCGAGAAACCTATCCAGCACGTTACGAGTCTCGGCATACCACGACCATCCCGGAGCACAGTACTCCCTCCCGACAGACGACATAGAGCTGAAAAGGTGCGTTCCTACTCGAAGCACAGTACAGACATTTACAGTGAGGCTTTAGGCTCACTCTACAGCACAGGAGCTTGAAGATCTTATTTGACCACCGCCTCGTCTTTGCGCCGGTCAAGGTCACCTCAGACGACCGAGTCCTGGATGTTGGAACGGGGCCAGGTCTCTGGGCTCTCGATCTCGCAGCAGCCAGCGACGAATCCATGCAGATAACGGCTGTCGATATCCAAAACCGTCTCTTTCCGGAGAACCCACCCGCCAACATCGATTTCCGCATTGAAACCGTGCTCAACCTTCCCGAGAGATGGAGCAGCGTGTTCTGCTTCGTTAACCAAAGCCTCTTCATGTTCGCCTGCGAGCTGCAGAATGGCTCATCGCTGTACGCGGGTCACCAAGCCAGGCGGATGGGTACAGTTCGGCGAGGGCGTCATGTACGAAGAAGCGACCTATCCCGACAAGCCCTATTTCGAGAAAATCATCTCAATAACGCGACGCGTTGTCGAGGCGCGGGATCTATTTGTCGACTGTGTCTTTCAATCCCAGAGCTACTCCAAAAAGCCGGATTTGTCGACATCCAAAACGAGGAGAAGGTGCAGCCAGTGGGCAAGAGGGCGGGCGAAATCGGCAATATCCTCCGGAACAACCAGATTGGCGTGTTCAAGAGTATCAAGACGCCCGTGCTCGCCGGCGGCGGCTTTGGAATCGTTTCTTCCGAGGAGGAGTACGACAGTATCGCGGACGAAGCAGAGAAAGAGCTCGACGAGATTCCGGGCACGCAGACGCTGTTCATCGTACACTGGGAACGAAAACCATCTGCATAAAATAGAGCAGAACGTTAATTGTTCAATTATCTCGTCGCTCCCAAACCGAGCTTGGTGTTCTTGATGACCGCGGTTAGCGGCACATGAAGACCATCTGCAGATACCCCGATACGCTGTCCTTCGGACCAGCCCATTGACGCCAACATCTTGAAGCCAATGTTCGATTCCCCGATTTTCGGAGCCGCCTACGTCTTGTCAACAGCTTGAACGCCAAATATATTATTGGCACGAACCTTGCCCACTTCGTCTCCGTCTCGATGGCGGGGCATTCCTGCCGCCCTCCCTTTCCCTTTGTCTCGCTCCTCCATATGCACAAAGCCACTCCCTCTCGCGTCTCCTCTCCGACAAATCCGTGCAACCTTCTTCTCATCAATCATCAGCCCCGTTTTTGTTGTTTTCGTCAACGTCGTATACCGCGCAGTGCCCTTGCCCTTGCTGACACTCTTCAGCCCAAACGCAAGCGCCATCTCGTGGACGTTCTTTCGCGTCGCCTTGTCTGTTGGCGGTAGCGACATGCTGTTCGGGCCGGCCAGATTGTCAATGAAGCGCCGGATTTGCACCACCAGAGTGGTCATGTCGATGACCCGGTTGGGAATAACGTGGATGGTGGGGTCGAGCCGGGCTGCGGCGAGCATCGCTTTGCGGCCCTTCTTCCCGCCCTTGTGCGCTGCGAGCGGGTCCGCGGCGGCTTCTAACCGCGCGAGCTGCCGACGTTTCTTGTTTTCGGACTTTTTGGCGCGATCCAGATCCCAGATGTCTTGCAATTCTGGAGGGATATCGGCGCGCTTTTTCTTGCCGCGTTCTTTAGACCGTTAACCGTTGCCACCTGGCGAAAACGAAGACCTACTGGCAGGCTGAGCGAAATCATCAAAATCAAAATCGAAATCGTCGTCGAAATCTCCATGAACGGCTGCTTTGAGTAAAGCTTTACGCCCACGCCGCGAAGTTGACGATAAGATGTCTCCATTCTCGTCCAAGATCGCCTAACCCACGATATTAGCCAATTCTACAAACAAAGAAGAAATCCTTGCCTGGATTTGTCCTGCAAAATCCTCGTCTCTGTCGCGCCAAGTACGTTCCAAAATGTCCCCATCGTCGCTATCCTCGTCGTCCCATAACATTTGGTCCATGCTATCGTCCGCCGCCAGCTTCTGCTCTTGAGACGCCTTTCGCAAGCGATCAAGTCGCGTCTGGAATGCGCTGTTTGGACTTTGCTCGACGTCTAGATCGTCGTCCGAGTCTTCTTCTTCGTCTTCATCATCCGACTCTCCTACCATAACAGCCTCCTCCGCGTCCAAAACCGCATTGAGCTCGAGCTCTTCTTCATCGACATCGCTATCCTCCGTGTCCTCTCCAGACTCTCCGCGCACAACATCTTCTTCCTCGTCTTCTTCTCGCATTCGTTTCTCGTCCTCAACGTCGTCCATGGTCACCCATTTGCCGCCCTCATTGCCGAGCAACCCCTTTGCAAAACGCACCAATGCGCCGGCATCTAAATCCTCATCAACCTGCATCCCCGTCTCTTCCTCCGCTTCTTCATCATCCGAGTCGCCCCAGTCTATATCGGAGTCGCCCTTCCGCCTCTGATCCTTCCTTGGGTCGTCTCCACGCAGCCGCGCCTCCGCCAAAACCGCCCCACGCGCGCCAAACCCAAATCCAGCGCTGTAAAACCCTGCCGTCCGGCGGTCGGCCCGTTTTCCCAAGGCCCGCGCCTTGAGTTTGGACTTGTTGCGTCCGTGCGGGGTCAGTGCCGCGGTTGGCAGGGCTTTGCGCGGGCTTGGGCCCGATCCCGATGCCGGAGTAGTTGGGAACGCGGAGAAGGAGATAGAGGAGAACGGCGGCGGTTCAAGGATCTGCCCGGTCAAGACAGAAACGGCGGTTGTGTCAAGAATTGGGACGGGGCGAGGCGGAGAAGGTGTCCGTGGTCGGCCCGAGGCGGTTCGTGGATGCGGCACAACGTAGACGATAACTTCGTCGTCGTCGTCGTCCGCTACTGCCGGGACTATGTGGCGTTCTAAAATGTTCGATAACGACTGTTCGGCGCCGATAGACGGTGCGTCAGCTGCTGCAACTTCTGCAGGCGCTGTATCGACGAAGAAGAGTGGTTCCTGCGCCGGGGAGGAAGCTACGGAGATTTCCGCGGCGATTGTCGTAGTAATAGCGTCCTCCGTCGTCGTTGTTATCGTGGTCGATTCTTCGACCATGTCGGAATGCATTGTCGCGGGCACTTCGACCAGAGCCTGTGGTCTCTCGATCCATATACCTGTAAACTTTTCTTCCACATCTTCCACTGGTGTCCTGGAGGGAAGGCTTCCGGAAGCGACAGCGGCATCGACTTCCGCTTGGAGTCGCCCAATTTCTGAAAAGTCGTATTCCTCCAACGCTTCGTCTGAGACGTCTGCAGAGTCGATCGCATTCGGGAATGAGCCGCTAAAAACGCGGGCGACGCGTTCGGCGGTCGGGACGTGTTCCTGCTCAGCATCTGGAAGCGAGGATATAGTATTGCGCGAATGGGACAACGGAAACGCACCACCAACGTCCTCGACCAACGGTTTCATGAGTTCATCGTCTTCTCTGTGCTCAAACAGCGTCGCGGTATGCACGCTGCGCACAAAGACGATCGGCTGTAGGTACGGACGGCCAAGAAGCGCAGAAAGCGGCGCATCGCGACTAGGATTCTTGCCGAAACCTCGTCCGCGTCCCCGGCTGCGGGGAGAGTCGTAACCGCCACGATTGTTCTGGGGAGAGCCAATGCCGCGTCCCCGATAGTTGGGGCGAGAAGGAGACGGATGCCCTCGCAATGGGACACCAGTAGTGTCTGAAGCAGTACATTAGCAGACGAATGACGAGACGCAAGAGACCGACAATCGGGATACATCTGCAGCATCGTGTCCCGCTCTGGGCCCAAGTTGTAAGTCGGGGCACCTCGACCGCGCGCTCTCCATCCTCGGCCTCCTCGACCACGGTCGTTGTTGAGATCCTGTCCTCCGCCACCTCTTCCCCGTCCTCGCCCCCCTCCCCCGATCCATTCCGCCTCCCCCTCCTCGGCCACGGTTCTGTCCTCGGCCACCTCGATTGTAGTTGTTGTTATTCCGTCCGCCGCGATACATGGCGAATGTTCGTCTATGGGGTCCTCTATTGATGAATAGCGCTCCGGTGCACTGGTGGAGTTGGAGCAGGTGCTTTCAGAGTTTTTATTGCACTGCACGGTGGTTGTTGACTAGGTCAAGGAGCGGTTCCGCTCTAAATGCGTTTTGTCACGCATCCGCTCTTGGACCTTTACCGCCACCTGCCCTGCGACGATAACTCCTTCCTGCAATAATGTCCGGGATATGTCGCCCCCGTCTCACCGAGGAACGCAAGCAGTGGAGAAAGGACCATCCTTTCGTAAGACTCCGCCTCCGCGCCTGTTTGCCCGTTTTCGCAAACAGGGCTCTTCACGCGACTCGACGCGTTGCTCACCTCCTTTCAGGGCTTCTACGCAAAGCCTAGCAAGGCTGTAGACGGTACAATGAACCTGATGGAGTGGGAGGTCGGCATTCCCGGAAAGGCGTCGGTTTGTTTATCCCCCTTCTGCACATGGCTTTGTGGCTTACCGCGTGCTTTTCAGACTGCATGGGAGGGTGGACTCTACAAATTAACAATGATATTCCCTGAAGGTATGTGTCCGCAGCGCGATGTCGCCCCGCTGCTTACAGGCTTCATCCAGACTACCCGTCCAAACCTCCGAAGTGTATGCTCCCCTACTTGACCACTTGTTGCTCCGATATCAAAGCTGCTCCCAGGCAAATTCACGCCTCCGCTCTTCCACCCGAATGTATATCCCTCTGGCACGGTTTGCCTGTCCATCCTCGACGAAGAGAAGTCTTGGAAGCCCGCCATTACGATTAAGCAGGTCAGCAGCTCTGCCCGACGACTAATTTCCTCGTCTCATATCGCGGCTAGATATTGCTCGGCATCCAGGACCTGCTAGACGACCCGAACGTGAACGATCCGGCGCAGAGTGATGCCTACACCATGTTCAAGTACGCCCTGACCTTTCTTTCTGTGCCAGGCCCTAACATCTGCCACAGGAACGACAAGGTTGCATACGAGTAAGTCGCGTGTCTCTTGTCCTGCACACTCTGAGCGGTCCGTCCAGGAAACGTGTTCGGCAGCAGGCTCGGGATAACACCCCAAAGTAGTATTTCTTGTTTCTGTTCTTTGTACTTTCTTTCTGGTTTATGCATCTGTGGTCCGACGCGACGCGTTGCCCTTGGCTGCCGAAATGACCGATCTGCGCAACTCTCCTCTCTTGCTTCCGCTCCACGACATGTCCTCCCCGACCATTCTCAATATCCATACTCCCTCGTCGTCATTTGCGGTGGTGCACTCATGCAAGTGTTTGCTAGCCTCGTGCTGATATGTGTTTGCCGACGATTTCGCCAGTAACGCAGGAGTCCCTCACAGAACTATACGACCAACTCAGTCGCAAGGCCGGCGCTGGCTACACCAACGCGCGAATCGGACCAGGTAAGTAGGGACGATGCAATGCTCCACGGGAGAGGCGCTAACCTGCCTAGGGTGGTTGAAATACGAGTTCAACGATACCGTCTGGAATCTCGACGATGGTACGTTGCCGCCACAATGACGCGACTCCAGTCTTGACCTCATGCCTCCACAGACGCAGATGTAAGCCCGCGCCCGCTCTCCTTACCCCAGCGCCGCTCATCGATCTCCCTGCCTAGTACACGATCTTCTGTTGGCGCCAACAGCAAACACCCGCCGCCAACGAAGCGTCCACCTCTGCAACGCCACTTGCCTCCGCTTCCGAAACGCCGACTCTGCACCTGCACGACCCGCATGCTCCGCTTCCGGTGCCGCCTGCATATCTGAACCCTGCCTACTACGCCTTCCGCCCCTCACCCGCGCTGCACCCGTCAGCCGCCTCGCGCTCCCACAACGGCAGTCCGCGCCCGCGGAGCTCAAAGTCGCGACACTCAAAGGCAAAGAGCAGCCGCCGAAGCCCGTCCGAGGACGACGGCATTCTCGCTCACAAGAAGGAGTTCGAGCGCTTTCATAGCGAGAACGGCGTGCGCACGGTATTGGGCAGTATTGGGCCAGTTACGAACGGTGCGTGCTACTTTCCGTCGAAAGAAGCTGGGCTAAACACCTCCAGTCCGCATGTTACTCAAATCGGGCTACCGCCATGTTTACATCTCGCGCAAATTTGCCCAAGCGAACGGCTTCATTCCTGCTGACACCGAGGGCGGAAAGTACGGCTACGTTGGGCTGGTCAATATCGGGACATGGCCGATTACGCTCACGACCTCGAGCACCCAGTCTTATAGCGCACATATGAACGCGCCGCCGCCGCCGCCCAAGGAGAACGGCTCCAAGCCCAAGAAACCCAAGCCCACGATGATGACCGTGTACCTCTCGGAGGAACAGCACTTTGACGTCGTCCTTGGCCGCTCCTTCTTTGAGCGCCGCAAGATCCAGATAAGCAACATCGACCCGACGGAGGTGATTTGTCTGGATACCGGGGAGAAGCTCGAATGTGAGCTGGTCATTCTCAAAGACGGACGCGGGGAAATAGTGACCGTTACTTGAATTGCATGCATCGAGTGGAGGTGTAGTTCTACGCGCGAGTGAATTATTTCAACTTGAGCCTCTCGGACCGCGTGAGCTTGCGCCGCTTCCTCAGCCTACCAACAAGTGAGCAAAGGTCAACATAAGGCGGAGAAAAAAAAGACGCACTTGTGTTTCTTCATCTTCCTTCTCCGTTTCCGCTTGGTACTGTCCGCGTGTATCTCCCCGCTCTCAATATCCTCCCAGCCGTCATTCCACTCTGCCGCTTGCACAATCTGCGTCTCTGCCCCGACGTCGAGCCCTAGCCGCTCCAAGGTACTCTCCCAAGACGCCACTGCGCCAGCCCGGTTCATCGTTAGCGCGCGCGCTAGCTGCCGCGCGACCTCTGCGTCCTGGTCAGGATTGGGGTTTGGGCTCCGTAATGTTGGGTCCAGCAGCGGGCTCCCTCCTTCCTGCGCCTCCGCCTGCTGGGGTTGTTTCTTCTCGGGAAAAAGCGGCTCCGCGGGGTGCGGTGTGCGGAGAATCGCGGCGGGGTCGTGCAGGAGGAGCAGCGGACGGTGGAGCGAGAAAAACTGGTTTAGGTGGAAGTCTTTGAGGTCCACCATGGGGTGCGTCAGCGGCACCGTTGTTGTGGAAAACCGTGGTGGTGGTGACGGCGCTGCTGGCGACGACGCGACGTGGGTCGCATTTGGAGCTGCGATGGTAGGGGTGTCTTCTGCAGCAAGCAGGTCAGGCTTGTCTGCGTCCGTCGGCTGCTGAGCGGCGCTGGGTGTGTCTTTGGCACCGGCAGCGACAACGGGCTGCTTTGTGGGTTTGCCGTGGGCGTTGAAGTAGCGGCCGCCTCCACCGGCTTTGGAGAAGAAGGAGGAGTAGGGCCGTCTAGAGACGGGCACGGAGTGCAGCTGCCGCAGCCGGGCAGCGAGCGTCGACATCCGTCGATAAGAGACAGAGCCAAGGTGGGTTCGCGCATCAATCAGTACTTGGAGACCGGTCTCGAATTCCTATGACCGGTGCATAGCAGCTACATACAGTGCAACGCTACCGACAGAGAGGACAATCCAACCTAGGGCTAATGGATCGAATATCGTTGCGATTTCTTCTTTGCTCGGTCTTTGCGGAATCAGTGGAAGGAAAGATCGCCATGAGTGGTTCGCCGCGTTCTCGACCACCGGCGGAGGATGTGAAGAAGACAGGTCCATAACGCGGTCCGCATGCTCAACGAGGGACGGGAACGAATGGACGACCTCGCTGATGAGATTGTCGGTCAAGGGAAGGCGGACAAGAAGGAGAATGTGAGCCGCGACCAAAAAGTCCAACGATGTAGGACTGCAAACGACGAATGATAAGTTTCGCCCACTGCAAAAATAGAAATAGAACCTACTGGTCGCGGAAGAAAAACTGTTGAGAGCCAAGCAGACGCGCGTATCGCTCGAGGACATCCTGCGCGTACTGTTTTGCGCGGTCGCGTCGAAACACCTCTGACACCGGGATTGCGCTCGTTGCGAGGCGTTGGCGCTCTTCAGCAATCTGGTTATCAAGCTCGCGTATCCGGACTTCGTTCTCTAGCCGTTCAGGGCCGGACAGAACCACCTTGGCGCGTAATTTTTCCTTCTCACTGTGCAGTGCAGAAAACGCCTCCTCCTCGTTGCTGGGGTAGAGCCCGGCTGCCTGAAGACGCGCCTTGAATGCATTGCGCCGCCTCCGCGGCACATAGTACCTGGCAGGGACGGGCAAAGACTTGATCATCGCCAACCCAACGAAGCCGTGCCAGTTCTGCTCGAGGGTGTAATGCGTGAACGCCTATGTCTGCGTAAGCCGCACGTAGCCTTCAATATCCGACACGTACAACGAGAGTCCCGAGTTTGGCCTCGATGTGCGCGCTCCATGCCGTCTTCTGCGCCTCTTCTATCGCAGTCAAGCCCGCGTCCGCGCTGACGCTGCCGGCGCCGTAGATTTGTTCTAGATAGTTTATTATCGCGGGAAGGGACGCGACAGAGGTGCTATTGTGCGTGAGGAACGGGAGCGAGCCTGTAGACGCGTTCAGCGTTTGTCGTGCGCGTTAGAGTTTGTCGCACCAGATGGGCTGAGGTCGATGTTCGTGCAAGGGGACACACTAAAGCGCCCTGGGATACGCGTTTGGAGGTACAAATAGGCGGCAAGACATGCAGGATCGAGCGACGGTAAATCTGCACTCGGTTGGACGTGGAGGATCGGAACAGAGGGCATGGGGCGTTGATGCCCGTTCCCGCATTGTCCTCTCAGTTTGCCTCTTCCCTCCTCTTGCAGGAAGCATAGATATTGAATATGTTTACAGCTATACAACGACAGCAATTTGAGAGCAATGCGAAAGCGATTCGACAACAAAACGAAAGCAGGCGAAAACATTTCGACAGCAAGCAGAACGCGCGCCGGGTCACGGCTCGTCCTTAAAGTCGGCGTCGTCGCCTCCGCCAACGGGATTCGAGAAATGGAAAACATGCTCCATCGATGCCTGGCGGCTGGCGTTATGGTACGCGACGCTGTGGTAGCTAGCCGACCGTTGGGTCGTGCTAGAGGGTCTGCGAGGACTCGGACGCTGCTATCGACAAATTAGACAAAACTGGACGCGGCACAGAACACGCACCGAAGGCGAGCCGGCTTTACCCTCGAGCCCCGGTTTGTGCTTCTTTTTCGGTGGCGTTCCAAGGCCACTGGGATCGGGACTCTCTCGGGGCGTCATGGGCGTGTTGTTGCTTGGTTGTGGGACAAGCGCGTTTGAGACGCGTCGGTCATCGGCAGGCGCGATGCCCTGCTGGCGCAACCAGTCCAGAGTACGGTAGCGGAACACGAAAGACACGTAGGTGCTCGGGGACTTCTTGGTATTTGGGTCTGCAGGGGCGGAGCCAGGCTCTTGGTACGGAGAAACTGCCCAGGTCAACTTCGACTGAAGATAGGTGGCACGTTCCTCCCCGAAGCTGCAGTAACGTTAGAGGCTACGACGCGACTTGCACCACAGACGCACCCAACAGAAACATCGCCCGCCCGACGCTGGCCAATCATCGTCGGGATGTGTTGGAGCGGCGCGTTTGGAGACCGACCGTCGCCTTTTTTGATGCGCTTAATTTTGAGGGTGACCATCCCGACATCCTTGTGCGGGATTCCACTCGTAGCTGTTTCGTCTGGGCGGAGTAAACATCCGCAGTGTCAAAAGAATGCAGGACGTACCAGAGTCGAGCTTGCGAAACATGAAGGGGCGCTCGGTGGTTGCTGACACGCGTACTCCGGCGCGAAATGTCTCCCCAGCTCCCATGAGAAACCTGCCGGGCACGAGGAGACCGTCGAGAGAGATATAGCCCGCGGTGTCGACCCTGCTGCCCGCATCCTTCCAGTGTACGAGGAAATGCTACGAGGGACGCGTCAGTTGAGTTGAAGCAGAGGTTGGAGGACCAAGTACCACTCCCGGTTCACTGGGAATCCAGCAAGAGACTCTGCCGGCTGTGGAGTCCTCTGCAACCAAGTATTCTGGGAGTGGTTGTCCGTTCACCGTAATCCAAGCGGAGAATCCGTGCAGGGATATCATAAGCTAGTGGTTCGACCACCCCAGAGAGTAGCCGAGTGGCAAGAACGAACGAGAGAGAGAAATGGTGGAGGTGGTTGTTTTGAACAAGCCGCACTGTAGTCACGCTGCTATCCCGTCCCGACGCCCACAATCCCCGCTGACTCCGAGCCCTCATGCCCCCGAAACGCGCTCGAAAGGCAGCCTCTGCCGATGAGTCCGACACGGAGACGCCCAAGAACACCAAGAAGGCGAAAACCGCGCCCGAGCCAGGGCCGAGTCAGCCCTCGCTCCCGACAAACAAAACTCTCCCAGAAACCATCGTCTTCCCTGAACGCGTACCAGGCACGCTTCGCCTCGCAACATGGAACGTGGCCGGTCTCGCTGCAAGTCAGAAAAAGGGCTTTAAGCGCTACCTCGACGCAGAGGACCCCGACCTGCTCGTGCTGACAGAGACAAAGGTCGGTCGCTCGTCTACGCGGGGACTACGTCAAAATGGGCATTGTAGGTCAACAACGAGCCCGTCGATTTGGCGCTCAAGGCGCGTTTCCCGCACTGGTACTGGAGCATCTCCGCCACGAAAACTTACGGTTTGTTGACCGTGTTTTTTGACGATCCGAGGCTAAAGGCGGACAGCGGGGACTGCTATTCTGTCGAAACACGAGCCGCTCTCGGTGAACATGACTTTACCCGGCCACCCGGACGCCCACAGCGTCAAAGGGCGCATCATCACGCTCGAGTTCGAAAATTCGTACTTTGTGGGCACCTACGTCGTGAACGCGGGGCAGGATCTGAAAGTACATTGTCTCTTGAGCTTCTCGATCATCAACTCACTACGAAACAGACACTTGAGCAAAAGAAACTGTGGAACACCCACTTTGAAGCGTACATTCGCGACCTCGACAAGCGGAAGCCAGTCATATGGACCGGGGATCTCAATGTCGCGCCTACAGATCTTGGTGGGTACTCTTGCGGAACATGAACGAGTTCTCAACGAGTTCAGACCTTTCGAATGGCAAGAAGAACTGGAACAAGACTGCGGGATACACAGAGGCTGAGACAACTGCGTTTAAAAACATACTCGAGCCGCCTGCGCCAACGGAAGGCGAAGCGTCGCCAGGCAAGTTTGTCGACGTTTGGCGGCATCTGCATCCAGAGGATCGCCAATACACCTACTTCTCGTATCGGTTCAACTGCCGACAGAAGGGAATCGGGTGGAGATTGGATATGTGTATGTTCTCTGTTCTTAGACGACGTTGGCGCTCACTTTGTCTAGTCGTCCTCAGCGAACGTATCGCCAACCGCGTCAAGATGGTGCGCCACTACCAATCGTACAACAAACAACTCTAACTCTTTACCAGTGCGAGATTCGTCAGGAAATATGGGGTGTGTATCCTACTTCAATTGAGTGCCCGACTGAACCCATTACAGGCGCATCCGACCACTGCCCTCTCGTACTCGAGATCGAGGGTGCGCTATAAGGAGCGACACGCTCAATACTCACCGAAACTCGTATGCCCCGTCTCTTTGGCATGCGCTTGTGCGCCCTTCTCTCCCTTTAGCCCAACCCCACATTGCTATATCCGCGTATTTAGAAGGCTGGATATTTCGCTGGGTGAAGAATGGTACCTCGCATTTCAAATCGAACGTCGCTGTGTTTGTGAACTTGCGTTTGCCGCGCAGGATATCCGCGAGGCGCTTGCCCGCCTCAAGGATGTCCGAGTTTCGCTACATTCCATTTAAGCTCCCTCAGTCATGGGCACAGCACTGGGACCCACAGTAGGGAACAACGTCTGGTGCCAATCCGCCGGCGCGTCCCGCATAGGCGCTAGCGTTGCCGCATCGTAGTGGATGCCCGAGTAAATCAAGATACACCTGTTGTCCGGCGTCCCGTTCTTCTCTGCGTCCGGAGTAAAATGGTCTATGCGCCCAGTCTCGACGTCGATGCTGCAAATCTCTGCGCCGTAGTGTGCCGCAAGAATGCCCAGCTCGATAGCGCCACCCCAGGTCGCGGGTTGCAGGATTTTGGAGATGTAGGAGGAAGGCGGGAGGCTACGTATTTGTTGGTAAGGGACTAGAATAGCCGAGGCGCGTACCCGAGGATGGCTTCGTTGAACGTCTCGGGGTCTTTGCGGATTCCATCTGCAACGACTAGGGCGCTTTTAGCTTCGATCTCAACGCGTATGAGATGATACGCGTACTCTGCCGTATTTTCGATGCTTTCTTCAAATCTTGCTCGAAGATGAGGGCGACGGAGGAGAAGAGACACGAATTATCGTCGGGAACGACCTGCCGAGGTATGGTTAGGCTATGTGGCCACAGGATAATTCTTGGAACGTACACGATGAACCAAGAAGGACCCATCCGTCTCTACCGCGTCGGGCTCCGACGACGAAGACGATGCACCCGCACGGATGGGTGACACCGGCTCCGTCCGTGCTGAGGAAGCGACTGGGTTCAAGAACGGCGATCCTGCAGCGGCCGAGCCCGAGCCCGAACGCGCCGGAGACGGGGTGGCCGACGCGGGGGGAGGACGGCTCCCTGCTCGCGATATCCCAGAGTCGTCCGCTGTCTCGCTGACCAACAACTGCTCGCCGGCCTTCAAACCAAGACTCGACACGGGCAGCTCGGGAATGAGTGCGGTCAGCACTTGTGGCGGGTATCCAGACTTGACTGAGTGAAAGGCCTAAACTCGGGTTTATGTGCGCGATAACTTCACGTACGGCTCTGGCGGCTTGGGAGGATTCCCGACGCGGTCTGGATTTCGTTTTGGAGGTCTGGAGAAATATTTTGAGCGTTTATTCTGTGGTATGGGGAGGTGGGATGCCTTGGACGGTGTATGTGTCGGAATCGAGGGGTATTTGGAGGGTGGAGGTGCCCTTTGGGTGCCGAAGACGGATCGCGGGCATCGGCAATGGACGTACGAAGCCAAGATGCGAATTGCTGGCGCTTCACTGATGGGTTCCGCGGGAGAGCCCGGAAACGCGATGAAAAGCTTGCGACGCGTTCCCTTGACGCGGAGACGCGTAAATCAGCGCAGAGTCTCTTTGGAATCGATCTGAAGACTACTTGGAGACCGTATAGGCGCGTTCAGCGGTAAAACATCGAGTCGCAAGAAATTTTAGCCTACGTTCAATAATCTGGTGCGTCACCCAGACCGACTGCGTTCTTGACCCCGGTGAGCAGCAACTCTGCTGTTCGGCTGCTTGGAAATGCGTCTCTAGCCCGTTACGCGGTGGATTTTTTTGGCTATTGAGCTAGAGTTTAGACGTGACTTGTACGAGTCGACTTTTACCTGGTGTTGTCAGCCCGGCGCTCAGTGGGTGGCTTTTTTTATTTTATTTTGTAGTTTGGCCGTGCAGCAGTCAGAGTGTTTCTGCTTGGGCGAAAGCTTGCAGCGTATTACACCAAATCGCTTCTTGTCTCCGCTCTCCATCTCCAACCCCCGCTCATTCTACACTACACTCGTTTCCTATGACGGCCGCAACCCGTCGACGCAGCTTCCACCTCCAAACCAACCCCACCACTGCTATCCCCAAGCTCCAACCAGCCGCGTTGACCGACAGCCTACTCTCACTCGCCCAGCAAGCCTCCGCATTCGCGTTCACCTTCCTCGCCGCATGCGCCCCGGGTGCACGACAGCATAAACGTGCGCCGCGAACCCTTCTCGCGGGCAAATGTCCTAGTCCAACCATCGGAGACGTCGAGGTCAAGGACGAAGCTTGCACTACGGCTCGCGCATGCATCGCCGAGATTGAACCTCCAGCATCATCCGCTGTCCTTTCCGAAAGCGACGCGCTCGGCGCCGTTTCCATCGACGCGTCACTCGAGGTTCCCTTCGAAAAGGCAACTCCGGAAGTGCCGTCATTCTCGTCGAACGGTCCCGTCGGTCTTGGAATACTCGTACCCTCTGAAAGTGCCCGCCAACTTCGGTCCCTCGCCGAACTCAACCACCGGTGTCCGTCACCTCAATCGGCTTCCGACGTTCGCTCCGACATCGTGCTTCGGGTCAAAGCCTTCACCGCCGCACGTCGAGCCAACCCGCCCACTGCCACTCCTCCCATGGTTTCCCCCGTAATGCTTGATGATCCCTTCGCTTCACCAACGCTCTCGTCGGGACCGCAGCACCAATCCAGCAATGTCGCGACGCTCCAGTTCCTCGCCATGGCTCGCGCACACGTTCTCTCCGTTCGCGGAACGCAACACAGTCCTACGCCGGTGCCCAGACCAGGTGTTCCTCGGCGGCGTCCCGTTCTACGCCAACAAACCGTCTTCTTCAACCAGCCGGCCAAGCCGACGACGCCGCCAAAGTTTTGGAAGCCGCATCCGGCTGGCAAGCGGTCGTGCGCGATCCAGATCAAGGCGCCCAAGACGGACAAGGAGAATCGCGTTTGAATCAGTCTAAGGATGGTGTATGTATTCAACAGATGTTGCTACAAAGGAATTGTACAGGTCGCTGGAACGGAATAATACAGATGTGTGTGTGTGCAGAATTAGGATTAAGGACATGTATGCGGAGAACACGAAACAGCATGGTGGAAAACAAGAGGGATTGTGGGTCCATTATGTTGATGACGAGGCGGAAACGGTTCTTGGCTGGAGCTTCTCGTTTGTAAGGCACGAATCGACGACGACGGTGTGGTCGTCTGGATGATCAGGCGAGCTGCCTGCTGGCGCATATCGCGGCAGCGGCATATCATCGACCTTGCGGTTCCCAGACGCGTCGAATAACTGGGAGTACACCGGGAGGCCGTGGCCGCCCGGGAGTACCGACGCAGACGTAGGCGGTGGCGGGAACGCGCCGTCGGGGAGGCACATCATGTTGTAAAGCGCGGGAAAGAGGTCGCGCGGCGGGAGCGGCGGGGGCATGCGCGCCATCGTGAGAGGGAGGGTGAACGTCAGCGCTGCCGAGGCGACGGCGCCCGTGTCGGGCATCGTGTACTGCACGCTGATGGTGAGCTTGAGCGCGTGCGAGACGTCGTAAAGCGGCCCGGTGGTGCTGGGGCGCACAACATGCGAGCCCTCCCAGTCGCTCCCCGGCTCGGAGCTGCCGAGGTGGTGCGCAATCGGGACGAGTGTCTCCATGGTGTACCACTTGCCCGCGTCTTTGTCGGCGTCCTCGATGAAGATGTGCGTGTCGCCGGTGAATACATGCACTCCGGAATCGACAAAGGGCAGTAGGGAGCTCGAGGCGACCATACGCATGGCGTCGGTGGACGGGTTTGGGCACAGCCCGAGCTGGTACATCTCGGCCATGTTGTGCGGGTTGAGCAGCGCGCGGTTCGGGGGTTGCAGTTCCGGCGCGGCAACGGGGAACTTGCAATCGAATGCTGCTGCGTCCTTGACGCGTCTGTAATAAGGTCAGTCAACGGTTGCGGTTCCGGAAACCGATCGTAAGCGCGACGCGACTTGCCTGCAACGCTCCTCCTGAACGATGTCGATCGTCATCTTGGTGACCTCCAACCGCTTGCACTCGGCACCCTCGAGGTCCTGGGTGCGCAACCGGATGTGGAAGGGAACCATGTTGTCGCATATGTCCGTGCGTTGTGGGACGGACGCGAGGATCTGGATCTTGGAGAGGATGTGCGGGGGTACGGGAATCGCGCTGTCCGGCTGCGGTTCGACAGGTTGTGCTGGCGCCCTAAGCAGGTAATCGAGCATCGGCGCGGGCGGCACAGGTGCATCCGTCGGAGGCTCCGCGAAGCGGCGGACCTTGATGGTCTTGTACGCGTCGACAGAACGTTCTCGAGACCGGAAGGGGGAGTAGATGGAGGAGAGTGACCAATTTGAATGTTTGTAGTCGTCGATGAGGATGTATTTGACGACGGCATGCAAGCAATATTGCGAGGATCCACCAAAATCTCCCGGAGCAAAAGATTGCGACGCGGGTAGCCAGCCAGGGATGGGGAGGTCGAACACGACGTTCCATCGTGCTGCGGACGCGTTTAGAACGCGGGTAGCTGTAAATAAACGATGACATACCTGGCTCGTCGTCATCTTCTTGGCCGCTATTCGAAAGCTCCATGGGCACCGAGACGAGCTCGCGGGTTATTGAACACAGCCGGAGGGAGGAGTAGCCGAGGGCGTTGGTGATTACTTCCGATTGGCCGTCAAAGGTGAGCTGGACGGATTGCAGAAGAATGCGGACCGCCTTGCGGCGCTCAAAGAGAGAGAAGGGAGATGCGATGGAGATTTGGACGTTTCCGGAGAGAGAGAAGGCAAAACTGGAGAATGGTGAACGGTATGTGTGGGCCACTCGATGACGACGTACTGTGTATTAGGTTGACCATAGAGGTCGAGGGAGTTGGCGGTGGGGACGATGTCGACGGCGACAGAGGCGGACATTATAGCGGGGGGAAGACGTGGGCGGGTCGTAAGAGAGGGAGATTATATGCGGGAGCAGGACAAGGGCTTTTCAGTCACGCCCGTCGCGCATATAAACCGATCTCGTTCGGCTATTCCTGACAGCATGTCAAATGAGCGCAACGTTTTGGACTTGCTTTTGTTTCGGCAGTATTCCGAGCGCTTCTGTGGGCAGAAGAATACAAGGCGATACAAAACAGGAACCCTCAAGCCTATCAAGGCCTAAAGCGCACAACAAAGCCAGACACGGGCAACAGGTCAAGCGATGTCGGATGGAGTGGGCAATTCGGATGATCGGAGTTGAAACTCGAATCGAGGCGGAGGCAAATAAGTGACACTTGCGCAAATTCCGCCACCGCGTGACTGTCCCGATTTGGACAGTCACGCATCGGCATGATCGGCCGTCAAGGTTGAGTTGATCCTGCGATCGGGTCTCAACAGGCAGCCCCCGTTAATAATAATAACTAGTACCACTGCATGGACAATCACCGGGTTAGCTTGAGCCACTGCGGATAACACACCATTTTCGAGGGAATTGGGCGGGCGGGCGGCGGGAATCGGGCGGGCGGGCGGCGGGTGGACGCGGGTGTGCCGGTGTGCGCGGGTGTGCGAGTGGCCATGTATAGGCGGGCATACTAAGGCAGGCGGGCGGCGGGCCCGGGCTGCAAGTCATTCATCGGCGGGCGGCGGGTCTCGGGCAAGCGGGCATCGGCATGAGCGGCGATCACTAGTGATCAGCCGAGAAGAGCGGTTCGCAGCGGTTCGCCCAATTTGGGCGTGGGAACGGTGGCGGAAAATCAAAAAGTATAAGTGACCGTGTTACTGTCGCTTTATCCAGCAAATTTGTGCCACAAGGCAACCGCAATGGTTTCCAGCTACTCCAATGTCGGTGGAAAGACTGCAACTACGTCTACAAGCCCCAGCAAGGCGGCCATAATCCGTTAGAGTGGTTGCCGATCTGTATGACGTCGCCCGAGGCGCGGCACGCGGGACAATCCGCGGCTGATGACCATCAGATAAAAATGATCCGATTGATGTGCCGAGGCATACGCGGGGTAGTTACGGCAGCGCTATTCTTCGGCGGCCATACAAGGCACAGTCGAGTCGTTTGTGGGTCCCTGATGATGGGAGTCACACATTTGATCTCACTCCTCTCCTCCTCTCCAATACCATGCAACCTCTCCAGGCCCATTTCATCCACCTCCGAGAACTCATTGACCATGTGGGTGCTCTCCCGCTCATGTACACCGCCGACATTCACCTCCAACAGTTCTTACCCCTGCGCTTCTCACTTTTCTTAATCATAACCATCATTCTTTCTAGCCTCCTTGGCCCGACCTATCTTATGCACGCAGCTTTCCAAAACTCCCCCATATACTCATTCTCCGTATTTGGAGCCAAACTCCTGCTGTTTGCCTGCATCACAGCCAGCCACACCATCTTTCGCCCGACTTATACTCTCGAGCAAGTCATTGCCATCCAGTTTTATCTCCTTTTTGCAGTCTTCTGTCTCCCCTTTGGTATTCGACTCTTTGTCATTGTAACCTTATAGCTGACGACGCCATTTAGTCCTTTTCCTAACTGCGAACATACCGACCGGGATCCTAATGAAGCTCTTCAGTCTGGGCTCCACTTGGTTATTTGATATCTGGGGTTTCGTGTGGGCGGTTCATAGGCAGGGTAATGAACCCGAGGTGGAGGGGGAGACGAATATATACAAAAGGCAGAAGCGTCTTCGGGCTGTCGTCTAGATTCTTCGGCGTGCGCGTCGGTCATTCGCGTCCTCACTTCGTCATGTTCGCGACCAGAATCAAATTTGGTTCAGAGGTGCCGTCCACCTCGACGCGACAACAGTGACGATGCGTGCGTTATGTGTTCTTTCCCGCTTGGCCAAGTTGAATGTATCTTCAAAATCGAGGCTCTCGTGTGAGCGATACAACTGGCTTTGCAACCTTGTGGGGGTGTTGATAAGCAGAACAAAGGACGGAATCAGCAGCAAATGGTCATGTCTCTCGTCGTGTAGTATACTACCTTTGTTATCTTCGATGAGACTTTTCATGTATTGGTGGGTCCTCTGTGATGTGGTCGACGCTCTTTGTTGGTTTCATGTTGCATCGAAGCTGTAGAACGAGTGACAAGAAGCGTTCAAGCAAACACCTTCGACACCGCAAGCTCGTCCTCGTCCCTCTTGTTCGCCTCCCTCCTCCGCACCCTCTCCTCCTCAGTGTCCTTCCTATTCCCATACTTTTCACCCTTCTCCCTCCGGATGGCAGAGCGAACGGAAGTCGGAGAGATAAATTCTACACGCGCGTGAGGCACACGAAAACGCTACTAAATCGATCCACGTACCGGGATTCGAGTACACAGTCGCGCCGTTGAACGCGCCCTCAAAGATGCGGATCGGGGTGAGCACGAAACGCGGTCCGATCTCGACGAGCGTCGTTTCTGGCGGTCCGTTCGGCTGCAGCGGATCTTTTTCTAGTATCTATTTTTTTTTTTGAAAACATCACATTAGCCGACGCGACGCGATGTAGCGCACGAGCAACGCACCTGAAAATTTCGGAACCAGATCTTGTCGTCGAGGATTGAGAAGGTGAGGATATGGTCGATGAAGGGCTTCGCCTTGCGCGCAGTCGACGGGACGCCGAAGATCTACCACGCGGCCCATGAGCACTCAAAAAATGCACCAAAGAAGCAGACCAACGCACCTGCGTAAACACCTCCTTGGTCAGCTTGCCCCACTCCGTCTCCTCAAACGCCTTGTCGAAGCTCAACAAGCCGCGGCTGCCCTTGAGGCAGTTCCCCGTCATCTTCAGCTCGTCCATTGTGTGGACGTTCTGCACATGCATCTTGATGCTCGGGCCATTGGGTGTCTTTGCAGCCCAGAGGTAGAGATCCTCGTGCCGCCGCGCCTCAAAGTAGAGCGTGTTGTTGCAGTTGTTGAGGTCTGCGAGCTCGGGGAGGAGGTGTAGCTGGGATTTTGAGTCGAGTTTGGAATCTGTTGTGGATGAGGCGGGATAGTAAGGATGGGACGGGACGCACCCTTCTTAACGTGGGGCAGAAGAGCCTCCAAATCGTTCATAAAGTGGCGCATGCGGTGGGTAATGCCGCGAGACGAGAGAAGGAGGACGCGTTGCTTGTTGCGCTTCTTGGGACGCTCGTCGACGTCCATGGCGTCGTCGGCCTTGCGTTTTCCCTTCGCAGCTTTCAGAATCGACGACATCGAGGATCGAAGCAAAAAAAGTTGGCCATTGATCTCGACGAATAATTACTGCAAGAAAAGCAAACGACGCTACGACAAGTACATAGTGCCCATTCTCAACGCGGAAGCTGCTTCTGTTTTTCTTGCTCCAGTCGCTGCAACCCATGAGAACAAGGCCAACACGGCAAAAGGCACTCCTCACATGGTACAACAGCTGGACGGCCATTTGAATATTGGCAGGCTGCCCAGTAATCACAACCAGCCGCTCATTCTCGCCTCCTCCCGGCCCCGGTGCTCCATTCGTGTTCACAGCAACAGCCCCGGGCTCCATAATTTTAATCTGGCTCGCACTCATATGCCGAATCTCATTGATTTTGCTCCCGCCTTTGCCAATGATACACCCAACCAGATCATTCGGGATGTAGATCTGCTGGGTCTGCAACTGCTGGGGCGGCGGATTATGATGCGGGTGGTGTTGTGGCGGAGGAGGCGGAGGCGCGTATGGGTTCGAATATGCCGGCACATACGAGGAGCCGCCGTTGTACGAGGCGGGCGGGTACGATTGAGGCGGTCGGCGAGTGTTTGAGGAAGGGCGGTATGTCGAGGTCGCAGACGACGGCATGCGCTCCTGCGCCTCGATGAGAATCGTGCCGATGTAGTAAGTCGCAATATGAATGGCGTCCGCAACACCGGCAACACTCAAAACTCGCTGAAAAATGTTAAAAATTGGCCAAAGCTTGTGCGAGGCCTCCTACCTCAGTCGACCCAGGAAGCATGCCCTCACTGGCATTCAGTCTAGCGCCGCTCGCATCCTGAATTTCCTTGATTTTCGAGCCTTGCTTGCCGATGACCGAGCCCATTCTCGAGTTGGGAATCATGAACTTTATGGTGACCGCGCGGCTGCCGGGCACAGAGGGGACGTCGAAGGGCTCGTCGTTGATGCGCCGGACGATTAGGCCAAATGCCTACGCGCGACAGCATCAAATCCCAATAAGCGCGCAAAGGACAGCGACACGTACCTTGGACACCGCGTCCAATGGACCGCTGACGTTGAGGATACGCTCTGGGTTGCCTGGAATGCTCTCGGACACAACGACGCGCGCGCCGCTCTTCTCCCGGATCTCGTTAACGTGCGACCCGCCCTTGCCAATGATGATGGATGCGTCCTGGGTGACGATGAGGCAGCGCATGTGGATCATGGGGGACGGGGTAGAGGGAGGCGCAGAGGAGTCGGCTGCGGCGGCTGGAGCGGCTGGCGCCTTTGCGTCGGTGGAGGCAGGGGAGGCGGGCTTTTCGTCGGCGGTCATGTCTGGGTTGGAGACGGGACCTGGAGAAGGGTCGGGTGCCGAGTCGTCATTCGGGGTGTTCTGGACGCCAGTATTGGGACGCTTTGGGTGTTTCTGCTGTTCACTGTCAGAAGGAGAGCGGGACCGCTTGCGGCTTGAATCAGCCATTGCGTGGATTGGGGTTCAGTTTTGGCGGAATGGGGTCTAGTGAGGAGGACGGAGGACGGGCATGAGGGAGGATGTGGAGGGTCGCATTCGAGCACAACACATACCAGATCGTTTGTGGCAAGTCCAGAACGTGCAACTTTATTGATGCTCTACAAGGTCACTACCCAGTCAATAAATTTATTCCACCGCTTCGTCCAGAGACGTAGGCACATCTCTTTGTCTTCCTCCGCAAGCGTCGAATGCAAAATTCCATCCCGCGCCAACTCTCGCAACGAGATCAGACCAGTAACCTCGCTTGAAACCAGGACCTGGTAAAAGTCATAGCTGAGGCCCATGTTTCCAAACATCGCTGGGTCGTCCGAAGACAAAGCTACTGGCACACCATTGTTCATCATAATCGGTAGGGGGTGCATCGGCATCGACGAAGTGAGGCGCAGAATCTCATTTGAGATTGGGCAAACTTCGAGAAGAATGCCGCGCTCCCGGCAGAGGGACAAAAGCTTAGGGTGCTTCACAACAGAGAATCTCGGGAAATAGTCAGCATAGACAATGGGGCTAGGGCGGAATCGAACCCGTGGCCGATGCGTTTGGTTCCTAGCAGGATGGCGTCGTACAAATTCATGTCTGCCTCTGTTCCATCCCCAGTGGTCTCTCCCGCATGGAGAATGAACGGAATGTCCATACCGAGTTCCTCGACTCGTTTACGGAAACGGAGAAGGGTTTCCGCGTAGTAGATGAGTGGCTTTAGAACATTCTCTGCTCCAACGAGATCGAACCCTGCGGCATTGTGTCAGTGGAGGCTGCAGTGATTTGTGCAACAAACCTGCAATAAGATGAGGGAACGCTTGCTTGAGCGCGATGCAGTCCTCGCAGTAAAATTCTAGCTCTTCGGGAGTTATGATGCGAAGAGTGCTGTAGATAATCTGCACGCATTAGCGGCCGGACACGAAAGAATAGACCGCCTACTCGTGCGCCCACAAATTCGTCTTCTCTGCCCTCTTGTTTCAATTCTTCCTTGAACCGCTTGAGCGTGGTATCAAAGATCTCAAGCCAGACGGTGTGCGGGACGTCCTCATGCCCCTCCGCGCTGTACATGTACCTGACAAAGTAGTGTTAACGAGCATGAAAGGGTGGTTTACAACGTACCTGGGATAAAAGTTGATACGTACTTCAACGTACGAGATCCCGTCCTCGACAGACGAGCGGAGGAACTGATGAATGTATTGCTCCCAGATGGGGGCAAATCGAATCAAGCCCTGGACCGTGTAAGCGAGAAGATTGAACAAAGGAGGCAACATACCGTAGAGACAAGAAATGTGCTGGTAAACTTCTCCCAAATCTATGAACTGTTGGAGCAGATATTCCACTGAAAGCCCGGGCAGCTTGCCTTATCAACCGTGTTATGCGTCTGGTACGCTGCGCAGACAATGAACGGAGATTCGTAGATTGTTTAGATCTGTACACACCCTCCGAAGGGTTAATCGTCGCGGCCGCGATGGCCCAAGCATCAAAAGCCGCTGGTCCGCCAAGGAAGCACTCGCGGGCGGTCTTGAGCGGCGCCCAAGTATTGGCCACATAGTTTGCGTCCGTCAGCGACACATCCGAGATGGGGTGCTCTTCCTTGGGTAGAGCTCTGAACTCTGGTAGAACAGAGCCAAGGTTGGAGCTAGTCAGGCGCTCTGCGGCGCGAACGTGCAGTGCTGGATATTGTAGTGCAAGGCTGAGGACAGTCCGAAAGTCGACAGTCGCGTCTAAATGCGCATGCAAAAGAGCACCCTTGGGCATCTTGGAGACGACCTTGAAGAGTTTGGTTTTGTCGATGATAGATTTCCCGTTCAAGAATTCCATGCCGGGGAATGGGTGGAGGACGCCCTCGTGTTCGCTGCCCCAAACCGACGCGCTCTCTTCGGTGCGAAGACATTTGATATATTCCGCCGCTTTTCGCTCAGCTGCTGAGGTTGTGGCGGCATGGTCGCGGCGGAGGGCACGATCCTGCGCTATGAGGGTCGCGCGCTGGTCGTTGTAGGCGGCTAAGGAGTCCATGCATGACTCGCTCCTAGCGGCGCCAAATCAAGGCGCGGGGTGATGCTGACATATGCGCTTCTCAAGACGCGTCCACCTGCCTTTGCTCGTACGCGTCCTGGTCGCGTTTTTCACCGCGACAGTCTTCCAACCCGACGAGTACTTTCAAGCCCTTGAGCCCGCGTACCGTGTCGTCTTCGGATACGGTCATTTGACCTGGGAATGGACCAGCGCGAACCCAATTCGCAGCATCCTCTATCCTGCGGTCAACATCCCAATATACTGGCTGTTGAAGGAAACAGGCCTCCATGACTCTGGGGTACTCGGTGATTGGCTCATTGTATGTGTCCGGTCGCTCCAAATGCGCCTCTAACCTGCTGGAGATCGGCGGTCCTCGCATCCTCCACGGCCTGCTTGCTGCCTTGACCGACATCTCTCTCTGCTCGCTCACGCGTCGGGTAGTCGGAGAACGCTACGTGGATACAGCGGTCCGTTCTTCACACGCATCCCGGCGGCCTGCTCACGGAACGCAGTTACTTCTATCGTTAACTTCTCTCTTCCACGCCCTCTCACTCTCTCGGTCTCTGTCAAACTCCCTCGAAACCTCTCTTGCAACGATTGCGTTTGCGCACTATCCGTGGTCCATAGGGCCTGATTTTGCTTTGGACCGGTGAGCTAATTTTTTACCCTTGGATTCTTTGCTCAGTGCAGCAGATCGCAGCTGCGAAGGGTACTCCTCTTTGCCGCCCTGGCTTGTGCCGTCCGTCCCACACATGCTATAATATGGGTTTACCTCTTTGGGTACCTCCTCTGGCTATTGCGGACGTCGTTCTCATCCTGCATCGCCGTCGTTCAAGACGCCATTCTCATCGGGTTGGCCCTCCTTATTTTCGTACAATGTGAGACTAACATCTGCTAGAGTATTCTCTCTTGGCGGTCTTTTCGTACTCGATACGTGGTATTACGGCCAACCGACCCTCACGCCTTTGAACTTCCTGCTCACGAATGCCTCAAACGTCTCATTATTCTATGGCGGCAACCCGTGGCATTTTTACGTCTCCCAGGCGCTCCCGATTCTTTGTACAACCGCATTGCCATTTGTACTTCATCAAGCATGGAGAATACTTGCTGGTCACGAATCGCGAGCACTCAACGCGATGCTCGGTTGTATCACTTGGACTGTTGGAGTTTATTCGTTAGCGAGACACAAAGAGTGGCGATTCATTCACCCGCTGCTCCCCCTTCTTCATCTATTCGCCGCCAAGTCGTTCAACGATATCGCCGCGGGGAAACCCGCCGCCTTTGTCCGCCGTATGCGGATATTTCTCCTCCTCACCCTACCCGCGAGTCTCTACGTCGTTCTGCTGTACTGCAGCGGCCCGATCGACGTCATGGCGTTCCTTCGGAGTCTACCGCGAGCTGATCTCGAGAGCGGCGGCATCGGCTTCTTAATGCCCTGTCACTCGACCCCCGGGCAGGCCTACCTCCACCGCCCCGAGCTCACGAACGGGAAAACCTGGGCGCTGGGATGCGAGCCTCCACTCCAGTACGTGGCCTATCTTTCTCCGAGTTTTGCTTCCGGATGCCGACGCTGCTTCTTCGCTGTCAGAAACGAGAATCTCTCGACATACCGCGACCAGACGACTGTGTTCTTCAAGTCGCCGCACGGCTATCTCACGGCGCGCTTCCCTTCTGCAGTCGATCCTGCGTTCCCGCCGTCGGCCTTCCCGGCGTCCGTGCCCGGGACACGCGACGCGGAGGCGTATGCTTGGAGGCACGCGTGGCCGCTACATCTCGTCTTCTTCGGCGCGCTACTCGAGGCGGAGGGTGTCAGGGATCTATTGGAGCAGCGAGGATACAGACAGGTGTGGGCAGGCGGACGGTGGTGGGAGGGAGATAGCGACGAACGGAAGGGTGGGGTACGAGTCTGGAGATACAATATTGGGAACACCAGTAGTCCATCGTGAGGGTGTGTGTACATTCGTTTGTGGGTATTCAGGTCAACTCGGTATCGGACAGCGCCGACTCGGAATCCGACTGCGGAGGGCGCGAACGGAAGATTGCGCGCTATGAAATATTTAGGCAATGTAGAAATGCGGAGGATGGGTCGTACGACGATCCAGAGGTATATCTGGCGCAGCAAAGATGCGTTGTCGCTGTTCTAAGACGCACAAGGTTAGCTCTGGGGAAAGTTTGGCTCGACAAGGACTTGCCTCGGAAAATGCATAACGTCGCTGCCGCCGTCGAACATGAATTCGATATGAGACGATTGCCTCACATGCAGGTAAGACATGCGTTCGCGGTGGGAGGCAAGCTAACGACTTACCATGAGCGGAGTTGGAGGACGTGATTTGTGTATGCGTGTGTGTAGTTGAGATGAATCGATGGCGAGGAAAGGCTGGATGTAAGGCAGTGGCAGGTGGCGGCTTCTCTTAAGAATACGAGGTCGAGAGAGTGTTCGTACAGCCTGTGTCGGGTTAAAAAGCTGTAGGTGAGTCGAGTCGGGTTTCGAATCTGACGTCCCATCCGCCGTTGCAGTTGTAGGGCGGAGCCGGAGAGTTAAAAAGGTTGTTCATCAGGGCTGGAGATGCTTGGGAGAACACGCTGCCGGGTCGTGTTTGTTTGGAAGCGGCAGCAAAATTGAAAGAAGGTTGCCGCTGCCACTGTACATGTTACGGAACACTTCCATGACCGCGAGAAAACGAAGGGACCTGCAATTGCAAGGGCGTGGAGGTAGCACATAGAACAGCGCATCGCACGACCTGCTGTTGGAGGACCCGCGAACAAACGAAACCCAACAAAACTGGCTCGGGGCCCATTCAAACCGAGCAAAGCTAATTTCGGATATGTTCTCTGTTAATGCAGCGATTATTGCCGGCCCACAGCAGTATGAATCGACAGCAACAGCAAGTCAGCTAGAAGCCCGTGAAGCCGAGAGGTAGACCGCAGCAAGAGGGGCCAACAGAATCAAGAGAGTCACGGGTGTGACAGCCTCTCCTTCCCATCGACCACCACCGCGCCAGCCGTCGGCGTTGCAAGCCATGTCTGGCGTCAAACCCGAGGATGCGCTCATGCAGAAACGAATGCAAAACCATGAAGCCTATATCAAAACAAAGAATGCCATCGTCGCAGAGACAGAACGCGCGCGCCCATCCGCCAACCGCTTCGTTGGCACTGTCGACTCGATGGAAACTGCCCTCCGCGACAATACGGTCGGATTGGTTCACCTCGAGGACTTCCAGCAGCGGCGCAAGGAGATTGAGGAGGCGAAGGCACGCGAGGCCGCTCGCTCCAATGCGCTCAAGTGAGCTCGGCCCTTTGCTCTCATTGGACGGCGCACTGAATTTGTGGAGTGCTTGCTTAGGGATGATAAACGCGTGAAGAAGAGGAAAAAGACGGCCAAGGCAACGCTTTCATTTGCTATGGATGACGACGAGGATCAAGGAAACGAGGCGGAGGTGTCAGTACCGAAGGACGTCGGGGACGAACCTGCCCGGAAGCGCGGCAAGAAGAACCCGACGGCCGACACGTCGTTTCTTCCTGACCGAGACCGCGAAGAAGAGGAGCGCAAGGAGCGTGAGCGATTGCGACTCGAATGGCTTCAAAAGCAGGAGGAGATCAAGGCTGAAGAAATCGAGATCGTCTATTCGTATTGGGATGGAAGCGGGCATCGCAGGAGCACCACTGTGAGTTGCTGTCCCCTTGCACTCGAACGTGTAGCCTCATCAAACTTAGTGCAAGAAGGGCGACGAGATTGGCCAGTTTCTGGAGAAGTGTCGCCAGCAATGTCCCGAGCTACGCAATGTAGCCGTCGACAATCTTATGTATATCAAGGTACGCGCCCATGCAATGCCTTTCCTCAGAACGTCGCTCAACGCCTGTAGGAGGACCTCATTATTCCCCATGTACGTGCCCATCTCGTTTCGTTGCTCTGTCTAAGCATCTGCTACAGCACCATACATTCTACGAGCTCATCATTAACAAGGCGCGCGGCAAGTCCGGGCCTCTCTTCAGCTTTGATGTCCACGACGATGTGCGACTGCTTTCGGACGCAACGGTGGAGAAGAACGAAAGCCATGCAGGCAAAGTCGTCGAGCGCAGCTTCTATAGTCGCAACAAACATGTGTTCCCTCAATCGCGCTGGGAAGTGTTCGACCCGGAGAAGAGCTACGGGAAATATACAATCGCGTAGAGTGGTCATTCATCGTTAACTGGGACTTCTTCTTCTAGATATTTCACGAGTTTGACGCGCATTTCTGTTGTTTCGTCTCCCCGTAGGACGTCCGAAACGAATTCCGCGGAAACTTGCATTTGAACCTAATCTCGGATGAGTTGAACGCGTTCGGTGTATCGCGAGCACGCACCATCTCTAATGCGCCGCGTATCACCCCACACAAGACATTGCTGAACCACAGACCGCCCTCCAACGCCTCCTCTGGCAACTCGACAAACTCCGCCAGCGGATTCTCGTCGAATGTAAGAGCGAAGGAAGCGCCGACGCTTGATTGCAGTGTTCCGCCGGTACTAACTGGTCGCTGCCCCGGAGACTGCGGCGGTTGGAGGGCGGCGTGTGTGACGGTCGGGGTGATATTTAGGAAGGATTTGAAGCCGACCTGTGTCGTTGTGAGGTCGATAACGCGCTAGATGGCGAACCGCACCTTTGCGACGACCTCTCCCACCTCCCGAAAGTCTGCGCAACGCCCGAGCCCGCTCTTTGCGAGAAAGTCCTCGATGAGGCGGGTGCCGATGTTGTAGCCCATCTTCTCGAGCTGTTTGTTGACCTCGGAGTAGTCCTCGTAGTCTTGGATGAGCTGCACGACGAGAGCGCCGTATGTCAGAGCGAAGAGCTCGGCGTTCTGGGATGCGTTTGCAGGTGGATGAGCAGGTGCAGCACACGCACGACTTTCTCGGGCCTGCTCTTCCAGAGGTCTTCGCCAATGTTCTTGTACTGCTTCGACATGATTGCGGGGAGAAAGATCTCTGCTCCAGTCCATCATCTCCTTCGCCGTTCCTCACACAAAATGAGTAGGCCAGAGCTCATTGCCCCACCGGAAATCTATTATGGAGACTCCGAGGCCAAAAAGTACACCCAAAAGTAAGGCGCGGCTTGCACGAGGACGGAACGCGTATTTTATCCCTCCGCCCAGCACTCGCAACCAGCAAATACAAGCAGATATGACATATCGCGCTCTGGAGCTATTAAATCTACCTGCCGACGAGCCTGCGTTCTTGCTCGATATCGGGTGCGGCTCGGGGCTGTCTGGTGAAATTTTGGATGAGGAGGGATATGTCTGGGCAGGCGTCGACATCGCGCCCAGTATGCTCGGTGCGTCGACTGTTCACTTCTGAAGGAGGTTTTTCCTCAATCCCGGAATGCCAGAGGTCGCATTAGAACGCGAAGTCGAGGGCGATCTCTTTCTGCACGACATCGGGCAGGGCTTTGCTTTCCGCCCCGGCAGTTTCGACGGCGCAATAAGCATATCCGTCCTTCAATGGCTGCTCAACGCCGAAACATCCCATCCGACGTCATCCCCGCCCCACCGCCTCGCGCGCTTCTTCCAAACGCTGCATTCCGCATTACGAAATCCGTCCCGCGCTGTGTTCCAGTTCTACCCGTCTTCAGACGACCAAATACAGCTCATAACCTCGATTGCGCAGAAAGCCGGGTTTGGCGGTGGTGTGGTGGTCGACTATCCGAATTCGAAAAAGGCGCGGAAGGTGTTTCTGTGCTTGTTTGTTGGTGGTGGGGGTGGTGCGCAGCAGCTGCCGCAGGGGTTGGATGGCGAGGACGCGGTGGAAGATGGTGGGAAGGCGCGATTTGAGCGTAGACGCGAGCGGGAGAAGAGCAGGAGCGGAAAACGAAAGAACGTCAAGGATCGCGACTGGATTCTCAAAAAGAAAGAGGTCCGTGCGCACAATCCATTTCGGTGTTATTGCTTCTAACCGCATTGCAGCTGTATCGAAAGCGTGGCAAGGAAGGCGTCCCAAAGGACTCCAAATTTACGGGAAGGAAACGACGACCAGTTTTTTAATCTAATCTGTTATCGCATGTTTTTGTCTGTCTTGCATTTGTTTCTACACAGTGGGATAAAGCTCCCGCAAGCCTGGGACGGCGGTCCTGGCCTGGTTACGAATGAAGTGACCTTGTAGAGCGGCCATACTGACGCTCTGGCCGGCCGCCTTTCTGGTCCTCACAACATCCTCGACTTGCTGCGCCAGCAAAGCCAATTCATCTTCAGGTAGATCTACAGCGCCACCATAAAAGTTTTCAAAGAGCACCCGCGCCTGTAGAGGCGTTGCGTTGTCGACCAGCGCCATGAAATCCACCCTACCGGGTCGGATTAGTGCTGGATCGAGTTTGTCAACGTGGTTGGTCGTCATGAACATTATCCGCTCTTCGCCAGACGCGACTCCGTCCAGGGCGTTGAGGAATCCCGAGAATGTGACGGAGGACTGGTACCTGCGGAACGGAAATGAGGTTGTGTGTAAGAAATGAACGGCAGCATACCCATCGGCGGTGGTCTGGACGCGCTTGTTGAACGCGGCGTCAATATCTTCGATGAGAACGAAGCTACGCTCGGGGACGTTGGACAAGAGGTGGTTGAGCTTGTCGTCTGCGAGCCCGCGTTCTGAGAGATTCAAAATACAGATGTCATAGGACAACGACCCGGCCAGCGCTTGGATGAAGGACGTTTTTCCGGAGCCTGGAGGGCCATGGAGGAGATACGAGCGGCGATACGGGACTCCGCGGTCAGCATACCACTGGCGACGCCCGAGGAAGGCATTGATGTCAGCCGCGATCTCCTCACTTAAACCGGGCTCAAGGACGACGCTCTTGAGGGGGCGTTTAGGCCGCGGTTTGCCGAATGGACGCCATTCGAGACCCCAGGCTGTTTGAATGACGAGCTTCCCTTCTTTCCCCCGCAATCCAAGATCGCGGGCCTCGGCTAGCAGTTCTGGAAAGAGCTTGCGGTCGCGCGAAAGGGCCGTTAGAGTGACCGTCTCCCAAGGAACGCCCACGCCGCTCTGGCCACCACCGCCGAGCATGGCGCGGGTCTCGCGTTGGCGGTCGACCTCGGATTTAGTGAGACTTATGACATGGTATATGGCGACGGCGACCGACCTGCATCCACGCGCCCTTGTACTTGAACCAGTGCTTTCCGGGACCGGCGACGAGCTGGAAGAAGACAGAGGAGCTCCCGTTATTGCGGCGCTCAACCATGGTTTCTACACTGAGTTCATGACTGCGCAGCCAACGCGACGCGTCGGGTTTTGTTCGATGAGTGAGCCAGGTGAGGAACCACTGGTATGAGACGTCGCGGTTGTCGATTTCAAGGGAAACAAGCATTCTGCGACGGAGAGCATTTGCTGCCCAGATTGAACCAGTGCGTGCGACGCCAGCGGCAGCGCCGAGGCCCTTTTGAGAGAGTCAATGGAAGGGGAGGAAGGGCGTGTTTTTTGCACCAAAAGGCCAAAGCCAGCCTGGAAGTAGGGGCTAACAGGATGAATATACGAATAAACGCGTACCGGGACGCGTACTTGTCTGCGGCGAACTCGAGCAGCGAAGACGCGTCGGGCATCCAGTGAGGAATAAGTGTTGCCATCAGCGGCTCCCTCTTTGCGTCCATGAAGCTAGACGACGCATACAACGTCCTCGGTCTAGAGCCCGTATGTTCCATACTTTTTGCACTGGATATACACTCATTCTTTTTCAAGGGCTGCTCACTGGAAGAACTCAAATCCAAGTACAAACAAGTCCGTCTTGGTCCTCCTCAAACAAAGCAGCTCACTCAATCCTACAGGCCGCGCTCAAATCCCACCCCGACAAGAACCCAGACGACCCAAATGCTACAGCCCTCTTCCAACGCGTCGGAGAGGCGTACCAAGTGCTCGTCAAGGCACTCGATCCGTCCCAGGAGGACTCGGATGAGTACGAAGACGACGACGACTACTACTATGATGACGACGATGAGGGTACGTTTGTGCTCTGGCCTCAAGAGAATCTCCTCTAATGTACGCGTGCTAGACCTCGCGTTCTTCTTGTTCATGTTCGAGGAGATGATGGTACGGGTTTTTCGACAGATTTTGTCGACCGCGTCTGACGCCGTTTTTTTTTTCGCAGGCTGGACGCGCGCGCCGCCGACACGCTTCTCACATGTTTTTCCGTCGTGAACAGGAAGAGTATCGCGAAACGCCAGAGGAATATGCGGAGCGTCTTCGTCGCTCGCGACAAGCCCAGGTTGAAGCACAAGAGCGCCGCAACCGAGAGGCCGCTGCGCGACGCGCTCAAGCTGAAATGGATCGGGAGAGAGGTGCGTGCTCAAAAGATCAACGTGTTTTTCTCGTCTGACGCGTAACGTTAGAACGCGCTGCTGCAGAGAAGCGTCAGAAGGTCAAGGCAGAGACCAAAAAGACGCAGGCGCAAGAGCAGCGGTCCAAGGCTGAAGCTACGGCACGCGCCGCCCAGCAGCAGGCGCAGAAGAAACGTAGCGCCGTATTCGCTGCCGCACGAGCTGGGAAGGGCGACCAAGTCAAAAAGGGCGTTTGGGAGGACGATGTGGACGCTGCAGGCGGAGAGATTCGACCAGGGTGCCAGGAGTTTGTAAAGAAGATGCCCAACGATCCTCGAGAAACTCTGCTTCACATTGTAGCGCGGAAGGGGGACAAGGACCTGGTGGAGTGGCTTGACGCGCATAGTGAGTGGTCCGTGCGGTGCCCTTCATTCATTCCTCATGTTCGTTTCAGGTGCTGAACCAGAAGAGCGCGACTCGCGTCAGTTCACTGCTTTTCACGTTGCGCTCGAGTCTGGACACGTCCCGGTGGTGGCATACTTCTTCGAAACACACGACCCCAAGGATGATTCTAGCGCGATTTACGAGCCTCCGGCCTCCAAATCACTCCTCTCGATCGCAGTCGACTCGCACGAACCGGAACTCGTTTGGATGATTCTGGACAAAGGGCTGGCGACCGAGCAAGATATTAACCAAACCTGGGCCTGGGCTACCTCGACGCGCGGCCGCTCGACAATGAAGAACCATCCAAAGGCGAAGGATGAGGTGTTTGCGGACATTTTGAAGCTACTGATGCGCTATGGTGGCTTCACTCCGCCGCCGACTCCCAGTGCCGGGGACTCGGATGAATGGGACGAGAAGGGTGATGCGCCGAGAACACCAGAGCAGCGCGCGCCGCCTTCGTCCAAGTCGAAGCAAAAGGGACGTGGTCATGGTCAGGGACGGGGACGCGGGCGCGCTTGAATTTGAAGTTGAAACGAGCTTTTTTGGAGATTCTTCCACATAATTTACACTACACACATTTGTACAGTACCAACCATCCAACTCACCTTGAGGACATACTAGAACGCGTCGGGATATTGTGATTTGGCATCAACGCGGCTTGAACCCGACCAACACCAACGACAAACCCGCGACTTCCGGCGCAGGCGGACCACCTCTGGACCTCTATAACTCGACGCCTCCTTAAGAATCCACAAAATGGGCCGTCTCGCCGAAATGCAACGCAAGCTCTTGGAGGTTTCTACTCGGACCCTCCAACTCATTCACGCCTCATATCGTCTTTAGCAAATGATGGGTCCGGAGGCAATGGGTGTAGCTAACGCGAACCTCGTCTGGACCGATGAAAAAGTGTGTCGCAACTTCCTCTGCGGGACCTGCCCACACACTCTCTTCACCAACACCGTACGTATTTTTGCGTCTCTGCGGAGTCTCCGACGCAAACTCGGGCAGAAAATGGACCTCGGCGCCTGTCCCAAGTCGCACACTGAACGCTTGAAAACCGAATTTAACGCCGCCAAAGAAGCGAACCCGTCCGACTCGATATTCGCCCGGTTCCAGCTGGAATATGAATCCAATATCTTCTCATTCGTTGACGAGTGTGACCGCCGGATCCGAGCTGCCCACCGGCGACTGGAGAAGACGCCAGAGGAGAACGCAAAGACGACGAATTTGGTGTGTCAGTATCTGGTGCTTCCACGGTTGTGCTAATCATTGTCATGCCTAGATGAGGGAAATTGGCGAAATCGAGTTGGCGATCCAAGGAGGAACGGAGAAGATTGAGCAGCTCGGTAAGCGTGTTTGCGAGGTTGATGAGGAATGGAAGCTCACATCTAGCGCAGGCGAACAGGGCAAAGTGGAAGAGTCGATGCGAGAAATGGCGGCCATTGAAGCGCTGAAGAATGAAAAGGGAGACAAGGAGGTGCGGTCTCAATGTGCTAAAACAAGATAGAAGACTCAAGGTGTATTCTCCGCAGCGTGAGCTTCAGCAGCTAACGGACACTTCTGGCGCGTCGGGGCACCAAAAGTTACGCGTTTGCGATGTGTGCGGCGCATACCTGTCTGTGCTCGACTCGGACCGCCGGTTAGCTGATCACTTTGGTGGCAAGGCAAGTTGCTGGCTACTAGGCTATATCTGGGCTCATCTAACATCGTGTTTACTAGATGCATCTCGGCTACCACGAGCTGCGCAACATGCTGCAGGCGTTCAAGGCCGAGCGCGAAAAGGCAAAGGCGTCTGCTCCTCCAGCGTCGGCGGCGCCAGCAAGTAGCAACAGCACGGGACGAGAGCGGGGCTCGGAATACCGCCGAGACGAGCACCGGGACCGCGGGTACGATCGACATTCGAGTTCCCGATACGAGTGAGTTCTGTTTATGGGTTGAATATGCTGCTGGCTGATAAGTGTGTACTTAGCGACAGACGGCGGGATCGGGAGCGCTCACGAAGCCCGGGTCGAAGCCGTAGATACTGAGGAGATGATATTCGTAGTTAACCAACAATCGAGGATCTCTGCATATGACTTCAGTCTCCGACTCCCAGTAACGCAATAACTCTCATTTCTTCTTGTTTCTATTCTTCCACTACACCTTGTCCTCCTCCCCCGACCTGCGCTGCCCAGCGCCCCCCTGGCTCACACCACCACCTTCATCGATTCGGGCTCGAGCCCAATGGACCCGCTTTCCCCACTTTACGACCCAATAACGATGGACCCATCCTCCTCTTCGTCCGTGTCTCCCGACAGTGCTCAGTTCCTGTCCACGCCCATTGTTGACCCCTTCCCCGTCTTCGCCGATCCGCCACCGATGCAGGTCCCAATGATGCCAGCCACACCAAGTGCATACCTCCCCTCCTCCGTTTCCGACCGAGTTTCCGCCTCCGCAGGCCCAGTATTCGGTCATGGACCAGACGCCGGACGCGATTCCGCACGCGTCGGTTCCTCACACTCTTCCGCCCGCGTTCAGCCTAAACACGCCCTCCTCGCTCGCATCTGCGCTGGATCCTGCCGCCGCGGTCCCTGTGGGACGCAGCCGCGCCAACACCCTCTCCGCGTTACCGTCCATGCACTCATCGTCCTTCATGGCGTCCACCTCGGCAGGAACATACCCGCCGTTTGTCAAGCAAGAAGACCCGCCCAAAGAACGGGTGGTAGGCAACATGCTGCTAAAGTGCGTTGGTCCTTTTTAGTTACCGGGAAATAAGGTACTGATCCAATTCCGTAGCATTGCAAAGGTTATGAAGACCGCTGGGGACGCCTGCCACCAGCTGCAGGCTCCGCGAAGCATTACCCACGGCGACGAAAACAAAACAAGACATGTTATCGCGCAAATTCACGACCTCATCACTGGCATGGGTCTCCCAACGAACCCAGAGTTGGCCACGACCTCTCCGTCTCGCAAACGCCATGCCGGAGAGATTAGTGCCGAGCAGCTTCCCGTTCGGAAGCAGCTCAAGCCCGAACCAGAGGATATCAACCTCTCTGCGTTGCCCGTTCCGCCCATGTCCGCGACTTCCATCCGCGTTCCGGCGGTTTCGCGATCGCAACCACCTTCGCGCCCTCCCTCGCCGCCTCTCAAATCGGTGCCGTCCAACTATCGGCCCCCTCCATTCCCTCCATTCAACATTCCCTTTGAGCTTCCGCATCGATTCAGTCACTCGAATCGGCACCACCATTCCCGATCCACGAGCTCTATCCCGCGTGAAGTGCTTGGCTTCAACGCCTCGTCTGCGCCCCCGGGCCGGATGGCTCGCAATGGATACTTTGCGCAGGAAATCGGTAGCTGGACTCCGAAAGGAATAACGCCCAAGTCGGCGCCTACACTCGCTACGTTTACATTCCCTGCCCCCGTAGAACCCTCCGTGCCTCTCGTCGCTTCCTTGCCGCCCACGACTGAGCTTGTGGACGAAGAGGATGAGGAAGACTACGACGCCGATGAGACGGAAGGTTTCTCTCCGTCCGGTAGTTCGCACCATTCGGTAAGTTGCTTGGCTAGTACGATCGCTGCACCACCTTGGCTGAACGAACGCATCTAGTATTCCGAAGGGCTTCCTTCGGGTGACGGTATCACATGCGCGTCCGATATTCCGGCAGAGTATCGGGCAGAGGTCGACCGTTTGTTTCTCGTCTACTTGAGCCGGATATGTTCAAATTGTAAGTGCTTTATCAACGATAAAACGACCACTAATTCAATGAAGTGGACGCAACGGACCACAAAGGCGACCCGATTCACCAGCAGCTGATGGCCAAGAAGATGCAGAAGCTAGACGAAAGCTCCGATTTCCGACCCTTCAAATTCCGTATTCAGGCCTTTACCGCAGCATTCCTTGAGATGGCACGTAATGTTCTTAATTTGGCTTCTCGGCTCTCATCGTTGCTGCAGCTAGCTGAAAACGGTTATCCGGAAGAGAAGATCCCCATGAAAAAGGCGAGTCAGCTGGCTGGGTCACCTCGACGATTTTGACGACAGATCCAGGTCCGCAACTATCTGTGGCGCCAACCGCACATCCAGCGGTTCAACGAGGACGGGAAAAAGGCCAAGTCCAAGGGCAATCACATCTGGAACGTGCAGGCCAAGCGGACGTCTGACGGCTGGCAGTTCAAGCCATTTAACCGTCAAATCTCTGGCTCGCCGCCGCCCGTCGCGTATTGCAACATGCAGTGGACCTGGAAACCACGCGTCTGGGATCCTCATGGAGCTATGGTGGGCGTCCCTGTGCAATACAGCTCACCGTCGCTGCCTTCCTGGCTTCAATGGCACGAGGGTGTTCTATCGGGAACCCCTCCACCCAATGCCGAGAGCCTAGAAATCGTCACGCATGCAAAGGTGCGTTTCTTTCGCGATTAGCTTCTCATTGCTGATCTTACTAGTTCACGCTCGAAGGGCAGGAGGGCATGTTGACGCGTACGTTTTTCTTGTCGATAGCACCATCTCTAGCTGCTCCGACCGCGGCGGGGACGACAGATGCAACATTCGGCAACCGGCCGCTCAACCCTCGCCGAGCTGTTAGCGACTCGACGCTTCCCGCGTGGTCAGTAGTTTACCTTGTTCCGAATCTTCGTTGGAATGTGTCTTACCGTCATCCAAGGTCGACTCCGCTCCCTCCCCTGCAACCGGTCAACGATGAGGAGGATGAGGCGCGTGTCAAGTTGGTGCTTGAGCAGGTCGCAGAGCGGCTAACACAAGAGACACAACCTCCGGGTCACTTGAGCATGCAGAAAACCATTCTTGAGCAGACCGTCAACGCATGCCTGGACGATTGCCAGGAAGCAGAAAAGGCACCGAACGAGAGCCACACACTTGCCGTCGCGGGTCAACAAGTCGTCGCGTCGGCGGCAGAGTACATCATCGTGCGCAAGCAGGCGCAGGGCCAGGTGGTGATGACCAGCAATACGTCCGCCATGCAAACCGTCAACACGGACGAGTTGGTGCAGACGACACAGCGTTTGTCTTTTTCCATTCGGTTGTCGCGTCTAATCTGCTCACTCTCCCCGCAGAGGTTATTGCCGAGGCCGTGAAAGAGACAACGCAGCATTCTCCCGGCGCCGCCGATGTCGAGGAACTGTCTATTCTCCTCATTGCTTGTCGGATGCTCGACACTGCGTTACGACCACAACCTCTTCCGATTCTGCCGCCACCGCAGGTTTGGGCAGAATACACCCAGCAGATTCCGTCGGAATGGTATGTTTTGCCACCGCAACACGTATAACGTTTTCTTTTTTTTGGGGGGCTCTTTTGGGACTTGATTGTCGCTGGACTATGGACCTTGCTCTCGAATTTCCTTGGGACTTTGGGTTTGGGTTAGAGACGACAGAAGAATGTATCGTGCTCATTTTGTACAACCCAACAAAAATCTGTATTATCATATCTAGCTACCGAACCTGTAATATCAACTCATGCAAACGCCGCTTCACAGATTGCGCATTGCTCTGAGCTCGGCTCGTTGACAAACGTGCATCGGGAACAGGCTCGTGGTTCAGGCGCCGGCGGAGGCGTTGGCGGTCTCATCGGGCTCGAAGCTCGTTGGTTGCTACGCCCGAGCAGCGTCTTTCCAAAACCAGCCGACTCCTCCGGTTTCCGTCTCTTCTTGGGCGCATCGTCAGAGTCTGATATCTCGTGGACCTCGTTCTCCTCCCTGAGCTCGATAATTGAATTTGCAAAGATATTGAGTTTGCCGACGGTCACCGCGTTGTCGTCTAGCTCGCGATTCTCGTAGAAGAGACGCTGGCAGATGGTGGGGATTTTGAGTTCTTTTTGAACCTGCATGGATCGTCGTTGTCGAGCGCGTGGATCTCAAGGGACGAAGAAACGCGTACGTGAATTTTGATTTCCTTTACGGTCGTTGCTTTCACAACCGTCATCCTTGTTCGTTTCGTAGTCTCCTTTGCCTGCCGGAGGCGTGTCGATTGGCGCGGGGCGTAGAACCCATTCACTGGCTTGGTGGTTGATCGTTTCCCAAGAACCTGATCCTTCGAGGAAGAACGAATCACGATCTCAGTTGAGTCCCAGTTGGTCTTCCTACGCGGCTGGATTAGCAATCGGTGGCGCCTCGGGTCGCAAACACATACCGTTGTTCACGGCAACCCGTGCAGATACCGATTTCATGTTTAAACGTGTCCTCCAACTTGGTAATCGCAATCAGTGGTCCTGCGCGGTAGCTTTGGCGACCCAGCGCATTAGTCCAGGTTTGGAGGGCGCAACGCAAAGCTCACATTTGTTCGAGCGCATCCCAATCAGTTCGCCGGACGATGGCAAACGTTTCCATGTCAGCTTCGCAGTTCGGATCGAACGCGAGTAGCTTGTGCTCGCAGAAGAACGGCGCGGTCTCCATAGCATCAGGTCGAAGGTTTTCGGAGGGCCGCGAGAGCCACGATCGCCACGAACGCACAAAACTTGCTGGGACGAGTGCACAGTCGACACCACGCAATTCGGGATCGTTTGCTTCCAGCGGATACTCGCTGAGTTTTTTGAATTTGTTCTAGTTGCTTGATTGGCAAAGCGGAAGAGGCACAGAGGTGAACAGACCTTTTCCTCCTCCGCACGACGACGGACCTCCAATCGTTCCTCCGCTCCCATATGCAGCAGCCCGTCACAGACCAAACATGGGGCTAGGTCTCCCGCGAGCGGTTGCCACGACGGATACAACTTTTGCAGGAGTCGTACTCCCTCATAAATGGTTAGCGGCTGTCGGAGCGCAATTACTGAGTGGGTACCTCGGAAGATATGCGGCAGCGCTGCGTCTGGTTATGCGAAAGGCCACTGTGCTCGCATTGGACGTGAGCGAGATACTCCTCGGACCCAGGAGAAGGGTCCCCGGTCGGCGTGTGCATTTTGGGTAGCTTTAATCGCCAATCTGTGGTATCTATGAACGCTAGGTTACAGCAGTGGAAGCCAAGCCTACCTTTTAGCCAGGGTTTAGAGATCCAAAAGGTTGGACGATCAGAGTTGGGGCTGGAAACGCGGTCGAACTCATCCACAAGTTGCGGGTGTTGCTTTGCATATAATCGTTCTCCCAAACGGTAAGAAATAGCATTGGCGTAGAAAAACCATGCCTACCATGGAATTTTTCCTCGACACATTCTCTGCAAACATCATCCAAAGTCAACTCGGGGCTCAAAACACAATTTGTCTCGGCTTTGATCTTGTTGTAGGCATTCTATGAGGTTAAGAGATGATGGATGTGGGCGCAGGCTGCTTACTAAGGAAATCCGTTTCATGGCGTTTGCCTTGGTGTGGTCGTAACGGTTATGGCGACAAAGAACGTCGCTCAGTGAAATATTTTGCGGTTCTGAGCCCGCTGCTGCGACCGCCGACTTGATCACTGTTTGGGACGTGTACTCCTCTAGCGCTTTTTGCGAGACAATCACAAAATCCTTATGCAACTCAGCTTCCAAGGCAGCTGGTCACGCTTAAACTCACCTGATCATTTTGCGATACGTTCCAAGACCGGAATATATCCAGTACCGTCCTCCGAGTTTGTGCAAACGTCTCCAATGTCGCCTTCTCCTTCTCGGCGTGGGCGTCACAAGCCTGCGAATGCAATGCATTTAGCTCATTAACCTCAGCAAGTGCACTGGCGGGCGGTTCGGGATCTTCAAGCTCGGTCAAGATCGTGGCCTACGTGGCTTTCGAACATCTTGCCTTGTAGCGGGGCACAGGACTCTTTACGGGCGTAAATTAGCATGTACGCCTCCTTGGATGCAATGCGATTTTCGTAATCAGACGTCGGTTTCGAAGAGGATTTGGGCGGCGGCCTGGATTTGGATGTTAATTGCGGGCAGTTGACCCCAACAACGTACTCTTCGTCACTATCGTCAATGCGTTGGCGCTTGCGGGCATCTTCTCGTTGCCGGCTCCGTGCACTGTTGCCCATGAAAGGGCGCCTGCTAAAATTGGACCGAAAACATACGGAGGTTTGTTCTCGTCGTCATCGATCTCGATGACCTCTTGAGTGGGCAGTTTGTCGCCTAGCTTCTTGATCTTCTTGACCTCTTCGTCGTTGAACTGATACCATGAGCTGGTCCTGGAAGCCCTTTAGACGCGTCATTCAGCAGCGAACAATGCATACGCGTCATCGAGGATCTGAGCCTCATAGTGACCATGATAGGCCGATTTTCCTTTGTGCAGGAGTACGCCTCTCAGCTCATAAAGATTCGCATCCGACTTGCTCGTCGTTTCCGCCTTACGACGCGCCACATTTCCCATAAATGGCCCCATATCAAGTGTCTTCGGGAAGGTAATGGTGTTCTTAGACTTGACGCGCTCCATCGTCGTAAAGTTGTACGAGAAACGTTGAAGCGAGAAGTGGACGACGGGTGGAAGGGATGCAAGCTCAGTGAAACGAGTTGCGTCCTGCAAGGATGCGCAAACTGAGCATAAATACCTAACCTGAGATGAGAAGGTGTCCAAGCGTTAAAAAGACGTCAACTGACCGATTGTCGCCTGATAAAGATTCCTCCTGCAACAAGTTGGCGATCCCCTCCTCGAGCTTCGTGTTGTTCTATGGTCGGACCTTTTAGAGCTGCGGTACGTCCAGCGCTGTGTCGTACCTTGAAAGCTATTTCGATCTCCAAAAAGTCCTCGTCCCGAGATGAAGTGGAATTGCATTTCGAGCAAATGGTTCCGAAAACTTGTTTGCCTTGGAACTGCGGAGCGATGAGCGCTGAGCAGCAAGACGGTCGCGTGAAATAGAGACAGACCTGATCCCTAATCAGCGTCTTCACCGTCGGATTCGACTGCTTTTGGAACTCGGCGTCCAAATGCGACATGAACAGCTCGAGTTGGCATCAGCTGAACGCCGCCATGGTCCACAGAGACTACCTTGGAGAACTCTTGAGCATCCTGCTGTTCAGACGTTTCTAGTTCGAGACTTTTGACAAGCTTCTCCGGGTTAAACACGTCTTGCGTTGTACATTGAAGAGCGGCGAAGGTGAATTGTAGCTGGAAAGTGGGCGAATCCTATATTTTGTGCCGTGAGCTCCGCACGAAAGGGACGCGGTGAGCTGTACCTTGAAGGTCGCAGAAGATTCGGGTGTAGGCTCACACGCGTACACTCCTCTACGGAAAGCCAAGTCGCGGAACCAGACCTGTCGCCGTCAGACCATGCAAGTTATGGGTGGCAAGCGAGGACCTGCAGAGAAGCATTCGCGTAGCAGGTAGCACCAAGGTTCTTTATAGGTCAGTAAACCAAGAAAGAGGCGGACGAAAGCGATACTTTCAACCCAACCGGCACATTCTTCCGACGTTTGTCGTCCGCAGGATTGTCGCCAATTGCGGCCACCTCCATGAACAGTTCACGGGCATCCTCTGCGGTTGTTCGAGCTAAGTTATGGATTAAGACACGCGCAAGGGTACCTTCGGACTCCCACTTCTTTTGGTTGAAGTGGTTGAGGCAGTTTGGATTATTCTTACACGACTTTTTGGTGCATGGCGCGTCGCCGTCGTCCTCATCCTCGTCCGAGATGACGATGATTTCGTCCTTGTGAGTATTAGGAGTCGAGGTGTGTTTGTTTCGACAGAATCGGTGGGCATTGCGCGAGGACATGCCACAAGTTGCCAAAAGATGGTCGCTGGTTATGTGAGCAGGATCGGTGGCCTCGTCGCCGACCCAGCCCCACGCAGCGGCGACGGCGATAGGCGGCGACCTTTCTGGTGGCTTTGGCGCGTCGGAGTCGCGTAACCGCTTGGACATTGGTGGTACAAAGGCAAGTTGGCCGTTTCGTGACGCTGAGAATATGGATCGTATACTGAACCGCATTCGCGCCTTTCGACAACCCGCAGCCGACGCAAACCTCGCTCGACTTCAACGCAGACGAAGCATTGTAAACAACCTCACTACCCGCGTCCACCTCATACGGTCGGTTCGCCCCCTCCATCCTCGTTGACACGTACTCAACGACCCAGATGGACACTCTTCGTCGCAGGTTACCTGTGGATGCTTGCTCTACCCTCCCATTACCTCGGAAGGCGAATATACATCGACGAGAATGCCCTCCAGCCCGGACAGGTCCGAATAACGCGTCCGTTGGATCGCCCTCTGACAGTTAAAGGTCAACACATACTGGAATTGGGGTGATGTCGCAAAAGCAGACGGCTACCTGGCGCAACTGGAAGGTCTCCGGGACGCAAATTCCACCAGCCGAACGTGCGTTCTCCGCTCTCTACGACGATACACACGCTTATACAAGTCCAGACGCGCCGACATGCTAGCTGCCGAGTTCATGAAGCTTGGAATCCCCGCCTCTACTCAGAACTATCGGTTCTCTTCCAGCACAGGTGTACGTGCCCTATTGGACGTCTCGATTCTGTCTCAATAATAAACAGACTATCGAGGGTACCAACGCCTACGCCATTCTATCGTCTCCCCGCACCTCTGGAACGGAAGCCATGGTCATAAGCGCTTCGTGGGTCAGCCGAACAGGTGAAGGGGATGGTACTCTGAATCTACGGGGAGTCGCGACGGTTTTGGCTTTGGCCCAGTACCTCCAAAGTTCGTTTCGCCATCCCGCAGCTCTGGGTTAACCTCTCGACAGAATACTCTCTCTGGGCCAAAGATATCATCTTCATAATTAACGACGGATACATGGACGGCATGCAAGCCTGGTTGAACGCGTACCATGGCGCGACGCAGTCAAGTAAGGCGGGTTTTAGCTTGGACAATGCTAATCTTCATTCAGATCTCGAGGCTGAAGAGCTTGAGCTGACCTCTGGTGTCATTTGGACGGCCCTGAATATCGATTATCCTGGGCATTCATTCTCACATCTCGGCATTTTTCATGGTACATTTATGACTTTGGCACCTACACATCTAACGCTCTAGCAAGAGGGCATAAACGGGCGTCTCCCAAACCAGGACCTGCTCAATTCCTTCCTGTACATCTCTAGGTGGACTGGCGGAGTTCCGGTTCTCGTTTACGACCACATCGATGCTCCTCGGTTCCAGGTCCCATCTTGGGTTCCACATTTGTACCACGAAAGCATTCGGACCTATGATATGCGGTCCCGCAACGTCGCCCGGCATGTTGGCTACCAAGCTCGCGGCCGAGCAAGTGGCGTTCACGGCCTTTTCCACCAGTACGACCATTCATTGTTGCACCGTTCCCGTTTAACACCTCCCAGGTTCCGAATCGACGCGTTCACCATGTTCGGGCTTCCCGCAACTGGCCCGCACGGGTTTTATGCTATCGGAAGGTGCCTACAACGGATTCTTAGTAACAAAGTTACTCATCTCACCATTCTAGGATCATGGAATCGACACTGCGCACAACTAATAACATGCTCGAGCGCCTCCACGCTTCGATATTCTTCTATATCCTCACGGCCCCAGAGCAGTTCCTCAAAATCGGCCACTTTTTACCCAGCGCGGTCCTTATCAGCGTCGCCATGATGTTTGGTGGGCTAAAAGTGTGGTCGGACGCTGCCTGGATTCCAAATACCGCAGTGATCGAGAAAGGCGGCGCTACTTCCAACAAATGGATACAGCGCCGACGACCAGTCATCCCCATCCTTACGATCATGCTCGCCTCGCATGTTGTCGGGTTGGCCGTTTTCCTGTTACTGGGGACATCATGGTTTGCGAACAACACGGAGGTATGCGTTCTTCCTGACCTCTGCTGACCCTCTAAAAATGCACAGACGGCTTCAAAGGCAATATTCGCGCTCTGCGCCACGCTCCCGCTTGCCGCGTTGTTCGCTCCCAAAACTGACCAGCAAACCACTGCGCCGACAAAGGACCTTTTGAAAGCGCTCAACCTCTGCTTTGCTTCGACGGTCATCTCCATCACCACCGTGGTCAACTTTTCGCTCGCCATGTCTCTCGCAATTCTCCTAGGCATCCCGCTCTCGCTTTCTGCCGCCTCTCCTGTACTCCCATTACGCATCGGTCGCTACGTCGTATTCGCTGCGCTAGCGCTGGGGTGGTTGTTCGCCACAGAGGAGATTCGCCGCTCGCTATGGGACTGGGAGATCTTAGGCGTGTGGTTCGCGCCGTTTGTTTGCATCGTTTATACCCCGCTCGTGTTGCAGGCGGCGACTGTATGTCTATTACCAGTGTAAAAGTACAACAGAGGATACAGCTCGACTAATGTTCAGGCCATGGGCATCTCCGTATCGGAGCCAAACAAATCCTCATCTTCGTTCAAAGGTCCGTCCTGTGGCGCCTCTTGATGCGCATGACCAAGTTGGCCGAGTCCCAGACCGTTCATCTCGTTCTCCAGCTGCTGTTCGAGTGAGAGCGTTTGCATTCCGAGTTCGTCTTCCTGGTTGTCGTCCATGTCCATTTCGTTTTCAGAGCCACCCTCCTGCTCGCGCCGCTTCTGCTCCCGGATTTCCTCCCTCTGCTGCTTCTTCATCTCCAAGTCAGTATTGAGCTTCTTGAGAGCATCCTCGAATCGTTTCTAGAGGAGTTCGTGCTGAGCTTGGGGCGCCATTGGAGAAGGCAACAAACCTTGATGAGCGGGTTGGCAGAACCAGCAATCTCCTTGCCCTTCTTTAAGATTGCCGCCTCCAAGTCGCGGATCTCCTCATTAAGGAGCCGTATCGACTGGACCGCCTCATCATCGTCACTGTCATCCTCGTCGTCACTGTCATCCTCGTCCTCGTCGTCTCCTTCCTCTTCCTCATCCCCAAGCGCCAGATCGAGCTCGGCAGCAAGTTCTTCGTCGATGTCGCCCTCTTGTTCTTCTGACGCGTCGCTATCTTCGGCAGGTTCAGCCGGTCCGCCGTCCGAGATGGCCGGGGTAGGCGCGTCAATTGGCTCGTCGCGTTCGATGAATTCCGAGTCGGATAGGTCTGGGTTGACATTCTCCAAGACATCTGTTACTTGTCAAGAATATGCAGCGTAAAAGTGCATGGATCTGACCGTATTTAACCTCGGTCGCCAACGAATCTTCGTCAAGAAGCCGTTCTACGGCTTGCTCAACGCTCTCGATGGTCTAGGACAGGTTAGATGCGAGTTGTACTTGATACTGTAGTCGTACCCGTTTGTTCACTCGCTTTCGGAAACGGCGTTTGCGGACATGGTGCAACGGCGGAGTCAAGCCATGCGGCCAAATGAACTCCTCAATATTGAAGGACCTTTGCGCAGGCGGTTCATCGCGCTCTATACGTTTTTCGACAACGAGCATCTACTATTCTCTGAGTCACCGGAAACTTAGCGGCGCTTCCCGAACCTACCTGGCAAATATCCGCAACCTTGAACATCTGCTTGTTGTCCAGAGTCTTCTGGGACTCGACGATACACGGAAGGTCGACGAGTTTAGCGGAATAGGTGTTGTTTCCAATGTGAAAGATCGCCCGTCTCGAGTCTAGAGCAGTCGTCTACGTCTCGCCCTCCGAAAGACCAGACGCACCCTTGAACTTGAACCACACGTCGTTCGGGATCTCTCGCGTCTGAATCATCTTACGCAGCTTGTCGCAGTCCTCGCCTGGGGGGCATGCGCAGGATGAAATGTTCCTCAAACGAGAGTTCTTCGTCGTCCGAGTCGAGCTCGCGGTCGTATGGACCAAGGAAAGACATTCCCGGCGCCATCGCGGCAGCCTTCTCCCCAAGCTTGAGCTTCAGCTTTGGCTGGGGCTTGGAACGGGAGCGGGTGGCACGTTCGGGGCCCTCAGTTGTGCTGGAGCCAGGTGCAGGAATGACTACGCGATTCGAACTCCTTAGGCTGATACGTGGCCCAGTTGAGGGACCTGCGGCAGCTACGGGTGCAGCAGGTGGTACTTGAGATGCACCGGCGGCGGGCGCGGGCTCATCGACGACTATAGGCACGTCCATGGTGTTGGTTGAGCTCAGGCTGGTCACACATCTGCTTCTTGCTTTCATTCCGCCACCACCACTACCCACTTCACCCGGCTGCGACGCGGGGGACCACTAGATGGTGTATGTGCTTGGTATAAATTTGCCCGACCGAAATTTGGTCAAGGTGCGCAACAATACGCTCTATAATCCAGTCTCTCCGACTAACCACACTCCTCCAGTACGCGCTCACGTCGTTCTACGGCATTGGACACCACACGGCAGCAAAAATCTGCGCCCGCTTCCAGCTGCACAAGACTTGCCGCGTCGGAGACCTTACACCGATACAAGTAACCGCACTCGCGTCATTCCTCTCCTCCCCGAGCGACTCGCTTTCGCCTCCACGATACCCCACCGCAACTCCCGACTTTGTTCCCACTCTCACCAAAACGCACGCGCAGCTCGCAGTCGAGTTTCGCGCGGCACGGGCCAAGCGCGAGGCTGAGAACAAAACGCCTAAATTTGTTCTCCGGCGGCTACGCGACGCGCGAGTCCTCCCGGACAAGCTCAAGAACCTCAAGATTGAGACGGAGCTGCGGACGATGATTCGGGAGAACATCTTGCACCAAAAGGCGATTGGAAGCTATGTGGGAAGGCGACATGCGATGGGGTTGCCTGTTCGTGGACAGACTACACAGAACAACGCGCGGACAGCAAAGAAGCTGAACCGGATAGCACGGTGGGGGTAGACATGCGCGTGGTACTTAGAATATTTTGCATCACAATTATTGGTGTCGTCCTTTCCAAGTATCAGATGCTCACTGCACTTCCCTCCGTACGACCATGCTCGACGAAAAGCACAACGAAAAGACCGATCCAGAGGTCGTTTCGCATGTGTCGAATTCCTCTGCACCGCACGACCAGACACATCGCAAACTCAAGGTCGGTCTCTGCGTTCTCCAGTCGTACAAGGCCTCATATTCCGCAGGGAAGGCACATACAACTCATCGGCATAGGTACAGGCAGTCGCGGGATCTTTTCCCAGTAAACTCACGGTCACCGAAGGTGGTACAATCGGCACTGCTCTTTTCGTGCAGATTGGGTCGGCCCTCACCAAAGGCGGTCCCGGTAGCCTGTTTATCGCGTTCACAATCTGGTCGACGTTTATCCTTGCGATAAATAACTGTCTTTGTACGCGCTTTCTCGCCAAAACGCGTCAATAGTTGAACGCGCCACGATAGCCGAAATGGTCACGTACATCCCTATTGCGTCCCCATTCGTTCGCTACGCCGACGCGTTCGTTGACCCCGCTCTCTCGTTCGTGGATCTTCTCTTCTACGCATTCGTCTTATCCCTTCAGATTCGCTGCTGGCCTAAATTTCTTCGTGTTCGAGGCGGCGATGGTACCTTTCGAGGTTGTCGCGTTCAATCTTGTGCTGCAATTCTGGACAGACAAGATTCCCATATCAGCTGTTATTGCTGTACGATATCTTCCGGTTTCGCATATGCAGCTGACTACCACCTACACCAGTTTGTGTTGATTTGCTACGCGTAAGTTAAAACCAGTCCACTGGGCTTTCCTGACTGTAGATTACAGCCTGCTTAATCTGTTTGCCGTTGGCTGGTACGGCGGTAAGCTCACCAAACTTCCTGTGAACTCGTTCTGATCATTTCTGTTCGCAGAATCAGAGTTCTGGCTCGCGGGAGGCAAAGTTCTCCTTGCGGTCGGTCTAATGTTCTTCACCTTCTTCACGATGGTAGGCGTTGTCTTTCAATGTGTGCGCAAGCTTACATCTTTAGGTCGGTGGTAACCCTTTACGCGATGTCTACGGTTTCCGCAGCTGGGACCCGTCAAAAACCCCTGGCGCGCCGTTCCACGAACACATCCGGGAAGGCTCTCTCGGCCGTTTCCTCGGCTTTGTCACATGCTTCATCCAAGCCAGTTATACGATCGCCGGTCCCGACTATGTGGCCATGACCGCCGGCGAAGCCGAGCTCCCGCGCCGCACCCTTCCTCGCGCATTCAAGTCGGTCTTTCTCCGCCTGACCATGTTTTTCGTTCTCGGGTCGCTCTGCGTTGGCATCGTTGTGCAATACAATGATCCTAACCTGCTGAAAGCCCTCTCAGACGCGCAACCCGGGGCAGGGTCGTCACCGTACGTTATTGCGATGGAGCGCCTACAGATTCCAGTTCTGCCGCACATAGTCAATGCACTTATTATGACTTCGATATTCTCTGCAGGCAATAGGTGCATATCCTTTGCAGGACGCCAACGAGATACAAACTCACTGCTTTAGCTACGTCTATTGCGCAAGCCGAACCCTCTTCGGACTTGCTCTCCAGGGCAAGATGCCCGCTATTTTTGCGCGGTGCACCGAGAAAGGCGTTCCCGTGTACTCCGTACTCGTCACACTCGCGATAGCTCTGCTGTGTTTGCCATTCCTTTGTCCGTGACATCCCGATCTGATCCGTGTCACAGCCTTCTTGCAGGTCTCGAACAACTCGTCTGTCGTGCTGCAGTGGTTCGTCAACCTCGTCACCGCCTCACAACTCCTTAACTACGCGATCATCGCCTTCACGTACCTCCGATTTTACTACGCGCTCAAGGCGCAAGGCATCTCCCGCGACGACCTGCCGCACAAGTCCTTCTGGCAACCGTTCTCTGGGTTTGTTCTCAAACTTCTCCTTGCAAAATTTGACCTCTGGTAGATATTATGCCTTCACAGGCACTTTCATTATGGCCTTTGTCGGCGGCTGGCAGGTGTTCATGCCTGGCAACTGGGACGTTCCCACGTTCCTGTTCTCTTACGGCTCCCTCCTCGCCGCGCCGATCCTTTTCCTCGGCTGGAAAGTCTCAAAACGCACGCCCTGGCGCCGTTTCGAGGATGTATCGTTCTTCCCTAAGGAACGGGAAGAAGTGGATTTTTATGAGGAGCAGGTGGCCGCAGCCGGATGCGACGCAGAGTCCACGCGGAGGAAAGGGTGGATCTCAACAATTGGGGACTTTTTCTGCGTTTGAATCCCAAGAACATTTGTTTACGATCACAATGCAAAATTGTACGGATTGATTGGTTTGGCCTGCGTCATGACGCCGCGCAGGTAAGCGGAGGAAAGCTTTGGATTGCGTTGTTGGGAGCCTTGTCCGGATGCCTATAGAGCGGTGAGGCGCGAGAGATGAAACAGAGAGCCACTGACATTGTATGCGACGTTTATGAGGCCGAAGCGGACGGTGTACCCATTGGACCATTCAAAATTCTACCCTCCTTCAGTTCTCTGCCTCAAACAAAGGGAAACACTCACGTCAATGCAACTCCAAGGAATGAACCCGGTTAACGGTAGTCCATCATCCAACGCCTGCCGCATCGCCGTCAACACTCCGCGATACCACGCAATCCGATCCACATCCTCCACCACCTGCGCCATCGGCAGCTCGACTTCGTTCAACACGCCCATCCCCGTTTCCGAGATCACGATGTTCGTCGCGTTGTACGTCTCCGCGAGGTACTTGATCCCGCCGTAGATCGTGCTGTGCGGCGCGTCAAAGTTCCAGTCGCTGGCGGTGGGGCGGCCGATGTCGATGTGCGTGCGGGGGTCTTGTTGGAAGGCGTTGACGCATTCCGGGAAGGTGTCGCTTGACCGAGTGCAGTGCGCCGTCGGCGTGACCCATTGGGAGTGTAAAAGTCGAGTCCGATAAAGTCGAGGGAACCTTTGATGAGGGCTTTCTCGGCTGGCGAGAAGCGCAGTGGGAGGATGCCGCTGGCGATGACGGAGGCAGGGTAGTCTGCGAGCATTGGTTACCGGATTTGTAAAATACAGTAAATTGAATGGTTCACCACCGGTATACAATGGAGAAACGTCCCAACCGACTTCCTGCAGTAACACGTCAGGTGGCACGCCTAGACAAGCAAAGAACGCACAAAATCCATCGCGCGCGCTGCAGCGGCCTGGTCTGCCGGGCTATACGGATCCAACGGCAACGAAACACCTCCGTCGACTTTGATTCCGATCTTGCCTTTGTACTTTCCCTGGCGGAACTCGTCTACGGCGGCGGCATGCGCGAGCAGCGCATTGTGCATGCAGATATACTGCTCGTTCAACGTGGACTTGACGCCTGGCGCAGCGTCTGGGTCCGAACCATATCCTTCAGTGCAGCTGTATGTAGATTAGGGCCGATTTGGAGGTGGAAGCGGGATCGCACAAAGTTCGCGGCTGCGGACAAAGAAGGAAAGATTAGATAATCTATCTCGGATCAACCGGCTATCACACACCTCGTTCATTGTCACCCACATCGCACACTGGTCGCCCAGCGCAGCGAATACAGCACGTGCATACGCTCGGAAATCGTCCACCACTTTGCGGTTCTGCCATCTAAGTGCCTTCAGCGGCAAGCAAGTACGCCACACCACGCGCACCCTCCATACTCGCTCTGCGACGTGTTTAGCATCCAAACCGTGTTGACAGAAGGGTAGCGTACCTGCAGAGACTGCGGGAGATCCCAATGATACAGCGTCTTCGCCGCATTAGACGCGTCCAAGTTCAAACTAGCCGCACAGCGGGACGTACACAGATGTTCGACATCCCCAACGCGTTACTCCTCCGAATCACATCTTGGTAGAACGCCAGCCCCGCGCGGCTCAGTGTGCCTCTCCCTGAAGGCATGATACGCGTCCAAGAGATCGTAAAGTCGTAAGTGCCGACGTTGAGCGCCTGCTTGAACAGCTGCAAGTCCGCCGGGAATGTGTGGTAAAAGTCATTCGCGACGTCGCCCGTGGCGCCGTGCGTGATTATCGAGTGCGGTTTGTGCGTGAAGGTGTCCCAGATAGATGGTGTCTTGCCGTCGGCATTCCAAGCGCCTTCGATCTATGGATGGTCATGCTTGGCGATAGGAGTCGGCGTGAAACGAGCCTGGTATGCACTACGACGCGTCAGACACGACGGAAAGTCGTTAGGAGGACGCGCACCTCGTCGCGCAGCCATAAATGAAGTTGGCGGGCAGCGCTTTGCCGTCGAGGTAGAATTGCTGCTGTTGCTGCTGCTGCTGCCGAATCGCGGCGACGCTCTGCGAGAGCAACAAGGAGAGTACGATAAGAGACGCCATTGGGAAAAGCGAGTGAGCCGACTGGGTATTTATTTGGCGTCTTCACCTAAGCTTCTACGTCTTCTGCAAGCATGGCCAAGTCATGCGCGCTAGAAGACAGACTTCGGCCGCAGAGCGCGGCCCGATTTCAACGACGCGCGTACGGAAGTGGTCCTAATACAGCCTTTGAATTTCCTACGCAGCTACAGGTGGCGCGGCAGAGCTACGTCCCTCCACACGGATATCGTATCCATAGCCAGAACCAGGAATATCGCCGTAATGCATCTTGGAGATGTCGAAGTTGCCTAGTACCGGGGTGAGCGCAATCTAAAGCAAGAGCTACACGAGACAAACCGAGGAAATGCCATCCGTCCTGCTTGATGTGGTAGAGGTTGCAGGTGTTACCGGAGAACGCGTCGCGATGGCCCGCGGCGTAGATGCTCCTTCGGCCCAGTTCCGCGGCTTCTTCGTCGCTCAGATCCCAGTGGTAACCCTGGTCAAGGACACCGTAGGCGTGTGTGCTTCCAGAGCCCACGGAGAACAGATCGCCTTTAAGACGCGTGCCGTCTGAGTCTACGTAGAATACGGCAGGGCCCTAGCGGGCGATGAGTAACAGAATGAAAGAACGCCAGGCTTGTCGCACCGTCTTGTCCCATCCACAGATCATGGTACCCTAGGATATGTGAGTACCGGCAGCATCAACCAGAAACACGAACCATGCTGAGTCCCATACCCTTGTAGCTGTAGACCAAGTTGCTCAGATACTTGCTCGCAGCAGACACCGAGATGCGTTCGCGGTTACGCAACTCGTGCAGCCGACAATGGCTACCGAGGTATGTCTCCCAGTATTGGCAGTCCGCTATTCTCGAGATGAGTCCTCGAGGATCGGAGAGAAGCGAAGGAGGACGCACCGGCTCCACCGGCCATAGTCCCGAGCAGGTACGGGTTAATTTCGATAACCTTCTTAACGGTCCCCGAGGCTGAGTAGCACAGTTGGCACTCACGGGACGCGGCTTGAACAGGTCCACGCACCAATATAGCTTCCCGCAGTCGCCCGAGAGTCTACAGCGACCATAACACCGCCTTTGTATCTGAACGCGAGGGTTGTCGTTCCGTGCTGGATTTTGATTCTGCAGCTGGGGTCGGCATGGTCATCGGTGTGCATCCGCAGGAACGCAGCTGGCTGTAGATATAGAGTTGAGATAGAGCTCGAGAGGGGAAGAACGCGCGTACGTCGGGCACGGAGGGGACAGAGAAAGTTGGAACGCCGTTGGCAATGTTGCCGAAGCCGGCCTCGGAGCCCCAAGTCGCGTCGGAGAACTCGTCGTCGGCGGTGAGTGCCTTTGCTTTGCGGCCTTCGCTGAGAGGGCCGGTTGTGGAGAATCGCTGGACGAAGGTGTTCATGGCTGAAAGCAGACGCGTCACCCAGCCTGCACGTGTAACGGCCCGCCATGGTGTCCTCCCTCCCCACCGAGATCCTAATGGCAATATTTGCTGCTCTGTGCATCTCCGACCCCCCGTATACCCTGCAAACCAGCCCGGCTCTGACGCTTTCCCATGTGTGCGCGTCTTGGCGGTCACTGGCGCTCTCAATGCCCGAACTGTGGGCTGGCTTCATCGTGAAGCTTCCGCAATCTTATGTCTGCGAGCAATCGACTCAAGAGCTGCTGCACATGCATATGCAACGGTCAGGCAACCATCCCCTCACCCTCGATGTCGACTTTGGCACATCCGAAGCCAAGGCATTGTACAGTCTGCTCGTGGAGCAATCCAATCGTTGGCGGCAAGTGCGCATTCCGCTCTCGGAAGCATCCGTACCCCATCTCGCACCTCTCCGAGACCGCCTCGCTCTTCTTGAACGCCTCCATCTCCGGCTAGACGGAACCATCGGCTACCGTGGCGAACAACACAACTACTTTGTGTCCGCACCGAAGCTGCGAGAGCTCACTCTCGCTTCCTCCCTTCCATTCCACCTCCCTTTCCCAACTCAGCAACTCACTCACCTCCGCTTGGGTGCCACGGTGACCTTGGACGCGTTCTCCTTCCTCGAGCAACGCTCCTGGCCATGCCTCGAAACTCTCGTCCTCAATCCCTTTTATCCCTTCAAACTACCACCCAATCCCCGTCCACTTTCACCGTTCCCGCGCCTGCACACCCTCGTCTTGGCTATTCGCGACGGCTACAGTCGGAATCCCATTTTGGATGTTCTCTGCATCCTCGAAGCACCCGCGCTCAAGCACATGCACTGCTACGGCCTACGCGAAGTCATTCTTCCGCACCGGGCATTCACCGCCTTTGTCGAGCGCTCTGCTTGCGCGATAATATCGCTCCAAATCACATTTCGCGACAATCTCCCCGTCGCGAGCCTCTTGGCCAACTTGCGCACTCTGTCCGACACATTGACCCATCTTGTCGTCTTCGCGTTAGGCACAGACGCCATGTCAGTGACGGCCACAATCCTCACGGCGCTCGTTGCGACGGACGCTGTCTGCCTGCTGCCATCTTTAATCAGCCTCGAGTTTCAATCCGCGTCGTTCAACGAAGCGCTCTTGGATATGGCCGAGTCCCGTATCGTCTCGACTGATTCCTGCACACGACTCGAGCGTCTCATCCTTCACAACACCCCATCATCCGACGCGTCGAATATCTGGCAGAGACTAACCGCTCTCGCAGCGTCCGGCATTGCGCTCAGTTGGCTGCCCCGGCATAAACCCGCCAAATCCTCCGTATTCATCCAGTAGTCCCCATGTACATTTAACCAAAAAGATGTAGCAATGTCAATCCTGTTCCATACTCTCCTCTTCCTCCTGCCCCGGCGGCTCGCACGCATTCTTCATGTTGCTCACCAAGCTGGAAAGAAACACCGGTAGCTACCATCCTAGTCAGTAATCGCCCTCACATCGCGGCAAGACTAACCTGCTCCCTCCCAAACGTAAAACATTCTTTCAAAAAGTCGAGCGCTTCGCTGAAATCAGGCGACTCCTTGTCGAGGTTCAAAGGGGTATATTGCACGCGCTTTTCGAGTTCTGAGGGCGATTGCACGTTATCCGGCTCCGTCCCTTCTATCGGTTCGTACGCGAAACGCAATAAAAAGTTGAGACCTGTCGTTTGGCCGTTAACGCCGTGCGCACGGACTTGTTAAGCACGCACTTCGTTTCGTGCCGCCATCGGCGGTCGAGTAGGTGTAGATACAAGTGAACACCCAGTCGTCGTGATGGAAGTACCTGGGCTCCTGGCTTTTTATATCCGTAACGAGCGTGTTGGTCATGTCCTCGTAAAACTTGATGAGCTCTCCGTGCTTCGGGTCCTCGGAGCCCAAGGCGCTATGCGGTCCTCGAGCGCCGCCGCCGCGAGCTGGTGCTGTTTGATTATGTTGACCAGCAGTACGAGCAGCTTTGGCTACGCGCTCCTTCTCGATTTTGACCTCATACTCAAGGTCGGAGACTGCAACATCAGCCAGACAAAGCGACATAAGCGGGAAATGCGAACCTCGATGTGTTAATGCCTCGATCTGCTCGTCCTTTGCCTCGAGCTGGGCTTTCACCTTGTCCGTGGCATCCTTCCAATACTCCACCTGAGCCTCGGCGGAGCGTTTCTCAGCATCTGCAGTTTCACGCGTCACAAGGTACAGAACAGAGGTCTTGCCCTCGCTCGCCAGCCATTCCTTCCTCTCGAGCATCTCTGCCTGTTGCGCGATTTCAAGGTCCTTGGCTTGCATGGACCGTGAGTTTGAGTGCCACGACGCGGAGCCATAAGACGTACCACGAATGAGCGCGTCGTACCTCTCTCGTTCTCGCGCTAACGCTTCTTCTGGTTCGGTGTGCCGCACGCGATACGCGTCTTCGAGTTGTTTTGAGAGTTCGTCGATACGATCCTTTGACTGGACGCGTACGCATAAGAACTGGGCGTGTACAAAGCACGCAACGCACCGACTCGAGCTGTTTCTTCAGCCGCGCGTTCTCCCGCGCCAAAGTGTCGCCCGCACTGCGCTTGCTTGCCGTCGGGGCAGCCCGAGACGCAAGCTCGTCCTCATCCTCGTCCACGATCTCCTCCACCTCCTGGGGTTGAGCATGCTTCTTGGTTGGTTCATTTACCGCCTTGCCCTTGCCCTTCGTTGCCACCTTGCCATTCCGGGATTTGGGCGGGTCGACGATGACGACCTCGACCTCTGGTGTCTGCATGGGATCGTCGCGGTCTGAGACCTCATCTTCCGTCGCGGCTGTTTGCTTGCGCTTCGGCTTCGAGGCGGGCGGTTTGGATGGACCGGGGCGAGGACGAGTGGCTGCACATGGAGCAATAAGCATTCAGGACGCCCGGTGAGCAGCGAGACGCACAGCGCTCCTGGGACATGACAAGTAAACGCGTCGAATCCGGTTGAAAAAGCGCGGGTCACGCGTACTCTCACGCACCTCCGACTTCCATGTTCTCCTGCGTCCGCAACATGCCGCCAACGCGGAAGGAAAAGCTGGAGAAATTGAAAACCGGAATAACACCCTTCTATGCATTGCGCCTCTCCACGACGCTCACAATGCGCTTTGGAAGGCATTGTTGCCCATCACACCATTCCCAGAGGTAGACTCGTTAAAGACCACCGCAGCACTCATTCGCCGCGGGCCGGGCTTACGTGGCGCAGTGCTGCGTCTACAGCTACACAAGTCATCACCACAGACCGCTGTTGAACTGCGCACAGGCCGAGTTTATGACCCCTTTTCAACACGAACTTACCATTCCTCGCTCGACACGAGCGACGATGAGCACATAGAGGTGACTTTTCGCGACAAATGCGTTCTGAACGGTGCCTCCGATTCTTTCACGCCTTCTCCGGGTGCCGACACGCGTGTCCGGAGCGATGTCGTCGTCAAAATACCTCTTGCAGCAGTACCATTACATGGCGCGGGCGAACCGTATTTATCGAATCCTCCGGTAGGCGGTAGAGGTAGCCGTGCGAGGTTATAATTCGCCGCCGCCGGTTTTGGTCGTTCCCGCGTGGGACCTAATGACCAGCATACCATAACATAATCCGCCTTATCTTGGTACTATCACCGGAGCCTTTTCTTCCCGCCAACTTTTTTCTCAGAAGTCTGTTGAAGAGGCCAATTGCCAGTAGCATATGGGAGATGTGTGAACGCCGCTATATCCAGGGACGCGTCCAAAGATTTGGCAACTGCAGAGGACAAAGTTTTCTACTACGAACGAAGCGAGTTCAATCGTCTCAATGCTCGGGACCTCACCTACAAGCAATCCACGAACGGTCGCACCATCACACTGAATCTCTCCTTCCAGGCCGCGACACTTTTTTTTGACGCTTGCTTTTGTCGGGTCAGGGCACAATCTCTTTCCCCGGGGCAACTTCACCTCCGATAATTGCGCGCGACGTTTACGTGCCTCGGCCGAAGCTATTTCCGACAAAACTCGGGATCGACGCGTTCTACGCGTACAGATGGGTGCCGAGCAATTTGGTTTTAGGAATGGGACTCGCCGCTCACAGCAACGCCGGTAGAAGCAGAACATTGTAACTGAATAATTTGGTTCTATTTTACTGGTGGCAGGCAGCATGAGGCCAGTGCCTGAGGGTCGTGTATACCTTCGGCCGAGGTGGACCCACGCGTCGGGCGCTTAGCTGTTTTTAGGTTCTGATTGGAAGAACAGCCTGAGTCGGGAGTCGGCACAAAGCGCCACCGACGCGTGACCTGCATCGCATTCCGCTGTTACTTAAGGATCGTCATCTTGTTTGGAGCACCCACGATGACTCCACCACTCCCCGTCCGGACTTCATCTGCGCTATCCGAAGCCTTTGTTTCCGATGCTTTCCACAAATTTCTGAAGACTTCTCTATCGCAAGCCAAGGCCGAGCGTCTTCTTGATGTAGAGGTCCTGGCAAGCGCAGAAGGCGACCTAATGATTACTGGTGCGTTCCAGCGCCGTCCTTGTCTACATCGTACTCATTAGAATGCAGGTCCCGCCCTGGTGCTCTATTTTGCTGCCCTCCGGAGCACAACAAACCCCCCATCTGTCCCGCTGCCCCGGACGTCCAAATCCTCCGGCGCCGTGCCGATGGACTTGTCGTTTGAGAATTGTCCAGAGGCCTTCATCTCTTTCCTCCGTGTTTGGGCTGCAGCAGTCCCAAAAATCCAGGCGCTGGCTCCCGAGCAGCAGCACGACCTAGCGCGGATGATATGTGACCTTGACCCGCTCATTACTCCCCTTCACCCGTCCCTCAACGGTCTTGCTGCGGATCTACGGGCGGTGGCAATTGAGATCTCACAGCGGCGCTCGTTCCAAGACCGATATGCCGACGACCTGCAAGCTGCCCTGGACTCAGGGACCAATCCAGCTACCCCAAGCCCGAAACGCGCGCAGTTCCAGCCTCCGCCGCTCTATACTGAGTCTTCTCCCGCGACATCCACGGCCTCCTCCCCGCACTCGTCTCCGCGATCTTCACTGGACGGCCACGGCCAGCAGCCCCATGCATCGCCTCAATACGCTAACCTCACGCTTCCTCCACAATCTCCCACATTTCTCTCCCCACCCGGGTCCGCCGCATCTTCCAACGGCTCGTTCCCAGAACGTAGCCCGACGCTGCTCGCGCACGACTCGCCTGCGATAGAGTTCATTAGGGAGACCTTGTATGCATCTATCGCCGATGCGCTGGAACGCCAGCCGTCGTTGCGCTCATTGCTCAAGACCGACCCTCCCCGCGCGTACTTTGCCTCGGTCGCGTTCGCGATCCTGGACGTTGCAACAACTGCTGTTACGTCGGACAACACGATTGTAGGCGTCCTCGGCAAGACGCTTACGCTGGAGCAATGTCCACCGCCCCTCCGCCCGTTCCATTTAGAGCTGGCCGCGATTGGGCTTGCAGCAAAGGCTATCGAGGAGGACGACAACGAGGTTGCGATGAAGTGCGCTCAACGCGGCAAGCCCATTCCGCCGACGAGAATGGATCGGGTCCGGTTGATGCTCGAGAAGGGTGTGGGGTACGCACATACACGCGACGAGAGTGAACAAGGACGAAGGAGCGTCGAGGGCCGCGCCGTCTCATTCACCAACAGGATAAACGCGTTGAGTTTGGGATTGACGCGTCTCAAGGCGTTCAAGGAGCGGCAAGCAGATGTTTTCAAAGTTCTGAGTGGTATTGGGACGTGAACGACGCGTTCTTTTCGCTGAAGTGACTTTATGGATAATTTACCTTGTATCGATAGTCGAACGCTGTGATAATATGTACTTGTACGCCATCTTCAGACATACTCCCATGTCCTCTTACGCTTTCGTCAAAGCCCGTCCGCCAATAAAGCCTCTGAGCGCATACAGCAACCTTCTCCCTATATTTCCACCGCTGGAATCCGCACTTCCGAATCCGCTACCCGACCCGCCACAACCGCGACCATTTGCCGATCCGCGGTTTCGGGTTAGCACCCACATCGTTCCAGCCTGCTTCCTCCACACCTCAGCGCCTCCCTCGACGCCTCCGCCGCCCGCGCCGAGCACCGATGCGAGCAAAGACGACCGGCGCCGGGCGATGCAGGCGCGTTGGGAGTGGGTTAAAGCGCAGGACACGCCGTCGGGGAGGTACGAGCGCGTATTGATGAGCGTCGTGAACCGGTACGTCGCCGTCGACGAGCAAAGGAGGGAAGGCGGCAAGACGCTATTCCTGGCCCATGCAAATGGGTTTCCCAAGGAGGTGCGCTATCGGTTGCTGACCAGGAGCATTATTAGCTGACTTTTGTCCGTCGAGACTTGGGAACCAACGATCCTCGAGCTGCTAGCCGCCTCCGGCAGCGACGATATCGGTGAGATATGGGCATGGGAGGCTACGCACCACGGCGCGTCCTCTGTCCTCAACAGACAATGCGGCGCGCCCATTACCGGGGTCGGGTGGTCAGAAGACGCGCGCGACATCGTCAACTTCCTTCTCAACTTCCTTCCTTCGGAGATCGCTCCCCCAGACGCACTACCGCTCCTCCTTCCGCGGATTGCACCCACGGAAAGCGCGTTGCGGCGCGTCCGAGGGTACAACCAGCGGACGCTGCATGCCGTTGGGCATTCCTTTGGTGGCTGCTGTAGCACTTGGGCGGCGCTCATCGTTCCGCGCGTGTTCGCCTCCCTCACCCTCGTCGACCCCGTTATCATCGCATACAGCAACCCGAGCTCTCCCGTGGGACAGCCCACTCTAGCGGAGGGCGCACTCGCGCGACGCGACACTTGGCCATCTCGGTGTGTTACACCGACTGGAGACATGCCGCCCGATAGACTAACGGTGTAACAGCGAAGCCGCCCTCGCGTCGTTCAAAGCCAACCGCTTCTTCGCATCCTGGGATCCGCGCGTGCTCGACGCCTACGTCGCACACGGTATTGTCCCCGATGCAACAGGCACCGGCACCGGCGTCTGCCTCGCGATGCCGCCGCTGCAAGAATCGCTCGTCTTCAACGCGACGTATATGAGTGGGACGGTATGGGATCTCGTGCGGACGCTCGATCCGAGGATTCCCATTCGTTACGTTGTGCCTGGGCTTCCTGGCGCGCCAGAGTAGGTTTCCTTTGTCTTGCACGCGTCAATGAGTTGAGGCGGTTTTAGAATCGGCGGGCCGGGCACAACGCAGGAACGAGTCTGGTTGCGGCCGGAAAACTCGTCGAATGTCCGGATCCTTACTGCTGGTCATTTGGTAAGGACCTTCGGTCGTTTGGTCTTCGTGTTCTAACTGTCTCCAGATCGTGCAGGAGGCTCCCAAAGAACTTGGTGAGTGTTCTTTGTTGAAAAACACAATCACGCTCATTGCCTCCAGCCAAAGAGATTGCGGCGATGGTCAGCGGACAGGTTAATCCTCAAGCGAGATTATAGTAGCAGGGACATGCAGAAGTATACAAATGCAAATGCGTCTAGGCGGCAACGGCTTCCTTCTCCCCCTCCTTCATCTCAATCGCGGCTGCGGCTGCGGGCTCGGAAACCGGCGTTGATATTCCGATCCGCTCCAACTTCGCTAGCGTCTCCTCCTCCTGCGCTTCCGCTGCGAGCAACTTGAGCTCCGCCTCCAACTCGGCCTCGTCAAACGCAGGATTCGAGTCGATCCCGAGGGCAAGGTCGCCGCCGACCCGAATCGCCTGGTCGATTTCCTGCGCGTCTGAATTGGCCTCTGCAAGCGCGTCCATCGTCTTATCAATGTTTTCTCGTTGCAGCGATGGATGTGCGAGAATCGACTTGAGTGTTGTCGTCGACGTTTCGTAGGATTTGAGAATCTTGTGGAATGTTAGCCGGGCACGTTGTGGAGAGGAACACAAACCTCGACATCTCCTGCTGCCGTCTCTACACTGAGTTGCGTCGCCTCCAACGTCTCCAACGCGCCGAGGCGCTTCCGTAGAAGGTCTTCAAGTTGTTTCCGTTGGCGCAGGTGGCTAAGCGCAACAGGTTTGAGCTTCTGCTGCAGCGCCAGCGTGGCCTTCTCCGTGCAGACAGCCATCTTGCGTTGGATTTTAGACACCTGCGCCTGTAGATGCTCGACCGCCTCCTTCAACTCGAGGATTCCGCGGTCTATAGCGGTTATTTCACCAAGGGCGTTGCGGGTGTCGACGAATTTAATGACCTAGGTGGCATTAGTACCTGGCAAAGACGAGGCCAATGACGCACGTCTCCGTCCACGACTACCGCGCCGCGATCCCGTTGGAGGAACTTGAGTAGTACCGTCGTATCGTTGTCGGATAGCGTCGGGACAAATTCCTTCTTGAACCCTTCGAAGCTGTAGAGTGCATCCGCCGGCGCGCCAACCTTTTCCGACTGCCGCGTAAGGACGTCGTCCGCGGCAGCCTCGACGAGGGACAGGACGACGTATTCGCCCCACCAGGCGTTATCCTTGGACGACCCCGAGACGAAGCTATCCTCTCCGACGACTCCGAGCTGCTCCAGCGCCCACCAGAGCGGCTTCCCGACGACGTACGCGGCGATTCGGCCAGGTAGCCACCCAGCGTTATACACCGACTCCTTAGAGTTGAGGAATTCCGTGCGCGTGAAGAGTGCCTTCTGGGTGCGGAGCTCTGCCTTGCTAACCCGAGCGTGGTGAGCTTGTGCACGATGTAAGTGGCACGCGACTTACGATGACGGTGGGCAGCGCGAGCGGCTTGCCTGCACCGGGAACGCGGAGTAGGGCCATTAGGGCGGCATCGGCGTTGAGCACCAGCCTGCTTCCGCTCTTCTGTATCCCGGCGCTAACGAGTGCTTCGAGGGTCGTTTGCCACCACTCGACGTTGGCGGTGAATGCGGTTGGATTTGCGGCTTTTTGCCTGGTTATGTCTGCGTATATAGACTGGAGACGGGTTGTTGAGGTGGAGATATATGGAGGGAGAGCGAGCAGAGCTGGGTTGGCGGGCAGCGCTCTGCTCGGGGTGTTCATCGAAGTCAGTCCAAACACGCGGTCACACAAAATCCACGACTTTATTTCGCGACATCACGGCGGAGAGGTACAAGACGCGCAAAACTCGACAACGGAACTATCGGCGAAGGCTCCTCTGCGCTGGTATGTCTGCTCCGTGCTGCACACATTTCCGACGACGGTGCAGCGGGAGAATACGACAGTTCCGACGCGTCCTACAGCGATTTAGCGCGAACAACCAACAAAACTGAAGACCCACATCCAGCTCCAGGTTAGACGGAAGACTGAGGTACGATTGCGATGCACCAGGGTTCACCAGCTTGGGCAATGTTCTTCGACTGTCCTCCGAGCTTCGCAACAAGGCGTCCTTGACCAGGGTCGTGTTCTGCGACCTCGACCGCGAATCGCCGGTCCCGACGCTGGTGTAGATGTAGTAAGCCGCCGAGGGCGCGACGCTTTCCGGTCTCTGCTGGCGTCTCCATAGTCTCAAGACGACCAGGATGCCAATTGCGCAGCAAATACCCGCAATCGCCCCGATAACCGCCCAGAGGATCCGATTCGTATTGGGAGACGAAGAGGACATAGAAACAACAGGCGAGTCTTCGGCGGGAGCTGCTGGTGGCATATCTGTGAATGCACGGCGTCTAGCCTCGCCTTAAGAACGGACAGCACTCATGACCTTTGCTCGCCTTCCATTTATCAAGCCACCGCTCCGAATCGTCAAAGATATCGTCTGCTTCGTCTCTTAAAATAAGTAAACGGCTCTGTGCTACACCTCTGGCGCCCCATTATAGCGCCGCACGATCTGTACCGCGGGCGTTATGGGCACACTCATTATCGAGGGCGTGTCGTAGGACGTGTGCTGCATGATGGACGCAACCGGCGAGCCAGGATACGTTCCCGTCTCGGAAGTGTCTTTGGGATAGCCACTGTGCTGGTGCTGCTTCTGCTATCAGACCCTCGAACGGTCAAAGTTTGGGTTAACGTTCACATACGTATGGGTACGGCGCGATGGTCGCCGGACTGGCCCGGGGAGCCGTCGCCGGGATTCCGCTGCTACCAGTCAACTGCGGCTGCACCGAGAAGCTGCTCGTTGTGTTTGGATAGTGGCGGTCGGCGACGCCGGTTTTCCTGCGGCGCATGAAGAACGATGCAAGCAACCCTCCTGCTACCAGGAACGCCAGACCGCCAACAACTCCTCCGGCAATAGCGCCTGCGTTGACCTTTTTCTCAGATGTCGCCGTTGGGGCTAGGACAGGGATAGCCGTGTTGGATTCTGCTGGTGGTGCTGCCACAGTTGATGAAGGAGAGTCGGATGGAGAAGCCGAGCTGGAAGAAGGCGGGGTTGCAGACGCGTCTTTGTCAAACGCCGTCAATATCTGCCGAATTCGACGAGCAAGACACGCACTGGCACTCGCAGCCAACGGGCTGAAGATATTATCCGTCTGCTGCTTCGTCGATCTTTGCTCAACGCCCTGAATGAAAAGCTCACCTGCGTAACATTAATGTAGGCCCACGGAGGCACTACTACCTGAGAGGGCACGGCCTGCAGGAATCTAAACGTGTCAGGCTCTGTCCACCTTTGCATCAAAAGACCATACTTGGCGATCTGAACTGCAAGCAAAATAAACAAAGAACCATCCGTGATGCGCTCGACGCACCTTCCTCGCAATTCTGCGCCCAATCCGTCCACGAGAGGAAGGAGCGACTCTGGCAGCCCGCACATGCGCTGATTAAAGAGTACACCGGCGTCGAGCAGCGACATAAATTTGCTTCCGCGGAAGTCGGGCCAGTGTAATGTGTGCTGGGTGGAATCTCGTTGACCTGGACGAGTCCAGCTACGGCCCATTAAACCTCTTTCTTCTATTTTAAAGTAACGCACACTGGCAGACATTCTCCATGTACGCGGCGACCAAGCACGGGGATTGTTTCCGCTCGTTAATCGCCTGGATCGACGTCCCGTTCAGCGTTGGTCTCGTACCCCGACGCGTGAGCGCTCACCCATGAATACGCCGGCAAGCAAGTCGTCACGTTCGACGATTGCGCAACGACGCGACGCGCGACGAGCCCCAGCGCGACGATAGTCAAAGAGCTAGCCCTTGGCCACATCTGGGTACCCGTGGGCGGTAACGGAAAGAAGCCCCGAGGCGTCTATTATGCGGCCAGGCGCGATGATCACTTGTCGTTCCTGGAGAAAAGCTGTACATTTGGTCCCACATGCCCGCCCGAAGAAGGAAAGGTGCAGGGAAAGCCAACAGATACACGGCCACTACAAGTACGATTTTATCAGGCGTTTCATTAGACCTCTGGTGCACCGGAGTATTGCGGCGGATGCATCGAGTAGCCCGTGTAACTCGTAAGTGTGTTCCCCGACATTGGACTAGCAACGCGTCCGCCTCCGTACATTGCGGAAGAAGGACTCGACGGGAATGTCGAGGGATCAGCTGGGTCCTGCAGGTGCTAAGCATTTGCCGACGGTGGGCGCCCTGAAATCACTCACATAAAGCTTCGGCGTCGGTATTGCCGACGTGAAAGGCGTAATATCGCTGCTTGGATGGTACCCCATTGGAAGCTGGACCGAGTTCGACGGAGCATCGCCCCGCCTTCGACGCCGAATAAACCAAAAGACCAGACAGACGGCTGCGAGAAGGAAGACGACGCCTCCAACAACGCCGCCCGCGATTGCCCCTGCATTGCTCGACTTTTTAGTGGCCGTGGCGTTGGTCGAGGACGGAGGTGTCGAAGTGGTGCTGCTTTCTGGGATGGCCGTCGATTCCGGAGGACCTACAGCGATGTATCAGGCACTGCACCGACTTCTTAGATGAGGAACCGACTCGATTGCGAATCTTGCTTCGCCGCCACGGGGTCGAATCCCTTGTCTTCCTGCTCGTTATCAGTAGATGGGGACGCGATACACGGAACGCGTACCCCGATGGCGAGATATGCCCAGTGAGGAACGCGAGTGCCCGTCGGGATGTTATTCTGGTATCTGCGGCGATTGAGGTCGCGCACGTACAAAACGTCGAGGCGCGCACATCGAATAGACAAACGAACAGTGTTCGTTCCACTTGTTCCATCTACGAGCGAATGAGAACCTCCCAACCACGATTAAAAAGAAAGACAAACAGCAGGAATTGTCCGCCTTGACATCCCGCGCAAGCACTCAAGGCCGAGTAGAACACGGACGAGCATGCGCAAGGATTGGCCTGCGCGACAGATGGCGCAGTGTAGAACGCAGTACTGTTTATGAGCGCTGGCACGAAGAACACTTTACAAAAATGTCGATTCCAGTCAGGATTTCGTTATGTCTTTTGAGAGCGCGCGTACTTCCATCGTTACATGTTGAGCCAAGGAATGCTGCGACTTCGCAGGGCGACTGGTTCAGTGAATTGAACGACTGTAACGGAGTTATTCAGACACCAGCACGCTGTAGCGTCAGGAAATTGGCGCCTACCCACTCCCAGCCGGCCTGACATGTTGCATTCGTGCCGGGCCCTTGTGCGTGGGTGACGGCAGCGTGGAGAGCCAGGAAGAGGACAGGGAGGAAGCCGTGCATCGGAGACGGAGGCAAGCCCAACAAACGGAAGGCGCTAGGCTGGAACGCGGCCCGGGGGAACAACGCGATGCTGATGCTCCGGACGGCGAGTGGGCATGGTCAGGGCCGAAATGTCAAGGCGGTAAAGAAAGAACAGCGGAGGTAGATCGAAGTTGCAATCAGCGTGTCCCGCGTCGAGCAAAAATCGTTGTATTTGCTTGCTCTATTGGATGCAGGGATGCGTACATATGGTATAGCGAACGATGGATTAAAACGAGTGGATGCGGCAGTCGATAATGGTCTATACAGCAGCAGAATAGTCAGACGCAGACCCAGGTTGAGTGGAAACAGTCTGCTAACGCGTTCAGGAGATACGCTAGAACAAACAGAACGCTCACAATCGAGGGTACGGGGTGGCTCGCGGTCGAATGCGCTCCGTCAGCTTGTGTTTGGCTCATGGCGGGGGACCTGAGTATCGCGCCTTGCGTTTCGGCAATCCGGCGCCGACGGTACAGCCAGAACACGAAGCCCGCGATGAGCGCCAGTGCAGCCAGCCCACCGACCACACCGCCGCCAATAGCGTTGACGCGCTTCATGTCCGGGCCGGTCTCGACGGACGTGTCGGATGCCGGTGTTACACTAGCTGAAGCCGAAGCCGTCGACGCCGGTACCGAGGACGAAGTCTTGCTCGGTTTTGGGGCGGCCGACTCGGTCGCGTCTGATTAAGGTTGGAATAGGTATGAGGCTAACCTGCGGGACGTACTAGCGTTGGCAAAGGCTGCGCTTTCATCGAACAAGTCGGAATCCTGCACGACTGCGTTAGATCGTGCCCATAAAAGCAATGGTCCATGTACCTCGACGTCTAGGTATGCCCATCCTGGGACGCGCAGGCCCGCGGGAAGGGGCCTCGGGAAACTAGAGGCAATGAGCAAGCACTCTAGCGTGAAAAAGTGCAAGGCTCACGTCGACTTTGCCACACTCGGGCAGTTGATTCCCCAAACGCTCCATTGCACAAAAGTCCGACCTTGGCACAAAGCGCACTCGGAAAACGTCGCGTATGCGACGGTGTTGCACCAGCACTCGTTCGTGTCTTGGAAGCTGGGGCCGTTGTAGTGGAATCCGTCGGGTAATGCGGAGACCTCGTAGGAGCCGGTGCAGACAGCAATGAGCGAAGCCGCGACCTGACACGGACTTTGCTTTTTCGAGTTGAATGCCTGGCGCAATTATGCAAAGATAACGCGAGAAAGAGAGGACGTACCCATTTGTGTGCTACGCCGCAAGTCGCGTTTGTCGTCTGCGCAGATGCCAAAAGCGAGAGACCGAGAAGGGCTGCGACGAGGGCGAAGACCATTTTGACAAGCCGCGACGCGCAGAAGGGCAGGGACAAGCAGTCATGAAGCTTTAAATAAGGGCCGGCACAGAAGTGAAAACCACGGCAGCAAGACACGGACGCGATCCCTGGTTAGGCACGCCGAAGTTGAAGCGTTGACAGTGGCAGTTGGGCCCTCGCAGGTCGCACGATATGCTTCCCGCTCGACGTTCACAATGCATCCAGCCACTCGGCCGACAGAGGTACAAGGTCCGGCGGTGATTCGTGAACGGGCGAAAAGGCAAAGGTCAAGTTGCGGCGCAATCAAAGTCGCGTGAATATTTGTTCGCATTTGTTCATCTACTCGTCGAAAACGTGTCGCATAAAGACCCGCTTGTGCAGCTTCGCACCCGCATCGTCGATAGTCTGAATCTCCGCATCCGTCAGGTCGGGTACTTCCGTGGTGCCGAGATATTCCTTCAATCTCTCCTCCTTCGAAGACGTTCTACAGAAATGGTTCAGACGACCACAAAGAGCGCTTCCATGACTCACGTCAAAAGAATCGCGCCCTTCTGCAACACCCACTTGCCCAGGACTTGGCCAGCGCTGACCGGTTTTCCCGACTCCTTGGTCAACCGGTCGATTATAGCAGGAAGCACGGCATCGACCGGACCGCCCGCAGCGCGTACGAGGGGCGTCAGCCCTCCATACGACGCAGGCGTAATGTTTCCGTTCTCCAAACCATATCTAACGACAGGCTCGGCGGCTTTCCACACGTAGCTTCCGCATCAAATGAACACAAAGAAAAAAAAAAACGCTTGACGAAGGTACGCACGGGTGCATCTCTATTTGGTTCACAGCAGGAACAATCTTTGCGCCTGGGAGGATGGCCTGAAGGTCTACCAACTTGAAATTGGAAACGCCAATGGACTTTGCAAGTCCCTCTGCATGGACAGCCTCCATTGCCTGCCAGAGCTCGAGGAGATCGGTGTTGGGTTTGCTGGTGCCTTTCGGAGACGGGCTATGGATCAAGAATAGGTCGACGTAATCCACGCCTGCAAAAGTGGTCAGGATAACGATAACGGGAAGGGATCGCCTACCGAGCTTCTGGAGACTCTCTACGAGCGACGGCTTGACTTCGTTCGGCAGACTACCTTCCTTCAGCTTTGTGACGATATACAGCTCGTCGCGTGGCTTGCCAGCCGCTCTGATTCCCGCCCCGAGGAACTCCTCGTTCTTGTACGCCTGTGCGCCATCAAGGTGGACGAACCCGGCCTTGATTGCACGCTCGACGCTAGCAGCGCAGTCCTTGCCAAACAGTGCTGTTCCGGTTCCAAATCCAATGGCGGGAACCTTTGCGCCGTTGTTGAGATGGACAGTGGACATGAGTGGATGGTGTTGGTGAGAGACAAGTCGCAACGTAACACGCGGAAGCATGCCGGGCCGCGATAAGATGACATCAACTTATTAGGGGTTAGTGTCCTTTGTCCCCAGCAGAAATCTGACGCACTTTTTGAAGCCATTTTCGCAAATTGCACTCTGCGTTGGACGCGATTCGGCGACTACTCACTGCGAGTACAGCTTCCGCGCGTCCCAGTCCTTGGTCGAACTTGAGGTTGGATTACGGAGCAAAAGACCACAGGTAATCTGGGCGAGGTCGCACGACAGTCTCTAAAGGCGGGCGTGGAAAACTCGATACTTCATTCCTTCTCCCGCAGTGATGGCAAGCTCAACCGGCGTCAAGAGTCAAGACATCGTCTCGGAAAGAGTACATTGGCACACAAACAAAGGGAATATATAGCAGAGCTACCTTACAACCCCTCATATACATACTCCAACCATTCTTGCACAGTAGTTGCGTGAAGAGCGATGGTCGGGTGGAGGGCCAAGGCTGGGGGCACTGTATCATAGAAAAGGTCCATGGGAAGAGTAATTGCAGGGATGTTGATCATGTTGGTAGGTAAAAGGTCGTCAGCAACCCACTCAAAGGGTCCTACGTTGGGGACTGGCACTGCAAGGTGCGGGCAAGTAGCCGAGCGTTGAGATGCACGTTGAAAGAAGGTGAGAACGACTCTTCGGCTGCTTCGATGGATCTCGACCGTTATGACGAGTTTAATCTGGACATATTAGTTCGTGGTGCAATGGTGTTTTCAGCCAAAGGAGGTCACTTACGCGATCGGGGCTGTTGGGGTTCATGCCGAACCACTCGTCAACATCTCTCTCCAACGATTGACTGTCGCCGACCTCGATCACGACGGAGGGCAGCTGGCCGAAAACGCGGGAGTCTGGACGGACTCCTCCGTCGGCTTCTTTGGCTGCGTTTCCATCCGCATCCACATAGCCTAGAATTGTCAGCAAATCGTCTAAGGTCTTACACAGAACAAACATACATACGTGTGGTGCCGATGCGCTTGAGTTTGGGGCTGGTACCGCCTAGATTCGACAGCGCCGTGCGTAACTCATCCAGCAAGCTCGCAGCAGCTTCATGGTTTTCTAAAGGCTGTTGGCGGATGGGGAGTTCTCCACCAATGGCCGTGACCCTTTGAGAAATTCAGTTTCGTGGTTGGAGGGTCAGCTGCACGGACCGGAATTTGCCAAACTCCTTCTGGGCCTCTTCGGCAGTCAGAATATCCAGCATTTCAATAAGGGGGATGTCCGCAGGTATCGTAAAGCCGAGTTCCTACGGCACGCCCGAGCTAGCCCGCAAAACGTCTTGGACCGACTTGACAAACGAGTCGCTAGGTAAGGCAGTTGCGCCGTTGTTGAACTCGATAGTCGACATGAGGGGATGGAACACGCGAGTCACCAAACTTAGGGGCATTCAATGCTAAAAGTGTACTCTCAGCATCGTGCCCATTCTTTGTCGCAACTTGAAGGATAAATCGCACTTTGAAGCCATTTCTGCGGCTAGCTTTTGCTTGGAGCGCGATTCAACGCGGTTTAACGCGTCTGGCGACGGCCATCCGCACCACATTTTCCGCGTCCCAGTCGAGTTTATCGATCCTCGGGGTGTTTTACGAAGATCTAGGGTACAAAGTTCGCCGCCGTCAATGTGAGGAAGTCTGGGGGAAGGCGCCGCGGGGTCACACGACACCCTGAGCGGTATATAAAGGTGAGCGGGCGTGGAAAGTGTCCATCTTTTAACAAACAGAACGAAGGTTGGCCAGCTTATGGTCTTCTCTAGTGAATAGTGGCTAGAGGAGCGGGACGGGCTGTGCTTAGAGCAACTCGGTTTTCTTTGGCTGGACTGCTTTGTTGTAGCTCCTTCAGTCACCTGAAATCGAAACATCCATCTTGCATGCTACCACCACCATCCGACTCGCGACCATCCGTGAACTCGCTTCAGCAGAGCCTAGTCGATTTTATCCACTCTCCAGCCTATACTGCCTATGTTCCTCTCCGCTTCTCCTCAGCCAAACGTTCCAAAGTCGAGCAACGCCTCGAGATTCTCGGTGATGCCCTGCTTGGCTACCACCTCGTCTCGTGCCTGTACGACCAGTTCCCAGACCACGACGTCCATTTCATTGCTGTCCGTCGCCGCCTTCGTATCCTCGACCATGCCACTAACAAAACCAGACGCTGAAGGGCGCTATTCTGTCCAACCTCGTATTCACCAACGTTCTCTTCAAAATCGAAGGGATTTCGCGCCCAAGGCAAGTGCCCCGTGCAAGCCAGATCAACAGCCCTTACGCTACAGCAGTGGATATGCACTCGAGAAACCCGTTGCCGATTCGTTTGAAGCGCAAGCAGCACTTGTGTTCCTCGACGAGTATGATGGGCCCGCTATGTTCTCTGCGTGGTTTGACGAGATATTCTCTCCTCTGGTGGATTGTGCAGTCTCGGTATGGGACAGGTGCGTGCTCAATGTCGCCCGCGACGACAATGCTCAATTTGCAATCAGAGGGCCCAAGAGTTGGGTCGAATCGTGCATTGAAGCGAGCATGTCCGAGTCCGCACCACGCGTCACCGGGAAGCGCAAATGGGACGGAGATGACCCCGACGACGGAGAGGGCGAGCGCTCTTCCAGGCGGCGTTGGGTCGATGCAATCATCGCTCAAGGAAAAGAAGACTCCAAGCCAAACAAGTCTTTCTCGCGGCGAGGAAAACCAACATGTACGTCTCCTTGCTTTGCAGATTCTTTGTCTCATCAACGCAGCTAATGCGAAGGAAAACCGTACAGCGGCTTCTTCAAGTTCAAGTTGCCGACAACTGAACGTGCCACCACCTCGCAAGCCGCGCAGCTCTAAACGGCTAGCATCTCCACTACCCATTCTGGAATCTGCTGCTGTTGACACAACCTATCTACCGCGCATGCAAACGCCGCCACTCGCATCCTCCGACGCCCTCATATCGCTTGATGACAACCTGAAGTCCGCTCCGTGGCGTGCCAGCACGACGATTCCCGTCTCTAGGTCCCAGCCAACACGGCCATTACCCACTGGTCCGCGTCGCGACAGGCTTTGGTTCAATTTGGACATTTCCCCACCGACGTCCTGCAGTCCGCCGGAAACACATCCGCCCGGCCATGTCCCGAGTCCAGTTTGTGGCGCCGAGCACGGTGGTGTATTGTGGGAGCTATAGTACAAGTGCATTTTACAACCTACGCAGCAGAGGTATCGTCCAAATATACTCGGAATAAAGATATGGGAATGTAAGCGTTTGCGAGGGGGAAGGTCAAAGATACAAGTCCAAGAGAGGTTAGGTTGTGTGCTCAAGGAAGCGCGAGTCGGACTGCCTCGAGACAGGTCGGGAGGACATCCACGCGGGCGAGCCGGAGCGCTCAGCAGGCAGGTCAAGGTAATCCTACGGAGCGCCGCGTCAATTCTTGTCAAGGGGGAACAGCGCGCAGCGTACCGATCGCTTAGGCGAATGGGAGTCGGAGTCCCGGGGGACAGGCTGATAAGGCGATGCCGCGCCTGAGCGGAGGGCGGCTTTGTATGCGGCGGACGGCGCCATGTGGCGTCGGCGCCGACGAAGAAAGAGCCATACCGCCACGCCTATGAGCCCAAGAAGGATCAGGACGCCGATGACGATCCCTGCGACAGCCCCTGGGCTGGGAGAGGACCCTTGGGATGCGCCCTGTAATGGACTCGATTCGGGTGTAGTGCTACTTGGACTGTCGGGAGTAACATCTGTTGGGGACACGGTCGACGTTGCCGAATTCGAGCCTGAGACGGAAGATGCGCTGGAGGTCGCAGAAGCAGCGCTGAGTGTAGCATTAGGATCCGCCAGAATGCTCTGAACGGCCTGAGGATCGAATGCTGCTGGCTATTGGGCGTACATCGAGTTTAGCGCAAGGAAGAGCCACGGCAGCGTTCGACGCACCGTAGGAGACGCCGCAGCCATTAGGATAGCCCAAGCGGGCACCGCGTTCGTCGCCGCTGTAAGAACAACGCGTGTGAGCTGTCGCATTCGATGCACCGGTTGTAAGCGGTGGCTACTAACTGGAACTCGGAAGCGTAGTTGGGTCACTGGAGCTTGGTGAGGAAACGCACGCAGAGGGCTACAGAAAACGTACGGAGAAACGGAGGAGCAGCTTTGGCTGCTCGCGTATTCGTCCCATCTGGCAAACAGTTAGCAGCATTCAAAATGCAAGGAGCTCTGTACCTCATGTCCTCATCTTCGCCGTCGCAGTATGCACAGGCAGCGTGAAGAATGTACCCAAGGTTGGAGCACGAATCTATACGGGTATTGAGTTTCTAGTTCTGCGAGTCGGTAGAGACGGACCTTCTTGACTTTTAGAAAAGTTCATGTAGACACAAGGACCATTAAAGGCCTCGTTGTGCCATGGATCGCACTCCCTCTTGCCTTGGGACATGTTTTGGTGAGGGGCGGAAGAGTCGCCAAGATGGTGAGCGGCGAAAGCAAGAGTGGGGGTCAGATCACTTTTGCTGTGCCCAACCCCGAACGCGTCGCAAAATATGCCCTGGCCTTGGAAAATACACTGTATTCGCTAGTATACAACATTGTCCTACAATCTGGAACCATTGGGAGCACTTCGATAGCTAGAACCAGAATCAAAAATAAAAGCGTCTAATTCCGAGTCGCTGCCTGACGATTCGTCCGACTCTTCAGCGGGACTACCAGCACCGACGCGGAATACGTCGCGGAATGGTGTCTGCGGGACATCGTTGACCGTCTCGGATGATATTGACTTGGCCAGGATGGCGGCAACGCGCGCCTCCAAGCGTCGATTGGGGATGGCGAAACCCGACATGTCCGCAGATCGCTCGTCGTCCTGGAAGAACGTCGTGAGGTCGTGCAGATTTTGCACTAACCCGCCGAGGTCCTCCTGCATCGGGCTCGACGCCGCCAATGCCTCGAGCTCAGGCTCAAAGTCGATGCGTGAGGGACGCGAGGGCATGGAACATGTATCGAACACCGCCATCATGTTGGATCGGCAAGTCGTCCGTTGTGCATCGACTTGCGCCACACACCATCCCGACGCCTCCGGGACGCCAAACACTGTAGCAGACGAGTTCACGTCTTTCGGCAATGACCGCGCATGCAAACTCATCCTTAAAACGTGTTTTGCTGGCAAACCGCCTGACATGGTCATCGGCTCCTCTAGAACCTCGAGGGCCTGCGGGGCGAGATCCGTCTCCAAAAGACGCAGGAGCGGCATGAGCAGCTCTGAGCCTAGCAGCTCAACGGGATTCCGCGTTTCGCGCTGCTGGAAGAGGACCTTGAGGATTTGCATCGCATGCACTCGCAACCATTGCTGTTGGTTGAGGACGAGCCCAAGCAGTAACGTCACAATCTCCGTCCAGTAGTCCGTTCCATAGTGCTCCCGGAGACTAGCGACAGACTGACGCAAAAAATCGTCGCGGGTGCGGAAGTGGCCCTTGGAAAATGAGTTCATGATCTTTTGGATGCTCTGGCGTCCTTCTTGCTCCGCGAGTGCGCTGATATTCTCTGCAAACTCCTTGAGCGCATGGTCGTTCGGGGTGTCTGGATTCATCGCATGCAAACAACACGGAAGCGCGAGCGTATAGAGATCACGAACACGGCCAGTGGTTGGGTCGATGAGGCGGTTGTCCTGGACGTGCGTCAGATCGCGGAGTATCTTCATTGTCGCATCGAAGGTGTTGGACGATCGGAGGCCGGTGAGTAGAACGGGCTGCAAGAACTCGGGACCCTCCCAACCTAACGGTTGCTGCGACATCAGGAGCTCGGCGGTCGCGGGGTCGTCAAAATTGATACGAGGCAACAGGCGCTCCAGAATCTCCAGAGTTTGCGAGAACTCATACTCCTCCGTCGTCGAGAGGGACGCGCAAGCACACCAAAACATCTGCGGGAGCATGTTGATTTCTATGTCGGGCACCATTGCTTGCATGGTGCGGAGAATCTCCGTCGTGAACGCCTTGATGTTGTCGTCTGGTCCCGCGATTGTATTGGACAAACGACCGAGCAAGAGGGCAAGGTCTGCAGAAGTGACGCCGACCATAATAGCCCGGTAAATCTGCAAAGACCTGAACGCGATGGCGCGGATCGAGCAAGATGTTCCCCAGTAGAGGGCAAGCGATCCCCACAGCTCGGGCAGCTTCGGACAGAGCGGCAACATGAGCCGGACGATCTCTGCAGCGAGCCACTTCATCTTTGGCTCCACGTCGACGCCGGTTTCGTCCTCCTTCCAGAACATCGCCTCCGCCTCAATCTCCAGTCTCGATATGGTCGCCTTGAGCGCCGCGCGACTCGGATACGCCGCCCCATCCGCTAACTCGTCGTATCCCGGAACCCAAGACCGAAGAATCTGGAACAGCATGCGCTGGGCTCGAGCTCGTACAAACGGAATGCGATGATCGAGATGGGCGAACAAGCCATGCAGTAGTACAGGTAGTTGGGGTTTTAGCTCCCAATACCGTTGCACGGCAACGTCGGCGAGGAAGAGCCATGCAAATTGCGCAGATCCGAGTGAGATTTTCGGTTCGTCCGAGGCGAAAAGAGCGTCCAGATCGGCCCAAAGTTCCATATCTTCGGCGTCAGGGAACGCCAGTTTGTGGTCGATGGTGGGCAACATGCGCGCAGGCTCAATGACCGAAACCAGTTCCTCGAAGATCTGTCTTCCAACGCTCGTCTGGCACAAGGACGCGACGATGTTGGCGGCGCAATCTATGAAGACGGCACTGCCGACTTTATGTGACTGCTCGAGTAGGAAGCGAACAGCGGCATGGCCGTTGGACTGGTTGGGTGGCTCGACGAGGCGGTTCCATAGTACGGTTATCTGCTCGGAATGGCTGTTGCCGTATCGGAGCATTAGAACCATGAGATGATACAGTGCCGAATGACCCTGTCGAGAGAGACTGATTTTGTCCTCGGTCATGAGCTCAATATTCGAGATCCAGAACTCGAGGCTCTGAAGCAGGAATAGCGGCACATTCACCACCGACGGCGCCTGGTGGAGCTGGGACAGCCATTGCGCGAACTGTAACAAAATCGGCCCGGATTGATCTGGGTGTTCACCAGCAAGGAAATCCGAAATCAGCCGATGGGCATGGACGTATGTGCCCGATGCTCGACTAACGGCGGATGCCTCGAACTGCGACATGGTGAGAAGCCCAGATGTCTGCTGGTGAATGGCTTCCAGCATGTTAAACGCGTTGCGGCGAATAGGAAGCGCGGGATGACAGAGATTGGAGAGTCCGAGACAGACGACCTGCGCAAAGGTGAACGCATGGCTCTCGCCAGCGCAGACAATGTCCGAGATCACTTCAAAGAAGAGGACACTGCTCGAGTTGGGCTTTTCCGTCAAAACGACAGCGCGGCGCAATGAGTCGTCCAACAGGGCAGTGTCGTTCGTGTTGGACGCCAGAAGAGCACGAAGCGCTTTCCTACGCAGAAAATTGGTATACGTCTGCCGTTTATGATCCCGCACTTACTTTCCACGATTTTGCGTTGCAGAGTGATCGGCGGAAAGAATCGCGCCCAGGCGTTCCAAGACACCATGCGGCGATAGCGGACGAAGGAACTCGGGAGGAGTCCGGTCGATGGGAGACTCGGAGGACAAGTCAGAAGGGAAGTATGCCTTTTGCTATGAAATATTAACGGGGGATAACTGCGATTTGTGTGACTTACACAAAGAGACGACAGAGCTCCGACGGAAGCGTACGAGAGCAGCAACGTCTCGGCATGGAAGCGTTTGACCGACTGGCTCGCGTCGAGATCCAAAGACAACGACGAAGACGACGCTGCCCTTTGCATCATAATGAGCCGCTGTTTGACGCCTTCCGCCTGCGGCCCAAACTGGCACCATTCCTCGCAAAGGCGATACAAAGAGAGGTGCATATTTGGTGGCACGAAGCGGTCCGAGTCGGCAAGTCCCGCTAAGCCATCGAAAAGACGCTCTACGGTTCCGCAAAAGTATCGGCGTAATCGTTGGAGGGAGTAATTATCACGCATGTCGGCAGCGGTTAGAAACGCCTGCGTGTTGCGCACAAATTTGAGCACATTTGCGAGCGCGGCCTGCCGTCCGGTCGAGCGTTGGAGTTGGAGGTAATGGGCGGTGAGGTAGTATATCCGCGCAACAGCCGAGTAAAGACGTTCCTGCCGACGCGTACGGTCGCCAAGCGCCGCCGCCGCCGGCCGAAACTTCTCCTCGTGGTATTGGCGCGGGGTAAGGATGTTCTGGTCGACTGTGAGTGTTGGCCCGGCTTTTGACCGGGGATCGTCGTAGAATTGGCGCCCTGCAAGCAAACTGAGGTCATCTAAAAGTTGGGAGTAGGCGCTGGGAGGGAAGGAGCTGATACACAAAACCGCAGCATCGCGGAAAGGGGTATACTCCGAGTCCAAGAAGGGTGTAAGATATCTAAACAGTCCACGCGTCGTCGATAGACGTTCGCGTTCAAAATTGACGTCGGACGGTGCGCGCGAATGATCCCGTCCGATTTGAGACATCGCTGCTCGATGCGATTCCGAAAGGGTGGCAGTCGAGCAAAGGACCTTGACCCAAAGATGCCATTGGTCGATGATGAGCTTGTTGTCCCGGACAAGACGCGCAGCATCCTTCTCGGCCGCGGCGCGGTTGCCAGCGGGGACGCGACTGCTAAGGCCAGCGACATGGGATATGGTCGGATGGTACTTGGAAGCGGCGGCGACGACGGTGTCGCGGAGAGAGACGATAGAGGCGTTTGGGTGCTCCATGCATATGCGCATGAAGACGGGTAAGATGTGGCGCCAGATCCTGCGGTCCTGCTCGTTATTGCTCTCCGCTATCCGGATGGGAATATCCACCCGTTTGGACTCGTTCCACTGTTCTAGCCGCGCGAGCTCGGGCTTGTCCAACAGCTCCTCGAACCCCTTGAGGTACGACTTGTCGCTGCCCTTGCCATGAAGAAGCTCGACGATGGGCAAGAACGAAACCGGAGGTTCCGATGGGGACGGCGGTTCGGAAGAGAACTTGGCAACAAGTTGACCAAGAGACCGCACCACCTTGCATCCTGCCCCATGGATTGACCAAGTCTCTGACGATAGCAAGAACAATGCGCCCGCCTCGATCTCGTTGCATCGCGCAAGGATCGCGGTCTCGTTCTCGGCCAGCGACTCGAACGTGCGGCCCAAAAGTTCCCCAACCCAGCTATCAACCAATCCGACCCATAACCCCAGTAACGATGGCGAGTTGACGAGCAGCTTCAGCCCGGTGCCCTCATGCGTGATGTGGTGCGGGTCAAAGAGGAAGCAAGTGAGGCGCTCGATAACCACAACCGAAGTTGCCGGCTCCGCCATAAACCGTTTGAGTGCAGCAGTCGCGACTTCTCCGACCAACGGCTCGATATGAACAACACCGCGAATGAGCATGTCAACGGCGTCGGCCGTTGCAAGATTCGGATGCAAGCAACGCGGCCACGATTGGAAACATGTTTGGAGCATGCTGATTTGAGCAACATTGCTGTTGGGGTACGCCACGGTACCGCCCTCGGGGTGCCGACGGACGATAAAGTTATGCGATTCCTCATACGCCGGGTTCAATCGCGCATACGACCATTGCTCGTCGAAAATCGACATTGTGCCGACCGCATTACTGCAAGCCGTCGCAACCGTGGCTAATGCACCTCCGCACCGATCGAAGAAACCTTGCATCCCGGGTTTCGCCAAAAATGCGGGCGGGACGAACTCGGATGAGGAGGGATAGTCTTCCCAAGAGGGAAATTGGGTGAAGTCATGCGAAGTCGGCCATGTCGGCGTCGGCGTCTCCCTCTCAATCGCATGTATTGACAACAAGATTGCCTGAATCGCGATGGCGGTTCGCTCGGGAGCGAGTTGGCCGCCCAGGTTGCCGGATTGCGTTATTGCAGGTTCCTGCATAAGTTCGAGGCAAAAGTCGCGTCCAAACTCGAAATGTCGCGAGAGAACAAAATGCGCGATATAGATGAATGGCTCGAGATGGTCATCGGAGGGGTAGATCGACACGCGGTTGGCGGGGAAGAAGTGGCGGAGCAAGGTCTCCAGCTTCGTTTGGGTCGTCGAAGCGGATTCCTGACAGCGATACAGGTACGTCCAAAGAAGACGGACAATCCCATTCATAACTGGTATCCGGTATGGCTTTTCCTGTCCAAGATGAGTACAAGGAAGGTTGCATGTAGGGTGTTGAAGGATTACCTTGACTTTGGAAAGAGCCATTTCGAAGCAAGGTATCCAGTTCTTCAAGAAATATGTTTGCGGTGCAGCACAGAGCGACGTTATAACCAGCGGAAAAGCGACGGTCCAATATCGCGGTTTGGACATCATCTCTCTAGCTTTGGGGTAGATCAACTCGATGGCTTTCGCCCATTGAGGATTGTTGGTCTCAGCTTGCGCCGTCTGTGACCCGATAAGAAGAATTCAAAGCTAAATTCATGAAATACCTTGCTGATGGGATGCAATATTCGCACAAGAGTATCCGCAAAGGCGCTCTTTAACCTAAAGCCGTGGGCTTGGTTGAACGATTTCGAGAGGGACTCCATAAATTCGGCTCCTTCTTCAAAAGCCTCCGGTGGCCAGACCTACGCGTAAGGAGTCAGGAAGGGAAACAGGTAAGAAAAAGTCCACAAACCTTGATTTGAATATGATTTATCCCCTTCACGAGATTCTCATACTTCATATCAAGATCTTTCGGCACCTGGCCGTGAGCTACAGGCCCAAGCTCCGCAAGGAAACGATCCGTAACGCTCACAAACCTAGAAATGAGGTCAGGGACAAAGCGTGGTGATGGGTCCTCGAACATACCGAACATTTGCCAAATGTCCCAACAGCGTAGAGTACAGCTCCGCGTTCATTCGATGATTTGCCGACTGGGTAAGCAGCTTGAGATCCGGCTTGCGGAACTGCTCAAACGTTGTCTCCTCAAGGCTATAGCCCATCTGCTCCCCAAGCGCGTCCTTGGAAATGGACTGCAGGACCGCAATGAGCGCGCGACACATAACATATATCGACGCGAGAGACTTTCGCTCATTTAAGAGCGACGGAATGTCGTTCATTCGTATTCGTGCTGGGCTCGGAGATTGGGTATGTGTTCTGATCACGTCCGAGCCGACGTTCTCCGTCTGTGTCCGTCGCCAACGCATAATGGAGTCCACAACTGCCTTGGTGTGCTTCTGCGCAATCTGTCCAAGAGAGTCGAGGATGTCGTCGAACTTCGGATCTACTCCAGGACCCATAAAGTCCGATAGTAACGGTTCATGGTCCTACTGACGTTAGCTGGCGCCCTGAGCACTTGATACCACGAGCTTACGAAGGTTTCCCTCAAGAACACATCTATCTTGGATTCGCATGAGGCCGCGAAGCGAATGAAGACTGCATGCAAGGCATAATCCGAGGGCGTCTTGGGGTCTATGACGACTTTATCCTCCTCATAATCGGGTGTTTCGCTTCGGTGTACAGAGCCAAATGCGTTGGGCATGCGGGGCACCGGTGGCGGAGACGACGAGAACGCGTGGCTCTGCCCATAGTCGCTCCCGGGATCGGAGTAGTGGAAGATGGAGCCGGTCTGCGAGTGAGTGGATTTCGCGTAGCCGTGTCCTTTGCTCTTTGGCTGCCGTTGCGTGAACCGGCCGTCGTTGGAGCCGGGAGTCGGCGGTCTGGCATACGGAGGGCTTGTTGTGGTGTTGCTGCCTCCGCGGGGCGTGTGGTTTAGCGACGTCGCGGAAACATTGAATGGGTTCTTCAGCACTGGGTAGGCCTGGGGGACGGGAGGGGGTTCACTGTTCTTTGCACCACTCTTGAAAGCTGCGCGGATGGAAGCGAACGAAGACTTCTTGGAGAAGCCAGAGGGTGCGGCGATGGACGACTGGGTTGAGTGGGCGAAGGGAGTGCCCGTCTTGGAGGTGTAACGCGTCGATATGGAATGGCCCGAGTCCTCCGAGGCAACCGAGTCGCCTCTGGAGTGGGTGGGGAAGAATGGTGCGCGGTCGAATCCCGAGGTTGGGGTCATCGTCGTTGGCGAATCCTGGCCAGAGCCACCGAACTGGCCAAAGAGACCATGGCTGCCTGTTCTGCCAAAGGGAACGGGGGTGCTGTTGAACTCGTCCTCGTCGAAATCTTGGGCCGAGTAAGAATAGAAGGACGTGCTTGAACAGAGGAATACCAGGGATAGTGATTTGGATGCTCTCGCTAACACTCATTGCCCACTCCGACGAAGGAGAACTTGTCCAGCAAGGGGAGGAAACAGAAGGGAATGCAGGTCTAGATCGTCGTCGTCGTCGGTTACCACCAAGGTGAGTGCTTGTGCGAACCAGATCAAATGCTGCGTTGCATCTGGCCCCGACTGCTTGGCCGTCGCGCATTCCATTCCGACCCCTTCAACATCCTCTTTCTAGGCCGCGACGAGTTCTCTTGCGCCATATTCGAGCGTCTTCACGCGTCCAATGGTCTGTAATCTGCCGTCGTGTGGGTTTTACGCGCTGACCGCTTGCAGACGTCTGGCAATCCATTACCGTCGCAACCTACCCTGACACGCGCGTCGGGCGCTGTACGCGATTCCCCAGCCCACAGGCTTCCCTCTGACGCGTTCTAGCACCACTCCGCACCGTCGCAGAATCCGTCAATGTCCCCGTAACATTCATCCCCGAGCAAAAGCCCGACTTCAAACTCTGGAAGCCTCCACCACCCTTCACCTCACCGGAAGACAACCAAAACCACCTCATGATTACTGCTTCCTTCGGCCGTATCCTTACCGCCGCACAACTCGACCTCTTTCCTCCCTCACATCGTCTGAACGTACACGGGTCGGTGCTGCCCGCATATCGGGGCCCTGCCCCGATTCAACACGCAATCTTAGATGGGGCAAAAGAAACAGGCGTGTCTGTGGCTGGAATGCTCAAGCGGGGTATAGACAAGGGCCCGGTCTGGGGATCCACGAAACTCGTGCGGACAAACACCTTGATTTGTTCAGTTTCTGACGCGTCTTAGCCCGTGTCGGCGAATGCAACATTTTTAACGCTGCGAGAAGACCTCGCAGAACACGGCGGGAGGCTGCTTGTGGACGTACTGAGGGACATGCGACTAGGGAAGGTGCTGCGTTTCGCGTTTTTGCTTGGCTCCTTCGCTAAATGGCGCAGGCTACCTCAAGCCTTCAACCACCCGAGTCCACAACCCGACATGCGAGCGCTATTACTGCTGCTGACGCGCTCATAAACTTTTACACAATGTCCGCGACCGACATCGTTACTTTACACCGTGCTATTGGCCACCAGGTATCGTCGCCATTCCTCGACGCGTCTAATGCTCATGCTTCGCGTCTGCAGCGCGCACTCACCACTTTACTGCCAAACGGCATCCACCTTCAACTCCACGATCCCTTCATCCCGCCTCAAGATATTCCTTCTACGCTGCCGACGCGCACAAGTTGCGCAACCTTTTCCAAACGTCTGGGTGCTCTTCTCGTGCGCTGCGGCGACGGGTCGTTAGTCGCAATCCCGAGGATGAAGAAGGAGAAGAAGCCGACAGCATTGGCGGCGAAGGAGTTTTGGAACGGAATGGTACCTAGTCCCGTGTGTATGGACGGCGGAGAGCTGCGTTTTGTGTGTATGGAAACCGCGTCCTAGACCCAATTTTTCTGCATAAAAGGCGAAGCGGGCATCACAGCTTGTCACGCACCCTCTTAGACAGTGCCTCCATGTTGTAGACGCACAACGACTCGGAAGGCGATTTCGGCTGCGTAGACCGACCTCGACTAGGTTTTAGAGCTTGCTCACTGTTCTCCGTCGGTGGACCAAGCGTCAGACCTCTCCGACATCTCTGTAAACTAGCACAAAAATAAAAATTTCATGCATTCTCCTCGATCCATTCTTCGAGTCCTTCCAACCCACCCGCTTCGCCCTTCTCCTCCCCCGTCTTCACAGATGTGCCCAAGAAGACCACTTCCCCGCCCTCCCAAGTGTCGAACTGGAAAACACCCTTTTCGCCTCCACACTCGAGCCCTCCCATCTCGGTCCGCTCACCCTCCTCCCCAAGCCCCTCCACGCCCACCCCACCCGTTTGCGCAAGCCTCCGCTTCTCCAGCTCCCTCTCCAGGATGGTCTTGACGCGCGTCACGGCCAACGACGCAGGCGTCGACGCCGCAGCGCCTGCCTTGACCAGATCACACTTGTGCGCCAGAATAACGAGCGCGGGGAGGACCTGCGACGGGGGCAGGGACGTGATCGCGTTGAGCACGATATGCAGATGTCTTCAAGTCCGTTCAGCATTCAGCCAGAACGGCAGAGTGGAGAAAAGTGCACGCACTCGGCAACCGCGGGCCCATTCCTCGACACCGTGCTCGCATCGACGACAAACGCGACGGCCTTGGCGTCCGCGATGTGCTCGTTCACTTGGTTGCGGATACGCGGGTGGCCGGGGATGTCCACGGCAGTGAGAGTCTTCCTCCCGCCTCCGAGCGTCAACACCGAAGAGTTGGTCTGTAGCGACGTGTGCGTTGGAAGAGTTTGGTGGTATACAAGCTGGCCAACGTGTCAACCTGGGCCGCACCTACGGAGAGCGACGTACGCTAGAGAGTATAGCAGTCTTGCCTGCATCCGGAGGGCCGACGAGCAGCAAATGGCGTCCCGCAGCGCGAGATCGTCTACGGGTGCATAGGACCAGTACTGCTGAGATTAGAGAATGTTCCCGGACACTGCTACAACGCACATGCGAGGCCAAGAATGGCTGCAAGAAGCGACCCAGCTGCGAGTACCTGTGGCGAAATGCCAGCCACGACGGGGACGGCCTCGGGTGTCGAAATCGGTTGACGGTCTTGGTCCATGGTGCGCAAATCATTCGCACGTCCCGGTTCACAAATTTCTTTGTGCTCAGTCGAACATTTTTGTCGTGTTGCACGAGGTACCCAAATAACAAACGTAGATTATCAGCCATGTACGCTATCCCTTCTCAGTCCGACATCTCTCAGAAAATGACCGCCCGACGACGGCGTCCGTTGGGGTCTGTGACATCCCCAGAAAGCTCCGCAGTCGCAGAGGGGCCCGGCGCAGAGGTAGCAGCAATGCTCGAAGCAGCGGCCGAAGTCACTTCCTCGGTCTCACCATCCTCGGTATCGGTCTCATCATCCTCGGTATCGTCACCCTCATCGGCAGCGCCAGTCTCCTCGGGCTCCGCAGCGCTGACGCTGGTGCTGTTCAGGCTGGGGGTACCGGGGTAGCCCGCGTTCGCGTGGTAGAGGCTGCTAGAGCACTCGCAGGTCACAACGTTCGCGAATTGGCCGAAGGGGCAGCTCTCGACTATATTAATGTGGTCAGCACAGAAACGCGCGCTAGACTGGCACTACTTACGTCCACCGAACGGTGCAACCGGGTAGTTGGGTCCACCGAACAAGCCAACGGTGACAATATCCGACTGACGTTGCCAGACACCGAACAGCTCGGCGTTGAGCGGGATTTCCTGGCAGTAGGGGCTACCAGGATAGTAGCCAAAGAGCTCCACCGACTCGCGCGGCAGGCGACGGAACGAGACCGCAAGGTCAACGAACCGCTGCCAGCCATGGAATCCGCGCGACTTAACAAAGGTAATCATGTCGTCCGCAAAGTGCTGTTGGGCACAGACGTCGGCGTCAGCAAAGAGGACATCCTCGCCGCGGAGACCCCACGAGAAGCAGGTATCGAAATCGTCAAAGTAACCATTGTCGTACGAGGTCGAGCAGAGATCGAACCAGGAAGCCTGGAACTCGTTGTAACCGACCTCCCAGCCGCGGCGGGCGATGGTGGAGTTGTCGGACGCCGTGGAGTTGGCGTCGACGGGCTCGTCAACAGTGGGCTCGTCGTCTGAAGGCAATTCGACGGAAGTAGAGTTATCGTCCGAGGGCGGCTCGAGGATCGTCGAGTTTGCGTCGGGGACAATGGAATCAGTGGCGTTGGAAAAGTCGGGGAACGACTCGGAGATTCCGCGCGGGACACATGAGGTAGGGATGTCGAAATTGCTGGAGAACATTAGCCGTGATACTGACATGCCTCGGGCAGCGTACCTGGAGAGATAATAACGACGAGTAAGGGGAACTCCAGAGTGCCTGCTGAACAGAGCACGGTCGCCAAGGGGCGACGCGGACGACGAAAGAGCGATGCAGAGCGGGAGGAGAGTAAAGAAGGCCTTCATATTAGAGCAGGAACGGCGATAAAAGTGACCAGGCTGGCTAGAACTTGAAATGAATGTGAAGAGCGTCCTGGCTCGAACGAAAGGACAATGAAGAAAGAAGGAGAACGAAACGCGAATGAAATCTTGACGTAGTTTGGGAGAGCAGGGGCTTTATAGGCCTACAGCGGGATGTCAAAGAGGTCATGGTGTCGACGATGAGTAACAGCGTTTGAGTACGGCGCCAGCAGCTGGACTGTTGGAACAGGTACATGTGTGTTCGGGATTACGGGTCACGGTAGATCCAGCGTATCAACTGGCCCTCGCAGTCGAGAAAACGGTGGTTAGGATCAGCGCCCAGTGAGGTTTGCCAGGTCGAGTGTCGGTGTCCATCAGGGTGTCTGCTTGTGCCAAGGGCAGCAACGAGGAGCAGGTCAGACTAGCAGTCGGATGACTAGGCAGACGCGGGCGGTGGGCGTTATATCAACGAGATGGAGGTCGGGGCCAAGTTGGTTCGGCGATCATTTCCTTTTTGGACTTTTTCTTCGATGAGTGAAGCCGACACGCCGCCGCCTCGCAAACGACAGCGTATCCAGTCCTCGTCGGCCACAACCAAGAAACCCCTCCAACCCCGCCTCTTCGTCCCCTTCCGCGCCCTCGGCCTCATCACAGACAACGTCCCATTCGTCCTCCAGACACGATCCCACAAAGGCGCGACCGGCGGTCCCCGACTTCATATACTAACATGCGTCGGACGCTCATGGGCACTATGGGAGGGCGCAAAAATGACGCTTCTCTTCGTCGGTGAGCGCCCCGCCTCGATCTTCGCCGTCGACTCTCATTCCGTTCAGGTCCCGACACAACCGAGAAAATATCGTGGCTGGCCATGGATGGAGACGCGGTGTGGGCAGCTTCCGGGCCCCATGCTATAAAATACGTACGCGGCAAAGAGGTGCGTCGTCCGATCTCTTCCCTGCGACTGCTAAACGCGAAAAGGTCCTGCGAGCCACGAACCCGCTCGCAGCATCCCTGTCCTTTATCACAATATTCGGACCCCAGATACTAGCACTGTCGGAGGACGGTCGGAGGATGCTACTGTGGTCAACGTCCACGGGTGGTGCGTGCTACAACGCGCCGATCCATCCTTTTGCTGAGGAAGGGTAGATCTTGACGCGACCATCGAGCTCGACCCCGGGTTCACTGCTACCCAAATCCTTCATCCCGCAACCTACGTGAACAAAGTTCTGCTTGCCAGCAGCCAGGGAGATATGCAGCTGTGGAATATCAAGACCGAGTATGTGCTCCTCCGAGTTTACTACTGGCGCTCACGCGTTCTCAGAACGTGTCTGCAGAAATTCTCTTTGGACAACTTGATCTCTACGCCCAACGCGCCGCCCACCGCAATAACGGCCATAGTCCAATCCCCGGCTCTGGACGTTGTTGGCGTCGGGCTAACATCCGGAGAGATATCTGTGTATGACATCCGCAGCGATGAGCGCCTCATGCGAATGCTTATGGAAGGTGGTGCAATCCGGGCGTTGGGGTTCAGGTCGGACGGGCAACCTGTTTTGGCGTCCGCATCCTCAACCGGGCACATCGCTTTGTGGGACCTAAACGAGGGTGGACGCCTGCTTCATATGGTCCGTGGGGCGCACGACGGTGCAATAACGGGACTCGAATGGGTTCCTGGTCAGCCCCTGCTCATTACCTCTGGCGAAGACAATAGCGTCAAGGTACATTAAACTCGTACGCGTCTTATTTTCCGCTCACAACATCGTAGCAATGGGTGTTTGACTCTCCGACATCACCCCCACGACTGCTGAAGTTCCGAAGTGGTCACCACGCACCTCCGCATATCATTCGATACTACGGCGACGACGGAAAGCAGCTGTTGAGCGCTTCAAGAGATCGCAGCCTACGCTGCACCTCTGTAGTCCGTGATTCGCGGTCCTTTGAACTTTCACAAGGTTCGTATCTCTGCAGAGTTTTGTTTGTTCCTCACATTTCTTAGGCTCCTTGGCCAAGAAGGCGACCTCACTCTCCATCCCGGTCGCAAGCCTCAAGTTTCCTCCAATAACCTCCATCTCGTACTCCTCATCCCGCGCCAAAGACTGGGACGACATCATGACGAGCCACACCGACGAGACATTCGCGCGGACATGGTCGATGCAGAACAAGAAACTCGGCAAGCACAGTCTTGGGTTTGCCAGTGTCAAGGGCAAAGCCAAAGCCGCAGCGGCTTTGGGCTCCGTCAAGGTACATCCTTTCCAAAGTCAAAGTGACAACGCGACTCACTTCTGTGTAGTCTGTTTGCGTCACCGCCTGCGGAAATTTTGGCCTTGCCTGCTCGTCAACGGGCGCCATCAATCTGTGGAATCTTCAATCAGGCGTCCTCCGGAAGACGTTTGTCCTTGGACCCTGCCCGCCCGAGCTGGCGAATCGAGTACAACAGAGCAAGGAGGAGGCGAGGAGCGTCACGGGCCTCGCCGTGGACCCCCTCAACACAACCGTAATTGCAAGCACGCTCGATGGGACGATAAATGTATGCATCATTCAATTTTGCCCGCTGGCTAATAGCAGAAAAACAGTTCTTCGACTTCCATACCACCAAACTCGAGCGCACGTTGACCCTGCCCTCGAAAGTAGTCTCGATTCTTTTACACCGAGATAACGGGCTTTTGGCAATCATTTGCGACGACATGATTGTGCGCCTCGTCGACATTGAGACGCGACGCGTAGTCCGTGAGCTCGGCGGATTCCGCGGTCGCGTTCTCGACATCGTGAGTAGACCCTCCATCCCGCATTTCTACTATTTCTAAAAAAATGACAGACTTTCTCTCCCGACTCCCGCTGGCTCGTCGCCACCTCCCTCGACTCTGTTATCCGCACATTCGACGTCCCCACTGGCCGTCTAATCGACGCGTTCCGCACCGCAAGCGTTGCAACGAGCATTTCGTTCTCCCCAAAGAACGATTTCCTCGCAACGGCCCATGTAGACAGTGTCGCCGTCTACCTGTGGGCCAACCGAGCGCAATACGCAGAGGTGTCGTTCCAAGGCGTGTCCGACGACGATATATCGGACGCCAAGCTACCTTCGGTACAAGGGACTGCCGAAGATGAAGGTCGGCATCCTTTGTCAACGCGCAGACTATTTCTCACCTTTCGAACTAGCCCTGGACGCATTATCAGCGCTCACAGTCCAAGATACGCCAGAGGATCCGTTCTCTACGCCTCCCCAACTCGACGGCGACCTGATCACGCTAACCCTTCTGCCCCGGTCCCGATGGCAGACACTCTTGAATCTAGAGGTCATCCAGGTCCGCTCTTTTTCTTGTTGCCTCACAAGATCCGCGGCTAATCTTCCTAGCAACGAAATAAACCCAAAGAAGCACCCAAAGCGCCTGAAAAGGCGCCGTTCTTCCTTCCGACTGTCCAGGGCATCGAACCGCGTTTCGTTATCCCGGAAAAGGATCCCCAATCCAAAAAGGATACGCGGCGGCTGCAGAAAGCCGCCGCAGGGACAGAGAGCGTCTTCCACGAGAAGATGGTCGGCTGCGACCCTGAGGGCGACTGTATGTGGTCTTGTCCTCTTGGGCATGATGACTAAGCAGGACGAACAGATGAAGACTTTTTCAGCTTTGTCAAAACGCTGTCCCCCGCCGCCATCGACCTCGAGATTCGCTCTCTCGTCGCTCTAGACAGCCTCAAAACATTCGTGATAGCGCTAACCCGCCGACTGGCGTCTCGGCGCGACTTTGAAGCCGTACAGACGTTCCAGAACGTTTTCCTGCGCGCACACTCTGAAATGATCGTGGAGAATCCGGAGCTGCAAGAGGTGCTGGAGGAGCTCAAGGCGACGCAGCGCCGGGAGAGCGAGCGCGTCTTGGGGCTAATCGCTTCGTCTCTCGGTACCCTCGGCTTTGTTCGCGAAACATTCTAGTCAATCGTAGCATTGTGCATAGAGTACAAATATGCGTGCACTGAGCGTTATATGCGTGTAACGTACTGATACAGTCCAAGGTCGTTCAACATGAGTAAAAAGTCCGTGTCTACATATGCGTAAGGTCAGTTAGCAACCATCGTACAAGCTATTCCGCGGGAAGGTGTAGCCCGCTTGCGCCCATGTCGTTAGATTCGGATTGTTGTATGCGGCGAAGTGTCCGGAGATGTAGTCGGCTGTCGGGTAGTTGGGAGGATCGCAGGTTAGAGCGTCCTTTTGGCCAGATTGTTGATACACCCGGACGTAGTCTGTGCTGTTTAAGATCGAGTTGAAGCACAAGGAAGACTCTTACCGATTTGCATCTCGGCGGGGAAAACCATATGCTCGAAATCTTGTTTCTGGAAGCCAGGAGACATGCCCAAGTTGAAAATAAGGTACTGGGAGACAATCAGCTTCAGTTCAACTCGCAGAAGGAGACAAACAGACCATCGGCTCCTCCGCGATTAACCTCTGCGAGACCTGAGAGTCCGGGTCGGGGCCAATCGTGTCCGACGTCAAACTCCACGTCTTCTTGTCGTTGGATAACCAGTTGATATACCCATTCGACCGCTTCGATGGGTTTGCATTCCATTCAAGGCCGTACTTGCCAAACGCCTTGCCGCCATAAACCTGGTCATCGATGTACGTCACGACAGACACCGACTCCTGGAACTGGTTGCCCTTGTAGTTGTTGAACTTGCTCATGGACGAGTCCACGATCGGTGTCGCGTCCGAGTTGTTGTTATATTGGTGCTTGAAGCTATACGGCGCGACTTGGAAGCTCTGTGAGACTTCGCCGCGAAAGTATGGTGCCTCTCCCGAAATCTCAACTTGCGCCTCGAGAATATCGATCTCGGGGACGCCACGGCCGTTGGAAACCTTCGGACCAGGATGGTCTGACCCAGGGCATGTGCAGGCCGACAATCGCTGGCCAGGAAGGTAGCTGAGAGAGTCCTCGTGCACTGCAGACGGTTGATTATCGTGCGTTGTTTGGTTCGGAAATGTCCCAAGGTCGCACGAATCGTAACTGGGGGATGTGAAAAGGGAAAGAAAAAGTGCAAGAAAACGAACCTGTATGGCCACATCCCTTCTGTTGTTGCGCCATAACCAGCCCTGCCCAAGTTCCCCATCATCCAAGCACCTAAGAGATTCAGCTGAGGTCCAAGGTCCGCCGGAGTACATACCCGGCCAAAATCCCGGCTGATTCGGTGCCCCAGGAAGACTTATGGAGACTTCCACGTATCCGTTGGTAAAACAGACCTTGTTCCAGCTTTGTAGCATGCCTACGGAGGGTCAACAGATGCGGCGGCACGTACAAGACCACTTACCGCTCATAAAGTTGAGGTTGTGGTTGATCTTCTCGGTCATGGTTATGACCAGTTTCCCATTCTTCGTCGTGATTGCCTGCGCGCGTTCAGTCTTGAGGTCGTAACTTTCCGTCCGCTTCTCACCCCGGGGTCGTACCATTCAAAATCGCCTACCCCGAGGGTGAGCAGACGCAATTCTGAGCCCACTAGAGCTTACCGGTGGGCCAGTAGTGGAAATCGACGGCAATGGGGGAGTGAGATCGACGACCAACAGCAGGTGAAGCCACGTACCTTCCCTGCGGTATCGTGAGCAAACGGGGGCATCTTCAACGTGAATCCTCACCAATACGGGTCGTCTCCAGGATAGAACGAGCGGCCGTCCACATTAAATTCGTCGCTGAACGCGGTAAACACCAGCTAATCAACATCGGGGCAACGAACCTGAATACCAGGTTATATTTCTTGCCATCCGTTCCTTTGTAGGAATACGCAGACTGCGGAGTTTCTTGATCTATCATGCTGGGGAAGCTGCTGAGCTGCGGGACCTGCCCACTTCCGTTGATGCCACCCAGGTTGAACCCAACGATCCGCCGTGAGGGATGCGTGAAATGCCACAGCAGTGGGTACCCCGCAAACAGCATTAGCAGTCCCCCAAATACGAGGACCATCGCAGCACCATTGATCCACCCTCTTGACGAAAACGCGTCAAACTTGCGATCGAGGCGCGCGTCTGCAACCGGGTCAGGATTGTGCAGCACGTCGTCTAAATCGAGATTTTGCTCGAAGCGCGTGTTGACGGTCGCCGTCCGCGCAAGAGTCGGTCGGCTCGTGGTTGGCGCTTTGCGTAGGCGCGTCCCTTCGCCCGGGTTGGTGCGACCTAAACTGGGATCGTACGAATACGGTCCGTAGTCGGTATTCTCGTGGACAAGACTCTATCCCGCTATGTGAAGACAGTCGTTCACGCGGAGGGAGAGAGTCTTGGACGTGTGAGCACCCCCCCTCCTTCCCCATTTAGAAGGAATGCCCGATTGGGAAGGCTCGGCTAACCCTTCCGTTGCAGAACAGCGGCCAGAAGCCAAAGTAAGTTCTTGCAACGGTCAGACGGCACCCTGGGCACCGAGTAGAAGCGGCCTCTGCAAAAATATTTGCGGATTTTGCGTTGTAAAGGACGCTGCGGACCCGTCCCAATAAGGAAGGCGAGCCGTATAAGGAAGGTGTCAGAGGGGGGTGCTCACACGTCCATGACTACGTAGTCGGCGCCGATTGCGCCACGCGCGACGCCTGCAAGAATACCTCCCCTGCCCGTCACCTGCGCCGACTTCTCGTAGGCCCGTTCCGTGCCTGCGTAGCCGCGTTCGGTGCCCACTGGAGAACGCGCATCGTATGTGCCGGTGTGCGAGGCGCCTGTTCGTGGGCTCCAAGGGCTGCGGGGGCTGTATGCGGTTTGCGGGCTCTGGGGAGTGTGTGGAACGGCGGCGTATCGTTGCTGTGGGTAGGGCTCCGGAGTGGGCCCTCTTGGTGGGTGTCGCTGCATGAGAAACAGAAACTCAACAGCGGCGCGTGTTTGAAGGTGTTTGATCATGCGCGCCATACAATCCCAGGTCTTCCTACAGCCACGTCGAGCTGGAGACGCGACGACGACGACGACGACGACGACGACGACGACGCCTCAAGCAGAGCTGTGAAGCCCTTCTACATTGCAAAATACCCTTTGGGTGCCCTCACATTTTACCTCTAGAATCTACATCTATACATCTACTACGCGCTGGGTCCGCGGGAGATACCAAGGTCTCTCAGCTGGCCCTGTGCCAAGTCGTAAACCCAGCCATGAATCCATACATCCTTGCCCTGCTTGCTCTTGTGTGCCCACGCATTCACGATCGTCGACGCCTTGGACAAGTTCTCGACTTGCTTCTTGACATTCTCCTCGACAATGACGGGAAGCGCCTCCGCCTTCGATACGCTGGACAGCTTGAGCGATGCGACGAGCTTGGTGAGCGGGGTAAGCCATTGGTTGAGCGGCGCGTCCGCTGGCAGGCTGGGGTCGATGACGAGGTCGGTGGCAGTCTCAGAGAAGGCGGAAGAGTGGGCAGCACCAAAGCACGCGGCGGCACCTCCGCACTCGGAGTGCCCCACGATAACAACTGCAACGAGGGTTGGGATGGCAGGAGAAGGAGGAGGAAGAAATCAAGCACCGTGTTCAACGCCGAGGTGGTCGACGGCGTAGGTCAGAACGGAGAGGACGTTGCTGTCTTTGGGATGGAATTGGCTAGTATGAGGTGTCAGCGCCAGCAGTAGAATCCGTAGATCTAGACCTGCTTTGCGATATTACGGTGGACGAAGATTTCTCCAGGCCGGCAGGCCGTAACGACGGTCTCGGGAACGCGCGAGTCTGCACAACCAATCCAGAGAATCTAACGACGATTAGCGGAGAACAAAGCGGGGCACTAGAACCACGGCGTACTGTGGGCGCCTGGCCTTGAGCAGTCTCTGCGAAGAAGCCTGGTTCCTGCGCTTCGACGCGCTTGGACCATTCAGCATTGAGGGTGAAGAATTTGTAGAGTGCGGGGTGGGTCATATCGGAGATGGTGGTGGTTCGAGAGCAAGCCTGGCTACCGCTTAAGTATGGCCCAAAATCAAGCAACCCCATCTTTACACACGGCCGCGCGCCGCGGACGCCACAGATAAAGGACCTCCAGTTCAATGCGTATTTACCGCCCTCTGTAGCCGTCCAAGATTTCTGCCAGCACCCAACAATTTCCACCGACATACAGAAGCCCGCGAACCCACAACCCGAAATAGACGTTCTTCCCAAGGAATTCGAGCTTGTAAGCTTCGCTCAGCCACAGTGCTTGCGTTCCAACCCAGACCGCCAAGCATGCCGCGGTCTTTCCGCCCCGCATAGAGAGCCGCGGGAGAAGTAGCGGTAACAAAAGCAAGTACCAGAGGAAATACTGTGACGTTTGAGCAAGAGCAACGATCTCGACTGAGCTATACCTGCGATGTGCACACTTTATTGAAGACGACGAAGACGACCGTCTGCACGAACCACGCAAACACCAGGTCGTCCTTGCGCCGTCCAAAGACGAGGCCGGCGCCGATGGACAACCCCATCTGGGGCACGAAACTCGTCAACGGTGACCGCAGAACGCGGCTCCAGAGCGAAAGATCCGTCGCTGGGGCTTGGCCAAACGTCGGATAGGTGAGGTAAATGAGGTAAAAGTATGGCGAAAAGTTGTGTCGGTGGTCCAGGCGGTGGAGATGGTAGAGGTACGACTCGTATAAGAATGGGTATCCCCAGCTGCGCCAGAGTTAGTTCCGAGTTTCAGAAGCCGGGTGTAGCCGTACACGAGATAGCAGCCGGCGCCGAGGGCAACGAAGGTCGAGGCGCTCAACAGCATAAAGCGAATCGTCCGCCAGCTAACAAGCTTGCCGCCACCCACAACGCCGAGGCAAGCAACCCCGTATATGACGGGATATATCTTCCAATGTGCACTCAGTCCAAGAGCGACCGCCGCTACATTCCACCTGCCCTTGAGCGCTGCGTAGAGCGTCACAAGCACGAACAGCGACAAGACCGCTTCCGACGATCCACGCGTTGAGATTGTAAACATGAGCGGATTGAGCAAATGCAGCGCGCTGTAGAGCGTGGCTTTCCCTGGGGACGACAGCGGGCGTATGCAGGACACTAGCAGGTCGTATATGATGAGGCCGCCGAGGATATCGCATGTCGCGAAGAGATATTTGCCAAATGCGGGATGTAGCCATTCGTTTGGTGCGAGAAGTAACGCGAGCAACGGCGTGTATCGGTAGGTTTCGCGGGTGTATGGGCTTCATTGCCGCCTTAGTATTCTTGCAGATGAGAACAGACGGAATCTTACTCGCCAATGGGCAATTTCAAGGGCCCTTGAGCTACATTTTGGTCTGTAGGTTTGAGCAGAAAGCGGGCAGCATCGGAGAAGACACGGTAGTCGATGTCTGTGTACTTGACGACGGAGTGTGCGTCGTGCCATTCGCTGTAGAGAATGAGCGCGACGCGAATGGCTACCGACAGAAACACGACATGGCGAATAGAGACAGAGAAGTTCATGCACAACATCATGCAACTAGGCGCTCATCTAATGTCTCCGTCTCGACCTCTACCGCTCTCTCAGTAGTCACAGCACTCCTCTCGTCTCCCAGGTACCAGTCCGGCATAGTAAACGCGATGAGCACAGGTAGCACCGATACAATCGACGCCGCAACCACCATCGACTTCATCACATCCCCGTACGCTGCAAAAACCACGCGTCAGAGCGACACCCGACGCGCAAAATGCATAGAAATACCTGCTATCACACCGTCTCGTATTGGGTCACCACGCGGCTTGGACGCTGCCTTGGTAATTGACCCGAAAAGCGCGTCGCGCTCCGCTTGCGTTAGAGACGGCAGATATCGCGCGAGGCGTTCAGGCATCTGGTCACTCCAGATTGCGCCTGCGATCGCACCGCCGCCTGCAGCCCCAAATTCCGTTATGAGCAGGACGACGGCGGTCTGCAAATATTCGAGAAATGCGACTGTGAAGCGGTTATAACCTACCGTCATTGCAATGTCGGATGGAGTGACCGAGGCTTGGGAGCTAATGTGGATAGATAGCGCTGCGACACCTCCGCCGATGCCCTGCAGAACTTGCGTCAAGATGAGGGTAAATGTCGAACCGTCTGGTCCTCGAGATCGCAACATGAGCAGGACGCCGCTGAACCGAAATTAGCAAACGGAAAGTGAAGGCCATGTAGCCTACATTAATCTGACGACAAGTCCTGCGACGAGAAGGGACTACAATCTATGTGATGAGGTCTTTGTCAGAAATAAACCGTCTCACCTTGTAGCGTCTATATCGATGCATGTACATGCCAGTAAAGAAACCGCACGCGGTCATCGTCCAGCTCTGAATTTGGGTAAAGTACGTCGCGTGAACGAGTTTCCTAATCATTGTTGAAAAGACACAGAGCAGTCGTGATCAGACGTACCAGTCCTTCACCACGATAATAAAGGAGTAAAGGTAGGTGAAAGTCAGATAGAAGGCCATCTAATTTCTGGTCAGGGAGGCAGCAAGCTTGGTAGATAGACCGACAAAATCCAGCGCCCCGATTAGCGAAGCGCCAACGACGCTGTGATTGACAACAAAGCGAAAAGGTATGACGGGCGATTTCGCGCGAGTGAAGTCCCACCAAGCGAAAACGGGGATGAGCAAGATTCCCAGTGTGAAAAGTGCGGGTGCGCGGCCTAAAAGTTATTCTAAACAAAATAATATATACGGAACCGACTCACTGGCTTTGATGCCTTCCGGTGAATGTTGAGCCAGGGAAAGCGGCAGAAGAATCAACGAGGTCGACGCGCCGATGAGGAATAATCCTATGGCATCGAGTTCATCCGCAAGGTCAACAAGGCGTTGCAGAATCGGTTTCTTGGGTAAAGGCGGTCTACGCCTTGATTGACGCTCCGATGTGAAGAGGATGTAGATGAGCGGTGCGAGTCCGAGCGGAATCAAGACAATGAACATGGCATCTAGAAAGTGTTAGGGAGCTACTGGAGTGGTCAAGTACACGTACATCCCCATCGCCAGCCTGCATGTTCAATTATGGCCGCAGAAATGTTCGACCCGATAAACACGTTGATGAGGAAAGGGAAAGAGCTGAGGGATATGACCAGGCCGCGCCATTGGAGCGTTGTAACATCTGCAATAACGACTTGGGTGAGTAGCTGAAGCCCACTGGAGGATGCGCGTTTATCAGATTCCTTGCTCAAAAGCCAAGCAAACCTACGTGAAACCACTGCAATCCGTCAGCGTACGCTGGGGAAAGAAAGCTGAGCGCGTACATGGCGTAGAACACAATTCCTGCCGCTATTACCGTTATGTTTGGCGCGACAGTAATGGCGGCGTATCCTGGACGCGTAAGGAATCGTGACCGCGCCGAGCGGAACCAACTAACCGATCAGATAGAATATCACTACATCCATCGCGAGTCAACATCGGCGCCGGAAGCAACCGGCGCAGCTCACAAACAACACAAAATGCAGTTCCTCTCGACCCCACATCCGCGACTTTTGCGATTATAGGTTTGCCAACTGCGACTGCGACGAGATGAGAGACAGCCACGGCAGCCGGTGAACAAACGTTAACTTACTTGTGATTCCCTGCGCGACCTGAATTGTCCCGAGCAGGCTGGCAGTCGTCAGCTTGGGGCCAGGGAGAGGAGATGGCGCGTACTTGTGACGACCAAACTCAGAGACGGCGTAGCTAAGGTATGCAAAAGTGGTTGTGCTGTCGAGGGAGTAGATGTAGGACGCAAGCGCCAAGCTGCGGGGCGTTGGTCATGCGTACGGGGCAGACGTGCAAAAGACAAACGTGAAGAAAAAAGCCCAAGTTATGCGCCTGCGGTGGTCGTTTGTGGGTGAAGGCAAGGGGTGGTAGTCCATGGCAAAATTAGACCATGAACTTATCAGATACCCGGAGGAAGGAAGCAAATTTGGCGTCAGATCTCTGTCTGCCGGTCCTTCCGAATTCCGCGCCCCCATCGTCCCGATGCGCAAAAATCGACGCGCCTCGCCCAGTTTTGCGCCAGGCTGATATTAATAGGTATCACCGCAAGACTGCAGCCTGTCTCCAACTCCCATGACCCTCAACATCACCCCACTCGCCCCTGCCAACATCCCAGGCGACGACGAGATACTAGCAGAGGCAGAGACCCTCCTCGACTCCGTAACCACCTGGAAGGAAGGCAAGACCTACCACGGCAACGTCAAGACATATTCCCGTCCCAAAGGGAAGGATGATGGCGCGCCCTGGCACGCACGAGTCAGCGTCCACAAGCCGGAGGAGGCCACGCTCCTCGAGATGTGGGAGAAACTAGGTAGCGCTCTCACTTGGGCGAATCTCCAAGCTGAAGCATAGCCCAGGCAAGGACAAGGCGTTGAACGAGGCCAAGTTCATTCCGGACATCGCAAAGGTCACCAAGGTTCAGGATATCTCCGACTCCCGCAAAATCTGGACGCTATACTACACGTTTTCGCCGCCGATTATTTCTCCTAGAGTCTTCACTGTGGTTCAGATAACGCGATTATCGGAATTGCCGCGTTCCGGGTGAGCGTTTTTGTGTGCTGCCTTAAGCAGAAATCTGACTCTACAAGGGTTATTGTTTCCATCCCTGTGGACCTCTCTGGTGACCAAGAGCTCGCCAAACTCGAAGAAAAGGGCGTCCGGGGACGATATGTCAGCGTCGAGCGCCTGTTAGAACTCCCGGACGGCACAACAGAGTGGCGCATGGCCACGTCCTCGACCCCAGGCGGCAGTATCCCCACTTTCTTCGTCGAGGTAATGACGGTATCCAAACGATCTCCGCCGCTCACCATCACTTGGAAATCGCTCGACTCGAAAATCGCCGAAGACGTTCCCCACTTCCTGCAATGGCTCCATAGTCTCCCCAAGACAGAATAGATAAATACAAGGACTTAAGCAAGCTCTAGGTATCTCTCGACTGCGAACAATGAGCAAGATCGTCATCCAGACAACGCCCATATTACCTTCCCAATTGGTGACGGCTTCATTCCAAAGCTTGACCTCGTGCTCGCGAGTCCCACCGAAATGTTCAACGAATGTGTCGCCCAGCACGCTTGCTTCGCGGGCAACGCTGACCGGATGCATCATACGCGCCGTCGCGGCCTCGAGCGACGTTGGAAGCATCTTGACCTGTTGTTGGTCAATGCATCGTCCATAGAACAAGCAGTGAACAACTTGCCTTTCCTGATTTCCTATCCTCCGGCGTGAAATGCGATATCGGTGGTGTCTCAAGCTTCATCTTCTTCTCGATTCCGCGCAAACCCAGCAAGAAGATTGCGCTCAGTGCAAAGTACGGGTTCATATCCGCGCCTGGTACCCGGACTTCGAGGCGCGTAGCGGACGGCGGCACTGAGGGCGGGGAGATGATGCGAATAGACGCGGCGCGCGAGTCGTAGCCGTAGGTAATGGCGTTAGGCGCCCAGAACGCTTCGCCGCCGACTAGCCGTTTGTAGCCATTCACGGTCGGGACGAGCTAAACGGTGAGCAAAGGTCATGGCGAAGAAGAAAGGGCTAACGAGAGGCATGACTGGGTACGATTAGAGGCAAGCTAGAGGATGAAGCAAGTGCTCACTATCGGCAATCCCGTCCAAAACGCCTGCTAGGAACGCTTCACCTTCTGCACTCATATATCTCGCGTCCTCAAATGCAGCATCTTCACGGCCACCATTCAACTCGGATTGTTCAACAGCAAACACATTCCGGCCAGAGTTGTCGCGCAGAGAAACGTGAATGTGCCTGTGGACTCTTGTGTCAGCCGTGGCCGCGCCGCAAAGTCGATACCGGACCCGCTGCAACCCGGAAGCTAGAGAGCGATGAGCACGTAGAGGCGAAGATTTTGGGAAGGTCGTACGTTGCCCCATGGTTTGGCCATAAAGCTCGGCATTACGCCACGTTTAATGCCGATGCTCTTTGCGAGATACTTGAAAAGAATCGCATTGTCGGCCATCCTCAGCGAATCCGTGTAGGCCAACGCGGTCTCGTATACACCCGGACCGGTCTCTGTGTGGTGCCCTTCGAGGCTAACCTGGAATCGCGCGCTCTCGTCAAAGAGGTCATGGAAATAATCGTTGTTGAGCTGCGTGCGGAGCAGCGAATAGCCGTGCACTACCAGAACGTTCAGGGACGTGATTTACAGGCACACGAGACAACCTACTTCCGGGAGTGAGCGGGTTCAAACCCGTAAAGTTCTTTGCTGCAACGCTCTGCGGGGTCTCTGGTGTTCTGTGAGCGTTAGAATCAGGGACGTGTTGTCTGCTGTACCTTGGAAGTTGAAGTACTGCGTTCATTTAGCAGGCGCGGTGGCCGGAAATACAACGAACCTCATATTCAACTCCGGCAAAACAATGGCGATCCACCGCGATAGCCCGTTCCGTCGTAATGCGCATCAGCCCTCTCGGATCGACGATAAGAGGCTCTTGGGTATCGGGATCGAGGAAGTTGACGAGGAAGAAAGGGACGTTGTTCTCCCAAGGGATACCTGGAGAGCCTTAGAACTGGGTTTGTTGTGTAGGAGGGCGTACGGCGATAGGTGGAGAGGTCAATAGACGCGAGGATATCGCGGTAGCCATTCGTCTTGTTCGAAATGAGGAGCTCGCGTGAGTAGATCGTGTCGTGTATATCCCAGCCACTAGGTTTATTGAGGACCTGCAGATGGGTACGCGCTCAAGGACAAGACTTGCAATATGACCGAGCAAAAGCCAAAGTTGGAGGCAGCGGCGCTGAGGAACTTGTCCTTGCTCATGAACTTGCCGCGCAGGACGCCGTCGACGTCGATTCCGGCGACTTTGACTTTGATATCGTCTTTGAGGAGGTGCTTGAGCTCGTCGATGTTCTTGGGTGCATGGTCTGTCGGCGCCATCGTCGTGACGTCCAAGATGCGATAATTCGTACCTGTCAAACGCCAATGGCTCTCCTCCAAACGCTCACCACGCCTGCCCCGATCTCGTCCCTGGTCTGCATAGGCCACCTCTTTGCAGGCTCCGACGACGGGTCCCTGCGCGTGTATGATCTCCTCTCCTGGAAAGCCACCCGCGCCATCCGTGGCCTACCAGCGGAGATTTCCTCCGTCGTCTCTGGGCAAAGTGGCGACGTATGGCTTGCCGCTGGCCGCTCTGCATACGCGTTTTCCATGTCCATCACCAAGCTTGTCCAAACTATAGCCGATGCGACAATGGTATTGGAGCTCGGCGCGGACGAGGACGATGTTTTGAACGAGGTATGTCTCCTCCGTTGTCGCGTCGGGGCGCCAACCAAACCAGCCAGCTCGCTCTTAATCCGTCTAAAACGCACCTTGCGTTTAGCACAGACTCGGGCTCCGTCGGCGTCGTCGATATCGCGACTAAATCCGTGTCTCGGATGAAAACGCAGCATACCAGCGTTTGTTCAACGTCCGACGCGTTTTCTCCTGCTTAATCGCGTTTTTAAGATCTGCGGTCTCGTTCGATTCATCCCTGACCGGCCCAGGGAAATCGTGAGCGGCGGATACGATAGCGCGCTGTTGCACTTCGACTATATGCTTGGATCGACGCTTTCTCGACGCGATTTCAGTGCGCTGCTGGTTTTCGGCTGGTCCGCTCGTACTAAAACCTCCCAGCCGCCGATCCTGCGACACAAGGTGTCTCTTTGTCGCCGCCTTTCATCATGAGTGCGGCCCTAAGCACAACTGGGGCGATGGCTGCCGGAACAGCCGATGGGCGGTTATGGCTCGGAACTGGTGGAGACAAAGGAGCTCTTGCGGCAAAATCGACGAAGAAGAAGCGGTCAAGAAAGTGGGAGGGATTGAATGCAGACGATGAGATCCTCGAAAAAGCTGCCGAGGGCCCGCTGGTGGCCATGTACGTCTCCCACCTCCGAAAATTTTCATCTCACTTCTTGAAGGGCCTTCGCTGGATCGTCCACGCTCGTGGTTTCCACTCTCCTTGGGAACATTATGCACTACACTGCATCTCGCAACGATGCCGACGAGTTACAGCTCTCAAAAACCGCCGAATTCCAATCCGGTGTTTCCAAAGTGAATGCCCTCGTTCACTTTGACGAAAAAAATCGCGATAGCAGGGCTCTCTGCTGATTCAAAAGGTCTCGTCGAGATCTGGAGTGTTGCATTATAGTCGTACATATCTTACTTTTGCTTGCGTTCCTGCTCGTCCGCCAACTGCGCCTCCAGCCGCTCAATCTTCTGGAGGTACCGTTCGCGCTCGCGCTTCAACTTCTCTATGACATCCTCATTCGAAAGCGGCCGTACGCCGAGGGCGCCCAGGATGCGGTCAGCTAGCGGCGGTTTGTCGTCGTCTATGGGAGGTCCAGCGGCGCGTTTGCCGATGTATTTGATACGCTGGACGCGCAACTCGTTGTATGCCGCCTGGAGCGCCACGCAGGCCACCCCAGTCATGAGTGCAGCAGGTATAATCGTCCGCCTCCCCGCTAAGGAACTGTTGTGAGCCGCGTCGAAACTTGCAAGCTGTGGTCGCGCACCAGTTACCCCGCGGATTAGCCCTCCTGTCGCCAGCCCGCTCACCCCACTATCCAGAATATTAGTCTGCCGTATGCTCTTCCATGACGCCTCTTCCGGCGCTGGCGGCGCGAGCTGCTGGTGCACGGGAGTGACGAGGTATTCCCGGATTGCTATAAGACCGCGTTAGCATTGGCTCATTCGCGGGAGAGTGGGCGTGCAGAAGAAGGTCGCCGACGTTACAGCGCTGTTAAACGCTGAGGCAGTCGCGAGACGCGCGAAGGAACGCGATGTTGAGGAAAAGGTCGCGTAGAGACCTGTGAGGCAGCTGCTCGCGAATGCTGCACCGGCTGGCTTATTTAGGACTCGTTGGAATGCGAGGAATACTTGCAGACAACGAGAGTCCCGCTAACGACTGTCCATGCGCGAGAGCTTTGCGGCTCTCCCATCCACGATGGAAGTTGGCACCAAGTTGCCGTCACAAGTGATATTTACAATTCTGAGCTATGCTTCTCCTTCCCTCTTTTTGCGTGCGGTGAAGAACGCGGCCTTGTACACGTACCCGAGCATCGACTCCGGGTTGTTCGTGTATGTTGTGTCCATCGACCGCTCGTTCTCGATAACGAACCCAATCTCTCGCGCCAGATTTTTGACTTCGTCGAGGGTTAGCTCGATGGACGTGTCGTGTGTAGTATTGTTTTCCCAATGCCAAAGCAGTGGACCTGCACGCCTCTTCAATGCGATTCAGATAGTTGGGTGGAACTCACCTAGGTTGATCCAAACACCTCCCGGTGCGAGTATCTCGTACAAAATGCGCAAGTAGTTGACGATGTTCTTCGCCGTATCGATGAAGAAGCAGGTGAGGATCGCGTCCCAGAGACCGACGTGCGGCTCGTCAGGATCGGCGTCGCCATTGTAGACTTCCTCGAAATCGCCCATGACATACGAGAAGGGGACGCCTTTGGGCATGTCGGAAGGTAGCACGTCTGGGATGGAGATGGGACGGAGTAGCGCGTCGCATGTTGCAAGGTTGGAAAACGAGTGGACGTATGGATAAATCTTATAAGAGTCGACCGACGTTGTCCTGCTCCAAAGTCAGATAAGCCCGAGGTAGGACAAAGACACTCGCCGATTCAAAATGAAGTTGGATGTGAGCAGCATGTACAGGGAAAATTCGTTGCCCTGCGACGCAAATCCCAGTCTGGCTACCTCGTAAGCCAACCGACCCAGGCCAGCCCCAGGAACAAGGACGCGTCGATTTCTCCGCTCTGCCTCGGGAACGTCCGCGAAATGAGCGACAAGCGCGTCGGTCATCGGGGTGTAGCACGCGTCGCGTTCGGCCTTTCCTTCCGCACTCCAATCGCGCACGAGTTGCTTCAGTGTGCTGCGTAACTTGTCCATGTCGAAATCGGTGGGCTTGTACCGCCCGCGTTTGCTTTGGCCGCCATGCGAATGCGAGTGTCCGTGTTCGTATGCGTGGCCGTGGTCATGACCATGCGAGTGAGCTATAGAGCGGTTAGGCGCTTCAAGAGCCTCTGAGGACAGCGCACCATGCGAATGCTCCGACGTTGGTTGCTCTTCTCCTTCTGTCGGCTCCCCATCGGGCCCAAATATCTCGGGATCGGCCACCACCAAGCCCAAAAAGTCTGAATTCTTTGCAATCGCGTCGTCGACTGCGTCCAGCTTTTCGCGGTACCCAATCTTGGAGAGGATGTCTTGGTCTGGTTTCGGGAGAGTGTATAGATCCTTGCGTCGCCGATTATTGGCGGAAAGCTAAGGTGTGTTCTGTGGAATGTGGTGGATTGAAAGGCGGAGACGGACCTGGTACTGCGCGTATCCCTTGAAAGTGGTTATGACATTGGCTAAATGCGCCCTCTCCTCGTCGATGTGTTCTTGTTGTGGCGGCATGGAATCAAGCAGTGGGACTTTGGACCCACAGCGAGCACATGACATCTCTCACTTGCTCCTCGCCGTCATGCGTCTGGCTGTCCAGGTCGCGACCTACAATACAAACCTCCAGGGAGACGACGGTGTTCCTCAGTCTCTTGTCGACTGGCTGAGTCCCACCCTCCAAGTCGGTCGCAGCACGGCACCATATACTCCATCTTACTCGTTCTCCAGGTCTCCAAGTTTCTCTCAAACCCGCAACATCCTGCAGACATCATCGCAGTCGGCTTCCAGGAACTGCTCCCCTTACACCTCGGATTGTCCGGTCTTTCGAGAGGTGTCATCGACAACCGCAATGCCCACATCCTTCAGCAGATAGAATCGTTCACCAACGAGCGTTACGGGCTCATTGACAAGGTTGTGCATGGTGGCGTGGCCCTGTTACTCTACGCGCGCGACGGGAGCGTGGCCAGGACCGCATGCGACGTTCAGACTACGTGGACGGGAACCGGTCCCGGATTCATGGGCAACAAAGGAGCCGTCGGGGTACGCTTTCGGGTTCCGGGCAAAAACGGTGGTGCTGGCGAAACGTTTACGTGCGTCCCTCGACGTTTGCGACTACGACTTGAGAAGCGTTTATCTAGCTTCGTATGCGCCCATCTCACTGCCCATGCGCACAAACTTGCCGAGCGCATTGCCGACTGGCACCACATCGTTGGCACACTACTCTTCCCATTACCGGACGGCTCGCTCTCGACAATATACCACACCTCTCATCTCTTCCTTCTCGGAGACCTAAATTTCCGCGTCGTATTGCCCCCCGACCATCCACTCCAAGGTTCCCCAAGCGCGATTGGGCAATCCCTCACTCAAGAGAGCACCCGCAACACGTTCAAGGAGTATGATCAGCTCCTTCGCGAACGACAGCGCCCAGAGAACCGACTTTGTGTTGGGTTGCGCGAAGGAGAGTTCTGGAAATTCAAGTGCAGCTTCAAATATGAGATTGGCCAGGTGGATCGGTACAGGTATGCTTCTCGCTCCGTTTAGGGCAACATCCAATATTCTGTAGCGAAAAGCGCAGCCCGTCCTGGACAGACCGCGTCCTTTACACGACGTACTCTGATTCGCCAGACTCACCTGAGGAGTCGGCCATAACCAACATCCTCTACACGTCTGTTATCGGCTACACAACCTCCGACCACGTTTGTGCTTTGCAATCAACTTGGCATTTCGCTTATTGCGTATCCAGAAACCGATTGTCTCTGTCCTCCTTCTTCCCGAACCTCTCGCAACACCGTTGGATTACGTTCCCCTACTGCGCCTCCCCCGCAGACTATTCGCCGCTCCCGGATCCCCGCGCCAACCTGAAGCGATATACGGGCCGCGCGCTTGACCGCCTCATCGGCCGGATATGGTGGCTGCTGACGCTCCTCGGCGCCGGCTCCACCGTGGCCGGAATATTCAACTTTATTCTGGGAATGAGCGCTTGGGGCTGGTGGCACGTCAAAAGTACAAACGCAGCAGCTCAATAAACCGGCTAGTAAGTTATTCTGATTTATGGTCCGTGTAATAAGATCGTCTCGTGGCTGGAATGTGGAATATATGTAAACATTCATCTCTTCTTCCCAGGAGCGAACTGTGGAGGATTGGGGCCCGCAGAGTATGTCGGGAGCATCTGCGCCTCGGCGTTGTGGACGATGAAAGATGTGCTCCCGCTCGAAGTTGATGCATCCGTCAACGCCTGTTCCTCCGCTGAAAGCAGTCCCATCTCCTCGGTCGCAACAGCCGAGCCGTCTGCGTCGCTGAAGGCTGGAGGTACACTGGTGTCTGCGGAATTCGAATCAGAGTAGGTTGTTCCGTAACCCAGCTCCGAGTCGATCTTCATTCCACTCTTGGTGGAAAGATACTTCTCCACCTCTGAGCCCGGCTTTGCGGTTGTACTCGTGCTCGTGCTGCTCGTGGACAGCAACCGCTGCTGTTTGGCGTCCGACTGCGCATACAAGTCGAACGGTGTCACGTCCCTGCTCGACACGCCACTATCAACGACGTAGCTCGGCTTCTCCGTGACGATAGCGCCGGTACGGGGGTCCAAGCCAAAGGAAAGCCCCGCAAGCTTCCTGGCCAGAGTGCGGTCATCGTCGTACGGGAAGAGTTTCTGCCCGAATCGAGCGTGGGCAGTTATCGAAACGATGTGTGCGATGGAGCCGGGTGTGGCGGCGAGATAGAAGCGTCTACGTTGGCGGGAGTGGATGATGTGGATAGTGAGCGCGGAGAAAGCGACGAGGGCGAAGATCGCGGAGAGGATGTGTGCTGGGATTGCACTGCAAGGTCTGTTAGTGTATGTCACAAAGAAATACAGGCTACGTACGCTATCCACAGCCGCGGGACCAGCGACACTAGTCGCGCCTGTGTGGTGGGCACGTCGTCGTCCAGAAAATAGATAGACTTGGCGGAGATGCTCAAATGTTGCGTCTAAAAGTAAATTTGAGCACCAGCACATCGTCCTGAACCTGAGACTCACATATACCTGCTGTGTGAGGTTCAAGAAACCGTCTGGCTGCGCAAACCTTGCTTCCACTTCACCCAGTTGAGACGCTAGCCTGAAAATTGCACCCGAAACCCCGGCACGGATGGCGGTTGCGCGGGCTTGAACAAAAGTGTCAGGGTTTGGATCAAAGATAACCCTGTGATGCGTTAAGTGCAGCGCAAGCAGCAAGTGAATTCTGACGCACCCGTTGAAGGCACGGCTACTTAGTGGTGCCCCCGTTACATTGTTGGATCTGGAGTCGGACAGGTCTTTGTTCGCGGTGACATTCACACAGGCGTTGTCGTTCACCCGGATGGTGGCCTCGACACCCAGCGCCTTGATCGTCGGGCGACAGAACACGCTCGCGGCGCTATTGTCTGCTTTATTGTAGAACCAGAATGCGATCGGTTGAAGAGCCTTTTCGTCCGTGTTTTCTGGTCCACCACAGTTTGTCGCAGTCAAAGCGCCGTACTGTGCGGCTGAGGAGGCTATGAAGGTGTATTGATGAGAAATATCCTTTGTTCGACTTGTCACACACCTGAATCGAAAATCGTGCTCGCTTGGCAGCCCGACGGCGTACTCGCAATTAGACTAACGTTTCCGTTCTGCGGAGTAGTTGTGGCAGTTGTCTCTCCGGCGATACAATTGGGCGTGGTCTGGATGGCTGTCGTGTCCATGATCAGAATGGGGTTGACGCCTGCGTTCAGTGGAATCTTTAAATCGATATGAATTAAGAGTAGCCATCGCAGGGAAATGAATACCTCGAACTCTGCGATTGCCCATCCGTTGTGAACAAAGGGCGGGTCCGGTAGGCCATGGAAGACGGCGGCTTCTGCGAACTACGCGAAATCAGCGGCAGGATGATTGAAGGATGACTGCACGGACCCCAGCAGCAGCTTGAAAGGCATTCAAGTCCGTAACGTCCGGAACCAATCCGATTGACTTGACTACGTGGACGGAGAACTCGTTGTTCGTCTGCGGCAGTTGCTTGACTTGGATAATTGCGCCCGCAAGAGGCTGGATAAAATTCCCGATGAGCGTAGTGAGCGTGGAGAATATGATGAGCTACTCCATGGTCAGCCGAGTAAATGCAACCCATGGACGACGAACATAGTGTTGATATTTTAGCGCCGTCTCGATAATGCCGTAGACCCTTGCGGACGTTTCAGGAAATCGAGGTGTTTTATATGGGACGACGCTCACCCCAAACCGGAATAATTGGCCAGCAGGCCTTCCGCTGCTGTTACATCGCCTCTAGCCAGTGAAATATACGGCTGACATACGGGTTAGTTGATAAGCATTAGGGCGTGGGAAAATTACTTGAAGCTCTCGGTATGACCTGTCCGAGCTTTGCCACAGGAGCACAAGGGCAGCGACCGCAAGAGTCGGGATGAAGGAAGCCAAGAATTGAGGAGAGAAGCCCGTAAACACGTTTCGCACAGGCGTCGGAAATCCTGAAGAGCAGTGTTCAACTCTTGCTCGCGTTCCAAGTACGGGTCTACTCGCCTCCATTCTTCTGAGAGAAGTAGAGCAGCACCTGCGGAATCAGTTGTGTGGCTCGTAGATATTGGATCGCCCACCTCAATGAGATCTCACTGCGCATCACCCCTCTTTTTCTCCCACGGGTTTTCTGGTGAAATGGCCAATTACCGCCAAAAAAACGGCCGACCGTTATTCCTAGCTGAACATCGGCCGTTTCCGGCTGAAATGCCCGATTTCAGCCAACCGCTTCCGCAGCTGATATCGATCTCGGACTTGTCACCGACGTCGACGACGCCTCCCTCCCTCCAGGCTCCTCGTACCGCCGTCGTCACCGTCCGTCGCGTCCGACACCGCCGTCACTGCCCTCGCTCCTGCGTCACCGCCCCCGCCGCCGCCGCCGCCGCGCCTGTCGCCGTCTACTCTCGTCCTCCGCGCCGTCTCCCGTCGCTCGTCCATTGTGGGCACTGGCGTCGCCCCAGGCTACGACCCGCCCCGCAGACGACGGCCCCGCCCCTCTACCGCGCTGCCATCTTCTCTCTGCCGTCCTCTACGGCGCTCGGCTGGCCGCCACTGCTGACAACGGGTCTGTGCGCCAGCGCCGAATCCTGCTCTTCGTCACGAACGAATCGAGGGTGACGGCGCCTCCCGCACGTTTTCCGGCATGAAGGAAGCCCGTGCTGAGGCTGCGGGGCCGGGGATGAATCGAATAAAGTTGGAGCGGAGTATCTGGTCCGCAGAGCCTTCAGGTGCGCTCTACACTACTCCCTCCTTGCCATTCTCCCTGCTAACTCTGTCTAGTAGGCCTAATATTTAATTTCCTGTTTATTCTCCCTCGATCCAATCCATATTTTGCTTTGAGAGTGTTACTGCCCCCGCGTTGCCGCTGAGCTCGACGTAAAAGAAGGTCGGTCCCAGCTTCCTTGCTCTCAACGGCCACGTCGACGCTCTGGGATGGCCTCCAAGCTCTGCTACTGCTCTGTCTGCAAGGGCAAGCTCTACCAAACATATGAAACCCGACGCAATCATCGCCGCGCTGACGAAGAACGCGCTCGATCCGCCACCGCTTCCAATCTAACACCTGTACTTCCTCCAGTGCCTGCAGCTGAACCCGCTTTGTCGCTTGCTGCGGAACCTGCTCCCTCTCCGCCTCGAGATTTCGGCTACGCGGACTACGATCCTGCCGACGAAGACGACGAAATGCTCTCTGTCCACGAGGGCGACTATGGGTTTGGAGCTTCGTACTCCGACGCGGAGATGCTCGATGCTCTCTCTCTTAGCGAGGAAGGAGATGCTTACAGTGACCGTCAATTCCTCGACGACTCGTCCGATTTGGAGGAAGAACACGCAAGCGAGGGCGGCGAGGACGCGGATGGCGACGATCTGCCTGTTGGTCCGCTTGAAGACAATCCGCACTACCGCAGCCTCGAAGATATCTTTGCGCCGCCGTCTGACGACGAGAAGGACGAGGACGATCGTCTGGAACCTCCCGCGTTTTCAGAACCGTCGTATATTCGAAACGCGTACATTAGCGTCTACGCAAACTCCGCGTTCCGTCGCGCCACCCACATCCAATCCAAGTACGAGCTTGCGGGTATTCGGGACGCGCTGACGGGCGCAGGCATAACGGAGGGGATGGACAGCTTTGCGCAGACCATACGGACGGTGGAGAGGCGGTTGGGCATTGACGTCGACCAGGACATAATCCCGTTCGTCCTCTGCCCGAAATGTTGGAAACGCTACGATCCCAGCGTGCTCACGGACCCCGACTTCGAGTCCGAATGCCAGGCGTCGACATTGGACGGCGCACATTGTGGCGAAGAGCTCTACACTGTCAAAAAGCTCACAAAGCGCGCCAAACGCGTGCCAAAGCTCATAATGCCGTTCTTCCCGCCGGATCTTGCCCTCAAACGCATGCTTGCGCGCCCCGGCAAGTACGAGGAGTGCCAACACTGGCGACGTGACGACGACCATGAGCAAGCGCCACCGATTTCGCGCCAGCAGTGGGTCACGGAGACCGATCCTACGACTCCGCTGCGAGATATTCACGACGGATGGCGATGGCGCAATGTACCGGCTCACGTTGAGCGTCAGTGGGATGCAGCACACAAGCGGGTGCTTGATATCGTGCCGGAGAACCTCGAACCGATCCGTTTCGTCTCTCTCCCTTGTGGTTTACTGCTCACAATCAACCTGGATTGGTGAGTGTTTCTTTTTGTTTACTCCTTTGTGTCTGATTTTTGCAGGTTCCAACCGATGGAGTCCAGAATCCATTCAAGCGGAGCTCTGTGGCTCACCGTAAACAACCTCCCGCGGGCGATACGATTCCTCCCGGGAGAAGGAACCTTCTTGGTTCTCATGATACCTGGCGAGCCCAGCAAGGAGCAGCTCAACGAGTGCGTCGACCCCGTTGTGGAGCATATTGAGCGGGTGTATAAAGGTCAGTGTCGTCTACTTCCCGATTTCCTTGCTGATTCGATATTTAGGCGAGATGTGGAAAGTCTACGGCTCGGAAATTCCAAAGCAAGTCAATACAGCCCTGCTCGTCGTTTCTGCGGACGGTCCTGCTCGTCTCAAAATATCCGGCTTTGTGTCAAGCAATTCGGAGGAACATATGTGCATTGTATGCGACAAACCTTTTTCCTCTCTTGTGCATGCTCATTGTTTCGACCCCGAACGTTCGTTTACCTTGCCTTTATCAGATCTGCAGCTAACCATTTTTAGAGTTCAACTTCAGAGACGAAGACAAACAACTGCGCTACAAATTTATTGCCGCAAACTCAACTAACCGTGAATACATTGACCGGATTGCAGCGTTGCGCGGCGTCCGAGCCTCGTCTCTGGACCGGATTCCCGGATGGCGTCCCGTCGTTGGCTCGCCGACGGACCTAATGCATATGCTGTACCTCCGTAAGATGCCACTACCCCCTTCGTCGAGCAGCTGAATTTAATTGTGCGGCTAGGACTATCCTCCATTGTGCACAAAGAGATTCTTCATGGGAACGGCATGTTCAATGCGCGCGAGGATCACGATGTCTTCGGAACTTTCAATGCCTTCCTGGAGCACATCGAATGGCCTGGTGATGCTGGTCGTGTTCGCTCCCGGGTACGTCGTTGTTATTTTTCTTCTTCTTCTTTGTTTGAGGACTGTCGCCTAACATGTTCAGATTGGGGCTGGTGCAGGCAAAATCAAGGCCGACGAGTGGCGCAATCTCATGGTCGTATATCCCGTCGCAGTCGCATACGCGTGGTGGACGCAGGAAGGTTCCCTCGACATTCCTTCCGGCGATGCTCCCGAGAGCCAGACCCGCTCAAAGACGAAAACCGCAGCGCAGAGGGCATCTGAGCTTTTCGAGAAGCGAGCAAAGAAGAACGCTCAACGGGACCCAAACTTCGCGCCGAAACCGGACCCCGACGGCTCCGGAGCATCCACACGCGGACCGGAGCTACCAGAAACATTACCTCAACATCCTCCGATTCTGTACCGCTCTTCGCATCCTCGGCTCGCGTTCCATCTCCCCCGACGACGCTGTATGCGCTTCTACAATGCTTTCAGAAGCATTCATGTCGTGGGCAGAGATGAAGTGTGCCCTGACTCCGAACTTTCACCACGGAATCCACACGGACTTGTTCATTTGGGCTCTCGGTCCAGCGTATGCGTGGTGGGTTTTTGCATTTGAGCGTCTGCTCGGACAGCTGGGCCGGTACAATACCAATGGTCATGGAGGGGGCGAGATGGAGATGACCATGATGCGTTCGTGGTGGAAGGCCGTCCGCTGCCAGCAGCTGGTGAGTAAATTTCTTTGTTCCTTGTTTTGGATTTTGATCCTAAAATTTATCTAGATTGAGCTCATGCAAGCACTTCCTGACCGCTCCCCCGAGGACGAACGAGCGCTGAATATCCTCATTCAAGGTTTGAAGGCCTCTGCGGGCGAGGAGAGCCGTCAGCGCGGAACTCTAGAGCAGTATCTTGCCTCTCTTGCAGCAGAGGGCGTTCCTACAGCCGGTATGTCAAAAATTGACCTCCTTGCTTTATCGAGGGCTTATTCCTTGCGCAGAATCCATAAAACTTCCGAAACAATCACGCAAAGTCAACCTTCGGACCATCGATCGCGAAATATACGAGCGACTTCTCATTTGGGCGCAACACAACCTCTGGCCTGACAAGCACCTAATCCGCGACTACGGTTTCCCCGAGAATGGGATCCAACTTCTCTCCGCTGCCCGCTCGTTCGCTACCGTGCAACATCTGGGCACAAAGTACGGCGCTGTTGAACATGGACGTGGGCAGAAATTTTCCCTCGCGTTTGTGAACGGGCGCGAGGCGGTCCAGATCCGCCATATTTTAGAGATTCAGCTCTCCGACGGGACGACACAGCTCATTGCGCAAGTTACACGATTTATTCCTGCTTCCGGTAACCTCGTCGAATGTCTGCCTTGGTTTGCGTGGTACGCCTGCATTTTCTCCTGTTGCATGCTTGGTATAATTTGGACATCCTGCAGGGCATCAGACCTGGGAATTGGACATTGGGAATCGGGTACTGGAGAAGGAGATTTCGTCAAAGTCACCCAGCTCTGTGGTCGTTTTGCGCGCGCGAAGATTTTGGTTAATGATACAACGGCGATAGAGCTCTCGTTCTCGCTGGATCATGTTCGTACACTTATCAGCAGGGTCGATAGCTAACTTTTGGCAGTCTGGCGTTGAGCCCGCAATGCCAGATGACGACTGGGACGAGGAGCGCGACATGGAGTAGCAAACACGTTGGGGTACCTACGAGAATATCATAACTACAAGCTCTTTTTCTTCGATGACGACGGCTTTGCCGTTGACTTTCCTTTTGCCTTCTTCTCAAAATGCACCTTCTTCAGTACCGGCACAATCTCTGCATCCGCATCGTACCCATCCTCCTCGTCCTCATCCCGTTGCTTCCCCTCCGCCATCCCGTACAGCATCTTTGCAAGCGCCGCCTTCTTGTCCTCCTCGAGACGCTCAACCCATCCCTCGTTGAGGAACGCCGCAATGTACTTGCGATCTCCCTTGAGCGTGGGCAGCATGTCGGAAGTCAGAACAACGCCCGGCACGCGCTTGTACTCTTTCCAGAGGTTCTTCTTCCCCTCCGCAACCTGCATATCAGCAAAGGTATCGTCCAACGCATCCAATGTATTGTTCCACTGAGAAGAGGTTGGCTGAGCATGCGTAGAGCAACAAAAATGTACCTCGTCGCCTCTGTGCTCGGCCGAGTAACGGACTTTCTTCGCCTCGCGCTCTGAAGCGGAACCAGACGCGATTGAGGTGTGGTCCGTCGATTGGTTTGCGAGGTCGAACATGAAGTCGTACATGGGCTTCCGTAGCTCGGGGTGATGATTGCGCGCTTCGTTGCGACGGCCTAACTTCTACAGCGGCTTGAGTAAATCGACGCAAAGCGACGCGGCGGGTACGCACTTTCGTTTTCCTCGTGGTGAGCGTTTTCTTGCGCTTCTTCTCCTCCTGCTCCTCCGACGGCAGCTGCTGCTGCTTGTAACGCGACTGCAGATTCTTATACCTGTCCCGGATCGCCTCCATAAGTCTTTTGTCGCTGTACGCGTCGATAGAGGATTGCGGACACGCGGGATGAAGACGGTGTCCATCTGACTTGACCTTCTCCAGTATCTTTGCGTGCCACGGCTTGTTGAGAGTCCATGATTTGGTGAAATCGGGATTGAGCACTTGAGCGTTGTTCTCGGTCCTCCGCCAGAACACAGTCTTCCCGTTAATGGCGTACGGCTCGGGAAGCTGGGTGTCGTCGCCATCGTCAATACCCATGAGGTTCGAATAGACTGCGCGGAGCATTGCCTGCGCCAAGCGTCAGTTCTCGCGTGTGGCAGCAGTTTAGCAAACATACGTTCAGCGCGTTATCGCGAATCTTGATTTCGTCCACCGCCTGCTGCTCCTTCTCGCCTAGCTCCCTTCCCTCGCTCAGTTTCGAAACCGCTCCTTCCAAGATACCCAGTCGCTCATCCAGCGCTTCGACCGTCAGCTTCAATGCATCGTACTCCTTCACACGCTCATCTATAGACTCCTGGTGGGCCGCGTTGGAGCGCTCGAGGTCGGTGACGCGTTGCTTGAGCGTATCCAGAGCGCTGACGATGGAAGAGAGTTGCGACGCGCCGACAGCAGGACGTCGATGCGTGGTCGAGCCCAGCCCATCGCTCGCGATTACACGACTAGCCGGAGGGGCGGAGGGTCTGGGATTGGTGACCGGAGGGGCGAGGAAGCCTGCGACGCGAGATGTCTGCTGATTGCCCGAGCGACGCGTTGGAGCAGGACGCGAACTCGAATTTGAGGTCTCGTCGCGGTATGGCGAGCTGGATGGGTGCCCATAGTTGTCGGAATAGGGTGGTACAACGTCCGCGCGGGATGACGACGCCCTCGATGCGCGAGGCGATGGATCGTATGTCGACGCGTCGTACTCATACATGTCTGTACCATCCACTCAGCCACACCTTAGAATGAGACAAATGGCTCCACGCACGGTCATCATCCTCTGCTGCATTACCCTGGGTAGTCCGAAGACGCTTCATGGGCGGATTCTGGTCATCGCTTTCTCCAAAGTCGGAGCGGCGTCGAGGGCTTGCTCGTGGTGAGCCGGGCAGAGCTTGCTTGAGCTTGCTGAGGAGACGACTCATGGGGCAGAGGGGCGGCTGAGGGCTGTTTGGCGGTATTTGTAGGATGTAGTCGAGTCGAAAGAGGGCATCAGCTTGCCTCCGCCCACCACCCACCAGACCCAGTGCGCGGCATCCACATCGCTTACACCCTCGTCGTTCCCACCAACCTCTCCCAGCACGTCGTCCGACCGTCCATCTCGACCTTGGGGCCGCGGGAAGCAGTCGAAGAGGAGGGGGAGATGTTTTTGTGGGGAAGGACGACAGGTGCGTATACACGCGCTGTACAACTTCTCTCCCGCTCTAACCAATCCTAGTAGGCCTTATTGGATGCCCTCGCACCCCTGGTGAGTCCCGAATGTGCTCCCGACGGTGGTTGGCCGATATCTTTACGAGTAGCAGACAGACGACGCCCCGCGATCCCAAATCCCCTTCCCTATCCCTCTGCACTATTCAAACGCGTCAAGCGCGACGCGAAGACCGACTTTGCGATGACCTACAGCTGAACCGGGTGCCCGAGACGCCGCAGACACCGAGGACGGGTGGACAGCAATTGCGCCTACTACGTACGCTCTCCCTACCTGCCGCCAGGCGCAATACTATCGCAGGTATGTTCCTCGTCTTTCGGCTCTGCCAGCGCTGAGTTCTGCTTCAGCTAGGGCTGCAACTTAGGTTGAAGCAGGCGGACACGCCGCGTCCTCAGGTATGTCTTAGTGCTATTACTCGCGGCACTCGACCTTCACGCGTCTGCAGGCCAATCCACACACCAACATCGCTGGAGACTCGCAATGGTACGTGCTCGCTGTCCTGCGCAGAACTGGTCCTAACGATGATCAGACGGCATATTGTCGTGCCCATCCTCGACACGTCTGCGTCGGCAATTCCGGTCTACATGACCGCCGCGGCCGTCGACTCGTCCGGAGAATTACTCGTACAAGGTGCAGCAGCGCGCGCTTTCGCTCGCAGCAAACGTCGAGGTGAGGTTGGAGCCTCAACAAATCGGAGGAGGAGGAAGGGGGCGCGGCTGGCGCTGGACAGGGCGGGGCGGCGTGCAGCAGAAACGCGGCGGCGCGTGGTGGGAATGCGTCGGCGGGCGGCGGCAGTGGGTGGGCTGAGCCGCAACAGGCCCGACTGCAGGGCGCTGTGGCGCGTGCAGCGATGAGAGGCAGGAGCGTGGGCGACGCAGAGGTGGGCGGCGGACGGGAGCATCGGCGGGAGGGACGGCGGGAAGCGGGAACGGGTGGGCGGGCGGCGGGCGGCGGGCGGCGGGCGGTGGGCGGTGGGCGGCGGTGGGCGGCGGTGGGCGGGCGGCGGGCGGTGGGTGCCAGTATCGAGCAACTAGGGTGCGTAGTAGGGTGGGAAATGTACATTGATGGCATCACACCACATCACGTGAATTAGTACACTTTTAGTACACTTTGTCCACAAACGAGCGTTGGCCAGCGGTTATCGCTGGTTATCGGCCATAACCGCTGGTGGTTTCGGGTTGAAATCCTGAAAAACAGCCGATTATCGTCCGGCGGTTGTTTTAGCCGTTATTTCGTCGGTTACCGGCTGAAATCGTTGGTTTCGGACACAGAACAGCCAGCGGTTATGCTGGGGTGATGCGCAGTGAGAATAGCCAGCCCGACGAGAAGGATGAACAACGGGATCACGAATGATCTTCGAAGCGTAATGGGGCGCTTAACGAGATAAATCTCCCGCCAAGGATTCAAGGAAGGCGCCCACATAGGAAGATCGCTCCCCTCCCACATCCAACACACGACTCGGAATATGAGAGGTGTCGTCAAAAAAGGTCGTTGCACGAGGGGACATGGAAGAGAGAAGAAGGAAGAGTGGGGAAGAAAAAATATGACGAGACTCGGATGCCGCCGACTAATAGCTGGCAGGCGGGGCGGGGCTCCCGAGAACCCCGAGCGCATCAGTTTGGCAGGTCCGCCCTATCAACCCCGTTTGCGCCCACACATATATTATGCATAAATAGATCCCACACGGCAAAGCTATGCGTCTTCTATAGATCGCTGGGGGCGGACACTACAACCTGTGGAACGATGGGTTTGTTCCCACTGTGGACGCTTCCTTCCGCTTCGATGTCCACCAAGGTTGCGTCGCGCTCCGGGTGGACGGAGGTTATGGCCGAGCTCTCGGACTCCGCATCCGGTGCGACATCCCTCGGCAGACGCACGAGGCACATACAAAGCAGTGCGACAATTACGCTGCCCAGAGAAACGAAGAAAATCGCCTTGGGGAATGTCGCGACTGTCTTGACGAATACCAATCCATAGACCGAAGGTCCCAATATCTGTCCGCTGGATATGGATAAGCGGCGTTGATGACCTCCGAAGATACGAAACACACCCTAATGCCTGAACAACGCTCAGGGCACCGAACAGCTTTCCGGCCTCGACCTGACCGTTCTTACGCGCGTACAACTCCAGAGATACGCTCTGCACAGCCGGAGTAAATCCGGTTCCAAACGCGGTGATCATAGTCGCGCCGACAAATGCGCCACCGCTTTGTGCCAGAGGCATAAGCGCATATGCAATAATGTCGATAACGAGGGAGACGCGAGCTAGTCCAAGATCGAAAGATGGTGAATGCTTCGTCTTGGGGACGGACTCGAGGAGAGGCTGCGTCTCTGTGGGCGTCTGCGTTCTCCTTCTCTCGGTGAAGCGGCGAACGAGCTTGATTGCGACTATGTGCCATGAGCGGTATAAACCTTGAAACAAGCTCTAACGTACACGGAAGGACGAGGGCCATGAAGATAGCTCGAGTAGCTCCCATAATGGTCAGGAAATATCCAATCTGCACAGCAGTTCAAGGGAAGCACGGACACAAATCGAAATCCAGAACGCACGGCTTCACTCTCCCAGTGGAACGTTTGCATCATATATTGCATCTTGACGCCAAGGGAACCCTGGGCATGCTCTGTAAGCGCTTGAAACAGAACGAGATGGTACACACCATGATCGAGATAGCGAACCCATAAGCGACGGCCATGAGCGCAAGGTTCCAGTCCCAAGCGCCTCGACGGCGCTTGCGAGCCTGGGGTTCGTGATGAGGGAGCGGGGAGAAGACCATCAGAGGGCGGAGGAATCCAAACAGTCGCTGAATGTAGCGAAGGAATGTGTGGTCCTTGAGCGCGTCGAGACGCGCCGCTTCGGCGTGGGGCGCTTTCGCAGATTCCATACGCCGTTTGGAAAGCGATTCGGGTAGAATCGTTGCCGACAGGATGGCGTAGGTTCCGTGACAACATGCCGCAAAGTAAAATACCGACAAAAGGTTGTCGGTGTACCTGGAGAAACATCAGGGCCAAGTTAAGATACAGGGTGGTACGAACTTGATAAGTTGCCCGCCAATCGTCGGACCAAGGCCCAATCCAGTGAAAACAACACCAAGAAATAGTGAAAAGACGCGGCTGCGCTCCGCAGGCGTAACGACATCGGAAAGGTAGGCATGGCTCACAGCGCTGCCCGTGGTAAAGCCACCAAGAAGCCCTTCGAGTATGGGGCCTGCAAGAAGAAACCAATACCCTCCCAACCACCAAAAGTTCTTGGTCGTGAAAATAAACACGAAATCATTGAACAGAACGCCGAGCAGCGTCAGCGTTAAAAGCTTGGTGCGACCATGGCGGTCAGAAAACTGAAGACACGCTTAGAAAGCGCCGTCGCGAGCGTAGTATACGTACAGAGCCCCACCAGCCAGTTGTGCAAAGTCCAAGAACACCCATGGTGCTAACGATAGCCGTGTTTAGTTTCGCGACTGCTTTCTGCACGACAGGGTCTGCCGAACACTGCTCCACGGGATACTCCTTCATGAGGTTTGCCGTCGATTTGCCGATCGCGACATCGAACAGGGCCGGAAAGCGAGTAGGAGCGCGTTGGGGTGGGGGCATAATGAGCGGAGGCAGTTGGTGCTGGCGCATATCTTCAAAGATTTCGGGCTTGTGGGCCAAGCAGGCAAGGAGGGTGTATATTTCAACCTTGGGTGCCAAGGTCATACTCATGGCGATTGTTGAGACTGGAGTGGCGACGAGGAGCCTGTTTCGGCTCAACCGACGCGTCGGTAGATGAGCTGGGCTAGTACTGACCACCAGGGGGACGGCCGCTTGTACCACGGCCTGCTGGCATCGTTATCGGGTGCGGCGTCTGTCTCATCATTGACGAGAGTCGCTTCGAGTTCGTGCTGGGGGCTTGGGTCGACGAGTTCGCTGAATATTTCGGCGACCTCTCCGTCGACGGGGCCGTCGGGGAGAACGCTTGCGGCGTAGGGAGAGGAGGGGGAGGTGGACGCGAGGAAGAACGAGACATGCGTAGTAAGCCGGCCGGCCGATGGAGACTTTCTGCTGAGTGTGATGACCAAGCAGCTTCGAGATAACCTCCACCCACATGGTCTGTGCGCAGTTTTTCATTCCGGCTACCCTAACCGCCGCAGTCGCACACCGTCGATATCCCCAAGGTCAGAGAGCACCTGCATCCAACCCAAACCGCTCAGATGTACGCCAGGAAGTCAAGGACGCCCTGCGCAAGTTCAGGTGCGCTGTCGGCGTCGCATTACCGTAACAGACTGACCGGTGCCAGGTTCAAACGCCGGACAGAGGGGAATGGCGCTCTTGAAATCAAAATCAACAAGGCCCAATTAACCATGGAAGTGGTGGAAGAGTACGATGCAGTCAGCATCGAAGAGTTGGCGGAGGGTGCGCGGCCGCATTGGTCCCAGCCCATATAGATGCTCATCGTCGCAGAACTTCCGGCGAACAGCCCGAGATACGTGCTTTTAACCTACGAGCTGAAGCACAAGGATGGGCGTACCAGCTGGCCGCTGGTGTTGCTCGATTGGAAGCCGATGTCGAGTGAGATAGGAATGTTGACCTTGCATGCATCGGCGCTGTTGGATTTCCAGTCGACGGCGCGTAGCGCATAAGCTACACCGTTATCTACTGACAAATTCTCCAGGCGGACGTCAGCAAGGTCATCGAGCTGCGAGACGGTTCGGAGGGTCTGACGACGGAGATTATCGACGCGAAGCTTCTTGCGGCATAGATTGCGGCTACTAACGGACAACCCTCTACGCGAGAGAATGCTTCCCTGTATGTTCAAGTGAAATGTCCACTTTCGCGTCTACACCGACTGAGGCCGTGGGCACCTTCTATTCCGAACCATCTGTGGCGCCAGGCGCACCGTATAAAGCAGCCGCACGGAATGCAGCTGCCTACCAACAAACTGCCATGTCTGTCCTGTTCACCCCGCTCAAGCTAGGAAGTGCGACCATTCCCAATCGAATTGGTATCGCTCACGTTGTGTGCTATCGAGCTTATCGCTGAAAACACAAAGGGATGAGCGCGTTGACGCGTAATCGCAGCAGCAGCGAGCTCATACCGACGGAGATTATGAAGGAATATTATCTGCAAAGGGCGCGCGGAGGCACCGGCCTCATCGTGAGCGAGGGCACTCTCATTACGCGCCAAGGGTAAGGCACCCATCGTGAATGCAGCATCTGAAGCGCAGAAAGCACGGAATGGCAATGGGCGCCGGGAATTTGGAGTAAAGAACAGATTGGGGGATGGAAGACGATTACAGACGCTGTTCACAATGCGGGCAGCAAGATGTATTGCCAGGTAAGACCGGATTTCTACCGAGCGAAGGGGTCTTATAGCGGGTTCAGATCTGGCACCGTATGCCCTCCAATTGCCTTCAAAGCGGTGGTTGACCGTTTGCAGTTGGACGCGTGAGCCATCCCGACGCACCCGAGCAAATCGCCGCAGGTATTGTAAGTGTTTCGGGACTCGCTTTCAAGGGCTTGACGCCTTCCAGCCGGTCTATGCGCCGTCAGCGATTGGCGCCCGTGGCGGCAAGTTCCGCTTCCTGGAAGGCAAGCCTGGATATGTCAAGGTGACCGTATTGCCCAGCCTGTCGACCAAACATTCACGGAGCGTAGCCCTCGGAACTTCCTGACCCAGAGGTTATCATCGAGCAATTCAAGACGGCTGCCATCAACGCGAAAGAGGCCGGATTCGATGGGGTTGAATGTGCGGACCCAGTTTTGTGTTTAGGCAGCAGTTGATCCCTATAGTGCATGGGGCAAACGGCTACTTGGTTGCGCAGTTCCTTGACTCCAATGCTAACCAGCGTACGGACAAATGGGGCGGGAGTCCTGAGAACCGTGCGCGTTTCGCGTTGGAGACTTTGAAGGCATTGGTCGAGGTGTTTGGATCCAATGTTTCGGTGAAGCTCTCCCCGGGTAGGTGTGGCATTACCAGGTAGATTGACACTCACTGTTTTGCATAGCGGGAGGCTACAACGACATGGGGATGCCTCTGGAAGAAACTGTCGCAACGTATGGTTACCTGCTAACCGAGGCGGACAAACTTGGGCTTGCGTATGTGACCCTTGTCCGCTATTCCGAAGGGATGGACCCGGAATATGACGGTACGAGTTTGACCTTTTGGATACCGCGTATGTCATGAGATGGCGCAGGCAAACGGCGAGCTACCAAGCATGATGTTGTCGGGACGTTTGCGCCGTTTTTGAAGAAGACTCCGCTCTTCATCAACGCCGGAGTGACGCCTGCGGAAGCCGAACAGCTTGTGAGCAGCGGCGTTGCGGCGGGAGTGTTCTTCGGCATTCTCAGTGTAACACACCCGGACGTTGGAAATCGAATCAAGACCGGCAAGAGTCTCGATAATGTCCCAGATTTCGCGCATCTCTACGGTGCCGGACCGGAGACGGATACTACTGTAGGTTACACGGACTACAAGGCGTCGGAGTAGCGCGTAGTGTTGGTAGTAGATCGCGTATGGAAGTACCTTTGCGTTCCTGGAATCGCGGTTGCAGATCAAGGGGTAGATTTCACTCGGTGAAGATAGATAGCCGTTTGTGGCGCGAGATAGAACGAGGAATGGCGTCTTGAGGGTGTTTGGCGCGTGTTGAAGACGCGCGGAAGTTTGGGTTGGTCGGGGCAGATGCTTGATGTCGAATACAGGGTGCAGACATATCAGCATGTGCGAAACTTCTTCTTTCCGGACGACGAGTACGAACGGCAGCGACGACGAGGACCGAGGTGCGGCGGGGTTTACGTTGTGGTGGTGCTAATTCAAGCGGTGTCTGGCAGAACAAATCCGCCTGTTCGACCAACCCTTTCTTGCCTTCTTCCGCTTTCGATTGTTTTTTCAGTGAGGGCCGTCCATGTCGGCGGCGACCCAATGGACTACATCCGAACTGGCTCGGTGGACTAGATTCGCTCAGCGGGGCGGCATTGGTCGATGTGCAGCAGTCCAGGACTGTGTGGCGGAGGCCGCAGAGGATTTAATGTTCCTCAAGGTGCGCCCCCGCTTGCTCGCCATTGTTCACGACCAACTCCGTCGCAGAACGATGAGATTATCGTTCTCATGCAGCTGGCCGATGAGGACAACATGTACTTGGTATGTTATATCCCCGCCCGCACGAAGCCCGGTCGCTCAAGCTCGGTAGGGTTATTGCGAGGGAATCGTTGGACGTTTTCGCGGTCAAGATGTTCGCTTCCTCTCCAAGCTCAAGAAGCCTGTAATGACCAAACGCTCGTCCGTCTCGGTCTCGGGCAAAAACACGCCCACCCCTTCGACTCTATCGCCCAGCCCCGTACCTTCTCCAGGCTCGGATTCCTTTCATCCACCGTCCCAAATGCGCTACCAGCCGCCGCCCTCTACCTCGTCCGAAACTTTGCCCAGAAGCGCGAGCTACTCTACAAACTCGGTATCGACCTCGACCTCGCTCTCTACCTCCCTTTCGTCCTCGTCTCTCCCCGACACCCCGGCAATCGTTTATACATCCCCGGAACAGCCCGTTCGGTCGCTGACGGTCGAAACATCCAGTTCGCCCATTGACACCGACGTCAACGGTAGCGCATATCTTGCTTCGAATGGAGACGATTCCGAGACGTCTTCCGATGCTTCCCCCACACGAAACCGAAGGTCGGAGACTGCCGCGGTCGAAATGTGGCCGATTTCCCCCCTCTTCAGCTCTGACGCGCAAACCCGTCAACGGTTCACGACTAGCAGTTTCAATGCAGACTGTGGAAAGCGAAGAGAGCGAGCGGGAAGAGCCTGAGCAGGAACCGGGCACCGGAAGCAGTGATGAGCAGTATAGTCCTCAGGACGGCGAATGGGTGCATGTGCCGGAGACGTTGCCATTGCAGGTCGTCAAACTCAACTCCCCGACGGCGTCTATGCCGCCATCTCCGTACCAGTCAATGTCTGCGGCATTCGAAGAACCGGGGACAAAGTCTTCACATCCCGACCTCGATTCCGCTAGCGGCACGGATTCTGCCTCCGAGTACGGTAGCTCAGAGGGCGAGAATGACACTACGACAAAGTTTCCGTTACCGCCAGACCGCCGAAGCCATTCCCCGACTTCTCCGCGTCTAATAGACGTCAGCCAACGCTCCTCGTATTCGTCCGTCCAACGCCGACGTGCAGGCAGCGATCCAACGCGCGCTTCCGTCATTGCGCCCTCGTTGCATGGTTCGGAAGATGGTGAGGTCGGGATCGGCCTTTCCTTGCTCCAGGGCCTCGCCTCCGCCGATGGCGACGCGTCGTCCGACGAGGATGGCGATATGGCGCCCCTTTCCGCCGAACGGAACCAGAAGCGCCAGAGTGCTGGCTCCTCGGCCCGCAGTGTTCCTCCACACGCAGAGGATTGGGACGGAGCCTCGATATATGACAACTACTATCGATTCTCGAGGTTTTCCGTCAATCCCAGATCCTCTGGGTCTACCTTGGCGTCGACCTCGATGAAGAAGTCATCGCGACTTTCGTACGGCTCTCAACGCGGAATTCCCGGTCCTTCCACAGAAGCTGTGCCTCCGATTCCGGTCGATCTTCGTCAGGAACCGGAGAGCAGCGCCAGGAGCGAGAAGACGCGTTCAGTCGATTCGGATGCTTCGGTTTACACACAAGCATCTAAACGAGAATCCATTGACCCCGCCCGTCTATTCGCTCAAGTTTCCGCGCCGACCAAACATCGCCCGGCTTCTTTGGAATTGGTGCAAAGCAACGGAGAGCCGTCACCGCTCCTACATACACGTTGGGGAAGTCCGAATAGCTCTGCGTCGCCGCCTTCGGCGCAGACAGGCTTTTTTGACCTTGGCTCTGGGCTGGCTTCGGCGTCTAGCGGCAGCATCAGTCCTGGCGGCGCAGCTAGCATATTGAGGCAACGAATAGAGCTTGAACGCGGTAGTCCAGCGGGGAGTAATTACACCGATACAGAACCGCAAGAAGAGACCGGTTTGGGCAGCGGTATTGTGATTGAGGACGACGAGGAACCGCCTCCGCCTTCGATTACGGATGGACCAACGTCCGAGTCGCCTGATGACGAGTTCGTAGAAGATATGGAACTAGAGGACGATTCCGCCCAGGAACCAGAGCCTGGGCACGAAGCCCTCGCACCCCTCGTAATCGCCGACTCTCTTCCGCCTCCAAATGCGACTTGGACCGCGCCGCCATCTACTGCATCAACATCCCCGCCTTCATCAGTTGCAGCGACCCCACTCTCGCCTTCTTCCCCAGCCTCTCCCGAAATCCCTCAACCTCCGCCGCTCCAATCCCCATCTGCCCAACATCAACCAAAGCCCTCGTTATCCGAACTTCGAGGCTACATGCAGGCAGCAGAAAATTCTCCATGGGACCCGTCAGCAGGGCGGACCAGCTTATTCCTACCACATCCTAATGCCCCCAAGCCGCCGCCAATGGCCAGTAGTCAAGAAGGTCCTATGTACATTCGTGCCCCGCCTCCGCCCTCTCAACAACAAAGCGAGAGTGTGGTGAACATAATCAAAATGTCAATTGGGCGTTCTGCGGTCACCAGGGTAATGCCGACAATCTACGGCCGCGTCGACGGAGACCTCGGGAGTGCGACAGGACCGGTTCGGGTTACCTTCAGTATCGACCCGCCACCGCCATTGCCTCAACTCCCAAGCCAAATCCCGTTCAGAAATGGTGGTGTTTCTCCAGCTCCACCGCCTCCGAAGCCGATCGCGATTCCTTCGCCGTCACCGAGGCGAAAGGCGTCATCGGGAGGAGACTCGGAGGCATCACCGACACCCACAACCCAGCCGGGCTCCCCAGCTAGTACTCCCAGGCCTCCAGGGCGGTCTCCAATCGCATCTCCGAGTCCGGGCTCCGCTGTACCGACCAAGAGTTCCCCATTGGCAGCGTCTAGCACTCCAGCAAGCGAGCAACGACCTAGTGTTATCCCACGGCCTAATTTCTTCCCCAAAGCCGGCACCGCTCGTCCGCGGTCAAGGAGCTTTAGTGGCTTCAATACCTCTCAAATCTCTTCTCCGCTACCCTTATCGTAAGTCGATATCCCAAAAAATGCTTATTTTCGATCTAATATTTCCTGGCAGCAAAGAGGAGCCGGTGAAGACAACCCATGCTCAGAAACCGTCCAGGTCTATGTCGACGCTGGCTGCGCCGGTATCAGCCTCTTCGACATCCGCTCCACCATCTTCGCCGCCTTCACTAGGGAAACACGCCTCCCGTTCCTCCTTACGATCGGCTCATGCCCCGTCGCCGCTCTCGCTACCGCAGAACAACAGTGTGCTGGGCGTCCGCGGAAACATGCCTCGCTCGCCAACCAGTCCATTAGCGCTCTCTCCGGTTGCCCCATCGCCCGTTTCGACGCGCCAGCTCCGACAGACGGCTTCCCGCTCGACGTTGAACGAGCCGTCCCATTCACAACGGCCCTCATTTTCCCGCAATACTCCCTCGTCCGATTCTTCAGCTGCATCGCCGATACCGACGCGGAACGAATCCGTGTTACCAAACTCGGACCGCCCATCTATGGACATCGACCCCACTAATCGTGTTCTCTCTCCCACTGGAACACGCGAGGCTTTGCGGCATAAGCTGTCGTTGCCCAATCTCCGCCGTAACCAAAGTCGGCAAAGCACCGACTCGCCATCACCCGGTCTCAACGATACGGTGCAGATTGAGAACATGGACTTTGAACTCATTCGTCCCAACGTATCTGTTTTCGACCAACAGGGGTCGGGAAGGAGCAGCGAGGATTCGTCCTTGGGAGGCGGACGAGATCCTTCCATGGACGGACGCGCTTCCAATATTGGAGATGCCCGAGGAACCGATAGTCCTGCGTTGTCGATTTCCTCAAGTCAAGCTCCCTGGTCATCGTCGTCTGACAACAACTCGATCGATGCCCACCGGCAGCGCGAGTTGAAATGGGTGTCTCTCATGGGCGCGGTTCCTCCGGCGCAAGCCAAGAAGAACAAGAAGGTCAAGAAGTTATTGATGGATGGGAGTGTCCCATCGTCCGTGCGATTCCTTGTCTGGTCCCATTTGACCGACGGGAAGGCGAAAGCGATCCCCGGAGTATACGCACAACTTGGAAAACGAGCTCGCGTAGCTGCTCTGGATACCATCGAGCGCGACGTTCAACAATGCTTCTCAGACCACCCGCACATGCATAGCAGCCAGGGCTCGCTGGTAACTGTCCTGCAGGCCTACTTGACGATGGTTCCCGATGTCCAATACTCGAAAGGTACTTGCAACCAGATTTACCTTGCGGGTTTAACATCTGTTCAGGACTCACTCTCATTGCCGGTCATCTCGTAGCCCTTTCGCCCGAGGAAGACGCGTTCTGGATCTTCGTTTCGGTTATGGACTCGTACCTGCGCCCGTACTTTTCCTCGAGTACTACTCAGCTGGAAGTCGACGCCGCTTTGTTCAGTCGCGCTCTAGAGGCCAACAACCCACAACTTGGCAAAAGGGTTCTAGTCGAGCTTGGAATCAACCCCGTCGACTTGTGTCGACCGTGGTACGTGTGCTCTTTCATCGTATCCGCAGCTAATCGACTCTAGGTTCACAACATTATTCTCTGACGCCCTTCCCCTCGAATATCTGAACAGAGTTTGGGACCTGTTCCTTTTCGAGGGTATGCAGGTCGTCAAGCCTTGAATATCTCAACTAACCTCGTCGTCCAGGCATTCCGTTCTTGTTCCGCGTGTCGCTGGCGCTGTTCCAATGTTGCCGTAGACCACTTCTTGAAGCCAAGAGCGTCGACCATCTCTTCCACATTCTTGTGCAACCTCCGCCAAATCTTCTTCCCCCGTCACCGGACGCGCTCATTGGGCTTGCTTTTTCTGTCAAGCTGAAGGATGACGATCTCCGCAAGCAACGGGTCAAAATGGAGGCGCAGGTCAAGCGCCAGACTCAAGTCCCGCGCGGTAACCCTGCTGCCTCTCGTTCGCTTTCTATTCCGCGCGTCTAGCGCGGCAATCCTGCTATCTAATTTGCTGATATCCCCTCACCAGTCTAGACCTTCCGTACTTGGCTTGGTTCACTCGTCGTCGTTTGGATTCGATCGTACATGCACTATTCCGCGCAATTACCCCACGTTTGCAATACCACCTGTATCACTACCACTCGTACAAACCAAACCATGTCGAATCCCGCTAGGATGTTTCTGACGGCGAAGGCGGCCACGGCCCTGCCTTGAGCGCGTCTCGTTCCGCAGCACGCATTAGCTCTCCAATCTCTCCCTCTTTGTCGAGGTCCATCGGCTGCAGGTCGCGGTCCATGTTTTCGCCGAACCGCTTGACCAGTCCTGGAATCTCCGCGTGTATGTCGACCTTGCTCCCTGTCCAGCTTTCCACCGACCCCGCCCGAACATCCGCAAGCCCACACGCCACGACCTGGTCAAACCATGCCAGCGGCTCATTCGTGATATTCACCGCAAAGCCATGCGTCGTCAGCCGGTGGCGCACCTGGACGCCTATGCTCGCGATCTTGGTGTTGCCGTCGAGAAACACGCCGGTGTGCTCCGACGGCGCGTGTGTTATTCCATGCGCCTCGCGAAGGTGTTGCTGCAGCGTTTTCTGCATGCGGCAGACGTAGTCGCGGACGGGCATCGGCGGAGAGGAACGGGCAAGGTCGAATAGTGGATAGCCGACGATTTGGCCGGGTCCATGAAAGGTGAGCTCTCCTCCACGCGAGGACGCGACAAAGTCGGCACCCATGCGGGTCAAGCGAACGCGTTCATCGTGTGTTGATTCTTCCGACTGGCGGCGACCGGAGGTATACACAGGACGGTGTTGGAGGAGGAGCAGGATGTCTTTGTGGGCAGCAAGCTTGCGCTGGACTAGCTGAAGCTGGTGTATTCGCTCCTGCAGGGCAAGGGTCTGCGTATACGGTAACGGAGTGCGAAAGTAGTGGTACACCGCAGGAAACATTACTTAGTCAGAAACGCGCCCATGTTGACGCGTCAACCGACGCGTCTAGCTACTGCAATCCATTCTGTGGGCAAAAGCTATATATTATATCCAATCCACGTATCATACCGTCAACGGTGCGTTGTTGTTCTTTTGCGCTGCAGAAACGTCAAAAGGTTGTTCAAAAAAGTGTTCACCAACGCACCCATGGTGATTTTATCTCCCAGTGAAAGCGCGATGCCCTGCGTCTTGCTCCGAATCCGCACATGCCCCGTAATCGTCCCGTTTGGTGTTCGCTCAACGCTAAGGTTCGCCAACGCGTCCTCCCCAAACAAACTCCGCGCATACATGTTGGCCGACAAAAAGTCGCAGTCGCCTGAAGTTGCGCCTTCGGGAGTGAGGCACGACATGTTGGTTGCCTTCATGACGTGCTTGAGGTACTCTCGCGGATCCCTAGAGAGACCATGAGCCAGAGTTCAAACAACCCTCCAACACCTACGACATCGGGTTGTCGACGTTGACCCGGTTTTCCCACTCAAACTCGGTCCACATACTACGGAACTGAGCCAGAGTCAGACTGGAATGAAGAAAGAAGTCAAAAATCCATACCTGAGCCTCGTTACAGTACGCGGGCTTGATGTAGTCCATGATATCGATATGAATATCGTTCAGAATAACGCAAGCTTCCGCCATGTTCGCGCCCTCCCACAGAATAGACCCAAAGATGACGCCAGTCTCGGTCGACGAGACCTTGATCGTCGCCTTTATACTCTGGAAGCCGTGTGGTCCCAGGGTGTACACGGACGGTCGTTCTACAATCTTGAGATCACCAAGAGTTGCGAAATCCAAACAGAGGTTCTGCATGGTATTGGGAGTCTGGTTAACAAGGAGGACATCTACAAGCTGGATTAGTGGCACTGCGAACGAAAGTAAAATGCAAGCATACCGAGCATGATGTCGAAACCGTGCATCTTCACATACGCCTCGGCGTATATTGGGTCGGAGAAGCCGGTAAGTTGAGAGATACGGCTGAGGTTGGAAATGAAGTCCTCGTGCGTCTCGCCTGCTGTCGCACGACCAACATCCTCCGTGAACTACACAAAGATGTAAGGGCGATCGCTAGAATGCGGACATGACCTACGTCAATGGCCTCGTCCACACCCTTCTTGGAGAACTGGCGGAAGGTCAACAAATCATCGACTTGAACAGTCGCGACTTTGGAAGTCTCGGCTTCCTTCTTCTCAGCCGCGCGTTTCTATCGGAAGTAAGCGTTGTGTGTGTCGGAAGCAAATGCGGTAATACCTCTTGGGCGCCGAGCATACGAGAAAAGGCCGACTTGGTGTCCTCCAAAAAGATCTCTTGCACCGCCGGCTCAGACTCCAGTTCACTGAGCGTCTTGATGCAGTTCATGATCCTCTCGCTCGAGTCCTCGTCAATCTGGACGGTAACAAACTTGGATTGGCCGACACGGATAATCGAGGTCATGATAAGCATGCACTAGAAAAGGGTGAGTTGTGGCTGCATCTTGTTTGGTCCCACTCACCTCTGCCCGCAGAGCATTGCTCGCGGTCTTGTCGTTCGTTTTGGCGTCGAAACGGAGAACCAATTTCGTGAGGGCCGACGAAAGAACAGCACCAGTGAAAAAGTCGCCACCGAGAAGTAATGCTGCGAGAAACATTTAGTACGCGTCAGATCGATGGATTGAGCATTACTCCTCAACGGAGGCTTCGAGGCCGCGCGGACTGCCTCCAGCTTGGTGACCGAGTACGCCGTTTCCGTGGCGTACGTCCCATCAGCAAGAACCTTTGGCCGGCTGCCTGATTCGACCTTGGGACTAGCAGGATCGTCTTCCTCCCCAGCGGCAGCGTCATCGAGCAGCCTTTGCTCCGACGCGAGGATCGGAATCTCCCCGAGCACTTTCCGGACTTCCACCATCAAGGCCTGGATGTCCGGGACCGAGTCGACATATTCTCCAAGGATCCACAGAATACCACGGAAAACCTTGCCTGACTTGATATCGTGCAGCTTTTCCGTGAGGCGCGCTGTAACGGCCGACCGCAAGTGAGGGAATTTCTCCACCACTTCGCTATCGGAAGGTAAGATTTGGGCAGCAGAGAGACGGGCAACGAACCGAACAAACGCGACAACATCGAGAGCAGACGGGTTGTTGGAATCGCCCAAAAAGTCCATGAGGGCGTGCACGACATTGGCGGCGACTTCGGAGAACTTGATGGCGGTAATATGGATGGATTGAATGAGCAGCTGGCGGTATTCCGGCGCCTGAAATCCTGTCAGTGACATTACCGAGCCCATGTTGCTGTGCACCTTCTCAAATTCGGATTCCTGAGTCTTCTGCAACTGTTTCTTCAGGAACAACACTACGTCCTCGACGTTGCGGCTAGTGGTCATGCTCAAGATGATGCTCATCGCCTTGCGGCGGACATCTATATCGGCACTGGATATGGTTCAGAAACATGGTGTACAAGACTGAGTGCCAGACAAACCTCGATAAGATTTGCAGGACATCCATGATCAGCGTGTCAAGAACATGCCCGTGGCGCGACCTCAGGGTATCGAGTCGGTCAAGAACTATAATCTTGACGTTGTTGTCGGACTCCTTGATGACGAGGCTGATGAGGCAAGACGCGGCGGCTGCAAGGGCTAAGGAAGGACCAGCAAGAAAGCTAGCACGCACCTTTCACTGCAGCAGGGTTCTGCGTTAACGTCGTGAGGGTTAGGGCTGCTTCGTATTTGACGGCATTTGAGGACACGTTAAGCAGATCGAACATGCAGCGGATGTACCGAGGCTGGGCGCGAATTAGGCACGGTTCCGGAGACGACACGGCCACGTACGCGATGCGAAGAATCCTCCTTGCAGTCCAACCGGATGACCTCGATAATACTCATTTGCAGGGCTTCGTCGAGGGACGGAATCGACTCGTACACGCTGAGAATGTACTCGACGGCCTTTGGCATGGAGCAATGCGCGAGGAATACGAATGCGTTGCGCTTGCACGACGAGTCGGACTCGGCGGCGAGGAAGGTGGACATGAGCTCGGGAGCATCGGGGATGAGGTGCTCGAATTCGCGGTATATTGCGTACACGGCGAACACCGCGTTTTTGCGAACGTATGCGTGTCGGTGTTCGAGGCATGAACGGCAGGTCGGGATGAGCGGCTCGAGCAGGTCAGCATCCTTGGCGATCTTCTGCAGAAATCGGAGGGTCGCGCCGCGTATCCATTCGTTGGGGTGTTTCTGGCGCGTTGTTAGTTGGGCGGCGTGAACGCGTCGGGATTGCGCACCAGGTCAAACATAATAGCATTGCTACAGTCGAGCGTCGGTCAGGACGCCCATGGAAGGGAAGAGCCACGCACACCACAAGAATCATCTCCTGCTTCAGCTTGCCGTTCTCGTCGTACTTGGGGCAGACTTCCCAATAGAAGTGCAGCAGCTTTTTGAGCTGCTTATTCCGCGACGGCAGCAGGTATTGTATAATGGGCATCATGAGGGTGGGCTACGTCGGGGACAGTGAGTTCGAGCCCGCGAGGACTGCTCGGCGACGCACCTGTGCATTGCCGTTAATCGTGGAGGTGATAATTTTGCGCAGCGTGTCGATTTTAACGTCGTCGGAGCCCTTCTCAAGAGCCTGGCGGAGCTCTGACGCGCTGGGGTACTCGGCTCCCGAGTCCTGGACTACGGTATAGCAGGAGGCGTCGGACGCAGCCATCGTCGGGATTGAGTGCTTTCGTGTCCAATCACTGAGATCATCTCAAGGAGCAACCAAGTACAGACTCTAGCAATTACTATCTCTAGCGCGAACGTCCGTAGATATTAAATAAACATAAGGTCCTATAGGGCTGAACGTGCAGGTTCAGCCGGCTCATTATTACTACTACTCGTTCCAGCAGCTGGTGTAGCACCTGCTGCGGGTCTGTTCCGCCGCCTCCTGCGCCTGCAATGAATTTAGCCCCAAGCGCAGTGGAAAACTCCAGGAAACGCACCTCGGAAAGAGCGGGCCTTTCGGCATAGGTCGCTCATCGAGATCAAGCGCAATATTTGTTGCACAATGCAGGCCCTGAGCCACCGTCAATCGTCGTTCCTCCAAGTAGCATAACACTCTACCTCAATCCAGTCCACGACATCCGCGACATCCCTGGCTTGCAACAAAAACTGCTCGCCTTCCATCCTAACACGGATGACATGCTTGCGCTTGACATAGTCATTGCCTAGCCCGCTCTCCGCATGTTGCATCGTGTAGGCACGTATGAGGTCCTGCGGGTCGGGCTCGGGAATGTCGGGACCCACACTGGCCGCTCTTTGCTTGCCTTTGGTGCTCGATGGCGTCGCTGGCGTCGCTGGTGTTCGCGAACTGAGCATGCCGGATCGCGACGACGCCAAACTCGCGTTTGATCGCGACGGCGCAAGTGCCGCGCCACTTGTGCTCGCCGTAGGACTTGGGTTTGCGCCAAGAGAGCTCCGAGACAACGAAAACGAGGTACGTGGAGTAGTTGGCGTCCGCGGTGAGTTGGGTAAGTCACTTTTTGACCGACCATGGGAGCGCGGCTTCAGCAGACTAAGCCCCAGATTGAGCCGGGAGCGGGAGGCGGGTTGTGACGCCATGTCTGCAATCGAGGATGCGGACGATGGTTGCTGAAGCGATACCGACGACGAAGCTCGACTTCGGGAAGACGATACGCTTGACCGCGGACCCAGTGCCACTTCGGTTGTCCCTTCATCAGCGATATCAGGTAGTCGCCCTTCCTCCCCAGCCAGCTTAACTTGTTCTGCATCCTCTTTCGCAGCGGCACGTGCCTTGATAGCCGCAGCGGCGTTCGCAGCGGCCACCCCTGCATGCTGACCCGTAATGTCGCCAACACCAACGCGTCGTTCCCACCATCCCTCGCCTGCGCACTTGTAAACGCGGAAGACGGTGCCTTCCAGCTCGCAGAGGCACCGTCGCCATTTGCGATCCTTGGCTTGCACGCCTGGCTCTGAAAACTCCATCTTTCGTGGCATAACCGACCGCAACAAGATCGAGTTTGTGTATGGCGGGAGAATCTCCTTGCCCTCGTCTTCCCGGGGAACGACCTTGATCTGGGCAAGTGGATGTAAAGAAATCCCGTTCTCCAACGCAACAGGGAAGATCGGGGCAGTATAGGGCGGCGGAGCTGCAGAAACCTCAGGCATGGACCGTCGGCGTTTCAAAGTGCTGCTGCGTTGAATGCCATGTCCATCGTATGCCGGTGCCTCGCCTCGGTCGTCCTCAGTCGCCTCTGGCTCGGGTTGAAGCGCGACAATGTCGACCATACTCCTTGAAGCATGCTTATACATCTTGGGGCGTTCTCCGATGGGCATTGGGGGCATCGTCACTGTCCGCGAAACGATTATCGGCGAGGACGGCATGGGGGTCCTGGCATCAGATGAAGGTGATCGCAACATCGAGAAGTAATCCCCATTTCTAGGTTGCATCTGCGCCATTGGCGTCTTGCCCTGCAGGGTTATCGTCTTGGTGCTGCTTTGCGACGCCTGGGCGTTAATCGGCAGCGGCGCCATAATCTCACGCTCTTTCCCTTTGCCGATCCTGGCAATGGGTGAGCTAAGACCCAATCCTACCCCCAGTTCGAGCGACAACGACGTCGTATCGAGGCGCAGCGGAACAAAGGGCGACTCGTCGGTCTCTCCCGAGGTTCGCGTGTCCATGGACGGTCGCCTCGAATCATCATCCTCATCGTCCTCTCCGTCGTCCTCTGCACCTAGTAGATCGTCCTCGTTCTCCGAGTCCGATTCTCCCGCGTCAGGACCATCTTCCGCGGGTCCTTCCATTGCCAACGCCGGCATACTCCTCACCACCGCCCGACTGGGTTCTCGCTCATGTCCATTCGTCCCATGTGGTCCAAATATGACACTCGACCGCCGAGTGACCGTCTCTGGACTAACTGGCGATGGTGGTAAAGCCGGAGACGTAACGCTCGGCAGTCTGAGCACCGGAATGGCGAGTGGTGGTTGGCGAACAATGATGCTTGGGCTTAGCCGCCCGAGATCGCTTCCGGGAGACAAAGGTGCGCCGGGGTTGAACGTCATGCTAAATCGATGCATAGACATTGGGATGGAAGGCGGTCGACGTGAGGGCAATGTTCCGGTCATTGAGCGAACAGTAGTCGGCGACGGCGTGTATCCGCCAGAAGCTGTCCGCGTCCGAGGGGATGGAGCGAGCCCGTGGCTGCCCCAGGGAGACGCGAAAGTACTATCTGACGGAGATGTGTCGACCAATACGGATGAGGGTGGTGGTATTGAAGGGACGGGAGCAGCGGGTATGACAAGAGGAAGAGTTGAAATTGGAGGAAGGCTCGTCGCGCGCATTGGTGCGCGTGGAGAGAACGGAATTTTGGGTGTGGCTGGAGGAGATGGCGTCAAGGTTGATGTAGGGCTCGAAGGGGTAACTCTTGAGTTGGTAGGTGTTACTGTCGACGAAGAAGCGGGAGAACTTAGGACCGGCGAGCCCCAGCCTCCGTTGCTCGTCGTTGGAGTCGCTGGGTCCCCAAGAATTCTAGAGGATGTTGGTGAGTTCAACACGACATTGCCAACACCTCGTAATGTCTCAGCCCTCTCTCTCGCGTCTTGCCGCAGCGTATCTTGTCGCCCGAGTGGCATGACCAAATCCTTGCTCTCCTCATCCCCCACTGTTGGGGTCAGACCACCCTCTTCATCATCATCTTCTGCTTCCTCATCCCCTTGCACCTCATCCTCCGACCATCCATTACTCCTTGCCGTCGCAAACGAGTCGATCGACGTTGCTGATGCGAAGGACGAAACAGAGGCGCGGCGCGCATCCAAACCGTTTTGTATTTTTGCTGACGGAATTTGCGGCGAGACGGGAGAGAAGTGATGAGGATCCGCGGCCGGTGCCGCCCCCGGCGGAAGACCATCCACAACTGTATCAGGTGAAGGCAGTTCTGCAGGTGGCAAACCACTGGGAGCTTCTCGGCGGTCGAGGACAGGCAGCCCGTTGAGGGTAGAGGTGGTGGAGATTGTGCTGCCCGCTGTAGCATACGAGGAAGTCGTGGAAATTGTCGATACCGAGAGTGTGGCAGTTAGCCGTTCGGGAACCTCTGCGCTGGACGCCACTGGATGATAACTCCCTGGTCGCGATCCTGTTGCCGATCCACCGAACGCTATAGCTGCGCCGAGGCCCGCTGCGACCTGGGCACTGGCGCTGAAGATGACGCTGGTTGGACGACTCCAGTTCCGGCCATCCGCAAGCGTCTGGGAACGCGCGCGACGGAGCGGAGGCAAAGAGTCTCGGCGCGTCGGAAGTTGCTCCTGGGCCGCGTCCGCCGTCAGGACTGTAGTCGGAGGTGATGTGGGGGTCGGAGGGGTGACGGTAGGGAGCTGCAGAGCAGGAGGATCGGCGTTGAGCGACAGGTTGGGCGGTTTCGCGGGAGGAATTTGGGGAGGTGGAGGAGGTGCGCGTAAGGGACGTGGTGGCCGCGCTATAGAGTGTCAGGAATGAACGAAGTGGTATAGATGGTACATACGCGAGGCACGCGGCAAGGAAACGTTCTCGGTTTCGCTCCGGACAGGACTTTCGCTCCCATCGCTATCGGCGTTGTCGAGTAGTAACATCGGCTGAGAAAGATATGGTTTCGCGAAGCGGTCGTCCAACGAAGAAGTGTGGCGCATGTAGGGCCCGGTGTAGCTTTGGCCACGGTCAATGCGCCGCCGCTTCGGTTAAAGAATGAGACACGCACGACGGGTCCTTTGCTGCGGAGACGGAGGGGTCCTGCTGTGTGCGGGAGAACTTGGAGGAAACCCGATGGAAAAGTCTGCTTGCGCGAACCTAAAGGACGTTGGTTTGAGTTCTGTGGACGGAATAAGGGTTGCGGACATGAAAAGTGGATTGTGTCTGTCTCGCAACGGTTGAGTGGGCGCGAGGGCGATCCATGAGGCCCTCGAGGGCGATCGAGTCGCGAACGGCCAGCCTGAGCGCGTGGAGCGAGTCCAAGTCGTCAAGGATGTTATGTCACCCACAGTGTCCGGAGAACCCGCTTGTCTCGCGCGCAGATCCCACCTCTACATCAACCCAATTCCTCTACTCCCTTCACCAGTCGTTCAACGCGACCTCCAGTAGGTATACCGACCCCAATTCCATCCAAAATCCACCTTAAACGATCCCAACCAAAAAAAAAGGCAGCATACGCCAAAAATATCCACTCCACCACGCCGCTTATAAGGTAGATCCCATACACCGCCGGGGAACGTCACATGACATTTCCTTTTCCGGAATTGCTCAATAACTTTAGAATGGCTCAGTTTGGGGCAAAAGTGTATGACCACTTTGTAGATTGGGAGGCAATCTGCAAACTGGTCATACAACTTTTGTGTCAAGGTTTGCCGTTCCCGAGTTATTGAGTGATTCCGAGAAAGGCAATGTGATTTTGGCGCTGTGGGAATGCCACGTGACGTTCGGCGGGGGTGTATGAGAACTACCTTATGCGTTCATAAATTTGCTACACCCAACGCCTTTGTAAGAGACTCTTCACAAGGTCCCAAAAATAAATAATCTGCCTGCCGAATCCCCAGAACTCCGTTCAAGATTGAACACCGCGACTTTGCCTCCGTGGCGCTTCACCTGTGAAGCATAGCTTGCCGCCGGGTAGACCGTGGAGCTGGTCCCAACGACAAGACACAAGTCCGCCCTTGCAATGAGCTCGTCATTCAAGTCAAGACCAATAGGCATTTCTCCAAACCAAACCACCCCAGGTCGCGCCAGCGAGTTGCATTTCTTGCATTGCGGGACTCTGAAGTTGGAATATTTGCGTCGAGAGATCCTGCCTCGACGGCCTCTTCTGTCCCTCCGAGAGCAGCACACAAAGGAGACGTTGTGTCATACTCGATGTGCCCGCAAGATTCGGACGAGCACTTGACATCGAATAGACGTCCGTGCATCTCGAGCAACGGCGCGTTCTTGCTTTCGTTTGCATTCTCGTCTTGCTTCCGGTGGGCCTGCCAAACAGCGTCCTTTGCCTTAACGCTCAAACCGTCGACGTTCTGCGTTATAATGGCGAACGAAGAGTCGGGCGCAGTTTGATTGCGAATAGAGGGAATAGAGAATTTGGCCAAAGCAACATGAGCTGCGTTTGGTTCTGCTTGGGCGGCCCTGCGGCGATTCAGGTCCAAGACGCACAACATAACTATACCACCTACTTGACGCGCCGGTAATGATAAAATTGCCACACAAGCGAAGGATCGTCCTCGAAGGCTTCGGGGGTGGCCAGGCTCATTGCATTATATTTTCTCCACATACCCCCTGTGCCGCGGAACGTTGGTATACCTGGCTCGCATTAGATCACCTCAGTAGCGGAGCGGTATGAACCAGAAGCCGCAGAAAGTCCCGCGCCGCAAACTGCGACGATATGCTTTGCGTTCGCGAGAACGCGTTGAAAGTCAGCCATGTCTGCGGATGGCATGGATGGTGGTGGTAAGAGTCAAAAATCGCGGTCACGTTTCCATCCCACCATCCGCATCAACCAACCTTGAATTCGACGGCCAACATGGCCAAGACCTTGTACGCCCCACAACTCCGAATCTCAGCACAACATTAAACTGCACTTTTCAGGTTCCCGGAGACGATGTCCTTCGAACAGCCGCCCAAAACTCGCGGTGTACAGGACGATCGATTCGGCGGCCGCCGCACTCCACTATACCTTCTGGCGTGGAGGATCGACCCGAGAGACCTACCAACCGCCGAGCTCGCAGCCCTCGCGGATGCTTATCTCATGCGATGGGTCTACCTCTGTGAGATAGACCCGCCGGCGCGAATGTATGTGCCTCGCTTGACCTGGTTGTGGCTACTCAACATAAGTACTCAACCTTTAACAGAACTCCTTGGCCATCCATGAAGACTGCGGTGAAGCACAACGACGACGACGGACTATACTTTGTTGTGGCCACGAATCTCAAGGACCCAACCTACTTCACATTAGACGATTTCAAGCACGGGAAAACTGCGCTGCCCTCTGTGTACGACTTTCTCGATGTGAACGTACATGACACGTTCAAGTGGTATCGCAAGGGGATGAAGTAGATACATCGTTGTCTCGCGTCTATGCATGAAAGTCCTGCGCCGCAAACTGCAACGATATACTTTGCGTTCGTGAGGACGCGTTGAAAATCTGCGGAGGACATGGATTGATTCAACTACAGAATCGCGATCACGTTCCCATCCTACTCCCACCATCCACATCCGAATCCAACGCGTTCAGCCGCCGTTGGATAACCTGGTTGAGCAGGTTCTGAGGAAAGTCAGACCAAGTCCTTTGTGACGCGTTCTAAATTTACCATCCGCTCCATGCCCACAAACCTCGCAAATCTCTCCGTCCTCTTCTCCGGTGAAAGCTCCAAGAACTCCGACAAACCGATTTGGCACAGAATGATAAATGAAGCAAAGAGGTTCATCCCGTCCGCAGCAGCGAGATCGCATTCGCCCTTGGCCGGAAATCAATAGAAGAAAGAGTAACGAAAACAGCAAACCTCCGGGGCGTCGTCTTCCAACCACGCTCTGTCTCCCCAAATCGTTCCTCCAGTCTCATCGTTCCCCTCCAAAAAAATGCCAAAATACCTCACGAACAATGCGGCGTCCTCCACGCTATCCGCAAACGCCCACTGAACGATGCAACCTTTGTTCTTCTTCCCTGCACCCTCCATGATACCCAGATCGCGCCGGAACTTGCGCACCGCCTTGAGCACTGGTGGTGTATATGCGCTAAGCTCCGACCTCCGAGGCTTGCTTCTAGACTCAAACGAATGCGCTGCGGGGTACGCTTCGAAGACGACAAAGACACGGGCATACCGCCATGTTTCCTGCGCGACACGTTGCACTCTAGACGAAAGGAGGAGGTGGCTTGAGTCTTGCGCTTGTCCGGGAGCTGTGCGCACGTACAAATCCGCACACTCGGTCGGCAATGTGAGCATGTTGGCGAACACGACTGCGCTGTGCGGATCTGGGATCAAATCGACGCCGCCCATACCAATCTCACGCTCCACCAAGTCGATAAAGCATGTCCGCGACCGCAGCGAACGAACGAGACCCTGTCGCTGGACTAGTTCCATCGAAACCATGTACCGATGTTGCGAGGTCGGCGGGTCCCATGTCGCCGGCAGCGTGACCGTGTTCTGGTCGTACATATCTTCTGGAAGCGTCATCTGCAGCGACATCTCTTCCTTCGGGGCCTCCGGCGGCACCGGCGGAAGGTCGTCGGGCTGTGGGATGACAGTCGCCTTGGACACCTTCTTCGCGCGCAACTTCGCAAACTCGAATATTCCAAGCGCATGCGTCGAAATGTCGGGGACGGTCGTTGGAGGCGCATATTGCGGCGCTGAAAGAACCTGCGAAGCTACCGTATCGTTGATAATGGCGCCGGGATGTGGCTCAAACATGCTCGCGTAGGTCTCGTCCGACGGCGGTTCGTGAAGTCGGGGCTGCGTTTCCTGCGCGGATTCGAAAGAGAGAGCTTGAAACTGGCTGTGGTCGTCATGGTCATAGCCCACAGACTCATTCTCCCGCTGCAAAGGTTTGTCGTCGACGTACGGATCAGGCCAAATGGCGTCCTCATCGCGATATTCTGGAGCAAGAAATTCGAAAGCGATGCCAGAATCATCTACGCACTGATGTTCGAACTGCAATGGCGGACGTTTCGGAGATCGAACTTCTTCAGCTACACGCGCGACGACGACTTGGGATTCGGATTCTGGAAGCGCAACGTGCTCCGGCAAACCTGCTGCTCTTCTGCGCTCTTTTCGCGAAAGGACAATCTCACAACGAGAGATTTCGAGTGAGAGAAGGGACGACTTTCCCTCGAAGCAATGTTTGCTATATCGAAGGCTCCAAACGTCGCTTTCCGCCTGACTGGGGCGAGAGAGGTCGTCAAGGATCGGTTGAATCGGCGTGACGTCTTGCGAAAATTCTACGACGTCGAGTACTTCCACATTTGTTGGTATTCGGGTCTTTGGAGGAAAAGGCCTGCACGCGGCTGAGCCTAACTCGGTTGATAGTTGGACGACTGACGTCCAGCTCAAATCTACGTTCAAAGATGCAATTCCGCGCGCCGGTTTGAGGAACTTATGGGCACAAATCGGGAATGCTTGCGTAGAATCCTTGCCAGGTGTCACGAAATCCGTTAGAGAAGCTGGTAGAAAGAGACCGTCGGGAGGGTGTTGGTTTGGTGGAGGAAGAAGGGGCACTGTTCGTCATGGGCTGCTTGCAGGCACGAATGACCTCAATAAATACCTTCCATAAGCAACGGGCGTTGCTCGTCCAACTTCTCGTTCATGATGAACGCTCTGGCATCTTGCCTCTGACCGTATAACTCGTTGAGATCGGCGTCGAGCTCATCTGGCTTATGATGCGACTCTGCCTGTCCGAGGATAGAGTCGCCTAGTTCCGATGAGCGCTGTGGTCGTGGCGGAGATCGAGCTGGATGGGGTCCGATATGGGGCGCCAGGAATGAATCCAAGCTGGCCCAATCAGGGTGGTTCTAACCCAAGCAAAATACGCATACCTTTTCCCATGGCCAACGGGATCTAGTTTCTTTCTTCGAGCTCCGATTTTCTTTACACGAGGTATTTGGACGACTTCTACATGAGGCGTCATTGACGCAAAACAACGCAAAGTATCACATACCCATCTTAGCCGGGCGGAATGGCGGTGGCGTCGTATCCGGGGAGGACCAGAGCTCGTCTACCTGATCTTCCTGGCTTGATCCCGGAGAGGGCGTTGGAGATGGGGAAGATCGAATTGCTTCTACCAACAGCATTCAACAGCGACAAAGCAATCGAACGCGAAACTTACGCCATCCGTCGATTACGACCATATGCTGCTCATGAAGCGGAAGGTCCAGTTCCTCGACCTTGACGGGGGGCAAAATTGCCGCCGGTAACTCCGCGATTCTGTTTAGACCCGCGAGCGGGGGCTCGGCTTGTTTCATCGCGCCAACAACGCGTCGTCTTCGCGGGAATATGGGCACAAACTCGGGTTCGTACTCACGAAGACGCGGCGGCGGCGAATCCGGACGCGCCGCAGGGTCGAGATGCCGATTTTTGTACTCTTTGGGGGCAACGAGCACAGAGAGCAGAAGCTTCCGCACGCCTTCGCGCTCATCCGGTGAGACCTTCCATCCAGTATCCCTTCTCCGCGTCAGCTCGGGATGAAGACGCGCAAGTGATACGTACAGCACGTCTTCCTCCTTCACTATTTCTTCCGATATCGGCTCTACGGGCATTGCTCGGATCGTCTGTGCGTCGAGGAACAGTGCATGTGAGGCTGGGAGTGAGCTTGTGAACGCGTGAGTCCCAGGACGCGGTGTTTCCCGGCGCGCGCGGGCGGTGAGGATCGGTTCCAGTGGTTGGAAGAGAGGGCGACATGTTTCCGCTGCATCCCAGCATTTAGAACGCGTTTTGTATCGTATCATGCACTCACAGGGATGCGCCAGCTCTGCAGCAAGGATGGAAGGTGCCTTCTTCGCCGCGGTTCCGATGACTTTCTTGATATATTGGATCGCGTCCGGCGTCGACTGGAGCTTTTCCTGGAACGGGGGCAAAGAACCCAGGCCGTGGATGCGGGAGAGCGTGTCGAATGGATCGGGAGGGAGACGGAGGGCGGTTTGGTCAACGGTTGGGACTTTGTGGAGATATTGACTCCATAGCTAGCGTATTGTGAGCGCGGCGACACGAAGGGGGACAGCGAACTTGAGTAACGGCTTCGGTAGTCAGTGCAATGTAGTCTGTGGTGAGGTGGAGTTGAGCATAGTTGAAGAGCAGTCGGTGGATGTGAACTGCGATGAGTTGGGGAGACTGCGCGTCGTCCTCGTCCATGGCAAGCAAGTGGCACGCGTTTGATCCGCCAACCTCAAGTACAAGGTATTATCGACATCTTATCGCCACCATCCATTTTGCCCAGCACTTTGCAACCTTGCTAGCTCGAGCAGTACCAGCGACATATAGCAGTCGTTCTGCGCGTCCGTCATGACACGGTCAGCAAACTCCTTCCCTGCTTGCTGGATCTTTCGAGCCTCCTCCTCATTCTCCCGTGCCCATTTCAGCTTTTCTGGTAAGTCGATTCTAGCAAAAGCATGAGGAAGCTAGTGCGGACGAGCAGCATAGACGCACAAGTCTGGTCGTACAGGAATAAAGTGCTCGTATGGCTTGATCCATTGCGAGTGGAACTCTGTGAATATCGTCGACTGTAGACGTGCTGAGCAAATATGAACAGGCCACGGATTGAAGTGACCTTGAAAACAAGCGACCCCGACTTTAAAAGACCGAGGAAACGGCCGCTCCAGCCATGACCGTCTAGATCCATCACGTATTTGTACTTGTACATGTCTTCACGCGGCGCTCCATTCATGTCGAATCCGTATTCGCGCTCTATCGCGCCCATATCGCAGTCGCCATCGCACCAGGTGTTCCACCCAGTCAGCCGCACGTTCATAGTACCCGGGTTGTCGCGTTGGAGGTCGAGTAGTCGGAATCGTGGAAATGAGCGATAGTTTTCGCCCTTGAGCATCCCTCCAGCGACGCGTCCGCGCCAGTCTGCGGATGGGTTAAAGACCGTACGACCAAATCGCAGCAGGGCACACATAATATGGGTTCCTTGTTCTTCCATTCGACGTTATCATCGAAAGCGACATGCGGATAGGACGGAGAGCGGTCGTAGTAGTACTATGAAAGATGAACACCCTGCAGGGAACGCACACGATACGCACGCTTCCAGGGAAGAGAATATCAGAGAAGCAGGGATGTACGCGTCCCTGGCTCAAGATTGGGTACAGGTCCGTGCTAAATTCTTGGCTGGTGCTGTATATGAAGACTAGAACGCGTCAGTGAGGGGAGTTTTGCCGCAGGAGTTACCAACAGGCGGTATAGTTGTTTGCATAGTCTAAGAAGCCGCTATCAGAGTTGGGGAACAAGCAATGACCCTCTTCCGTATAATATGTGTAGGTTGGGTGCGGCCGGTTGGTGAATGGATGCGCGTCTTGCATGCTGAGCATGGACTGCGCCGAACGACCATCGTGAACGTTGACTTGAACGCGGCACTCGTCGCGCATAGATATGACCATGTCAAAGTTGGGCAGCCAACTGCTAAACTGCAGCTGCTTATTGCGAGCGACGACGTAGACCAGACGACGCACCCCTTGAATGGTTTTCATCCAATCCCGTCCGTAGCCGGTGTCTGGCGTAGGTGTGAGCGACAAGGTAGGGGAGTGGGTGCGGAGTGACCTTCGGGGTGTTTGTCCGTTATGTTGAACTGGTGGTCGCGCATAGTATATGACCGCAGACCCAAATACTCTCCTTTTGCCTATGAAAGTAAGAAGAAGGTCTTGCTCGGAGAGCAGCACCCACGATGCTCGTTGCGCGGTCAAGCATCCGCTTAAAATACTTGTGGTCTCGGTCTGTGAGTTGATAGAAAGGCTCGAAGTCGGCGTATAGCTGTTCGTAGTCGTCGAGGAGGCATTTGTTTGACCTAGCGTACGCGAACCAGCGATCGTATCCTGGTGGCGGTAGCCGGCCTGTGCGCAATCTGTATCTGGACGTCGCCTGGTCCAGAGTCGTGGATTGTCGGAAGAACAGCTCGTCGACGGCGGTCAAAACACGCGACGGGTCCGGGGGTGGCAGCTCTGGCTCATCTACGGTCGGAATGGACTCCGATTCGTGTTCTGGTGCCGCCGCCGGCGACGTCGAGAATGAAGACGAGAAAAAGATGAGAACAACGACGAAAAATGCAACGACGCCGACCACTGTAGTGTAAATACAGCGCGGAGAGCGTCGGGTCGGCGGCATTGGGGTATGAGGAGGAAGGGACACGGTCACGGCTGTGGGAGCAACCCAAACGCGTAATTTAGACCAGACTCCATTCAGGTAGATAGCAAATATCCTCGCGCCAATCGACACTCCCGTCCTCCCCTCGCATAATAACGATCTCCAGCGGCAACCGTTTCACCAGATCGTAATGGCCGAGCCGTTCAAGCTTGTTGCATCGTGTGGCCAAACTCCCCAATTTGCCCTCATTCCGAATCAAGGACCAAATAGACGATTCTGCGAGCGTCTGCAGAGACCCAAACCTTGACAAAGCGTCAATGTAATCATCCTGGGTCGCGCTCAATTTATGCTGACGGGATATGTGCTCCTTACTGCGGTGTATCCCATATCAGCATCCTCGCGCGTCGAAATCCCGAGCGTTGGGGCTTCTAGAACCTCCAGGTTTGGAAAGAGCTCTGCTAGTTGGTGGATGTTTCGAAGGCCACTGTACTTCCATATGCGAAGATCTCTCAATCGACTGCCGTCTATCGTTGCTAGCACCGCGAGTGTCGCTTCATTCAGCGAGAGCTGTGAGATACATTCCAGTGGGCGAGCCACAGAAAAGTCGGTCACGACCGACCAGGCAAACTTGTCGGATGTAATCAGCTTCCTCAAGGCTGGTAACGAACCCGGGCGCAGTGTCAACATCGTGTTGACTGGGTACCAGGTCAGTTCTTCGACCGTGACGTGTTTTTCCAGAAACTGGAGCGCTCCTCGTTCACCAAAATTTCCAAACGCGCCTCTCGTACTGAGTTCGACGCAAAGAAGATTTGGGAAATGAAGAGTTTCGTAGATGGAGGGGTCAATTGGATGGTGTAGGAGGAGATTTGAGAGATTGAGAGATCTTCCGAAGAAGCCTTGCGTCGCCTCCCTGGACTGACTTGAAGGAAGTTGTCGGAAGGAGATTGTTTGCAAGTCGCCGATTCTCCAAAGCTCCAGACGATGTTAGGCACTGTGTTCGGAGAAGGGAAGTCAGCTTACTGGATAGTCGTCCGAAGCTTCAGGTGGTCCGTCTTGCGAGCCAGCGATAGGAAGCAGTCTTGTATCGAGTATTTCGAGGTGAAGAAGAGTATTGGAATGCCGCAGGACGTCGAATACGTTGTGGGGATAGTCCACAACATCGTAGTATAGTCCATGCGGATCCCATGGACCGACCCAAGTAAGCGAGAGCAGCTGGGACATATTCCGCAATGCGACGCAGATGTCCTCAACCACAGCCTGGGGCTGCACATCTCGAGGGACGACGGGATAGCGCTCAGGCTTGAGTTGGCCGGACAGCAGCGAGGATACGTCGCTTTCTCGAAGAGTGACTTCGCGTATGGTGCGCGCGAGATCTGGACGTTGTGCGAGATGCCTCCAGACTTCGGGGTGGCGATTGGACATCCGCAGTACGCGGTAATCGGAGTGGGAGGGAACGACGCGCTCCTTCCAATGACTGGAGGTCGTCGCGAGTGAGATGAGGTCTCTGTGCGTGTCTATAGAGCACAGTATATGCTCAGATACATCGAAAGGGAGCGAGTTAAGGCTGGTCATGGTATGCACCAAACGCCGACTTCCTCATTTGGGCATTCGCGACTGACCGTCATGACCTTCGAGCCTCCCGCACCGTACGACCCTACCGACCCAAATGGCTTCAGCTACACGACGGTGGTCAAGCGATGGCCAGTCATAATTACAGGGTTCGCCAGCCAACCCGGTACCTAACACTTTCCCAATATCTGCTCCAGTGTAATCGACCGCATGCACCGTTTGAGCCACGATTTGTATCTTGAGCTGAATGAAACCGCCGACCAATCCCCCGAGAAGTCTCTAGGCCTCAAGAAGATCGAGGAGGCGAAGGAAATTATCGCCCAGATTAGGTGGGCGCACGATGCGTCCATGGCACACTGCTCTGACCGCACCTAGTCGTCTCAAATATGAGATGGGACGCGACCATGCGATGGAGTCCGGTTTTTACTCCTAGTCTTGTCCTCCCTAACCAAATGATAGTCCAATACCCTCCGATGGCGAGCCCGCCGAGATGTACAACGCCGAGCTCGAACGATTAGCGGCGGCTTCCGCGAACACCTGGTTTACGGCGCCATGGCTATTCGCCGAGTGCGCGCTTTCTCAATCGGACCTCCGCCAAGTCTGACCAAGCTTAGATGCTATCTGTAGGGTCCTTTTCGACTGAAAGCGCGTCTGAGCCCTGCAGATACCGTCTGCTCCGCTCCTATTTTCTCCAAACGACACAGTGGACAGCGTTTGACCCATTCTTGTCGCAGAAGGAGGAGACCTTCCAACACTCCGGGAAAGCTATCTCGCGTACGAGGCCGTCCCAGCTCCGGCCAGCACTCATCTGGATCAGAGATTGCGTTAAGCATGCACGAACTCGAGGCAGAACATGAAAAGGTGGCATTGGATGCTGCAAAACAAGTGGTTCTGTTCAAAGAAATGATCCAAATGTGTTTGTGGTCAGCCAGAATGCCATTTCTGTTCCCTCGATCTCACATTCACGCAGGGGCAACGCCACTGTATGTTATTGGCTGTTATTTCTTTCTCTTAGCTCTAACACGGGCAAGGATCTATCCCTTCTGACCCATCTATCCTCCGCCGACATCGACCACCTCCAAACTGTGGGTAAAGATGCCCAAAACGCCCGGAAAGAGTTCATCCTGCGCGACGATCAAGACGCGGTCTGGAAGCATATCAGCAGCATCCAGCAGGGCAGAGTAGATTTCGTACTGGACAACTGTGCGTGTTCGACCCACAAATCTAATCTTATCATCTGATCGAGTTCAAGCTGGTTTTGAGGTTGCATTTGGCCTTTACACAACCCTTGCATCACTGACATCCTAGTAGCTCTTCACCGATCTTGTGTTTGCCGACTTTCTCGTCACATACACTCCCCATGTGTCTAAAGTCGTGTTCCACCCTAAGCTGATTCCGTGGTTTGTCTCCGACGTCCGTTCTGCACTATTCTCTGCAGCACGTTCTGAATAAGTGCAGGTGACGCCACCGGACTTCTCAAGCACCATATCCTCTCTTCTCCGACCTGAATTTCTCTCACTAGAGCCTGAGGAACAGGCACGTCTTGGCAGCCTGGTCAAGCGTTGGGATCGCTATGTGCAAGACGGCGTATTCTCGCTTTCTGTTCCATTAGACACACCTCTAGGTGGCGGATCGGCAGCCACGGAGCAGGCGCGTTTCTGGACCGAGCCCGCGCCCTACTGGAATATGGAGACGCTTGCGCCAGGGCTGTGGCAAACGCTCAAGGGGAGCGATCTTGTCATCTTCAAGGTATCGTACGGTTCGCAGATGTTAATTTCCGCCCGCTCACCTCGTTCAGGGCGACTTGAACTACCGCAAGTGCGTGTTTGAATCTTTCTTTGTTCTTGCATCCGATCATAAACACAGGCTCACGGGCGATGTTAAATGGCCACCTTCCACCGAATTCGCGTCCGCGGTCGGACCTCTGGCAGGCTCATTCCCCATACTCAGCTTGCGGACGAACAAAGCCGATGTCGTCGTCGGCGTGCCCAAGGAAGTCGCAGAGAAGCACGACGCCGAAGGAATCAGCTGGCGCGTCGATGGCAGGTAATTATCCTCTGGGCCTGCTGTTACCAATGAGCTGATTGTGCCTCAAGATACGCGCTCATCTCGTTCCTTCAGCGGCGCGCGTAGAAATAGAACCAGTAGAAGTGACATCAATGTGACAACAGCGCAAGTATTCGCAGGTAATCATCTCGCACACCCTGGAATGTCTGTTCGAGCTTGTCCAGTCGCTCTTGCTTGTCCAACTGTGCCAGTACTTCCTAAACAAACAATCAGCCTCGAGTTTGGAGGGATGAAGGATAAGCCGCATACGAAGTTGAAGCGATACAACCGCTCTTTGACTTGTAGTCGATAGGCGCGCATCCCCAGCTCATCTGTCGGGTCAAGTCGAAGGAGGATGAGCATCTCTATGAGACGTTGGAATTGTCTCTGTGTGCCTCATTAGGACTGCTTCTCCGAGTGTAGCCACAAAGAACAAACCTGCGCCATCTTCAAGTCGCTCCGCCACTTCTCCACCCAGGCCTTGTCCGCGGGCGGCCCCATCTTGCCTTTCGCCGCAGCAGCGCTTCCGCTAGCGCCTCCGCGTCCACTTCGTCCACCTTTCCCAACTCCGCCTGCGCGCCCGCCGCCATGGGACGCGGCTCCAATCGCCTCCTCCATAAAACGCTGGTGGCCAAGCAACATTAACAGGTCGTTCTTGTCGCGCAGGTCCTCGAACGCCTCAGCGGGATCTTCAACGGTCAATTCGGCGATGCGCGGACGCGTGAGGATGTTCTGGTATATGGCGTTGTAGAGCTCGGCTTTCGAGAGACGTCAGCAAACAGGGCCGTGATGAAACGAGGGCTCACATCCATGACCGGCGCGTTGGTACGGCGGTAAGATGACGAATTGACTGGAACATATTAGCGAAGTAGCACAGGCATACTTGAACAAACCTGAGGCGCAGCCGCGTCCGGTCGGGGAAACAGTAGAACGGATAGAGCGCCGAGTAGCCCACAAAGTGATATGTAGCCACGTCTGGGGTGTCGCGACGCTTGCGCTTCTCGTACCTAGTCCGCCTGAGTGGAGGAAGAAAGAATGAGGTGGAACACACAAAAGTACAAATTCCCAAGTCTCCTCTGTCTCGTCGATGTAGGAACCTGCTTCGATGTAGAGTAGGATGAAGAGCTGCATCCTCCGGTGGAGTTCGCGGAATCCCGGCGATTCCCAAGTGGCCTATGGAAGGTTATCCACGAAAGACGCAGCGAAACATGGGCGTACGTGGAACACCTCATAGGTAATAGCATCCTCGCTGGCAAGCCCCAGCGGCGCGGATTCCTTCTCTTTGCCCAGTGCTAGGCGCGTATACGTGTAAACCACTTCCCCAGGAGGTCTGAAGCCCTTTGCGTCGGCCTCGACGCGTTGCAAAAAGGGAATTTCGTCCTGGTAATAGTCTGACGCGACCGGAGTTGTTTGAAAGAGAGCGGAGACCGTAGAGACGCGCCTTGGGGAATGAACTTGGCCAGGGTGCCCTCTACGTCGTCTACCGTCGAAGACTCGAGCTTCTTGGAGTACTTGATGTTGAGGCACGGTACGAGAGAGCCCGACGCGAATTTGAGCTGCACGACGCGTCAGACGCGCTGGGTGGCAAGGAATATGGACGTGCGTCTATTACGAGGCCTTCATAGCCGTATATTTTCTCGTCGTCGCCGTAAATCTGAACGGAGTGGGTATGTTTCGGGGTGAATGGCGCGCGTATTTACGGGATAGGTGAAACGGGGATGAAAGGTGTAGTTCTCGTCGTCGGCGAGGGATGCCTGGTCCGCAGCCGCACGAACTAGAAGGTCATGAGGAGAACGGCCGTACTGAGGATTGGATGTACCAAGGGACAGAGTTAAAGCACTGTTGGAGTCCGACGTCCACTCCATCGCTCGCGGTCGTGAATGAAGATGTTTGCAGGCATCAACGGATCTGACTCGAAGTAATTCCTGTTCTCTTCCTCCCCCATCTCGCGCTGGCAAATGTCCGCAGAACAATCTACACCAGCCACAGTAGAGACTGTCACCGCCGCTGTTGCAGCAGCAACGGTTACAGAGTGCGATCCTCAGCGTACTCGCTAGCTGTAAGCTCATCGGGGTCGACAGTGCTGCCGCACCTTCAACCCAGGCCCAGGTGGTGACACCCTGGAAAGTCGAGGGCTCCGTATCTGCCGACGGGAAACAGCAGGCCATCGACTATGACAAACTAATAGAGCAGTTTGGGACCCGGAGGGTCGACCAAGCCTTGCTCGATCGCTTTGAGAAACTTACTGGCCACAAACCCCACATATTCTTGCGTCGCGGCATGTTCTTCTCTCATCGGTGCGTGTCCCTGCCCCGATTCCGCCCACGATCTCAAATTGTGCAGAGAGTTCGACGCCATCCTCACCCGTTATGAGCAGGGGAAGCCTTTCTTCCTGTATACCGGCCGAGGGCCCAGCAGCGACAGCATGCATCTGGGGCATATGATTCCATTCGTCTTCACCAAGTATATTTTCCGATCTTGTCGTGCGCCTGCTAAAGCGTTCTAGATGGCTACAGGACGTGTTCGACGTCCCTTTGGTCGTACAATTAACTGGTACCTTCTTCGCTGCTCAAGAGAGCGTCTCGTTAACGCGCGCCAGACGACGAAAAGTTCCTGTTCAAGCATGAACTCAAAGTCGACCAAGTCAAGAAGTTTTCGCGATTAAACGCGCGCGATATCATTGCTGTAGGGTTCAACCTGGAAAAGACCTTCATTTTCAGCAACTACGGCTTCGTTGGCGGAGCATTTTACGAAAATGTCTCCAAAATCTCGCGGCAGATCACCTACAATCAGGCCAAAGCGACGTTCGGGTTCAACGACTCGTGCGTCTTGCACTTTGCGCTGCTCATCTCGCGGCTTACACTCTTCTCTCAGGGATAACATTGGCAAGATCCACTTTGCCTCAATTCAAGCCGCTCCCTCCTTCTCCAACTCGTTTCCTCAAATCTTCGGCACAACCTCCAACATCCCATGCTTGATCCCCTGCGCGATCGACCAGGACCCGTATTTCCGCCTCACGCGCGACGTTGCAGCCAAGCTCAAATACCCCAAACCGGCGCTGCTGCATGCCAAGTTCTTCCCTGCTCTGCAGGGCCCGCAGACAAAGATGAGCGCGAGCGATCCCAACAGCAGTATCTACATGGTCGACACCGCCGCGCAGATCAAGAACAAGGTCAACAAGCACGGATTTTCGGGCGGGCAGGAGACGCTGGAGGATCACCGGCGACTTGGCGGAGACACGGAGGTCGATGTTAGCTACCAGTACTTGTCGTTCTTCTTGGACGACGACGCCGAGCTTGAGCAGATGGGCGCGGTAAGAGGCAATCTGTGAACTTTGACGCGTGGCTGAGGATGACAAAGGACTATCGCTCTGGCCAACTGCTAACAGGTGAACTCAAATCAAAATGCATCGAGATTCTGCAGAAGTTTGTTCTCGAGTTCCAAGAGGTGAGTTTTTTGAGGTACGCATCGTTCACCACTAATACGTTTGCAGCGCAGAGCCCAAGTCACCGACGAGGTTATCGACGCGTTCATGGATCCAACACGCAAGATAGATCCTTCGCCCCGCAAGGCAAGCACGTAGAAAGTAAGATATTCGAGTTGTATATGTACGACTACGTTTAAGTAGACTCTAACGCGTCCACTGTCTTGTGTGCTTTGGTTTCCGTCCATTTGAATAGGCTGTCATCCGCGTCGCGTTTCCAGGCGTTCAACGCTTCTAACGCAGCTTTGCCCCAGTCATAACTTTCGTGCTCAGTGTGTGACGCCGGACCGTCGACAAAGACGACGAGGTTTTTGGAGATGGGCCTGATGAAGCCAAAGTCGATAGAAGAGTTGATCAGGTGGCGCAGTGGTTCCCAGAAGCCAAGGACGTTGAGCAGGACGACGGCTGCAGGTCAATGAGCAGGTTGAGGGAGGGAAGGACAGGACTCGTACGTTTGTTGTGAATTCCAAGCTGCGTCCAAGTCGTGACCTCGAGGACCTCTTCAAAAGTACCGAACCCTCCGGGCAATCCAACAAATCCACACGAACGCTTGGCCATTTCCACCTTGCGTTCATGCATTGAATCAACCACGATGTGTTCGATCGCCTCTCGGCCAGCCTCGTTGAGCTGTACGGAAACACCGGCTGCCTTCTCCTGCTCGCCGCCAGCCGCAACCATGGCATAGGGAACGACGCCGATGACACTGGCCGAATACAAGCTGACGCTTCGCATCGCCGATGGCATTGCCGAGTGCTTGCTTGAGAGTTAGTTTGCGCGATCATGGCGGAGTCGGGGCAAGTACAGGTCGCGGCAGCGCTGAAGGCTTTCTCAGTGCCGGAGGACGAGCCACAGTAGACAGCAATCGCGGTTGAGGAAGCCATAGCCGAGTTGATGATGGTAGGAGGAGGAGAGGCGGGCCCGAGACTCGAGTCATGTATTTTGTTTCCCCGAAGCAGGTGGATGGGAGGCATGGTGCTGGGGGCGCAGCTGGACCGCAGCTGGACGAGGAGGAGGAGTCGCAGTCGGGAATGAAGGAGGGGGTGACTTGATCGCAGTTCTACATCCACCTCTCCCTTTACCGCCATCCAGCAATGTCGACAGGAACGTCTGGACTCGGCGCAGAGATAGTCGGCACTATCAACAAACTCCAGGATGTATTCACAACCGTCGGCTCCTCAGCTTCTGCCATAGACCTTCCCCAAATATGCGTCCTCGGAAGTCAAAGTAGCGGCAAGAGTAGTGTTCTTGAGGTATCTACCACCATTCTCCTCGCTGCCCCTTCCAACCAACAACTCAGAACATCGTCGGTCGCGACTTTTTGCCTCGTGGCTCCGGCATCGTGACGCGTCGTCCCCTCGTCCTCCAGCTCATCAACCGACCAGCTGGCTCTGCTCCCCCCGCAGCCGCAGCCGGAGATGCTGCCAAGCCTAATGGGGCCGACAAGGCGACGAATCCCGAGGAATGGGGAGAATTCCTCCAGTGCGTATGCCCTCTGGTCAATTATGCAACTAACAATCCACAGCCTACCCGGTGAAAAGTTCCATGACTTTACCAAGATTCGAGACGAAATCGTCCGCGATACCGAGGCCAAGACGGGTCGAAACGCGGGCATATCGCCTCTCCCAATCAACCTCCGCATTTACTCGCCCAATGTCCTCACCCTCACCCTGGTCGATCTTCCAGGTATCACCAAGGTCCCTGTTGGCGACCAGCCGCGCGATATCGAGAAGCAGATACGCGACATGCTCTTCAAATACATCTCCAAACCCTCCTGCATCATTCTCGCAGTCACCGCTGCCAACCAGGATCTGGCAAACTCGGAGGGCTTGAAGATGGCGCGTGAAGTTGATCCAGAGGGCACCAGGACCATTGGCGTCTTGACCAAAGTCGATCTTATGTGCGTGGCGGTTTCCACAAATCTTCTGGCGCTCAAGCGCGTTATCTAGGGACACTGGTACCGACGTAGTCGACATTCTCGCAGGCCGCGTTATCCCTCTGCGATTGGGTTATGTCCCCGTCGTCAACCGTGGCCAGCGCGACATTGACACCAACCGTCCCATTACTGCCGCGTTACAGAAAGAACGCGAATTCTTTGACAATCACCCTTCGTACCGAGGCAAATCGCAGTACTGTGGAACACCTTTCCTCGCGCAGAAGCTCAACTCTGTTCGATTCTCGCACCTTTTTCACGCTTACGACTGAAACGGCCGTCTAGATTCTGAAAGCACATGTCCGCAACACGCTCCCTGACATCAAGGCGCGAATTACGCAGCAGCTGCAGCGATATACCGCAGAGCTGCAGTCTCTCGGCGGGCCGCTGGGCGACAACAACGCCAACGTTATTCTGTCCGTTATTACCGAGTTCTGCTCAGACTTCCGGACGGTGATAGACGGGAACACCAACGACTTGTCTCTTAACGAGCTTTCCGGAGGCGCCCGTATCAGCTTCGTGTTCCACGAACTATACAACAACGGCATCAAGAACATTGACCCGTTCGACCAAGTCAAGGACGGCGATATCCGCACCATTTTGTACAACTCTTCTGTCCGTCTTCCTTTCTCTTGCTTTCCATTGAGGCTCATTTGCTCAGGGCTCTACGCCGGCCCTCTTCGTTGGAACGGCCGCTTTTGAGGTCATCGTCAAGCAGCAGATTCTGCGACTGGAGGAGCCCAGTCTCAAATGTTGTCAATTGGTGTACGACGAATTGATTCGCATCCTTGGACAATTGCTCTCCAAGATTGTGAGCTATAGACCGATATCTGACCACGCAACTGACTGTCCCGCAGCAAATCTTTCGCCGGTACCCCGCTCTTCGAGAGCGTTTCAACTCGGTCGTCGTCAACTTCTTCAAGAACTCGATGACGCCGACGACGAAACTGGTCAGCGACATGGTCGCGTACGTCTTGAGTGGACGAATTTGTCGAGTTGTTTTGACGGTTTTCTTAGGATGCAAGCGTGCTACGTTAACACGACTCATCCCGACTTCATCAATGGCCACAAAGCGTTGACAATCGTCAACGACCGAATAAACGCGAATAAGCCTCCGCCGCCTGCTAGCGACTCCAAGAGCGGCAAACTGGCGCCCGGAGCAATCAACAACAACCGGGACTTGGATGTCGAGGCCAAGAAGGAGGAGCCCAGCTTTTTCGGATCCTTCTTTGCGCCTAAATCTAAGGCTGCTGCAAAGAAGACCGGCATCTCGACGATGGAGGCTCCCCCACCAGTCATCAAGCCACAGGCGGCGTTGAGCGAGCGCGAGACGATGGAGACCGAGGTTATCAGCAAGTTGTCTTTTCTTTTGCGATGCTAGGCACTGAGCTTTCGTCCAACAGAGCTTCTTATCCACTCGTACTTCAATATCGTGAAGCGAGAAATGATCGACATGGTCCCCAAAGCAATTTCTCTGACACTCGTCTCGCACTCGACCAAGAACTTGCAGCGAGAGCTCCTGCAAGAGCTCTACAAGCCCGAGGTTCTCGACGAGCTGCTCCAGGAGAGCGAAGCTGTCATCCAGCGAAGGAAAGAGGTGATTGGAATGGTCCAAGCGCTCAACAAGGCGGAGGAGATCGTTGCGGGTGTTTAGTTCCGGACTCTTACACGCTTTTCTGTGGATTTTCTCTCCTAGTTTGCCCTACAAACTTACATGTCGTACCCATAATACATTATACGTGTGATCAAACGGCTCGACTTCTACTTTCACTCAGACGATGAAACGAGCACAAGACGGCTCACCGTCAGCCGAGAATCGCTCCAATAAAAAGGCGAAAGTCAGTGAAGCTGGGTCGGTGGACATGGAGGGATGGACCAAGGTGGAAAAACGGAAGCACAAAAAGGAGAAGAAAATGGAAGAAAAGGCTGGAGTGCGTATTCGCCGCGCCCGGAAGACGTCTGTTCAACGTTTCCAGGCGACCCAACCCCGCTTCATGTATGCGAATACCGAAATTGTGAAACGAAACCATGCAATTGGCATCGAGGTGCGTCGCGTTCTTATATTCGCATTCGCTCCAATCCTGCCCCAGGACGTTCGCGATCTAATCCTACACATACTGGCCGACGCGAGCTGTCCCAATTTCATCCGCATAAACGTGTGTTTTGCGTTATTTGGTGCTGCGTCGCTTTTGACCTCGTCCTAGGATTCTACCCTCATTAAAAAGGTCGTCGCGGTACTGGTCCCTGGTCTGACCTCAGAGCTGCTTAACCTTCCGCCTCTCCCTACCTCGGCGACTGCGAATCCCAATATCCCGATTTCCATCCCGCTGCCAACGGCAGAGTCCCCATCGGCAATCCCCTTCATCGCGTCTACCTACAGCCACGCATGCCCTACGCGCGCGCCAGGCGACCATACGCGCATGCACAGTATCCTCACTGCGTTCTTCCAAAGCCCTATAACGCAGGCAGAGCTGAAGAAGCGGCAGGCAGCGAACGGTATGATTTTAGGGTTTATATGACCGATGCTAATGATAATGTAGCGCAACGTACGCGCGACAAAGACCCGGCGCAATACACGCTCACGCTTGAACAGATGGTTGAGAACGATTATCCCATCCCATCGTACATGGCCAATGTATTCCAAAAGCCGGATGCTTCTTGGGCAGAGACACCGCAAGAGGTCCCCTTGGGTCTGCTGGACGCGAAACCACAGCGTAAGGTGTACTGCGTGGATTGCGAGATGGTTTGTTTCCGTTGAGGCTTTGCATATATTTCTGACCCTGGCTAGTGTTTGACGGAAGACGGTAAAGAGCTTACTCGCGTCTGCTTGATCGAGTATTACTCTGGCGTCGTCGTCTACGACCAACTCGTAAAGCCGGCCAAACCAGTGGTCGACTACCTGACTAGGTACGACGCCTTGAACCGCCGTAAAACATAGATAATCATGTTTTCTAGATGGTCAGGTATAACCGCCGCTCAACTCAATCCCGTAACAACAACCCTTGCTCAAGTTCAAGCCCACATTCTCAAGCTACTTTCCCCTCCTGCGGCGAACCCGTTCGCGACCTCTGCCTCTGCCCCGCCCTCCCCATCTTACACCGATCCTCATCGGTCACTCTCTCGAGTCCGACCTCAAGGCACTGAAACTGTGCCATCCCCTCTGCATCGACACGGCGCTGTTATACCACCACCCGCGCGGCCGGCCGCTCAAGCCTGGTCTAGCATGGCTGACGCGCAAGTGGTGTGGGCGCGAAATTCAAACGCGTGGCGATGGCGGACACGATCCCGAGGAGGACGCGCGGGCGTGCTTGGAGTTGGTGCAGAAAAAGGTCGATGCAGGGCCCGGATTCGGGGAGTTCAAGACGGACTACGAGTCGATTTTCGAGCGGATGGCGCGGGGCGGGAAGAAGCCCAAAACCGCCGTGGTTGATACGGGCAATCCTGGAGTGATGCATGGAAGCAAAGCGACGACGGCGATAGGGTGCAAGGATGACGAGGAGGTGCTCAAAGGCATGCTCGAATCGGTGCCTTCGCATGATTTTGTGTTTGGACGCTTCATGGGGCTTGCGTCGCTCTTGGGCTGTATGTTCCTCTTGTTGGTGTGATTTTTTTTTGTTTGATCGTAGTTTCTAGGGTCAGCCCCGAAGGCAGAGCAAAATGCGCCGTCTCTCTCTCCAACCGCCACTGTCCCTCCCCCTCCGCCTGCTTCAGCTCTAGAACCTGTCCTTGAGGCGCTTAACACACAGCTGACCACGCTACGCAGCGCCCTTCCTGCTCGGACCGCACTCGTAATCATTAGTGGCCATTCTGACCCTCGGAAGATGTCGTTGCTGAACGCGCGACGAACGGCCTTTGAACAGCTTGTCAAAGCGGGAACTACAACGGCCGCTGGCGGTACCCTTGGCGGTGGCGTCATGCTGGGCGTACCTGCAGCTGCGATCGTAGAGAATGGCAAGGAAGAAGAGAAGCAGGACGATATTCGATGGTCAGCGTCAGATGGCCGGGATTTGGAGGAGGCCGTTGAGCTGGCTCGTCGGGGGCTGTTGTTTTTGGGTGTCGTGTGAGTGAAGCTGAACAATCTGTCCTTCCAATATGATCTTGCACCGCCACTTGCGCCCACAAGATATTCGGTTTATCGCGTCAGTGCTTTCTATGACAGTCTGATGAAAGTGTATCGAAGCCGGCGCCAGCTTTCTGCAAGATTGAGAGCGGAACTGACGGCGGGTTAGAAACGTATGGCATTGAGCAGGGAGGTTGGGTACCACTTGGGATCCAGGTCAGATGAGCTAGGCCATAACTCGCCAACGAAGATCGTCGGAAAAGTCTCCATTGTGGAGACGTTTTCCAGAAAACGCGTCAAGCATAGCCGGACAATCATGTCCAAAAAGGCAGGACAATGCACCTACGCCACTCGTCAAAAGCAGTCCATTTCGACGCAGCGCTCTTTCATACACGAACTACTCTCTCTTTTCCTCCTTAAACACAACCAGCTCCGATTAGCATTATCGCCATGGGCAAGGACAATAAACCAGGTGCGCAGCGGCCCCTCCCTTCCGATGCCGCTCCAATCTAATCGCGCCCCTGCAGGATTCTTCAAGGCCCTCACTGGCCGCCTCCGCTTCGATAAACGCCAAGAGAAGCGCGATTACCAGCACCAGGTCCTCGGGGACTGCGTCGAGGCGTTGCCCGACTTTCCCGGACGATGGGAATATGCGCAAGAGCAGTACCTCAAGGAGAGGGCGCGTCGTCGAGATCAGCAGCGCCGGCAACTCATCGTCAGCGCGGACTCTGACGTGCCTCTCGTGGCTCCGTACCCCGACCACTGGAAGCTCTGCGACAACAACTCGTGCACACGGAAGAACGTGATGCGCAGTAAGACTGGCGATTACCGATGCGAAGATAAAACCTGCATAGGCAACTTTGCCGTCGAACGCGCCGAGGCGGCGTTGGTGGTCAACGACCGCAACAAAGGCAAATACGGCGAGTGGAGCAAGGATATGTGGGCCCGATGCAACGACCAGGCCTGTCGCGTGGATAATCCCCCTCGGGCTTTGGCGGGGATCTATCGGTGTACTGACACGGAGAACTGCAAGGGCAAGTACGCCGTCAGCGAGGAGACGGCGCAAGAGGCGGGCCCCATAATCCAGGAACGCCTAGCGTTCGAGAGTTTTGCGGGGCGCATTCGGAAGCAGAGTGCGGGGATCGACGAGTTCCTGGTCGCGTCGGCCGCTTCGGCGCGCCGCAGTCGCAAAAAACAACTCGGAATGAGCGCTGCAAACGCAAGCACCGCGTCCTTTGCAACCTGCGCGACTGCGCCGACCATCGTTGCGCTCTCTCGCCGCAACAAAGGCGGCCGCCGACCTCGCGTACCAGGCCCCACGCCCGCCGAGCTTGTGGTGGAGCTCTGGGCGAATCGGCAGAGTAGCGAAAGTGCCGACACGGGCGATTCGTCCCCCTCGTCGGCGGAAGGCAACGAGTTTGGATTTTACCAGCATTGCGGCGCATCAACACCATTGTTGCGCAGCGATCATAATCCGGTGCTCCCGCCCAACCCCAAGCCCCAGCTTCGAAACTCGCCGGACGGCTACCGCCGCACGCGGCTGCTCAGCCAGCCGCTGGCTTTTCGGTACGTGGATGCTTTTCTCCTTTGCAAGACTGTCTTCTGATTGTTCATTTGCAGTTGAATGTCGAACAGAAACTAACGGCGACCTACCGTCTTGTACAACATATTCATCTTCATTCGTTTCTTCTTCCGCTCTGCTGTTACTATGCCTTATGGTCTGTATGCTCTGTATCATGCCTATGTCGAACAGTACATGCTTCCCTTTCTTTGTTCGCTGTGACACTACGCAACGAGGCTCTCGCATAACGTCCAGAACTGTGCCGCAAGTTTTCCGTCCTTGTCCTGAGCTTGAGTACTTGGTTTGGACACTTTGGCAGTAGGGATGAGGTAGGCGGCTTTGAGATCCTTGGTCTCGACCTCGGGAGATGTTGCGGCATAAAGTTGGGTCAAGGCGCCTTGCTCTGGCGCCGCGAGGACGAGCTTCTCGAGGTATTTGAACGGTGTGAGGATGGGGTAGGTTTTGTACATGTCTGAGATGAAACCACTGCGTCACCAACTGCCCCCAAAAAACGACAGAGATGGTTTGCTTACTCTGATACATGTTGCTGCCCACCAGCCCAGGATGCAGCGTGATGCAGTAAATGCCCGTTCCGTCGAGCCGGCGCTGGAGCTCGTTGTTAAACAGGACATTCTGCAGGATTGTGTCGTATCGCAAGTCAAAGAAAGTAGCGGGTGTGGCTGACCATGAGTTTCGAATTGTTATACCGATGCATGGAGGTTGCGAATGGCCGGTTTAGCATCTCGAGCGAGGAAAAGTCGAGCTTGTTAGCGGCGCGATGACCTTCGCTTGCGACGTTGACGATGCGAACGTGTGCATCGGGCAGTTGCGTGGTTGCGCGGAGTATAGGGAGGAGGGACACCGTCAGCGCAAAGTGTCCTGGTGTGCATTGTTAGCCTTGCGGAGAGATACGCAGAACAAGTACCCGTTGCGTTGCACGCCTGCACCTCAATACCATCCGCGGTAATCTCGTATGGCGCAGTAAGAATCCCAGCGTTATTCACGAGGATATCGAGCCGCGTCTCTGCGGCAAGGAACGTTTCCGCTGCGGCTTTTGCGGAAGCGAGACTCGTAAGGTCGAAATGGAGATAGGCCAAACGCTCTTTCGCGTCGGGGACCAAGGCCGTGATCTGCTCGATTGCGGCGCGTGCACGGTCTTCGGAGCGTGCTGCAAGATAGACCTTGGCGCCACTGCGGGCGAGAGCGAGAGCGGTGTGGTAGCCAATGCCGCCATTGGCGCCGGTGACCAGGGCGACGCGACCGGTTAAGTCAGGGATGTTGTCGGTGGTGAAGGAGGGTGGAGAGAAAAACATGAGGATCGTAGGTTGCTGCTTGATGCGCGGTGGTTATCTACCAAAATACTCTTCAGACGTGTCTTTATGCGACAAGCGTCGACGACATGACCGTGTCCGGAACTGCTCCTTCCTTCACTTCTTCTACCATGTCCCGCACCTTCATCGTCGCCTCTCGTGGCTCCCAGCTAGCAAAAGTCCAGACCGATATGACAGTTGCAGCATTCGAAGCTGTTTATTCCCCTTCAGCTGCCGCGGGTCCGAAATTCGCAAAATCATGGGTGTCCGTAGCGGGCGATCGTGATAAGGTCCAAGCTTTGTATACGCTTAGTGCATCCGAGGGCAAGGCATTCTGGACGAAGGATCTCGAGACGGCGCTGCTGGATGGCTCGGCGGACATCCTCGTGCACGCGTTCAAGGACGCTCCGACGACACTACCCCAAGGCTGCGTTGTTGCGGGCGTCTTGGAGAGGGAGGACCCCGTCGACTGTTTCATTACCCGGATCGGCTCGGAGTGGAAAACTTTGGCCGATCTTCCCGACGGTAGCGTTGTTGGGACGAGCAGTGTCAGGCGGATCGCGCAGCTCAAGAGAAATTTCCCCAAACTCGAGTTCATGGATTGTGTACGTGGAACACATTCCTGAAATAATGCCTCTAAACCGTCCGCAGCGCGGCAACATCGACACGCGACTCGCTAAATTGGACGCGCCAGATTCGCCGTACGCGGCTATCATCTTGGCGAAGGCGGGGATGGTGAGGACGGGAATGGGCCACCGCCTAACGTCCGATCTCTGCGCCCCACTTCTCTATCATGCTGTGTCTCAAGGCGCCATTGGATTTGAAGTCCGGGCGGATGACTTGGAGGCGCTGGCACTCTGTGAGCGAATCACACACAAACCGACGTTGCTGCGCTGCGCAGCGGAGCGGGGGTGTCTTCGGGTGCTCGAGGGTGGTTGCACGGTGCCTGTGGGGGTGTTGACGGCGTTGAATGAAGATGGGACGATGGAGATGGTCGGTTGCGTGACAGCGCTTGATGGTAGTGCACAGGTCGAGCACACAGTCAGAGCCGTTGTCGCCGACGTGGCGGGGGCGGAAGAGCTGGGCAAGAAGGTTGCTGAGGGTCTCCTGGAAGGGGGAGCAGATAAAATATTAGAAGCAGTACGAGCGCAGCGCCCTCAGGGCGTCTAATCGAAGCAGATCGGGAATGTAGAGTGACTCCAAGGCGCTTGATAACGGTGCCGGGCGCCTCGAGTTGGCCTCAAAGGCGTTGGAATTGCCGAAGACAAGGTAGACGACGACAAAGCTGCTTTGTGCGTCGGGGAGAGCGGCGACGACGAGAACAATGCAAGCACAATGCCGGAGCTAACATGAGTTGATGTCACGCGTGACGATCATGACACGGGGGTATATAAGGAGGGCCGAAACGACTGGTTGCCTTCTTCTCCCATCACCCCCCCAATTTTACCATCAACAAAATGTCCCTCCTCCCTACTCGCCAAGTCACCTTTGGCCGTCCAACTGGACAGTACCAGCCTCAGCAGCACATCCAGCAGAACGGCCTCGCCCTCCCGGGTCCCTCGCCGTTGTCCAATTCGTACTCGGCGCCGTCGTCGTCGTCCCAGCCCGTCCAGGCCCCCGCCCCGGCGGCTCCGGCTCCCGCGCCCGTCGCTGGTCCCTCCACCCCCATCCCATCCACCCCTGCGCCCCTTACCCTCGAGCAGCAGCACATCACTGCCGTCGAGGGCATCGTCCCCACTCTTCAAAACATCGTCGCTACCGTCAATCTCGACTGCCGTCTCGACCTTAAAACCATCGCCCTCCATGCCCGTAATGCAGAGTATAATCCCAAGGTTGGTCCCGCACTTTGTCGTTGATAGTGCACGCCAATCCTGCGTGTTTTTCTTTCCAGCGTTTCGCGGCCGTCATCATGCGTATCCGCGACCCAAAGACCACCGCCCTCATCTTCGCATCGGGCAAGATGGTCGTCACTGGTGCCAAGTCGGAGGATGACTCGCGTCTGGCGTCCCGCAAGTATGCGCGTATCGTCCAGAAGCTCGGCTTCGATGCCAAGTTCTCCGAGTTCAAAATCCAGAACATCGTGGGCAGCTGCGACGTCAAGTTCCCCATTCGCTTGGAGGGCCTTGCCTACAGCCACGGACAATTCAGCAGCTACGAGCCGGAGGTGCGTCGTCGTCGTCTTTGTGGCCAATGACTCACTGTGGCGCAGCTCTTCCCTGGTCTCATCTACCGCATGATCAAGCCGAAAGTCGTGCTTCTCATTTTCGTCTCGGGCAAGATTGTTTTGACTGGCGCCAAGGTCTGTCTATTCTTTCTTTCTTTCTTTCATGTCGTGCGGCGCAGCTATCAGGCGCGTCCGCAGATGCGAGCGTAATTGCTCGTGTCGCCACACTGTCGTTGTTGAAGGACGTCGTAGCTGACCCTCACTTGTCCCTCAGGTCCGTGAGGAGATCTACACGGCCTTCAATACCATATACACGGTGCTCTGCGAGTTCCGCAAGCCGTAACGTACAAAAGGACGCTTCGAGGGTGTCGAAAGTAGTGCACACCACACCTTCATCTGCGAATTCTTTTTCCTTCTTCTGGGTTCATATGCAATATCATCCACCAACACACTAGCATCGACCGTACATACATCGCATAAACATAAAGTATATAGTGTTCGAATACAGAGATTTTTCGTCTCAACAAGGAGGGACGACAATCTGGCGGCGGTCGTGAAACGTGGCTGTTTGTTGATCGCTCAAAGAAGCCGTGAGCGTCGTCTGCAACTGCCACGAATCTAGTTTGCAGGCATTGAGAACGAGGACGAGTTGACGATACTCCAAGTTTACCCCCAAGCTCTCGACGTACACAAACTTAACAAAGACGGTGGCCAGTAGGCGGCAACTTTTTGGCCACGAAAATTCGCGAATCAACGAGCACCGCTTGGATTTGCCCCTCGACTGCGGCAAGGTCCGTAAGGTGTCGGACTCGTCTCTCTTCATCGGACTCGGTGACAACGCGTCTCTATAAAAGACTATGGACGCGTACTCCAACTCAAGCGTCTTCCTTCTGTTCGATGCCTTTTCTTTCGATTTCGCTGGCCCTCTTGGGCCTCTTTGCTTCACGCGCCGCTTCTAGCTATGTTCCTTCGGCGCCAATGCACCGTAACAATTATGTCGCCACCCAGTCCAGCAAGGATTGCGACGACGACGCGTCTTCCAACTTCAAGGGGACCATTCGATGGGTTGACTGCCATACTCGCGTCCCCGCAAGCGTCTCTGCCAACGTGCCGATAACCAACGACACGGAGCTTCCCTCGTCTCTGAAATGTGGTGGTACGTCTGCGCGATGCTCTAGCTGGATTGTCTCTTATTTTCTGGTAGAAATGGACGTGCCTATGGACTACTCCAAGCCGTTCGATTCCACGACGAACAAGATTACGATTGGCCTCGTAATGATTCGTCCCGAGAACCCCAAGGGCGTTATCTACCAGTGTGTTCATCTGCGTTAGCCGTTAATGCATTGTTGCTTACTTAGTAACAGCCATGCAGGTGGTCCCGGCGAGAATGCAGCTGCTATCGCTTGGTCGAACGCCCTCAACGCGTCCAACGAGTTCACCTCCTTGACCGACGAGTTTGATTTCCTCGGTAATTCATGGGCAACTGCGTCTCGTTGTCTAATCGCGTTCGTTTAGCTATCAACACTCGTGGTATCGAATTCTCCAACCCTCTCAATTGCACGAGTGGTGTGTTCTTCAACGACATCCACTATGCTTAGTGCGTGCTATGCATTTTCCTGAAACCACGTCCTAAATCCACTGTAGCCCGAGCTCCGAGTCGGAATACAAGGCCTACGTTTCCGCGATGAAGCAGTTCCAACAGTCCTGCATCGACAACAGCACTCCCGCCGGCATCGTCAAACACGTTGGCACCAAGGAGGTCATCCAGGACTGGGACGTCGTTCGCGCCGCCCTCGGTTACGAGAAGATCCACTTCATGGGCGTCTCCTACGGCACGTTCGTCAGCGCCGCCTACGTCGCGCGGTACCCCAAACATGTCGGCCACTTTGCTATCGACGCGGTCATCCCCCACGGCTTCGACTTCCAAGCTATGCTTACCCCCCAGGTCGCCGCGATTAACCGCCTCCTCGAGCGTGCGGATGCGTTCTGTCTTCAGGACAAGGCCTGCCCCTTCTATGGCCAGGGCAAGGGAGCGGTAGCGGCAGCTTACGACGAGGTTTTGGCCCGTGCGATCAAGGAGCCCATCGCTGCGCCTGGTTGCGGCGAGGGTACTGGCTGCGTCGCGCCTGTCAAGGCCGCCGATGTGCGGTTCGCCGCCCATGTGGCGTTCCGCTCAGACCCCGACTTCCCGCTCTTCAATACCGCGATCGCGCAGGCTCTGCAAGGCAACGCCACCCTCATCGCCTACGGCCCTGCACTCGACATCCGCGAGACGGTCGTTTCTCCTCTGATTTGCTCTGACATTGAGGTCAAGAAGGAGCTGCGCAACTTTGCTGCCTTTGACCAGCTCCGCATTAACGCGAAATCGGTATGTTTGTTTCGTTTTTTTTTCCTAAAATGGCGCTTATTGTTATCAAGGTCGACCCGCACGATATTCGCTTCTCGCAAATCTGGCAGCTCGCGCTCGTATGCAGCGCCTGGCCGTACCCTGTGCCCGCACAGTCCAAGTTCAAGACCGACATCCCTCTTCTCTGGGTCACGTCAGACTACGACCTCAAGTGAGCATTTTTTCCGGTGTCCTTTGTTTCCGTTTGCTGACCGTCACCACAGCCTTCCGACGGAGCTGACCACTTTTGCCTGGCAACAAACGCCCAAATCGGCGCTCCTTATCCGCCACGGCGACGACCACGGCTCTCTCCAACTCGTCGACGGCGACGCAGGTACCGCCTCTGCCCTTGCGCGCGAGTTTATCCGGACGGGTGTCTTGCCCAAGGCGCAAAACAACACGCGCGTAACGGTCGTCTCGCCCGGCGGCAAGCGCGGTCCTGTTCCCGACCCGTACAGTGTTCCGCTGGGCGCTGTAGCTGGGGATAAGAGTTCGATCGAGGAGATTGTGTAACCGTTGTGATGAAATTTGTTTTCTCTTTAGCCCTGCGTACACCGTTGTTAATGTTACTTTACGGACGTACACCCCGAATAATACGACCATAAGTTATGAATTGCGTTCCAAAGTCTTTCCGTGCGTCATGGGTAGGGTATCTATAGGCCAATGGCTGCTTCGACGAGCCCAGGGACCGCGTTGAAAAAGTCGAACATGATGATTCCGAACCGCTTCCCTTTGCGCTCTTGGAGGAACGGAAGGAGTTTTTGATTGACTCCAGGCATTGTTCCATTGCCGAGCGCCATAACCTATCGCAAGATGAGTCATCGTACGTGCATGGAAGGCAGACTTGCGATGGGGGTTTCGGGCGGGCTATCGGTGTTGTGGAACGAACTGGCAAACGAGATCCAAAGTTGGTCCAAGTGTGTGGTCGTAGCGTTCTCGATGTGTGCGGTAGTCGCATTGTACTTCCACTGTACGTTCTCCGCGACGCCTGCGCCGAGAGGTAGTCCGATCTCGTAGTAGTCCTCGATGAACGCGCGTTGATTCGTCGCAGCGTTGTACACAATCTCAATGTCAGCGGAGTTGTCGGTCCATTGCTCGGGCGAAAGATGGATGCCGAGGCGGGTTGCGGAGGCGGGGAGGAAGTTGTAATTATATCGTTGAAGGAAGGTGAGTTTGCCGCGCGCTTCACCGAGTGTCCCCAGCTGGTGATGCAGGTCCATGTATGAAGACGAAGGGGGCCACAGAGGGACGTACGGTGCCGTTGGCTTGTACCCAGTATCGTGACGCCAATGAGCTGTTCATCACGTTGAAAATGTGCTGCTCGAGCTTTTCGTCGCGCGGCGTTCCGGTGCCGCCCTCGTAATTGAGTGAGAGTAGAACGGCTTCGGTAGGGTGGGCGTCAAGCCAAGTGTAGAAACCGAACCACACATCCTCGAGTGTTGCTGTGGGCGCCAACAAAGCCACGCCTGCGCAAGATGCTAAGCAACGATGCCAGAGAATGTTTGTGGGCGTACTGTGATGGAAGCCAAGAGTATCGTTGCCCGGATTATATGCGAAGCGCATGTCCTATTAGTTGTGAGCATTGCGCCAGAGATTTTATTGGGTACACACAAACACACGAATGCCGGCGTTTAGCTGGTCGAAAATGGAGAGGTTTTGGCATTGGAAAATATCGGCTTTGGGAACGTCACTGCGAGGGAAGGGTTGCACGAGGAACAGCGGAAAGGGCGTGCAACGTACGGGCCGGTGTAGCGTATTAGAGAGTCCTGGGTCGTTTGAGTGTAGTTCCCTAAAAAATTCTCAGCACACAGCGCGGACATGGCACTGAAGGCACGAACAGGTTGCAGAATCGTGGCTCCCGGGAATATTCATCGAGACCAACGGAGTGCTATCGGGAAAGCTGCGCATCCAGTCGCATGTTTTGCACGATTGTGAGCAGCCCTTGTCGACACCGAGGATGGGGGCACCGCGAGCGAGGATCTCGGTCAGCGCATCGTTGGCAAGTAGTTGCTGTGCGCTCAGTGCGGATAGTGCGGAGGGTATAGCAGCAAGGAGAAGTAAAGGGAGCATTGAAGGAAGGTGAGGATAAATTACGGCGAGATGGTGGGAGACGACAAGGAGCACACGACGATGATCCTGGTGGAGGTCCGACTCCGGCGAACGAAACACGGCGAGCCGGGCGAAGCTACTATATATATACCGAGGCACACAACAGTTTTTAGCTCAGGAACACCGCGATCCCGCAGCATCCGACCACCCGCCCCAAATGGTTGGCGACGCGACGCGCGTGGACCCGCCCATCTTTCCCCATTTGGAAGTTCCGGCCAAATTTGATTTCCTGCAATCTCGGCGCGTCCGGAGACGGACGTGACAACCCGCGCTTGACTCCTTACCCCGATGCCGACTGCCTACGAGAAGGAACGTGCAGCTAACATAGCACGGAACAAAGCTCTGCTCGAGAAGCTCGACCTAAAGAATGCAGCCGCAGACCTCGCACCTCCAAAACCACCCAAGAAACAAGCAAAACCCGTCCAAGCAAACAAACCAAAGAAGCAAAACGCCCCTCCTGAGGCGCGCCGTCAGTCGGCCCGCCTCAGAAATGCAGTTGACCTCAGCGACCTGAGTCCCGCCAAGCGAAAGAGGGTCGAGGTGTGTCATCAACGCGTCTGCTGGCGTCCATTAAATTCGGTCATAGGCCGAGCGAGAGGAAGCTCGCGCAAAGCAGGAGGAAGACAGACTCGAGGCCGAAGAAAAAGAACGCGCGGCTAAGCGTCCACGGCACGACGACCTCACCCTCGCTACACTCGCCGAGGACGAGGACGGAGAGGACCTGACCGCATTATCTGCGCTGTTTGAAACAACTGCGCAGAGCGCCAGACGTGGCGCCCGCGATGAGGACACATATCAGTCGGACGAAGAAACGGAGGACGACAAGTTCGTCGCCGAGCTCCGCGAGAAGGTCGCCGACTTGAAGATTGCGAGCCGTGCCAAGGTTACTCAGAATCGCATTTACTCTGCGGCCTACCACCCCGATGTCTCCAAAGGTTTGTCGGTCGACTTGAAGAGATTCCACTGCTAACCACGGCTAGATCTCGTGTTCTTCGGAGGTAGAACTTGTCTTGTGGCATGTCGCTCGGCTGATTTCGTTTGTAGACAAACATGGAAGCCTCGGCATCTGGGATGCTCGTGCTCCAGTCGACGAGGTCGAAGACGAGGACGGCGACGTCGCTCCCGTCAACGGCTCTGAAGGCAAGAGCTGGAACTTGCAGCTCCATTGGCCAGCGACCAGTAAATCGTAATAAACCCGCACCGTTTTTGCTTCCACTCACTGTTGTTTTGCAGTTCCATTTCATGCGTCAAGATCGATCCTACCAACTCACACAACATCTACACCTCCGCGTACGATTGTACGATCCGCGCGACCTCTTTTCCCGCAGGGGTATCGCGGGAGGTTTTCGCCACAGATGATGTGCTCATCTCTAGCCTCGATGTCGCCCCAAACGGGACCGATATGTGGGTGGCAGACGGCATGGGTGGAGTCTGGCATCGCGACCTGCGCCAGGACAAGACTGTTGCAGTCCGGTACGGTCTTTCGGACCAAAAGATCGGCTGCGTCAGCGTCAACTCGAGCCGTCCACATTTCCTTGTTACGTCGAGCAACAGTCGCTCGCTCAAGATATGGGATGTCCGCAAGCTGCAGAACGTCTTGAATGGCGATACTCCACCGACTCCGCCGCCTTCGTCTCCAGGAGGACCATTTTTGGCCCCGGTCTCGACTGCGAATCTCGAGGCTGAGTTTGACACTGTCGTGCAATATGCCGCTTCCAAGAAGGGTAAAGGCGCCCTTCGGGCCGACTGGCGGCACGACAAATCGGTGAGCTCAGCATACTGGGATCCTAGAGGGAGATATGTCGTCTCAACATCGTATGACGATACATTGCGATGTGGGTCTTGCCTGCCCGTCGCTTCTGAACTAACTTTGTGTGCAGTATGGGACATTTCTCCCGCGAACATGGAGGCGTCGGCTCCCTTCCCGTCCTCGAGACCGTTCGGTCGAATCCGCCATAACTGCCAAACTGTACGTGTGTTTACAGTATTCAAGCAATTATTCACCCCCTGTCAGGGCAAATGGCTGACGATTCTTCGTGCCCAATGGTCTCCGAACCCGGACGTGTACCCGCATTTCACCATCGGCAACATGGACCATTCCTTGAACGTCTTCTCGTGCAAGGTACGGGCGCGTTTTTGAACATAACTCTTTGTTCACGCCAGCAACAGGGCGAGCTCATCGCGCGGCTTGCCGACTCGTCCAAGATTACGGCGGTACAAGCAGTTACTGCATCGCATCCGACTATTGTGGAGAGGGCGGTGAGCGGGAACGGGAGTGGCAGATGTGTTCTTTGGGCACCCGCAGAAGAGGAAGAATCCTAAGTGGTTTTACATTTCTACCTGTACTATATGTTACAATCGACTAGTCCTCCCACTCTTCCGGCGGCGGCGCAGCCTGCTGCCAGCCCTCGCTCATGGGATCGTCATCGAAAAAGTCTTCCTCTGGCGGATGGGGTTGTTCGTAGGGGATATCCTCCTCGAGAGAAGGTTCCGCGGTAGCATCCATATCTGACAAGTCCGGAACTTGATCCCAGAATTCCTCGTCGTCGGTGTTCTCGTGCAAGGAAGGCGCACCGCTGGAAATGTTGTGCACTTCGGATGGGATGTCGTGCAAGTTGGAGATGGCATCGTCGTCCATTTCTGCATCCATGTCGGGTTCCGAACGCGTCCTTTGGTGCGCAGAAGCGTTTGACGGAGCGGCAGACGCCTCCCGATGGTGATTCTGACTGAAGAACGCGTCGTCTGCGCCAGTGGGCGCATCAGAAGACGGAGCAGCTGAGGTTGCGGGGCCATCGCCGTCGTCCGGTTTGTCTCCTTCATCGTCATCGTCCTCCGGAGGCTTGCCGTGTGCTTCATCTCTCCATGTGCTGAGCATATTCTAGGATGGGTCGTGAACCACCGTCAAAGATGCCGAGACAGACGCGCCGCGTACCTGCATGCGTCGAGAGTGGCAGAGCTTTTCGACGCGGTCGACTGTTTCCTTGAAAGTAGTTTTGGGGTATAGCTTGTGTGTCCAGAACTGGTAGACTTGAAGGAGGCGATTGAGGTCGGTGGCCTGCATTGAGACGCGCGATTAGTGTACGGAAACACCTGGTGAAGACGCGACGCGCCTCGTGTCCCTTTCCCTTGGTCTTGAAGTACTTGGTGTCCATAATGAGCTGCGGGATCCCATTGTCCCCGACAAGCCTGCCCTCGTCGAGTTTCGGTAGCGGTTTCCGCTTCTTCTTCTCCCCATCCTTCCCCTTTCCCTTTTCATTATCATCGTCCAGCTTGTCTGCGCGCACGGGAGAGCTGTTCCGTCCGTATGTTTCCCCGTCTTGCACGTCGTCCACGGCGTCGAATATCTTAGCGGTCTCGTCGGCTTCCCTATTCGGCGCGTCCGCTTGCAGGGGATTGGGCGCGTCGGGCATTTCCTCGTCCGAATCGTGGAGGAAGAGGGGGTCCCGGGTTACTACCTCTGCGGGGGCGTCCCATATATCGTCGATAGTAGTCGACATTGGGGTCGCGTCCAAGGATGGATGTGCGTGACTGACCGGATTCGCGTCTTTCGATGTTTCGCAATTTCTATTCGTCGACATTCCCGAAGTCGGGGATTCTACTCCTGGGGAACGCAGTCCAGTCCCTCGTTCCTTCCACCCTCATCTCCCAAGCCGAATCCCTCCTCCAAAGCCATCGAATAGAAGACGCCGTCGACCTAGCCGACCAGCAGCGCAAGAAACTTCAGGCAAATGCCGTCGTAGACGCGGACGAGGTCCGTCTTACCATCGAGCAGTCTATCCAAGCACCTCACAGGACCCCAGGCAGACGAGCTGCGCTACGTGTACCAGCGTATCGGCTTCAAATGTTTCACCGAGACGCTCTTCGAGGACGCCGGCAAGAATCTCTTCAACGGCGACCTCGACCCGCGCGTCCTCGTCAGCTACTACCCCGACCTGCGTGGCGCGCTTTTCACGTCCGAGGACAAACTCGACGTGTTCGCCGGCGTTGCGGAACACATGCCGCCAGAAGCATGCGTTGAAGACATAAGTGAGTGCCGTCCCTGCAGCTCTCATCCTGGCTCGGCATCCCTCAATCCTCACGTCTCTTTTCGTTCGGGCACTAATCAGTCGCGGCCAACCTAGTCCGGAACTATTCTCCGCATCTCGACACTCGGACGGCACCTCCGACTGCGGAGCTACGCAAGATTCTGGGCATGGCAGCAGTGGATATGCTGCAGGTGTTTTTGAGGAGATGTAGGAAGCGCAGAGCGGTGGAAGGGACGCAGGGACCTGATTCCGTACGTGAGCTCTGCGCGTCGATTGTCGCTTTTGTGCTAAGGGCTTGCTAGGTTGTCGATACGGTCCTCGTGAAGCTATACGCGAAAGAGGAGAAGACCAAGGAGCTATATGCCCTCATTGAAGAACCGCATGCGATTGTTTTGTCTGAGGTCGAAGAAGTTCTTAAGACGAATGGTCAATACCACGCGCTCTGCATGCTATATCAACAGGCGGGCGACGAGGAGAACATGCTACAGATATGGGCAAAGTATGTCCAAAACGCTCACATCTGTCCAGTGTTCTTGACGCTCTGAAAGAATCGCGGATGGGGAATGGCTGGACGACGACATCCAACATCCGACGGAAAACATGTTCACCCTCCTCTCCAACTCCAGAAACCGCTCGCTAATCCAAAAGTGGGCGCTGTGGCTTACGCGACGGGATCCAGAGCGGGGTATAAAGGCAAGAACTGTCCTTGCTACTTCTTTTATCTTACCCCGAACAGCTTCTCATCTCGAGAGAATCTGGCAAGCGACCGCAACGACCCGAGGATGATCTGGCCTTGCTGGAGCAGATTCGAGAAGCAATCCCTGCTGCCAGCGCTCAGTTCCTCGAATACCTTGTCTTGCAGAAGCGAAGTAACGTATGTGCTTGCGCTCTAACACTACTTTTCATTCTCATAAAGTCCATAGTCGCGAGATTTACATACGCAACTTGCATCGCTTTGCTTGGACCAACTATTGGAATGTTTGGATGACACGTCAGTCGCCAGGTTATGGGAAAGCAAAGGTCCGTGTTTTCGTCCCCTGCTTCGCTAAAATGTGAACGTGTTCTTGCAGCCTCCCGCTACGCTAGTACGGATAACGAGGGCACGCCGTTCCTCTCATACTTCCTCTCGACAACTCCCGATTCGGCAAGCAAGTCGACGCGACTAAAATGCACTTTGTTTTTTCAAAGTTCATCGCTCTACGACGCCCAACTCATTCGGGAACGATTACTACCGCACTCCCAGCGAATTTTCGCGCTGGAATCTGTGATTGTGAATGGCAAAGTTCGTATTCTTTCTTTCCTTGCTCGACCTGGCATTTATTCTCATCCGTTATCAGCTTGGAAATCACCGAGATGCACTCGCTACCCTCGTAAACGACCTGCACGACAGCGCGTCTGCCGAGACGTACTGCACGCTCGGAGGCGAAATAATACCCAGCAAAGTCATACAATCACTTACGACGGACCCCGTCTTGCGGACATGGGCAGCAGCATTCACGACAAGCAAGGGCCGACAAAAGACAATTCCAGATGTGCCCGAGAAACGGAAAGATCTTATCAAGATCCTTCTGCAGGTTTACATGGATGACGAGTATGTTTTCTTGCATTTGCGAACAGTTCACGCCCAACTTCGATCTTTTTCTTGCAGGAGCGCCAGCGGGCGCGCGGCCCAGCTCCTCAACTCGCAAGCAAAGAACCTCGATGTTCTCGATGTACGTTTCTTATCTGAACAGTCGCCCTGGTCGTTTGATTCGCGTCCAGGTATTGCCAATAGTGCCTCCGAAATGGCCTTTGACCGCCATTTCGTCGTTCCTCACACAGTCCCTACGCCGAACGGTTGGATCTCGACACGAAGGTCGTATTGTCCGAGCCATGGCTTCTGGCCAAAATCTCGACGTATGTTTCCATGATGTTTTGGCCTGCAGTTGCTCAATTCCGCGCTAGGTCAAGGAAAAAACGTGGCTCGTTATCCGAGAAGAAGGCATGGTCGTTGAGGAGGCCGGGGATGACGAGGATGAGGGAGACTACGACGAGAAGCTGGAAAAGGTCGTGTCGGAAGTCTCTCGCGACGAGAAGCTCGGTGTTCGTTGGACGCCAGAGGCAGATCCTTCAGTCCGGATAACCTAACGCGTTCACCATTATATGCTGAACTAATCTACGCCGTGAATTCCTTTATATTTATGCGGAATAAGCTGATAGGTACAAGCAAAGCAAAAGGTCTATGCGCCCGGCTCCTTGAAAACATCGACATAACGGCTGCGTATCGCCCGTTTGCCCGTTTGCGACTTGGGTCGGCTGGGTGGGCCTGGAGGGGGCGACGGTGCTGAAGAACTGGTCGGGGAACTGGGCGGCGGCGTCCCGCTATGGTCTGGTGGCGCCAAGTTCGACCGCCGTATAGGCGGCTTTGGTGGTCCACCAGCAGAATCAAATGCGGCCGACGCGGCTCTGGGCGGAGGCGTCATGGTGCTCGTTCGCGGACCAGGCGCCGCCGACTGTGGCCTAGACGGCGGGGGCGGGGGCGCAGCGGGTTTAGCGATTTCCGCGCCAGCGCTCTTGTTAACCCATTTCTTCAGCTCCTTGTCGTAATAGAACGACGTCTCCTCTCCAAGGTTTGCCTTGACGGGCCCGGAAGCACCATCCTGCTTCTTGCCGCCCCACCATCGACCAAACCAGGACCCGCTTGAAGCTGACTGAACTGGGTTGGGGTCTTGAGGGAAATTGAGTATAGCCTAAATATCTCTAGGGTAGAGCGTACCAGGTCGCGTCGGGGCAGCGGTCGAGGCAGCAGCGGAAGCAGGGCTACCAGCCTTATCGCTCTCAGCGGCTTCCTTCTTCGGCGGTTTCTTGGAGTTCCCAAATCCCAGGTCATCCTCGTCATCCTCCTCAGCGGTCGAGGCTTGCGGCGTATGGCGATTCGAAGTCGGGGCGGAACTGACGGAATACGACGAGTCGTCCATGAGCGAGATAAAGCCGTCTGCGTTGGTAGTAACACCTCCGTCGACTTGGTGGAACGTTGTCGCCATTGGGGTTTGGTTCGCCGAATCTGTGTTTCCGTATGCAGACGCGCCCCACCACGAAACCTCCTGTGCGCCCTCAGCATCGTCCTCTGGCTCTTCCTTAGTCGTTTTGTTGTCCTGGTTCGGCCGTGCCGTCGGCATATTCATATTGGGGCTATAGGGATTGGGCGAATAGTTTCCGTAGGCCGACACGTATGAGGGCGCCTGGGCAAACGTGGTTGTTGATGCATTGGCAGATGCAATCCGGGGCTGAGGTGGCGGTGCTGGTGATTGCCGCCGGCGAACATGGTCCATTGCCGATGATGCCCGATCAATGGTAGCGTGGGATTTTCCATAACCTGTAGCCGACCCGCTACGGGGCGGGGGAAGGTGCGCCTGGGCGCTGAGGTTGTAGATGGACGGTTGAGGAGATGGGTTCGTAGAAGGCGCCGCAGACGAGATGGTACTGATGGTGCTGTACTGCGAGAACGGTCCCGAAGCCGCGTCGTTCATCTTCATCTGCTCCTCAATCGGCGTGTTGGGATCGGCGTCGCCAGTTACCAGCTTAGTGAACCGACCTTCGAGGAATCGACCGATGGTGTCGAGGCTTGGAGTGCTCTTCCAGAAGCCCGATTTGTCGTGGTGATCGACGCCAACAATGCGATCCGACAAAGCCTTGAGTTGCTCAAGTAACACGGGTGTGAAGTATGGAGAAGCTCGGCTGAACGACACCGAGATCGCTTCGCAATATCTGTGGGATTATTAGATTAGATCATCATAAGCTTCGTATAAGCTTACCGGCTGGCCAGCTGCAACTCGCCCAGTTCCGCAAGGCCTATGGCTCTTATGAAGCGGTACGCTTGCAGATGCGGGAAGCCAAAGAAAGCGTCTTGCCCTTTTGCCGGCGGCGTTAGAGAAAGCGCGAACTCGAGAATCTCAGTGAAGATGGCGGGATCTGAGTCCTTGTAGAAGCTCGGCCAGACTTGAGGGCTTCGCGACCCCAGAAGGACGATTCGCGCTGTTGGGTTGCCGAGACCGCCCAGAGGCGCGGTTTGAGGTGACAAGAGATAGCTGGACGGTTCAGTGCGAGTTTGGGGCGAGTCTAGAACACGTACCAGACATGAGCTGCTTCAACCCACTGGTGCGCCAGAAGCTGGTCCCCGAGAGCGGTCAGTGCTGCAGACGTGTCTGCAGTCATCGGGCTTGAAAACATCATGGCAACCGTCTCTGCCCAAGATGCCAATGTTCCGACGGGGATGTTATTGGCAGCAGCAGGCGCAGCAAAGTTCGGAGTAAGCGGTGTCTTGTGTGGGGCGGATGGAACCTGCAACCGCGCAGTAGCACGCGAGAGTAGGTTTTGTGGGACCAACTCTTGTACTAAAAACAAAGACATGGTGAGCGAAATAATACACAACAAGAGTGTTTGACGAACCGGAAGCGGAGCCTTGGCCAGAGTAGAGACTGTAAGCGACACGCAAGCCCTCACGTCCGGCTTTAGCATCACTAGTGCTATTCGCGCCGAGTTCCGTCCTCAAAAACTCGTTGACCGTCTCCTTCCACGCGTCCCGGTCGATACTGCTAGCGATCACCATCGCGTGCGCCCAAAGTTTCTCATCCAACGCAAAATGGTACGCCTTGCGTCGTTCGCCCCGAACGAGGAATTCTTGTATCTTCTCCAACGCCGCGGGTCGAAGAACTGTGGTCGATAGAGGGTTCTCGCCTTCGTCAGCGGTGGGATAGAGCGACAGGCCGCCTTGTAAATCAGCCATAGTCGAGAATCCATTGGCAGCCTCTGTGGGGCCCGCGCTGTCGGATTCTAGTCTGGGCACGAGCGCCGCGCGGACAGCTGCGTCGATTTGGGGCCTGTATGGGGTCAAATATTGAAAGCAGACACCTCTGATATCGAACATACGTTCCAGAAAGTTTTCCGTCATTTTCCACCAAAACCTTGAGCAGTTTGACCAGAATGAGCTTGCCCTCCAACTGCTGTCCCTCGAAGCTGCCGGAATTGAGATACCCGATTGCCTGGGATATCTCACTGGCCCGGTCGGCCAAGTATTTGGCGAGCTTTGTTTTCTTCGTCTTTGTTTGGTTCGACGCTGTCGCTCGCACCAACCCGATTGTCGGTGAGCCAGGATCAGAGAATAGCGGTCCAGGGAATACCGCCGACGATGTTTCCAGCGCCGACGATGGAATTATCTTTGTCAGTTGACGAATTTGGATTCCAGTCGAGTTCTTGGACGCGAGGGCAACATCGAAACCAGTGTTGATCGAAGCTCCATGAAAGCAAGTGAGGAACTTGCCGCCGAAACCAAAACTGAAAACGGGGGCGCGGGAGGAAGTACGAGCAAGGGGATCGTTGGCACCAAGGAGGGATGGAGATGGAGCATAGGTGCCTGCATTCAAAGTAGGTTTGACGAGAACCTCTTGAGAGGTATCGTACGCCGACGTCTCGTTGAGGCCATAATTGTATCTTGAAGTATATGCACCAGCGCCGTAGTCCGTTTCGCTCCGCTGCGGGTTCAAGTGTCCGTTCTTTGGCGCGTATCCGTCGCTACCGTAGGCCGAGCTGCTCGACTCAGAGCGATTGCGCGCCAACGGGGGAGGTATGGAGTAGGACGGTTTCGGCGGCGGGTTATACAGCCCGTTGGCGGCACTGCTCTCTGGATTATAATCCCGACCGTTTGTCGGCGGCGAGAACGACGGCACCGGCGGGTCATAAGGGCTGACAACGGACGACTGCTTCAGTGGAGAAGGCGCCCGTTCTCGGTGTATGTTGCCATTAGGAAGGTAGGGGTTCGTGGGCGGACTCCGTGCTCGGTCCAGCGAGTGCAAGGAAGCCGGGGAAGTAATTCGTTCCGGAAGACCAGAAGGAGGTGAGGCCGTGAACGCTGAAGATCCGCTTATTCCTGCCTCAGGCGATTGGGACGAATAAGATGCTGGGGATGAAGTCCGCGGTAGACCATCAGGTAGCGGAGGCACCCGGTAGCCAGAGCTGCTCTTCTGAGAGGTAACGGAATCTGCCCTAGAAGCCGCACGAGGCGGAGGAGCGACGCTCTTTGCGGGAGACGCGGTCCGATTCGGAGGCTCCGAAAGTCCGTTTTCGGAAGCAGCAGAATCCTTCCGTTGAGCCACGCTCGGAGGACGGGGTGGGGGAGGGGATGTATACGCTGATACCGGAGGCGCCGAAGGTGGAAGAGGCGGCGGGGCGCCCCATGCAGACGATTGCGGTAGGGAGCCGCTGCGTTCGGGCGGAGGCGGCGGAAGAGCGTATCCAGACGCCGTGAACTGTGGACCCGAAGGCAGGGGCGGAACCGGAGGCGGGGGTTGGAGCGGGGTCGCATACTGAGCGTACGCAGAGTTGCGGGCACCGCTCGCTGCCCTGTGGTTGGGCCGAGATGTAGGGAACGGCGGGTCGTACGCATTGGATATTTTTGGGCGGTTCAAAGACGGGGCCGGCGCCGGCGGAGGCGGCACGACGGGGACCTGTTGCGCTGCATACGGAGTTGCTGGAGTCTGCGCGTACGTTGCATACGGACTCTTATATTGCGTCGAGTACGCGGTTGAAGGAGCCGCCGCTGGCGGAGCATATGGAGTTGGGTTATACGCAGACTGCGCGGGCGTAGCCGGAGGTGCATAGGGATTTGGAGCAGGTGGTGCGTACGTGTTGGTTGTTGGCGCATACGAGCTGGTCTGCGGTGCATACGGACTGTACGGCTTTGAAGGCTGCGTTGGCGCTTCTAAACTTCTGTTAGAATTGTCGGAAAGAGAGCTGGCAGGTTGCGCACCGAGCGGTGCGTCTTGCACCGGCGGTGGCGGCGCAGACGGCTGAGTGGGAGCAGGAGGGGAAGGACTGAGCCAGTCGTCGGAGGAGGCGGCATCGTCGGTGCCGAGGGTGGCGAAGAGGTCGGGGGCGCTGTCTGCGCCGAAGAGAGACGCGGCGCTCTCTTGGTCCATTGCGAAAGCCAAAGCCGTGAGATCACATGCACCTTTCCTCAGATTTTCTGGTTTGCTCCAGTTCTGCTACGGCGACAAGACAACTATGATACACCAAGAAATACGAACGAATGAACGGGTATTAACGATGTGCGGGTGCATTATATGTGCGTAGAGGGTTGCGTAGATGCTTATGGAGACAGCGGCAGAGCAGGCAATAGTGACACAAAAAGTCCAAGATATTAGGTGTTTGTCGACGCAGGCTTATCTTTCGACCCAGATTGGTTCTTGGTGGGCGACAGTTTTTCCAGTTCTCGCTCAACTGTTTAGGATCAGACAAACAAATTAGGAGAGTGCGCCACATACTAGACGCAATGTGCTTGCTGTGGCCGTTGGATTGTTTGCGCATGGCTGCTAATTGTGGTCGGATGGTGTCGACGAGCTTTTGCTTGAGCTCCCCTTCCGCCACACCCAGTGCCCGTTGAAGGACATAGTCTATAGCGCTGTCAGTACTTAATCGGACCAGCACAACTGCGCCCACTTACTCCCATACTGATCCTTCATCAGCAGGGCTATAGCTGTTGGTCCGTCCGGCTGTTTTGCGGGGGCCAAAATCTCTTCGATAAGCACGCGACGTGCCTCCAAGTCGCCAAAGACCAACGCCTTTTCGCAGACATTCGACGCGAATTTGTGTCTGGCGAGGAAGAGGAGACGCGGCCGGAGCTGGCCCACAATTGCTGTTCGGTCTACAGGCCGGCAGTGCTCAAGGACAAACTGGATAACATAGTTGCCGAACTGGTCCTGCATGAGGGCCGAAGTATGGGATTTGAGCAGTTCCTCGACAAGAGGTCGCGTGAGCGTATCGGGGAGATGACGAAGGCATTGCTGGAAGACGCGGCAACCGTACGGGTGCGACGCGAGCTCGTGAACATGCCCAGCGAACGCTGAAATGAACCCGAGTCGATCCGCAGAAACACGTTCAACCACTTTTTGCACAACCTGCCGAAAAGTTCAGATAGAGCCATGTAGTACTAAAAGGCGCGTACGTGGTTGCCATTCGAGTCTTTGACGCAGTCCAGGATGCGTACCTCCAACTCGCGGACGAATTTGGATTGCTGTTCCGGGGATACGCACTCGAACGCCTTTATTCGTTAGTTTCCCAACGCAACCAACCAGACGGCGTAAGCACCTTCTGGACGACACGACAACCGTAGACGTTTGAGGAAAGATGAATGATGTGTCCCTCCATGCCGCTGGCGATAGCAGCTTTCTGGGAAGGTGTTCCCTGCTCGAGCAGTTTCTGAATAACCTGGTCGCGAAAGTGAGCCCAAGTTCCGACAACAAAGAAACTCGGCGCACATAATTACCGAATACGTCTTGAATTAGATTTAATGTATTTTCGGGAACGATTTCGTCGAAGATCTTCTCGCGTTCCTCGTTGCTCGCATTGGTGAGCTCGGTCTGGATGAAACGCGACCCATGTTGGTCCCCGCTGAACTCTACAAAGTGGCCCTTGATGTCCTAAACGAGCGGTTGGAGAACGAACACCAAGATCCGGGATGTAACCGACCTTGAGTTCCCATTTCTTGCCACGGGACGCGCGAAATTCATTGAGCAACGCGCTCGAGTTTGCCGAATACTCGAGATCAAACCGACGCGAACTGCGAAGCTGCATCCACGAGTTGTGACCGGGTGGGCCGTACATTGCGTTGGACTGCAGCAGATGGTTACCATAGCCGAGAACGGGACTGTAAGGGACGGTAGGCGACTGTGGGGCATTTGCGCCAAACATCATATTTCGTGCCGCGAGCTGTTGTTGCAAGTTGTGCTAAACAGGTTGCATCAGCGGCCGCACAAAGGAACAACTAACGGTATCGCGCACCTGCATTTCAATTCTCTTTTCCGACATTGTAACGGGCAGCGGCGACGCGAGCATAGGAGACTGCGGCGCAAAAACCATCGGCTGGGAAGCGGGGAAAAAGAATTGTGGGCGCGCAGCGGCGTTGTAGTCGAAATAGACCGGCGTCCTCGGGTCAAGAGCAGGGAGAGGCGAGAGAGGGAGGGTAGAGTACGGTGACATGGGAGACATAATCGGCGACATGGGCAACCCGCTGGCCTGATACGCGGTCGGGTCGGGGCTACCATAGTAAGGGTAGGGCTCGGCGAATGGCTCGCGACCCGGAGAGTAAAAGCCGTACTCGGGGTACGCGCCGTACAAGTTGCGTTGAGGCTGCTGCAATGGAGACGAACGCGCAGTCGTTATTTGCGGAGGGACTAGTGGTTGGCGCGTCGACAAGTCGTCTTCGACCACCATGCCGCGCATCGCTATACTCAGGTCGGGCTCTACCGAAGGCGCAGAGGTGTCATAGCCGAGTGAAGGAATGGGGAATGAGGGTTGGTGTGCCGGGAAGGTTGCTAGAACAGTGAGCATGGCCTCTCAAAGAAAAGGAACTGCGCCCTCACCTGAGGAAGCGGAGGCTCGGTCTTCCTGCGTAAATTAAATGAATGAACGGATGTACGACACGGGGCACGAAACATTTACGCTTCTCGGCGCGGGGAACTGCCCAGCCTGTCTGGGACGCGTCTACCGTCGAGTGAGCTCGGAAAACGCGTGCGTTGCAACAAAGGGAGCACACCAAGGACGATTGTAGAACACTGTCGTCCCAAGCGCCGCTAGCAGAGCGCGGGGCAGACCACGAGTCGGCGACATTGGAGCGTAAGGCGTCGCCTTGAATGTCGCTGGTAATGGTCAAAGACGACATGGAGGCATTGCGCTTTGAAGAAGCTGCCGAGCCCCAAACCTAGAGGTAAAGTTTGCTTTGAATTCTGAAGGGCAACGGCTAGAACCGCGTGCGCACCTGCCAGCCCGTGCCGAGGGTCTTTTGGGCGGCGCTACCACCATTTGAGCCACCTATGGCGTATAAACTTGGAGGGGGAGGTTTGCGTATGGACTAGCAGGTTAGCGCGCGTGGTTGAAAGGCGAAAAGACGCGTACATTGGTGGAAGAAGGAGCGCGGTGGGGAGGGTGGTTGCGGGCAGGATCTCCCGCCATAAGGTGGGCTAGGAATTACAGGGTAGTATCGTTGGAAAGGAATGTGGGGGGGGCCACTTGAAGGCAAGAAACAAGGGAGAAGATGAATTTTGGAATTGCCTCCGAGACGCCTATGCCATGACAGCCTTATCCCCATTAGCCGCAAGCTAACGAAACTGTCCGCGGGAAGGGCTCGATTAAAAAATATCGACTGCGATAAATGCGTATACACCGGGTATTCATCCCACCACTCCTCACCGCGAGTTGAAGAACCACGACGCCCGCTTGGCTGCACAAATCCTCAGGTTCAACAAAAAAACCGAGGCAAAATAATATCTCACCTCCACTGCATGCCGTACAAAAAATGCATCAGTCAGGGTCGACGGTGATCTAGGCTCGACGACGTACCCTCCGTCCTCGTTTTGCACTCGCGTGAGCGGGTTCGCGCCTCCACCCGTAATTGGCGTCGGACCTGGTCCAGCGCCACCTCCTCCTCGGAGCGGCTTTGCAATCCGCCCAAAGCTCAGCGGCGAACTCGACGCCGTCTTTTGCGCTGGAAGCAAATCGTTAGCCCCAAACGGTATCGGCTCGGGAACGCCCACGGACCACGAGCCTGATCCAAGCGTTCTTTGACAGCCTGCAATTGCGCTTCGAACTTCTGGTTCTGCACCGACAATCGTCGATCTGCGTCCTGCAGCAGCGCCTCCAGATTTTGTATCCGTTCGTTGCGCGCCAACAGTTTGCGCTCTGCAATTCCCGCCTCCTTCTTCAGAGTCGAGTTTTGGTCCACAAGCTACCAAATGTGATTTGCCTTTGCTACTCAAGCGCACACAACAACGTACCTGTTTCTGCACCAATGTTAGTTGCTCTAGGTTGCGCTCCAGGAAGGCCATTTTCTTCTGTTGGGCCTTGCTGTTGCTATTGCGGATGACGTTGTTGTACTGCTCTTTAATCTCGTCAAGCTGGATTTCGAGCTCCACAACCTGAATCCCGACATGAGCGCCGCCGTCGGAAAATGGGATTGCTCCACCTTCTCGCAACGATTCTGCAGGTCCCGCATGAGAGATTTCTTTACGCCGTCAAACTCCGCGAGCTGGACATTGATTGCCTTTCGCGTCCGCTCAAGGTCCTGAGCGCTTTCCGCCAAGTTCTTCCCGCCTTCGATACCGGCGGAAGTAACAGCAAAAGCACGCTAGAACAAACAGCCGGTCAACTATAAACTTCCCGACCACCGACCATATCGCGCACCTTGAGTTCCTCGTTGACGCTCTTGAGGCTCTCTGTCGTGGCATTTAAGCTGCGGACTTCGTTGTTGCGCAACTCGAGTTGTTGCCTGAGATCAGCCAGCTCTCCGATGTGAGCCTCTCGACGCGCGGCGTATTGAGCTTCAAGCTTGGTCTAACAGCATCGGGTGAGTGGTGGCGTCGGGAACCTCAAAAAAGGAACACACCTTAAATTCGGTCATGGACTCGGCGAGGTCCGCGTTGCTCGTCTCCTCATCGTTAATGGTCTTCTCTGTAAAGCACCCGTGTCAGCGGCGCCGACGAACCACAAGGGGAGGCATTGTCGCCACCGACCTAGAAGGTCTTCGTACTCCGTCTCCAGAGCCGTTACCCGAGCTTCCAGCTCGTCCCTCCGTCGAGTGATCATCTCATTCTCCTCCTGACTTTGCCGTAGACGATCTACCGTCTCACGTATTATGTTCTGGCCTTCGCTCAGTTGCCTTCTAACGGCAGTGAGGTCGTCGGGCGTCAAGGACGTTGCAGAATCTATGGTGTCTAATTTCCCGAGAATAGCACGCAGTTGCTCGTCCTTCTCGGAAAAGGCGCCTTGCTGGCGACGAAAATTCCAAAGTCAAATCCAGAATGGGTCTGAAACACGGTATGCGTACCGCGTCGAACTTGGCCATCATCATCGCCATCTTCTCCTGCTTCCTCTTCTCCTTGTCCTCGGCGCTGGCGTCCTTCTGCGTCGATTTCATGTCCACGAGCTGCTTGCGAACCTCCTCGAGCTCGCTCGCAGCGTCTGCGTTCTGCTCTTTGAGGATATCGATCGTAATGAGGCTCTCCTTGTTGTCATAGTTGAGCCGCTCGGCTTGAAGCCGCAGTTCGTTGAGCTGCGTCGACATGGCTTTGTTTTCCTGCAAAGAATTTTAGTGACGGGATCGCGTCGTGGGGGAACTCGAACATTGCTGACGCCGGCTTCCTGTTCCTTCAGGAACGAAAGCTCTTCCTTCAACTCCTTCACGAGTTTGTCTGCAGTCGTAAGCGCAGACTCCTTCTCCGCGAGCAAGTCGCTGAGCTCGTTCTCCCGGCGCAAGGAAGTCTTCTCGCTCGTCCTTCTCAAGGGGAATGCCGATCGGGGTTTGTGGACGGGGAATATCGAGCTCGGACCTGAGGCTCTCAATGGCGGGGTTGATGGGAGTCATGCTTCGGGAAGTCGTTACTGGTGTTGTAGGTCCCGCAGAAGCTGGAGACGCTGGTGCTTTCTTCGGCGCGGCGGCTGATTCTGCAGATGTGACCCATTCAGACTCCTCGACGCGACCACCGGCCCGCCAGATCGCCAACTCGGCCTCGAGAGCCGCAATGTGTTTCTGATACGTGGTGTTGGCGGCCTGCGCCTTGTGCAGCAGACCTTTGAGCTCTAGAGGGGAGAGTTCCGCATTCACGCGAGCCTGGTTCTTGATGGATTTGGCCCGAATACCGAAGCGGAGTGTGGAGATCGTTTCGGTCTCGTTGTAGGAGGACGGGGAGCAGTTAATGATGAGGGTCGTCCGTGAGTTTCCTCCCAACGATTCTTGCAGAATACGGGTGAGTTTCGAGTCGCGGTACGGAATATATTTGACCTATACAGATATCGTTAGTTCTCTGTGCCAGCAGCCTCCATGTTTTACTGACTTTCGGGTCAGTCAGAGCATTGATGACCATGCCCAGAGCCGAAAGACTCTTGTTGATCTTCTTTGCCTCCTCCAATGTCTGGCCCGACGCGCCGGTCTTGCCGACCTTCTCCGAACCCGCAAGATCGACGAGGTACAAATTGCCAGTCTTCTGCGCGCCGGTTTCAGTGTTGCGTTGATTTATGCTGATTAGGAAGATGGAGTGGGAGCGGGAGGATTCGGCGTTCATGTCTAGGGACAGGTGAGTGGCCATGCAAGTGGCTAAAACGCTTGCGTACTGGTTGAAGACACAATCCGTGCGTTTCCACCTGTCCGCATAATCTCGTAAACCTCGCGCGCGCTGCTAACGTAGTAATCGGAAAGATTCTTGACATATACGCCGCGGTTCTTCTCCTCGTGTACTTGGAGGTTGTCGTTCTGAGCTGGGCGGGTGTCGGGCGCGGCACAACAGACGTAAGAGAGATAGGCTTACGGGCCAGAAGATCCCGAATCTTCTCGAGATAGATTTCCATGTACGAGACTTTGACGAGGTATTCAAGGTGAGCGTCGCTCTCCACAATCGACTGGAAATATCTGCTCAGTGATTCGCGGGATGATTCCCTTGAGCTCATCCGAGTCGATGTCGGCGCCCTAGGCGGCATTGGGAGGAATTGAGTGCAAGAGACGCGAGCACGGACCATCATTGTAAAGGTCTTGCCACTACCAGTTTGACCATAGGCAAACACGGTGCCGTTGTAGCCGTCGAGAACATCTTGCGGAGAATGAGATAGACGCGCGCACAGGAGAAAATAAACGACCTTTGACGATGCTGGAGCGGGTGAGCGACGCGTAACGAGGCGGAAACGGGCACGCACTCCTTGACACCATAATCGAAGACCTCCTGCTGCTTTGTGCCCATTGGGAATACCCTATCGAACGTGAAGCCGTCCTTCTCTGGCCCAGAACCGGCAGCTGCGCCGCGCATTTGGACGGTGGTGAGGTCGTCGGAGAAGCTTGCGACGATCTCGCCACCCTCCCGATTCTCGATTGAATTCTGAGGACGGAAGCTGGAATAGATTGAATGGAGGGGTCGAGGGGGAGCGGTGGAGGGTCGCGTACCGACATACGACCTTGATGTTGTTAGACATTGTCGGTCGTGGTCGTGAAGAAGGGAGGAATTGTGACTGATACAATTTGGATACACACAAGGCTACTACTCTACTACTACTAGTCTTCGTCGCTGTCTGCAGCAGCCCGACGCGACGACGATGCAGTCGGTCGCGCAGATATTGGCCCAGGTCGGCCCGTTGCTGCGGCGTCGCAGGCGTCAATCCACTCGCTGTAGATGTCGACGGGCTCCGTGAGATCTACAGCATCCTCAGCAGTATGCACAACAGCGCAATACGCTCCCTACGGTTTACTTTGCTCTGGTAGCGCTGGTCGCAGACTCGGCATGCGAGATGCGCGATGCCGTCCTTGCGGTCGAGGCGAACTGTTACAGACTTGTCGTGGTGGCAAAACAAGCAAGTGAAGGTTGTGTCTGGACATTGTGAGGCTAGTGGGTGTATAATAAGGGGTGTATATTGCCTAAGGGTTCGTTTCTGCGGGATTTCTGTGGTTTTGCTGCTTTCTTGCGCTTGCCCATCGGGGCGTTGGTTTGGGGTATTGCGCACATGTGACGAGTGTGAACTTGGTCTCAACAATGGCCAGTCGTCGACCGCCTTCACGCGCCAAAGTTGCGCCCACTGTCCCCCCCTCCGCCCCTCGCCAGCGAGTCGTCTCTCGCCCTCCTCCCGCAGACTCTGGCCCCGAATCCAACATCCAGGTCGTCGTACGTTGTCGGCGCCGCTCCGACCGCGAGATAAACGACAACTCCCCCATTATTGTCTCATCCGACGGTGCAAAGTCCAAGGAGCTCTCCATCGAGACCGCAGTCCCCGCTTCCAGCCTCGGTGTCGTAACCCTTCCACCCGTCCGCACCTACCCATTCGATGTCGTGTTTGGTCCTGAGGCCGACCAAGCACTCATCTACCATGAGGTCGTCGCGCCGATGCTCAACGAGGTCATCATGGGCTACAATTGCACGCTATTCGCGTACGGGCAGACCGGTACCGGCAAGACGTGCGTATTCGTGCAACACAATGTTCAGATCTCACTAGTCCCCGCAGCTACACCATGCAAGGCGACCTCGCTCCGACTCCCCTCGGAAACCCCTCAGCACACGCTGGAATCATTCCGCGTGTTCTCTTCCGCCTATTTCATCACCTAGAATCCTCTGTCGCGGATTACAGCGTCAAAGTCTCTTTCGTGGAGCTCTACAACGAGGAACTTCGCGACCTCCTTGCCACCGAGCTCTCAGCACCCGCAGGAAACGTCCAGCCTATGGGACACTCATCTCAACGCGCTCCAAACGAGCTCAAAATTTTCGACGACGCGTCCAAACACGGAGTTGTCATTCAGGGCTTGGAGGAGATCCTGGTCAAGGACTCTGCCGACGCCCTCGCTCTTCTCACCAAGGGAAGCGAGCGTCGACAAATCGCGGCGACAAAGTTCAACGACCACTCCTCCCGCTCTCATTCCGTCTTCTCCATAACTGTCCATACCAAAGAGGCTAGCCACGCTGGCGAGGACCTTCTCAAGATTGGAAAGTTAAACCTTGTCGATCTGGCAGGCTCGGAGAACATCGGTCGTTCTGGCGCAGAGAACAAGCGGGCGCGTGAGGCAGGCATGATTAACCAGTCCTTGCTGACGCTCGGTCGCGTTATCACTGCCCTCGTCGACAAGGCCCAACACGTTCCGTATCGGTATTTTGACGCGTCTTTCCTCGCTCCTTACGCTAACGCATCTTCAGAGAGTCCAAACTCACGCGTCTTCTACAAGATTCGCTCGGAGGCAGTACCAAGACCTGCATCATCGCAACCGTGTCCCCCGCCCGCTCCAACATCGAGGAGACGCTATCTACTCTCGACTACGCTCTCCGGGCCAAGTCCATCCGCAACAAACCTGAGCTCAATCAACGAATGACGCGCAACTCCCTTCTCAAGGAATACGTTGCCGAGATTGAACGGCTCAAAGCCGACGTTCTCGCGGCGAGGGAGAAGAACGGGATATTCTTCAGCACCGAGTCATGGGAGCAGCTCAGCGCGGAGCATGAAATGCGCCAGACGGAACTCGAGGAGGCCAAGAAGCAGGTCGAGATTGTCGAGAATCAAATGCGCGGAGTCCGCGATGAGTTCGACCAGAGCATCGCGTTGCTCAAGCGGCGAGAAGGCGAGTTGCGGGAGACGCGAGAGCAACTCAAGGACGCCGAGGAGTCGTTGGATCGGAAGAACGATGAGCTGGCGCAAGCTCATGCGGCACTGGAGGAAGAAACGGTCGTCCGGCAAGCACATGAGGCGACCGAGGGCCGACTCAATACTGTCGCCACTGGGTTGCGGGGTGTAGTTCGTGAGACGGTGAAGGATGTCAGCAACCTTCACGACAAACTTGGTACGTGCGCTTGTTATTTTTCTTCAAAACACCTAACAGACATTTAGAACGCAAATCGGCGATCCTGCACAACAACACTCAAATCGCCATCGCTCAATCCAAGAGTATCTCCGCCTCGGCCAACGTTCTTTCGCGAAAATTGGAAGACTTTGTCAAGAGTTCGACTCAAAGCACAACCAAACTTCGGGCAGATGCCAAGCAGTTCGAGGCTAAAGAACTGGAGGCGCTGGCGGGTTTCACTGAACGCGTCAACGAGCAGCTCAAACGTGTTCAAACCGCGCTTGCCGTGGTTCAAGCCAAAGACGTCGCTGAAACAGAGGCAATCGCGATCGTGCAGCAAGTCGTAAAGGAAACGTACGAGACCTTCCGGGTCGGGTTTTCGACGTGGAGCGTTTCGCTGAAGCAGACCTGTGATGCTGCGACTGCTGCTGCCGAAGCAGTTGGCTCGGAGACATTCAGCTCCGTTGAAGCTGCAGTAAAGGCTCTGGGCTCGCTTGTGGAGAAGATCACGACCGAGACACGCTCTTTTGCCAACACGGAGCGCGACACAATCCTCCAGCTGAAGCTGGTCAAGGCAAACGCGGTTGCTACCGAGAATGCGCGGTTACAAAAGCAGAATGACGCGCTCATGCAGCTTTTTGGAGGGGCAAAAGCTCAAGGCCGAAAAGGACAAGGACGACATCCTCCAGCGCGTTTCTGGCTTACTCGGTAACTTTGTGAACGAACGCGATCGCAGCCTGCGCGAGGCCGTTGGGATGTTGCAAGCGGACAATGTCCAGGGTATCGAGGACATGTCAACATTTGCGAAGCAACACGACGCCTTGACCGGCGGAATGGATGCCAAAGGCAAACAGACTGTGTCAAATGTCGAGAGGACATGGGGTGACGCGAAGAGGATGCGCGACGGGACACTCAAGGTTTTGCTTGGTTTCGTGTTTCTGGCATGTTGCTAACAAGCCCAATAGTCTCTGGTGGCGTCCAAAGCGAAGTTCTCTGGCGAATTGACTTCGCTACAAACGTCGATTTCGGGCTCGGTCGATTCTTACTCGACAGAAATCCAAGCGCAGGTCAAGACGATGAATGCGTCGTCGAGCACCGGTCTGTCATCTCTTTGCGGGCCAGACGATTTACTGACGCTGGTCAGCATTTGACCGACAAGCTAGCGCCAAACGCGTACGGATTGAGGCGACGAGTTCATTGGGAGTCGACATCCAGAGTGAATTCAAGTCGGTTCAGCGCGCGTTTGCGTCGACATCTCGAGGCATCGAGGGTATCGCAGCGAGTGTTTCTTCTGAGGTTCGTGGCATCGTTCTAGTCGTATGTTTTCGCTGATCACTTGATAGACGACCAACATGTATAACACGACGGACATGTACCAGAAGGTCTCTAAGAGCGAGCTTGGGTCGCTGAAAGACGCGACAAAGGCACTGGCGGAACAGGGAACAAAGCCGGACGCTTCCACAGGCCACACGCCGAAGAAACGGACGTGGCAATATGTCGAGAGCTGGGATTTGACGAAGCCGCGGAACGAGGTATTGCAGGCCTGGAGAGGTGCGGAGAACAAGCCGGTGGAGGTGGAAGAGGAAGTCGCGATGGTGGTGGAGGAGGAGCCGATTCCCGATTCGCCCATTGCGATTTCGCTTTCATCGTCTGCCTCGTCGTCGACGAACATGCCTCCGCCGTCGATTCCGATACTGAAGAAGGGCAGCAGCAAAGCTCCTCTAATAGACACTCGGAATGTATATACGACGAGGCGCAGGGGACGGTAGTTGCGAATTATGATTTCCGTGTCACCTTGCCTTCTCCGATACCGCCAAGATGGCGGCAGCGTCGATTCGAAGTACGTCTAAGCCGAATACTTACCCTTCACCCTCATGTCGTGGCCAGCGGTTGTTCTTCTCGCAATGGTCTTGGCCATGGGCTTCCTGCTCACCATCCTCTCCTGCGTTCTATACCACAACTGGTTGCCGTTGCTCGTCGGTGCGTGCTGCGCTCCGCAACCCTTGCACAAACTGACCCAGTGTGCCTATCTAGCCTTGATATTCGTCGTCGCGCCCCTCCCCAACGCGCTGTTCGCCCATTGTGGTGGTGACGAGTTTGCGGCCAGCTACGACGGCGTCAACTCTGGGCCCGTAGACCTTGGTCGCTTCATTACCGCCTTCATCGTCACCACCGGTTTCGCATTGCCCATCGTTCTCGCTCATGCAGAGGTCATCCACAACGCGGCCTGCCTCATGTCTATCCTCGGCGGCGGGTGCGTGGTTGACTTTGGGCGCGTCATGACTCGTTGTTCTTTACTGACGCCTGCCCCAGCCTCGTCTATGGAACGATATTAGCCTACTCAGCGGCCTTCAGCCAGGAAGACTCGGAATTCGACTAACAGAAACTCGTGTTGTTTATAATTTACTGCGTGTACTTCTACTCGCTGCCGGACGCTGCGCAAACAAATATCCGCGATTTCTCGAGCAAAGGCAATGGCGCCGCGTGTGTGCGCCACGCGTCGCCCTTGCTCCCCGGTTGGTGGACAAAAGCCACCCGCGCTGAGCATCGATAGCCTCAACTGCCAGTGTCCTCGGCGTATCAGCCTTCCGCTCGAACCATGACCGTCAGCCGTCCTGTTCCATTACTCTCGTCCGACCCCACCGTCCTCGCCTCTGCGGAGATTTCGTACCGACCGTATGAAAGGAAACACAGTCCTGTCTCAATCTCCCGCGATTCGCCACTTTCCAACCGACCAACGGGAACCTCCCGCAGCAGCCCTTGAAAGATTATATCCGGGGACGATTGCAGGTCGAAATCAATGGTGAACGCGGCAGAGGCAACTGTGCTCGTTGAGTGCGATGTGTATGAGCAGGAAACAGAAACCGTACGCGATAGGTTGGTCACTTTCGTCCTCAAGAGCAAAAACTCGCAACAGGGTGGATAGTACTTGCCCACATTCAGGCTAATCGCCTTGTCCCCCTCCTGGCAATGCAGCGTCATCTGTATCGACGCCGTCTCTGTCCGCAGCGCCTCGAGCATTGGCAGCGTCATCCGCTGTTGTCTCAAAGACAAGTCTCCCGCTCGCGTTCCGCCGGCTTCACGCCAACGCCCGCGGATACACTTGAACAGCTCTTCGCGGTACCAGAATAGTTCCCTTTGAGCGCGTTCTTGTTCCTTGGTCAATTTCGACTTAGTGACGACGAATTGGCGGTCAGATAGAGTGGGAATTGGTTGAGATATTTGCTCTTCTGAGAGGATGAATTTCTTGATAGGGATGACCATCCTGGGACAAGTTAGGTTCTGCTGTTCAAAGTACTAATGGACCTACCGCGATGTCGAGCCTGGGGAGACCGTTGTTGAAGTCGCACTTCGTTGCTTTCCTGCGCCTAAAACAAAGTGAATTCAGGATCAGAGAAAGTAGTAAGCGGCTGACCGGGTTGAATGCGTTCAAAAGATACCTCGAATGGTAACCCGTAGGTGTTTCTGACCTCGACAGAGAACAAACACCATCCTGCCTCGCTACCGCGGTATTGCTCGTCCGCAGATTCTTCCAAGTCCGACGGATACGACGGGAATGGGAGGATATCCATGCCCTGGCATTCCAGCATATGGTATACCGTGACCATGACGGGATACGATATTTGCCGCGTATGGAAAACTTGCGGTATCGGGTTGAGATTGTTTTGCGGTCGGTTGACATATGAATATGACATATGGATCGTGCCAGTGGTGCTGCAGAGCATGGTCAGCGAAACGCGGGGCTAATCGAGGGAAACTGAGCACCAGCCAACTTTGCCGTAACAGTTCACATTGATTGTCAGTTTGTGGCCAGGAGGGATATCCTTCGTGTCGTCCTTGTTCCAAGAAAATACTGGCCGGTGAAGCAGGTCGTATTCCGTTTCATACGTGTCGAACACGGATAGTTCGCCGCTCGCAAGAGCGGCCTGCGCCGGCGCGATCGTGGAGTCGTCGAAAACGAGACGTAAGAAGTCGATTGGTAGTGGAGAGACGTTCTCCAGTGTTATCCGTATCGTGGACCTGCCGGGGTCAGCCAAAATCCTCGCGGTCAACGAGAGCTCACATTTCCCCGTTGTACATCATGACGGCACCATGAGTGACCGACGTCCTCCGTATCCTTAGCAGAGGTTGTTCGGGAACGACGGAGAACTCAAGGAATCGTAATGGGGTCTTGTGTGACGAGGATAGCTGCTTGCTGGTCCGCTTGTTGGCCTTCTCCCAGGGGAAGCATTCGAGACCCGGATATTTTGACCTGCCGACTTCACACTCGAGGGCTGCACGCTTTCGCGATATTCTCTCTTCTTCCTCGTTTGTTGGAACGGAAAGAGTGAACTCGCGCTTCTGGCCGCCTGGTGCCTGTACATGGCATCCACGAACGACGAGGGGTCCAGTCTGGGTTGCTTTTCCGGATAGGGTAACGACATGGAAGGATGTTGCTGGCAGAACGACTCGAATGGGCTTGGACGCGAAGGTCACACCAGATGTGCTGTGATTATATTATATTAGATTAGATTAGATTAGATACGTCACGTGGCATTACCTGAGGGACAACGACTGGATTTCGAGGTCGAATACGTATGGGTTCTTGAGGACAACAGCAAACTCGAGCACCTCATTCTGCACAACCAGTGACTTGCCCAGTCCCAGTACTCGTCGTGGGTTATACAAGAACGGGTCCGTTCCTCCAGTCAGGATCGGCGCGATTTCAGATGTTTGAGCCTGTAGCGCAGACATCGGCTTCTCAATCGGGAGTCGCACTAGCGGCAGCCTACATGTAGAGTCAGAAATACTCCGAAGAACATGCAAACCACTTACGCGGAAAGGTTGATAGACACGATCGGCTTGCCAGACCAGTACTCTACCAACTTGGTGTCGCCTCGTCGATGTGCCGTCATGAGCGCTCTTGTAGAGGTTGCGTAAAGATGGTATTGGTCTCCAGGAGCGAGAACCGCTTGTAGCGTCTTCAACGACGCAAGCGCATATTGGGCGACGGCAAGGTAGTCTGCAACCGTCAGCACACATCCAAGATGCCACCATAAAGTAGTACCTGGTAATGCTTCGGCGACAGCGACCGCTTCTCGTACTACGCCAACCTGCAGCTCTGGCCACCCATAAGGCTCCGAAAACTCGGTCATGACTTCCTCTTCAACGCTAATCGAACCCATCGGCTCGAGCTCCTCGTTGTCTGCTGGGTTCTCCACCAGTTGAACCGCATCCAAGTTGATCCCCAAAGTCCGACAGATATACTTGAGCAGCTTGAGGATACTCTCGTTCCCGTCCATGTTCTCCGTGAGCCGGACACCGACGTTCCCCTTTTGCTGATTGCTTGCGTTTGAATTGAGACCGCCAGGAAGAGGAACGCTCGATAGCCGCGAGTAACCGTCCTCTTCCCGGCCGCAAACGATCAGGTCCAATATACATCCAAGAACCTCCCTTAGAATATACGCTTCCTTCCGGCGATATCCGAGACACCCATAGAGGCTTGCAGTGTTTTCCAAAATGCCGATCCGTTCTCGAGCGCCAAGATGCAGTAGCCACGGACCGTGCACTTGTGTGAGGACGGCAGAGATGGACGAGCGACTGACATTCGAAAGAATGCTTAAACGCTCGAGGCTTGCCCACGAACCGAGGCCGTCGGTCATCGTCGGCGGAAGATACGGATCGGGTCCTGGCTGCATCATGGTGCTGAATGCCAGCGGGCCCCAGCCTTTTGCCGACCATACTGCAAACAGTAGCGATGCCTGCCGCAAGACCGCTCTGCAATACATGTACGATAGCAGCGAATAGTTGTGCTCTCCGTCGACCGGCGTTCGGGAGTACAGCAAAATGGCATGTGAGAGTTTTTCGAAGACGTCGGTCCATGGCTCTCGTACGGCGCTGGCTGAGGAATTCTAGTTGGGGTCAGAAACGTCCACTTCCAGTCGCAACGACGCACCAAGCCCTGCCCCGCAGCCCATGCCTGAATAATCGTGACGGTCGCTTGACCCTCTAGTGTAGCTGCTTGCCATATGGCATCGGAAGACGACTTGAATATTTGTGTAGCTTCGTTATACCTACAAAGGATTAGACGTAGCTTGCGACGAACAGGCGCCATGCTCACCATACGTCTGCTTCTTCAGTCCTTCCGGCCAACAAGTAGAAGTCTCCGAGAACCTTGTAAAGCCGACCATGCGATGACGCGACACCGATACTACTTAACCGCTTCTTCGCGCTCGTAGGCGGCACACTCAAAGTTTGTGCTCGGAAAGTGGACGAATTACGCTTTATAGACGGGGCGCTGTTGAGACTGAATTGCTTTCCATCGGCGGGAATGGGTGGTAAAGAGTCTCGTTTGCGGGCATTATCGAGCGGCTGCGCCAGGTCTGGTGGAGGTAACATCGGCATAAGGGCCGAGTTGAGGTGCTCATTGCCGGCTGGACTTTCCAAGCCGGCGACCTAGAAGCTAGCTCAGCGGAGGCCTACGGATAATACATGGCGATGCGCACCAAGGTCCCAAACTCAGCCAACACATGAGAGCACAAGTCCCCCAGCAGCGTCCCGAGATAAACTCTCTTCTTGGGCATTAAACTCGGAATGACCAGCAACCCGGGAAGGCTGTCCCCGAGGTTCACGTCGGTGTTGCCCTCGCCCTCCTCGAATACGAAGCAGTTTTTGGCGAGCGGATACATCCCACCACCGGGAAATATATCGAGGAGCGATGCATTGAACTGGGTGAGGATATCGGGTAACGAGTCTGTCCGTGTACACGCTGCGATTCCGACGACAGCGAGGGGAAAGTGGGATGGCCGGAGTAATGAGAGCGGAAGATGTGAATGCGGGGGGTGGATGAGTAGGGAAACTGAGATGGAGGTAGCCGCTGGAAAGCGGACTAGGCATGAAGCGTGCTGTGAATGGGGTCAGGGAAGGGCGGGGATGGGTAGGAGACGGACCCTTCTCATCCTTGTAGTCGGCGGGTATATCGCCGAGGCGAATCGCGTCGAAAGACCGTAATTCTCCAGCGTAGCGGTCGAAGGTGGATTTGGGTATATTTCCGACAGAGACGAGCAATATTCGCACTTGCGCCAGCGATGCGAACGAATTCGAGTCCATCCAGGATTTGGTCGGAGGTAAAAGGTCGGAGGCAACAACTTGACCGCAACCACCATGGTCAGCTTGACACCTGCGCGTATTCTCCTGCTCAATTTCGTTAGGGCGCCACCGACAAACTCCTCGGCGGCTCTATGCTGCTGGCAGCGGCCGTAGTCTTTACATATTACACAACTTGGGCAATGCTGCTGGTTGGCCGCGTTCCCTCATGTGCTTTCGTGAACTAAGATTGCCTAGCCTTTCTTCGACTCCTCGAGTGAAATTCACGCGTATTTCCCCAGCAGAGAGTGGGCTGTGCGGCTCCCGGCATTCCTCCTCGTCGTTGGAATGTCTGCCATTGGCGCCTTTGTAGGATTGACCATCGTCAAGGAGCAGCGACGGCAGGCAAGAAAGCGGGCAGCGTAGCGGTGAGCACGGACATCTATATTCCCGAGACCTACAAAGCTGAGTTGAAAGCAAGTGTATATGTATTCTTCTGTTTCGTTTATACTCTCCCCGACAACACTCGCATCTTCTCCGTCGCCACAAGTTCTTTCCCTGCTTGCTGAATTAGGATGTCCAATTCGACCGCGTCTGCATTTCCTGGAGGCTCAGACAACGTCTTGAGCGTCCGGGTCACCTGTAAACGTGTCAGCTATTCGACCTCTGCACGTTCCCAAAAATCTCACCTTGCTCATAGCCGAGTCTTGACCACCATGCGATCGCAGTCGGTTCAGAATCGCGAGTTGCGTTGGTGTTTCCAATGCGATAGGACACCGTAGCGCGCGGAGGAAAATGAACAAGTCCGCAATCGTCGACCAGGTCAACGACGCGACAGTCTGGGCGTTGGGTTCAGCATCGACGCATCCGCGCAGTGGAAGCCTCACCGTCGACATTCCAAGGTGCAAATCATATTCTAACGCACCCACCATCCCCTCCAACGGCGGCCACAACTCGTTCCAAACCATGAACGCCGTTGCAGGCGTCGCGTCTTCTGAAGCTGCTTTCCTCTGCGCCAAAAGCAGCCACAGCTTTATTGCGATATACGCGTGGTTAATATCTGCCGTCGCCGTGTCCAGCCCCGCGCTAGATTGAGAATAGGGTCGTAGGACATTGTGGTGCAGGTTCGAGAGCGTCGGGAAAATGTCGAACATGTGCTGGATGTGCCTGTCGGATTTCTCCAACAAAACCGCAAGGACTATGAGGTTCCAGGACCGCACGCTGAGCCCTGGTTTCCCGGGCCGCTGTCGCATAATCAGTTAACTCCCTGGTACAAAGGAGACATGCATACATCAGTCGGTTCAGCCATTCGGCTATAAAGGCTGCTGTTGGTTGTAGCCGCTTGCAGAACCAATTTCCCAATCGCCAACGACGCCGTAAAATCATTCTCTGAGCGTGTGTCCGCCCATACGTGATTTTGCAGATAGAAGAACCCATTATCGACGATTGTCTGCAAGTCGTTTGGATGAGTATTACCCAGCGAGACGTTCCCGGTATGGTCAAGTGGTTCGCTTATGACCTGCCCGACTTCAACGCCCATTTCACAAACCTGAGGGATATGTAGTACGTACCTCGATCAATGCGCGGACCGTCCCAGGTGGGGTCCGGTTCTTCAACCGCAACGCGTCGGTGAGAATTTCGAAGATGGTCGCAACAATCGGACTCGTTTCCCCGTTATGCGTCTTCCGTTGCATGCTCATGATAACATGCAGCAGGCGCGAAATACAGGACGCCTCGACGTTCATTCGAAGGAGCAAGCTCCGTAGAATTGTGTCACTGCATACAAGCACTTCCTGCTCAGATCTCGTTAGAAATGTCCCAAACTGGATGCTTGGTTCGTACCCTGCTATTAGTCTTGTTGTGTTGGATGAGCAACGCGGGGATCAGCAGCAATGGAGTTGGATCCAGCGCCGCGCCCTCTCCAATGTCGATAGTGCGTCGCGTTATCGCAAGTAGTTGTTGTCCAGCCACTATGAACATGAACACGAGCGATGCAAATATCAGAAGCGTACGGTTCATCAACTCCGCACTATAGCCTTGGTGGTAAACGAGCTCGACGAACGTCTGCAAGTTGCCGAGGAAATTGTCCATTGACGAATGATCGTTGTCCATCCCTCGCGACAGCAAACCACGCAGCAGAACGTCCCGAAGGCTCTCTGCACCTGGCGCTAGCCTTGCTTTAACGTCAGTTATTTCCTTGAGGACGATAAACACGTTGCGGTCAAGACGCCGCTGCAGATATGTTAGCTTTGAACGTGCAATGGGTCGAGCATACCTTGAGCAAGTTAAATATAAAGCCAGTATTTTCGTACTGAATAACGCTGTATTCCATAAACGAGCGGGCTTGTGCTACAAGTGCATCCTGGCTGTTATGGCTCTGCGAAACGATAAGCTTCGATACTCGCTCTACGGAGGTGCTGAAGAGACATCAACGACCAAAAATTATGCCCGGGACACGCCACCTACTAGAGTAGGGTTCCGATATATGCTGGCCACCGCTTGACGAACGCCTGGGTTGCGGAGAGGGCCAGTTGTCTGATTTCGTAGCTTACGTCGTCGAGCATCAAGTCTAGTGCACGCAGAATAACGCGTCTGAGGGTTGGCTGGAGGGCTTTCATGTTTGGGTGATCAAAGTTGTGTTTGTAGATGCAGACTGCGAGTGATTCAAGCAAAGCCTTCAAGGTTAGAATAGGCAACAGATGCAGCTCCCCGGTGCAAAACAAGTTGAATGGGATGTCCACAAGCGCTGACCCGACGAGCAGTGAATTTGATGTAATCACGTGTGACGAGTCGAGCACCGACAGAAGCTCGTTGAGGCACGGAAGCGACGCGTCGGGTACAGCCTGCGCGTCGCCAAACTGGACCTGGATGTCCCCGTTCGCAGACGGAGTCGCCACAACATCGGCAAATCCTAGCGCTCGAACAAGCGACACCTTGAGCTTCTGCAGCGCAAACAAGTCGATGGGGATTCCGTCCGCAATCATCTGAAGGCCTAGAAGCAGAAGAGACCCTCGCAGAATCCCAGTATCGGGATCGGTGTTTGACGACTGCACACCGATTTCATCGCGCGAGGACGATAAGCCATAGAGCGACTGGAAAGACTTGAGATGCGAACAAGCAGAGGAATGAGACGCACAAGATGGGCTGATACCACGCCTGTCGCCGTTTTGTTAGGGTCGTCTTCCTCCTCTGCGAGAGCGTCGATGATCGCATCCCAGCTCAAGACTGCGTCAAGTCAGAAACTTGTACAGACTACTTCCGAATTCGCACCTTGCCATTGCGGATAATGCGGCCGTAGTTGGATGAGAAACGAGACCAACTTGACTCTCTCAGCGATAGGCATCGTTAAAGAGTCCATCCAGCAGAGCGATATCGCCTCGAAATGCGCGGGAAGTAAACCCGAGGCAAACGTATCCACAACGACACGGATTTCTTCCTATGTCGCGTGAGTAGTGGGAAGTTCATAAGTTATCGATACCTTCTCGTCGGTCCAAAGAGCGAAAAAGAAGCGATAAAAGACGTCGATTATACTGGAACGCCATTGTCGTCCTTCAACATTGAACGCAGGGCTGGTAACATCCAAGATGATGCGGAATAGCCGACTAACAGCAAGCAGGCTCCAACAAGGTTAGTAGCATGGATGAACTCCAGAGACAACGAACCGCAACTCCCACTGCGCAGTCGGAAGCATCCAATCATGCAGTAACTCCTGGAACGGCTGCGAATCGACCAATACAACGCGCAATAGGAAGGTCGTCCGTATCGATGAAATTTCGTGCCGTTGAATATCATAAAACTGCCAGGCACACTGGGTCAACATCCGGGTGTTGCGTAGCACAAAGTTGTCCACTTCGTGGCTTTCGAGGAACGGAGCTGCAGCTAGTTGAGAATCAAACAAAGGGTCGACGGAGACGAACAGTGGTTCAAGAACGCATCGAGGAACTTTGCGGCGATAGTTGTGACGTCGTGATTGGTTCCAGTAGTAATGTACGCCTCAAGAGCAGCAAGAAGGGCAGGGTGAACAACGACGGGATCTGGCGCGTGCGCTGCGCGGCCCACGATTTTTCGCCTTGAAGGGAGCCCCTCGATATCGTGCTGTTGTATGAGTTCGAGCTCAATGATTTTATCGCGGTCCGAGCCAAACAACAGCAAACACGCCCCGAGCGACTTGCGGATGAACGATAGTCTGTAATTTTGTCAGCAGACTTTGTATGTTATTCGACGGGACACTTACACCGAAGAAACGTCTATCTTCATAGTCAAGCAGTCGATCGAATGCGCCAACTGAGCCGAATGCAGGGCAGCAATAATGGTCTGCAGGCGATCCCTGTTCGTCACGCGTAGCCAGCTCGTCGCCAAAATTGCATCAACGAGATGTATCGCGTCGATAAGCGAGCCACCAAATTGTTTGGAAAGTATCGAAAACTTCTCAAAGACCGTAATCGGGACGTCGATTCCGGACCGAGAGAACGCCAGCAGCCAGTGTAAGCTTCGGGTGAAGTCGTCTTTTGAACGCTCTGCAATGCGCGCAACAACTTTCCAAGGATCGGGTGGCGCGCCCACAGCGCCCTCAGAAGCAGCGCTGGATATGTCTACTGCAGAGCTAAATCGCTGCGAGGGATCGGTGTCGCGCGGAAGCAGTTTATACAGTGAGGTCATGTTCTTTTCGTGATGAGAGTTTGGACGACCACATAGCTAATAACTTACTTGTGTAAAAATCTGCACATTCGAGACATCATTCAACCACCGAAGGAACCATGCGTCGAAAGCGCTGGTCGGAGTACCCCGTATTTGGCAGATACGAGTGATGGACTTGAGAACCCGGTCTGCGGTCTGCGTGGCCTCTGTCTGGTATCCACTGAGACATAAATCTGTATACGAGGCGAGCCAACACACCTGGGAGTTTGGACAGGACATAAGGTTGCTCGCTGCGTCTTGCGATAGTTCCACGCAGATGTCATAGACAGAAGAGGTATAAAGAGCCGGGTCCTGTGCATGGAGCTCTGAGAGCCATTTTACGACGTATCGATTCTGGAGAGCGCGGCGACAAAGGACATACTCTCCTCCGGTGTTACCTGCGTTGCCAGGGGCAGCTCGGGGAAGTTGAGGCAGTGGCCAAGGGAGAGGTTCTGACGCTGGGCGAACGCCAGGTAAAGTGCGGTTTTTGCCTAGGTAATCTCTAAGAATTATGGCGAGATTGTCGTCCTGAATAAAAATATTAGATGAGAATGATGGCATCAAAAGCGTGTTACCTCTGCAAGGACCCACGTGATCACAATGCGTGCAAGCCGTTTTAGCGAGTAGTCGGTCGCCATCCCACTCGGCCAAAACTTTCGCAAAATCAGCAGGAACCCCGCCTCGTTCACAGACAAGTCCAGATCGCTGAGACATGCCTCAACCGCAGCAACAAGTGTCTCCACATTCGTAGTCAAGTCCAGCCCGAGCGGAATCGGGAAGGTGCACACCGCATCCTTGTCGAGATTCTTTCCTGTCATCTCGAAGAAACCCAACATGAAAAAATGCTCGAGAAGATACCGCGCCACCGTGTCAGAGTGGATGGTGAACTCGTATCCAAGAATGTTCCGTAGATGCGCCAGCGTAACGACCTCAAACGGTTGCAAAACGTGCGCGTCGTCCTCCATCGTCGACTCAACGACGTTAAGAAAGTTGGCTTGTGGCACCGGAAGCGGGTAGGGAGACTTGATTGTGCTCGCAACAAACACCAGCGTCCCCCAGTGGTAGACAAGGCCATGCGCCGAGCGCGGCTGTCTCGTTTGCTCGAGGTAGTCGGTGAACGCCATAGATACGCGAATCGTCGATGAACGCAGCAGAAGGTCGCTGCACCATCCCAACACGCGATGCAGCTCAAACTCCTTCACCTGAAAACCCTTGCTGTGCGCCGCGCTCCGCCCTTTGTGCAGAATCTCAATCGATCCGCTCGATACTCCGTTGGTCATGAGCTGCAGCTCTGTCCATACGACAGCAGAGATGACGGCAATCTCCTCGTAGCTCCGCGTCGCGAGTTGCTCGGCAGTGAGGGAGAGGATATCGGAGTAATAGTCGTTGCAAGACTGGCGAAGCTCGGCCCATTGTATGGTCATCGTTCTTGAGTCGATGACGTTACTGCTTCCGTAGCAAATGGGATACTCCTTCGTTGCTATACAAGAACCATGCGCGAATTGCGAACAAGCCACGCAGCCGAAACCTTGCTTCTTACACCCCCACAAAGGCTGCCGGCAAATGAAGCAGAGGCAGAGTGTGAAGATGTTGACCTCGTTGAAGTGGTGTCCATTGATGGCCTGAGGTCGGCTACTGCGGTCGAGAGGTAGCGGACAAAAGCGGAACGAGGCGACTCGTTGTACATTCTGATCCGGCGAATATTGTACAACGGCACTGCCCTCGGGGTAGTCGTAGCATCCAAAATGCACGCAGCACATACAATGAGGACACAGCAGACCGAAGCCATCGATGTCGGTTGAACAGGAATGGCAAGCAGCGTGCGTGAGGCCAGTTGAAATGGGATCGTGCAGCGAGTGAAAATGCCAGGGCACAAAATGGTGGGTGTATGGATAGTCTCGCGCCATGCGCATGTCGCGTTTACCGCCGAGCACCGCATCGATGTAGGTAGTGGAAGGAAGGGATTTGGCCACGATGAAATGTCCGAGTGCATGGGGCCAGAACGTGGAAATCAGGCTCAAGGCAGAGCGTCTTGCTGAAGGATGGTACGCAGCGACCTCAAGTATGTCGAGATAAATGTCGGGTTTGGCGGAAACAAGGAGATCGACGAGACGGTAAAATCGGTGGACTACATCGACGCGTGGTTCTCCAGAGGAAATAACGTCAACAGACTCCAAGAGAGCAGCGAGGAGCGGAGGCAGGAGTGCCGAGAGGCAGTATATCGCTTGAGATTGGAACGGCGCGGTGACTGAACGCAAATTCATCGCGTCGGATGATTTCCAAGGAACCCAGCCAAACGGGCCCTTGGGTTCTTGGTCCCCCTCGTCCATTGCCGGTGCTACGGTGATGGATATGGCTCCGGGGATAGCGTCGGATTCTGACCGAGGGTAAGAATGGGAGTGTTGGGCTACCGTGGAACAAACCCGGTCCAGAGGAAGCTCTCTGTAGTGGTGGACCTCGTTCATGCGCAAGATCGCTCAACAAAGATCTGAGCAGTCCATCCTCGAAAAAGGCCAAAAGCCGGGCGTGCATAGTCGTCGGGAACGTATTAAACGCCGGAATCAAGGCGAGTCCAATTTCAGAGACTATCTTAGGGTCATGGCGGTGGGAGTGGAGGAGGAACTACGAGACGGGATAAGCAATGCAACGACAAGCTGAACGCAGCATACTTGGGCGACATCAAGGACGAGTGTTTGGAGCGAATTTGGAGGGCGACTTGGTCGAGGCGCGTGTATTTGGAACCGACAGTCTTCGAGGATGATGGAGGACAAAATCGAGATGCACTGGGATAGCAGCTCGGGCGAGGACGCGTGGTTTGAAGGCGACGAAGAGCGTGAACGACGTCCTGCTGGTTGGAGACTGTTCCTATTGCGCGAAAGTCTGAATGGTGACCTGACATTAGAGCGTGTCTCGGGAACTGAGCTGAAGAAGAGCTTTAGATATGCTGCGCAGAGAAATCTGGAGTCTCTCACCCGCGCTCCTCGAAGATTGCCCATCCTTGAGCAGCGCTGATCACAAGGACGTCGCGCAGCTGGGTCAAGAGCTCAACTGTAGCGTCCGTGGTGTAGACGACGGCTTGTTCGTCGTCCTCTTCAACACCCGACGCATTGACCACACTTGACGCGTCCGACTCGAGACGTCCGCCACGCAGCTTCACAGCACCGCGAACTGTTTGCGCAATTGCAGCGAAGCTGCTGGTGGAAGCATCCTCTCGAACAGACGCGAATGCTTCGTATACAGACGCAGGAAGTGGCCGGGTCTTGAGCTGCTGCAGAACATGGGCCAGCAGTTTACGAGACTCCTCGCGGACGCGGTTTCTTGGAGTGGGCGGTTTCTCTAAGAGAGGAGCATGGGCACGAAATGGGCTGGTTGGCGTTGTCGGGGTCTGAATGGGGGGAGGGGAAAGAGGGGACATATTGCTGGTCCACCGATACAGTGAGCGTAATAGGTGGCATTCCGCGGCTCCCGTCACTGCTTGCTTAGAACGCCGATGTCCCTCCCACAAAGGCGCTCACCGCAGATGGAAGTCTTCATTATTAGACCAGACGGTTTCAACCCCGACGACTACCTCCCGGCGTTGCGGAATTCCAAACGGAAAGCGACCAAAGCAGGCGCCCGAGACCGGCACAACAGCACTCGCAACATGCCATCATCATCTCGGAGCAGACGGCGCTCCCCAGACCCTGCTCCGCGCCGCCAGCGTCATCGGACAGTTCACCGTGAAGAGGACGCAGGCGACGAATCGGAAGATGCACGCCCCGCCAATCCTCGGGCGCACAGAGCCATCTCGCGACTCAAACAGAACAAGCAAGACCTGTATGAAAAGCTAAGAGGTGGGTCCGCCTGCAGTGCACTTACGGTAGCTAAAGTGAAGCGCAGAACGCCGGAAGAATCGAGGCCAAGGTCGACCCGCCCCTCGCGTCATCCCTCAATATGAATACGGCTCTGCCAGCGAGCACGATTCACTCTTCGATTCCGACCCAGATGAAGAGAAAGAGGATGAAGAGTTCATCGCCGAAGATGGCCCTGAGCAAGTCGTGCTTCCGCCCGAATACCAAGCTCCGGATTCGCAGAGGGAACAAGTCTCGAAGATCATCCAGCTCTTTGTGAGCCCCCATGTTCACCTAGAGGACCAGCTGCTCAAGTCTAACAGGTGCAAATCGCTGCTTATCCACCCCTCGAACGCGCTCGCCGCATGCAGCAATACATGCAGGGTGGGTACCATGCTGGGTACTCCAAATATCAACTGACGCTTCAAAGACGATTACTTTGAGCGACCACTAACGGCGCTCCGAAAGCGCATGTCGGGTCTGGCTACCGCGATCACGACGCAGACAATTGCGCCAGTACTGCGCCGAATCATGAAGTACCCCGAACTCACGACCCCCGACACACCGGAGCCGGGAACCATCGAATGCACCATCTGTAGCAAGAAAGGGCGTTGCGACCGTCTCGCGCTCAGCGGGTTCCCCTACGAAAATCCAGGATTTGAGGTGTGTCAACGCAACATGCATACAACACGTGTTGAAATTGGTTAGGAACGGCAGCAGACCCTTCGCACATATACCTACTTTGCTGGCCAGTTCTGCGCGAAGCGCATCAAGGCATTCCACGCGCTCACACACTGGGAGGTTAGTGGGAACGCTTGGGTTGTACTTTTTGCTCAGATGGTTGCAGTATCATCTCTTCGCTGCAGTCAAAAACGAAATCGACGAGCTGCATGAGATCAAGCATAGTAGACGCATGGTCGACGTTGATGACCGGGCGAGACCGCTCACGCTGCAACAGCGAGGTGCCCCGACGGACCTCACAGACGCGGTTTGTCAATGCCCCGATTTTGCGACTGTTGTTACTGACTTGGCCCTAGGATGCCATTTTCCGCTGGCTGGATGAAGTTCGTGGATTCGTTAAGCTACGGCACGAAAAAATCCGGGACATCATCAAGCAGGCTGAAAACGTTGAAAGACAAGTCAAGGCTGGACACAGAGATTAAGTGTCGCACGCCCATCTCGAAAGCAACCATGATACAGCCAGAGAAGATACATATGTATATACTAATGCGAACGCGAGTACACTACGGTATCCAGTACACCAGCAACGGACCATCTAAGTGACCTGGAGGAACTTGAGAACATGCGGCCTCAAGAACGATGCATGCATACCTCAAGTACTGACGTCTCTAGTAGACGAAATTGTGAGGGATCCTTGCATTCCTCGGACCAGCCAACGACCTCTCGCCAGTTGGCGGCATTCGCTTCCTTCTCGCCAGCACCGGCAAATATTCCGACCTCATCGTCGTTGAGACCACGAAAGATGAGGAACAGACGCGTAAAGATGCATGGATCGTGCGTAACTGAAATATCGATCGCTGCTGCGACTCGGCTGGGAGAAAGGAACCGATATGCGATGTTCTTGTGGGCCGAAAACGCGGATATGTTGTTGCTAAGTTCAAGACGATCAGGCGAGTGAACAAAGCTACAAAAAGGAAGCAGAACGGACTTGATAAAGTTGGTGCGGGCGTGGAGGGACATTCCAAGTTGGTCCAGAACATTCATGAGATGCGGCACAAAGTCACGGAAGGACATGGCAAATCCGTTGCGCGGCGCAATGTAGTCGTTTGGGTCGACCATACCAGGATCCGGCCTAGCTCCTCGTTAGTGGCGGCGCGAGGGAGAGAATCGGGCATACATGGCTTCATAATATAAAGAAGTCGAGACCATTTCGCTCTCGAAATGCTCGAGGGCACCGCCAGGGTGAACCCGTAAAAAGTACTTGACTTTGTTCTCAGAGAGATTCTCTGCTGGGGGCCATGTCGTGCCAATCTTCCAGAAGGGAGAGAATGTGAGCATGATATCACAGTATTGCACGGACGGGGAAAGAACGCTGAGGCTGCATTTGGCGGTGGTGGGCTTGGCGGCAACTGCAAGTTTGGCGACCACGCGCGAGTCAAAGACGAACTCTGGCGGCGTTTCGTTGGCCAGCCGCGTTCCGCTGAACTCCATCTTATGTGTATCGCCCTGGTGCACGATGTCAAGTTTGCCCCAGAACATTCCATCGACCATAGTCCCATCCTCCATGCGAGCCATATCGAGCTCATCGGAGTTGACCATGACGTCGAGGGCAACGTGTTGGCCAGGTACGAGCTCGAGATTGAACGTTGCGGGCATCTCCAAGACGGGGGGTGGCCTGTAATGTCGTTCGCGACTGGTCAATAATAGCTCAAGGGGGCTTACGGGGGACTACGTAGAGAAGAACCGCCTTTAATAAACGGGGAACGGGGCAATTACAGTGTGAATAAACCGAGGGACTCACGGAGGTTCATCCGGAGGTGGCGGCGCGTCGCTGACAACCTCGACGCGTAAACCGGGTACACCCATTATGGCGATTTGGTACGAGTCCTCTCCAGCGAGCTGGTGTGCAGCGTTAGTGTCGGGGAGAGGCAAACAGAGCGGTGAACCAACGTAAATGTAGGGTCCGGCGACGAGACGCTGCGGACGGCGGTCAGTGGCGGAGAATGGAAGGGACGCGATGCTCACCGCAGCCTGCAAGGATGCGAACTCGACGGGGACGCGCAGACCAAAGACAGCATCGGGTGGAGGCTTAGTCCAATCGCGGGCGACTGCCTCCAGTTCCTGCAAGAGTATGAACGATAAGAACGCGCCACGATGGAGTGGGTCCGACCGCGAAAGTTGTTGGAAGCTGGGAGAATAGTAAGATGACGCTGTAAGGCAGAGATAAGAGGACGGACGACGCGGATTGTCTCCATGTCGCCGTATGCGAGGGTGAGGAGACGCTGCCTTGCGAGTGCCATCTGTGCTTGCTTGTCGCGGAGATCGTCCTTGGTCTTGGGCTTGAATTTGCCCCAGAAGGACTGGGACGGCAAGCTTGCGCTTGTGGAGCTGTTGTAGAGGGCTAACAGGTTTGTAATGGGGGAGGGGGACAGAGTGGGCACACGAACGCAGGACTGAGCAACATGGCTGTACCCAACACACGAGGCGTCACTTGCTTCTTACCCTCATCGCGTCGCGTACTCATGGCCCCAGAACTCTCCCTCGACCGTATCCTCAATGAAATTACTACAAACACAAACCTAAACACCCTCAACAACATCCTCAAAACAAGCCTCCCAAAAGAATCCAGAGACACAATCCTCTCCAGCGCACTCGCTAGCGGTCAAGATCCTTTGGCCGTCTTAGACGTTCACCAAAACACTCTCGGCGTCCTTTACATCTTGTCAGCCAACTACCTGCTTTGTCCCCGCTGACTCTGTCTAGGTCCGCGCGATTAAATGTCGCAAATGCACCAGTCCCATTCCCCGTAATCGCAGCATTCTGCGAAAACTTTTCGCCCCAGCAAGCGCGTCTGGCACCCGAACGAGGTCCGTGCTAGAGAACCATGTCCGACTCTGTGGCTGATGTGTCGCAGTCACTCTGCTTGCCAAAGGAATCCAGCGATTCGCGGCCCAGAACGGTGCTGTACGTGTCTTTGAACGTCGCGGATGTTCTCTTACCGCCGTCTAGTTGTCGTGGGCCGTTAAGCCGTTGCACGACCTTCTCACCCGCTACCCTCCCGACACCTCATATCTTACAGCCATCCATCCCATATTCGTGCAGGTAAGAGCGTTAGTACCCTGTCGCTATCTCTGTACCAACGCTGCACAGATCTGCATCATGGCGAATCGTCCTTCTGCTGCCCTCGACATTCTCAACATCCCCATCTCTCAAATCGTCCCCGCGCTCTCCGAGATCACATACAACGACAACCTTACCTATCACTACCTCGGAGGCGTCGCCCTTGCGATGCTCAAAAAGTGGGCAGATGCGGAGGAGTACTTTGAGATATGCGTCACCGCCCCGGGCTCCGCGCCCGCTGCCTTGCAGCTCGAGGCGCTCAAGAAGCTCCGGCTTGTGCAGCTAATCTCCCGCGGCGAAACGACCAGCCTCCCCAAGTATGCAAACGGCGCACTTACGCGGATATTCAAGAGCTCGGTTTACACCGAGCTCATCAACGCGTACCCCCAAAACACCGAAAAGCTCGGAGTGTTGCTCGAGAAGGAGAAGCAGGCCTTTATGACTGACAAGAACTTCGGGCTGGTCGCGCAGGCGGTGGAACGCGCACCGCGTTGGACGTTGAAGAAGTTGACGGCAACGTATGTGGCGTTGGGATTGGCGGATATCGCACGGCTGGTTGGAATGCCGAGCGAAGACCACGTCCGGGCATTGCTTTTGAGCATGGTAGGAGATCTCTTTCTTTGTTGTCTCGGCACCACCGACCTATTCAAGATTGAATGCGGGGACATATCTGCACAAATCTCCGCCTCGGGCACCGTAACTTTCTCCGATCCGCCTCCGCAATTCACGCGCGAGGAAGTGGACGCGGTCTTGCGCAGCGCCCAGTCGCAAAGCGCGCTGCTCGAAGAATTGGAGATGGAGATGGCGCGGAGCAAGGAGTTCATCAGCAAGGCCATCAAGGGCCAGGACGGCGGTATGTGGCCAGGTGACGAAGAGATGTACGCAATGGCGGGACAAGGTATGGGAGGCGCTTGGGCCGAAGAGGCTATGTTCACGTAGAGGTGAGCGCTAACAAATTGCGCTCTATTGACACTCTACCCCAGTCAATTCAAGTGTAGTACTACTAGTAGAAAGTCCACAAACTGTATTTTCCTTGCATCCGTCCTTGTGGTTGATGATAAAGGTGGCGTAAGTTAGTGGCCGCGTAACTTCCTCGATGCTTAGAACTCCCACCACAGCGTTGGTATCTTGGTTCTCTGCCTTTCCTTCGAATGAACGCCGATAGACTTGCTCGGCGCATCGTAGTTGTGCGTAGAACTGTGTCCAGTGGGCCGCAGGTCACAATGAGCTTCACTTTGCCCGACATTACAGTTCGGAAGGCGGAGCCCCGCGCACAGATCGTGCGTTGAGCGGTTACTTGCGATGTGGTTCTGGAGCTGACGCGTTCGCTAGCCGTACGTTCCTGACCTCTGGGATTCAGCGAAGAAGCAGGCTGTGGCAGCCCAATCGACGGAACCCACCATGCCCAAGATTTCCGTCGTGTCCGAAACGACGAGCCACTCCCATAACCTCCTAGACGCCAATACTCCAACGGAGGAGCCCAAACCTGAGTGAAATGTGCTCGAATCTGTAGTTTCTGTAGCTGAATAAACCAATGTACTCTTCTTTCCGCCCGTCATTAGCCCGGTGTCGGCGGCTGCATGTCGGACGACCACACCCCATCTCCAATATGCGTCCCGTCGTGTACGAGGACAACGAATCCGAGCCACCGCGACGCGCCTACCACCCTTATTCGCTGCACGAGTTTGACGCAACCCCGAGTAGCCCACTCAAACTACAGTACAAGTTGCAAAGGCAGAGCTTGGACGATTTTCATCACGCATTCTGGCTCGAAGTAAGTCTCTGTGCGCCCCCCGATGCCTTTTTGCTCATGAGCAGAGCAATACGCGTTTCGAGCAAGGCAAATGTGATGCTCTGGCTCAGCTTGCCGAAACCGCCACGCAGCTCGACAAAGAGCGTGCGCTCTCGGCGTTTTACGCCCACTGGGTAGCACAGGAGGAGCTGCACCTTGCCCAATATACCCAAGAATGGCGCCAAAGGAATTCTGCGAATTTGAGCCTCGCTATCCGCGTCGCCTCGGAAAAAGTTACATCGCGCCTTTTCGGCTTGTTCAGAGCCTAATGTACACCCTCCACGACCTCCCGCGCCGCCAGCTCCCGTACTCGCTCATATACATCGTCCAGCACCATCTCCCCGAGACGGTCACACTCAAGTGCGTAGTCCTGAACGAGGGTGTCAACTTGCTCGCTTGAGAGCCCTGGCCACCGCGATTTGATTTCCGCCACGGTGGGCGTAATCAATGCCAAATCCGGGTTCGTGTCGTATCCTTCCGGAGCGCTATCCATGGAGAGGACCGTACATAATGTGGCAAACAGTGCCGTGGACCGTAGTCGCTCCGTTAATTCATGGTCAGACACGTTGGTGGTTCGACGAATTGCGTCCCAGCTGAGATTGAAATGAGCGACGACTTCTCAATGGATTCTGTAGCTCACTCGTCGTGGATGTATATTCGTCGCCAAACGGACCTGAATGCGGACGTCCGTCGAGCCTCGGGAAGATTCTGTTTATACGGTGAGACGGAACACGCTAAGCGGCACTGTACTTACTTGAGCTCGAGCAAGCAAATGCAGCGCCGTCGAATAATCTTCCAAAGTCGTCGTATTGTCCTTGAGCGTTAACAAATCGACTGTGTCCTCCATCGAGAGCGCGTTGCCTTGCAGCAGCTGTCGCACTAGGTCTTTGAATATCTGAGGTGAAGGTCAGCCTAACTTCGAGAAAGAGGCCGGAGATTGAACCAAAGTCATAGCCTTCTGCTCCGCGAGCCGCGTAGCCTCGCTCTTGACTATCGCGTCGATTTGGGCGTCGAGCGACTGGCGGCTCCGCAACGAATCCAAGACAGGCCTGAATTCGTCCAAGAGCGCTTGGTGCACGCTCACAAAGTCGAGATCGTTATGGAAGCCTATTCTTCCATGTAACTGGATGCGTTGTGTCATACACAAAGGAACGTACTGTCGAGCATATCATCTTCAACGCTCTCATTGTGCTCTTGCATATGCGCCAGATGGGAGAGTTTACCGATGCTCAGCATCAACTTTGAGCAGTTAGCGCTGGCGATAAACAACCAAGTCAGGTCACACACATGTTTCGCATCCAGTTTTGTGGCAGTTTCCGACTCCGTCAACAGCGCAGTCGCAGCTTCTTCGTATCTTCCCTGTTCAAGGTCGTGAATCCAGGACAGTGACGTATCTTGCGTGGCCGCGAAGAATTTGTCGACGTAGACATTGCGTTCCGGGTCTTGTGAAAACATGACTCGCAGTTCGCCTGACACCCGCAAGTCAAAAAGGACGAAGAGGAAACGGGAACCCGAACCGCGCTGAATGTACCATTTGTACAATTCGTTCGTAAACTCTTCTTTGAATTTTTCGATAAACGTCTGTATCCGAAAAGAGTTGGGATTTTTGTGGGTCGGATAGACGTCGTCTTGATGGCAGAGGGCAACGAGGCTCGCAAAGTCGCGGTACTTTTCTGCCAGCGCGAATGCCGACGAGTCGTGCCCGTGCTTCCCTGACCACGCGTCAAACAACATCCTGGCCAGGTTATACAGATACAAACGAAGGGTTTCCAGAATTTCTGGCCGAAGCGAGGCAAATCGGTGCTTGAGTTCGTTCTTATCGCGCTCATTCCCATTAGTTTCGCTGGCCAACGCGCTCCAGGAACGTCAGCTCCGATTCACGACGGAAAGCAAAAGGACCAACCTGCTTAACCAATCAAGCCGCTCTTGAATGCAGGCAAACAGCACACTGGCCAGCTCTGGGAGCTGATTGTGGGCCGCCCCGTTTGGGGGCAGTGGCGCTCCCGAACGCGTCGCAGCGTCGAGAATTTTCGTCGTACTCTCGAAGAGACTCAGGATCACGTCGATTATGAGGGGAGTGCTGGTCCATGGGTCAATCATTGGAAGCGCAATACCATACACGCCGAGATTGTGAAGACGGTATTGCGCAGCGGAATTCAGGACCGTCTAAGTCCCGTTTAGCGGCTAACACTCAAAGACATATACACGCACCAGAACAATCCGATTGGCCTCCGGAAGCAAGTCTCGAATGTCGCGGTCATTATTACCTTGCACCAGTTTCGCCGTTACATCCGCAACTTGCGAAATGACGGTACCGAGATCCGCGAGCCGAAATCGGAAGAACGCGCGAACGGGATCCTCATGATGGCCCTCTCCAATGCTCTCCATGTACAAATCGACCGCCTCGTTGAACACAGTCTCAGACCTGGATTGTGCATGCAGTCGGAGAGCTCAAGAAAGACAAACGACGTACGAGATGACCTCGTTGTGCTGTACCCAGAGTTGGTAGGCCGCGTATAACTTTTCGGAATTGCTAGCCAGCTTTTGTCGACTCCGTTGTGACATCTGTCGGAAGTCAGGTTTCGAACATACGTTTCAGTTACACTAGCCTTTCCCAAGACCGCGTTATCGTTGATAAAATGGATTAACCAACTCATTCGCTCCTTCCTTGTTGTTAGCTGCGCTGAGAGATCCGCGTTGCTCCGAACGAGTTCCGGATCTATTTGGACAATAATGAGAAATATTCAACGACTGGAATTATGGTTACCTGAACGCAAAACCTCGCTGCTGAGCTGTTCGGCGCCTTGCATAAGGCTCTCCGCATCAATCGCCGGCGGAAAGCTGAACTGAAGGGGGTTCTGTATGCTTGTGAGAACAAATATCAGCGCCTAGCAGACGGGCATACATCCGGTATGGCGCCATAAACAATGGCTTGAGTCATTATAGACTTGATCAGGCTGGAGCGGCCGGTCCTGGAGGAATTTAAGGGAGGGACAGAGAATGAAAGGGTATTTACTCGGGATTGAAATCCTGAATGGCATCTATATCGACCTGCGCTTTGACCATCGTCGCGGCGGTCATAACAAGCAGCGAGCTTTCGTTTTGGATAACACCGACTCCGAGAGTCCGGTCAGTAGACGACTTGAGCTCAATGCGGTCTCTGTAGTCTGAATCTGCAATAACACGTATCAACCGCAGAAGTGCACAAACAAGATGCGCCGACCTCGAGAACACAACGCAACCGCGTCGCCGAACTGCACGCTAATCAACTGGCCCTGAAGCAGCACTTGAATCCGAGCATGTGTCGGGGCACTGGACGCAGAAGATGTCTATGACGCGTCAGAAAACGCACAAACAACACAAGAGTCGCATACGCTCTGATAAGGAACTTCCTGAACCGCATCTACGCGGAAAACATCGCCCAGGTAAACCATATAAACGAGCGCGTATATCCTCCGTGCTTCGTTGTTCATCAGAGACTCTTCTTCGCCGGCAAATGACACCAATATCGTCAGCTTGCCAATACTAGGGAGGATGAGCAGCAGCACCAATGACCGCGAGTAGGACATACTGGTCGATCGCTAAATCGACGAGTTCCAAGTCCAGCATGGCGTCGTCTTCTTCAACGTTTTCGAGTGTCTCTCTGAGTGCCCTGCGCGTCATGGCAGAGATATCTTCGTCTAGCAACGGCTCTTCCCAGCCCTCTGTGTGCATCTCCCATCTCTGAACACGCGTGTCCACCAGCGCCCAAAGCTCCCGTCCTCCCGTCGCGGTCGCCCCACCTAGCGCTATCGAGCTGATGTTGCCAAGTTCAGGGGATATGCGCGCTGCATTGGTTGTAGCCGGCGCGAGAAAGGGAATGAGTCGAGAAAGCGAGAGACCAGAAGCTGGTCGCGAGAACGCGTGCACTGTAAGGTGATACTTCCCGCCAGCGGAGGTAAGGACGAGGCGGAATAGGGCACCAGAACTCGTCGACAAAATATACGTTTGCGGCTAAATGAACCCGTAAGGTGCGAAAACCAGGACGGAGAGCACTAACGTCCACACGAAGTAAATTCGTCACCTCCTCGTCCGCATCCAGCCCAACGAACGTCGTGGAAAAGTTCTGTCCACCGGCCAGGCCGATACCGATGCTATCCCAGAAGCGGACCTCTCCGGACGCCGAAACGAGGATCAAGCCTGGTTCGCGCGCCGAGCTGTAGGGCACCAGTTCGTGAAAGGGTGGGGTCTGGTCAACCGGACAGGCGAATATATAGCACGTTGGAATCCCTTTGAGGGCCTTGATATGATGTAAACCGGGGCAGGAATGTCTGTTGGAGCGCTCACTTGAACATGTTGCCAAACGAAACAGGTCTGAGCCGAGGCGACAAGCGCGAATCCAGTGAGGGTGTCGATGACACCGGTATACGCGGTCGCAAAGAAGTCTAGGGGCCCGTCAACACCGCTGGTAGCGCCAGAGACATGGACCCACCTGCATTTTTGAGAATCTGTTTGACCTCGACTGGGAGGGCAGCATAGAAGGAGATGGACAGCTCGTTGGACTTGGCGAACAACGTGTCGCTCGTTGCCTTATGAGTGAAACTTTTTTCAGAGGCGATAGAGTCGACATCCATCGCAGACGCTATGGACTCATTGCCGAACGGGGTCCCACGCGATGGAGTGGCTAGTCGGGAGCCAGGAAGCTGGCGGTGAGGAGAGGTCTGCAACGGGCGCTGGTGACGAATGGAGCGTCTAGGGCCCGGGGAAGGGGAAAAGCTGGCCATCGGTGGTCAAGGTTCGCTGTGAAGACGCGACAAGTCACACTCGGGGGTGGTAAGTATAAGAAGCGTAGGCTAAGATACATGCACAAGAAAATAACAATCCAATAGTACAAGCGCGCACTACTGCGAGCTGCTAGAGTGTGTACCGACGCGACGTCTACTTGGCAGGCTGAGACGACGAGAACTTGGTGACGGACTTGGTGCCTGGAGAAGAAGGTCAGAGACGGGGGTGGCAAAGGAAAGGACACTGACCCTCTGAGATGGCGTGCTTGGCCAGCTCACCGGGGAGGATGAGACGGACGCTCGTCTGGATCTCGCGGGACGAGATGGTCGACTTCTTTGAGTATTGCGCGAGCTCTGAGACACGAGTCAACACGAGCGGCAGAGGGCCAGATACGCGACGTACTGGAAGCTTCCGTGGCAATACGCTCGAAGATATCGTTGACGAACGAGTTGAGGATAGCCATGGCCTTATTCGAGATACCAGTGTCGGGGTGGACCTGCTTGAGGACTGGGACGCGTCAACGACAACGCAGTATTAACGAATCGACGACGCACCCTTGTAGATGTACGACGAGTAGGTCTCTTTGCGGGCCTTTTTGCGCTTCTTCTTCTCGCCGTCAGCAGCGGGCGCGGCCGACTTCTTGGTCGCCGTCTTCTTCCCGGCCTTGGAGCCTTCGGTCTGTGCCCATGAGTAAGTTGGTGGTGTCGTCGCCGGCGTCGAAGCCACTGACCTTAGCCGGCGCCTTGCCAGCAGTGGATGCGGGAGCCTTTCCGGCGGTCGAGGCGGGCTATAGACGACGTCAACAACGATTGCTTGTAGGTGTATGCAGGTTGGTTCTACCTTGGGTGCCATGGGTGGGTCTTGAAGTAGAGTGGTGGTGGTGGTTGCGGAAAGAGATGCGCTGACCTCGACACCAGCCAGCCGCGCTATAAAAGGCAGTCGGTGTTCCCACGATTCCCTCAACAGATCAGCACGTGATCCAATTGACAGAACGCGTCCACGCGTCGTTGTTGTCACCCGACGTGTTCCAAGGCAAGATACAGTATTGGACCCAGTGTTGGAGCACTGTGGCACGGTGCTCCAGGGTAAAAATGTACATCAGTCCAAAAATGGGATTAGCCTACAATGCTGATTTGGTCCAGCAAGCTGGGCTGGCTAGGTCTTGGGTCATAGTTGTATGCGGAAGCGGTGATGCCGTCCCGCTCTGCAAATAATTGAACCATTCTACAATTATCCCCTGGCCAGATCCCAATTTTGTATGAGGGCTACAAAGCGCCCAAAGCAGTCAAAGTGTTCTGTTAGCTGAGAGAGTCTCAAAGTGTCTCAATTTACTCTCAAAGCACTCCCAAAGTGTGTTCAAAGTACACCCTGGTTGCTTTGATGCTTTGAGCACTTTACAGCACTTTCCAGTGCTTTCAAGCGCTATTCAGGTTTCCTGCATCTGCAAACTTGCAGCCGACGGCTAACTGCAAAGTAGGGTGCCGTATGGAAGTATTTCTGGACTGCCATACCGTTTTAAATTCAACTTGACTTACAGTGACGGCGAAATCAAATGGCCCTGCCCTTTAGGGTAGGTCATTCCCACGGCCGTCCCGCCGCCTGCGCTCGCCGAAATCTCGATAAATAAGATAGGTGTGGACTTGAAATTTTTACAGAGGATAGATACAGCCTAGTACTTGACCCAGGAGAAGCCATTAGCCTCACATTCTCGTAGACGATTCGGAAATGAATGATAAGTACAAATAGCAAACCTCCGGAAAGATTCCGAGTACCAGATTTCCTGCAGAAGAGCCCAGAGCTCGGGCGTTGGTGCGCATTTCGTGGTAACGTCGATCTAAACGCGCCCGCCGCTTCAGCTCGGCCCAGCAGTTCTCGATGGGTGAAAGATCCGGCGAGTACGCCGGCCAGTCCATGACGTTGATCTCCATATCCCGCAGCCACTTCTTCGCAAGCTTCGACTTGTGTTTCGGGTCGTTGTCTTGGAAAATGAGGAACTCGTGCCGGCGGTTCTCATAGTAGTCGTACATCGGCACCATGCCCTCCTGGAGGATCTCGACGTACTGGACCGCCGTGAGGGTGCCGCGGACGCGGACGAGTCGGCTGACGCCGTGAGGTCCAATCGCGCCCCAGACGTTCACCTTGACATTTGCGCGGCCGTGCGAGAGGTGTCGCCGTACGCTCCGCTCGGCAAGAACGTCCGTACCACGGCGTCGACAGACCCAGCGACGCCCATCCGAGGCCGCGGGATTCACTTTTGTCTCGTCCGAATTTATGAGCACGCCCCGGCGGAAGTACGCGTCGTTCTTCCACGCACCGTACGTCTGGATGAGTCGCTTGCGCTGGTCGAGATTCCGGGGCTGCACATTGGGCTTTTGGCGCCGTACAAAGCCGCCAAGTTTGGCACGGCGCGTGAGGTTGTCGCGAACCTAAGTGATGTTTGAGTGAGCGGGGAACCCGAAAACACACGTTTTGCAGCGCACCGTACGCGGAGAGATCCGCGGAAACATGACGTGCTGCACGTCGGCACCGTCCAGTAGCTCTCCGGCTTCAATCCGCTCCGTGGCCTCCTCCAACTCCTCGTCCGAGATCTTCCGCTTCCTGCCCGTGTTCTCCTTCCTCCCATCGTAATAATAATTGCCCCCATGCTCCTTGACACGCTTGTATGCCCTCCGGATTGTTTTTCCGCCGCCCTTGATGAGCTTGAAGGGTGACTCTTGCGCAATGCGGCTGAACGGCATTTTGAGGCGGTCGTGGAGGACAGTGGCGATGGCGCGCTTGGTCGGCGTGCATTTCGTAGCCCGGCGGTTGCGCTCGATGGTCCGGGGGGTAAGGGGCGGGGTTGGGGCCATGGGAGGCGGAGGAGAGCGGCGATGACGCTGCGAGGACGGCCGTGGGAACGACCTACCCTAAAGGGCAGGGCCATTTGATTTCACCGTCACTGTAAAAACTGGTTTACAAACTGGTTTTTAAATTTCTACCTAAAACGCGGATTTTCTAGCTCCCAGCGTAAACTTTCGCGGTCCGGCGGCGCTTTGCAGGTGTCGTGTTGCCCCGGCCTGCCGTCCTACAAACCCTCGCAGCTTGTCAGCACCTGGAACCTCCACATCACTAATTGCGGTATTGAAGAGGGTAAATGAGAGAGCAGGAGCTTCAGATTCTGTAGCTCCTCATGGTAGTAGAGGTAGCCCGTATACTGTAGGCTGCTGCTGGCCATGGAGGGAAATGCGGCGCCGCGCAGGTGGGCGGATCAGAGGCTGTGCTGGTGCTTTCACGGCGGCCCTAACGCCCCGCATGGTTTGCAAACCAGCAATCTGGGGCAATCTCTTAAATACATGGTATGTAAGTAGCTGTTGGGAGATAGGCTGACACGAGGCACGAGCGGCTCGGCCGTATTGGAGGATAAGGTAGCATAGGCGGGCCTCGGCTGTGACGCATGCCAAAACTGGTTGTCTCGCGCGTCAACAGCCGAGAGCCCAGTAGACTCGCCTTCTTGTCTCTTTTTCGCGCCCCGTACTACAAATGACAACGATTACAACCCCACAAGACCAAGGCGGGTCCCTGTCCGCGGTTCCGCCGCCCCCGCCGCCAGCGCAAAAACGGAAGACGCGTGCAAACCCCAACCTCCGCCTCCAAGTCCAAGTTGAACTTCAAGTCTTTAACTTGAAGGCTTGCCGGGTCGCCTCCGCCCATTGCCTGTTGTCCTCCTTAAGCCTCCACCCGCCCTCGTTCGCCCTCGTCCCGGACCGATTCGTTGCTGTCCCATGTCCGCAGACTGTCTCTGGCCCTCATCAGAGTTGTCGTTGCCCATGCCCGCACGGAGAGCCGACCGACCTCCGCACGCGCCCGTTGAATCAGTGGACCAACCTCTGCACGCGCTGTTGAAACGATCCCTCGTCGTCGCGCCCGCTTTTGATGAGTCGACTGCCAGCGCACACTCGCTCGCCTCCGCCACTTGGCGTCCGAAATCAACCTGAATTCTCTGCTGGTGTTGGTGTGGGGGTGGGGTGTCGGCATGAGCGCAGAGTACGCAGAGGAGGCTGGTCGCAGTGAGGTGAGCATGAGTCCCAAGCTGGAGCGGTGTTCGGAGCTGCCCCTCCCGCCATTGTCATAGCGTCGCATACTATTGGTTGTGTACGCTGAAATGAGCCAGCTCGATACAGAGCTAGATCCACTGCCCAAACAAATCCCCAATGCGCTGCTTGCTTAACACCAAACGTAAGGAGATAAACATCGGCTCAAAGCACACTCAAAGCACAAGCAGTGCTGCTCAGCCACAGCTTTGTCAGCTTGAGCCGCCTTGAGTCGGCTCCAGCCAATAGATTCCAGCTTCTCCCGGTTTGGAGCCCAAGCCAGCCGGAGCTGAGCCGCGGCAACACTAGGTTGTGGGGGGCTATTGCTGATGGGAAAAAGATGTTTCTTGTTCTCCTGCTATGTCCTAGTAACCTCCAGGTCGGTGAGGTCAAGTTTGAGGTGGCCGAGATCTGCGGTTCCAGCATGATAACCAGCATGTCACATTTTTTGTAACACTGTCGTAGAACAATTAAGGTATTGGCTGCAATCCAACATGTTCAGGTACTTACTAGGTAGCCTTGAGCTTTGAGAATATATATTAATACTCAGCGATTCTGGTATCAAGGCTTATTAGATGCTGAGAAATATTGAATTTTTTTCATTAATGTGTACAATCCAGCTCAAATAGCTGCCAGAAGCTCCAAAGAGTATGCCCTGCTCAAATGAAACCCTTGCTGTCCAACAATGGCAGCAATTTGGGACCTAAACAACTGGGCATATCCTAGCTGGCCCTGGGTGACTGCTCTGGCAAGAGGCCAGAGAGGTGCGGGCATTCCGTGGAATATCCTAGAGCATGTTCTTTGTGTCGTGGAGCTGGCTGCTTTCAACAGAAACTTGTCTAATTTATTCAAGAAATCCAAATTACCAGCATCTAACAAGCCCTATTGGGGGATCAAAATATGTCCAAATCAGGCAGTTTCCCTCAATGGATCAGTTTTGTAGGTTTCCTAAAGTGAAATGTTCACCAATTGCTTACCTTTTTTGAACTGGACATCAGGAGCCTGAATAGCGCTTGAAAGCACTGGAAAGTGCTGTAAAGTGCTCAAAGCGTCAAAGCAACCAGGGTGTACTTTGAACACACTTTGGGAGTGCTTTGAGAGTAAATTGAGACACTTTGAGACTCTCTCAGCTAACAGAACACTTTGACTGCTTTGGGCGCTTTGTAGCCCTCATACAAAATTGGGATCTGGCCAGGGGATAATTGTAGAATGGTTCAATTATTTGCAGAGCGGGACGGCATCACCGCTTCCGCATACAACTATGACCCAAGACCTAGCCAGCCCAGCTTGCTGGACCAAATCAGCATTGTAGGCTAATCCCATTTTTGGACTGATGTACATTTTTACCCTGGAGCACCGTGCCACAGTGCTCCAACACTGGGTCCAATACTGTATCTTGCCTTGGAACACGTCGGGTGACAACAACGACGCGTGGACGCGTTCTGTCAATTGGATCACGTGCTGATCTGTTGAGGGAATCGTGGGAACACCGACTGCCTTTTATAGCGCGGCTGGCTGGTGTCGAGGTCAGCGCATCTCTTTCCGCAACCACCACCACCACTCTACTTCAAGACCCACCCATGGCACCCAAGGTAGAACCAACCTGCATACACCTACAAGCAATCGTTGTTGACGTCGTCTATAGCCCGCCTCGACCGCCGGAAAGGCTCCCGCATCCACTGCTGGCAAGGCGCCGGCTAAGGTCAGTGGCTTCGACGCCGGCGACGACACCACCAACTTACTCATGGGCACAGACCGAAGGCTCCAAGGCCGGGAAGAAGACGGCGACCAAGAAGTCGGCCGCGCCCGCTGCTGACGGCGAGAAGAAGAAGCGCAAAAAGGCCCGCAAAGAGACCTACTCGTCGTACATCTACAAGGGTGCGTCGTCGATTCGTTAATACTGCGTTGTCGTTGACGCGTCCCAGTCCTCAAGCAGGTCCACCCCGACACTGGTATCTCGAATAAGGCCATGGCTATCCTCAACTCGTTCGTCAACGATATCTTCGAGCGTATTGCCACGGAAGCTTCCAGTACGTCGCGTATCTGGCCCTCTGCCGCTCGTGTTGACTCGTGTCTCAGAGCTCGCGCAATACTCAAAGAAGTCGACCATCTCGTCCCGCGAGATCCAGACGAGCGTCCGTCTCATCCTCCCCGGTGAGCTGGCCAAGCACGCCATCTCAGAGGGTCAGTGTCCTTTCCTTTGCCACCCCCGTCTCTGACCTTCTTCTCCAGGCACCAAGTCCGTCACCAAGTTCTCGTCGTCTCAGCCTGCCAAGTAGACGTCGCGTCGGTACACACTCTAGCAGCTCGCAGTAGTGCGCGCTTGTATCACCATCGTACCTTGTCCTTCCACTAGCGTCTGTACTCAAACAATGCATTTTCTCCCTCTCTTTTGCCGTAAACATCCGAATTCCGCGGTCTCCCAACGACTCCCGCTTTTTAAAATCCGTACTTGTTTCCTGCCTCCTTGCGGTTCCGTTTGCCCTCTGCAATCTTCTCCTCCAATGCCTCCCTGTTTGAATAAGCTTGGTGTAACATCGTGGCAAGCTGGTGGCGCGTATTGGCGATTCGACTTGACTTGGATTGCTAGATAGTACTTCAGCTCGAGTCCTGTCCACTGAACGCGCAACGCACCGTTAACTTGATACTGGGTTCCGCTGGACCCGCCCGAATGCCCGCTGTAATCGCTTTGCGCGCCTCCAGCTCCTGCACCTCTCTTTTGGCTCGCTCCATTTCCTTCGCCGCGTCAACCTCAGTCACCTCTGCGCGATCCACCTCCTCGAATCCCTTCGCCGTCCCCTTCTCCAGGGCTCGCACATGCGCATCATACTCTGCCTGCCACTTTTTCGTAAACTTGGCGTAGTACGCGGGCTCGTATGCCGCCCATGTGCCGGACGGTAGCGTGTAGTAACCAGGATATGGGTCGTTCGGCGTCGGCTCCGGCGGATCGAACGTCGGGATGCTGGGTGCCGAGGAGGCAGTGATATGAGGTGTGGAAGTCGAGACTGTCGACGCCGACGAAGACGTGGAAGGGTTTCCTGGATGCGTGTCAGCATACAGGGAGTATACCGTGTTCGTGAACGGACCTAGAGAAAAGAAGTCTACCGCTGGGACCGCCATTCGTGTTGTTAGAGCCGGCTTGTTCGTCGAACTCTCCTCGACCGACACATTCGTCCGTCCTTTTGCTAGGGACGCAGGCCGGAAAGCAATCGCTGAATCTGCCTCCTTCTGCGTCTCCGAGCCGGACGCAGTGAACGTCAACGCTGGCGCCGCTCCACCTCCAAGAGTACGCTGCGGAGGCGGCAGAGCTGGGTTCTTCTCCTTCGGGGCAGGCAGCATCGACAGCAGAGACGATCGTCCAGCGCCCGTTTCCAAGCGCGCTTTCTTCGCTGGCGGACGGTCATCGTCGAGGTCGTCCCGTTCGTCGGCCACCAACGCAGGCAGTCCTATGGTAATCTTCTTCGGCGCACGTTTTTTGGTCAAAGGCGCCGCGGGGACCGTCTTTGAGACACCAGCACGCGCGGGCGCTACTTCATGGTCACTTTCGTTGTCGCTGTCGCTACCGTACCCTCCGAGGCCAAGATTCATGATGAGAGTGGCGTTCAAGGCGGTCTATTGATAGGATCTACGACAAGAAGGTGCGCCGTGGCGGTATGTGTTTATGTATGCAGTCTATGTTCGAGTCCGTGCTATGCAAGATTGTCCAAAGAGCGTGAATGAGTGTCCAAGAAATGCGAGATGTATAGGATCATGGGCGAGCTGAGGCAATTGTCAGGGAAGAGAAAGAGAACGAGAAGAAACGCACATAATTGCTCCTTCCTGGGAGCAGCATGAGCGAAGAAGACAATCCCCCAAAAAAATTGACGACGTACCGATAGAAGAAGAAGTAGCCCGCAACAATGATCAGTTGGCATATGAGAGCAATCCAGAATATTGGCTCTGCCATGGGGCTCCCTGGGGTAACGTTAGTTCAGATACAGAGAAAGAGAAGGAGAGAACTGACCCTTTAAGCCCTCAGAAAAGTCCCAGGTGGCAGCGTCGGGGAAGACCGTAGAAGGGCCTAGTCGGTTGGGAGCGGTACCGCGGGCAACCATTACACAAACGGCGCCGATGACTTGAGCGAACCAGAGTGTTGCGGCGACGTGCAGGCGGGACAATGTCTGATGGTCAGAGTCAACGACAGACTTGAATCGACAGTGAAATCGAACTTGTAGTAGGATCATGCCCAAACCAACGCCCTGAACAGCATCCAACACGCCCAACCACAACCAGAGCGAAATTCCAAGGTAGGGACCGCCGGAACGTGCCCACGGAATGTAGAGAGCGAGTGAGGAAGTGCCCCAAAGCATCTGCAACGCTTAGTTCTTTGTTGCGGCAAGACAGACAATGACAAACCTGGCACCATCGCGGGGCACCAAGACCAACCGCAAAAACGGGCAAGAGCCAAGTGTGCGTCTTGCTAAAGTGCATGAGAACCCACAGCACCAATGTCCATACGCCGACAAAGAAAGCAACGACGAGAAGGGCAATGTGCCATTTAGGAACTTCGACACTCCACAAGAACGTCCAGTTGCGACCATAAGGCTGAATAAAGTTCGTCAATACCGTGTGTCTTTAGTGGCGAAAGGTAGCGCACCCCGCTGAGCCAATAGTCGCGGAGAATCTCCGACGCGAGGAACCATAGCACCAGCTTACGCCGGAACAGCGTCTGCAGGAAATGCGGGACCTTGGGAGGTGTTTGTCGGTAGTATTCTGGGCCATGTTAGCAGGGGACCTTCAAAGAGACATGTCAACGAACCAGGCAGCCCATAAAGCATCAGGTACGCGAAGATGAAGCAGGTGATGGCAATGGGCCAAACGACCAAGCAAATGTACCAGGGTGGAACATACGTGTCGGAAACGCCGTTCAACATGTATCCCCAATACCAAAGCGCCGCGACCCAAATCTGTTGGCTGCCTTGTACGATGCACGCACGTAGAATCCAAACCTCCGTCGCAGCACCCTGAGAAAATTTCAGATCCAGAAAAAAGAAAAGGAGACTGGACCATACACCCTCTTCTCCAAAGTTCAGAGCAAACATGCAGAAACCACTGCTTTAGATCAGTCGATAGTTCAACCCAATAATTGTGAAAGTACTAACGCAGCAGATGCGACGGCGTAACACCACGTAGCCGCATTAGCGAGCACACGATGCGCCGGGACGATGGCGGTCGCAATGGAGGGCAGACCGATGAGGAAGAACGCGAGCCCGAAAAAGATCCATGGAATCGACAAGACATAGATCGACGGCCTGAGTCGGAACAGCGGGTACCACACAAACGAGGCAGCGAGGAAAACACCGCCGAGAACATAGAGTTGAAGGTCGTCCTGCCAGTTGCGTCCCGTCAACAGGGTAATCTGGAAGCTCGTCGCTCCAATCATCTGTCCAAGAGCCATGATGATTGTGTACAGCGGCCAGCCTCCAATTTCGCGAGCCATGGCAATCTGTAGCCTCGTCATCGGCACAACATCCGGCTGCCCTGCATCGTGCTGCAATGGCATGTCGTAGTCGCTCATGCCAAAGTCGGGCGTCAGCGGCGACGACGGTCGGGAGTAGATCGACGGAGATGGAGTACCCCACACCGATTCGCGTTTAGACCTGATACTTGCGGCGCTAGACATCAACTTGTCTTTGCGGACCTTGCCAAAGAATGCCTCCTCGCTCTTGAGCAAGAACTTTTCGATGGATAGTTCGTGCTCCGAGTTCTTCGCGTTGAGTGTTTGAAGTTTCTGTATAAACTCGCTAGCGACGCCTCCGTCGGCGTCCGTGAACTGAGAACACGTTAGCAATCGTATTTACGGGCATGGCGGAGGCATACCGACGCAACAGCCTTGTTGAGGGGAGAATTGGATTTTTCGTCAACAATGGATGATATTGATTCTACGGAAGAGACGCGGGAGTGTGAGCCAAAGGGACGGGAGGGGGCAGCGGAAGGATCGAGGAAGGGATCCGGAGCGTGTCGTTGTTCTCTTCCAATGGTCTTGTTGACGCGGTCCAAAAATCCGTTGTACTCCACGTCCGGCGCACCAGTAGAGCTAGCGTAGGTGCTTCCGCGAGTATGACTTTGGCGAAAGTAATCGTCGCCTCCCGAGCTGTACGTCGAATCGCGGTCGTGACGAGGCAGGTGTTGTGAGTCGCCACTGATGGTGAGTGCATCTTGACTCCATTGGCCGGGAGCTCCAGGCGAACCAGGTGCGACAGCGCTATAGCGGGGATCAACACTGCGGATACTACGACTGTCCCACTCTGGTTGCGCGGGCATGCCTTGAGCAACCGGGTTCCAATCCTCGTGATGACCTATCGGCTCGACGGCTCCGCCATCACAATCAGATTCCCGCCATGCTTCCGAACCGGCGGCGCCTCGGCTTACACCGATGCTACGCTTGTGAAAGTCCTCCATACGCTGGCGCCATTCGACGACGGGGAAACGCTGAACGGCTGATCGGGCACGGAGAACAGCGCGTTCCTCCTCAGACGACTTGAGTGCCATTTTGATGGTTTTGCCAAGTTGCGAGAGCATGTGTGCGGCCGAGCTCGACTCGACAGGATACCACCAACCCGGCATAAGCCCGAGTCCACCCAACCGCGAGCCCACACCGAGAGCGCCCTTTCGACCAAATTCGACAGCAACGAGGCCGAACGGTTCATCCCGTGAAGGGATGAGTGCAAAGTCGGCACCGCTGAACAGATACGGAGGCAGAGCCGTAAACTCGGGCTTGGAGTATACGCGAGTCGGGTATAGTTCCATCAGCCGAGCAAGCTTTTCGGCAGCGAATCGTCCGTAGAGATCGATAACGGGTCCAACGCAAATCAATTGGATCGAAGGCCGTTTCTCGAGCCTGACGAACTTTCAGCAACGTCAACAAAACAGGAACAAAGACACTTGCATCGAAGGCATAATATCCGCAATGAGATCGACTCCCTTTTGCTTCGACCAACGCCCGACAAACACAAACAAATCGGAGTTGGGGTCTTGAGCTATGCCAGCCCATTCCTGGGCTTGCCGCTTCAGCTCGGGGCGCTGGGCTTCGGCTTCCTGGTCGATCTGGATGTGCTTCGCCTTGACCGGACTCTCTTCCAATGCCGCGATATCGCTCGGGTCGGGGTTGGGTAGCGAATCGACATGTTTCAGCGTCCAAAGCGCTGGATATCGAGCCCACGACCGCTTCCCGTACTTGTCTGACACGCCCGCAACACCGACGCTCTTCTGGTGCACACTAATGAACGACGCCGCAGCGTGGAGCAAATTGAACGTGTTGCCGAATTGAACGTATTTCGTGCAGTGCTCCTTGCTAATGTTGAACGCCGAGCAAACCTCCTTCATTTCCTCCTTGGTCCGCAGGGGCCAAAGACCCTGGAACTCGGCGTTATGAAGCGAAAGGCAGACTGGGATAACTTTGGGAAGGAGGTAGATCGGTGCCAGGGCGCCGTGGTAGTCGTTGATGTGGTAGATGTCAATAGTTGGGCTGCGGCGAATGGTTGCGGCGATGGCCTGGTTCCATGTACTATAGAAGATGGCCGAGCTGAGGTCGTCCATGCGAGCAGGATAAGGGTCGGCCTTTGTCTGTGCGCGGAAGACGGGGCTGTCGAGGATAACATAGGTGATGTTGTCGAGAACGTGCGTCTCAACCTCGATGAGGTACGGCTCGCCAAAGATGATGACTTCGATCGGCTCCGCTGGCTCCCCAGCGGGGTACTCCACGTCTTTGACCTTGGGAACGACCCAAACCAAATCGACATCGGTCATTGCCTTGCCCATGAGCGAAGACATGACGCCCAATCCTCCGATTTTGACTTTGAGCTTCCAATCAATAATCTCGTATTCGAGGGTCGCAATGAGGACTTTGCGACGCTTGGTTTTGTCCTCTGGCCAGCCAATGATCTCCGCGTTGTGTTTGTGCCCACCAAACCGCTTCTCAGACACCGGTTCGTCTTTGGTCTCGTTGGTTAACTTAGCGCCGAGCCCAAGGATTGGGAAGTAGTTTTTGTTTGTCTTGGTCTTGACACCATATCGATTGTGTTTGATGCCGTAGAACGACCACATGAAGACGAGAACGGCGATCGTGCCAGTAATGAGCGGAATGGCAAGGAGGAGGGAGTACATGATAGCGCCAACGGCCGCTTCGCCACGAGGGACGAGGGTCCAGGACATGTCGGAGTCGTCAACGAGGAGAGCCCATGCCAAATGAGGGCTCGGCGGTGCCGACATATTCAAGAAGTTGGCCGCGACGGTGTTTGGCGGTAGACGATCGAGGATGCCATCGTTATCGGCATCTCCGTAGTAGTAGTCGTCGAAGCCCCAGACGTTGAGCTGGACGTATGTCGGCCACGAAGCCATGATTTCGAGCTCCCAAAGACCGTCCGAGTTTTGCGTCATGAGGCTCGAGATTCCGGAATCATAGCCCCAAGAGTTGAATGGACCCCGTGCGAGGAGTTGAGGAACGCGGCGTCGAGCACCAGAGTAGCCATAGTCGGCATGCACGACCGCCGCGGTTGACATGGCTGCTTGGCTCCAGTCTAGGGATTGCTGAGACAATAGAGCGAGAAAAAGCATTAGTACGTACACTGAACCATGATATGGTCACCGTCCCAAAAGTTGTCCGAGCTCGAAAACACACTCTTATCGATGATGGTCGTGTCCTCCCAATCCGCCCACTGTGTCCAATTTTGGCCGAAGTTCCACGAATACCGAAACTTTTCAGCTCCGTAAGCCTTGTGAGCGAACGTGTATTGACCGTTAGAGAATCCGAAGGAAGAATCCGAGTCGTATTCGTTCTCCGGGAACACCATAACATTGTTGGTCTGGCCTTTGCGGAGGAGAAGGGTGTCGCTGATCTGCATAACAGTGAGCTAACACCTTCAATGAGGGAAAATGTTGTACTCCGGTCGACGCGCCATTGGTCGCGGTCGCGTTGGTGATGGTAATGCTCAAAACGCCATCCGCAAAGTTGGTCAAAGTACCAGTCCAGCTCCAAGCCGATGAGTCGCCACCAGGAAGACGCGACGGTTCGGCGTCGTTGAGAGGAGTACAGACCGGTTTGCCCGAAACTGCGACCGCCCCGCCCTTTCCAGACGACGCGAGCGTGAATTTCATAGCGTTCGTCACGCTATCGCAGCTCATGATGGTGTTGAACTCGAGGGTGATGTTCTGTGTTGTTCCCGAGTCTTCCCCGTCGACGAGAATCCGTGCGTCATGGCCAGGCGTGAACTTGGTGAGAGCCGGAGCAGGCGCGACCCAATCGGCTGTCGGCACAAACGCCTTGAAACCAAACGCGTCCATGGTAAGCGTCGGAACGCAGCCGAAGTATGGGGCTTTGCTGTCGTTGTTGTACGATTGGCCGGATGCCGTGAGCGTGATGTTTTCGTATGGAGAGACGAGGTTGCGCAAGACGACGTCGCTTGTAAACGGAACCTTCATCCAATCATCGGCCGTGCAGCTCGCCGAGTATGTTTTCGTCGTGTTCTCGTTGGTGTAAAGCATCCAAACAGGACCGGTGTACTGCCCGCTAGTCGACGAAAAGTTCTGCGTGGCGAGAGCCTGGCGCGAAACAGACCAAAGTCCCATTTCCGTGTCAACGCCATCCGAGCCGGGCCGCTGGATGTTGTACGTCCAGCTGCCCTCTTGAGTGAGATCAAAGCCGTCCTGGATGGAAGAGTACGCGCGCCGGAGCGCCATGAACCGACTGAACAGTCGTTTGGTGTCCATGGTTGGGTCAAAGTGATCCAACGCATTCCAGCCGTCGTAGCAGCCGATGAGCGCCTTCTCCACCGCAAAATTGAAGTATTGCTCAGAGCCTAGACGGTAACAGCCGTGTCGTTTCCATGCTGGCGTCCCGGCCTGAATGGTATATTAATCGGATGCAGTCGGTGCAGAAGTGGGCTCACCATAGCCTGTCGGCTGCGAGACCATCAGTCCGAGTTGCGAAGAACACAACTAAAAGGCGTACCCATAAAGATAATTGGCGGCGCCGGTATCAAACAAGTACAGATTTTGCTCTTCGCCGTAGAATAACTTGAAAACCGGCTTAGTGCGGCCAAGCGCTGACTATTAGACCTACCAGAGGTATACCGGGCATAACTAAGCTGGTGATGAACGTGCCCAGGGCGCTCATTTGTGTGCCGTTCTGGAGACTAGGCCACCGAAAGACGTCGAAGTTACTCATTCCATACATGTGTCGCGGATCGAGAGCGTCCGTTTGAGAATTGAGAAGATCATTTTGGACGAACATTTCGTGCCAAGCGGTGACAAAGTTGATGTCGATGTCGTAGGCGGCTTGAAGGTTGCCGTCCATGCCCAGGAAGCGCGTGAGTGCCCGGTATGTCGAATAGTGGAAAGCGACAGAGTCTAAGGCACTCAGCGGCGCTTCACGCAAGAAGTACTGGCTATCCGACGACGTCACGTTCAAGACGGAGAGGTAGCCCGGCGGCAGTTGTGTTGGTGTACGGCCGCGACCACTACCGAAGATGAGGAAGCGATGAAGCAACAAATACACACTCACATGTATAGTGATCCAAACGTGTTGCCTCCAGTAACTTCGCCTGGAATGAAGAAGTTCTTCTTGCCCAACGCAGCAGCGCAGGAACGGGTGCTGGAAGCCCATTCGGCTAGTGCATCGACGGTGACCTGCGTGGCCTTGTCGATCCGAATGGCGTCAATGTCGAGGCTGGTGATGGCCATGCACGAGAAGACTTTGAGTTTTGCCAGGACGGAGGGTTTCCATTCGCGCAAGCGATCTTGGACGGAAGCGAACTTGGAGAGTTGGCGTTGCCAGTCGGGATGGACGCCAAATGCTTCCATGTCGCCATACTGGTCGAAATCGGACTCGAGACAACCGTTGGTGTCGAGGACGACGCGAGTACCGTCGTCGTCCCAAAAGTCGGGCATCACACACGTGGTATTCCGCTCATTGATGAGCTACTCGACCGTCAGTCTTGGACGCGAATTGCGGCGCGTCAACGCACACTAAAGTCGCGATACTCCGTAAAGTTCCACGGAATGTACTTTGGGTCCTTCCACACCGCGTTATGCTCAGCCAGATCAAAGGGAGTGCTCGTCGTCAAATACCTGCACTCAAAAGTCAGAGACGTCTAGTGCTCAATGAGAACGCGTACCCGTCGAATCCAATGAGGTCGGACATGGTTCCGAGCGTGAAATCAGCCATTAGGTACATCCCACGCTTGTGGATTTCGGCGATAGTGTTGCGCCAGTCGGCGATGGTGCCCCAATGAGGGTCGAGAACGGTAAGGTCGAGCGGCGAGTAGCCTAGAGCGGGTCAGAAACGAAGAATGGGGGATGGACGACGCACTGTCTGCCTGCCACAGCATATTGAGGAATGGGGTACCAGAAATGAAGATGACGCGAACGCCCATGCCGTAGATGTAGTCGAGCTTTGCAACGAGGCCCTTGAGGTCCCCTCCAAAACGCAGCTGAGTTTCACGATAGTCATGCTCGTACATGGAGCCGAAAAAGTCGTTGTTGGAAGGGTCACCATCGGCGAGCTTGTCGAGAAGGATGGTGTAGACAGGGAGAGCACGCCAGTTGGATGGGGAGGGAGTGTATGAGGAAAGGCGGTCTGCGGAGTACTGGGAAGGATCGGAGGCCTGCTGGTTGGTGTTGAGGTTGTAGTCGACGAGGTCCTCCCTGTAAGGGCTCGCTCGGACAGAGACAAAGGAGAGGAGGACGGAGAGAGCGGGCAGCCAACGCCGCACCATGGCGAGAGTGAACGCGTCGTGAGCGGAGGAAAGAGAGCCGATTTGGACCTTGATTGAAAAACTTCAAAAGCCGGCTTAGGGTTAACGGCTTTGGTTACGTCGTCGCTTCCACGGCATGTAATTTGTACCAGCCGCTGACTGCCTGCGTCGTGCTGCGCTGCAGGCCTACGGTGTAATATTTGCAATTTTGGGTAGATGGGCGAGAGCAAGGCGAGAGTCCAGAGTCTTGTGTGGTTAGCATCAATTAGCCCTTGAGCTTGTACTCGTCGTCGCAGTCGCGGCGTCTTGCATGTCCAGTGTAGCGGAACCGCTCACCCCGCACACTCCCTCTGCTCAACGCTCCTTCATCCGTGCCCAGCGCGCCCCGTTCCCCACGTCCTCCATGACCACCGTATTCACCGAATATCCACCCGTCGCCAACTGGAACGACACACACATAAAGACCTGGCTTGCCGACATAAAATGCGCAGGTTTAGCAGAGACATTCCGCGCTAACGACATTCGTGGCGACATTCTCCTCGAACTCGACGGCCCAGCGCTCCAGGAGATGGGCATAGCCAGCATCGGCGACCGCCTCCGCATCGCTAATGCAGTCAAGGCTCTCCGTCAGCGCAAGCTGCCCGCTACGCCAGTCCTGACCCCGAGGCTCGATATCTCCCCCGAGATGTTCAGGGTCCCCGTCGACCGCAACGACACGGCATCGCCTACATCACGTTTGGCCAATCGCGTCCCTCGTCCCGCTCCCCTTCAGCTCAGCTCCTCGGGCCCACGGAACGACCTCCCAAGGCTTGTTCGCGAGCAGCAGCCTCCCGACTCGGCTCGGCCCTCCACCAACGGCAACGGGACCAATGCCCATACCGTGCGCCCACTGCCTCAGCCATCCCAAACACAGCAGAACTCATCAGCTCCATCGAACCGGCCAGGCCTTCCTCCCCTCCCCCCTCCACCGAGCGGAAAACCACCTGTTCCGCCAACTCGGACACCCGTGCGCGGTCTGAATTCGCAGTTGCCGGGTCGCAGGACTCCGGATGTTCCTCCGTACGCCAACCAACCACTTCCACCTGCACCAATATCGCAGGCTGGTTTGCTCACTCCATCATCCGCAACGAATTGGACGGGATTGTATCTTCCCGACAACCCGCGACCCGGAAACGCTGGTGGCGGAAAGACCCCGACATCCGTCCGTTCAAACTCTCCCCTTCTTACCGGCAGACCCCGCGGCGCTGCCCCGACAATACCGTCTCACGTACGCGGCAGTTCGCTCAACTCACCCAACTCCAAGGCACCTTCCCGCTCAACACCGTCGTCCAATCATCCGTACCAACAGCCACAATCGTCGTTACAGACACCTATCAATGCTCCCGCCTCCAATCTGTCCCCAATCGAGGAAAGCTTCAATCAGCCTCCTACCACTCCCTACACCGTTGGCATCGGTCCATTCAAAGCGCCCAATACGCCATCTGTTGCCACCCCTTCTCTAGACGATCTACGCCGCAAACTCGTCCGGTTCCTCCTTCCTGACGAAGGCCAATCATTCACAGTCGACATTGGATCGTGCGGTACTGCGATCGAGGTTATGGAAAAGGTTCTCCGGAAGTTCGGCAAGGGAAGCTCTCGAGCCGTCGGAGAACGAGGTCCGGACGTGCAGGAGACACACGAGGGCGGGCTGAGTGTCGACGGATGGGGTGTTTACCTGGACGCGGGTGGGGAGGATGGCCTAGGTGAAGCTCTGAGCGAGGCGGAGCTCTTGTCAATTTGCCATGCTCCTCCGAACCATCCCGTTCGTGAGCATGGGCTGACTTTACGGCGGACTGGTATCCCGCTGCGGTCGCAGGGAGCGCTGTCGCCGCAGCTTCGTGGCAAGGCGACGGGTATCTTGTTGCCGATGGACACTGGCATGAGCAAGGCGTACAAACGCGCTAGCTCCATCAGCATTCTCAGCGGCTTGGGTGTAGACGACCCAGAACGCGCGTTAGAGCCGCCATCACCGACGGTCGACAACGGTCGGCTCAGTCCGTCCCATGCTGGCCCCTCGGGCGCTAAGGCGCGGCCCTCGAAGCTCCACAATTTCTTCGGCCAACGCCCTCCAAGCGAGCTCATCACGCACCATCTGACCGAGTACTTCCCGCTGACGGACAAGAAGGTGCTGGCACGCACAGCTCGTCAAAGCATGATCTTCCGCAACAACACTCGTTCAAAGCGTGATAGTACGGCGTCGTGGAACGCCGCGCCCATGCCTCAGTCGAGGTTTAGCACCAGCACACAAGGTTCTGGTCGCGCGTCGACGTCTTCTCCTCGAAATTCCTTCTCGTCCTATGCTCCGTTGCCCCCTCCGCCACCACCAGATTCACAACCCATCGAGGATATCCCCAGGGTTTCGTTGTCGACAGAAGACGGTCGCTCGGTGGACCTACAAGACATCTCGAGGAGCCCACCGAAGTCTGGTCTCCACCCCCAACTCCTTCCCCCGATACCCTTCCCCACCGAATCTCTCTCTGAGTCGATCGAAAACATAACTAGTCCGGAACAGGCCCGCATCCGCCGAAGCCTTTCCGCGGCATCCGCAAATCGCCGTATGAGCTTCATGACGGAATTGCGGAGTAAGAGGGACAAAACAGATACTGCCAGCTTGCTCACAGTCGATGAAATTACCGCGGATATTGTGACAGATCGGGATCGGACGGACGATGAATGGACAAAGGTCGAGTCGGAGGATGGTGACGGTGTCGTTACCCCGTTGAGCGACCCCGAGGCGACGGACGAGGAGGCGACGCTAAACGACGATGGCGATGAGGAGGAGGACGATGACGAAGACGATGACGACGAGGAGAACGAGGACGACGATGGAAAGGGCAGTGCCAAAGGTTCGCTGTTCATTCAGTACTGGTCGCGTTGCTTATCCTTTGCGTAGCGGGCAAGTGGATCAAAGGCGCCCTCATTGGTGCTGGATCATTCGGCAAGGTGTACCTCGGGATGGACGCAGCGAGCGGCCTACTCATGGCTGTCAAGCAAGTCGAACTTCCCACCGGCTCCGCGCCGAACCAAGAGCGCAAAAAGTCGATGCTCAGCGCCCTAGAACGCGAGATTGAGCTGCTCAAGGACCTACAACATGTCAACATCGTTCAATATCTTTGTATGTTGTTCTTGTCGCTGCGGCTTCACCTAACCGAAGAACCAATAGATTCCTCGTTGGATGATGAGTACCTCAACATTTTCCTCGAATATGTTCCCGGCGGGTCCGTTACGGCGCTGCTTCGCAACTATGGCGCGTTTGAAGAAACGCTGGTCAAGAACTTTGTGCGCCAGATTCTCGAAGGTCTCAACTACCTGCATGAACGCGATATCATCCATCGCGACATCAAAGGCGCCAACATCCTCGTCGACAACAAGGGTGGCGTCAAGATCTCCGACTTTGGTATCTCTAAGAAAGTAGATGACAGTGCGTTGAGGCTTGTGGTCTAGTCGTTGGCTAAACTTCCCGATTAGATCTTTTGACCGGTAACCGCATGCACCGTCCGTCGCTCCAAGGATCAGTCTTCTGGATGGCGCCCGAGGTCGTCAAGCAAACCGCCCATACGCCTAAAGCTGATATTTGGAGCGTCGGATGTCTTGTCGTTGAGATGTTGACGGGCGAACACCCCTGGGCTACGCTAACCCAAATGCAAGCCATATTCAAGGTACACAATCCGTTCATATCCTTTGTGCGCTTCTCACAGCGTATATAGATCGGCTCCTCCGCCAAACCTACAATTCCAACCGACATCTCCGCAGACGCCCAGGACTTTTTAACGCGCACGTTTGCTACACCACATGAGGAGCGACCGTCCGCCCCGGAGCTGCTCAAACACCATTGGTTGGTCGTACCGAAGAAGGAAAAGGGAGGCAGCAAGAAACTCGGCCAGGCGCCGATGATGATGGTGGAGGTCCCCGCTTGATCTCGACGAGCAGGCGCGCTATCTTGTTTTATTCTCGCCATGTATAGTTTGACTCTGTAGGGTACCGCAATTTTGTATGCTAAGCATTGAATTTTCCTCGCGTTCTAGTCCTCTTGTTCCTCGAGATCCTCGATCTTTATGTGCTTGCGTTTCGCTGGCGCGGACTTGGCTGGCCCCGTGGCCCTGGTTCCGGGTCCCCAGTTTGGCGGCGGTTCTTGATATCGAACCAACTTGGGCCCGCTGGTGTACCGAGAAATTTGTGGATGCCTCGTGAAGTTGGCTTCAAGACTAGATACCGATCGTCAGAGTCGTGGCGGATACAACAGAAGACCGTACTTTGGTTCCTTGGAGAGTAATCTTGCGCCGGGCGTTGTCGGAGCACTGTCTTTGACGGGATTCGCCTTAACCCAACAGCGGTAGATATCCAGAAGCTCGCCCCTCGTCGCGTTGGTCTTGATTGACCCTGGCGCAGCATGTGAGCGTTCGACCTGGAACCCCGCATGCAGCAATGCCGAGGCGACGTCGCTGAACGACGGTGTAACACAGTGAAAAAGTTTCGCAATCTTGGCTGGTGTAAAGTAGAACGGCGCGGGGATTTCCTGAGACCCGTCAACTCTAAAATAGAAAGGCGCTGGAGGACGCACGTCTTTGGCGACCGTCAGCATGCCTTTCATACGAGCCACGGTGCCGTATGCCTTTTCTGCCTCGGTGTTCTCGACGTGCTTGAGGACATTTGAAACAAATTCTTGGTTGTGCAATGGCGCCGACCACATTGGACCTGCAGCCTAACCTTGTTGTGAGCAAATCGAGAGGGGTAAAAGAGCAGTACATGCAGAACACCCTTGCATTCCGGGCAATTCTCAGAGACAGGTGGGCCCGCCTGCGTCTTGAAGACAAAGTTTACCGCTCCGTGGGCGTCCACTTTCTTCTCATTCACGTGTCCTATGGTCTGGCCGTAATGCGACTGGCAGTCATTGCAGATCCAAAATATCGACGTTTTTCTGCCGCAGCGGTCAGCCGCCAGCATTATTGCCATGAACACTCACGCAACGGCGCGTTTAACATCGATTGGCGAGCTCTTGACGCGGATGAAAAGGCGGACATAGAAATCGATAGAAAGCGAGAGCAGAGGCTCAATGAAGCGCCCGTATCGAGCAGCGGATGTCGAAACAGTATGAAGTACCAAGCGCAGGGCCTGAGGGGAATCAAACAAAGAAGCGACCTGGGTGGTACGACGTACAACTTCGTGGCTGTATTCACTTTTGGTCGAAACGCCGCCATAGTTAGAGAAACTACAGCTATCAGAGGGGCGTAATGCTCAACGCGCCCGACGCACCATTTTTCCGGAAAGTTTACCGTCGCAAGAACTGCAAGATCGGTGCAGGTTATGCACAAGATGCCGTTGTCGCGAACGGCCTGAACCGCGGCATCGATGAATGGTGCAGCAGTTCCGTACGGATCGAGGTCAATAACATCCACACGGTTGGCGGCTTCGCGGTGATTATACATGAGCGTGCTGCATCATAAGCTACCGAGAAAGAAAAGTAGAACGCAGCATACCAAGCATCCCCCTCAACGACCTTGACCTCTACTGGACGGGGTCCCAATTCCGGCGGAGGAAGGTCGAGCTTGTTTAACTCGATATTCCGCCGGATGGCTGCAGCGGCAGCGGGCGACAAGTCGTTCGCGATTACGCGCCTGGAACAAGGATATGTTAGTGCAGAGCAAGATGCGCGACTTGCGTACATACAAAACATGCGGTATCTCCTTTGCGAACCGAATGGCGCGTAAGCCCGTCGCAGAAAGTGGCTCAAGAATGACGATGGGCCGACGGCTGAACGAATGCTAGAAACATGAATCAACACCCACTTGTCTACCGCAGAATTACCCTAAGCTTGGGAGCAGGCGTAGCTTCCGAGTCCACTGTAAGACATGAAGCGCAAAGAAGGACATCGCGGAACCAGCGCTCACGTTCAACTTTCTGCTTTGGCTGCTCCAAATCTTCCCCTGGCGCAGCTTCGGTGTCCACTGTAGTCATGAAGGGCGATGAAGGGACGGCTCGGAACGAGCTCACGTTTAATTTTCTTCTTGGGTTGCTCCAAATCCTCCTCTAGCGGGTTCTGCTGCTGCTGCTGCTTTTTCTTTCCCTTTCCCTTGCCCCTTGCGTTCCCGTTCGCCTTGCGCTCCTGGGACGCAATCCAGCGTGCCTTGCTCGACTCGTGGAGCATGTCGCTCCATGTTTTTATGCAGGCGATAGTGAGATCGCGGTTGAACTCTTGGATTGGGTTGAGGAACGCTTCGTTAGATGCGCGGAGGATGTGTGAGGTGTTCTCGGTGTGAAGACTGAACCCTTCCGGGATTTCTGGGATAGAAATTTTGGACATTGGCGCGAGTCGTCGCGATTCCGCGAGAGGCAAAGCGACTCGCAAAAGCCGGCGGACGGCAGTAGTAGCCAGCTCGTGACAGTGACACCTCCTCCTTGACCTCGACTACAACCAATCCTAATCCATGCTCCAGTCCTCGTCTGATTTGCCTCTGTCCTCGCCTCTGCCAACTCCTCAGATCCGTCCTTCACCGCTGCCAGCCACCGAGCGGTCCTACGATTTCATTTATATCTGCCACCCGGGTTATCCGTCTCACCCAGTCTTCCATTCCATCGCCGTCTACAAAGCTCATGGAGAACCCAACGGAGGCTGCCCAATCCATGTCGTCCTGGATGCCGCCTTCGTACTGGCATATAATCAGTTGGGATATTTGACGGACTTGGACAAGACAATGCGCTTTCACGGCAATGGCCTCCTACCTGCTGGATCTTATCTTTATCATGTGGAAGACGACCCCAAGTGCATTTATCTCTAATACTTGACGCGTTCCGACAGAGTGCCTGCAGCTACCCTTTGTGCCCCAACTTCCGCACGTGGAAGGTCCCGGACCACCTTCCTGCGCAGTGGACAAGAGCTCACCTGGGCATGGCAACGAACAAGGACACCTTCCACTACGGTAATCCCAATAGCTCCGCGTATAGCGAAGTCATCCGGAATCGTGATGAGCACTGCCTAGTTTCGGGAGATGTTTCGCGTATGCAAATGAGCTATTTAGTGCCTCGCTCTGAAAATGACTGGGTATTTGGTTCTCGTTGCACTATGAGCAGTCTGCTCACACTCTGCAGTGGATAGAGGAAGATATGGATTCCCGTCTGAGGACGGAGAAAACCGGGATTAACCAACCTTCCAACGTCATCGTGCTCCGTGCGGATTTGAATGCTCGAGGTTTCGACCAAGGGCATTTTATCATCTTCCCCGTGGAAGAAAGTTCGGTCCTTGTTTTCATGACGAGCGAACTTGCAGACGCCGCAGAACAATTCCATCTGCAACGTGTCGAGCTTCCCATCCGCATCCATCCTCTTTGTCTCTTTGCGCGCTTTGCCTGGAATGTATTCAAGATTAGCGAGTCGAGAATCAAGGGACTCAATGTTCGTCACATTCCCTCCCGAGTGCTTGCCCAGCAGACGGAGGACGACAAGCAGGCGACAAAGCGGGTGAGGATGGACACATCAAATGAGGATACCGCGCAGGGATCCCTCTCCGCGGCGTCCGGCACAGAGGCGGAGGACGACCCTCCAGATCTCACGCGGCCTTTTTCTGAGAGGGACTACGAGATTTGGGCTGCGGAAGAAAGAGATGCGATCCTTAGTATGTTGAAAAGGTTTTCTCTATCTTTTCCTCTTGCTCACAAGCACAGATGGCACCCAAGATGACGATAATTACGAAGGCTACACTGCATTGATGCGTTTGAAGAACGAGTGTGTACAAAGAACTCGCGCGCCTGGGAATGCTCGAATAGCTGGAGTTTGGGAGCGCCTTGACGAGTTTTAGATGTAAGTAGTGTTCTATGTAAGATACGAGTTTGGTCTGGTCCACGATGGCGTCGCCTTTACTTCGAGTGTTCTCGTTCCTCTTGCTGCTTGTCTCCCGCGTAATTCGCAGCTTCAAGCCCGCCCCAGTCGCTTCTCCCGTCCTTCCTTTGTCCACCTTCGACGTCTCGAGCGGTATGAACGCGTCTTGTTCGTTTCGCTTCATGCTCAGTCTGGTGCAGAAGGCGAGAAATTCATCGCCTCTCCCCTTGTCTCCGACTCGGCGAGCGTGGCCCAGTCAGAGAACAGCACCGTCAAGGCCGTCGAATGTGCGAGTCTTTTGTCGATGACATCCCCGGCACTCGGAATCGACTCGCCCAAGCTTTGCACCTCTCTTCTCGAACCATCTCTACCCCAACCCTCAGGACCACCCTCAGGGCTCGGACAACGACGAGGATTCAAAGGAGCTCCCCTCAACACGCCCGGCACTATGAAGCGCCAGAGCCCGTCGTTCCTTTCTTCGGCCAAGTCCCCACGCACACCATTATCCGCGATAACCAACAACCTCATCCGCACTCCGACGGCCAAATCGCCTCTCAAGTCGCCAAAGTCGCCCGAACCACCGATTCCCCACGAGCTACAGCAGATCTACTCGACCGAGGACCCGTTTGCCGCGAATTCGGAGTCTTTCTACAGCCCAGACATTCGCGGCGCCGTCCTTTTCTCGCGCTTGGATCAGTTAGACGCGTATTGGAACCCGAAACGAAACTTGAAGACGCGCTCTACGAGCAAGTTTTGGACGACGCAGGTGTACGACCTCATGATCTACAACTACGACCCAACAGCCGCACAGCGCTCGCGCTACAGACCCAGAGGCACTCGAGGAACGACAAAGGCAAGGTCACGGAAATCAAGCACTCTAACACCATGCGTACGCCTTCCGACCAACGAATGGCGACTCCGCGAGTGGGATAGCGTGGAATCGCTCGAATTCCAGGATCTCGGATTGGAAGTGACCTCTGCTCCCGACTACAGCATCGACTTTGCTCAGGCGCAGATTCCCGTCCACCTTCCGCCTCGTCGTTCGAGCGCGATGCTGCGTCTGGTTCATTTGCTCGATTTTGACGAGCAGAGTTCGCTCGCAGAATGATTCCGGTCACAGTGCTTTAAGCGTCGAGTACATACACATATTAGATCCCTGCAAATACATCCTAGTGCATGGTTACGAGACAGTCTCGCCCGAGCGGACCTAGTTAGACGCTGTTGAGAAGATGTTTGCGTGAATCGACTGCCACGCACCTCCTTGCCAGTCTTCTTAATCTTGGCCAGAACATCTTCGTACGGGATTGAGCCAGTGACGAGGACCTCTTGCGTCTCGAGGTTGACGGTGAACTCGGAAACACCTGCCCGACAACAGATGGTTAACGATCGCTGAGAGAGACTGAGGACCATCTACCGTCAGCCTTGGCCCTCTCAAGGACACGAGTAATAGCGCCGGAGCAGCCGGAGCAGGTCATCTAGCCACACTCAGCTGCTGCGGCGGATGGACTGCCCAACCCGGATGTACCTTGACGTCGAACTTGTAGGTGTGTGTGTCGGCCTAAGACGATGCAGTTGGCTACCGCAGAACGGGCAAGCATGGTACAAACCATTGTGGGTGGTGGAGGTAGGGAACAAGTGCCGCAGCTGTGCCGTCCAAATCTAGCCGCGAGCCTTACAAACACGATCCGGATCCGTTGATCAGCCGGGATTCACAAAGCGACCTCGGACACTAGTATACAAAACACAACACTACTGTCTACCTCCGAATCTGCGAAATCTCTATATCGTGTTCATCCCCAGTCGCGACCACTTCCCATCCATCTCCTTGCGGACGACCGCGCAACCGACTGATCCAGCTAAACATCGCCGGAAGGTCGCGTTCGGTGCGATGCGTCAGGTAGTACACTGGAACGCCTGCTAACACGAATCCAAGCACTGCTAGTGCGGGTAGCGGGGCAGCAATGACGGGCATGCAAAGGAGGAATAGCGCCACCTTAACAAGGCGAGCTGAGTACGCGCAAGGATACGGAGACGTCACGAACCGCACAGAATGTGAGTGGCGTAATTATCCAAGTACGGTAGGGTCTGCGGTATTGCTGAGCGAGCTGGATACTTGCAGACATGGAATACATACCTTTCCAGCATGGGTTCTTTTACGCGCAGAATAACCAGCCCAAGAACCTATTCGCGCATTTCAGCTGGCGGTCGACGCGCTCTACGTCCAGGACGCACAGTTAGAAAGTAGAACGCCCAGGACGCGACGACGGAAAAGTTTATCAACGAGCGGAAACCACCACCAACGGCAATGAACGTGATGGTTATTGCGGCTTGAAGGAGGGACGCGTTTATTGGTGTTTTCCGCGTCGAATGGAGGCGTCCAAAGAGCGCAGGCAGGTACCCCTCACGACCGGCAGCGTATACCAGTCGGGAGGAGGTGTAAAACGAACCTATCAAAGGCATTTATGATACAAACCTTCAGATTCGAGAAGAACGCACCGTTCAGAGCTCCAAAGCACGATACTGCGACGAGGATCGCGAATATCGTACCGCCGATGCTACCGAATAGCGCTCGGCCAAAGTCCATGGCGACAGTGTTGCTCAGACTGATGGTCGTCTGCACATTGATTAGATAGCCACAGGTTGCAGGGGATGGGATACCTTGTCAAGAACGACAAAGTAAGAGACATTCGCGAGCAGAAACAGCAACTATGGGTTTTGAGACGCGGTAAGGGAGACGAAGAACCACGAACCGTAACAATGAACATGCTAGAGTGGATTGCTCGTGGAATGTTCTTCTCTGGATTCTTGATTTCGCCTCCAACGTAGTTTGCTTGGTCCCACCCATCAAATGCCCACAAGCCTGAGTATAGCGCCAGCGAGTACGCCGAAGGGCTCGTGCTTGAGCCGTCGAACAAGGGCTCTGTTAGAGATGGTGATTGCTTCCCCCGCGCGAGCTGGATGATTCCAAGAATGGTCATCGATATCTTGCGAGATATGAGTACAGGGCAGTCGAAAGGACCAGATACGAACCAGTGCGGCCACCTAAACGCGCGTCAAGGTGAGCGCGATGCTACACAAGAAGCACGTTACCTTGATGGTTGTGAACACCACGGCGACGCGAGGTCCCAGCTTGCGCGCAGCAACACAAAATGCGGTAACAAGCACAACGGCACCAGCTGCAACTAGCTTGATTGCCCACTGGGTATATTGAGCACAAACTCCAGATGAGCAGAACAGAGACGAACCTGCGGGATATCGTCGGGTGACACTTCAGCGCGTCCAGTGTGCCAAACAATGCGATTTATGTATTCCGCTGCAAGAATTAGCCAACGAACGCGGGCAAGGATGTGGCGCATGCGCACAGAAAATAAGGCTAATAACTGCATTTCCTCCCGGCTTGAGGGCGATAATGGCCGTCCATGCAAAAAGGAAAGCAACTAGCGGGCCGTATGCATAGGCGAGATACGCCTGTGCCCCGCCGTTCATGGGTATAGCAGATCCCAGTTCCGCGAATGAACTTGCTCCGGTCCAGCCAAGCAGCCCACTAGCAACCCACACGAGCAGACTCGCACCAACGCTCTGCGTATTGGACACGACGACGCCAGGCGAAGAGCTAGTCGGATCAGCAATTTAAAGAGCCTTCGATGCCCAAACTCACAAAATCCCGCTCCCAATCTGTAGTCCAACAATGAGAGCGACACCAGAGGTCAGTCCCATATTCTTTTCGGACCCATTCTCCGCCTGCATAATTTCGGGGTCGCCGATACTGGCGCTGAGCGGAAGTAGATCGAACTCGAAGCCTGACACCGAGTACGACCGCGTTCGCCGCGTCGCTGGCTCTTCAAGGCCGCCTGACCTCTCGAGAGCGCGCAGGGAGTCGGAAGAGTCCCTTGGAGAGTAGTCGTCATTTGAGGTTCGTAGCGGTTCGTAGACAGAAGCAGGCATGAAGGCGCGTTGATCGTCACTTGGTCTTGAACTCCATGTCGCAGCCTCCACCTCCGACGACGCCCTACGCATACCCCGTCTATCCAGCAGCAGGCTACCCACAGACTCCCGGTGTAGCTTATCCTCACCCACAAACTCCCGGTATAGCCTACCCACAAACGCCCGTCGCAGCATACCCCCATCCCCAAACGCCTGGAGCAGCGTATCCATATCCATACGGCTATTACTACGCAGCTCCTCCGCCACAGTCTCAAACGGCGGCAGTACCGCGTGCGCCCTCTACCGCTCCAAAACCAGCTCCTCAACGCGCGGTAACATCGACTGAGTCCGTACCAGCCGCTTCACCATCGGCCACCGGTGCCGCTGCGACTACGGGGCGTGCTGCACGCAAAGCTACGAGTGTCAAGGGACTGTTCACGCGAGAATGTTTGTTCATTCGCGTCTATCGCGACTCGTGGACTGAATCACACAGTGAAAAACCTCATGTACGCGTTTGGAGACGACCGCAATCCAGCCAGTGACACTGCGAACGTATTGGAGGAGATTCTCATCGAGTACATAACAGACGTGGTGCGTGGCCAAGGCCCGCTGTAGTCCGGAATAACGAGGATCTAGTGCCAAACTGCTACGGCGGAGAGTAAACGGGCACGTCTCTCGATCGAAGACATCCGGAGAGCACTATCGCGGCCGGCCGACGCGAAGAAGTTGGCGCGGATGGAGGAGCTGCTGTTCATGCAGGAGGACATCAAGCGAGCGAGGGCCGAGTTCGAGGAGAACGAGATGAGTCGACCACGGGAATTTTAGACCGTCGGTGCCGCGCCAACTCATTCCTCCATATCGTCCGCGGCTGGAGTTTCGTCTTCCTCATTTAGCGCGTCTTTCTGACCATTGGCACCTGAATGCGACGCGTGAGGTGAATGCAGCAAAATTTGTACACACGTACCTCCGCCATATTGCTTATTCCAGTCCTCCGATTCCCATACTATCCACAATGAGAAGACTACGCTGGGTTGAGGGCATAACTTACTAGCGCGGTTGCCGCCCGTCTGGTTTGTTGGATTCCTGTTAGGGCGCGCGAGATTGACCTTGATGACGCGGCCGTTGAGCTCGTTGAGGTCCATGTTGTCGATGGCGTCTTGTGCGTCTGCGGCGGACGAGTATGTTACGAAGGCGAAGCCACGATGTTTAGATTCTGGCAAGGGTGAGTAGGAAACCACAGAAAATAAGGCAAGTATAGCTACCAGCCTGCAAGGCCGGGTTTGTTGCAGCCGTTGGAAGCTGGACCTCTATGATATCGCCTGTCGTTGCATTCAATTATGGACTATCGCGTAGAGCATTGAACACGCACCAAACGTCGAAAAGTGCTCGTACAGCGCTGCCTCGTCAATATCCTCCCCGACGCCACCGACAAAGACTAGAAGGGGCTCAGTAAGTCCACAGCAAGTAGAGGGAGAGTGTACCTGTTTTCTTGCTTGGACCGCCGTCCGCCATCGAGGTTGGAAGGAAGCCGGACACGATCACTGGCCATCTGGGGCAATCGTTTCTCGCGCGTAGACGCTCACCATGCATTCTTTAGGTCTCTCCCATACTGTCCTACTTCATGCCTCGCTCCCCGCCATCCCCCACCTCCTCCGCTAGCTCATTCGAAGACGACGAGGACGACGACGACTCTGTTAACGCACGTCTCTCGCCCTGCTGGGACGACCACCGCGCTCTGCTCAACTGCCACGGCTACCTTCTGGACACTGTCGAAGAAGTCCGCCAATTTTACTTGTCCTGGGGACGCATTCCAGACTACTTTCTCCGCAAACATGCTGGAGATCGCAACGACGCGCTCTGTCCCGACCCTGGTCTGGTTTGTCGCTGCCCACCAGCTCACGCTCGTTGTTGTGACTCGAGTCTAGCGCGACAACCTCTTTCGAGGACGCGCCTGCGACGGCACCCGCGTCGTCATCAAGGCGGTTCACTCTTTGTCCCGCGAGCTAGCCGTCATCCGCTTCCTCTCGACTCCGCCCTGTCGAGACGACCCAAGGAACCACTGCATCCGTAAATCGTGGACTTTCTCTTGCCTTTTTCGTTGCTCATCCCACGAACAGCCGTACTGGATTTGATTGAGGCGGCGGACATCTCGTTCGTCGTAATGGAGCAATGGAGCTCCCAGCTAATTGACGATGACGGTCCTTGTTGTCTGCGACTCTTCTTAGCAGCCATTCGACAGTGCATTGAGGTAAATGATTCGAACGCGCACCCCTTCCCTGACACTGTTCGCGCATAGCACATTGCCTTTATGCACTTGCACCGCATAGCACACTTGGACATCTCCCTACGAAACCTATTGACCGATTATAAAGGTAGGATACTTCCCTGAAGACTTGAAAGCTGACGGAAACCAGGCAACTACGCTGTCATCGACTACGAACTTAGTCGCCGTTGTGGGCCCGACGACCAAGTCATGTGCATCCGCGACTTTCGCTCGACAGAGATTCCTCCCGAATGCGAGCATGGTGAATGTCTCGATCCGTTCAAGGCCGATATTTGGGCGCTAGCCATCTTTATCATACGTGCCTCCAAGGTCCGCTTTCCGTCTGCTCGAAAAGACTTGTTTTACAGAGTTTCCTCAGCTCGCTGGCTATTCGATCCCCCAACTTGTTCCATTGACCACCGCAATGTTAGCTACCACCCCGCAGGATCGCCCAACAACGGCACAAGTCATAACGCGATACGACGAGATATCCTCCTCCATACAAGATTTAGAACAGCTCCCAGCTGCACATCGAACCTACTAATACATCGTCAATCTGGTTGCGCATCCTCTGCTGCTTCTAAACGTTGTCGCTTCCGTTCCAGGTATCGTTCCCTTGCACTTTGAACCGAACCCTCGTCATTCCGCTTCACAACAACGCGTTGTGTTCGCTCGTGCTCCTCCCTGGCCTTTTCCGCCTTCAGTCGCCTCTCCTCGTCTTCCATCTGTTGCTGTATCTCTCGCGCTCGCCGCTCGTTGATTTCACGTCGAGTCGCAGCGGTCCCCACAGCTCGATGAGCTTGAACATCTTCAGTAGCCTTTTCCGCAGGCTTCGACCGTTGGAGTAAACGTGTGTTCTTGCCCGAGAGGTTCAGACCGGCAACGAGTAAGTCGCGCTTGTCGACGATTTGGTTGTCGTCGTTCAGCTCGACTTCTTTGCCCTCGGCACGCGCCTGCTTTGCACGCTCCAGGTCCGAAACTGGTGTGTAGTTGGCAGGTTTCGTTATGGTAAGATTCGGTGAAGGTCCTACGACCGGTTTCTGGGTCGCGGCCACGGTAGCCTCGTGCTTCTGCTCCGAGTCGTCCAATAGCTGTCGGTAGAAATGGGTCATGCCCGACGTCGGCCCGCGTTGTTTCTTGAGGATCTCCTCGCGCTTCTTCTCCTCCTCTTCGGCGGCGCGTACCTCGGCCTGCTGCTTCTTATACGCCTCGGTAACAAATGATTCTTTGTCGGCAAACTCGTCTCCCTCCGCCTCCCGCTCCCGTTGCATTAGCTTCTCCTCTGCGCGTAAATGGTCGAGCCGTCGCGTTTGAGCAGCACCCAAAAGTTCAGCGATATATTTCGGCTAGAGGAAGGGTTAGCACAGTCCGTTGAAGAGCAGACAGCGGCGCACCTTCCTGTCCTTGGCCTGGGCCTCCTTCGCCTCCTTCTGCCGCACCTTGGCCTCCTGCATCTTGTCCCATACTTCGTCATACTCGTACACCGTCGAATCCACCTTCCGCTCCGCATCCATCCGCTTCTTCATCGACTTTGAAGTATGCACATTCTGCGCCAGCAGCTTCTTGTTGGCCGAGACGTTCTTGCCAGCATCGGCAGAGGACGTCGGAGCTGCGTCAATGGGTTCATCGTCGCCGAAAGCAAAGGCTGCAGGACGTTTGAGGGACGGAGTGGGCGCCTGCTGGGCCGGGGCTTTGCCCTTGTTAAGGGAGAACGAGAGTTTCATGGCCGTCACATGCTGAACTGACTTGACCTTCCGCAACATGGACCGACGACGCATAAACGGACCAGAAGAGAGCTTCCCGCCTGTGTTCGACGCGGATGAAAAGCCGTCGAATGTCCAAGGTAGCAGACAAGGCCGCGCTCCGCTCGATATTCGTCCCATCTGTAGGTTAGCTGGAGGTTACCCACATGGCTCACAATCCCCAGTCCTCCAACCCGGTCTCATAAGTCAAGCAAACGGCTCTGCCTACATCGAGACGGAGAAAACTAAAATCGCATGCGCCGTGTCCGTCCTCAAGCTAACGAACGCGTCTCTCACTTATTCCAGCTCAGCTACGGCCCTCGGCAGTCGAAAAACACGTCCTACAGCGACCTCGGGAGGCTCAATGTTGAAGTCAAGTTCGCTCCGTTCTCGTGCACGCGTCGCCGCGCGCCTCTACGCGTGCGTTCACGCTCTTGGTCCTCTCTTCCATATTGAATCAATTAGGACGCCGAAGACCGCTCTGTAGCAGTCGCGATCCACCAAGCTCTGGTGTCTTCTGTCCGGCTGGAGCTTCTTCCTAAATCGACGATTGACATCTTCCTCACGATTATTGAATGCGATGGGTTAGAGAGCTGCGTTGCTGCTGGATGCATTGCTGCAAGTACGGCCCTTGCCGACGCAGGTATCGAGCTGTTTGGGCTGGTCATTTCGTGTGCTGCAGTACGTTACCTTTACAGGTTATCTTCCATTCTCACTGTTACAGTCATTGGTAAACGGCGAAATATGGGTCGACCCAAATGAAAGCGAACAAGACGCGTCCACCGGCACAATCGTCCTTTCCTGCCTACCAGCGTTGAACAAAATGACCAATGTGTGCCATACCGGGCAAATGAGTGCTGCAGACATGCTTCGAGTAGCCTATCCCTGTTTTCGGTTATCGGTACTGACCATCGCAGTGTATAGAAGCTTGTCAGCAAAAAGCTACAAACGAAATACATTCCGTCGTCGCGCAAGCATTGTTGGAGAACGCAAAAATATGAATAAACTTCATTGATTACAGCCAAGTTACTTTTGGACACGCCTACAACAATAGGCGGAATGGGTAGCCTGGAAAGGTCAACGCCAATTCGGACGAATGCACCGTGCATACCTCGATTCTTGGCTTTGAAAAGCACGATGAGGATCGAGTAGACGAGCGTGATGATAGTCGTCCAGAGGTACACCTGCACGCGCTGGCGCTGCCCAGTCGATTGGTTCGGAATGACCATCGTAAGCATGAGGAACGCGAATCCGAGAGTGCCGTCTAACGAAATGAGGGTTTGCCGCAAAAGTAATAAAATACGCACAAACGACCGCTATGACCTGCACTTCTTGACCAAACTGGTTTTGGTAGCCTCCGGCAATCCAGCTCCCATCTTGCCCGACGTATGGCGCTCCGCGGATACGCGTAAACATGTAGCCCGAGGTCATAACGAGCGCAGTGATTATGGTACCGGCAGCCCATGTCCACTTGTTCTGTAGGATAGGCGCGATAAAGCGAAGCGTGACCGCAGCGGTGAGCAGCCCTGCGGCCGCGGTAATCCAACGAGCCCAGTCGAACGGAGGACTATACGGGATGGGAACGGGAGTGTGGTTGGAAAGGTGCTCAGCGAGAGGCTCGGCCTCAAAACCACTACTTTCTGATAAGTAGAGCCCTGTGCAGCGCAAAGAAGACGGACTGGGAGAAGTCATAACGCGCCGGAGCCTTGTTGGACGCGCGAGGACCAGTGGTTGCGGCAAAGTTATAGACGACGGGCGCAGAAGTAAGACCCAATTTCTGGAAAACAGCCGGGCCTTCGTCAAAGTCGAGAGTCGCGAAGAAATGGTTGTCGCGTTCGGCTGGGGTGACCTTGGTCCATGCTTTCGCGACTGCGTTCCAGGACGGATTGAACTCTCTGCACGGCGTCAAACACGCTCTGAGGCAGCTTTGACACGGCATACTTGCAGGGCATGCATCTCCTTCGAGGATCGAGAGCGGTCAACTGGACGGAAACGGACCAGTCGCGAGTGTCGGTGGTTAGCAAGTCGAAAGTGTCGGCGTCCAGACGAATGACACCGTTGCCTGCAGCGGCAAGGGACACCAGCTTCGACTTTATGTCTGGAGCAGCGAGTACGATGGGGAGAGCAACGAGCGACAGAAGCAGCCTCATCGGAGAACACGTTGGCAGGAGGAGAGGTCTGAGATGCGTGACTTTCCATCCTGTTCTCGGCCATTAATGTGCTAGTCCTGCTCCTACCCCCCTCACGATCCTTCGACGCCTCCGACGCCTCCGACCATCCAACAAAAGGTCCAATGGCCACCCATGGCCTTCTACTCCGCCTCTTCCTCTCCCCGACCTTCTTCTCCGTCCATGTAGCCCTGCGCTACCTTGCGACCTACCCAGACCAAGTTGGAATATCATACTACCTCACCCGCCGTCTCAAGGCACTCGACAACAACGAGCTGCGTGAGGTCTGGGGCTTCGTTTGCCATCTCCTCATTACCAGACCATCCAAGTCTCGCGCATTGGAGTCGTTTGTCGTAGACATTGCCCAACGTTCAACCCATCTTGCCATGATTGTGCGTCTCTATAGTTCTGCGACTTCTGCAAGACGCTAATTAATTTCTACAGACACTGTGGTCGATGCAAGCAGCTCTTCGGGATCTTTCCTCCTCCCCCAAGCGCTCTCAGTCCTTCGTTATCTGCCAGAGAGTCCTCCACAAATGCCACGAAATAATCTTCTCCGACCTGCCTCCACTCGCCGCAGCTCCATACTCCGGACTCAACCTTCCGTTTCAGTCTCGGCTCCTGCGGCGCAAAGTAAAGCCTCATTTCGAGCCTGCGGTCATTGGAGTCTCGATGGTCCTTGCAGGGGTTCCTGGAATGCCGCAGCTTACGGAAATAATGGGAGAGGTGGCGATCGAACAGGGCAGGGTCGAAGAGGAGGGCGCCCAGTTCCAGAGTATCGAGGCTCAGGAGGAGGATGTCGCGTCGTTTGGCAGTCCAAGCGTGTCCAGCTTGCAGTTGGAAGACGAGGACGACACTGAAGAAGTTGGACCGCAGAATGGATACGCGCCGAACTACTCTTCCCCCGAACTGGTTCTACCCAATGGGCAAACATCCACGCGGGTGCTCGGTCGAAGCCGAACTGTAGAAGCTGCGCAAACCGCACCTGCACTTCCTCTACACTTTCGCAACATTCGGAGGTCGAGGCAGTCGGAAGATCCTCTCGGACAGCTCGACGCTGAACCTATCTCAACGCCGTACCAGTCCTCCCCCGCCCTCTCCGTGCGCAGCACGCCGCGGTCAGCGTCGATGAGCATGGGGGACGCGTTATTAGGGAGCTATGATGCATCTGCCCAGGTCCACCTCCTCCGAGGTCATTATTGTCGATCTGAGGTATGGACCAACCACATCAGCAGCCAATTTCTGACTTTCTTCAGGTTCAATTCCTCATAACACTTGAGAAAATATGTACTCGGCTGGTAGTTGTGCCGCGTCCCGCCCGGGTCAGCGCGTTGCGAGCGGAGCTGACGGCGTTGAACCACAAGCTTCCAGCCGAGGTCTGCATGCCAATGTGGTGCGCCTCGTCCGATGCGCCACGCCCTTCTGGCGTACCTCATCCGCACCATCGAATTGTACGCATTCCTCCTGGGGAGAGCGTCGTTCTCAACTCGGCTCAACACGCTCCGTACCTCCTGATTATTGAGCTTCTCAACGATGACCTTGACTTTGACCCCGTCAAACGCGGTAACAAGCAGGTTCTCAAGAAGATCGTGCTAAAGGAGAACGAGCGCAAGGGTGGCTCGGCTGATTTAATCCCGTTCACCTCTGGTCGAACAAAGGTCGAGATACTGAACGATGCGGATGTCGTGGTCGGCGACCGAACGAATGGAAATATCAAGCCCTCACCTCGGACCCCCACAGAACCTACTCTAGCCGACGACGAGGAGGTGGACCTTGTTGAGCAACTATACGGCGCTGAAAACTCCCTTCGCTCTCAACCTATCGATCTTTCCGACTCGATCGTCCTCCCTCCCGCGCCGAAGAACAAAGACCTCGATATGGCCGCCTGGTCGCGTTCTGTCCCGCCCTCTCCGCCTGCGTTTGATAACGGACCGTCTATGTCGCGCTCATTGTCTGTTTCCACCAACCCTGCGACCGATGACCAGCCAACGGCGCCCATACTAACACTAGACGAATATTCGGAACGTATGCGAACAGCCGCCATTATGCTCGCGCAACTGAACGCAAACCTTGCGCATCCGTCGGGTAGCCACATCCCTGGCATGCCTGTTGGTCTTGCCGACGTCACCGCACCGCTGCGTTGGATTCCCGGCTCTAGCTGGATTGTGAGCAGCGACCCACCGCCAAGCGAGACACATCCACCGCCGAATAAGCAAATGCGGCTGCAATATTCGGAGGCGTCCGCCATTCGAGATCGAATCATGAAGGAGATGATCGATCTGGAAGAGGAGCGCATGGAGCGGATGAAGGAGAATCGCGAGGACCGCGGGATGGTGCGCATTGGCGATCTTAGTGGCGGCCTAAAAACCGCCGAGGACGAGGGCATCATTCGTCGTGAGCTCAACAAAGCGGACCCGTCTGCTGTGGTCTTCAGCGAATCTTGGGCAGCTAAGAAGGTATCAGTTGATCTTGCTTGCGTGTCTGCAAGGTGTTCCTAAATGTGCGTTAACAGAGTCGAATACGGCAGGGTTCTCCGTACGGACATCTGGCAAACTGGGATTGCGTGTCTGTTATTGTGAAAACCGGGGCCGATCTACGGCAAGAGCAGTTGGCTGTCTCGTTAATACGGGAGATCCAACGCGTCTGGGAGGAAGAGAATTGCGCTTGCTGGGCGCGATAGTAAGTCTCTCTATACTTGTTCGCTATCTCGTCCGACTGAAGCACCAGTTTCCGGATAATGATTACTGGCGCTAGTTCTGCACTCGTCGAGACAATAACAGACGCCGTCTCGATACACTCTATCAAGAAGGCTGAATATGCAAGGCGCTTAGCAGACGGCCGTCTTGGCCATGTCACTATACTTGATCATTTCAAGAACGTCAGTGGTCTCGCGCTCTTTGTGCTCCGACACTAAACTCGGTTTAGACCTATGGTGATCCTTCTTCGGCCAAGTTCGCGCGCGCAACGCAACTTTGTCAAATCACTTGCCGGCGCGTTTGCTTCCGTTCTGTCTTTCGTCTTAATTAAAGTCTTGCAGGCTACTCAGTCGTGACGTATCTCTTGCAGGTCAAGGATCGGCACAATGGCAACATTCTTTTAGATCGGGACGGCCATCTCGTTCATATAGGTGAGGCCTATAGCTCATTTCGTCGCATTCGACTGACGATCTCCCGCCCCAGACTTTGGTTTCATGCTCAGCCAATCACCGGGAAATCTCGGGTTCGAGGCAGCTCCATTCAAGCTTCCGCTGGAGTACGTTGAAGTTTTGGGCGGCGTCGAGAGTCCAATGTACCTCGAATTCCGACGTTTGTTCCGCGAAGGATTTGAAGCGGTCCGCAAACACAGCGACCGCATCGTCAGTGCGTCAAATCTTCTCCCTCGACGTACCCGCAGTTTGATAATCTTGGCCAGCCCTCGTTGAGCTGATGCAAAAAGACTCGACGCTACCCTGCTTCGCCGCTTTTGGAGAACAGACTGCAAACCAGCTCCGCGACCGGTTACAGCCTGCGATGACGCATTCTCTGGTCGGCGAGTATATCGACCGGCTGATAGACACTTCTCTGGGCTCGAATTGGACGAGGTTGTACGACTCTTACCAGTACTACTCGCAGTCTATACTGTGAAGCATTGCATTGCATCTCTTGCTATCTGTAGCTATCTGTATACTAATTTGGAACTGGAGCCCGTGCGGCAACTTTGCTCGTCCACCTTCCATAAAGGGAAACCTAGCGATCACAAACAAGTAGAGTAATTTACAAAAGCCTGTAAGCCTATCTATACATGGAATAGGGCCTCAAATTTCTTGGTGCAAGAATAGTCGTTGTAATCGAAGGTGTCCTGGGAGTCGCACCTGGACACGCAGATGAGCTTCCTCAGAGAGAAATTTAATGCATGCTGCGTACCAGCATTTGCCCTTCTTGTGCTCCTCACCCTGAGGACAGTGTTGGAACCTATGTCACGTCAGGTTGCAAGAAATGAATCCAGGCAATATACCGACGGCTCATGTCTGTAGCCAATATCCGTGAAGAAGTGGATTTGTGATTTGTTTGCAAATAGCGCGGCACCGATGGAATGCACGGGCTGGGCCGGTGAGCACATCAGGTTGAAAAGACCGCATTGGAACCTACTGCGTCTCCCCAGCGCTGTTTTCTTCATTTAGTATGGGCGTTATACACAGCAAAGCAACAAACCTCGTAGTAAAAACCGCCCTTCTCATCAAGGAATTCAAAGAATTTCTGGTAGGCCTCTCCGCGCCAGAAATCGAGATCTCCAATCTCGAAATTTGACCAGACTGTTGGAAGTCGTATCTGACTGGATAACAAGAGAGATAGGGAACGCACAGTGACACAGGTTGTACGATTCTCCGCCGTTATCAGACAAAAAAATCCATCGCGTTATCTGGATGGATGAAGTGCTTGTTTCCTTTTGCGAACTCCTTGACAGCATCCCAGAGCGATGGGATCGTAGCTACGTATTCTCGGAGAGAGAGCGTAAACCCGTAAACCTAGCACTGGCTCAACGAGTTTGATGTGTGCGTGCGACGCCCACCTTGTTCTGATCCTGCATGAGGAGGAACGGGTCGTAATCGAGGTCACAGAAATACTTGATATCTGGCTCGATCCTCCAGTAGTACCGGTAGGAAGCTAGAAGGGGGTGGCGCCAAAAGAAACCCGAGTTATATCTGCACATGTTTCGGTATCTTGCCTTTGTGTGAGCACCTGTCATGATTGGTTCACTACACGCACGGAACGCTTCCTTTGCCTCGTTTCAGTCAATCTGCGATCCAAGGAACTGGAACAAACCCCCCGTAGATGACTTGGTTCTCGACCATCTTAGCACGCGCTGCAGATGCTCGGGTCTCTAGCCAATGAACGGTAGGTAAATGGCGGCTATTTCTCGGAACCTTCCAGGACACACCGTCGATTGAGGATGGCTGGTACCAGTGCTCTTTCGGAATCTGGCGCGGCAGACTTGGTCAGTGCTCAGTTTAGCATTCATTCAGCGGCATCGCACTAAACCAAACTGCATCTTCGCGTCGCTCAACACCTTAACCCTCTCTTTGAAGCTCTCTTCAAATTCTTCCTAATCACATCCATTGTCGAAATACACAGCTCAACTGGACGGTCATACCTCGTTAAGGAAAACATAGTCGTACTGTGCCCATTTGTTGAAGCGATCTTCCATTTGCTATCCGTGTATAAGCTTGTGTAGGGGTAAGAAGCAGAGCGCTGACTTTCACGGAGGATACGACGCCGCCGATATCCGAGTTTCGTGCTACAACTATGGTTGGTTGTGGTCGCTTATAGCAAGCTGTGATTTACCGAGCTAGTGACAAAGGCGTCAGAAGAGACACAAGATCCAGTCAGGTTCCACGTACAATAACAAACGCCGCGTTTGCCTTTCTCCTTTGCGTCGTTACAGTGCTATCCGAATCCGCAGTAAAGTGCTCTCTTGGCCACGACCACGAGCCAGTGCTCACGAAAAGATAGTAAAGAGAAAATAGGACGGCCAGGCCCACAAAGATGTATCGGAGGGGGGTCATCATCCTGGATGGTGGGCAGACGGAAGAACAGGTGTAGCAGTGACGCGACTAATTTTGGCCCCAGTACGCGCGCATCATCGCGGGAGTGTGCAAGCAACCAACACGATCACGGCTGTGCATTGAACCATGAACCTTACACGCGTCGACTTCTACTCGTATACAGCGTTGGCACGGTCGTTAGATGTAAATCGGTAAACTTGGGTTCAGCCCACGCCATTCTGGTCCGCTGTGGAAGTCGCTCTCGTCGATGAGGAAGTCCTAACAAATCATCAAACAAGCACAATGAGGTCACAAAACTAACCAAAGGAGCTTCCACGAGAGCGCCGCGAACCTGCGCAAGCCGCTGCTTGACGTGTTCGAGAGATACACCAGGCACGACGTGCCCAGTCTTGACTTTCGGAACGTAGTTCTACCATTTAGGTTTACCCCATGATTTTTTGGCAGACAAAAGAACACGCACATCATACGCTTTCCAGTCCCGAACCAGGTTGGTTGGCACAGGACGAAAGAGCTCCGTGAAGACCTCACGATTCTTGCGTGCCGTACCATTCCACAAATCCCAAAAATCGTCTGCAAGCGGGTCTGCGACCAACCGATCGTGCTTGTCTTTCATCTCATCCGGGTTCTCATGCGGGGCAGGGCGCATAAAGTCGGTCGGCTTTTCCGATTCCTGGTGAGGATGCTGTGGCGGTATGAGACCGAGATGTTCTGCAACGCGTTCAGTGAACTCGAAACACCAAAAACTATAAATAGACCTCGGAACAGCTTGCGCCGCAGAGAGGTAGCGAACCTCGCAACGTCATAGCGCCCTCCGTTCATGCGCGCCGAAACAAAGTCCTGGTCCTCAACAACAAGCGCAATCTCGGAATCGCCGTCGCCTTTCTGGCTACGATCGTTGATATTCGCCGAACCCATCTGCATAACATGAAATGTCGGCGCGAGGCGGAGACAGATACTTACAATAACGCGGCGGTCGTCAACAATCATTAGCTTGCTGTGAATGTACAGCAGCTCGGAAACATAGCTGGCACTGGTCAGACCCAACGCGTGATAGAGAGCGACACTCACGCGTCAAGCTCTTCTTCCTCGGTTCCCAGCCACTTCTCATCTAATAATGTCGTTTTGTCGTGCAACATATGATGCGGGACGCTATCTGATACCGCTGAATCCCCGCGTACTTTCTTTGCAGCAGCCTCGAAAGAAGCCACGGTTTTCCTCGCCGCTTCTTCGTTCTCCACAATCGGTACGGTTTCGGTCCTGGGACCGCTTTTCTTATTCCCTGCAGGCGGTGCTTCGTTGTTGGGGACGGGAAGCGCGTATGTGATGGCGTTTTGGTCGCCGTTCGAGTCGTTGCCAATCCATACGCGTGCCAACGCGGCAAGGGCTTCATGATATTTAATGCCGGCCTCTTCTTCAATCTTGCTGATGTAGGTCGACAACGGGGCGTTGATACGGTCGTAGGCGCGCAGATGATAAAAGCGAATGTAGTCCATTCTGGATGCAAGTGTCAACACTCGTGTAGTGGCGAGATGGACCACCTTACGGCTCATATCCAGCTTCGCGAATCTTCTCGTAAATCGAGGAACCACCGCGGTTTATCGAGCGATATTGAGCTGCCATAATGATCTTGAGTGCACTCTCGTCTTTGAGGCTGCCAGAAAAGCCGGGAACCTAGGATATGTGAACAATGCGATAAACTGCGAGATTTTTGAATGAAACCTCGGGTATGACAACGATAACACGGAATCTTTCGCCAGCTTTGGCAGCACGGATAATTCGCTCCACGAGGGCGCCAGCAATCTGGTTCTTGACCTGGTCCTTCTTCGAAGTGGTCGTAACACTTCAAGACGAGTGAGCTTTTTGAGGCAACGAAAATGCAGGCATACAAGAACTGGTTCTCTGTTGCGAGAGTGAACAACACGACAAATGCCTCAAGTAGCTCAACATACCAATGTAGATGAAGTGTTCGGCCTCGTTGATGAGCTGGATGTATGCGTTCTGGATGCTCTGTTCGACAAGGACCCCGTGTGACCAGTCGCTAACGCTGCGGACGACCTGGACGTTCATTCCCGGATTGCGGCTTTTAGGCTTGCCTCCGCTGCCCTCGGAAGATCCCAACCACCGCTGTATTCTTTTAAAAACACGGTGACCACGGCTGATTGTTGTCTACCTGCTTATAGCGGCGCCCAGTTTCATGCCAGGCCTCGAGATGCGGGTGCCGGACAACTGCCTCGTTCGGTGCTTGCACCTGGAAGTCTGGCGGATGCGGAAGTGCAAGTACAGGAATGTTTCTGGGTGGCAATGAGCTTCGTTGGCCAAAAAAGGACCACATACTCTTTGTTACGGTATTTCCTCTTCTTTAGCTCGTTCCACCTCTCCACAAAATGCTGGGAGATGTCTAGGACGGAGGGTCCAGTCAAAGTCATGTGAACGTCGTGCCAAGGCATGCGCGCATTCTCGAGACTGGACAAAGCGTTCGACGCGTAGTTGTATACGTTTTGGAAATCCATAATACGCGCATTATTGAAGTCTTGGCCAGGGAAAAGCGTCAAAGAGAAGTCGGTAGGATGTACGTCGGCAAGTGGGTGACTGCGCGTGTCATAGCGCCCGAAGCAGAGATCCAGACCACCGATGCAGGCAAAGTGATTATCGACGACGACGACCTTTTCATGGTGAGACCAGAACTGGACGCTGTCTGGACTGATTTGAGGTCGGCACAGAGGATTAGACAGGGATCTATTACCTTTGGAGCCAATATGGTCCGGATGCCGAATGCAGACGACGTTGGGGTGGAGACCTGGGTAACCTGAGTATATTGCGCGTCCCCGTCGAGACCAACAGACCGTCTAGTGTCTTCTTGGTGTGCTTAGAGCTCATGGACATCGTCTGGGTGACCTCTTTATAGACAATAACATAGATATGAACGCCTTGTTGAGCTTTGCGCCGGAGGAGACGGTCAAGCCTGTAGTCTGGGAAGCGTGCGGCGGGGCGGCGTAGATGTAGTTCTGGGGTAAGCCACCAGTCCTATGGAATGTTAGCTGCGTCGTAATAGCACAAGTTGCCCACTTGTATAAAGATGCACTCTTTCGCATTATCGAGCAGTTCGCTCAGCGCCCACATGTAGTCGTTGCCGTCGATGTGCCATTTAACAAAGTTATTTGAGCGCTGCGAGGCAGATTTAATATTCCGCAACCGCAAGCTGGAATAACTCGACCATGTCCGAGAACGAGGTGAAGCGGTGGGAGGCCATAATCTCAGCGCGGATCGCATCCTGAGCTTGCTCGTGGGGTTCATCGTGGCGGCGGTTGGGATTAAGGGTGCCAATAACTTCATCTCTGGCGTGTTTGGCCACTTGGGAGATGCTGTTGAAGAAGCTCATAGGGCGCTGGGGAGGAGCGCTCGGGGGCTATGTAGGGGTACCACTAGGTTGTGGATGGGAACAAGGTGCACACACACTGAACAGCGCCGGCGCTTGGTACTCTGACGCGGCGTTCTTGAAACTCCGTTGGACCAGGACATTTCGACAGGGCGTCAACAGCGTCGGAGACAGTGCCGTCGTCGGCGTCGCTGGTGTGATCTATGCCGCCACCAGCACCAATCTCTGCCGATGAGTTCGCCCGTCTCCTCAAGTAATTCTCGCGTACTTCGCGCTTTTTCGTGTCCTGAACACCTCTCAGAAAGTGCTGCCCACCCCATGGATGGCTTCAGAAGATAGGTTCAGGCTTTTTGACGCGTCTTGGTGCTTGCCGCTCACGACTTCAGCCGTCTCCAACTCCGGTGGTCCCGACTCTACGTGTCTTCTCTTCCTCCTCCAGCGCCATATCCAAATCTTACGCGCAAATAACTCCAACTCGCGCCCCGGCACCCTCTTTTCCTTCCACGTCGACCATGCGCTTCAGCCCGACTCCGCTGCGATGGCTCAGGTCTGTGAGGAACGCGCCACGGCACTGGGTGCAATTCACAAAACAACGCGTGTTCCTTGGGGCAGGTATCCCTTCCCTCCCAAGCCGGCAGATGGCGACTCGTTCGAGGCAGTAGGACGCAAAGTTCGGTATCGTCTGCTCCTACAGCGCATGGTCGAGACCGACACTGAGATCCTTGCGCTTGGACACCACGGAGACGACCAGGTAGAAACATCTCTCATGCGCATCGCGAAAGGCACAACCGAGCTCGGAGCTGGTGGGATGCGGAGGGTTCGGCGATGGGGCATGGGTTTGCATAACGATGAGCTGGAGTACGTTGGAATGGCAGGAATGAAGCGCTGGATGGTTCGCCCTCTTTTAGGCATTGGCAAGGTCAGTTACCGCTGCTCATTCTGTGGGCTATCCAACTCGGCAACTAGGACAGGCTGCTTGCCACTTGCGATGAACACAATCTGGAATACATCACCGATCCAACAAATGCGCAGCCCGAGATAACTCTGCGAAATGCCATACGGACCCTCATAAACAATAACTCTTTCGACCCCGAGGTAAGGCATGGCTTCCTCAGCGTGGCTTTCTCAGCTAGAGGCAGGTTTTGGGCCCACAACTCCCGGCGCACATCGCTGAGAGCTTGCACGCAATAAAATCCGAAATCGCTAATCTCGAATCCGTCGACATGGACCCGTCAGGCGGCTTGACTCACCTACGCGAACAGGTCGGTGTTCTTACGGACCAAGTCGAGGATGTCGACAGCATCGTCGACAGCGCGCTCAACCGCTGCCACCTTCCTTCTCCTACGGGCACCTACCTCGTCTCGTGCCGCGGCCTGTCGACTGTCCGCGATCCCCTCGTTCAAACGGCGATGGTCCTCCGCATCATGCGTTACTGTTCCTTCTTCGCCTGGGGCACCATACGCGCCGATGCGAACCGAAGACGTTCCAGCCTCCAGCGTATCGTCGACGCGCTTTGGACGCCTGACCCGTTTGAAGCGGGTATTCAATCGTTCGTAGCTGGTGGCGGCGTCTCTTGGACGCCGGTCCTCATTGGCAGAGACCGCATCCGCATGTACAATGGAAAATACCCGCCGGTCCCCAAACCGGGCGACGTCGTCGGATGGCTCGCGTCGCGTCAAGTCCCCTTCATCGAGGCGCGCTTGAAGGCTCTTGGGATGCCCAACGTCCTCAAGGTGCATATCACCGACCAGGTCCGGGACAAGCTCATGACGCGCGAGTCTAATCCCGGGCAAATTCTCGAAGTTCTATGGGACTGTCGTTTCCTGGTGACAATTGACATCGACCGCATACCGCAGGACATTGTGGATGTGATCCTGCAGGGACGGTACAACCTGTGGATTCACGCGCATTCGCGATGGCACTGGCCTAAGATCACGTTGCTACATGCCGGCGGGGACCCTACAAAATTCCGTACCCTACACACAACGCTCCACGTACCCGAAAAGGGCCTGATACCTCTCGACCGTGATATCATGACTGCCTGGCCGCCCGCCTACTCGCGCGACGTTGAGGAAGTAACTGTCGATTGGATAACCTCGGAGTGGATTAGGTCCATCTCTGCCTTATAGTGTACAAATACATGTCGATTGGGTTACAATAATTACTCGAACAAGCTCTCAAACCGCCGCAAACGCAGTCCGTTGACACGATTCGTGTCGACAACCAATGGCCGAGCATGGACGTGCTTGTGAGAGTTACAATAAAGGCGGCGAGTATTATTGGATTGCTGGATCGCGGTTTCGAGGAGGAGTGGCAGGTCACACTCGTGGCTTACCTTCCCATGGCCGACGCGAATGCAGCTGCGCCGAATGCTCCCTCCTCACTCCGCTACCCCTACTTCTCCGCATTCAGCCCCTTCTTCAACGCCTACGACCGCTTTGCCCTCTGGCGCTCCGACCTCGGCTTACCCGCTCCGGGAACAGTAGAAAATCTGCAAAAAGAAACAAAATGTACGCGCAACCACCCACACGCGTCGTTTATCCTCCTCATTCTCATCCAGCTACCCACCTAAACAACTTCATCTTCGATGGAGCCCGCGCAGACCTCACTAAGAGCTTCTCTATGAGCCCGCTCTTCCAGGTCACCCACTCCTTCGCTCTGGGCTCCCAAACAGCGCCCCCGTCATATAACTTTGGTGGAATATTTGCCAGTAACAAGGTGCGTAAGCCTCCGAGTCTCGTTCCGGAGTACCAAGTCGTTGTAGGTTTTTATGCAGGGTGGTGTTGACCATGACGGCAACGTGAGCGGACGGTACAATTATGGCTGGACGTCCGCAGCGGTGACCAAGGTGCAAGCCCAGGTTCGTCCTTGTCCTCTCTGGCGACTCCTGCCCTCAATGCTGCAGCTCTCGTCTCAAATTGGACACAATATGATCCAACTCGAGCAAGACTACCAAGGCTCGGACTTTTCTCTGAACGCGAAGGCGATAAACCCTTCGCCTACCGACGGCACGGGCATCTACGTCGGCAGCTACCTTCAATCCCTCACCAAAAACCTTGCTCTCGGCGCCGAGGGTATCTACCAGCATCCAACACCCGGCGTCTCCGAGCTTGCCCTCTCCTACCTCGCAAAATTAACCAGCACTGATAAGAGCTGGATCGCCACCGCTCAAACGCAGGGCCTCGGTGTCCTCCAGGCGACGTACTGGCAAAAACTGAGCGAGAAGGTCGAGGTAGCTGCCGACCTGCAGCTCATCGCGCTTCCAACGCGACGAGAGGCCATTACGACTATCGGAGCGAAATACGATCTCCGGTTATCGACCTTCCGCGCACAGATGGACTCTACGGGAAAGGTCGCTGCTTTACTTGAGCAACGCTTTACCCCGACCTTTGCGTTCTTATTGGCCGGTGAAATAGACCACTTTAAGGTACGTGACGCTCTTTGCCTCGACAATATTCGATCTCACTTGTAATTTCAGAACGCCACAAAAGTCGGGGTTGGTGTCATGATTGAGAGCTCTTCACTAACGCCTGAGGAGATGGGCATGGTTCCTCCTCCCTCATAGTTTTGCATAATACCTTAGCATAACACTAATTGCACCCCACTCTTGACGACACCCATGATTTAGACTTACGAACCATGCAGCCCTCAACATCTCAGCTTTGTCTCCATTTCCGTAGACCTCGCGCCGCCCACCCGAGAAAGTCTTCTTGTCCCGCAGTTATTTGTATGAACCAGCTCCGACGTCGACTGATTGACAGGCTCGGGTTCATCCTCCTCCGACAAACTTGAACATGCTCTCAGACGCATATGTGCTAGGTGAAAGTCTGTAGGTAAGGGTTTGGCCTCAGTGCCGAGCCTGGGCGTGTGGATGCGCTGCGTGCGGTATGACTCCACGATTGCTCGAATGGTGCTGAGGTCTGGGACAGATTGGTCAACAAAGATACTGCGAAGACAAAGAATTCGTACCAAATTGGCAAGGTACCAAGCTGTCGTGACTCCCACCCAGTGAGTGAATTCTCCACATTCGGCCTGGGGTCTGTTTCTTTTCAATCTTGGAAGCCCAAACCTCCAAGATGAAGCCACAGTAGTATCGCTCTAGCGTCCAGCCGAGTTCGCCGCACCTATCTTCGCCTGGCTTCTGCCGCTTCTTCTCCGGCATGATATAACCAACGACAGGGGTTATGAGGTTGGGTGCAAACAGTATTTTGAGGAGAGCATGAGGGAGCTCATGAAGAACAGCGGTGAGGAGTATTAACTCGTGTTTTAATTGCAGCGCTTCTTTCTCTTGAGGTGAAAGTGAGTCGGGCGCACCCTAAACTCAAGTTAACCGAGAACAGAGCAAGCAAAGCAGGACAAACCAAGCCACACACAGCGTCGATGAGCTCGTTCGACAGGTAGATGCGGTTTTGCGCGATGACGTCGGGGTCCGTTTCCCCTTTGTCTACGAAACCCCAGGGTATACCATCCTCATCGTCGGCGTCGCTCGCCTCTCTACCGTCCGCCATGCCGCCACCAGCTCCAGCCTCCTCATTGCTGCCCTCGTCGCCGTTTGTATTCAAGCGCTGGACAACAAATCGAATGGGCATCGTCCTGACAATAGTCTGTATGTCCTTCTTCTTGAATTGTCGTTTTGCTGGGGCCTGCTGCGCGATGTCCCCGCACATTTGTTTTATGTGTTTCTGCGCCGCTTTCGAGCCGTAGACGTGCGCGACGCCGTCGCGAATGATGTTTCGTGCGTCGACGAAGTCAGGGTCGTCCGAGATGTCGCGAGGAGGATTGTGGCGTCCATCGTAATAAGTTATGTTGTCAAAGGCGGGAAGGTTTTGGAGGGGAGCAGCTTTGGAGCGCCTTGTCTGCATGATGCCGGAGAGAGACAGACGCCGCCGATTCGTGACATCACACTCTGGACTGCGTCGACCAGCTCATCCGGCCCCTGTTCCAGTACTAGTGGGCCTGGCCATCCATGTATGGGGGACCGATGAAACTTCTGAGATATATATATTCCAAATGGGTTCCATGTTTACATTTAACGATATAGTGTATACGTCGAGGGAGTACATCTAGAGGTCATTGTTCTCAAAATAAGAGGGAGATACCAAGCAGCAATGCAAGCGCCGTGATCGACGAGGTTGCAGCAGCCCTGGAGGCAGCGTTGATGCCGGGCGAACCTGCCGCGACCCATTCACGGTAGGCTGCTTGCAACTCGAGAACAAAGGCATTTCCCTCGGCCGACTCCTTCCCTTCTACTCCGACTTGGTGCGGGTCAACGACGGGCGTGAGCCAGCCGTCACTAGTAAAGTGCTCTAGGTCGCCTAGACGCGCCGCTGATGCGGTTCCAGACGATGCAGGCGCAGATGCAGTCGTGGAGGCGGATACAGCGCCCTTGGTTGCAAAGAGCGCTTTGCGGCACTTTTCTGCATTGGGCAGATGTGTATGGTCGTCCCTGAGCAATGCAAATCGATACACCGTTGCCGCGATGAGGGCCGTAGAGGCAGCGTCGTAGAAAGAACCAGAGGATTTGATAGACTTGTCGGCATAATTCGTGAAAATATTCGTGTCGTCCTATCGAGTGTCAGCATCGTCAAGACGCGTTTGATGAGGGACCCACAATGTTGTTGAATACCGCGGAATGTATCTCTTTCACCCAGCTTGCGAGATCGTTCTGTTCGTTCTTGAAATCGTCGCTGAACGACGAGTGTTTCATCGTGGCGAGGACGCGAAGCATGCCGGCAGCGGCCCATCCGTTTCCTGTCACCAAAAGTCAAGAACGCGTCAAGGGCGAGGTTCCAACATCGTACCAGTGGACCAGTGTCCCTCATCGACCCCACCATCGTCGGCGTTGGTGCTGAGCACAATGTGTTTCCACAGTCCGTCGGCATCGTCGTCGCGCAGGTATTGTCGGTAGAGCTTGACTTGATTGTACGCTTCGCCCATGAGCGACTTGTTCGACGTGTGGACGCCGTATAACGCGAGGAAGGGCGGCACCTAGTTGCATAAATAACGCGACTCTTTACCGCAAAAAGCAGAATCCTGACCATGTATACGTTATCGCTCCTTGAAGCGGTTTCAGCACAAAGGAACGGAGCCGCAAAACAAACGCACCACAGCTGTACCTGCGCCACACGATGTGAAATGGCGCCGTCAGACGTATGCGGCGTCTCATTGAGCAAAAAGTCGAGTTGGTTTTCGGCAGCCTTTGCGTAATCTAGGCCATCTGGAAACGCCGTCAGTCACGGTCGACGTCCGCCTCGCCCGCCGAATAATTGCAATCCGGCACGCCCAGTGGCTTCGCACCCAATACGCACCGTCACTATTCCTCCCGGTCCAGTTTGCAAGCAAAACGGCAACTCCGATACTCGGCGGGTCGCCCGCCGCGCCGTCCCCCGCGACGAGCTCCAGTGACGTCGCGTTAGAGCTCCCGTTAGTCCTCAGGCCAAGCGCCGAGACGACGTTCCGCGCTATCGAAAACACGGGCGCGATGGCTGAGGTGATGTTGGAGGGCACGTTCTGCGGTGGCGGATAAGGCGAGGCAGTGTAGACCGAATAGTCGGTCGCGTTCAGGGACAGGATGGCCTGCGCGCGCGCGCCCAGCTCCCAACTTCCCGAAATTTCAGTTGGCTGCGCAAAAGATAGATATATTACCTCTGCTGCGCAGCCTGGGCGAGCCGTGCAGCAACCGTGTTCAGGTCGGCATCGGATAATTGCGCAGAAGCGGAGGAGATGAGCTGCAAGGCTACTAGAGGGAGCAGTAGTGGACGCATGGTGAGCGCGGCTAATGTGTGTTGTTCAAGGGAGAATCTCGCTATTTCAGCCTCCAAGGAACGAGGACGTCATTGGCTTGTTGCCAACGCGGCAACCGACCACTCGCAAGCCCCACTCACCCTGGACTTAAAGTACATCCCGTGGAACCAAAAAACGCGTCGAGACGCGTCGTTGTGGTCGAGAACACAGTCGCGTCGGTTACCTAAAAGGCGGCGGCGCCCACATCACTCGCCTCGGAGAGCTTCGCCGAAGACACCACGTACATATTCTGGCTATCAAACAGCGGCAACTACTTTGCGCACCCCCTCCACGTACGTGAGGGTCAGCGCAAGTTTCTTAAATAGCTTCTGCACCGTCTCCCTGTCCTGCTCCGCAATCTTGTTGTCCAGGTCCTTACCCATCGCCTCCACCATCGGTTGTACGAGCGAAAGAACCGTTTCACGTATTGGCGCGTCGAGGGCCGCCATCGTGAGGTCCATAGGTAAAACGGGCGCGGCAGCGGGAGGGCGCGATTTGAGCATTTCCAGTATTGCAGTGAGTGACGCGACTTCGTCCGCATCCTTCTCAGCTTCCGCCTCCAATGAATCGAACCGGCTCTTCAGCTAGCGCGGTTTAGTTTGGTTGCGCCAATACGAAAAGTGCACTCACATCGTGAATCTCCTTCATGTTTGAGGCGCTTTGTTCCTCCCACTCGTTGACCTTGCGCTCGACATCCTCCCGCTTCTTGATTGCCTTGTCCAACTCCCCATTCAGTGAGCCCATCTTCGTCTCGACGTCATTCGCGGGATGCTCGCCCATGGGATCATCGTCGTCGAGCTTCGTACCCTTCATCTTCGCTTGCACTTCCTCGAGAACATGAGCGACGGTATCGTCTCTGAATGCGACGATGTCCCGCTCGGTCTCGAAAATCTGCGCGACCAGCGTGTTCAGCTGGTCCTTCATTGTTTCGAGATCCAACGCGTCCGCCACGCTAGGTTCAGGTACGTGGACACTGGCATCGGAGACGCGACGACGTTTGAGGGGCCGCGTATTTGCGTCGTCAGCTGGGTCAGGGTGCACGATGCGGTCGTGCATTTCCTTGACCGTCCCATTCAACTTGGAAAGAAATCCCATAATCTCCTCCACCTTGCCTACGTCCACTCCCTCATTCTTCGGCCCGATGGCCCACCAGTTCGTTTTGTTGAGCTGCCCCATCTTTTCGATAAACTCGCGGTCCTTGTTGATCTGGGCCTCTTTGAGCATCTGCAAGCGGCGTTCTGCTTGCGCTCGTTCCTCTGACGGGCAAGTGGTGTATCGTTGGGTTTTGAGCATACGCTCGTACATTTGCACATCGTTGGAGGCGTTGGTGAACGCTTCGCGTGCAGCGACGCAGGCGCTCAATAGACTTGCTGACGGTCAGTTCTGCGCACAGGCGAATAAGAGTTGCATACGGAAGAATGGCGTTCCATTGGACCTTGTGGTCCTCGGTGCTCGCCGAACGAGGCGGAGGCGCAGTAGAAGTTGGATTGAAGCGGGGTACGGCGGGTGGGGGAGGCATACTGCTGGAGGAGGACGCGGTAGAACGCGGGGCAGATGGTGGAGGAACGGCTGGGGGTGGAGGCGCCGGTGGGGGCATTGGGGATGCAGTTTGGAGGAGGGCTACGCGCGAGGGATGCATGGCCATGGCGGGGGAGGCAGGCACGGACGTGTTGCTGCGAGCTGGGGATGGAGAGCGTCGACGAGGGGGGGATCTGGGAGGGCGAGGCTGTTTTGTCCGGGCGGGAGTGGCGCTGGCCCAAGCTGTCGCCGTTCAGGTCAAGCGGAGCAAAGCTTAATGAATTCAACGGACTCCGGTCATAAGGATGGGAGAATCGGCAATACTTGGGATGGTGGGCTAGATTTCTGTACCGACTCGGATTCCCGTCCTCGTCGTAGTAATGACAACGTTCGTCGCTCGGCGGCATGTGGGATAGGATGGGAGAAGGAACCAAAACACAGATTGATTCTGTCACTATCTAATCCTCCCAGACATTCACAATTTCACTCTGGTGCGTCTGGACTGCGACATCCTTCCGTATCGGGTTTATGCGAGGGTACACGAACTAAGTGGGTGTAAGTATGTAGCTGTAAAGCCAAGCAAGTCACTTACTCCCGAATTATACTCGTTTAAGACCTCAGTCGCAATAATCTCCTTGTCTTTGACTAGGGTTTTGAAAAAGTGTGTTAAGACGGCGGTCTATGGGCGTCAGGTTTGGCCGAGTAGCAGCGGCAAGAACATACCTGTCCCCCAACAAAACCCATGATAATCACGGTCGAAATCCAGTTCGAAGAACCAGTCGCGCTCCAGAGAAGCGCTTGCGCCGGGGAATAGATGTTGAAGAGCATCGACTCGAATTCTCCCGGTGTCCAGACCTCGAGTTGCTGCACCCGCGCAACCTTGGGTGGCGGCGGAGGGTCGCGCACTGGTAGCTGAAGACCAAGCAGGAATCTCCATGACGTGCTGAAACCAAACCACAGCATTTTAAGCACGCGTCTGGTCAGTGGCGCGGGCGCGAGTGGCTGAAAGTCGAGTTGAGCCGCGACAAACTTGGCGTTCGGCGAAGACACGGGGTCGGGTCGCAGATGCAGGCGGTAGAGCTTGACACGCGTGAACAAGTAGAGCGCGTTCAAAACCGAGGCAGCGATTAAGCCGAGCGTAATTGGCACGGTCTAGAGCCCAAGGAATGAGTTTGAAGGACGAAAGGGCGCGCCTAGGACGTACCCAATCGAACCATGAATGACCTTCTCCTTCGCGGTACATGTCCTCCCATCCGAGGTCAGAGTCGGGAACTTTGCTGGCCACGTTGAGGCGAACACACAAGTGGATGAAGTGTAGAACGCCTCCGACGATGAATGCCGATGTTTGTGGCTTGGGAAGTGGCACATTGGCGGGAAACATTGCAATTTGGAACGAGATTTGGGATGGAAGCGAAGAAATGCTGTTCACCACATATTAGCATGGAATTAAGGGGAAACAAGGGCGACGGACCGTTCATAGGCACTCTTTTGGCGAACGATGCCTTTGCGCAGGGGCGTACCAGCCACTCCGATGCTCTTTCTTCCTGTCTGTGGCGTCGAGAATGGAGCTGGTCTACGGGCACGAGCAGCCTCCCAATCGAAGGCGACATTTGTGGAAATGGAGGGAGTAGCAGCAGGGGAACGGTGGATGACTATGCTCTCGCGTGTGCGGGGTGTCTGTGGAAAGGGCGACGCGGAATTGGACGAGTTGGTGGACTGGGGCGTGCCCACTGCAGCGTTCGCGAGGGTTTTCCTCCGAAGCGACATTTGGGTACAATGAAGGGCTGGGCCGTGACCTATCAGTGACAGCCTCGTGTGGTTGACTTTTCCTGCTTGCTCTCTCCCTCCATCTGCGAATCCCCCCCACTCCCGCCCACCCTGCATTCATCCAAGCATCGTCCCTCCATCCTCAGGGCCCCCACCGCTACATCTCTCTCTCCATCCTCATCTGTATCGGTTCGAATGGCTCAACCAAGCTCAACCCACCACGAGCGCACCGAAAGGGACAGGGACCGCGACCGCGACCGTGAACGTCACCACCGCAGCGAACGCTCCTCCCACCACCACCACCGTACCATTTCTTCCACCACCCTTCTCCTCGTCCTCTCCCTCGTTCTAGCTGGCCTCGCTGTCATGCTCTCCCTCCCCCGTCAGTACTCGGCCGCTGCCGCCGCCGAGCCCGTCGAATCAAACCAGGCCGGTGTCTGGGGATACCTCTCTCCCAAGCGCACCCAGGCCCTCATCGCTCGCGAGAGCGCTGTCGCCGTCCGCGAGGCAGAGGTCGCTCGTCGTGAGGCAGAACTCCTCATCGGTGCCCCAGGTGGTGTCATTCCCACCCCGTCTCCCGTTCTCTGCCCTCCCTGCGCTGCCACCACTGTTGTGGAGGTGCCGCCGGCCCAGACCATCATCAAGGAGATTGTCAAGGAAGACTCGTTGACGCCTCCCGGCTGGGCCACCGCGCGCGAGGACGTTCTGGATCGTGAGCTCCGCGTTTCTGAGCGCGAACGCGATATCACCAAGCGCGAGGAGAGTGTCAACCGCCGCGAGCATGACGCGTCCCGACGCGAGAGCTGGATCATGGAACAACTCATGTGAGCGCTTCGTTGACGGATGTTTTCCGGGATCTGACCGCATCTTCTGCAGCGCCTTGGGCAACGATCACCCCGAAGTCGAGGAGGAGTACATCTACGAGCCGAAACGGAAAGCCAAGGTACAACCGCCACCTATGCCTCGCCGTTCCGAGCTCTGAGACGAAGGATGGGGGACGAGCCTCGTTTTTCTTTTCTTGTATTGTCCGTAATCCTCCCTCTTCCCCTCCTTCGTCCGGGCTTGGGGGACACGGTCTTTTTTCATCTTGTTTCTTGTCCCCCTGTGTCTATTTTGAGTCCGCGGATCGTCCGCAGGCTCAACACGTGTGCGCGTGCAGACACCGGACAAATCTTACTTGCTCGAACGATCGCTGACACCTTTTTTCTGCAGGCCCTGCCCTTCGAACCAGAGACCAAGACCGTTGTCCAGACCCAGACCGTCACCGTTCCAGCTCCCGCAAACACCCGTCGCGCTTCGCCCCCAACACCGCAAGTGGGCGATCCGTCTTCCTTTACCGACAGTCCTCGTACGACGGCTGTCGAGTTCATCAGAGAGGACGACGACCTCAAAACCGTTGTTGTTCGCTCCCCCAAGCCAACACGCCGGCCTCGTGCGTGGTTTGGTGGCTGGTAAACGGCCCTAGTCTCTTATTACTTTTTTTACATCTCTCTATCTCTTTAACGACGCGCGCCACCCTCCTCATATCGGACGATGTCCACTAACGCTAGTCCTACGACACTAACGGGATTGCTTGTTGTAGAGTACTCATGATTTTTGAATACATGCTTCGGGAGGGAGGACGAAAAGTGTGCGAGTGCGACTGCTCCAGTCGCACTTTGATGGTGCAGTCGCACTTTGATGTCATAAAAAGTGCGACTGTGGTCCCGGTCCCACCGTTGACGATCCTAATGCGAAGCCGAGTGCGCAAGCCAACGTCTGGGAGACGCAGCTCAACGCAAACAGAACGCAAAGGCTATCTAAATGCCAGAGCCCCAATCCATGCCCGGGACTCAACCCGAAGGAAACCGAGAAGGAAACGGAAATGGGAGCGCTGAACGAGAAGAGGAGGACGGAGAATGCGAGAGACGAACTGAGAGCGACGGCGAAGGCTCTGGGGGACTGCATCGGCGAAGGCAGCAAGACGAAATCAGCTCATACAAGGAGAGAACTAAAGTGGGGAGTCGGAAAACTGACTACTACATCTCACTAATAGACTATATATACTGGAATATGAAAGGAGAAGGGGCTAGGAACAAGATCGAGGAGAAACAAAGGTGCTATAGATAAGATAAGATATCGTAACACGAGCCGAGCGCAGCGCTCGGCTCGTCATCTCCTCCCGACTGAAATGATGACCTCCTGGTCATCTCTCAGCCAGGGAAAAATCAGGTCCATATAAATAAAAATCAAGTGGTTGCGGGGGACTGTGCAAGCAGGAAGCCATGGTATGCGAGAATGCGAGCGCGGAGATTCGGTCCAGTGATGCTGTGAGGCACGTATCGTCCATCGGGCATAACAATTCGCTCGTCGGCATTGCGGATACAAATGCCTGAAGCAATATCTGCAAGTATGGCGGGACAGCGGCGGATCCAATGAGCTTTATCGCTGCAGTAACTGCACGCCGAGGGAGTGGGCCGCGGTGATGGAGTCGGCGGAGCGGAATCGAGTAGGGGTTTCTGCGCAGCGTGGTAAACCTCCGTGAGTGTCTGAACAGCACTCGTTAGCTGCTCGAGTTGAGATCTAGTAGACACGGGCTGGATGGGCTCGGGTAATCCGGAATCCGGCTGGTCGTCGGGGCTGGGCTCGCTGCGGAGGCTGCACCATGCGGCAGTGGGTTTCAAAGTGGAAGGCTGTGTCTCGGAACCGGGAACGGAAGGCTGCTTCATGCGGAAAGGGTCTGGAAGCAGCTGTGCGGCGCTCGCGAGCTGGGCCATCGGAGATGCGGTCCGAACGGGCGCGGTTTGGAGAGGAGCGGAACGCAGCTTGGCGTCGCGTTGCACAAGAACGAAGTCAATCGCTTCGCGAAGAGCCTGTAGCGAATGCACGTCTTCGGGATGTGCATGCGGATCAAGCAAATACAGTCGGCCATGTACGGCGTCTCGAATGGCAGCGGGAATTGCGCGCTCGAAGGCGCGGCGCTGGTCCAAGGGAGAAATATGCGACTGTGCAAGGAGGGACTCGGAAATGCGCAGGAATTCGCGGAAAAATGCGAAGAACTCCGCGCGGGAGGGAGAGGTTTCGGCGGCGAATACGGAGACAAGGCTGTCGAGTTTGGCATATGAGTGGCGATTGCGGGGGCTCGCTTCGGGGTAGAGTGTGTGTACTGCGGCGCAGAAGGCGGAGAAAGACGCAGTGGGGTCCGAGAACTCAGGAAGGAGCTCCCATAGCTCCTGATCGGCGAGGCTAAGATAACGCGTGCAGTGCCGCTTGCGTTCGACAGCAGACGTGACCCGTGCGGCGTCGAGGAGGAAAATGAGGTCGGAGAGGAACTTGGGAAGCTCCTCGGGGGTGCGGGGGTCGAATACCGGCGCGACGGGGTCGTGTCGGGCGGGCATCAAGGAGGAGTGTGCTTGAACCACCTCCTTTGTCTCGGACAAAACAGGAGTGGGGGCGGAGGGAACGGGGGAATCAGAAGCGGAGGCCGAGGGTGCCGTGCGAGGTGAATACGAGGGCGGCGAGGCGGAGGTGGGATGCATGGATTTAAATGTCGAATGGCGGGAGGTTTCCAAGGTGGGTGAGTTTGGTGCACTGGATTGAAGCCCTCGCGGTGGGCTCCATAATGACGATCCTAATGCGAAGCCGAGTGCTGAAACGCAGACCGAAACTCTAACTCAGAAACTCAAAACAAAACAACACCCAACAAAACTATAATCTCTATCCCAACCGTACACGATACTGCCAGCAGTAGCGCGAGATAATCCGGGTGTGTAGTAGGAGAGTGTGAGCGAGAGTAGTCGATATTTTGCGTGCAAGTTCGGGGGTTCGGGCTAACGTATATAGCCTGTGCAATCCAGATACCGTCCACCAAGACCCGTTTTGACCAGCAGCACGAGTAGGAGAATAAAGCGGGGTTTTATTTGAGATGCTCGACGACGACAGAGACCCTCCGTAGACGTTCCGACCGTTCACAACCAACCAAACCAAACAGAAACCCAAACAAACAGCAATTCGTTCCGGGGCGGGGCCGTCCCCTCTATCTACTACAAGCCAGTCTTATATACCCGGCCGCTTTGTTTGGAATGCAAGCCTTTGCCAAACAAACCATTGTTCCCCCAACTGCGGAATCAACTGCGCGCCCATTGTCTTCACGCCATTTGCAGAGCCCGCAGTCCACTTCCCATCATCCACAGCTGCGAACTATTGTGTACTCGATTGGGACCAGCAAATGGCCCGCCCTTTGTCCTTTCCGACGCGCCTATACACACGCGCCCGAGCATCAGGGGCACAATTCCATCTTTGGCCGACGCGTTATTTCAACATCACAGTGTTGCTCTGCCCTTACTGAACCTTCATCTCGGTCACCAACTCTCTGCCCCAACTCTTTGTTCAACTTCTTCTCGGCGCTTACTAGCTTAAGAGCAAAATTCAAAAAGCCCCGGCCTGTTGGACGTTTCCTCGTGCGTAATCACCACACGCCCTTCATCTCCCCATTTCAGTGCTAGGAGAGTGTGAGCGAGAGTAGTCGATATTTTTGCGTGCAAGTTCGGGGGTTCGGGCTAACGTATATAGCCTGTGCAATCCAGATACCGTCCACCAAGACCCGTTTTGACCAGCAGCACGAGTAGGAGAATAAAGCGGGGTTTTATTTGAGATGCTCGACGACGACAGAGACCCTCCGTAGACGTTCCGACCGTTCACAACCAACCAAACCAAACAGAAACCCAAACAAACAGCAATTCGTTCCGGGGCGGGGCCGTCCCCTCTATCTACTACAAGCCAGTCTTATATACCCGGCCGCTTTGTTTGGAATGCAAGCCTTTGCCAAACAAACCATTGTTCCCCCAACTGCGGAATCAACTGCGCGCCCATTGTCTTCACGCCATTTGCAGAGCCCGCAGTCCACTTCCCATCATCCACAGCTGCGAACTATTGTGTACTCGATTGGGACCAGCAAATGGCCCGCCCTTTGTCCTTTCCGACGCGCCTATACACACGCGCCCGAGCATCAGGGGCACAATTCCATCTTTGGCCGACGGTTATTTCAACATCACAGTGTTGCTCTGCCCTTACTGAACCTTCATCTCGGTCACCAACTCTCTGCCCCAACTCTTTGTTCAACTTCTTCTCGGCGCTTACTAGCTTAAGAGCAAAATTCAAAAAGCCCCGGCCTGTTGGACGTTTCCTCGTGCGTAATCACCACACGCCCTTCATCTCCCCATTTCAGAAATTCTGACTGCCCTCAGTCAGCGTCCCAGGTCGGGCCCACACCTCCAACATATGTATCTTGGTCGTCCATAAAACTCCCCTTACTCTGCGCCGTACCCGTCGACGCGCTTGCCATCAGCCTGCTGCGCAGACGTTCGACAGCGATATCCGCTTCGAGCCCCATTGTTCTATTTGGCTATAAGCTTCACCTGGTGCCCCAGCACCTCTTCCATCTCCCCATTCGACCTTCCTGCATGTCTTCTGCCTGTGTTAACCCCGTGCTGCTCACTGCTCCACGTTCGGACGCGCCTGAGCCGCTGTCTACCAACTCCGCGCCGCTGGTCGGCGAGCCATCCGCAAGCCTCCGCGACAGTCTGACCCCACTCTCCGAGCAACCGTTGCTCATCGACGCTGATGTGCACGGCCGCGAAAGACTAGTCGCTGTTTCCAACGAGCCTCTCGCTCCGAACGAAGCCCGCGTTCTCGAAATTATACAATACCATCAAGAGGTGTGTTCCCTTCTTTTGCTCACAGCCCGGCTCATCTCTTTACCCTACTCAGCCTCATCCCTGCTGCACCAACTGCTCCGTTCTCGGTTATACCTGCGACTTCCGCCAATACGGCATTGCGTGCGCACCATGCCTCGCCGGTGGTCTCGCATGCTCTTGGCGGGATCACACCGCGTTTGTTGCGCAAGTTACCCGCTGGCGCGACGCGTACCTGGGCGGACAAGCGCTGGCGCTCCGCTGGGAAGTCCGGGCGGGCCACCTTGATGCGGTTAAATTTGGTACGTTAGCCCGCTCCTTCCCTGGCTTCTCTAATCGCTTCTGTAGACACTCTCTATTCACTATCGCGCTCGTGGGGCCCTGCGCGCCATCCAGGGCGCGTACCTCCGCTTTGAGGTGGGTATTTGTGCCCGTCTCTGACCCGTACTAACCTCCTACTCCAGACCAATCTTGACGCGACGGGGAATCTCGTTTGGTGTGGCTTCCAGCAAGCCATCTCCAGCCAGACGGACATCACCGCCCTCTGCCATTTCATCTCGTTCTCATCCTCTTCCCCCATGTTGCACCCTTCGCTTATCCAGCTTGCCGCGAAGCGTATCGACGAGCTCGCGTCGCGTATGTAGCTCAATAAATTGTTTCACGCTATCCCTGCGCCGCTGCCGCGCCTCGACATAACACTATTCTGACGTCTGTCGACCCCATCCCAAGTTCCCCGCGTCTCGTAATTCCTATAAATTGCCTTTGCGGGGTTGGTTGAATTCATTTTACGACCCTCGTTCACGACCAGCTATGATAACCAACCCGTTCATGCTCGGCGCTCGCTTCTATCCTCTCGCGTCTCCTCTCGACGACCCTTCCCTCCTCGCTCTTATGGAGATATCTACCATCCAACTCGCCCCTACCAGCGCTTCCGCGGACGACCCTCGCGTCCGGTACCTCTATCATGTACGCCCCGCTTTGTGTTGGTGTTCATGTTAGCTGACTCCCCAGGAATGCGCCTATGACTCCAGCGGCCGCCTCATGAACACCGCCGGATTCTTTGAAAAATTGGCCGACGCCCGCAACCGCATCTTCCTCAATGCTCGGTCGAGTATCGTGCGGCAGTACCATTGTGCCGAGTTTGGTGTGTTGTATGGCTCTCGCTGTTGTCCTGCGCTCATCGTAATCCAGGCAAACACTACCAAGCTGTGTTGGACGCGTTCTACCCTGCCGCTCAAGGTGCACTCGACCTTTTCCGACAGGTACGCGTTTTTCCAAACAATCACTTGCTTGTTCACCATATCCAAGGCTCTCGCACGGCGCGCCGCTCATACCGTACCCAAGAAATGCATCGGTGTCCGCGCCGTCCGGGTCGCCATCTGTACCGCCATCGGCCTTAACATCGCTACTCTCGCCGGGGTGGCTTTTGTTGTGGTTCGCCATCTGGCTCGTTGGGGAGCTTCCTAGCTGCCCGCGCCGCGCCATGCTCACTATCTCTTGTCTCACTAACTAGCACTCTCATTTGCCAACTTGCTGTAAATATCCAGACACCCAATCGTACTCTCCTTCTTGTAATCGGCGTGTCCGTGAAACCATTGCCTTGTCGGCTGACCGCGTTTAACTTTACCACGACCCAGCTTCTCCACGTCCCGCTGCGCTCACGCTGCGCCGGAACTGCGCTGGACTGCGCTCCGCAGCAGGTGCGTCCCTTATACTCTGCCATTATCTGCGCTGATGCGGCATTGTGCCTCCCCATTTCAGAGCTAACCACCGTCCTCGGTGGCGTCCTCCGCAGCACTTTCAGCACCGTTTAAAATGGACCTCCAGCAGGCCGTTCTTTCCCATCCAAATCCCCAACTGCGCCGGCCGCACTCATCTTTCTTCCCTCGCAATCCCCTCACCCACACACAACTTCTCTACCATGCCCTCCTACGAGTACCCCATCAACATCTCCGACGCTCCTCTCCTTTCCGACGCCGACCACGACTTCATTACGGGCCTCGGCAATCTCATGCGCGATGCAAAACACGAGAACACCGCCGCACACGATTCCTTTCTTGTTGAGCAAGCCAAGCGCTTTGTGCGTCCTTGCTTCCTCCTTCTTTTCCTCGGCTAATCATCCTTCAGCTTGTTTATCGTCCTCAGCTCGTCTCATTCGCACATCCCGGTCCTCCGCGCGACGCCCTCAACTTCCTTCGACATGCCATGGTCCGCAACGGCTTCCGAAAGGACGGTCCGTTCGGCGCCATCTTCTACGATCTCCTTGGGTTCGCGCAGGAAGCGAACCGCGTCCATGGTGTCCTCCGCGACCGCAAGCTTGCCGCCGACGATCGTCGTCGCAACGCTGCCGCTGCTGCTGCTCGCGCTGAGCGTCTTGAGGCTCTTGATTACGCCGCTCGTCTCGCGGCATGGCAGGTGCGTTCACTTGCTCCATTTCTTTCCATTTCTCCTTGCTCATTCTCCCTGTTACAGGCGGCGCCACTCCCCAACTCTGTCCCTGTCGACGAAGACGCCAAGTGGGAGGCGCGTTACAGATACACCTTCTTTTGCTTGTACCTGACTTCTTTTTGCAGGCCTCCGAGGACGAGTCTGGTGTTTTGGGCGACGACGAGGATGCCATCTCTCTCGGCTCCGTCGACGAGGATACGCTCGTTGACGTCGTCGAAGATGCCGGTCCCGCCTCCGTCCCCGATGACCATCCTGCACCCACTCCCGAGTCCGGGTCTTCCATGTCCTCCCTTGGCCTTGAAATCGACTCCAACCTTGCTTCGACTGCTTCGGGCAACTCCCCCTTGTCTCCGATCGAGGGTATGTTCCTTCCTTCCTCTAATTTGCACCTCCTTGACGCTGATATTAGTCTGTCTTCTACAGATTACTTCTCCGCTCAACTCAACCAACTCATGCGCGACTTTAGGTTGACTCCGACTCTTCCGGCGACTCCGGTGCGTGTCTCTGTCCTGCTTCCTTCCACCCACACCTACTAACTTCTTCGCAGCCTCCGTCGCCGCACCCATCTCTCCCCGAACTCATAACGGCTTCCTCGTCGACCGTGTCCCTACCGCTCCAAGAGCGTTTCGTGGCGCTCCGCGAACCATGCGCGACGTACTTGAACAGCGCGGTTATCGCGGACGGCCATTCCGTGGCGGCCGTTCAGTCTTCTCACCGGCGCGGTACTGGCCGCGTCCCGATGGTGCGTGTCCTCCTTACTAACCTGCTCCGTTTAACTGACCACTTTCTTTCTACTTTGTAGGTCCCGGCGGTGTCTTCGTCTCGCAGCCGACCTTCCTCTCGGCCCCTTCTCATCGTCGACGGCGTCCCGCTTCCAACTGCCAATCGCTACGTGGACGACTTGCCGGTATCGATGCCGACCTCCAACGTCTTTCGTGCGAGCGGAAGTGGGTCTCATGGGAGCTCCAAACGCTCGAAGACGAGCAGCGGTCCGGGGATTTTCAAGCCGTTGATGACGAAGAAGCAGCTGGCCGCTCTCGCTCGCGGGGCGGTTCTTCCCATGACCAAGGGTCAGCGGTCGGCGGTAGATCGGGTTGAGGAGGGCTACTGGCTGAAGCGGGAGCGCGGGCACGCGTCTAAACGCTCCAAAAGGTGCGCGACTGGCCTCCACTCGTGTGTGCCCAACTAATCCCCTTCTCTAGCAACGGCAAGCGCTGCTACTTCTGCAGCAACCCCGGCCACCTCATCGCGCGCTGCCCCGGCTTCACCTCTCGTCGTTAAACACCTTCCCATCCACGTTCATCCCATCTTGATACCCATACAAACCTACCTCGCTTTGCTACCCCATTCGCGCCGCGCCTTGTTCCACTTACTTATACGCCTTAGCTGGCCATCTTGACACCCTTCCTGTTGCTTGTCCATTCTTGATACACTCCCACCCACACGTACATCTCGTCCCTGCACTCCCTTCCCGTACGCTCGCGTACCGTCGCTGGTCGGCATAGTCACTTCAGAATATTCTTGCGCTACTGCACATTTGGCTTGTTCCTCCTCTCATACTACCTGGTGTAGCATAGTAGTTGACCAATTCTTATTTGTGTGGTCCCCGAGACAACCTTAGTCTGCTCCCGCTTCTGTTTGAATCGCCGCCCAAAAGGTTTGTATTGTCAAATGATGTCCCATTCCCGGCAGAAAAGGACATCATTTGCCAATTCATCGGCATGTCAAGCGCGTGAAACTAGCCCAGTTCACCACCTGGACGCGTCTTTCATCGACCTTTGTACCTGGACAGGCCCTTTTGCGCAATCCATCCCTTTTTACGACTGCCGCACTCGCGGTTTTGGTGGTCGCTTTGACCGCCGCGGCCCTGTTTCTTCTTCCAGCTCTGGCTCTAGATTCTCGAAACGCGCCTCATCCAGGAGCTCTTCCTGCCTTCCAAGTAGGGACTCCTCGTCCTCATTTTCCAACTCGCACCCTCTATCCTCAGCTAATTCTGCAGCACCGGATCCGCGCAAGCGTATCCCTTCAAACTGCAGGTCTGGCCCGTGATATTCAAGCGTGTCTTCCGGCTCTGCTTCCAACATGTCCAGCGCTTCTTTAGAGACATCTATTAGCTCCTCTATCCGGTGCCCCAAGGTCAGCTTTTCTCGCTGCTCGTACGGGATAACGCGCCACCGCCCGATTTTCTTCTGCCAGACGGCGCCATTGAACTCGCACACAATGTAAGCTCCTCCCTTTGTACGCCTAACCACAATAACAGGTCCCCACCAGCGTTCTCGGTTTCTCGCGCTTGGCGAATCTTCGTCAACTGTATTCCGCACCAACACGATGTCCCCAGGCGAGAACCGATAATCCTTGATTACATGTCGGTATTTCTCAATATAATCCGCCATGCCCTTTGCCCGCACAGCGTCCATACGCGCTCGCATTTCTTCCACATGCACAACATGCTTCGCCAACGCTCGTGCCCGTAAGCCAACCAGCTCGTCAGTCCCGATAATCTCGTCCGGGTAATCCGCGAGCCAAGTCGCTTCCGCAACATCCAAAGGAAGGACAGGATGTGCACCTGTGACAGCGAAATATGGAGAACAACCCATCCCTCTCCGAATCGTTACCCGGTCCGCCCAAACCACCTGCGGCAAGAACGCGTACCAGCGACGCAAATCCCCACCCGTCGCCTTGAACATGGACTGCCGAATGTCCCAATGCCCTCGCTCGACAATCCCATTTGCTTGCGAATTATACGGCGACACTCGAATTCCTACAATCCCGTACTTCGACTCGAGCCACTTCATTGCAGCCACAAATGATGTCCCATTGTCTGTGACAACCCATCTCGGGCAACCCCACCTGCAGATAATGTCCTCCAACAAGAACATTCCGACGCTCTTTGCCGTCTGTTCTCGTATTCCACGCGCCTCCAAATAACTCGATAACGCACACCTGGCGTCGACAATAAAGTTGCATCCGTTCGAAGGCTCCGACATGTGCATAACGTCGGTATGAATTTTCTGGAAGATGCTTGGGGTCGCAACCGGGACCGGCGGAGCTCGAATGAGCGCCAGTTTGCGCTTCTGACACAAATGACAGGTCTTCGTGTACCAACGCACATCTCCTTCCATATCCGGCCACCAAAATCTCATCTCCAACAGCGCCTTTGTTGCGAACGCGCCTCTGTGACCAAGCGCATCATGTGCCGCCCGAAGCATATACATCCGGTGCTCCTTCTCAACCACCAACTTATGTATCGAGTCCTTACCTCGCCTATACAGCTTCCCGTTTTTCCCCACAAAGAACTTGGTTGCAAGCTTCAAGAACCGCTTGAACTTCTCATCGTCTTCAAACCCATCGGGCCGTTGTAACGTATTATCCAGCCAGACCCGAACCAGCGCCATTCGCTTGTCTTGTTCCTGCGCCCCTCGGCTACGATGCTCCTCAGGGTACGTTTCTCGCATCTCTTTGTCATCCCGCAGCTCAGGATCCGGGAGCATCCTATCCTCATGCTGAGCCGCCTGCAGGTATGCGGGAACAACCAGCTCCTCAGCCGCATACGCAGAACGGACTTGGGCATTAACAGCACTCTCCTCCCCGGCGAGCGCGCTCGAGCTCAAACTCAAAATCCATGATGTCATGCGCGACACCCTCCATCGACTGTAAGTACCCTCCGCGGGTATCAATATCATCTTTGAACTCATCCAAGCCCAACGGCTGCTCCGCGAAATAGTCCCACTCATCGTGCATCCCCGGCGGTTCATTCGCCTCAAATCCATCCTCATCTGGTGGCCAAATCTCATCTCCCAGCTGAGCTTCTCTGCGCGATAGTCCGTCGGGAGGGAAGTTGGCACCCTTGACGTGTTTAAGCTTGAACTTGAACATCAATATCTGCTCGATCCAACGATTTATCGTTGCGTTCGGCCCCATTCCGGGATTATTCAGCATCCCTTGAATATACTTTGCATCCGTCTCAACAACCAGCCGTCTGCAACCCAACAGCCAGTACTGCATCGCTTCCAACGCGCGCTTTAGCCCATACAATTCCCTCTTCGGTTGCGAGAATTCAGCCTCCCGCCGATTTAACGGGATCGATGCAAACTTGGCATAATACCGCTTCTTTGGGTCTGCCGGGTCACACTGGTAGATCTGAATCCCAACCGCCATCCAAGAAGTGTCCACCGCCAGCACGATGTCCGAATCCCATTCGTAGTTGAGTGGTTTCAAACACGGCGCCTTGACCAACGCCTCCTTCAGGCGCGTCATCGCTTCCTCCTGTTCCTCGCCCCACACAAACTCGACATCCTGCCTAACCAATTTTTGAATCGGACGCGCAAGTAATGCATAGTCCTTTATAAACATTCGGAGAACACCAACTGTGCCCAGGAATCTCCGGACATCCGAGACATCTTTCAATGGTCCCCAACGCTCGATAACTCCAACACGGTCGGTATCAGCCTTACGCCCTTCAAAAGAACAAAGATGTCCGACTACGTGGAACTCATCGGCGCAGATTATTGACTTGTAGCCCGAGAACGTCCCTCCGCAATACTCAACACGCTGAACAACTCGGTTTGCATTCTGAAAGTGCTCCCAAACAAAACGCCTAATTCCCGGATTCTCCGCAATCGTCTCGTATGACCCATCCGGCTGTTGGTACCGAGTCCCCGGGCCACGCAACGGTACGTCGTCGATATACGGAATCGTAACATGCGGAATCTCATCTCGCAGAATATGCGTAACATCGTCGTGGAAAATGGGCACACTATTCGTCCACCCTTGCGGCAGTTTGACCAAACGCAGAGCCCCAAAAGGTGTTTGGAACGTGGTATAGTCGCGCGAACTTTCTGCGATATCCCTATGGTCGTATCCCGAGTATAAATCCAAGCACCCCCCACATGCGCGCCCAGCGAAATGGTTCGCTAACTCATCCGTGGCCGGCGGTAAGCCTGAATGTGCTATTGTCACCGCGTTTAATGGTTCTAGCGCATGCACCAGCCGGATGCTTCGACCATCTTTCTTTATAACACCAAAGAATTTGCTCCGGTACGAGGCGTTTGACGGCTCATAAACCCCCGCATCAATCTTATTCTTAATCGTCTTGCAGAACTCCTGCAGTTGGCCACGCGGAATCGGAATGGTACGCTCCACCCACGTCTCATGCTCGACTACCGGGATCTCCACCGGTGGAAAGAAATCGTGTCGGAAGCTACCACGCTCCTCGTCCGACCATGCAAACGCCATCTCGTGCTTCCCAACCAGCTCATGCAGCAACTTCAACTCCTCCTTCCACAGGAACTTTGCATGCCGCATCTCCATATCCAGCTTCCGCTCCTCGGTATAACGTCTCCCTTGGGTATATTCTGCCGGCCTCCTGCTTAGCTCCGGCATACCCGCCAATGGATCGCCCTTTATCTCCCTTTTAATCCGGTATCGATCCGGCAACTCCGTATAAACTGGCCTAACTTTCAGCCCCACAGGCTTATATTTCTTCCCCGCAAACACCGAAACTCGCTCAGTTCGCGCTTCTTCTGGGCAAATGAAGTCGATTGACTGACAACAGGTACATCGGGTATCTGAGCGTAAAGAATGGCGCGTCCGGTTATTCTCCCCAAGCTTGTCCCGCCTCGATTTCGGAGATACATCCTCCATCAACACGTTCGCGAGTACCCTCTGCGGGACGCCATGCTCGTCCTCTACAGAACCTCGCTGGAACGCGTCAAATAACTCCGCCGCAACCTGATCATTCCCCAGACTCGCGCAGTTATTTGATGCAGCAACATATGCCTCGATGAGCTTTCCCGGAACCATCCTACCGCCTCTCGGCTTGTAAACGCTCTCCACCCGCATCTCTCCATTCTCAGCAAATCCAACAATCACTCCCAGCTCTTCTCCTTGAGGCAGCGCACTCAATTCCTCGAAGACCGGCGAAAACCCTCCACCTTGTTTGCGTTCTCCGTATTCGGAGCTCCCTCCTGCTTTTTCCCTGGCCGAAGGCGGTCGTACGTCGGTACCGTCCAAGCGCGTCCCGAGTTCGGGTCCGTCAACGTCAACAGTTGGTGCCCGTCTCCATGTTCGGTCTTACTCTTTGTCAAGACATCAAACGGCCGACCCAGCAAGACTTTGTAGGCGGGACCGCGAATGATATGCACTTGGAGGTAGAGCGTAAGCTCTCCCCATCGGAAAGGTACGTTCTTCGCCATTCCCATCGACTTCTCAAGCTGACCATTCGCACTTTGCATGAAGATGTTAATATTTGAATCCCAGACGAGTCCGCAGAGTTGGGCAGTTTCAAGCGACATCGAGACAATTTGCGAGCCGGAGTCGAGTACGCATTCGACCGGTCCTTGTGTATTCACGTAGGGGAATGTAACTCGTAGAGGTACCGAGTCGCGAGCAACAAAGATCTGCTTTGGCTGCTCCTCTTGATCGAGTCCCTCAAGATATTGCAGATACGGGTCTTGCCCGACTAGCGAACCAGCAGGAATTCCATCCACCTCCGTCGACACCACGAACACGCCCTGGACTTCTGGTAGGTTATCGAGGTCGAGCGCATCGGCGTCAAGTTTTGGGGCTACTGCATCCGGGACCATCACCGCCTGGTTACTCACTCCCACCACCTCGGGTAACTCCAACTCCGGGAGAGCACCTCCACCGTTCAACGCCTGCCTCACACGCGTCAAGCGCAAACGCTCGCCCTCCCTCAAGTCCTTACTGAGCCCAAACAAGTCGCCCAGCTTCACGGTGACCTCAGTATTGTTGATTCGCTCCAAGACTTCCTCGGTGAGTCCGTCTCTTTGAATCGGGGCCTTCAACTTATACCCCTTCCCAGCTTCGTCATCTTCACGTTTACGATCGCTTCGTCGGTTGGCACAGTCCGCCGGGGCCGGCAGAGTTCGAGCCCCAGACCCGGGGACCTGCACAAATCGATACGGCAACTCTTTCGACACCGCCGCCTTCTTCACAACCCCAGTCGCGCCATCCTCGCGCTCAACGCCCTCCTTCCTTCTCTCTACCGACTTCCCTTTCGGCTCCGTCGTTTCCACCATCCCATTCGCTTCGGTATCGGCGTCCTCCGGAGGCATGGACCGCGCGCGCGCCTCCATCCTCGAACCACCTAAAAACCCGTACCCGAACCACTCCCCGGCGCTCGTTTTGCGTCCCTCAACTGCGCAAACTGCTCCTGCGCAGCGCCTTGCCCGTTCATCATGTTATACATGATGCGGCCAAGCGCCTCCAAATCCTGCTCTGGCGCAGGTCCTGTTTGAGTCAGCACCGGTGTAGCGGCGTTCTGCGATGGCATAGCCGCAAGGTACGTAGGCTGAAGTTGTTGCTGGGGTTGTTGCTGACCGAGTTGGTTCAGCCGAACCCTCAAAGTCCGTACCTCGTCCCGCAACACATCGAATTCGTCGTCCGCCATCCCAGCACTGCCTCCAGCTCCGTTTTCGGCATAGAGGTGCTGCCCAACGGCACCTTTGCGCTGCCAATACTCCTCAACGCGCGTTGCGGGCGACCCTCGTCCTCGCGGGATCATTCCGCCGTCCGCCAGACGCTGCTGGCCGTCTTCCATGACGATCCAGCCCTTGTGCAGGTGCGCCGCCTTTGTCGAGCACTCCCGCGAGAAGTGCGTTGTCTCATCGCAGTAATAGCAACCGGCGCCGCCGCGCTGCATCCCTCCACCGCCTCCATTACCGCCATACCCGTATCCTCCGCCACCAGAAACACCAGAACCTCGTCCAGACGGGCGCTCCTGCTGCCCATACGAGTTCTGTGCGCCTGTCCGCTCGTTCTCGTCGCGAGTTGGCCCGGTCGTACGCAGATTTTGAAACGCGCGCATGAGCTCATCATGCGATGCTTTCTGCTGCTTCTGCACAACAGCAACGGCGTCCCGTAGCCCCGATACCTCGCCTCCGAGCTCGTCAAGACGGACGTCGCGCTCCTCGACTTTCACGCGCGGGAAGCGGTCTGAACGCTTGATTTCCGGTGCGTCTTCCAAATCGGTACTCGATCCCCAAGACGTGTCTGCGCCGCCGTTGTGTGCTAGCCGCTCCGCCATTGTTATTAACTCTTCCAACAGGATTGGGTCCTCCCGCCGGTCAATACGAGCAACTGCGTTTGCGGGCGCTGCTGCGACACCAAGAAACTCGCCCTTCAATATGTTACGGGTATTAATCGCCTGCCGCAGTGTCTCCGCGAAGCCACGCTCCAGCGTCGCGATATAGCGCGAACACGCTTCCTTATTCAAGATCACCGACGGCGGCCGCATGAGCTTGGCGACCATCGTCCGGAAGCGCATCCCGAAGCGCTTGAGTTTGCCCTCGTCTGTGCGCGGCAGACCACGGAACTCGACGCAGAGTGCCTCGAGCTCGGAGAGCGTCCCATCTCGGTGACGAACGACCTCCGGATACGTTGCGAGAACTGCTCGCTTGAAGGTATGGTATGGCTGCAGCGGCGCATACTCTGGTAAGTCTCGCCATTCTTGCTTCTTCTTCGCCGGGAGGTAACTCGTCAACAGACGCTTCATCTCATCCTCGTTCGTAATTCCGGCAAGGCCAATGATATCCTCGACGTTCTCAATGAACTCGCGGAGGTCGTCTTTGTCGTCGGTCGTAAACTTCGGTACGTTCTGCTCCCACGGACGCGGAACGCGGAACGGGCCGACATTATTTCCAGCTGGTGCTTGTGCCGCCATAGTTGGATTGGGGATTAAAGGAAGTGGAAGTGGGGGTGGTTGTGGGGAAAGAGATCGAGAAAGTGAAGGGGTTAAAGTTGGTAGAGATGTCGGAGAACCGAAGGGAGAATAGATGGGTTGTTCGTCGAAAAGAGATTCGTTTGCGTGAGGAAGCTCGTCCAGCGAGTTGTTCCCCGATTCGTCGTCTGTGTTTGTGCGTTCGCCTGCGATACGCGCGTCTCTCTCTCGATCCCTAGCTTGTTTTCTCTCCCAACGTTCTCTTCGCTCTCGCTGTTGCCGTTCGCTCTGCTCTCGTCCAACCGACCAAGGTGTTAACCCCGAAATTCCGTTCGTCCTTCAATCAAATCCGAACACTCTCGAACGCGACCAGCGCGAAGCGAAAGGGCAGTAGTGTGTAGTAGTCTGAATGAACCACCCTCGCGGTGGGCTCCAGATGAAACGCAGACCGAAACTCTAACTCAGAAACTCAAAACAAAACAACACCCAACAAAACTATAATCTCTATCCCAACCGTACACGATACTGCCAGCAGTAGCGCGAGATAATCCGGGTGTGTAGTAGGAGAGTGTGAGCGAGAGTAGTCGATATTTTGCGTGCAAGTTCGGGGGTTCGGGCTAACGTATATAGCCTGTGCAATCCAGATACCGTCCACCAAGACCCGTTTTGACCAGCAGCACGAGTAGGAGAATAAAGCGGGGTTTTATTTGAGATGCTCGACGACGACAGAGACCCTCCGTAGACGTTCCGACCGTTCACAACCAACCAAACCAAACAGAAACCCAAACAAACAGCAATTCGTTCCGGGGCGGGGCCGTCCCCTCTATCTACTACAAGCCAGTCTTATATACCCGGCCGCTTTGTTTGGAATGCAAGCCTTTGCCAAACAAACCATTGTTCCCCCAACTGCGGAATCAACTGCGCGCCCATTGTCTTCACGCCATTTGCAGAGCCCGCAGTCCACTTCCCATCATCCACAGCTGCGAACTATTGTGTACTCGATTGGGACCAGCAAATGGCCCGCCCTTTGTCCTTTCCGACGCGCCTATACACACGCGCCCGAGCATCAGGGGCACAATTCCATCTTTGGCCGACGCGTTATTTCAACATCACAGTGTTGCTCTGCCCTTACTGAACCTTCATCTCGGTCACCAACTCTCTGCCCCAACTCTTTGTTCAACTTCTTCTCGGCGCTTACTAGCTTAAGAGCAAAATTCAAAAAGCCCCGGCCTGTTGGACGTTTCCTCGTGCGTAATCACCACACGCCCTTCAGTGCGCAAGCCAACGTCTGGGAGACGCAGCTCAACGCAAACAGAACGCAAAGGCTATCTAAATGCCAGAGCCCCAATCCATGCCCGGGACTCAACCCGAAGGAAACCGAGAAGGAAACGGAAATGGGAGCGCTGAACGAGAAGAGGAGGACGGAGAATGCGAGAGACGAACTGAGAGCGACGGCGAAGGCTCTGGGGGACTGCATCGGCGAAGGCAGCAAGACGAAATCAGCTCATACAAGGAGAGAACTAAAGTGGGGAGTCGGAAAACTGACTACTACATCTCACTAATAGACTATATATACTGGAATATGAAAGGAGAAGGGGCTAGGAACAAGATCGAGGAGAAACAAAGGTGCTATAGATAAGATAAGATATCGTAACACGAGCCGAGCGCAGCGCGAGGCTCGTCACCGTCCATGAGACTCGGCCATCAACACGACGAGAGATGCCGCCCAGATCCCGGTTAGCAGAATTGGCCCGAGGTCACCCCATCCGACACTAAATTCGAGTGCAGCGCCGCGCAGCGGGCCTCCGCGGCGAGCGGGAAGCTCCGCGCAGCGGGCCTCAGCGGCGAGCGTCAAGGGGGGTCTGCGGGGGTCTCTCCCGCACTCCAGAGAATTAAAGTCTCCTCAGATAAAGCTATGGGAACAATAAATAACAGAGAAATTATAAGCAAAGCACCGCGTAGCGGGCCCCGCGGCGAGCAAAAAGCCCCACGCAGTGGGCCCTGGCGGCGAGCGGAAGGGGAGTCCCCCACTTTCAGCATTCAACTCCCCAGCAGCCTGCCGAGCTACGGCTGCTTTGATGCCTATGATTGCCTAAAGCTACATTCAGAATCTAGTCGCACAAACACGCGCAAAATAGTGCTACTACGACCGAGATGAGCATCAAAGTGCGACTCCGACAGTCGCACTCGCACATTTCTCGTACCGACTCATGCTTCGGTCACGCATATTTGGCTCTTGAATGCTGCGAGCGCGACTGTTTGCGCGTGCATCCCGCCTGTACTCGACCCGCGCACCCCCGCGTTCCTCAGATCTTGAAATTCTCGGCGACCGCTACCGTACCGACGAAATAACCAATGTTACCCCCGCAATCCTCTCCAAACTGCCCCTGCGGCTACATACGCGTCCGAAGCACCCTCTGCACACCCTGCGTACACTCATCGAGTCGCACTTCCCCACCTTCACGCACCACTCGTCCCTCTCGCCCCTCGTGTCGCCCTACAAAAACTTTGACGAGCTATCTTTCCCAAAGGACCACCCGGGACGCGCGGTAACGGACAGCTACTACGTGAACAAGGACCTCATGCTGCGCACGCACACGTCCGCACACGAAGTTGAGGTGTTCCGCCGCGGAGACGACCGATGGCTGCTTACCGCCGACGTGTACCGACGCGACGAGATCGACGGGTCGCATTATCCTGTGTTCCACCAAATGGAAGGCGCGTGTATATTCCCCGCGACGCCCGAGGGCATGCATGCGGTCGCAGAGGATAATGCGCGCCTCCGCGCCGGGTTGGCGCTGCAGAATATTGAGATTGAGGACGTGCCGCATGTGCAGCCGGAGACAAATCCCGCGCAGGAGGGGCACGATCCCGTGCATGCGGCGCTCGTCGCGGAGAACCTCAAGCTGTCGCTGAATGGAATGCTGCTGGCCTTGTTTGGTGGGCGGGACGCAGAGGCTGGCCCGTTAAAAGTGCGCTGGATCGAGGCGTATTTTCCGTTCACGAGCCCGAGCTTTGAGGTCGAAGTGTTTTATCAGGGCAAGTGGCTGGAGATTCTGGGATCGGGCGTCGTGAGGCAGGCGACGCTCGATACTGCTAGTGAGTTTTCCGTCTTCTTACGACGCGTTTGGCTCATATTCGCAGATGTACCAAACAAAATTGGGTGGGCTTTCGGCCTCGGGCTCGAGCGCATAGCGATGATACTCTACTCTATTCCCGACATACGGCTCTTTTGGTCAGCCGATGAACGGTTCTTATCCCAATTCAAGGAGAACGAGATCTCGACGTTCAAGGCCTACTCAAAATATCCATCCTGCTTCAAGGATGTTAGCTTTTGGCTTCCGCAAGGAGGAGCGCTGCATGAGAACGATTTCTGCGACCTTGTGCGCGACGTTGCGGGAGACTTGGTCGAGGACGTTCAAAAAGTACGCGTTCCGGTTGTAACTCGGTTCTAGTGCTGACAGCTCCAGATCGACGCGTTTGTTCACCCAAAGACACAGCGCTCGAGCGTCTGCTATCGTATAAATTACAGGTCTATGGACCGGTAAGTGGTTTCTTGCTTTGCAAATCGCGTCCAATGTTCCGCGTAGGTCCTTGTCCAATGCTGAAGTGAACGACATACAAGACACGGTCAAGTGGCGCCTGCAGGGAGAGTTCGGAGTTGAGATTCGTTGATTAATAGAGCTACAATACTTCTAGGCAGTCCGTCTAAACCGACCTAATACGCCCTGCTGCAGGCTATGATGAAGGGGCATCCGATTCCGGGGCAGATCCTGACACCTCCTGTGCAACGCCGACCTGGGCGGCGCGCAGAACCCGGTCGCGGATAGTGAACCCGGTCTTTTGGCAGTCGATGACTGTGCCGGGTGTTTTGCCCGGTATTGGGGCTTGGTAGAGCGCCTCATGACGATTTGGGTCAAAGACGTCGCCGGTGGGGTCAAATGGCTTTATGTGGTATTTGAAGAGCGTCTGGAGCAGCTGACGCTGTGTGAGGTCGAGGCCGTTGTGCAGCTCGCGGAGGTAGTCAGACGGGGATTTTGTGGGCGGCGCGTCTGACTGAGTCTCTGCTAGGGCCGACTCGGGGACGGATTTTAAGGCGAGAGAGAGGACGTCGGTGGTCTCCAAAAGGTCGGCGGCGAAATTGGAGATGGCAAAGTCGCGCGTCTTTTCTCGTTCGCGCGCCGAATTCCGTTGGAGGTTGAGAAAATCTGCCTGGAGGTAGCGTAGCCGGTCCTTAAGCTGTGAGAGACGGTAAATGTAGGTGAAAGGAGCGCACAAGGTAGTCCGCGGCCTCTTTCTGGGACTTTGCGAGTTCCTCCTGGAGTTTGACGAGTGCCGGGTCTTCCTTGGATTGGTCGGAGGATTTCGGGTTGTCTTGGGGTGGTTCCGAGGCAGGAGCAGCGTCGGAGTAGAGGCGGAAGGGAGTGGGCATCCGCCGGGGACATGGCAACCAAGTGGTGCGGCGAATTACAGACTGCATGGTGGTGGACGCGGAAAAGTGGGTGGCTGAGTGTCACGTTCACGTTCACGTACGTCCCTCTATTTTCGCCGTACAAGCCGTATATTTAAAGCGGCAGTCCTCTGGAGACCGAGTCAGGACTCCCTCCTCTCCCTCCGAAAAAAAAATGGCTGTAGGGGCAGCCAACATCGCGCGACCTTTTAAGTCTGTGCTTGCGCCTATCTTGACCAGATCCACCATGTCCATTGACGGAACTGCACTCGCAAAGTACTTGCAACCCACCCCCACTCCTCCCCAGCTAACGCATCTCAGGTCCGTCCGCGATGCAGTCGCCTCCAAGATTGCTGCAAAGCAGGCTACGTTTCCTCGCTTCCAGCCACAACTCGCCATTGTCCAAGCAGGCGAACGCCCCGACTCGTCCGTCTACGTTCGCATGAAGGCAAAGGCCGCGGAGGAGGTCGGCATCAAGTTCAGACACGTCGCATTGCCCGCTACCGCGTCCGTGGACGACGTTATCGCAACCGTCCAGCAGCTCAACGCCGACGATCAAGTGAGCGGGATCCTCGTCCAGCTCCCTCTCGGCGAGCATGTTTCTGCGGAGGGCGAGCGTCTCGTCACAGAAGCAGTCAGCCCGGAAAAAGACGTCGATGGGTGCGTTGGCCACGGCTCAGCCTCGGGTTATTGACCATTCTCCGCTCGCAGCTTCCATGCATACAATATCGGTCACCTATCCTCCCGTGCATCCGTCCCTCTCTTCTCCCCATGCACTCCCTCCGCTGTAATACGCCTCCTCGAGTCCACCGCTGTCCCCATCGCAGGCGCAAACGCCGTTGTCCTCGGTCGTAGCGATATTGTCGGCAGCCCGGTCGCGTCTATGCTCCGCAACCGCGATGCGACGGTCACCCAATGCCACAGTCGAACCAAGGACATCGAGTCCATCGTACGTTTTCCTCAGTCTTCGCTAGTGCACCACCCATGATCGATGCCAGGTCAAAACCGCCGATATCCTGGTCGCCGCGGTCGGCAAGGCTCAGTTTGTACAGGGATCCTGGATAAAGCCCGGCGCCGCTGTTATCGACGTCGGAATCAACTATGTCCCGGGTTCGTTATTGCGCGTTTTCTTTTTCCATCTGTTCAACTTTCTCCATCAGACGCGACCAAGAAATCGGGCCAGCGCCTCGTCGGCGATGTTGACTACGACGCTGCCAAGGACGTCGCAGGCTTTATTACGCCCGTTCCCGGAGGCGTCGGTCCTATGACTGTCGCGATGCTGATGGAAAACACCCTCATTTCGGCTGAACGTCTTTGGGAGAAGCAGCGCTCGCTCAAGGTCAAGCCTCTCAAGCTCAATCTACTCGAGAAGGTTCCCAGTGACATTGAGATCGCAATGGCCCAGACGCCAAAGCGTATTGCGGAGCTGGGACTCGAGATCGGTTTGCTGCCTGACGAGCTCGAGAGCTACGGCAAGTACAAGGCCAAGGTCGAGCTCAGTGTCTTGGATCGTTTGGCTCATCGTAAGGACGGGAAGTACATCGTCATTTCGGGGTGTGTACCGTTTATTTCTCACATTCTGCAACGGTTACTCATCCCTCGCAGAATTACGCCGACGCCGTTGGGTGAGGGTAAATCGACGACGACAATTGGTCTTGCGCAGGCTCTTGGCGCTGAACTGGGACGACCCGCATTCGCTTGTGTCCGTCAACCTAGTCAAGGGCCTACATTCGGCATCAAGGGTGGTGCAGCTGGTGGTGGCTACAGCCAAGTCATTCCCATGGACGAGGTGAGCTGCGATTTTTGCTCTATCAAGTAGACTGAGAACTTTATAGTTCAATCTTCATCTTACGGGTGACATTCATGCGGTAACTGCTGCCAACAACTTGCTTGGTTCGTTGCTGTTCTTTTTGACCTTTCCTCCAGCTAATGCGCCTACAGCTGCAGCCTTGGACGCGCGCATGTTCCACGAAGCCACACAATCAGATAAGGTATGCGTCTTTGCCGTTGCGCCGTTGTTTCCCTACCCATCATACAGGCGCTCTACTCTCGGCTTGTACCTACCAAAAAAGGCAAACGCGAGTTTGCGCCGTTGATGATCAAGCGCCTCAAGAAACTCGGCATTGATAAGACGGATCCTGATGAGCTCACGCCGGAGGAGATAACTCGCTTCGCGCGCCTCGATGTCGACCCCGCGACGATAACATGGAATCGCGTCATGGACACCAATGACCGCTTCCTCCGCAAGATCACCGTTGGCCAAGGACCGGCCGAAAAGGGCCACGAGCGAACGACTGGATTCGATATTGCCGTCGCAAGCGAATGTATGGCCGTGCTGGCGCTCACCACTGGACTGGAGGACATGCAGACGCGGCTCGGAGCTATGGTTGTTGCGACGAGCAAGCAGGGGCAGCCCATTACTGCTGACGATATCGGTGTCTCCGGCGCCCTTGCTGTCTTGCTCAAGGATGCGATCAAGCCCAACTTGATGCAGACGCTGCAAGGAACACCAGTCTTTGTTCACGCTGGTCCATTCGCCAACATCGCCCACGGAAACTCGTCCATCCTCGCGGACCAAATTGCGCTCAAGCTTGCTGGTACCGAAGAAGGCGATTCGGCTGACCGCGTCGGCTATGTGCTTACCGAAGGCGGTTTCGGTGCTGATATGGGCATGGAGAAGTTCTGCAACATCAAGTGCCGCGTTAGTGGCCTCAAACCCGACGCGACTGTTATTGTCGCGACGACGCGTGCGCTCAAGATGCACGGAGGTGGACCGGAGGTCACGCCGGGCAAGCCGCTTCATGCGACGTACACCCAAGAGGATCTCGTCACCCTTAAGGAGGGTTGCAAGAACCTCGTCAAGCACATCCAGAACTCGCGCAAGTTCGGGGTCAAGGTCATTGTTGCAATCAACCAGTTTGCGTGTGTATTCCTGACTACAAATCTCCTTTGGTGTCGCTGAGCTGCATCCAGGTCAGATACACCTGCGGAACTCGCGTTGGTGAAGGAGGAAGCTATCGCAGGCGGTGCCGATGCAGCCATCGTGAGCAACCATTGGGCTGAGGGTGGTGCCGGCGCTCGCGCATTGGCCGAAGCCGTCATTGAGACCTGCGAGGGCGAATCCAACTTCAAGTTCCTCTATGATCTCAACAAGACTCTCGAGGAGAAGATTGAGACCATTTCTAAGGAGATCTATGGCGCCGACGGTATCGAGCTCAGCGAGCTTGCGGCAGCTCAGTTGGCGACATATACCGCTCAGGGATATGGCAACTTGACCAGTATGTTTTTGCTCGTTCTCGCTCATCTACGCCTCCCTCATCAAATTCTAGTTTGCATGGCCAAGACGCAGTACTCTTTCTCGCACGATCCCAAGCTCAAGGGTGTCCCGACGGGCTTCACGATCCCCATTCGCGAGGTCCGCCTCTCGGCCGGTGCTGGCTTCCTCTACCCCATCCTCGGAGACATGTCGACGATGCCCGGACTTGGTACTCGCCCAGGTTTCTGGGAGGTCGGCCTTGACGCCGAGACCGGCGCCGTCAAGGGTCTCTTCTAATGTTGCGATTCCGATCGGGACTGTGGTTATATTATCTTACGGGTTCTCAACGAGCCTCTCTTCGCGCTTCCGTCTCAACACGGTTATTAGACCTAGGGATTGAGCAGGGCCGGGAGCGGGGGAACGGGGCGATAGATGAGGGTAATATTCGCGGGTTGGCATAGATAGACGGTATATCTAGCTAGACGACTCGGCTAATATCAGAAAGATGGTTCGCGGCCACCGGGGAGTCGCGGAAGCGCAAAGTTGCCCGTATTCGTAGTCGGCCCTGGGACAATGGCACCGGCAGGTTTCTTGGTCGTACTTGCCAGAGAGCCGCTGACCTCGTCGAGTGTAATATTGTTGAGGACGGCGTTCACGCGCCGCTGGTACGTGTTGCCTTTGGTGTCGACGTAGGAGAAACTTTCGTTTGTTTGTTTGTCAGTGATCGTCAGCGTATGACGGAATACCAACGTGTTGTTGCTTGTTCCGTTACCCGTGTTCCCGGCCGACGAGACGTTAAAGAAACCACCGGAAATTTGGCGGGAGGCGATGGTCGAGCCTAGGAAGAGGCCGGGAAGCGCGTTTCGGTCGTAGCTGTGATCGAAGTCGCTCGAGACTGTGGAAGCGTGAGGAGGGAATAGCAAGTGATTGCGATACACACAGAAGGAGCAGGCAGTATTCAAGCATGTAAAGTTGATCGTAAGGGGAAAAGAAAACTTGTCCTTGACGGCTGGGACGCCATTGTGCGTGGAGAGCACGTTCCCGGTCGCAGATTGGAACAAGTTCTGCAGCGGTCAGCTGGAGTTGATACAACAAAGGAGCGAAATGCGAACTTGGACGAGAGTATCGTTGAGATAATCCTGCACGTTCACGTACGAGAGGCTCTGTTCCCATTCGACCAAAGTCTTTGCTCCGCTCCCTGCCACGATTTCGGACGCGATCTTCACGCTGCGCGTAGCCGAAACGGTTATATGCACATCGCCGTTGTCGTCGAAAACGCCCGTCGTACTCGAAACAGCGAAATCGTCCGCGTCGTACGAGAGCATTGTACCCGTTGTTCGTTCCGAAGAGGAATCGGTGACGACTTGGAGTACGCCAGAAACGAACCAATTTTGGAGGATGGTGTGGTCTTCCTCAGCGGAAGCAACGTCAAGCGTAAAGGTGTGTGGTTGTCCGTCCGTCAGTAGGGGTACGAATGGTGTCGCGTCTATATAATACGAGGGAAGGTCGATGGCACCGTATGCTGAGATTGGACGCCAGGCTGTAGGCACAATCCCACCGGTAAAGATGACCTGGACGGCCATGGGTAAATGCGAGCAGCGATTTATAGACGTACGGGATATGGGAAGGCGACGCCTGCGACTTTCCCGTCTATGAGAAGCCGAACCTCCCGGAAAGGACCATGGCCTAGACATGATACTGTTAGGTTCGAAAGGCCCCACAGGGACACAGAAACATACCCAGTGCCGGAACGTCATCCACAAACTCGTCTGGAACATTGAAGTACCAGAACTCTGCGAACAGACCTTAGGGTTGTACAGCCCCAAAATGGATTGGCCAACCTTCCTGTGCATTTCCTGAAGGTATTATTTCTGCGTAGACGGCGACTGCGTTCTGAGGAAGCGTAACATTGATCTGCGCATAGTTGCAGCTTGGTCGACAGCTAACGTGAAATTACCGAGAAGCCGGGAGGCACAGATGCGTCATTTCCAGTATCGTTTCGGAGCGTCGAGAGTGGAATAATGGTGTTGGCTTGAATCGCGGGAGGATGAGCTGGAGAGGACGCATAGAAGGTAGCGTGCAGCGTGGTAGAGTAAACTCCGTCGAGGCCCGTCTGGGCGAAGTCAGGCGTGCTCCAATGGCTACATGGAAATATACTTGGATCAGGTTATCGAGCTGGAGAATAAAGGTTCCGTTCTTGGCGAACAAAGGCGTGAACCTCGAAACGTCCTTGATATAACTTGAAAGGTGACCAGCTTGGGAGAAAACGAGCAAGTGCACGAAACATACGTCCAGATTATTCCGTCCCTGGTTGGCTCAGGCGTCGAAGTCCGCCAGATCTAATGCTGGTGTAAGTGCCTGGTACTAGATACCTGTTGGAAAGCTCACCTCGACGTTCTGGAACGTGAAGATACCAAGCCTATCGAACTGAGTTCCGTTCGAGGTGACCGTGAAGTTGAGAGTAATGGCTGCCCAGGTTCCAGGTGCGCCACAGTCCGTAGGGGGTCTAGAAGTGTGTTAGTAAGACCGCGCAGTGCAGATAAGACGCGTACGTGAACTGTACGATTTCCGACATGCCGAAAGAGAAAGCAAAATCTCTACGCAAAATCTCGATTGTGCATTGCTGGGCATTTGTAGGCACGGGAGGTGGTTGAGCGACTTGGAAGTCGACCAGCACGCTCGAGACTTGCAGCAGGGAAGAGAGCAATCCCACCAGGAAGAACAACATGGTGGCACGACGTGGTGCTACAGGCTAGCAGGTACTTATGGGAGCATTGAGGAAGCATGATGCTGGGAAGGACGTTGCGCGTCGCGTGTGGTGAGGTCGCGTTCGCACCAGTTTCACCACGACATGCATGGCGCTGCAAGACGCTGTCGTCGCGCTAGAACTCCTCCGACAACGCTACACAGAACAACACCAAGAGAGCCAGGAAATTATATCCAAGCTCCATCGTAAACTGGCGCGGTTTCGGAGTGTCGTTGCAATGGTCGAGGCGGAACGCGATGGATTGCGGGATGTGGTCCTCGAACTAGCAGAGAGAGGTATGCCCACTACCTGCTCCTCGTTGTCAGCTCATTCCATTAAGTGGAATCCATTGACCATGGCCTATCGTCCCTACCCCGTCCGCGGCTAGACCTTCCAGCTCTCCTGGGTTCGTAGTTGCACTTGACGGGGATCGGCTAAGTTACCAACATCTACTCAGAACCCTTACACCGCTCGCCGAATGCTCCGCCCGCAGACGGAGATCTCTGGACGTATGCATCCGCTACGATTGCGGGCCTCCGTGCTGCGCTGACGCATGAGCAGCGGGCTCACCAGCAGACGCGTCGGACGGCACAGGCCCACATCAGCCTGCTCGAAGCTAGGATAGCTAGACGAGAGGCCGACCTCGCAGCCGCTGGCATGCAATTCGACGAAGTAGCATTGTCGCGTCCATCGAGCGCAAGACGAGCGGAGGAAATCGCTCAAACAGAAGCACAAAATGTTAGATTGTCCGCCGAAGTAGCCAACCTTGCCGCAAAAGTACGTGCTCGCGCAATGCTCTGCTCCCTATCCAACCCTCTCAGCTTGACCGGCTAGGACGAGCTCCGCCTCTGCATTCCCCAGACGCGCCAGATCTCGACCCAGACCGGACAGTGCGTCCTCGCAGCCGGCAACGCCCGAATTCTGCCCCCGGACCAAGCCGCGAGGCTTTACAAACGCCAGATGTGTCTACGTTTGCGGACGAGGTCGCAGCGCTTGGCCGACAAGTGGACGCAATTCAGCTGTTGAACGCGACAGTAGCTCCAGAACGCGTTGCGCTACCTCTTTCGCCACCTGCACTCTCTCCACCTACAGCTTCTCCCCGCGCCGACGAGGATAATGTACACGACGCGCTTGAACGCGAGATTGCTGGGCTTGGCGCACAAGTCAACGCGTTGAGGAACACACGGGCCCTATTATGGGAACAGGTTCGTGCAGCGCAAGACGAGGATATACGTCCGGAGGTCAGTTTCGTCGCCACTAAATGGATTCGGCTTAATAGACACAGAGCCCACAATCCCGTCCGACCAGTCCTGAACCAGAACCACGTCCGCGTTTTACCCGACCTCCGACGCCTGGTCCTCCGCGACGGCGACAATCGGCCTCGTCCATCGAAACTTCGGAAAGTCCGCAATCTCCACGGGTCCTGCCTCATTCTCCGCCCCAAAACACCCTTTCTCCGCCTTCCCTTACGCCTGATCGTTCTCCGACCGTAACTTTGGGCTCTGCAGCAGCAGAAAGTACTTTTCGTCCACTGCGCGCTTCCCCTATGTCTGCGAATGGCGCTGAATTGCGACCGAATCTGAGCAACAGTCTCCTGCTCGACTGGGACGGGGAGCAGTCGATGGAGCTCGCGACGCCCCTCATCCCTAGCGTCGTCTTACCAGCGCTTTCTGCCTCATCCGACGACGCAGGTCCAGTTTCCGCTCTTCCCGATGCTATGGCAGAAGAACCGCCGGTTGTGGACCAAACCTACACCCTCCTCCCGACTGCGGGACCATCTCCCGATGTAGAATTCGGCATGCTCCTCTCGTCTCCTCGAGATCGCTCTCCGAGATAATCTCCGGATGAGTACCTGCTTTCTTTTTGCTATCGAGGTTTTGTTGTTGTAGCAAATTGTACAACTGGGTATTGTGTTCTCAAACATCTTCGTTATTACCAACGCTTTCTTGCGCCTGTATGGCGGTGCTTTCTAATCCGATTTGAAGGAGGGCGTTGTTCAGATGGAAGCAAAAGAGTACAAACACGAAGCGCCTTCAACTTTGAGGATGGTTCTGAGAACTTAGATGGCCTGCGAGTCAACACCAGCATAGGTACTGTCGCCTGCTCAAAACGAAGCTCGTGGACGCGGGGTACGCGCACTACACGAAACCTTCAAGTTGCAGAGGGTTAGATACTCGCGCCTCGACAGATTAGTCGATTTACCGTCTCGGCGTAGCTAACAGGCCAATGGACGTTGGAGTGACGATGGCGTTCAAAGGCAGCAGAGATGAGTGAAAGCCTTAGCCTGTGTATTAACCCGATTCCATGATAAATAACTGTAATCCGATAAGTACAATGCTAGAATTCATGGCTGAAGATGTCGTCGCTCTGTGCAGCGGCAGGCTGAGATTTGTTGGGGGCAGCCCGCTCGCCGTAATGAGCGCCCTCAGCAGGTTCTGGCGCCTCGGGACCGTCTATAGTGGAATCCCGGGAATATAGCGAGGGCTGGCTCTTCTTCTTCTTGCTCCGTTTTTTCCTCGGCTGTTCTTCCGACATGCTGTACGCATCTTCCGTCCGCGCCCACCGATCCTTCTTTGCTCCCTTTTTCTTCTTCGGAGCCTCTGACGTGAGCGCCGCATCGTCAAAGTTGGCAGGGTAGTGCCAGCGGCCCGAGGAACTACCAGACTCGGTGGGGTTGTAGTACTGCTCGTCCTCGGGGCCCCATAGTTCGCCGTTGGTGCGTGTTCGGGCAGGGGCCGCGTGCGAGTCGGAGGACAGACTGGCAGTTGATTCCTGACCCTCAGCATATGGTGCGCCTTCGAGTGTAGACTGCGGGAGACGATCGTTGTAACGAGAGGACCACTGGGACCTGGCAGCATTGCGCTGGATCTTGGTAGTGTCGACAAGACCGTAGCGCTGAGCCCATTTTGGAGTGCGCGCATGGGTCTTGTTGTTGCGGATGTTCTACCAAAATATGGTGAGACTCAGCTGCGCAGTTGCCAGTTGAGCGCAGCGCCACACCTGGATGTAAAAGTTATGTCCATGGCCTGGTTTGGTCAGGTTCAGTTGGAACTGGTGAAGCTGTAGGCGCACCTGGGATGTACCCGCACAATGTTAGAAGGACGTTGAGCCAGAAGTCGCCTCCGATGCCGAATCGCGCAGCAACAGCTTGGAATTGTTTCAGATTTTAATTAAGAGAGAGCTGTAGTACCGAGTGGAGGCAAGAGAGTGCCTAGGATGAAGAGTAGGACGCTGTATCCATGGTGCTTTTGAGGCCTGAGCCCCTTCCGAGTTCTTTTATAGTAGTGAGGGTTGAAGAAATGGAGGGAGAGACGAGGGCTGACTGGGGTATTCCGTATGTATCCAGGCTTGCCATGCGGGCCGGGACCAAGGAGTGAGTGTTGACACATTGTCACTCACCAGTTGACGCTTGGACCATGTCCTCTGCTGCACGAAAAGAACCCTCGGCTCCCCCCGACGCTCTCGATCTCTCCGACGTCGTCCACGACGACGACAGACTCCACTGCGATGACCCTGACCTCGACATTTCCGACGACCAGCCCCAAACACCAACTCCCCCCATCCTCGATTTCGCTGCCACAGCAGAACCATCCGACGACTACCGCATCGGCATCCTCCAGCGCGAGCTAGAGACAATCATGAGAGCCGACGCGTCCGCTCGCTCAGCGGGCAAGATGGTCTTTGCTGCCCAGCAACGTGAACCGCTCGATCTCGCAGCTGGGTCCAACCTGGGCATACCTGGTGGCCCGACGAGTCACTTGGACCTCAATCTTGGTCCCTTGGAGGCTGCGCTGCAGGCCGCTCACGTACATGCTAGCGAGAGCCATCGCGTTGTAAATGGCCTCTCCTCTGCCGACGCGCACTTTGGTCAACAAGGGACGGAGCTGCCCCCCCAAACGCGTCCTGCCCCTTCCTTCCACTCGTTGACCGCATCGGAGGGGACCTTCGGCCGAACCGATTTTCTGTACTCGGACAGGGAGGACAGCGAGGATGGCTTGGACCTGCGGCCGCGCACCGTGTCCCCGCCGCCCAATCTTGCACCCGTGTTCTCCGACGAGATGAGCGACATGTTTACCCAATTTTCCTTCGTCCACTCCAATCTTCCGGGAAACACGCCCGACTCTCTACCGCTAGTACCGGAAAGCCAACGTATACCATCGGTCCTCGTCGCTTCTAATCGCCCAGCCACTCCGCAGCCCATTGCCTCTACATCCACACTCCCGCCCCTTCCTTACCCGCCGCCACCACCCTCCCCTCCGCGGCCGACTGTGCACTTTTGCGACTATCCGGAATGTCCAAAGTCGTTCGGCCGTCGCAGTGATCTCGTTCGCCACAAGCGTATCCACAGTGGCGAGCGTCCGTTTCCGTGCGAACATCCGGGATGCGGCAAGTCCTTTATCCAGGTCTGTTTTCTCATACCTTCCTATTCCACGCTGAACACTTTGTAGAGGTCTGCTTTGCATGTCCACCAACGCGTCCATACGGGGGAGAAGCCACATTCCTGCGAGTATCCCGGCTGCGGGAAGACGTTTGGGGATTCCAGCAGTCTAGCCCGCCATCGGAGGACGCATACGGGCAAACGGCCATACAAGTGCGACGAACTTACTTGTGAAAGGACGTTTACGCGGAGAACAACGTTGACGCAGCATATGAAAACTCACGACCCAAGCTACCAGCCAGATCCGAAAGTGTGCGTAGCTGGTTTAGTGCCTTGCTCTTGGTTTTGCTGACGACTTTGTAGGCGCTACAACTTCAAATCGAAACGACGTAAAATCTCGGACGATGACGATGATGAGGATGGGTCAGATGAGGAACTGGCAGATTCCGTGCGGACGATTTCTGCTTTGTTCAAGGAGACGGAAGAACCGTTAGAGGTGCGATTGAACCGCGTCGTTGATGTCGCTGAACATTTCAAGGTCCGCGTTGCCTCTATCGGCGCCGAAATTGCACTGGCTCTTGCCAAGTCGCACACGCAACCACATCGTGGTTATGAAGATGACGGGGACGGAGACGATTCTGCACACGACCTCGGGCATCTTCGGTCTCAAACCAGCGGGATCCGGGGCGGGGATGGTCGGGGTGAGGGAGACGAAGTGGAAGATGAGAACGACTCGTATTCAATGTCGCCGCGACGTAGAAAGGGTAAAGAGCTCAAGCGGAAGCGTTGGTAGCATAGGCACAAGAAGCGCATGATATAAGCTCCTAACGGAAGTGGTGGTCTCCGCCTCCGATTCCGGCCGAGTTACTCGAGGAGTTACTTTATTGTAACTTGACCAGACGCCACCACCTACCATGGCTGAGGAGATCCCTTCGACCGACATTGTTACACTCACTCGGTCGGTCTACATGCTTGAACATCTCGACAGTCCTTGACGCCGCTTGCAGCCATGTTCTACACGATCAACTCAGATTGGGCGCAGCCGCCACCGGCGACCTCACTCTCCTCCTTACCGCCATCCAAGTCACCTCCAAATTCATCGCAACCAATGTCCGCAAAGCCCGCCTCATAAACTTGTGCGTCCCTGTCGCTACACCGATATAATTCTCATTCCGTTCCGTCTAGAGTTGGTTTGGCCGGCGAGACTAATGTTCAGGGCGAGGAGCAAAAGAAACTCGATGTGCTCTCCAACGATATCATGGTCAATGCTCTCCGCGCGTCTGGAAAGACGGCCGTGCTCGTTTCTGAGGAGCTTGACGAGGCGATCCTGATCGAGGACAAGTACAAGGGGACATACTGCGTCGTATTCGATCCCCTCGACGGCAGCAGCAATATCGACGCTGGTGTCAACATCGGTACTATCTTTGGCATCTACAAAGTGGTATGTGCTCGTGCTCCGTCCGTCCGTTTGTTTGGGCTCACCGGGACGCGGCGCGGTTCAGCGGCCCGGATCCAAAGGAACCATCGAGGACGTCCTCAGACCCGGCAGCGAAATGGTTGCGGCCGGATATACCATGTAGGCGCGCTCTTTCATTCGTTGCGCGTCTTGACGCTTCCCAGGTATGGCTCGTCCGCCAATCTCGTACTTTCGACCGGGTCTGGAGTGAATGGCTACACGCTCGACGCGGCTTTGGGCGAGTTCATCCTGACGCATCCTAATGTACGCGTCTCAAGTGCTCATGTTTGTCCCTCCTCATCCTCCCTTAGATTAAGATACCCCCACGCGGCAAGATCTATTCTTTCAACGAGGGCAACTCCATGTACTTCCACCCTCCTGTAACTGCCTACCTCAAGTCGATAAAGTACCCTCCGGCCGGCAAGTCACCATATAGTGCACGGCATGTCATTGGGTCAATATGCCTACACTCGCTAACGTGCAATGCAGCTACATCGGCTCCATGGTCGCCGACGTTCATCGCACACTTTTGTACGGAGGAATCTTTGGCTACCCCGACGACAAGAAGAGCAAGAGCGGAAAGCTGAGGCTGCTTTATGAGGCGTTCCCCATGGCGTTCTTGACGGAGCAGGCTGGTGGCATCGCTACGACGGGAACGAAGCGGATTCTGGACATTATGCCGACGTCGATCCATGAGCGTTGCCCTGTTTTCTTGGGGTCGAAGGACGATGTGAATGACTTGGTCAAGTGCTACAGTGAAGCAGCGTAGATACCATTGTAGTGCACTAATTGATTGCGAACTTGAGCCGTGACCGCGATGAGCTCTGAGGTACACCACCACAATCCCGACACCCACCACAACCTAACAGCTCTAGTTCTCCAGACGCAAAGTGTCCAGGCGTGTCGATGATTCTGACGACGACGACAACGACGACGCCGGTCCGCCCGTCGAGACGGGCCCACCGCCAAAACGCCTGCGAATAGACAGCCCTCAACGAGAGCCCTCGGCGGAGCCCGTGGCGTCCACATCCCGAACCAAGTCCCGACGTCCACCCAAGAAGCGCCCCTCCAAAACGGCCTACCTCTCAGATCCCGATTCGGAGGACGAGTTCGCAGACGAAGTCGAAGAATCCGAAGTCGAGGCGCCCGTGGAGGATGAGGACGAGGAGTACATGTCAGAGCCTCATCAGAAGGGAAAGAAGGGAAAGGGTGCGCCGAGCAAGGGCGGGGGTAAGACGGGAAAGGACACGGAGACGACGGTCAATCTAGCGTTGGCGCGCGACCAGACCAAGAAACGTGGGGCGGACACCGAGTCGGCTGCGACTCCGACTGCGAAGCGTCCGAAACCCACCAAAGTCGGAGACACCGATGCTTCGGCGGATGCTACGGGCTCTCCTGCTGTGCGAGACGCTGGGCCGCCAAAAAAGAAACTGCCGACAATCAAGAAGAACAAAGACGCGGCTGGGGCTGCAAAGGGATCTGGGGAGAGCAAATTGCCCGCTCTGGGGGTTGTTGCTGCACGGAAACAGCCATCCGGTCCGCAATCCAGCGATGTCGACCTTTCCAACCCTGCAATGTACGCGGCGTTGTTCAGTGGCCGACCGGTACGTCGACCTCTGCTACTCTGGCATTGCTCTAACCCCGCATTAGGGTGGGCCAGGCACTCCAACTGGGAATATACGGCGCGATAGGGAGGAGGAGCGGCGGAAGGAGCTGCTCAAGATGAGGGACGAAGCCAAGGCAAAGCGACTACACGAAAGGGTATGTGAGGCTCTCTCATACTCGGCGCGCTAACCAGGCATAGACTGCGGCTTTCGATTTGCAAGGCCAGATGGACAAAATCATTCGCTTCGAAGAAAAGCTCCGAGACGCGAAAAGTCCCGCTGTATGGCCGAACCATCTGGCGGGCGGGCTGAAGCAGCTGGATGAAAGCAAGTCGCGCTATCCCACGAGAGATGTGGGTGAGCCGCCTGAGGAGGGCGAGGTCTAACGTACCGACACCGCTCCATTCCGCCAACGACGCCGCTCGATTCCGCCAAAACATCCGAATGCACCGAAACGCCGTCGAGACGTTACTCGAGCTAGCTACAATCGGTTACATGTCGACCCAGGCACGGGTCTCCCTCCGATAATGTGTCTATTCTGGTTGGGGTAGTAAAACATCGAGCGCCTTGAAGACTTGGACAAAGGCGGTATCAAACCAGTTCCGTGTACTGCCCCCGCTGTCCAATAGCAGTCTTTCCAGTTCCGATTCGATAGGATTGAGCGACGACCGGAGATTGACGAGGACATTGCGAAACGACGCGAGTTCTGCGCGAATTTTGTCCGCGTTTTGCGGTGAATAGAGTGCGGCGACCAGTTCATCGGACGCGCAGAGTAGTGCGCGAGAATCGGAGGCCAAGTTATCCAATGTGGCCAGATCGGGGCCGCCGCTGGTTTGGGACAGAATGTCACGAAGAATGCGTTTATGAAGTACTTGAACGAGCCGCAGGACGCCGTGCACCTTGAAACGCGCGTTGAATGCGAGGGAATATGGTTCCGGATATCGAAACCGACCTTTTTGGTACGCTCCAACTCTTCGGGGGTAAGTTGCTCAGACTTTCCGAGTCCGAGCTCGTCCCAGCCGTCGTCGAAATCGTCCCCCTCATCCGAGTTATCGATAATCTCCCCTACTTCCCTGTACCCGTCGTCTAACGAGCCTCCATCGTCCAACCAGCGCTTGCGGACCGCAAGTAGATTGCTTGCGGACACATTCCGCTTGAGGACAGTATGTGCGGTCGCGGTGCGGACCATGTACTCGTCGCCGGCCTTGCCCGTGTCTACGCGGACGTCACTAGACTCGATATCGAGGAAACATTGGGCCAGAGCGCGGATGGCCTCGATCGCGTCTGCAACGAGGAAGTGGATTTCGCGAACGAGGGTGGCGCCGTGCGTTGCAGGGATAAAGTGACTGGCACAGTGGAAGAGGGCGGAAGTGTGAGTGTGCAGGCTCTTGAGGGGTTCGAGTGCTGCACTGTACGCTGGCTTCGCGGGCTTGAGAGTCAGGGATGTTTTGGTGACTGCGGAATACAAGAGAGCGAGGATGGAGAGGAGATCGTTGTGGAGGACGTGTATGGGGTGGTCTGTGGGTTCCTGCGGGATGTCCTCGAGTGCTGCGTTGCATGTTTGAACGACGAATCGCAGTGAGTCGACCGCACGCTGTTGGCTGTCCATAATCAAGGCTTTTTCTTTCTTCCGACGATGAGCGTCCTTGTGCGTCGACCCTTCCGCTCTCGACGCGTCTCACTCTGTCCAGTTCCTGGCCGCATGTAGAGCGCGTCCTCCTCCGTCCTTCCCCCTCCATTTTGTCGTCCGCCCATTATCCTCTCTTGGTGCCAGCCGCGTACGCGTCCTCCCTCGGCATCCAACAGCACCTTCAACTCCCTCCCCGACCCTCAATATCCTTCTCTCCCAGTCGCGCCACCTCTCACTGGGCTCCATATTTTCCAAATCCAAAGCCGCTGCAGCCTCGGCGCCCTCACCGCATGTCGTCGTCGAAATATCCAAACTCGAGGCAGAGGCGGACATCAATCGACACGACGTCGCGAAGCAGATTACACTGTTTCAAGCACTGGTCTCCACAAACTTCAAGCAGTCCTATGAGGTTGTAATAAGTCGGTGGGAGAAGATGTGCGAGTTTGTGCGTGGTCATAGTCTTTTACAACTCGACGCGCGTTAATCCGCAGCAGGACCCATCTTCGCCACTTCTCCACTCTGGGGAGGCGTTCCGTCTCTACCTTACCTGTCTCGTCAACACCGGTCAATCTGGCTCCGTGTTCCCCGCAATACGTCGACGCGACTCGCTCATTGCGGCCAACCCGTTACCGGCCAACACCACAGTGGACCCCAGCCCAGCGACTTCGCCGGACGGTGTCAAAGCGCCCGCGACGACGTTAACGGACAGCCATCTCATTGCGCAGTCCGTGCTCGCAAACGCTGGTCAGCCTGGCGCCAACGGCTCCTTCTCTCACCGTTTGTCCTCGACATTGGAATCGCGCGGCCCTCTTGACCCAATCCCTGTCGTAATCCAACAGAGTGCGCGTCCCACTCAACTGGATTTCCGCGACTAAATACCTTGCAGACAAATCTTGGGGTCAGTCGTTCGCTCGATTTGCCCTCGGCTTGGCTGTAGGCTCCTTCTGTACGTGCTCGTCGTCATCGGCTTGCATCCGTTCTCACTCCGGGCCAGTTCTGCTCCTGATTCTCTCGGTATTCTTCGAGAATACTGGCCTGATGAAAGTCGGCCCGGGCAAATCTCAATACGAGCCCACAGAAGGAAAATCGGTCAAGTTTGGTGATGTCCATGGGGTCGATGAGGCCAAGGAGGTGCGCCGCATTCGCTTATCTCGGATTTCTCGCCTTCTGAATATCAACAGGAACTCCAAGATGTCGTGGAATTTTTGAAGGATCCCGGCGCATTCGCAACCCTTGGTGGGAAGCTGACCAAGGGTGTTCTCCTTACGGGTCCTCCCGGCACAGGGAAAACGCTTCTTGCACGGGCAGTGGCCGGAGAAGCGGGGGTTCCTTTCTTCTTCGCATCCGGATCGGACTTTGAAGAGATGTTCGTGGGTGTAGGCGCGAAGCGCGTGCGTGAGCTGTTCGCCGCAGCTCGCAAGAAGGAGCGGGCGATTATCTTCATCGACGAACTGGATGCCGTTGGAGGCAAACGGAGCAGCCGAGATCAGCAGTACATGAAACAAACGCTGAACCAGCTGCTTGTTGAGATGGACGGGTTCCAACAAACCGAGGGAATAATCGTCATCGCTGCGACCAACTTCCCGCAGAGTCTGGACCAGTATGTTCTCGGTACATTTCCGCGACGCGTCTCTCACCGATTGAATTTAGAGCATTGGTTCGCCCTGGGCGGTTTGATAGGATTATCGCAGTTCCTCTTCCCGATATCCGCGGTCGCGCCCAAATATTAAAACATCACATGAAGAACGTCACTACGAGCCAAGGTATGCCACCTCCGCCGTTTTCTCCTGCTCACGCTGACTAGATTACAGATGTCGACACAAAGATCCTTGCTCGCGGTACTCCCGGTTTTTCTGGTGCCGACCTGCAAAACATGGTCAAGTATGGGATGCCTCTCATTGACTCGCTCAGAATCTGATGTAGCTGTCTTAGCCAAGCTGCGATTCAAGCCGCGAAGGAGCACGCAAAGGAAGTCCAACTCAAGGTGCCTCTTGAACCCAACTGTTTATTTGCGGTATCTTACGTCGCGACAGCACTTTGAATGGGCAAAGGACCGGATTCTCATGGGTGCCGAGGGCAAAAGTCGGTATATCGACCCCAAAAACAAACTGGCCACGGCGTATCATGAGGTCGGCGAACATCACCACGTCGGATTGTGTTGCTCATATTTGGACAGGGCGGACATGCTCTCGTCGCTCTGTATACAGAAGGCGCGCTCCCGCTGCACAAAGTGACATGCCTTCCTCGCGGACATTCCTTGGGTCACGTACGTGCTCTGGACCTCTGCCGCGATTTGTGACTGAGTTATCAAAGACTTCGTTCTTACCCGAGAACGACATGGACTCTGTAAGCCTCAAGGAATATTTGGCGCGTATAGATGTGTCCATGGGTGGACGGGTGGCCGAGGAATTGAGTGGGCAACTATTCATATCGTTCTTCCCGTTACTGACAGGCTTCCAGTCTATGGAAGTGAGAACGTCACCAGCGGGGCGAGCTCGGATATTCAGCATGCGACGAGTGTCGCGCGGTCAATGGTTACAGTGGGTCCTCATTGTGTCAGCACCCTCATGTACTAAGCGCGATTAGAATTGGGGCTTTTCCAAGCTGGGACCAGTGTTCTACGATACGCGCGATAGTGGATTGAGCTCGCGGATAAAGGACACTATCGAAGAAGAAGTCACGAAGTCGATATTTTCATGCCGGATCGCCAGCAGAAGTTCTGATCTGCATGCTTGACAGGCTTATTCTGGGCGGACAAGGACGGGCGACGACGATTCTAACAGCAAGGATCGATGAACTTCATCGGGTAATCACTTCCGTATGCCCAGTCTTCGCGCCTTCTCAACATTTTTTCTCCAGCTCGCGCATGCGCTCGTCGAACACGAGACGCTGGATTCTGATGAAGTGAAGCGGGTTATCAAGGGGGAGAAAATTCGAACTATCACGCAGGTGCTGGAGGAAGAGCTCTCTGAATCCACTAGCAAAGACTGATTTGACCGTACAAAACACTCTCAACTAATCTGCCTCCGAAATGCCACGCGAGGATTCTGATCTTGCACGTCTCGGCTGCTGAGGCGAGCCATATGTCAGTGCCATTTTTCTGGCGCGCGCGGGCACGGAATTCTCTTCTCTGCTCTTCACCGCGGCCGCTCCTTCTATCAGAATGGCGGGCGGCGGGCACCCGACCTTTAGGCGCAAAACGCGACGAGGACGCGACGAATGGCGACGTAGTAGGTGCCGAGAGGCGCTATAGCGGACGCCACACGGACCTCGGTCGGCATACGCGCGCAAAGGCGATGGCGGGAAGCGGACCTGATTCAACGAGATCTAAGATATATTCGCAAGGAATAAAATAGGGCGAATGCCGACATCCCTGGGGCTCACAAATTGCGCAGAAAAGGGCTGCAAGTGGCCAAAACGCCCCGTGGCCTCCGGGGCGGGCGACGGTTTCGGCACATAAAAGGATCCTCACCCAGCATCGCCCGCTGCATCCCCAGGCGCCCACCAAAGCGTCGACCCCGTCGCGCAAACCGACACCGCGAATAAGGTCAGTCTACATCGACGAACACCTACATGGCCCTACAATAACCTGAATTTCAAGTCCGCCATCATAGAGGAGACTACCCTACCTCCGCCGACCAGCCAACAATGTGCCACCGGCAGCTCTTCTTCACCAAGGTGCACAACTCCTAGAATGGCTTCCCGCTCGAACTTAGTCGACCAGTCCCTTCGCTGCGGCCACTCAACCTATTCCGGCGAGGCCCTCGTCGACTGTCATAGTCGCTATTGCCGTCTTTCCGCTTCGCATCCTCCGGGATGTGTTGTCCACTGTGCCTGCCGCCGGTGCGCCGACTCTTGTTGTTCTACCGCGTCGCTAACTCGCGTTCAAGATACTACGGTACGAGTATCTTCCTTGCGGCCGATCCGATTTCTCAGGACGCGTCTGCAGGCCAGCCTGAACGCCTGACCACGAAAGAGGCGCGTTTTTTTCCTCCAACACGCGCCCGGCTCTAACCCTGCCGCCAGACTATGGCCCTCTGCCCTCAATGCGCGCCAAGATGACCGAAACACGAGAAAACGAAAGGAAGATCAAGGAAGCACTTGTATTTTTATGCACTGTTTATACCACGACGACGCGCCACGACCAGTTACCTAGACACGATGAGCCGAAGAATATACCAGTTGTTTGTACCCTCAAATGAGGCCCTGCGCCTGAGGTCTAGGGCGAAATGAAGCCCTGAACGGCTTGGGGACACTGTAATCAAACCCAGACGCGTAAACAGGGAGATTAGCGCGCAGGAACAGTCAGAGCGCGTACCAGACCATCCCCGAATCGACCTCATACTTGGCATCTATCTCCGTCTTCACCCCCGTTTCGTCCACCTGTTGGCTTTTCGTGATGTCGAATGTGGCGAGCAAGGACGCGATTGTAATCCAGAGCGAGGATCGCGCCATGTACCGCCCAGGGCAAATCCTGCGAGATCTTTAGTCTGGTCCGCATCACATGGACCAGCGCAACTCGCCTTCGGCCAAACCCGAACGCTGCATCGGGGCGGTTAATGTCCGGGTTCATCTTGTCGTTGTGCATGAATCGCTCAGGTTTGAAGACGAAAGGATCAGGATAAGTGGCCTGTACAAATGAAATGGGCGCTGAGATAAATTGCGTGCAGTGGGGCATGCTCGCCGCCCGAGCGGACGCACCTCATCATGAAGCATTGCCCTTCCAGGAAAGGTCAGCGAGGCGGGCTAGCGAAGCTAACCACGGATACCTACCAAACATTGGGGATTACGATGGAGTTAGCAGGCAAATGGAATCCACCGTATTCGTCGGCCACTGCAAGAAAATGGGGGATACCTAATCACGTTCAGCAGCCGCGCAAAGAACGGGACCAGATATACCGATGGGCGTAACGTTTTGCCATCGGAGGGACTCCATGAGGATCGCGTCAACCCAGGGTAATGCGTCCGCGTCGGAAAACTCGGGCAGTCGATCCAGACGACCACTGGAGTGGCCGAGTAGCCCGTCGATCTGCTCCTGCGCTTCGCGTTGGGCCATGGGGTTCTCGAGGATCCCGAGTATAAACCCGAAGAGTGTCGCGACTATCGTGTCCTGTCCAGCTGCATACATAGTCCCCGCAGTCTCTTTTACCGCTCGCTCTAGTTCCGTGGCATCTGCAGGTTCGATTCCGGTTAGCTTGCTAAGTGATGAACTGACGAAGCTTCGTTGCGCAGACCCAGCAGCCGAAACGAGGATGAGCACGGAGTTTCAAGCGAAAACAGCACTTGCAATACGTCGTTTGGCCTCAGCGTATGGCGCGTCGACCATTTGCTCAGCAAACACTCTGCCGGCGGCTGCGACATGTTGGAAACGTGCTCCAGGGAAGGAGGCTGGGATGTGTCGCAGAACCGGGACAACATCCTAGTCGGTGGCGGTCAGACAATTCAAAGTGGCAGAGGCGAGCGCACAACGAGATATGTTCCTGGGATCGCTGCGAGGGATAATTCGTGCAAACCGCGGTCGTTCAGCTCGACGTAGGGGTCATTTGAGGGCTGGATATCGATCCCATAAGTAATGGACATGATAGTCTGTCCGGACATGCTTCAAACGAAAGCAATGAGTCGCTGTTGAAGCAGTACAAGAGCCATACTGGCGGATATGGTTCATGAAATCCTGCGGCGTTTCCGATAGTCTACGCAAGAGATTGTGGGCCGCGGCTCGTTCCTGTGGCTCGAAGGAACGTGCAGCTCCAGCATGAAAGGTGTTGTGGAATAAACGCCGTCGCAGCCGCCTGACAAAGCTCGAGACCCATCCGACAATTTGAAGCGAGCACGACTACCATGGATTTCCTGTAGCGGCCGCGTAAGTTGTGTCAGAGAGTCGTCTGGTACCAACCGTAGCGCATGAAACCGAGGAGGAACTTCCATCCCATGAGCTGCATCATTGGTGGAAGTGTCGCCCTACATATATTCGAATCCTACGCTCAGAGACCTTGGAGCTTACCTGTCCGAGTATATCGCGGAACGCTTTTCGAGCAAATGCGTCGCAACCTGAACCGAGTTGAGGATAATGACGTTCTGGCCTAGCAGTTCAAGGTGGAGAATATCGGAATCTAGGCAAATGAGCGTCGGCTAGTTTGAGGTAGGCGCGACGCACTGTACTCGTGGCTCCACGCCTTGTAAGTCTTCCATTGGAATGCAGCTGGAAGCTGGAGGAGGTTCCCGAGGAGCGGTAGCTTGGGAGGGCCGGGAGGGTAATTGCGCTTCTGCTTGCGGCGAGACATTAGTGCAGCAGTTGCCCAAGCAATTGCAAGTAATCCGCAGAGGGTCATGAATCGAAACATGGTGAGAAGGATGTTGGAATATGGTGATCCGAATGTCTTGGTGACAGTTGTCGGCGCCACGACTCCACGTTCCCAAGGTATTTTGTCCTTTGGGGCATTGCTCTGAGCAATGCATTTAGTATGGAATTAATTAGATACATTCCATGTAGTATATATAGAGCTGGTGGGGATTAGTTCCTGATCAGGTTATCAACCTATGGTCTAACAGCCGCGTGCGTCCAGTAAACGCTGGGTTCGACTTGTGCAAGAGTTGTCGAAACGCAACATAACCTGATCTCTTGGCGCACGACCTGCTTCTCCCATATCCGCAACATCGACGACCATCACACGCCGTATGTCGGCAGCTCGTTCAGCAGCGCAGCGGCAACCACGACTTGGTGCTGCGCAGAGTGTCTTGGTCTTGGGTTGTTTTGGCGGGGTTGGCTCATGGAGTTTGAGCTAGAGTGGCGGAGAGCAGAGTCAGCGGGTCGGAGGAACGTCCTTGACTTCCGACGTCATCACCACGGTCCGTTTCAGCATGTGTCGCTGGCGGAGGATTGGCGCAGAGTACAGGAGCGCTATGGTGATGTGGCAATTGATTCCCAATGGTGGGAAAGTGGCCTCGACGACAGCCAGCTCGATGGATTAACGGCCTCGGGCGCCCCGGCAAGCTGTCAAAGATGGAGGCGGGCAACAGCGTCAGTCGCAGAGTTGTCGGGTTCTTGGGTGTGCTAAAAGTGCCCTCGGAGTGGCATGTCGCATGGTATGGAATGCGATGACAGCACGGGATATTGTGGATCGAGCCGGATCAGAAAAGGGAACAGCTCCTGGGGGAGCGGCGTTGGGTACGCAAAGCTGAGTGCTCCTTTCTGATGGATCCAGAGAACCGGTGGAAATTTGTGTTTGTGTTCGAGCAGACATCTCGGCTCATGGGGGAGTGTTGGAATATGGTGATCCGAATGTCTTGGTGACAGTTGTCGGCGCCACGACTCCACGTTCCCAAGGTATTTTGTCCTTTGGGGCATTGCTCTGAGCAATGCATTTAGTATGGAATTAATTAGATACATTCCATGTAGTATATATAGAGCTGGTGGGGATTAGTTCCTGATCAGGTTATCAACCTATGGTCTAACAGCCGCGTGCGTCCAGTAAACGCTGGGTTCGACTTGTGCAAGAGTTGTCGAAACGCAACAAAGGAAGACTAGGTTCACTCATGGACGCAATTGGTAAGATTTGGTGCCCAGTGGCGCTGATGGGTACCGGTGATTTCAGCTAACCACGAGCGACTTTCATAGCAACTCAAAAATCCCTTTGAATGTTAGATTGGAATGTGGCATTAGAATTGGCCGGCCGCTTTTAAGAGCGCGGTTTGCTCTTTGTGCCAACTTTAGCTAGTTGCGGTATTAATATTCTACAAAGTGCGCCCCGCCGAGCCGGCACGGACCGTCATAAGCTTCATCTGACTTACCTTTAGCGCTCTGGTTGAAGCGGAGAAATGAATCCGGACCTGTGACTTGACGCTCGTTGTTTCTTCGGCCCGCGTCCATGTCTATATAATTAGGACGCGTTCATGAAATGCACCAGCAGCCATGTTTGCCTCGCTCTATATCCTCCTGGGCATTTTCCTTTTCGCTGCGGCATCGCCCATCGAGAAGCGCGCGTCCCGCACCACCCCTCCTGCCGGTGCCGTCGTGGTCTCGAAAACGCCTGCATCGGGACAGTTCAGCACCGTTCAAGCTGCGGTCAACTCCCTGCCAAACGATAGCTCGTCGCGTACAATTTTCATCTTCCCCGGAACCTACACCGAGCAGGTTTCTATCACTCGCTCGGGCCCGCTCACGGTCAAAAATCCTTTGTTCGCTCCATAATCAATTTTAAACCTGCGCAGATCATGGGAAGTACGACGGATACCACGACCTGGACCTCCAATTCCGTCACGATCCAGTTTGGTCTTTCTGCAGCCGCGGCTGGCAACGACGATGCCAGTGGGACCCTCCGCGTGCATAAAGACAATTTTAAACTGTGAGATTCGCCACCTATGAATATCCTGCGACCGATATACCTTTACCAGCTACAACGTTAGTCTCTACCAGGCTCTGTGTGGCGCTTGAGATAACTCGTATAGGTTAACGTGAGGAACACCTTCGGGAGCGGCTCGCAAGCTCTAGCGCTGAGCTCGTACGGCGTGAACATGGGCTACTACGGAAGCGCCTTCTTCGGGTGGCAAGACACGGTGTTGACGAACGAAGGTACAGACACCGCAAAATTCTCATACAGAATGTTCACTCTTGACAGGGATCCAATACTTCGGCTTCTGCTACATTGAAGGCGCGGTGGACTTTATATTCGGCCAACACGCACGCACTTTCTTCCAGAAGGTCACCATCGCATCCGTGGGTCAGGGCTCTATAACCGCCGACGGCCCGTCGAGTGCAAGCGACACCAGTCTTTGTGAGCTTCCATCTCCGGCGCGCCCTTCCTTTCTGAAATTTGTCCCCAAAAGTCGTAATCAACAACTCCAATATCATACAATCCGCGTCTGCCACAACCAGTCTCACGGGGAAGGTCTTCCTTGGTCGCCCATGGACGCAATGGGCCCGTGTTGCTTTCACGCAGTGCACGCTCGGAGCCCAAATCAACCCAGCCGGATGGTCAATCTGGAATACTGCGACACCAAACACTGCTAACGTCCAGTTCACCGAGTTCGGAAATAGCGGGGCCGGGGCGGCTGGTACCCGAGCGAGTTTCTCCACAAAGGCTTCAAGCATCGTAGGATTCAGGGCTGCTGATGTTCTGGGAAGCAGCTGGACCACCTGGGTAGATCAGTCTTATGTTTGAAAAACTCGACTTTTTGTATTGGATAGTCGACTTTTATGGCAAAAATGGGCCAAAAATTCCGCACGCCACCTTCACGTGACCGCGTCTGTCACACGTGACATAGTTTTCCGAAAGCAATAAACGATAGCAATGCAGTAAGAGTACATTCAGCGCCCGTCAAAACCCACCAGCATCCTACATTTTTCCTGGTCCTTTCTTCTTTACATCGCTTCCTCCTTGTCCTCCATCTGCGACGGCTTCAACATTCCCGGGATCTGCATTGCGGCCTGCCGCTCCTCCTCCGCCTTCTGCTTCATCTCTGCCTCCTTCTCATCGCGGTATAGCTCTGTGTTGTCCGTCGCAGAGAATTCCTTGAGCTGGATGAGGAAGTCGCGGACGGAGAGCTTGAAGCGGTTCGCGTCGTTGTGGTATGCGCCAAGCCCCTCCACAAAGTCGTGGATGTCCGATCTGTTGGTCCATTATTCAAGATTCCGAGAGGACAAAGATAAACCGCGACTTACGGCGGCACATGTCCGAATGCCCCACGCAACAAATTCTCCGTATACCCCTTGAGGTACTCAAGATTGGAAATGTTTGGATTTGGGACCTGCGCTGGGTCAAACAGCTGCGCCGGTATCGGCTGCGTGTCCACAAGCTCAAACATCCGCGCAAGCACCGTAACCTGCAGCTTGAACCCGCTCTTGTGGTCAGCATCCGTCAACACGAACAGGATATCCTGCACGATGCTGAGGAAGTATTGCTGGAAAAACGAGCCGGATATTTCCGCAGGGGAAGATGCAAAGTTGTTGACGACTTCCAAGCAGACTGCATCAAGTTAACACTGATTCGCTGTAAACGCGAAAGCAACGTACTGCTCAAACCACTGTCGGCAATGTCCCGCACAGTGTGCTTGATTGCCCACATGATGCTGTCCATGAACAGCTTGAACTGCGCGGGTTGTAATCCAAGTAAGGCTAGAGTTGTGTCAGCATTCATATCACGACACGAATAGCAGAGGCGTACCTGGGAAGCACTTGACGTTGATTTCCCTAAGCAGCTTGTACAACCCTGTTCGGTGTTCGGGGAACTCGGTAAAGTCACGATTGATCATGTCGAGCGTCGGTTCAAAGACTGCGTCCAAGGTTGCCGGGATTTGTGTCGTTAGCAGGGCCTACGATCTTGAGCAGCGATTCGCAGGAGCATATAGCGCGGCATACCCCGAGACGTTTAACGATAATCGCCATAAGATGAAGTACCTCTGGCTCGCGAGCCACTGGAATATTTCGGTTGTAATCGCCGAGGATGGCGTCCAACAGCAGTGGGATGAAGTTGGTGTTGACGTTCTCGAGGTCATCGGCCGCTCGAATGTATGTCTCCATCAATTTCAAAACGTCCTTCTTGACCGCACGCAGTTGACGAATCCGCGGTGTTTTGCTTGCAATTGGACCTGGGCACAAGGTAAGAACGCTACACCTGTACGCGAGTAGAAATTCCGACCTTCTTGTGCAATAGACTCGCTGATCGTCGCACTCACGGTCTTGTAAAGGCCCAACATGTCAACGAATATACGCGCAATCTGGGGCAAATAAAAGCTCCCGATTGACTCGCAGGCGGAAACATTTGTCTTGAGGACGTTGGAAAGAACTTTGACGTTGTCAAGGCTGTTGAGAACTTCGAGACCTTGCGCTGCTTGCGCCATCAGGGAGTCCCACTGTCCGAAACAGTCAGATTCGATGTGAGACGGCGTCCAGACCTTACGGCGTTGTTGGGCAGTTCCATGAGTCCAGCAATCAAGCGCTCCTGCATAGCCTTGTTGGGCTGGGCTGATACGATGTAACCAATCGCCTCGTAGAACGTGTGGACCTTCGAACCGCTTTAAAGAGCAGCGACGAAAGACATTTGAAGACGCACCTGCTGGGCACTCAAGTCAACAGTGATTCGCGGTAAAGTGCGAAGAATCTCGTCGACAAAAGGTTCGGTCTCGCCAGACTGCACGATCACAAAGTGTCTGCGGCATTTCTGGGCAATCTTGATGAACGTGTCGCAAGCCATGTCCTGGACACCTAGGACGGGTGAAAAGAAGTTTTATAAAGGCATTGAAGCGTACCCTCGTGTTTCTCGTGCATGAACTCGAAGAGTTTGTTGACGACGGTTTTGAGGAATTTCCAGTGGGCCTTGAGGAAGCGAGGATACTGGCCGACGATGTACATGATGTCTGAAGCAATGACTGCTTTGTTGTCTTTTCCGCGCTTGAGCTCGACGAGACCGAGCAGTTCCTTGATGACGGTGACGAGGAAGCGCTTTTCCTGTTCCTCACCTGGAGAGGTATGGTCACATGATGTCACAGATAAGATAAAGGACCTACTCATGCACCCCGAAATGCTGCCAATAGCCCAGCAGAGCGAGTTGATGTTGTTCCAGCTCCACTCAGATCCGTCAACCTGCTTCCCCAGCTTCTCAGACATGATCTCCTCCGTGTCCGTCACAGACAAGTGCGTCAAGTAGACCAGCACAATGCGCATGGCCTTGTACAGCGCAAGCGTGTCGCTCTCCTTCATGAACTCGCGAACAATCTCTCCCTCGTCATTCTCAACCACGAGAACCTATTCTGGTTAGCAGACACACCACCACCACCAGTAAAAGACGCACCTCCTCTGGCTTCGCCATGCGCGCAATCATCACTAAGCGTAGATTTGAAAGGACGGACTCGTACGCCGTTTTGCGCAGATTCACCCCTTCGACTCTGCCTCCGCTCAAGCTCAGCCCGACTAACAATCCGGCCTCGCCGCCCGTCGTTGCCTGGACTTCCTCGTACAATCCCGCAACCAGTCCCGTCCAATACTCCAAACAGATTTTAAACACCTCTCGCTCCTCCACCTGCGATATCTTCACCAGGTACATGTGCGCATTCAGCAGCACTTCTTGGTTCTCCGGGGTCTCCAACGGCCGAAGATGCGCAGAGAGGAAGTTGGTCAAAAACAGCGCAAGATTGAGGATGAGCTCCTGTGCGGTATCATCCGCATCGGCGTATGCGGCAGCGATGTCCGTTGACGGAGGCACCATTCGATTTATGGCCGCGATGACCATGACGAAGAGTATAACTAGCTTGCTGTCGTATTCCGGTCCAACTTCGAGCGACGCGATCTCCGCGAGGCACTTGAGTGTAATGTTGCGGAATTCGGGTGTCTCCAAGAAGCGATTCAACAGCAGGTCCACGACTTGCGTCTCGAATATGTAGCCCAGTGGAATCCAGTTGAGGAAGCGCAGGAGTGTCTCCAGCGTCGCTTTGATGAGCGACGACTTGTTGGCCTCTTTGAGCACCTCGCAACAGAGCTTAAACACCTCGGAGAACTCGCCACTGAGCTGCTGCTTGAGTGTTTTCGTCTTGCTCTGCGTCATCTGCTCTTCGGAAAAGTCGAATATTTCTTCCGATAGACTATATGCGCGTCAGAGAGAGTGGTCGTCGTAAATGAAGGCCTACAGTTTTAGGATAGCCATGTTGTTCTCGCATAATGAAAGGTTAACGGTCGACGACTGGACAAGTTCCGAGATGAAGTTGGGCCTTGGAGCGCGTTAGTTGACCAGGACGTCGAACGCGTCCATGCCTACCAATTGTGAGGCCATTCTTGTTTGAGAACCTGGTTCACTGATTAACATGGCGCGTCGGACCACCGAGAAATCGCACCTGAACGAGGACGAGATTGAGTTTGCTCAGATATGTTCGTCCCCGTCGAAGAGAAGCATCGTCGGATGCAACCTTGACCGTCTCTCCGACGATGAAGTTGCGAATCCCTGCCCAATGAAGGTCGGAAGAACACAAGTGGCGAACATGACAGACCTTGCCGCTGCGATTCTGGAAGGGTCTTCCATCGGGTGGTGACGAGACGCTCCAGTATTTGCAGGCCGATGAACTGGGCGGGTAGATGAATATGTGGAGCCGCGCGGAAGAGCGGGGGCACACACTTTGGATTGAGGGAAGTTGGCTTTCTCGAGGACCTCTGGTACGCGTGTCCACGAATCTGGATGCTCCTCAAACTGGAGAATTTTTTAATTGGGCTCCTGTTGCGACCGAGAATGTGCTCACCTGGGTGAGGACGAGCTGCGCCATTTGTTGCTGGCGAACACGATATGAGTCGAAAGGGAACAGGCCTTGGGATGAGGACTACATACCTCCTGCCCACTGCCCGTGTAGAATGCAGTGGCAACTCTATCGAGCAGGCCAACATCGAATGGCGCGTTGAAGTTGAGGAGCGCGTCCATTATTGGGGTTGGAGTGGAACAGTTGGTTGCCAATCGTAGGCGATGAGTTGTGGGGGTTAATCGTCGTGTCCGACGGTGAGGATAGGAAAGGGGATGGTCGTTGAATGGTCGTTATCGATGCCCAACTCAACGAGGTCGACGCTCTGAGGAAAGCCGGTGGTGCTTTGACAGGTATGATTTGGAGCTTGGGACCCGCTTTCACTTCGAAACGCTTACAGTCCACCTTCCAACTAGCCGCAAAATGGGCCCCAAAACCACCCCTTCCTCCAGCTGCAGATCCTCGCCGTCCCATAATTCCGCTACCGCCCCTGCCGCCCCATCCCCATGTTGTACCATGGCGCCAGTCAATACTTTCACGCTTCAGCAATTCCCAAGCTACCCCGGGAGAGGACTTCTTCTTCGTCGGCCAAAACTATGAGCCCGCGCTCAACTTTGGCGTTGCGGATGGCGTCGGAGGCTGGGCAGAGCAAGGCGCAGACCCCAGCTTGTTCTCCCAAGCGCTGATGTACCATGTCGATAAAATTTCCAGTCAAGGAAAGTCTGAGCCGGCCGACGTCCTCAGACGCGCGTATGACGCGCTCCTAAACGACGACGCGGTCGACGTCGGTGTGTCTCTTCCCGTCCTGCGGAATATGCTAAAAGACTGTTGTAGGGTCTAGTACCGCGTGCATTTTGCGCGTCGACGCCTCTTCTGGGGTCTTGAAGACAGCCAATCTCGGCGACTCAGGTTTCTGCATCTACCGCGCCGCCAGTGCGAGTATGTTCTACATAAGCCCTGCGCAAACTCATTACTTCAACTGCCCGCTGTGCGTCCTTTATCCTCGCGTCACGATCGCTAACCAGAATCTCAGACAGCTCTCGAAAGTAGCAGCTCCTGGCAGAAACTTGTCGCGAAATTCGATTGGCGACTCGCCTCGACAAGCAGACGTCTATGAGACCAAGCTCGTCGACGGCGACGTGGTCATTGCCTTTGTCCGTGCACTACTCTCAGATTGTCCGCACCTTGACACTGCATTGCCAGACCGACGGTCTCTCCGATAATGTCTTTGCAGGTATGTCCTTATCCGAAATTCATATTGGTCCTCATCCCCTCCAGCTGAGATCGCCCGAATATGCCAGATGGTGTTCGAGCTTCAAGATCCCAAGGCTTCTTTCGCGGAGCTTATCGCATACAACCTTGTACACCATGCCCGAAAGCGCATGTTCGGCAACGATCCGACTCCGTTCGAGTACGAGGCAAAACGGAAAGACAGGTCATATAGAGATTATACAGGCGGGGTAAGCCAATATTTTGAGTCTTCCCTCGCTCATTTACGACGCAGAAAATTGACGAGTGCGCTAAAATCCTGTTTCTCCGTCGTGCGATTGACATGACACCAGCGTTACCGCTCTGGTGGCCATCTTCAAGGAATGACCTTCGCTATTGTACATGCAGCTATTACAATTCACGTTCGATGAAGCTCTCGATAACGCCAGCAGTCGTCAAAGGGTACTCCTTCAACGTGACCGTACCGTTCGCATCGATGGACAAGTTGGGCTGGACGAAGATCTTGCGTGGCTAGAGGGTGTTTAATAACCGCCACCAGGCAACGTCAAAGACGAACCAGCTTCTTTTTGAGGACGAGGTCCCGCACTTCCGTCGAGCTGAACTCAGCCATTGGCGTCGTCAGGTTGGTGTAGTACTCGCGTGCTCCAGCGCCGTCAGCCGTGCTGAAGCCTGTTAGCGTGAGCGCCGAGCAGAAACAATCAAGTACCTCTTGCGGACTTGCAACTCGATCAACAGCTTCCCCATAACATCCCGGCCTTCTTTCAGGACACGCTCTTTATCCACCTAGAGATGAAGCTGAGCTGCGGCGGAATCATTTGGTTGGAGGCCGTACCCGGACATAGAGGTTTTCAAGGACGCCATCGGTGCGGACCTCCTCGAGCTTGACAAGACCAGAGCGGAAGAGGTGTTGCATGATCCCAAGTCTTTACAAGGCGTCAGCGCAAGTAGGCTGCCGAGGAGTATGCATGCCTTGCTTGCATGTGAGCTTGACCGTGTTTCTGGTGATCGTGAGCAGTACGAGAAAGAGATACTAAACACGTACCTTGGCTACGGGGTCGTAATACTCGAGCGCCCGAATACCCGCCCGGGCCATGAGGAGGAAGGACACGATCTGGATTTCCTCGACGTCCTTTGTTTCGGTGTACTTAAAGATTTCCAAAATCTCCTTGTTGCTCGCAACTGGCGGGAGAGTGAACGGGAGTAGGTAGACAGGGCCGTAGACAAACGATAGAGTGCGACGGCCTCACTAGACCTCTCTGAGTAAACGAGGGTATAGCGAGCTCCCACTTACGCTCGGCATTCTTCCATTGAAGAAGAAACCTCTCCAAGGACGGTATCGGGAGTCTGGCCAGAGCGATACCACGAAGTCCTGGTACTTATTAGCATTGGGAATGCAGGATAGTGGCAAACGTGCACGGGTTTTCCGGTCAACGGGTTGATGACCTTTTCCGGCGAGAAGTTTTTCTTCCCATCTGCGCCCTCTTTTATGATTATGATTGATTAGTTCAAGGCGAATCAGGAAAACAAGCTCAAGGTCGCGTATACCTTGGAAGAGTTTGCCACTACCATGACCTAACAACTCGTGGTTCGCGACCTGCAGCTCAAATGCACGCGAGTCCCATTCATCGTACATAGCCGCGTCTTCAGGGTGAATGAAGGTCAATTCTTCGCCAGGAGCCTTGGCGGCGAGTACATTCTAGAGGGAGCTTCAACATGATCTAGAGCTGGGTGGATGAAGAACTTGCGGCTAGCGAGACGTTCTTGAATCCTAGGGACTCTCGTATCTCGTAGTAGTTGGGGATCTGGGGAAAGAGTTGAGCGGGTATCGTCTAAATATCTGAACGGACATTAATTCCGGCTGGGATACCGCCAGTGGCAAAGGAAACAATTGTCAGGGCAGTAAAGTCGGGCTGTAGCCGGGTTAATTAGTCTATCTCCTTAGACAACCGGCACACCTTTCGGAATACATCGACTTCGTAGTCTTTGCCCCAAGGGAGACTCTAACCATTCAATCAACAACGAAGCACGGTTAAGAACTAAGAAACTATACCTGGATGAGATGGGGAGCGCCGTTGACGAGCTTGTCATATTTTGCGCTCAATGCCTTGTCCACGATGGCAGTGAAACCTAAGTCGAATGAGAAAAGATAACAAAAGACGTTTTCTGATCACCTTCCCATTCAGCACGACCGCCGTATGCATCGACATACGTCTCAATGAACCCGATGTAGCTCTCGACGACGGGGCCGATATCCTATCTGGTCATCCGCGGATCGTACTCTGATTATTTGTCCACGTACCTGAACCCAATGGCGTGACGCGTCCTTGTGGTCTTGGATGTCTCCGGTCTTGAACGACTTGATGTATCCCTCAATCATATTCACTTGGTGCTCGTTCGCAGCGTGTTTCTTCGCCTGCAGCGACGTCGGTATCATTCTGCTCAATTCAGAAAGATACGAACTTCGCCCAGATGCACATTCGTCTTTGCAAGGTAGCTTTGCATATCGCCATACTTGACCGTCAGCGTCGCGCCATTCCCGAGATCCGCAGTTAGGTTAGCGCGTGTATCTGCAGACGCCACCAGCAGCGTGAAGCTCGTCGCACTGTCCTTCTGCACCCTGGTATACGTCAAATTTGGGTAGGACCGCTGCTTACTCTGCTTACCGCGTGTTCAAGATGTCGACACCCATGTTCTCGGCCGCAACTTGCACGCTCGCTACCTCTTCGTCGGTGATCGTCTTACCGAGGTAGTAGTTTGAGACGTGTCCTTGCGAAGGCTTGCCGATGGAGAGGCTGGCCTCGGGAGTTACAGCATAGATGTGGTCTTTGAGCTGCGATCTCGTTAGTACGGAGATCTAAGACACGACCAGCGACGCACCTTGGCCCAGAGAGCAGTCGCAGTCGTCGCGTTTGCGGACGCTTTGACGAGCGCCCCAAATGCTTCCGCGGATGCACGGGGTATGAATTTGGAAAACCCGAACGACTTGTAATTAACGAGGTTGCTGAGGGTCTGGCGGCTGTTAGAGTGTGTCTATCCTGGACGAGTCCGAGTCGTACTTGAGACGCATATTGGGAGATTGCTTCAAAGTCGGCGTCAGATATTCCGGCCTTTTGCTTTAGCTGGTCGAGATCCGCGAGCTTTCCAGCATCGCTGAACGTGAGGATGAGGAGATCGTATAGGTCTGCAGCGAAGTATGAGATGGGTGCAAATGGTGAGATGCTGGCATACCGGTTGCGAATGGAGTCCACTGCGATTGGATTATACGGGCCCCCTCCCATGCCGCCTTGGTCAAGTAGTAGGTATATCGCTTTTCCTTGTCGCTTAATAGAGCGAACGAAGACGCCGCTTCAAGGGAGCAGAGTGGGGGTGCTTTGTCTGCGAGGAATTTCTCGGCGAGGAGGCTGGAGGACATTGGGCGTAGCAGATTCAGTCGCGATGGGCGTAGTAGGAGGTGCAGCCGCGATGGGAGAAGCTGAAGCCCTCTGCGCCACAGTGACACACTTCCAAGCAACATGTGCCACAGTGATTCCGCGGTCTCGTGATTGACGCGTCCCACCTACAGGAACATCCACCGTGTCGGATCCCGTCCGCTCGCAGCATACAACCTCAAGACGAGTTCTGGATCGAGGATTTCCGACCCATTTTCGGCTTCATCCCTCACGCCGTCGCGTCGGAGGTAAGGATCAAGGGCTCTGTGTTCGACCACGCACGGTTCGTGCCAATATACATAGCGCACAAACCCGGCGATTTGAAACATTTGCAGTCGCAGCTGACGGCCATGGATGCGGCTGTGGAGACGCCGAAGATGAGCTGGAGGCTCCTTTGAGGAGACCATGAGAAATGGCGTTGAGCGAATCCACCGACTCGTTGAGCGGGTGCAGTCAAGTCGCATTTCGGCTTCTCACGACGGCACACTCGGCACCAGCCACCATCTCGACCATTAACGTCCCCTCAGGCCTAGGCCTCAGGCCTCGCAAAGCTGAACGTTGCGCTGAACACTGGCTAATTGCCCATATCCTGTGTCACCTACGAGTCTCATCGAACCGCCATCGACAAGAACAAAAACTATCCATCCTCAAGGCACCATCGCCTGCTTCTCCGTGCACACTAGTACCATGCGGCCAATCGCGAAACTTTCTGAGTTGATGAGCTGTCTACGCGTTCGACGGAATGTTTCGAATTCGCCGGAGCGGCGTCTCTTTTATAGCTGTACGCGGCCGAGCCCAGCCGTCTTCTGTCCTCCCAGAAGCGCGCGCCGCGGGCTGAATGTGGTCTCTCTCCGCCGTCGTGCTTGCCCTGGGCGTTACTTCAGGGCTTGTACGTGCTGCCTCTCCGACGCCCACAGTCAACAAGGCCTCGTTCGTCTCTGCTCACTCGAACGGGTTCCGCGTCAACGGGAGGTGCGCAGTGCCTTTGTAACTCTTGAATCCGTCTGAAAGCCGTGCCGCAGTGACTTTCGCTTTGTTGGTACCAACGCCTACTGGCTCCAGGCGTTAAACACCGATGAGGATATCGACAATGTGCTCGCGGTGCGTCCGTCCACCTTTCCGCTCAGCACTCATCCGGCTGATCGTCCCTGCAGGGTATCGCAGCTGCTAACATCTCAGTGGTTCGAACCTGGGCATTCAATGGTACGGACTTAGAGCGCTCTGCGTTTGGTGCTCATGACGCACAGATGTTCCCGAGATTCCAGAGAACGGGACATGGCTCCAGCACATCGCGCCGAACGGGACCCTAACGCTGAACGAGGACGAGACGACTGGGCTGCCCAAGCTAGACCGGGTGCGTCGGCCAACGAGCTTCTTTCAACATCTTACCATCGCGAAGATCCTTACCATGGCTCAAAACCACGGAATCTACATCCTCCCCGTTTTGACGAACAACTATAACCCCCTTCCTGGAGATAACATCACGTCTGCAACGGGGCCCTTGCGCCGCGATGTCGCTACAAACAACAGCTTACCCAGGAATTATCTGTCTAACGATTATGGTGGAATGGTAGGCTTATCCGCGTCCTTTGTTCCTGGGTATTCATTGCATCTAGGATGCATATGTTCGAGCATTCAACGCGACGTCTCATGACGCATTCTTCACCGACGAGGTACGCTACACTTTCAATCGGGCGCGTCTTGGCACCCATTGCTCGCAGAGAATTGTTGCAGCTTTTGAAAGCTACACCACAAACATCGTAACGCGATATGTCAACCACTCGAACGTCCTTGCTTGGTATGTCGCGATTATCTGCTTGTGGTTGCGACTCATGAAAAAACCAAGGGAGCTCGGCAACGACGTGCGATGCAACTCGTCGATAGCAGCCACTCCATCCTGCAATACGAACACCATTACTCTGTGGCATGACAGAATTTCACGACTGATCCAAAGCATCGACCAAAACCACCTCGTTTCTTCTGGGTCCGCAATATTCCACTACTTCCGAGTGCAAGTAGCTTACGCAGAATCACAGAACACAAGGCTTTTTCTGCGCAGACTGCGAAAAGCTGTTCCAAAACCCTGCAGCTATCACTCCGCCCGCACAACCATCCTCCGCGCCGGGCGCCCGCAAGCGATTCAAACCCTTGACAAACAAGCGTGTTTTGGAGGAGCGGAAACAGGCGCGGAAGAAGACACGAGCGGCCAAGTTACAGTCGGCGCCGGCGTCATCATCTGCGGGCGGCGTCCGAGTCCGGGGTCGGTGGATGTCCACGCCGACACGGAGACAAGAAGAGGTGGTGGATCAGGGCGTGGGTTTCGCCTTGTGAGTATCACACCCGCCAGACGCTTCTGGTTTACGGGTTCGCAGTGATGGTTCAAGTGGCGTCGACTCAGAAGATATCCTATCGGTGCGTCGCTCGCGTGACCCAAATGCCGCTCATCCCGCGATAGATTCCGCAAATCGGGTTCTCGAGCTTCCAGCTCTTCCCTGATCAGAACCAATACGCGCCGGACGACCCAAACTTACCGGCCTTCAACAATACTCTCCAGGTCGGCGCTGATTTCAGGGTCTGAATACCTCTCATCGCTCGCTAGGCGGGTTTGGACTGGATCAGGCGACACGGCGAGGCGGCCGCGATGTTTGGAAAGCCCATCATCCTCGGTGGTTTTGGATTGGTCACTCAGGATAACGCGCCGTTCTTTGTACCATTCAACACGACCATTGCACCGTTCGCCAACGACCAGATCGGTAACAAAGACCATGCTTTTGGTAGCTGTTGCTCACCACAATTGCAGGCAATTTGAGCCTAACAGACGGATTCACGCCGTATGGTGTGACGGATGCGCAACGAGACGACGCGTACACGCAGTGGCTCCAACAAGGAATCGTTAGCGGCCTCGCAGGTATCATCCAATACCAGGTGCGGTTTCATGCTGCTTGAATCGCCTTCTAAAAACCGAACAGTGGGCTGCTTCGAACTTGACGGCTGTGAATGGCAGCGCTATCGTGAACTCGATCACTCAGAACGGTGTCGTGGACGAGGTTAGTCGATCTTTGCGATTGTTTGTCCTCCACTAACCCGTGTCACAAGAACGGGCAGCAGACTGTGATGAACGAGAACGGAATCTCGCCTTCGGATGGGTATTCGATCGCGGGACAAGGACAAGTTGCTGTTCAAGACGCGTTGACTGTGGCTGCTCAGAGCTTTGCGCCGGATTTATGAAGTACTTTTTAAGCATAAATTTCCAATTTCGTTTTACTTCTATGGTCACTTTTACACTTTTGACCCAATTGACCCAAACACTTTTGCACCGAAAGTTTCAAACTAGTGGAGAGTCGTTGCACGTGACCGCGACTAGACTCATCCATGAAATTCACGATTGACGATTTACCTGCACGTATCTACCGCAGATACGATTACATGCAGCTCATATACGCAGGTCATCTTCCCTTATGACAGAATATACCCAGGTATACTCCATTTTCACCACAGAACTCGGCTGACTCGTCAGAACAATATGCGTACATGTCCGACCTCAAACGCACCCTCGACGCAACTGTGTGTTAATAGCTGCTTTAGAGGCGTAAAATAACACTTTCAAGGGACATTGTGTCCTCGAAATGCCCTCGGGGACTGGCAAAACCGTTTCCCTCCTGTCACTAATCGTGTCCTACCAGCAGGTACGCTTCGTATGCACCGCGAGACTCGCTCTTACCACTCAAAGTTCTACCCAACGCGTCGAAAGCTCATATACTGCTCCCGCACCGTCCCCGAAATCGAAAAGGCATTAGCCGAGTTGAAAAGGCTTGTCGCGTACCGCATCGAATGCGCCGAGACAGAGGAGCAGAAGCAGAAGGAGCGCAGCTTCATGGGACTGGGGTTGACCAGTCGGAAGAATCTATGCATACATCCCGAGGTCCGTCTGCCGATTTTGCGTTTCCTTTTTGACGACGCGTCGTTTAGGTGGCCAAAGAAAAGAAGGGCAAGGTCGTGGATGCACGGTGCAGAGATTTGACCAATGCCGCTGCTTGTGAGAAAGGCCGAGCAGACCCAGGCTCAGTGCCGCTTTGCGACTGGCACGAAGTATGTTGTGTCTTGGCTGCCTTCCTCCACCGACACATTGTCAGAATCTCGGACAGCTCGAGGCTGGAAATCTCATCCCAGCTGGTATATGGACACTGGCCGACGTGCTGGACTATGGTCGCGACAAGGGCATATGTCCTTATTTCACCGTGCGGCGAATGGTGAGCAATTGCTTTTTGCCAGAGACTCGCTCACACCTGACCAGATGCCCTTTGTGGACGTCATAATCTACTCGTTCCACTATCTTCTAGACCCTAAAGTTGCCGAGCAAGTTTCAAAGGAACTGTCTAAAGACGCAATCGTGGTTTTTGACGAGGCACACAACATCGACAACGTTTGCATCGAGTCACTCAGCATCGACTTGACGCGTCCCATGCTGGACTCGGCCGGACGAAGTATAACCAAGTTGGGAGAGCAGATTGAGAAGTAAGAGGTAGTTCGGTAGAGCAACCAAGAGCTAATGACCCCATAGCATCAAAACCAAGGACGCTGCAAAACTACAGGACGAGTACGCACGGCTTGTAGATGGGCTGAGAGATCCTGCAACGGACGAAACTGAGGACTCCTTCATGTCCAATCCATGTGCGTCTGGGTACTTCAAGTTGATCATCGCACTCTAACACTACTGCGCAGTATTACCAGAGGACCTTCTGGACGAAGCAGTTCCAGGAAATATCCGAAAGGCGGAACATTTCGTGGCCTTTTTAAAACGTTTTGTGGAATACCTTAAGGTAAACACATACCAAAAGCCAAACCAACGCTCATGCTGGTGCAGACGCGGATGCGGGTGCTTCACGTCGTTGCAGAGACACCGCTTTCTTTCCTGCAACACTTGAAGGATATCACGTATATCGAGAGAAGGCCGCTGAGATTCTGCGCTGAGCGTTTGCAATCGCTGATTCGAACGCTCGAACTCAGCCGGTTAGACGAATATGCCGCGCTCCAAAAAGTCGCGAGCTTTGCGACGTTGGTTTCCACATACGAGAAAGGTGCGTTTTGCATTGAAGATCAACGTCGTTCTCTCATGGCAGGCTTCCTACTTATCCTTGAGCCGTTCGAGACCGACAACGCTTCCGTACCCAACCCGGTCTTTCATTTTACGTTCGTGCATACCCTTCTTGTGTTTCGTCCCCCCTCATTGTCCCTCCAGCTGCTTGGACCCGTCACTAGCAATCGCACCGGTATTCGAGCGTTTCAGCAGCGTCGTTATCACGTCCGGGACAATCTCCCCTTTGGACATGTACCCCAAGATGCTCCAATTTGAGCCAGTTGTACAAGAGACCTATCCGATGACTTTGACGCGTAATGCGTTCCTACCTCTAGTGAGCATCTGCTTGAAATTCATCTACGTCCTCACCATTTCCAAGGTCATAACGCGAGGCAGCGATCAGGTGGCTATCAGTTCGCGATTCGAGGTCCGAAACGACCCCGCAGTTGTGCGGAATTTTGGCAGCATTCTCGTCGAGTACAGCAAAATCGTACCCGATGGCATCGTCGCGTTCTTCCCTAGCTATCTCTACATGGAATCCATTGTCGCTGCGTGGAATGATATGGCAGGCCAGTTTCATGTTCGGAGGTCACTGCTGACGGCTTTCAGGGCATTCTGAACGAAGTTTGGAAGAATAAACTCATTTTCGTGGAGACCCCGGACGCCAATGAGACGAGCATTGCATTGGAGAACTATCGGAGGGTAAGCGGCTACCTCAATCTACGTCTTTTCATCTGAAGAGTGCCAGGCGTGCGACAATGGACGAGGCGCGGTCCTCTTGTCTGTTGCGCGAGGCAAAGTATCGGAGGGAATCGATTTTGACCACAACTACGGGAGAGCTGTGATAATGTTCGGGTACGGGTTCAAGGCTTTTTTTTTGAAGTCGTACACTAACTCCGAACCAGGGTCCCGTACCAATATACGGAGAGCCGGATCCTCAAGGCGCGACTCGAGTATCTTCGCGACGCCTACCGCATTCGCGAGTCCGAGTTTCTGGGATTCGATGCCATGCGGAACGCGGCGCAATGCGTCGGTCGAGTATTGCGAGGAAAGACGGACTGGGGGTTAATGGTGTTCGCAGACAAGGTTTGTCGGTGCAGTTCTGGCGAGGGTGTTGACTAACAAGAACTCTTAGCGATTCGCGCGGGCGGACAAGCGCGCCAAGCTGCCGCGGTGGATAAACCAGTATATCACGGAAACCGCATCCAACTTGTCGACGGACATGGCATTGACGCTGTCAAAGTTCTTTATGCGCGGAATTTCACAAAACCCGGAGGAAAATCAGACTGGGGTTTCGCTCTGGACACTGGAGGATGTCTTGGCGGCGCAGGCCAAGCAGCGGGCGCTGGCGGAGGAGGAGAAAATGAAGGACGACGATGAGGAAGACTACGATGGCGGCATACCCGATGAGATGCTCGTCGACCTGGATATCTAGGTCGCCACTGTACACTAGTAATACACACCTGTATCGATTATTTTTTACCCCACGAGCCCCAGTCAAATTTGTTCTTTGTTGATTTCGTAATCGTCGGTTTGGGGCCAACCCCTTTGGGCAGCACCGGCGTCGGAATCGCGGAAATCGGTACCAGCGGCTTTGCGGGCTGCGGCGGTGGCTGCGGCGGCTTAGTCTTTTTGCGAAACGGGTTATTCGAAACGGTGGGTATCGAAACCGATGCCGACGACACGGGTGCCGGCGCTGTTTTGCGCCGTTTATTAGCAACCTGAGCCATGTAATCCGCCATTTGCGCCATCTTTTGTTTCGAGACAACTGCGACCTCCGCCGATTGTGTGGGTTTCTTTTCCTGTTGTTGCGGAGGCGCTATGTCCGTGACAACACTCCACGGCGGCGGAGGGCGATAGAGCATCAACGCGTCTGAATTACCGTCGCCGCTTCTGATGGACGGGGGCTCCGGGGGATAGCCATACGTGTGCGTTGTCAGCGGCGCTGGTACTGCACATGGAAATCCGCGCCCAACACCATAGAACGCGGCCGTGCGTTGCGCGGCTGCGTGGGCCGCCAATTCTTCCTCGACAATCCGGTCGTAGTCCGAATCACGACCGCGTCGTCGGTGCCGACTCCAAGGGTGTTGTTTGCGGCCGGCTGGCTTTGACGGTTCGGCGCTGGAGCTAATGATGACCTGATCCGAGGTCGACGAGAATGTGACGCAAGCATCCTCAAGTTTCGGCGCAGAGCGCTGCGCGGGAGGCGCGGGAATATATTGGAGACAGTTTGCGTGGAGAACAAAGACGTTATCGCGCGGACACGAGAAGATCGCGGCGGACGACTGTCGCAATCGTTCCACTACCTCAGTAAGCGGGGTAGGGTGGTACAATGGCCGCTCAGTCTCGGAGGAGGTGGCGAATGTGGGCAGGAATGCGCTAGGCTTGCATCGAGTGCCTCTGAGGTCTACAGACGAGATTATGAGCTAAGAGGGACGAACTTCGATAGTAGTTGGGCTCACCGAGTACGAAGAGTAGATGAAAAGTTGAAAGGTGAGGCAGGATGGCGTCGTCTATCGCCTTACAGTTGCGTAATCGTAATATGCGCAAGTTCCAGGGGCCTTTCTTCTCGTCCGCGCTCCATTGAACCGTCCGAGCAAAAACCTTAATTCCATGAGACGAAATCCGCGTGGCGCTGACATCCAATGCACATAAAGAGTGCAGCTGCTTCAGTCCCACTACGCTGGTGTCCGAGAGCTCCGAGCAGCCCGGAAGTTCGAGGATGGTGACGAGGCTAAGATTGGGCGTCGAAGGGATTGTTTGTAGAAGAGGGAGGTGTTCGTCGGCGAGGGGAATCTTATAAACGCGCATCCTCTCCGGGAGGCGATCGTATATAATTGCCATGGTGGCCCAAAGGCGAGGGTCGACGCGTGCCCAATTAAAGTCGGGATCGTCCCAGGTGGGGACGAGCGCGCGCAATAAGTCAAAGTCGCTTTCTGCCGCGGGATGCTGGTATATTAAACGCGTATTACCTATTGCGACGGCGACCTGGTCGGGGAATGGGAATAGTTTGGTGAGGCAGAACCACGGCAAAGTGGGCACGAAAGGAAGGGTGCCGGGGGTGGCATTGGACGTGTAGGGACCAGGAGAGGCTTGGGTGAGCTTGAAATTCAAAACGGACGCGTCGTTGGACCGCTCAGCGACGTGGTGGCCAAGGAGGATTGGGGCCATGTGGAATGAGTGAGCTCAACGTTGGACGCGTCGTTGGACCGGTCGGGGACGTGGTGGTCAAGGCGTATCTGACGGTGTCACGACTGTTACCTGGCTCACCACCTCTTGGAACCACTCCACACCTCCGCATTCTCGCCTGGCGCACCCTCCCTCTCTTTGACGCTCCCTTCGATCTCCGTATGGCCTACCGCGGGCAAGACCCTCGAGGGCCTGCACCGAATCCCTTCTCGGACCCTCGACAAGGACAGCCCAATCCCAATATTCCATACGGCCAACGTAGCAACTACGGCGACAGCGAGAGTGAAGACCACTATGGTTCCACAACCCGCCTCGCAGGCGGCGGCGGAGCTGCTTGTGCGTTGCTGACTACTGCTCAACTGTACCCGCTCACCTCGTTACCAGGGGACTCTGAGGCCAACAGGCGCTACAATCCCTCGATAGATTCCCACTCCAGCATGCCCAGCATGTCCCCCTTCGCCGACCCCAACCTCAATAATGCAGAGCCCTACCCAGCTTGGTCCGCCGACCGTCAAATCCCGATGTCCACCGAAGAAATTGAGGACATCTTCCTCGACCTCACCCAGAAGTTTGGCTTCCAGAGGGACTCGATGCGCAACATGGTGCGTCTGCCGCTGCTCTCTCCGACGCTTTTCTCACCGGCGGCGACCCGTAGTTCGACTTTTTGATGCAGTTGCTCGATTCGCGGGCCTCCCGCATGACGCCCAATCAGGCCCTTCTCACCATTCACGCGGACTACATCGGGGGCCAGCATGCCAACTATCGAAAGTGGTATTTTGCTGCTCAGCTCAACCTCGACGACGCCGTCGGTCATGCGCAGAATCCCGGACTCCAACGCCTCAAGTCCGTCAAAGGTGGTGCCAAAGGCAAGGGCAAGTCCCTCGACAGTGCCCTCAACCGCTGGCGAAATGCTATGAACAACATGAGCCAGTACGACCGCCTCCGCCAGGTCGCACTCTACCTCCTTTGCTGGGGTGAGGCGGGCAACGTCCGCTTCGTCCCCGAGTGTCTCTGCTTCATCTTCAAGTGTGCAGATGACTATTATCGAAGTCCCGAGTGCCAGAACAAAATCGACCCCGTCCCCGAGGGCCTTTATCTGCACACTGTCGTCAAACCGCTGTATCGCTTCATGCGCGACCAGGGATACGAGGTTGTGGAAGGAAAATTCGTTCGGAAGGAAAAAGACCACAAGGATATCATCGGCTACGATGATATTAACCAGCTCTTCTGGTATCCTGAGGGTCTGGCGAGGATCGTGCTCACCGACAATGTGCGTCATTTAGTTTACATCTATGCTGTTCTGATCTGTGCCTAGTCGCGCCTCGTCGATGTGCCCCCTGCCCAACGCTTCATGCGTTTCAGCAAAATTGACTGGAACCGTGTCTTTTTCAAGACATACTTTGAAAAGCGGTCCAAATGGCACCTCCTCGTCAACTTCAACCGCATATGGATCCTCCATGTCTCGGTGTACTACTTTTTCACGGCCTTCAATTCTCCGCGCGCTTATGCCCCACGCAACAAACTGGACCCTTCCCCGGAGATGACATGGTCTGCGACCGCTCTTGGCGGCGCAGTCTCTACGAGTCTTATGATTGCGGCCACGATCGCCGAATACTCCTACATCCCGACCACCTGGAATAACGCGTCGCACCTTACGACGCGCCTGCTATTCCTCATCGTTATTCTCGCACTCACGGCCGGACCGACCGTTTACATCGCCAAGATCGACGGCACTAACACAACCTCCCAAATTCCACTCATCATCGCAATCGTCCAATTTTTCGTTTCCGTCGTCGCCACCCTAGTCTTCGCTCTCATCCCTTCGGGCCGCATGTTTGGCGACCGCGTTGCCGGCAAGTCGCGAAAGTACATGGCATCCCAGACGTTCACGGCTTCGTACCCTGCCCTATCTCGCAGCGCCCGCAGCGCGTCCATCTTCATGTGGATTTTGATCTTTGCCTGCAAGTTCGTCGAGTCGTACTTTTTCCTCACGAGCTCGTTCAGCAGTCCGATCGCGGTCATGGTCCGCACCAAGGTCCAGGGTTGCGAGGACAAGATCATAGGCTCGGCACTCTGCACCAACCAGGTTCTCTTCACGCTTGCCATCATGTATGTTATGGACCTGGTTCTGTTCTTCTTGGACACATACCTCTGGTACATCATCTGGCTTGTTGTGTTCAGTATCGGACGGTCGTTTTCGCTCGGTCTGTCCATTTGGACACCCTGGACGGAAATCTTCACGCGGATGCCGAAGCGGATATACGCGAAGCTTTTGGCGACTGGGGAGATGGAGGTCAAGTACAAACCCAAGGTGAGATTGAATTTGGTCGTCGTCTCATTGCTCATTTTCCAAGGTTCTCGTGTCGCAAATATGGAATGCCATCATCATTTCGATGTACCGCGAGCATTTGCTCTCCATCGACCACGTTCAACGTCTTCTCTACCACCAAGTCGACGGTCCGGATGGTAGGCGTACGCTCCGTGCGCCGCCTTTCTTCACCAACCAAGCTGCTGGATCAAAGCAGCCATTTTTCCCGCCTGGCGGTGAAGCAGAACGACGGATCTCGTTCTTCGCCTCGTCCTTGACAACCGCGTTCCCCGACCCTCTCCCCGTCGATGCCATGCCCACGTTTACCGTTCTGGTGCCGCATTACTCCGAGAAGATTCTGCTGAGTCTCCGCGAGATCATCCGCGAGGAGGACCAGAACACTCGAGTTACCCTCCTCGAATATCTCAAGCAGCTGCATCCGGTTGAATGGGACAACTTTGTTAAGGATACCAAGATCCTAGCAGAGGAATCCGGTCAAGCGGATGGCACAGTCTCACACAATGGGAGCGAGAAGAAGGTCGACGATCTTCCGTTCTACTGCATCGGTTTCAAAACTTCGTCGCCGGAATACACCCTACGGACTCGTATCTGGGCCTCCCTTCGCGCGCAAACTCTGTACCGGACGGTGTCGGGCATGATGAACTATTCCAAGGCCATCAAGCTGCTCTACCGTGTCGAGAACCCGGATATCGTTCACAACTTCGGTGGCAACACGGAGCGCCTGGAGCGCGAACTGGAACGCATGGCTCGGAGGAAATTCAAGTTTGCCGTTTCAATGCAACGGTTTTCCAAGTTCAACAAGGAAGAGCAAGAGAACGCCGAGTTCTTGCTGCGGGCGTATCCCGACCTGCAGATAGCGTACTTGGACGAGGAGCCCGGCAAACAAGGCGGGGAGACGCGTTTGTTCTCCACCCTCATTGACGGACATTCCGAAATTGATGAGGCCACCGGCAAGCGCAAACCCAAGTTCCGCATCGAGCTTCCCGGCAACCCCATTCTCGGTGACGGCAAATCGGACAACCAGAACCACGCGATCGTGTTCTACCGTGGCGAATATCTCCAGCTCATCGACGCCAACCAGGACAACTATCTTGAAGAGTGTATCAAGATTCGAAACGTTCTTGGCGAGTTCGAGGAGTTCTCCGCGTCCAGCCAGAGTCCGTACGCGCAATGGGGCCACAAGGAGTTCAACCGCTCGCCCGTTGCGATCCTGGGAACTCGCGAGTACATCTTCTCGGAGAACATTGGAGTTCTTGGAGATATCGCCGCCGGTAAAGAGCAGACGTTCGGGACCATGACTGCTCGCGCATTGGCTTGGATCGGCGGTAAACTGCACTACGGTCACCCTGATTTCCTCAACGCGACGTTCATGACGACGCGTGGTGGCGTATCCAAGGCGCAGAAGGGCTTGCATCTCAACGAGGATATTTTTGCGGGCATGAACGCGTTCGGTCGCGGCGGTCGTATCAAACACGCGGAGTACTACCAGTGCGGCAAAGGGCGCGATCTTGGTTTTGGAACGATCCTCAACTTCCAGACCAAGATCGGGACGGGAATGGGCGAACAAATGCTCAGCCGCGAGTATTACTACCTCGGCACGCAACTTCCCATCGACCGTTTCCTCACGTTCTACTATGGGCATCCCGGTTTCCACGTTAACAACATCCTGGTTATCTACTCGATTCAGATATTCATGATCACTCGTATGTTGCTCTTGTCTTGTTCTGCCTTTTTCGATGCTCACGGCGAGTACAGTCGTTTACCTCGGGACGCTAAACAAGCAGCTGGCGATCTGCAAAGTCGACTCGACAGGCAATGTCATCGGTGGTCAGCCCGGATGCTACAACCTCATCCCGGTCTTTGACTGGATCCGCCGCTGCATCGTCTCCATTTTCTTGGTCTTCTTCATCGCTTTCTTGCCTTTGTTCTTGACAGGTATGGCAAGCCGCTTGTTGTCACCGCGACTTTCTGACCTCTCGACAGAGCTTGTGGAGCGCGGCACCGGCAAAGCGCTGCTTCGACTCGGGAAACACTTTCTCTCGCTTTCCCCGGTTTTCGAGGTCTTCTCCACCCAGATCTACTCCCAGTCGATTCTGAGCAACTTGACGTTTGGTGGAGCGCGGTACATCGCCACTGGTCGTGGTTTTGCGACGACCCGCATGTCATTCGCAATCCTCTACTCGCGCTTCGCGGGGCCGAGCATCTACATGGGCATGCGCAACCTGCTCCTCTTGCTCTACGCCACTATGGCGCTCTTCATCCCCCATCTCATCTACTTCTGGCTCTCGGTCCTCTCGCTCTGCATCGCGCCATTCATGTTCAACCCGCATCAGTTCTCGTTTGCCGATTTTGTTATCGACTATCGGGAATTCTTGCGGTGGATGTCGCGCGGCAATTCGAGAACGAAAGCCAGTAGCTGGTATGGGTATTGTCGTCTTTCTCGGACGATGATTACCGGGTTTAAGAAGAAGAAGCTCGGTTTGCCGTCCGAGAAGCTGTCGGGTGACGTTCCTCGCGCGCCCTGGAGCTCCGTCATCTTCTCCGAGGTCGTTTTACCAATCGTGGGCGCAACCATTTTCGTCGTCGCGTACCTATTCGTCAAGTCCTTCCCTGACCCGAAGACCGGCCAGCAAAACCCCAGTCCGCTCATCCGGATCGCTCTCATTTCCATTGGTCCTATGGCATGGAACGCGGTCATGCTTTTAACGCTCTTCTTCATCTCGCTCTTCCTGGGACCGATGCTAGAATCCTGGTCCAAGTTTGGCTCGGTCATGGCTGCATTGGCGCACATGCTAGCGCTGCTCGGGATAATCGCGTTCTTTGAGTTTTTCGTATGTTCCTTGTTTCCTTTATCTGATTGACCTCATCTTGTTCTAGTGGTTCCTCGAACTTTGGGACGCGTCACACGCCGTTTTGGGCCTCATTTGTGTTATCGCAGTCCAACGGGCGATACAAAAGATCCTCATCTCAGTGTTCCTCACGCGTGAATACAAGCACGACGAGACGAATCGCGCTTGGTGGACCGGCAAGTGGTATGGACGCGGTCTCGGCAATTCGGCGATCTCGCAACCCGCCCGCGAGTACATCGTGAAGATTGTCGAGATGTCTTTGTGGAGCTCCGACTTCATTATCGCGCACTTCCTGCTCATCATCCTCACTCCGCCGATTCTCTTGCCAGGAGCAAACCGTCTACATTCGACGATGCTTTGTATGTCTTTGTGGTCTCGTTATCTCGCGGCGCTCATGTAGCCAACAGTCTGGCTACGACCATCGAAGCAGATTCGTGCCCCGCTGTTTTCTATGAAACAGAAACGACAGCGACGGTGGATTGTATGTGTCTCGTCTACTGGCCTCGACACCCGTTTACGTTCGCCTAGGTCATGAAGTACTCCGTCGTTTATCTCGTTGTCGTGGCCTTCCTTGCCTCGTTGATTGTATTGCGTATGTGGAATCTTGTCGGTCTTATCTCTGGCTCACTTCATTCTACAGCCGCCCTGTTCCGGGATCTGATCACCTTCAACTGCACGCTTTGCAAGAACATTTAGCGATTTATACGTATTTGCATAGGACTCACATATACCTGACCTGACTTGGATTGAGCTCGCACTGCTATCGTCCGTTCTCGTGTACCACCATTATAATCTAGACAAGGGATCCTTGACGAATGCCCGGCCATAATAAAAGCACGGTTCTTGGACACGATTCCAGATCATTGTGGGCGTAAGCCCATCAGTTCTATTCTTTGTCGATTGGCCCTCATGACTAACCTGCCCCCCGACTTGTGGCCGACTATTCTGCCGACAACACGTTCCTCTCAGAAGATCCCGACGAGCTCGAGCGCGTACAATTACAAAATAAAATAAACTTAACTAGTCGTACAGCGTATCGTCCCTGCTGAAGTCCGAGATAGAATCAATCTAAGACAACGTGAGCTGGTGGCCGGCAGGAATTGTCGTTGCCTACAAAGATCGTCGACGCGCGCCGAAGTATAAGAGCTCGCAGCGTTGGTTTTGGTTTCACCGGTGACGGCCTTGTGGCCGGTTTCGTCAGCGGGACCTCGGGCATGGGTTCATCGAGGCTGCTGTTCACATCCACCTGTAGGGAAATCAGCACATGGAATCATGTATCCATTCGCGACATACATAGATACTCGAGTTTGCCTTGAATAGCGACCATTGTGGACGGCTTTCTTTCTTTGACAAGGTAGCCGCCAACATCACGGGCATGGGCGAGCTCCGCATCGAGTTCAGGGTCGAATTGCGACTGGGGCTCCGCTTCGAGATGGAAATCGACGGCCGTTGCGAGGGTGTCGGTGATGCAACTTTCGTCGAGTCTGAGCAAGCTGATTCGATTTCGGGCGATGGGAACGTGTGGCTGTCGCGGCGGATGGGAGGCAAGAGGACTGTGATCGGTGGTGGGAATGGGAAGGGGCTGAGCAGAAGAGTGGTGTTCGGGACACCGTGGACAGAGGTGCGCTTCGAAGCCAGGCGACGGGTTCGATGCTGGTGTACTTTCTGTTATTTGGGATCAGCGCCCATCGCCGATATCGCGACCACGACGTGATACATACCTTTGACGCAGCGATGTGGCGGTAGCGTTCGAGAATGCGGTCCGTCGTGTCCAGTTTGAGGTTCGTGAGGAGCTTCCTGTCGAGACGGCCAGAGATTGGGCGCCGTTTGGATGGAGAGCGCTTCAGCCACGCTCCAGGCGTCATCTCATCGGGTGTTGCGATGTCCAGACGCGCTCGAAGTGTGATATTTTCCTCCTCGAGGACGCGGGCGCGTTCTTCCATATCAGAGCGGAGCTCGCGCTCGAGCTCGATGGCTTGTGAGGATGAATCGACACACATTACGAGCTGGTGCTGCAATGTCGACACACGCTCCCGTAGAATCGCGCATTCGTCTTCAGCGGACGAGAGTCGATCCGTAGCTTGCTGGAGCTCTTCTCGCACAGATGTAAGCTCGGCCGTCTCGATCGCAGGAGACGGAGTAGTTGAACGACGGCTAAGCTCGGCCTCGAGGGCCGCACGCATGCATTTCTCGGCTTGTGCCTTGGTCATAAGTGTGGAGATGTCCTCTTGCAGGGCCGCATCGCGACCCGCCAGCAGCTTGTTGTGCTCGAAGAGGGTCAGATTGAGAGTTGACAACCGCGCAAACTCCTCCTCGACGGTCTTGCGTGCTGCCCGCTCCTCCTCGAGCGCCGCCATCAACGACGAGTTTGCATCCTCTTGCTGACGCAGAGAGCGGGTAACGGCGTCGTTCTGGGCGCGTATCTTCTTTAGCGTTTCCTGGAGCTCGTTGCGAAGTCGGCGCTCGTACTCGATGTCGTTTACCTCGTCGGCGCCGTCTGAACCGTGTGTGGTTGACGACGAAACAGACGAGAATCGGGCATGCGATAAGGTGGAGAAGCGGTGAGTAGAGCGACGCGATGCGCGCTCACTGCTCAAGGCATCGCGAGCCTCTTCCAGCTCTGCGCAGACGCGGGAATGCTTGGATTCCATCGCCGCCATCCTCGATTCAAAGTCGAGAACGAGTTCAAGTGCTTCGACTGTTAGAGCACCTCCGTAAGATTTCGGGCGGGGGCGATTCGTTCGGGAACTTGGGCTTGGCGATGGTCCTCGGGAAGCGGCAGCGAAGAAGAGAGACTTTGGCCGGGCCGTCCTTGGAACGGGGTCATTCTCCAGGAGCGATTGCGGGGACGCAGGCTCGGGAGATTGATAAAAGGGCGAAGGGGTCTGCTGCATTAGAAACACGCGTGTTTGGAGGATAGAATGCCTACTTGTTGGTTCGAAGGAGGGGAGGATGTTAAAGGAATGTCGTAGGCGTTGACGAGTATCGAGAGACGCTTGAGGGGAGAGGGAGACTGCTTGAGCATCCCGAGAGAACGAATACAAAGGAAGGAGGGAGCAGCAAGAAGAGAGAAATTCTGGCAAGCAGATGGTAGAAGGCAAGTTATATGGACATTGCGCGCTACAAGGTATTCATCTGGTGGTGGTCAGATCGACAAAAGGATCAACGAAACAGCCTCGGAACGAAACCCTCACAGTCCATGGATTACTTCAATCGTTTCCTCAAGGCTGCAGCTCCTCCAAAACCAAAACCTACCCCAGATTATGCACAGGAATTCCATAGGTCATGGTCGGCGGTCAAGGCACGCTCCAGTCCAACTCCGCCAGCAGTCAACTCACAATCCTAGTCAACGTTAATGCATCCCGATGAGCGCCAATTAACCCGCGGCATAAAGTCCACCGACGTCCCGGCACACCTCCAATCAATGGTAGACTCATTGGTCATGGAATCGACGCGTACCGAGGAAGGGTACGTCCGTAGTTTGGGCATCGGCACACGCTGATCGTCCACAGTGGCACTGGGGCATGTCTCGAGTATCTCCTCAAGAACGGTGCGTCCTTTTGAGCTTCCGGAATGGTCTCTGACAATCCTAGATGTCCTTGGTACTCTTGTTCGTCTCAGTGAGACCGACAGACCATCCGGCATCCAGGCCGAGGTCCTACGCGCTGTCCAGAACATGGTTGTTCTCCTCGACGAACAATTCCTTGTGCACTCTGCCGTCCACCGCGCGGTGCTGCGGCTGTTGCGAAATTGTGCAGGCGACGACATGCAGGAGCAGCTCGATGGCAAGAACAAAGTTATGGGTGCAGCCAGGAACGCGATTCGGAGCCAACCATCCGAGTACGAGACAGACCGTGCGTCGACAGTTTAGCTATGTGCCTGGCGGCTCATTCTTTGCTCTAGTGGTGAACCTGCTCTGCATCCTTTGCAGCAGGATACGAACGTATCGCGAACTGCTCATGATTTTCTTCCACGACAAACACTGGTACCGCTCAGAACCACTTTTCGCCGTCGAAGAGGAAGAGGAGGACGATGAGGAGAGCGAGGAGGATGAACCTACAACACCCAAAGCCGACAATTCATCTCGGCCAACCTCACCGACCGTATCGGGGCAAGCATCCACTGCTGCAACAAAGAAGACGGAATATGAGTTCCTCCTCTTCAATTACCTGCTGCGATTCGTGCATCGGGAGGGCCAGATTGGCGATTTCGCACGCGCCGGTCTACTCTTCTTAATGGACGTCGCCATGTCCCCTGGCGAACCGATACACAAACTCGGAGATGCTACGGCTGACCCTCAGACGTCCGACCCCATAACTGATGCGGCACTGGCGCTGGCAGAGTACATTCTCGATGGCGATTTCTCAGAGGTGCTCGGTGCTGGTCTTGGAGCGGTCTATTCGCTGCTACCATCCAAACTCGAATTCCGCGGTCCGCCAGCGTCCTCGGACAGCGGAATGGTCATCGGGAGCACCGGGCCGGAGACGGAGGATGAGAAAGAGCGCTCAGAGGTGGCCAAGGATAGGTCGCGGGCGATGGGTATCGAAGACGCGTCAAATGCCGACTTCAAATCCCGCCTAGACCACTTCCTCAAACTCCTCGAGTTTCTGCAGGACGTGCTCAAGCGGAATATCCTTCATGACGCTATGGATGCCTCGTCCCTAGTCGGTACCGCCATTGTGCAGTCCATCCTCGACGCAGTTCGGAGTATTTTCCTTGAAAACGTCCTCTATCCCTCCGTTCTCGAATGCTCCGACGCGGACGGCAGCGCCGTTGCGGTCATGTCCTACATCGAGATAATGATTCGGACCCTGCAACAAGGCCAACTTTCTGAAGTTCTCGTCGAATTCCTCATGAGCGAAGACAACGACGAGGTCCGCACTCGCCAACGGCCACATTCCGTCTTGACTCTCGGAGGTGTTGCTCCCCCGCAGGCCAAGTCGGTGGATAAGCAAAGCAAGCTCAGGCGGAGGAAGAGCAGCGCGATGATGCTCCTGGAAATGGACGCGCCGGATTCGAATCGACAAACGGAGTACTTTACGTCCATGGGTCGATTCACCCTCAAGGATCTACTAATGTCCAACCTGCGGTCGTCCTCACAGGCTACTGGCGCGTCCGCATTGCAATTATTACAGTCGATGCTGCTACAACATTCACAACTTTGCGTGGAGCGACTACTGCGCGTTATTCCCGACCCTCGAGCCACCAATTTTCCGCATCCTGCGATGATCCCGCCCCCGCCAACTTTCAGCAAGTCGGAGGTGGACGATGATGACGATGAAGAGACATTTGTATATCCTGGCGCTGAACTAGCAGAGGTGGAAGACCCAGTCCCGAGCGGTCCTGTCTTTTACCAACCGGAAACAACTTTCTCCACACACGAGCGCGAAATGGGGCTATACCTCACTCTCGTCTCGCGCGTCGACCCGTCGCACAACGACGACGCGTTTAGCACGGGTTATGATCATTACCTTGGGGACGCCCTCTTCGGCATTCAAAGCCAGTCGGCCTTCCGTCTCGACACCGAGGAGGCCAACAACATGGAAGCGCGGCAAAAACTCAAGCATCGGCTCAATCCCAACGACCCAATCCTTTCACTTATTCTAGAGTCGCTACGAAAATTCTTTTCGAATACTCCAGAGTTCAACATTGCGCTAACGGGTGTGCTGGCCACGCTCGCGATGCATCCCGACCGGTCGTTGGCGGGCTGGCTAACCTTTGCGGCCACGGACCCTTACCAGGAGCCATTGCAAGAGGCGTCCGGTGCGGACATGGAATACGCCGAAACAGATGGCGACGGCGACGACCGATCCATCGACTATCGCGTCGATGAGAAACTCGCAACCGACACCAACTTCCTCCCTGCCTCCCGCATGGACGCCGCTTCCCGGCCAGTCGTCCACACAATCTTCCACGGCCTCGTCTCCCAACTCGAGCGTTACCGCCAGCTTGTCGATAACTTTGACAAGTACCTTCTCGAGCGAAGGCAAGGCCTTTTGTTTTCTGAAAACCTGACCGACGCCCTGTCGCTTGCGCTGGATATGAGCGATGACGCGCCGCGTCCGACGCCCGCGACGCCCGAGCCAGCAGCAGCGCCGACGCGTCCAAAACCGAAACCAACCGCTTCGTCCTTTGTTTCTTCGCTGTTGACGCCAAAGAAGAGCAAGCCGACACCAACGGCCACTCCGGTGAAGGCGACACCGGCGCACATTCGCAGCGTTACCGCCAGCCCATTTGGTCCGCATTACCAGCAGACGGGCTCGATCGAGGTCGAGCCGTTTGTCGCGCCCGTTCCGGCCACGGGTGTGTGGACGCCGGCCAAATCTGCTGGGTGGACGACAGATGAGGACGACGTTTTCGGATCTGCGTGGTCAGATAAACCGCGTACGTCTGAACCGCAACCCATGGAACGCGACGAAGGTATTGCGGAGCGCCCGGCGAACGTGACGCTCTCGCAGCTGCTGGACAATGTCGTTATTCTAGAGGAGAGTATCAAAGAGTTGGTGGCGATTATCCATGCTAGACGGAGTCTGGGCATCGATGCGGTGAGATATTTGTAACAAAACGCTGCTGTGTATTATAGCTTTCTGCTGCTTTGTGGAACCAAACCAATGCTATTCGGACATAAATATGGTACATGCAACCAAGCGGAGGAGTCGCGGCTACTTTGCCTTTTTGCCCTTCTTGCCCTTGGTCGAAGTGGGAGCTCCGCTGGGTTTACCACCAAAGAGCTTCTGCTGCAGTTTCTCAAACTCTGTGTCGTCAATATCTGGCGGCGGAGGCACACCGCGTGACTTTTTCGGTGGCGGCGCGTCACCATCGTCCGCATCGGGATTAGCGCGCTTCTTCCCCTTGCGCGTCGACTTGGGTTCTGGCTCGGCGTACTTTGCAGCAAGACTGTCGAAGAAGTCGTCCGAGCGCTTCTGCTGCTTCTTGAGGATGAGGGCCTGCAGCGCCGAGACGTCGCCTTCGTCGTCGTCGGCCTGCTTTCCTTTACCCTTCCCCTTGCCTTTCTTGCGCTCAGACGCCTTTCCGCTTCCATAGAACTCGTCCCACACCCCGAGGTCCTTAGCCATTTGCTCCGCCTCCTTCGCCTCCTTTTCCCCTTGCTTCTTGCGAACGAGCTTGGCCTTCTCGTCCTTGATGCCTTTCTCCCAAGCATCCATTTTGGGGAGGTCGCCGTTCGCGACGAGCTCGGAGATGGTTACGATGAAACGCGGCTCATCGTCGAACGTTGAATGTGGGATGCTGTTCATTATCTCCTCGATGGAGCCGTTCGAGTCGAGGTACGCGGTCTTGAGGTCTTGGACCTCCTCGTCGGAGCCTACGCGCAGGACGAGGTCGGCTCGAGTCATCGTTGAAAGACGCGAAACGCACCCTGATACTCCTTCTTCATCTCATCCAGCTTTCCGCGCGTAACGCGTTCGAAGAGCTCTTCGAAGTACGCCTCCCACCCATCCTCGCCGGCACTCAACTCGAAGCCCTCGTCTGTCCTACCCGTGTCATCGTATCGCTTCCTCCGCTTCTCGTCGCTGAGTACAGCGTACGCGAACCCGACCTGCTGGAAGCGGGTGGCAGCCTCTGCTTTGCGTTCGTCGGATGCGTTGGCCTGCTTGTCGGGATGACAGGCAAGGGCGAGTTTGCGGTAGGCCTTCTTTATTGTATCAAGAGAGGCGTCGTTGGCTGTGTCGAGTACGGCGTATAGGTCAACGTCGTCCTGACCGGGGAAGAATTGGGATATCGGGTCGTTGTCTTCGTCCATCGTGGTCAGTGTCAAACAGCAATTTCGCGTGACGTCACGCGTTCCTATCGACGATTTCTACTCTGCTCCATTCTAGCCGCCCCTGCATTCTGCCCTACCTGTCTCATCTCGCTCTCATCCAAACCAGCTTCCGCCAGGATTTTTTTCGGCTTCCTTAAGCAACGGCAGATAAATATCTGCAGACCCATGAGCCCCATGCCAGAACAAGGGTTAACGTTGTGGCTTACTATATCTCTCTTGCGCGAGAGCAAAACCGTCCCGGCGGACTTGCTTGCCTTGCTGCCTTCCTCCTTTTACTGGCTGTCTCTCTTGCAATTCAGAAGACTCCAGCGCTTTCTGTGCCCAGTACGTCTCTACCCAATATTGAGCTATCGTGGCCCCACAGACAAAGGAACAGACTCGATCTCCCGTAGAACACCGCGAGCGTCTCGCCTGGTATTGGTGTGCTCATGGCGTCCTCTGGAGAACGCTCCGAGTCCTTTGCTACGCCCATAAAGGCAGTTGCTTGAGCTCGGAGGTCGGCCTATTGCGGGTAAATATACAACGGGGAACGCGGCATTGCGTACCTCGTCTGTCTCCGGTTCAGCCGGATCTTCGACAACAGCCCCTGGAAGCGCGTCGTCGTCTGAGCTCTCCCCGCTGCTGTCATCTCCTTCGCCCTCATCCCCGTCTCCATCGTCAGATCCCGAATCGTCTTCGCTACTCTCCTCATCCTCGTTCAGGATGACGATTTCGCTCTTCTTCAAACAGGTGTACTTTTCCAGTTTGTCGAGTTGGATGGAGTAAAAATCATCCATCGTGTATTCACGCTTGCCGCGTTCGTAGATGCCTCCATAACTGCGTGGATATTAAGCACACAGAAGAGTAGAGACCGCGACAACACAAACATGTATAGCGTGTTTCTGAGAACTGCGAGCATCGCATTAAAACGCGGTAGTGGCGTGGTCAGGATCGGGTCGTCTGGGTCGATTTCCTGTCTTTTGTGAAGATAATCCGTGACCTGTAAAGTAGCCGTACCTCTTCGTGCTCACTCGCCTCTTCGTCCTCATCTTTAACCACAGCTTTCTTTTTCTTTCCCTTGCCCTTCGGCCGCTTCAGCGTTAACGACACCCACCTCCCCTTACCCGCGATCTGATACCCATTCAGGTCGTTCCAGAAGGTACTTTCCAGCGTCTCCTCGTGCGTGTCTTCGTCGCTGACCCCGCCAAACATGATTCCCATTTGCTTTGCGGACCAGAGCGTCATCGTACTGCGCAACACATTGAGCGATTGATAATTCCTCCGAAATGGGAAGGAAACAACCATCCAGAACGCAATGCAGGCGCGTAAGCCGTCGAGGGCCGTTTCCTGCGCTCCCATTTGAGGACGACCGGGCTGTTCGACGGTTTATCGCTCGGTGCTAGCGACATGCTATCCCGCTCGTTAGATCTTTTTCGCAAACCGACGCGAGATCGAAGCAACTTCAAAAACCATGTATCCTCCAGCATGATGCCAACAGGACGCTTCCCCTTGGCATACTCCTTGCAATATCCGCCGTGGAGGAGAATCCCTTCGGGAGTTGAAATGAAGGAGAAGCCGCTGCGAGGGCTGTCTATTCCATGAGAGGAGCTAGGGCGACCAAAAAGTGCCTACGATGGTCGCAACTCCGTTTCTTTGAACTCTGCTTGCCGCCATTTATAGTCTTGCAAGTCGAATAACCATAGATCGTTCAGATATTTCGCTTCGTACACTCGGCTTATGTTCATTTCGCAGGCAAGGATCAACGCACTCATTGTGGAGCTTGAGGGCTCGAAAAATCCGCCAAAGAGCACGATAAAGTGTTTCCAAGTCGCCATTCGGTGCCCGGAGCGCGCTGAAGGCTTCACCTTAGTTTCTATGCGGTCCCACGAGTGTGTCTGGATGTCAAAGCACCAGAAGTCGCGATAATCTGTGATTATTGGATTACTTCGAGCAAGCCAAGCGAGAGAAATCTTGCGATGGAAACTATTTTGGTGAAGAGAGGAGAACTCTCCGCCTAATGGTGCAGGGTTAGTCAGTGTCCCATCGAGACTTGTCCTCATACCAAAGAGAAAGAGTTTTCCGCCGCCCGCAGGCGTCGACGCGACCGCATGCGCCGATCGAGGGCCAGGACATGTCTGGGCGACAAAGCGACGCCATTCATCCTTCTCTAAGCCGATGTGAGCGTCTAAAATACGCCTGGAAACAAAGGCAGCACCTGGAGAGTATCGGTACACGTCCGAGTAGAAGTATGCTCGGCCGTCTTCTGTAAAGAACTCGCCGCCGATTGACCAGAGATGGTTCCCTAGCGGGCATGGCGTCAGTGTCGCGTTTGCGCGACGCGAGGGAGGGCCGTCAGCGACTTCTTCTGTAACCTACATACGATAAGTCGTGTTCTGCTGGAGCGCCTACCGACCTTGTGTGCCTCTTCCCATTCGACACGGAGCTAGATACACTTGTAAGTGAGGAAAACCCAGTCGCGTCAAGTACTTTTTCGAGGATAGCTTCAAGATCCTGATCGTCGTCCGAGTCGGAATCAGGCTTTTGTTTCTTCTGCTTTCCAGCCTTCTTTTGGGTCGATTTTTGGGTCTTTTGGGCAACCTTTGTGGCTTTCTTAGCTGCCTTTGCAGCCTTGCCTGCTGCACCCGATTTCTTTTTGGGCATCCGAGATATGATCAAAGCGAGTTGCAAGAGGTTCAAATCACACAGCTACTTAGTAGCTTTCCACCCATTCGTTTACTACCCGCTCCACGATACGCCCATACTCATCCATCCCTTTCACCCATACTCCGAAAGCCACACACCCACAAAGCACCCCATACGCGCATCCTGCCGCGACCTGCGATATCGTATGTACTCCCAGCCACATCCGCGAAAGCATCACCAGCCCCGCCCATGGGACCGCAAACAACGGAAAACTACGCGCCGCAAGGGGCAAGGATGGGTGTAGCGGAAGGTACAGTGCCGCTAGTGTGATGTATGCACCGTAATAGGCGACGCTTGCGGAATGTGTCGAGGGCATGCTGGTCAAGCATGAGTTGCATGCATTAGTGCTCTGTTTCGACGCACCCGTAGGTCTTCTTGCCCAGTGTCGGTCGCGGTTGTCGGATTATCCTCTTCAGAACGTATTTCACGCTCAAGCTGGTCGCTAACGCGCCGCTAGCAAAGTACGCGATTCCGGCGGAACGCGTACAGAGGATCGCGAGCGCTGTTAGCCCAGTGACCGTGATATTTGTCTGGAATTATGAGCTATGGTTCCGCCTTCCCGTGAGCGCATCGACCTTGTCGAGAAAATACAACGATGCCGCCGACACGGTCATGGGCAAGATGAGATTGTGAGAACAGTGCATCAACATGGAATAAGTTACTGTAGATAGCAATTACCAAGTCCTCCTTCGCCTCCTGGTATAGTAAAGTGGGTGGGTAGGTTATACAAAGTGTGCGTCAGATGCAGAGTTCATGATAAAGCAACAGAAAGCAGCAACTATTCTATCGAGATTCTTGGGGCCAAAGCCGCGCCGCCGCTGTAGGATCCTTGCTGTGTGACATTCCCTGCAGAGTTTTCCTTCTGTGAGTACTGCGGTCTCGTCGGAACCTCTGAAACGAAATGTTAATTACCGCCGAAAAGCTCCATTTTTGTCGCCACTGGCGAGTATGACGACCCACCGTTGATCTTGCTAGCCTTCAACCCCCTGCCGAAATCCGCAAAGCATCGCAGCCCTACAGCGAACGTGGCGAACAGTAGCAGGAACGCCAGGATCGCTGTCAAGTGTCACAAAGGCGTCACACGTAAAGTAGCAGGACATACTGAAGACGGTGAGCGATGCACGAGCCGAGTCGTACAAGTAGCGGGTACTGGGCTCATAGATACGGACGAGCTTGAATACTAAAGCAAGATTAGATCCACTCGACGGAGTGTAGATTGCGCACAGACTGCGAATGTGTTAGAGAGGAATGCCTGGAGAATAGAGTAACGCACAGTAGCTCATAGCCGCCAACATCATGCCTAGGGAGATGGTCATGATCCTAAGAGAACGGTCAGATACAATTCCGGCGCGCTTGTAGATAGATACACACCACTTGATTTCTCGTTGCACAGCGACTCCGCAGAGCACTAGCAACACCAGAACAACCGGTATGGCGGCAATGGTCACACCGAATTCTGCAGTGTTCCTCACCAGGACGAGGATGAGGAGCTTTTGACCGAAATCTTAGCGCTCCATCGTGGGGAGCAAGAAACAAGATACCTGTATCGTTACGCCGATGAAGAAGGCAAAATCAAACTAGAAACCAGTTAGAGAGGTGAATGCTAGCCGGTCGCAAGTCGGTACTTTGAGCAAACAAAGCATGATCTGGTACCACTGGTACATCTCTGCAGGTAACATGAGCGCCGGACTCGCGAGAAGACGAAAAACAGCGTACTCTTCATCTTGGGGTTAGCTCCAACAACGTGGAAGATCGCCCAGCTATGGAAATGATTAGGAAAGTACTAGGCAGGCACCAAGAACGATCGATACCCGAATTCGGAGTACAGCTCCTTTATCCAGAACATGAGGATGAGCCAGGCGACGGCAATAATAATGGGAACGATGATGAGGAAGGGCTGGACGGAGTTCCACAAAGAACCGGGACCCGTACAATGCTGTGAATGAGTTGAATATAAGTACTCAGCTGAGCAGTTGAACGCGCACGGTTTTGTCCCAGGTCACAGCACACTCCTCGACCGTTTTGGTAACGAGAGAGGATTTGGTTTCTTCCACCTGGATAGCGGAAAAGACGATGAGGGTCATATGGAACACTGCCGCGAGTCAACACCGCCGAATATGCCCTGGGCAAGAAGGACCGACGTAGAATGCCCATAAGTTGGATGGTGTTCCTCAGCCGGAGAGCGTCGAACGCCATGAAGAGCTCGAAGATCCTTGGGAAGACCATGAGCGGGCAGTGAGCAGCGGATAGTGATCGGGACACACTCGGCGAGGGCGAAGAGAGCAAGGTAAAGAGGGACAGTCTGCAGCGATGAGCTCAGAAGGTAGAAACGACTGAGGCTCACTTTATACGCCGACTCGTTGAAGTTTACTTGTAGGTCCACCTAAATGAAGATCGTCGCTTGAGCACTTCGAGTGGTGCGAAGCGCACTTTTCGGAAAGTAACCGCAACCATAGCCAGCACTATAATGGCCTCTGTTGCGGAGTGAGCAGGGGGAGCGGATGGAGAGACTGGGACGAACGAAGAGTAACTGGAATCGAGTTGACGAGCTAAGGAGACAAGACAAGGCTGCAGGCTCACTAGTTGCAATAAAGGCCTGCAAGAGAGTTCAGAAGATGTTCTGGAGCGGTGGAAATGCAGATAGTACGCGTTGTGCCCGAGTTGCAAGTAGCTTCTCGACGGCCATGGCGGTTGAAAGCAAAGATGGAGCGCCCTGATCTCTCAATACGCCGTGGCTGACACCGTCAAGCCCGAGTTCAATCAAACGGCATTGCAAGTATCCTGTGTGCTACATTCACTTCCTCCTTCCACAATTCGTCTACCATCGCGTCCGTACTTTCACTCCGTGCCTCCGCCCTCGCAATTATGCTTCTACAAATCGCGCGTACATCCGCCTTCCATGCCGCTTCGTTCAAGCCAGAGATATTCTCGCGTGTTCCCCGCACCGTCCCTTCCCAGAGCCCCAAATCCGCCTCACTTGAGGCATGAACAAGTCGAAGGGCGGTAATCAGTCGGTAGGAGATCGCTGGTGACGCGTCAAGTTTCCAGTCTCTGTTGGGCGGTTAGTCGCGAGCTGGAGCGATCCAGAAGGAGGCCTTACCCCCAATAGCCTGCGTCCGTCAGGATTTGACGTTTCCTCGTTCCATCATCGCCCAAGAACAACGGCTCGACGAGGTCCTGTACATCTATCTCTGCTCGGGCGTCGTCTGCTGCAACGACGAAGCCGTATTCCACGTAGAGTGTACGATTGGAATGCGCGCCATAGGTCAAGAATAACTCCTCCCCACAATTGGTCCAGATGGGTGGCGAAAGCAAAGTAAGAGGATCTCCCAGCCGCGTTATCGGAGAGGTGTCCGCGCTTTCTGCGTTAGATATCCGCGGAGTCATTGCCGGTCCTTTTGGACGGTGATTGGCAAAGTCGAGAATGGGGCACATGGTAAGGTTGTCCGGGTCGGCACGCGTCCGCTTGATTCGGTGGTAGATACAACGCGTGTTCTGGTTGAGCCAGGCCCAAGGAAAGTTGAGTTCAAAGTCGAGGTCGGCGCCAGGCTTTTGCAAAAGAGTTTCGCGGTGGTTTTGCTGGGGGCGGAATGAGACGGCACCAGGTCGGAAGCTCGAGACGCACGACATATGCGCGCACGGCTTGAAGATCTTGCGTGTAACGATCTCGAAGTTCTTGGAGTGCGCTGGCCACCGAGGGTGGAAGTTCGGTTGTTGGAGGTCGAACGAGTGGATGCAAGTCAAACTCGACGGGGAGCGTGTCGATGTAGGGCCCAAAGAGCTCGTCTTGAGACGGGCCTTGCGTGGGACGGTAGAGTGATAGGTGGAGTGAGATGAGCTGGATGGCGGACAACCGGGATGGTTGAGGGTAGTGAGACGCGAGTGTGCGGGAATTGAGAAGAAACCGAGCAGGGATGGTGAATAGCGGAGTCGAAGGCGGGATGTGAGTGGTGGCCCGTATGATTCTGCCCGCCGATTGGGACTGGACGAGCTCGACGGGGAGATCGAGGTTGAGCCATTGTAGTACAGTCGAACCCCTCTCAATCCATACCCTTATAAACCCATAACCCTCTGTAACCCATAGGATTTTGCTTCCACCACCGTGGTTCCGGTTGTAAAACCCATAAACCCGCCAATACCCATAATCCATACAAATTTCCCGGCGAAACCCATAATTTTGATGTTTTGAGATGACTTTTTGTTAACTTTTGGCTTCGAAATGGCCATAAATGGTGGGGAAACAGCTGAAATTCAGTTCAAAAAGCCAGTGGCCGGCTGAAACAAGTTCCAACAACTTGGAACCCATACTCTCGAGGACCTTGATGGCATCACAACCGCCTGCTCCCCACCTAATCACCATGCCATCTTGCGTTTAGTTCTGTATCATACTCAACTGGTACTACCAAAATGGCAGTAACCTCCATAACACAGTGAATACGTAGTTCAAAATATATCACCTAGTCACTCAAATGAGGGATCAAATTATTTCCTTTTTTGGTCACCCTCCATCAACCCATAACCCTCCAAAACCCATACTTTTGGGCTTCCACCGAGGGCTATGGATTAAGAGGGGTTCGACTGTAGTTGAAAGCAAGCGGGAATCATGTCGTGACGTCCTCAGACCTTGGACGTCGACCAGCATGAGCGAAGCGCGTCAATACGGGGAACTGGCGACGCAGCTGGTCATGGAGTCGCGGCGGAGTACGCAGACGGACACTCTGCTCAAATACAACGATCCCCTCGTCCGTTCAATCATCCGCGAGCAGCGCGACCTCGAAAAAGCAGCAGACGCCCTCGTCCTCGCCACAGTCAACGCCCCTCCCCCACCGCAGCTCATGATAATACAGACAGCAATCGCCCGTAATAAGCGTTGTTTGCTCGCATACCACAACCATCGCGTCCAGTTCCTCTCCACCCTCTACTGGTCCCTCGGCGCGTCCCTCCCACCCCTCATCTCCGCCGAGACGACATCTATACGCGCCAAACTGTCTCCACATGAGGTCGACTACCTCCGATCCTACCACAACTCGGTCATGGACTTCCGCGGCGAGTTCTCCAAGGAGCTTGATATTACTGCGGGAATCGAGCAGCCTCCAAAGGACTTGCACGTCCTCGTACATGTCGTGCGAGACTGCGGGGTCATCCAGACCGAGTCGGGCACCATCGACTTCCGGCTTGGCCACCGGTTCATGGTTAGAAGATCGGACATTGAGCACCTCATCGTGCAAGGTTACTTGGAGGAGGTCTAAGCGCGTAAAGACGCGTCCTGTAGTTGTATCGCATGTATATTGTACTCGAAGACGCGAGGATCACGACACGGCCGTCCGCGCGTTCCGACTCTTGCTTCTAACCACGATATGGTCTTCAACGCTACTCGTCTATTAGGCAAAACTGTACTGGTAACAGGAGCATCCTCAGGCATCGGCAAGGCCACCGCGATCCTCTTCGCAAAGGTACATAGCCTAGCGCCCAAGCGCGCAATTTTGATTATACGACCCTCCTAGGCTGGATCCAACGTCCTGTTACTTGCACGTCGCGCCGACGCTCTTGAAACCGTCAAACGCGCCTGTGAAGAGGCCCACAAGGCTTCAGGTCTCAAAGAAGGCGGCCAATTCGCCGCGATCCCCTTGGACGTCTCCGACCGCGCAGCCATAAGCAAACTCTTCTCGCTCGTTCCGGAGCCCCTTCGCGCCGTCGATATCCTAGTCAACAATGCTGGCTACGTTATTGTACGCGTTTCATCTCAAGCTTGGGCTTCAACTCAAGTCGCTGCTGTAGGGCCGCGATCATGTAGGAAACATCGAAGACAAGGTCATCGACGGCATGTTCGCCACCAACGTCCTCGGCCTCATCGCAATGACCCAGCTCTTCGTCAATGGTTCATGCCTCTATTTCTCCTCTCCATTCGCTTATCGGAGCACAGACTTCAAGGCGCGCGGCGCAGCGGGTCATATTATCAACCTGGGGTCTGTCGCAGGACGTGAGCCATACGCAGGCGGGAGCGTCTACACCGCAACCAAATTTGCCGTCAACGCGTTCACTGCGTCCATGATGCGCGAACTCATAAACACGGTGAGTCTAATCCTCTTACTTGACGAGATCGGTCTATTAAACTCTCAAAAACAGCCCATCCGGGTCACAGAAATTCAGCCAGGTATGGTTGAAACCGAGTTCTCGCTTGTGCGGTTCAACGGCGACACGGATGCCGCGAAAGCCGTATATGCAGGCATGCAACCTCGTATGCATTCTACTTTGATCCCGCGCCTACTGCTGAGCACAAGATGCAGTTACTGGAGAAGACGTAGCAGAGGAAATCGTGTGGGCTGCTAGCCGGCCTCCTCACGTCAATATCGCGGAAACCCTGGTCTTCCCTGTCAACCAGGCAAGCGCCATAACCTTCTATCGCGCTCCTTCGTAGGTATAAAAACCGATGTACGTTCCACGCAGTAAACGAATGTAGCACCAGCCAACATATACACGCTACGTACTCGTCCAAACTCTAGCTCTTCTTCTTCGACTTGGAACGCGTCTTGATGGGCACAACCGGTTCCTCCTCGACCTCGTCGTTGTCGTAGACAAACTTCTTTATCACAACATGCTGCTCGACAAGTTTGTCAAGAGGAATAGCCGCTTGAGGATGATTTCCGAGAGCATCGAGTCGCAGCGCCTTCAAACAATCAACATTTCCAACATGCGGCACAACAATCGACTCACCTTGATGCGGGGCGGGAAGCAGCCCTTCAAAACTAGACCCTCCTGCGGGCGCACATATGGTCTCGGCTCGACCTCGTCAAGAAACACTGAGGTCGACAAGCCCCGATCCCACTTGACCCGCTTCTTCTCCTCCATCTCCTCGTCCCCACTCATGCTCTCAGACCATAGCCTCTTGCTGTTCAGCTTCGGTGTCTGGTAGTCCTCCTCGTCTCCCGGTCCCCGCGCATGCCTTCTCACTGGCGAACTATCCAGATCTGTCTCCTCATCCACGTCCATCCCATCCTCGTCGTTCATCTCATCGAACATCTCATCGCTCTTCCTTGCCCTCCGGGCCGCTCTCTCCTTCCTCTTCATGCCCCGCTCATCTGCCTCCTTCTGCGCGATCGTCCGCACCTTCATTCCCGGACTCTCTGGCCTATCACCTTCACGTTTAACCACCTCCGTCTCCAACTTTGCCACCAAATATTGCTGGTTCCTGTTCGTATTCGACGTCGTCAGCGCCTTCAGCGCCACAGCCGACATCCCCGCAAATGGTCCGCTGGTCGGGAAAATCGGGCCACTTGTAGCAGCAGTTCTGCGGCGCGGTGCAGGAGCTGGCGTCGCCGCAACTGTTCTCCGTGGTCTGGTCGTACGCCTCAGGGATTCTTCTGCAACTTCGGGAACTTCTGGCGGTGCCGGAGAAGGCGACGGAGACGGCGGCGGAAGCGTATCAGCTTCGGGAAGGGGAGACGGGGCTCTCAACGGCTCCGAGACGGGTACCGGTAGGCCAGGAGTGAGGTCTGTGAACAGTTCGGGCGACTTTGTTGCATCACGTGGCGGAGGATGCAACTCGACCATACGGAATTTTGTGGGCAGTCTTTTCACTGGACTGGCTGGTGCTTCGTCTTCCTGTGCTGGCTCTGGGCGCGATACCGTCATCTCAACCATTCTGAATGTGGTCACAGGAGGGCGTTTGACGGGACTAGGCGCCAGTGGGGGACTGATCTTCGGTGGCGGTGGCGCAACCTTTGTTGGGGGAACCTGGCGCAGAACGACGGGTCGCGTTTTTGTCTGAGGCGATGGTGGTCGTTTCCGTTTGAGGTTGCTGGGGCCAGCTTCTGCAGATTCTGAGCTCACTGTCCTTGGCATCGTGATGATTCTCGACTGTCGTCCACTCAGCTTCTCATACTCGAAAATCGCGACTGGACATACCGTTGTTGGTTTGCCGAGCGGCTCCGCTTTCTTGACCGGAAGCTTGGATACCTTTGGCACAGCAGCCTCGGCGGCTTTCGTGGGTGGACGAGCGTAGGGTTTCTGACCGACGCGAGGAATCCGGCTGGTAGGTTGCTTAAGAGTTGATCGTTGAACTTTGATAACGCTCGGTGCCGGCTCTAGCGGGGGAGGTTCCGATAACGTCGAGCTTGTGGTGCTGGCACTCGACATTGTGCTTCCAGACGGCACCAACGGGAACGGAAGTTTGCCTTTCTTGACCGGAGATGCAAGCGGCACCCGCCCAGGTGTATTGGAACCAACACCACGCGTCGCATTCGATGTGCTCGCGTTCCAAGGCGGTCGAGGTTCAACCGAGCCACCCCGTACTGGGGACCTTCCCCGCGGCGCGTTCCCTCTCTATCCGGAGACTTGCTTCGCATCGACCCTGCTCCTCTTTCCGGAGACTTGCTCCGCGTCGGGCTGCCGAACCGAATTCCTTGCCATTTCCCTTGACCTGGAGTGGGCTGCATTACATGGACGCGTCGCGCTGGGGAATCCTGCGGCGGAACATGGAAAACTGGTGTCGTCGAAGAAGGGCCTGCTTCGGCGTTGTTGGAAAGCATTTGAGCACCGCGTTGCGGCGATATTTGACCCTGCGCGACCGCTTCCTGCACGGGTATTCGTCGAGCAGGCGACTCATTGAGTTGCTCCGCGGTGGGTGCCTGCAGCTCGAACCGGTTGGGGGATCCTGCCCTGGGATGTCGTGCGGGGCTGGCACGGATGGGTGGTGTTGCGGGGGGTACTGGATTGGTGGAGAAGACGGAGAAAGAGTAGGGGCGTTGAGATTCGTCCTGATCTGCAAAAGGGACTGGGCCCAACGTTGGAACGAGTGTGGAGAGTAGATTGGCTGAGCCGGGGGATAAAGAACCCAGCTGGCGGTGGCCCATGAATACTCCATTTGTGGTCGTCGACTTTCTGTCCGCTTTCTTTCTCCGCTGCGCCTCATCGTCGGGGACGAGACCATTAGTATTCTCATTGACTCCGACATCCCTCTCCTTCCCCTTCCGTCGCGTCCTTGGTGAGGACCTCCCCGGAGACGCTTCATCGTCGCTCATGGGGAGGGGAACGAGATGTGGCGTCGTGCTTCGCCGAGGTCGCGTCGAGCGTCGAAGTGGCGTTCGTGGTCCGCTGCTATCCGACATCTGTACATCCGAGTCGTCCGGAAGCAAGAGCCCAGCAACAACCAGTTCTTCAGAGTCTGGTGCCGTATCTTCTGACTCCATGCCACCTGGGGAGGATGGTGCTGCAGGAGGCCCGGCATGCCCAGGACTCCAAGATCCAAGGAGTTCGTCTGCGGAAGGGGTTTCAGACACGGCTGGGGCGACCGAAGTGGACGCGTATGGAGGCTGCAGAAGCTCTGCCGACGAGTCGAAAGAGATGAGGTCTCCGTGTACACTGGCCGAAGGACCGAGGGGATTTGGGGCGAAGGGAGACGCTTGGCGCGAAAGGGGAGACTGGTTGAGATTGAAACCGAAGGGGAATGGGATTGTAGGGTGTCGTTGGGGCGTTGGAGGAGCCGAGTCTGGATCGTCGATGAATTCTGGGGGCGGAGAAGGGTTTGAATTTGCGCGGGAGATGCGGGAGGCCAGTGCGGACGATGGTTCTAAAGTTGAACCGTGAGCAGACGCGTTGTTTCTGAGCGGAGGGCGTACCGTCCTGCCAGGCATCGTTGTCTGGAGTTGCAGAGCGCGACCTGGAGAGCCCCTCGTGGAAATCGTGGATGGCAGCATCGTTGTTGGGGGCGGGCGACGACAGACGGGGTGAGCGTCGAAGCGGGGACGGGGAGTGGGGTACTGCCAGGTTGTGGTGCCTTTTCTCTGGGCTGGTTATGGGACCCCAGTAGACCATAGACTGGTCAGGGTCTCTGTCCATGAGTTGGCTTCAACCAGAAAGATTAATCGCAGGTCACATTGGTCACACTCTACCACTACTTGAGCATGTTCTTGAGCTGCAGCAAGGTCAGCAGCGCACTCCACCTCCTCGCTACCCTTACCTCGTTATTCTCTTTCAAAAGCGAATCAATCTGCACCCTCATCTGCTCCATAATCTCAAAGTCGCTTCCTGGGCTCGACAACCCAGCCGCCCCCATTCTGCGCCGCTTCTTGTCCAGAGGCGACCGTTCCACGCCATCCTCCTCCCGTGTACGCTTCCCCGTGCTTGGTGTTGCCGCAAGCTGCAACGCCTGCGTTTCTCCCTCGGCCTTCAATGCAACCAGCGCGTTCTCCAGTTTCCCGTCGATCACCCGCACTACCTCGTTCACAAACACGTCGAACACCTCCTCCCAGAGACCGCCCAACGCCTGTTTATAGTCAGCCATCGCACATTCAGCCTTGCTCAAGGATATACCTTGAAATTCTCGTCGACACGGTGTTTGCATTGTTCATGGCTAAGCGCAAGATCAGCTCCGCACCCTCCAAGTCTGCTACGAACCGCAGCATAATATCAGCAAGAGTTGGTGCAACAGACGTCGCTGCAGCTTGGGAGATCCGGGACAAAGCAGATGAAATTTCTGCCACCGCCCGCGTTCAGCGTCGTCTCTGTGGGCAATCGCATACGCTGACCGTTATACTTGGTGAGCTTCTCTCCAGCCTTTTCATGAGCGGCGGTGGAGGCGACAATTTCGTTGGAGAGACTGCGAACAAGTCAGGCACAAACACCAAACGCACGATACAGACTTTGCAAGACTACGGAACAACTCGACCAATCTTTCGGCGCGTTTATTTTCATCTGCTCCGCCCTCGTCCCGCTTTTGGTGCGGCGTAGGCGGAACACGCAGTTGGGTGCCCCATTTATTGGCCGAGACGGACGAGAGATCGTCTTTGGTATTAAACACGTCGGATTCGACTTTGACTTCATTCGGCTGCGAGCTGAGGTCGATTTTTTTGCATAGGTAGGACGAAGCGACGGACCTTGGAGCTGTCCGAGCTCGTCCGCGGGCGCGTGTACCTGCTGCTATACTGACGCGCTGGGCTCAAGCTCCTGGACCTGGCCCTTGACTGGTGCCTATCGCGGTCGCGATCTCTGTCGACGCGGGGGCGCACTTCCTCTTTGCGAGATATGAAGAGGTCCGATTGAGGCATCAATGGTCCCCTTCCATCCTTGGGCCGTTTAGGGTGGTTACCGTGGCTGGCTTTGAGGTCGCGGGTGTCGACGAACGGCGGCTTGCCCGGCCACTACGGGGTAAATTCGACCAAGAAGTCGACCTAGCTGCAGAAGCGACGCACCTGCGGGTCGTTTGGATGAACGAATCTGCACGCGTCGCCGTTGTTGCAGCCTGACCCGACCGGGCTCCCGTCTTCGGTATAGTACTATTTTGTTTGTCGGTGGGTAGAGTGGGGTATGAAATGAAGAGAACAGACGCGACATCGGTAGCGCTTGGACGGAGGTGGATTGGTAGTAGCCATTAATGCGGTTTAAAAGCTTAGAAGGTAGAGTCAAAAGGTAAGATGCGTGAACCAGGTAAGTAATCGAAGCGAATAACGACCCATCACATGCATCACATTTTCCTCCATTCGCGCCCATGAGCACTTTGGTGCTGTTTGGGTGCATAATCGCAATGGGCGTAATTCTCAGTAAATTCTCGCGTCGCAGCACAGCTACAATCCTCCACTTTGGTCCCCAACCAGCCACGCTCACTATTCGAAAAGATGGCACCGGTCTCGTTAACGCTTCCTTGAAGGACCTTGCTTCATCCTACATTCCGGCTCTATTCATACCCTTCAAACCTGTCTGGTGGCTACCCTCTGGGCATCTGCAAACCATCTACTGCGTGGTCGGCGACTTTAGCAAGGTCGACGTGTTGCAGTACAAGCGTCAGCTTTTGCGCCTTACCGACGGCGGTACCATGTATGATTCGCGTTTTCCGTGCTCTTTACGCGCTGAATCCCCTCAGTGGGCTAGATTTTTGCACCCGCAGACGATTCTCAAGTTCCGGAAGACACCCCGGTCATCGTTGTACTGCATGGGCTCACCGGAGGCGGGTATTGATGTTCTTGACCGCGCCATATTGAGACTTTATAGGCTCGTACGAATCCTACGTTCGTTCTATCCTAGTGCCCGCGACGTCTCCGGTATCGGAAGGTGGATTGGGCTATCGCGCCGTCGTCGTCAACTTCCGCGGATGTAAGGTCTCTCTACCACCGACGATACAGTCTCTCATAGAAATCTAGGCGCTGGCGTCGAGGTTACAAGTGCGCAACTGTACTCTGCCGGGTATACTGGCGATATTCGAACCGCTTTGGCTTATATCTCCAATCGCTATCCCCGAGCGCCGCTGCTCGGGATCGGGTTCAGTCTGGGGGCAAACGTGCTGACGCGGTACCTCGCGGAAGAAGGAGAGCAGAGTCGATTAAGCTCTGGCTGCGCACTAGCATGTGTAAGCTACGTCTTTCAGTTCATTCCTCGTCCAACGCGTTCCGACAGCCTTGGGATCTCGCGAAAAACAACGACGGGTTCGTGGTCAACGCGTTTTAACTGTGGTCATCTTCGTTAATAGCCCATCGTATCTAGGCTGCGCTTCAGCTTCCTCGGGCGCTTCTACTCGCGCGCCATGGCTGCAAACTTGACCAACCTTTTACGGAGGAATTTGGGTGGCCTCTCGGGTCATCCCACTCTCGCGCCGCACATCGACGCGGTCCTGCAGATGAAGAATGCGCTCCTCGATGAATTTGATGATAATTTTACGCGAGTTGCTGGTGGAGCGGCGCCAGATTTTCCTTTCCCGTCGGCGCAAGCTTGTTCGTCCATCCAGCCGGCCTCGTTTCGGCAGCTGCTGACCTCTGGTGCAGATTACAAGTGGGGTTCAAGCCACAATGTCGTGTCGCAAATTCGTGTTCCCTACCTCGCGATGAACGCCGCAGACGATCCGGTTGTAACCCGAGTACCTATGGATGGCGGAGGGAACGGGATGGTGATTATGGCGTTGACGCCTTCGGGCGGCCACCTTGGCTGGTTCCAAGCTGGCACAAAGACGCCGACGGTGCGGTGGATTACCAAACCTGTATTGGAGTGGATGTCTTTCGTTGGAAACACCGTCGTACATCCGCCGCGAGCGCCAGCGCGGGTGTACTTAGACGAGGACGGGTTCATGCGCGAAGAAGGCAGGGATGGCGGATACAAGGAAATCGAGGGCGGAGGCCTCATAGAAGCGAGTTCTTGGAAGGGCATTCCGCTCAAGCAAGGGCTTTGATACATTGTGTTGTAACGATACATAGAACTCAGTCACTGTCGCTGAACGTTAAACCTTCGTCCTCCTCTGGCTCGTCATTGCGCGTCGCGCGGTCATACTGCGATACGTCAACAGAGACCGTGCCCTCTTCCATCAAACTGTCCTCGTCCAAGTTCGTGTTCCGTTCGAAGAGTTGTCGACCTACAGAGATGATGAGGAGCATATTTTGAATGCAATGAGCAGACAGACCAGTAAGACGCGTCGTGGCGCGTCTAAACTCTTCGCGTTCCTTGGGCGTCAGTCCGCGCATCCTCTCCTCGTCGGCTATCTTCTTTGCTACGGCCTGCTCTTGGTCGAACTTGGTTTTCCATTCTCTAAACCGCTCAGGTGTGACTATCGTCCCGCGCGTTCGAGCCTCCTCGGCCTATTCTGTGTCAACGCAGATTCAAGCGAGAGATCGAGGAGTAGGGACCTCCATCGCCAATCGCTCCTTCTCCATCTCTGCCTTGCGTACCTTCTCCGCACGGTCCTTGACGAGGGATGCGAGGCGTTCGCGGAGATGCGAGACGAGTGTGAAGGTCATGGCGATTCCGATGTTTTCTTCGGCCTACAGAGGTCGATTACAGGAAGCGTTAGAGAACCACACGCACCACACCCTTGAGGTCATCGAGCAGTTGGGCAAGTTCGTCGTCGTCTAGCTCACCACCTTCCTCGACGGTATGTAGTGATAGATCTGGGATTGCATCTGGATAACTAGGTCCGTACTCGACTCGGAAGGTCACTTTTACTACATCGCAAATGAGCAGCGTGTAGAGTAGGGAGTAGAATGCATACTCGTCTCGGTGCCTTCGAGAGAGTTGTCTTCTTCGGGCTCACATTCGAGTTGGACGACAGTGTCGGATATTTCTGAAGGGTTGAATTGAGGGGGCGGACGCGTAGTAGGACGCACTTGTGAGCTCTGTGGGGTAGATGGACTCGAGTACCTGGAATGCACGCGTTATTGGGCGCTCAGAGACGCTGGAACGATGTTTACCTCGAATTCTTCGACGAGGCTCTCGGAAAGCGGCATCTTCGCACAATGTTTTCAGCTCCCGCCATGTCTCGCGCCAGTCGACGCGCCTTCTCCGCCTGTGCACAGGCACGCAATACCCCGTCCCAGTTCCCGACGGCGTACAGCGTCAGGCAGCCCGCCGCTCCCCGTCCCCCAACTGCCTACAGCAAGCTCGACTTCCAACCCTCGCGCCGAGCCAATCCCGTCGCATGGAACAACTCCCAAATCGGCATGGCCGCCATGACCTCCACAAAAACACCGGAGCAGAAGTGGGGAGAAGCGTCTGCGCAGGCGTTGAACAAGTTCCAAAACTTCAAAATCTCCGACGCGTATGCTGGTGCGTCCATGTTATTTGTTCCAATGTGCTCCCTGCCTACCTCTTGCAGGACGCAGAGTCTGGGTTATGGACGGCGACTTCAACTACGCCCTCGGCCGCCTCAATAGAATCCTCAGCACCAACCGCGTCAGGCCTACCCTCTTTGCCAGCCAGAGGCACGAGAAGAAGGGCGAGAGACTCCGACGTATCAAGAGCGAGCAATGGCGCAAGCATTTCGCGGCGGAAGTGCGTCCCCGTCCTCTGCGACCCGAATACACACATGTAACCCGCGGATTTAGGTCCGAAAGAAGGTACAGCTCGTCGCTGCAATCCGACGGAGGGGTGCATAGAAGCCGATCGTGTACACTTGACATGGACAACGCTGCCTCCGTTTTAATTTCGGCCAGCTTGCTTTCGACCTGCCGTGTCCACTACTGTCTGCTTGCGTCGTCTGCCTCTCCACCGTAATGGACTTCTCGGTCCTGTGGTCAACTCTGACGCTCCGCTACTCCGTGCCGCTCACGTATCGCGCTCCGCGACTCGTTGAACATGGCCTCATGGTAAACACGATGAAGGTATAAGCTCCGCACCGATAAAGACGATGAACCGTCCGCGAAGGACATCACAGCGCCGTTGGGCCGTGTCGTTCATTGCACCAATCGTCGGCCAAGGATCGCAACTCTATCGAGTTCGCTTTAGAACGGCATGTTCCGCTGCGCACGGTGAGCAGAACGCGGAGGCTGGCATGCAGCAGGAAGCCAATAAAATGCCCGAGAGCTGCCGTCTAGCATCCATCTCACACCCCATTCTGTCAGAACCCAAGCAAAATGTGCCACAACGTCCGTGCCTGGTCGCGCCGATCCTCGCAGCCTGTTCACACTCTCTCAGGTCATCGAGGGTCGCAGCCACATCTGCGGTTCGTCGCAGCAGGTCTACTTCTTTCCAGGGCTGATGTCCTCTCTCACAGGGCATTTTGTCTCTCTGGCAACCCATCGGGACGATTGCAAGCGTCTCTGAACTCTGTTGAGACTTCTGTTGAGCAGCTCTAGGCAAACGAGGAAATTGTTTGTTCAGCGCCTACCACAAGCACGTTGGTGCGTGGATGCGCGCTCTCCTACCATCTTTATCTGAGGCGCGAACTGTAGGACCGTGTAAATCTGCGAGTTGCAGCCGTCTTATGGGTTTGTTGGCTTTACTGTGGTATACGGCTCGCCCGACGTCTTTCCAGCTCCGCCGGTGTTATATCCCATTCGAACTAGCCCCACGCGCTGCCCACTCTGCGTCGCTAATCATAAATAATGCACTTCTCAGTACTGTTATAATCAAGTAGGAAATATCATGCGTGACGGCGTTGTTACTGTGGCGAGCCCTGCTTTCTTTTGTGCTCTGTTGGTGTTGGTATGGCTGGCCAAATTCCTCTTTTCCTCGTCGAAGCAGTCATCCTCTTCTGGGGTTTTGTTACCCAGGTACAATCCTCCCCGCCACCGGCTTCGCTTCTTACGGTGGTGTCCAGATTTTCTTTCGCGAGGTCCGACCCCGAGGAGCTTTCCACATCCCCAAGGATGGCCCAGTCATATTTGTGGTGGCCCCGCACCACAACCAGGTTCGTCGTTGCTCGCCGTTGCTTGCAGACGCGCAACTAAGTCCTTGAACCCAGTTTGTCGACCCGCTCCTCGTCTCGCTGAACGTATGGCGCGAAACTCGCCGAACGGTCCAGTGCGCCCAACCGATTCCTCCATATATCCCCTTCTCACCGCCCAAAAGGTTTCTCGCCGCAGCCAAAAGTATGGAGCGGAGGGCCGTCGGGTTCTTCATCCGTCTCCTCAACTCCATCCCGGTTGCACGCGCAGTCGACTCCGCCAAGAACGGAACGGGGCGCATCACACTCGCCGACGACCCGTGCCTCGTCCGCGGCTCCGGAACCAAGTTCCTCTCCCAGCTCAAACCGCGCATGCAAATCCTCATGTCCAAATCCCTTGGTTCGCTCTCCGCAGAAGTTGTCGAGGTCATCTCCGACACCGAGGTTCGCGTCAAGAAGGAGTTTGGCGGGCCAAAAGGGACGGCGAGGCTCCGAGAACGCGTCGCTGCAACGCAAAATGGTCTTGAGTTCAAGGTTGTCCCGTTCCTCGACCAGTCCGACATGTACCGCTCAGTCTACGAGGCGCTTTCGCGCGGCGGAAGTATCGGCATCTTCCCCGAAGGTAACTTTACCTCTGCCGTCGCGTTTTGCGCTTACCGGCTGCGCAGGTGGTAGTCATGATCGAACGGATCTACTACCGTTCAAGGCAGGCGTTTCAATAATGGCTCTCGGGGCGATGGCAAGCGACCCCAACTTACGCGTCAAGGTTTGAAATCTGCTTCCGCGGAGGATTAACTCTGAGTACACTTAGATCGTTCCTGTTGGCCTATCCTATTTCCATGCGCACCGATTCCGTTCCCGAGCCGTTGTCGAGTTTGGAAAAGCTATCGATGTCGGAGGAGCTCTCTGTCTTTCGACACTACATTCAACTCTCTTTTCAGGTCCCAGCAGAATACGTGGGCATGTTCCGCCAGGGTGGCATGCAGAAGCGCGAGGCCGTTTCTAAATTCCTCGATCTTGTATTCGACACTCTCAAAACTGTTACAATCCGAGCGCCTGATTACGATACACTTATGGTAGGTCGGCATGCAAACCGCCCGCCCCTGTTCATTCTCTTGCAGCTTATTCAAGCAGCCCGGCGGTTGTACAAGTCGCCTGCTCAAACTTTGTCGCTTGGCCAGAATGTGGAGCTGAATAGGCGTTTGCTGGAGGGCTACGAGCATTTCAAGGACGACCCACAAGTCCAAACTCTCCGCGAGAAAGTGCTAAGATATGGACGTCGTGTTCGCGATCTCGGCCTACGCGACCACCAGGTTTGTAATATTCCTCCGCGGATGGAAAGAAGCCAATCTTATGCCAGGTTCCTCGAGCCGCGAAAGCTAAATGGAAAATATTCGGCCTTTTAGCGTATCGTCTGTGCCTCCTACTCGTGTGGACGGTGTTTGCGCTACCTGGAACCCTTGCGAATGCCCCAGTATTTATACTTGCTTCGTTCATTTCGCGGAAAAAGGCCAAAGGTATTGCTCTACAGCTTTGAAACACTACAAGCTAATCTCTCTCCTTGCTTAGAGGCTCTCGCGGCGTCAACCGTTAAGATTTTTGCTCGCGATGTGCTCGCAACATGGAAAATCCTCATCGCTCTCGCGGTCGTACCCATTTTGAACATCTTCTACGCGTCACTTGCCACCCTCATCGTCATCCGGGCAGAGGCTCCACTCAAGTACAAGCTCGTCACGCCTTTTGCGGTTCTCTTTGGGGTTCCTGTTATGAGTCTGGCTGCGCTCAAATTTGGCGAAGCGGGGCGCGATGTTCTGTTCTCCCTCCGACCGCTTGTAGTTGCTCTTTTGCCGGGCCAACAACAGGTGCTAGAGGATCTCAAGCGCGAGCGTATGGATTTGGCGAACGAAGTCGTTGCGCTGATTACCAATCTCGGACCCCAGCTTTATGAGGACTTTGACCAGGTTCGCGCGTCGTTTTGATCTTGCTGTTCGGTATCTGATCAAAACTTAGTGGCGCATTTTGCCGCCGACTGCGAGCGCGCCGCCAGCTGCGAGCGGACGTCCGGGTGTCTGGAGGCGAAAGAGCTCAACCGGAAGCGACGCGTTGAATCATCCCATGGAAACGCTCGACGAATTCCTCTTCGGTTGGTCGCGCAGTTCTAGCCGTGGTACCAGCGCTTGGGGCGGCACCAGCTCGACAGACGCGAGTCGCATTGGCACGCCCAACGAGTCAGAAGACGAGGACGCCGGCGACTACGAGAACGTGCTCGGGTTGCTGCCGACGCCGGGAGAGAACAAGCCGCGCAGTCGACAGAGTTCGTATGCCGACTTGCAGCGGTTGCGGATGAACATGTCGTCTACGAGCCTAGCGAGTGCTGGGAGCTCGCCAACAGACAGCATAATTCGGAGGGAACGAAAAGCAAGTCTATCCGATGCGGTTCCGGTCCAGCGAATCGAGCAAATTGACCGGTCGGAGCATTTTGACGAGGCAACGCAGGGCTTGAACGACGAAATCCAGATGAGGAGACGCAAGGTGGCGTGAGCACCAACGATTCAGACCAAATGTACTGTACACTCCGTAGCCTTAGTTTGTTATATCTCCTGTAAGAACCTCCACACCCGTGTCCGGTGTTCTGTGCGCTAGTTCAGAAGGTGGGTGCGCGGACAAAGAGTAGGCACTTACAATAAAGTCTCCTCGAACTTTCCTGTGAGGACCTCCACACCCGTTTCCGTTATTCTGTGCCATATTTGAGATGGTGGATGCGCGGACAAAGAGTAGACACTTACAATAAAGTCTCCTCGAACTGGGCCGAACGCTTTCCGTCGAGCGTCGTCGCGGTCCAGTTGTCTGCCCAGTGGGTTTCGCCCCAGTTCGAGCCAAGGTTGATCATCTGTGTGGATGATGAACAAAAGAATTGTCGTAGGCGCAACAACGGACCGGCTCGATTGTGAAAATCATGCCAGCCTTCATCACTCCGACTGCCTTGTTCTGTACTCGGTGGTCAAAAATGGGTATCGATACGAGGCGTTACCATACCTTGGCATAGTGTGGAATGTTGGGAACGGTGTGGAAGAGCTGGTTAATGCCATGGCCGGTATAGGTCCGCACCGACGAACAGCCGTTCGCTCGGGCGATGGGTTCACTGCGAAATTGTTGGCAAAAACGCGTCTGAAAAGAAGATTGGAGACGCGCATTATCTTGCCTATATCCCGAATGAGCGCGCCGGGTTTGCAGATCGCAATGGCCTTGTCGAGGCATTCGCGGGAGGTCGCGATGAGCTTGGCGGACTCTTCGTCGATCTCGCCGACCGGATACGTGCCGTTCACGTCGCCGTGGAAGCCTATGCTGTGAGTTGGCAAATGCAAAAGACGCGAAAATAAGCGCGCACCGTCGTAAAACACGCTGATATCTGACCAGGCGGTTAGCTTGGCTGGAAAAAGCGCGACGCGAGCGGACCTAGGTTGATTATGTCTCCCTCCTGCAGCTTGCGCTGGTCGGGGATGCCGTGACAGATGACCTCGTTGACGGAGGTGCAGACCGATTTCGGGAAGTTGCGGTAGTTGAGCGGCGACGGGTAGGCATTGCGCTCAATTGTCGCGTTGTGCACAATCTCGTCAATCTCGTCGGTGGTGATGCCCGGCCGGACGGCCGCAGCAGCAATATCGAGGATCTCGCGGGACATCTAGCGGCGGAGGTAAACATCGGAAGCAAGTGGCGGTGGGCGCACGAACCCGGCAGACAGTCCGCATTTTCTCGATTTCCTCCGGGGTGTGAATCTTCACAACCTGTGCGGACGCGTGGCGTTCGGAACGGGGGACACCTGGACATAATTGAGTACTTGTGTATCGAGCGGCAAGACCGACGCACCATCGTCGAAGTAGTCCGGTAGCGGGATGTGGTCCGGAACCTTGCGTCTAGGAGAAAGCGGGTAGGCTGGGCGGAGGGAGCCCGTGTAGTTGAAGCTGGGGAACGGATTGTACGTTCCATCTAGCGTCGGATGTCGGTAAACGCGTTTGTGAGCGCGAGCGGAACGCGTACCAGAATTAACGCCGTTGGTGAGGTTATGCTTTCTCTTGTGATCTTTCTGCAAGAGGTTCAACGCCGAGAGCAGAGGCGGAGGTCAGTAGCGCACCCCTGGACAACGATGAGCTGTGGATCGGGAGAGACGTGGAGGACATACAGCCAGCTTTGAAGCAGTCTTGTTCACAGAAGAAGGACTTGAGGCCGAGCCTAGAAGGAGTCGGACAGAGTGAGGTATATGGTGTAGAGGGCGTACTTGTTGCAGGTGGGGCATTCGAGCTTGGACGGAGGATTCCCGTTCAGACAGTGGTCGTTCTGACAGAGTTGCATTGCGGATCAATTGAGCAATTCGAGTAGCAAGTTGGTCGGTAACTATATGTAAGTAGAGTAGGCCAGTTAATACGGGTCGTAGGAGAGCGGGTGGTAGATACAGGTGGATGCAGTGGTTAAATTATGTGCGTGAAGGTCAAGGATGCAAAAAAAGGACGAAGAAAAATGCGGACAGAGATTATAAAACGCGCGTACGATAGTTGCCTCGTGGCCTTGGTGTTTTGCTTTCTCTCCACGACCGTCACCACCGGTCAACGACGATACGGGAGGACCTCCAGTTTGAACGCCTTCTGCGTGTCGCTGCATGCTTTCCGAAGGGCGCTACATCCCAAGTCAGCCACGTCCACTCTCCATACGGGAACAAGGAATTCACCGGAAATGGGCTGTTCCGAATATCTCAACCAGCATCTGCTCGTTCGCGTTTATCCAGGACACGGGAGGCAGCCCGCGGATGGTCCGAGTCAGCCCCTGCGGAAGGTGCTCCTCAAAGACGACGGTTACGACGCCCGTGCTGGACTCAAGGTTAGGCTCGTCCCGACATCAAACGGCCAGTCAACGTACAGCAGGCATTGAATGAGACAGAGGAGGTCGTTAATGGGCGGACTAGGATGGTTAGCGCGCGTGAGCGGAGGACCGAAAGTACGCACCATATTTTTCTTACGCTCTCGAAGATATCACTGTGGAAGACCATCTGCCATTGAACGCGACGCTCAGGGCTGAAGAACGATGTTAGCTGCTGGGGCAGCACCAGCTTGAGGTTCGGTCCTTGAGGAGAATATGGATTGGAGTTGCTGGGCTGGGATTTCGACGCGTACCTGCGGGGAGTCCGACGGAGGAGCGCCATATGGATGAAGTTTCGAGACAGAAGAGCATTCTGGGGTCGGGCATTGGGCTCTCGACCCAGCGGTGGTTGTGAATGAGGTTGTTCTTGAGGGCGAGCAGCCAGCGGTGTGCGCGGGCGTATGTTACACCGAGCGCGTCTGCAGTTGTGAGGGGGATGTGGGTGCGCTGAGCCCACTCGTCCATAGTCCTGACATCGGGAGAACTGGAAGGAGGTCAGGGACGGCGTTGTAGGATGTGGAGGACGTGCAAGACGACCTCTGCGCGCGCCGGTTTGGCTTGCATGTGAGGGATTAAAGAGAGCGACTTTTCGGTCGCGCTAGTTTGGTCAGAAACTTATATTCGACGCGTTAACGTGAACGACCCATCACCTCTGCCCTCCGTTATTCGCCAGAACGCCGCCTTCTTCTGCCATCCATACCTTAATTCCCTGTCCTACGCCGCTGTCTATCCTAGCGGGTCCGCTCATCGTCCGCCATCCCAGCCGCACTAAGTCTCGGCCAAGTTTTTTTTTCGACTTGCGTACTTACCTCCACGGGCATACGACCCTACCAATAATATAAACATTACAACCGGTTGTCAACGCGGCAAACCTGAAACGGAGCCACAACCGTGTCCCCATTTGAAAACTCCGTTGTGGTGGTCAGCCGAAGCACCCCGCGTCCACACCTTGATGGACGCGCCCACAAATCCTTCTTTTCTTTCTACTGCGCGCGTCCACGTCCAACGACGCGTCATTTTCTACGCGCGGGAGGTAAACTCAAACTAGGGTGTGGTCGGGAGCAGATTATATAACGGATCATGACTCGAAACAGGCTTGAACCGGACAGTGACCATGGACCTCATCGCAACATACCGCCAAAAGCTACAGGACTCGCAAGCTAGTGTCGAGTCCACCTGGTAATCCTCTTTGTCTAATCCAATTCAAGATCTCTCCTCCGCTGGCTGCGATCTTGGCCCTCACTGAGCTGTGCGCAAAGAGCTCTGGTACGACGCGTCTTGGCCGCAGTTTCCTCCAGTCACGTTCAAGTAAGCCGGTACGATGGCCCAGCTATCTCAGCAGCTCGACGAAGGCGCGGAAATTCTCAAGAAGGGCGTCTCCAACTCGATTAGTCTCACCGCAGGCTGCGAACTGTTCATCGCTTTCGTCACCTACTTTCCTCACGGCGACTATGCGACCGTGCGCGTTCCCGCTTCTTCTATCTTCTTTAACTTTATTTCTGAAAAGAACTTCTCCGATTTAAAAATGGAGCTTGTAAAACAAGGCGAAACCTACGTGCGCCAGGTCCGTGATCGCGTCCGATATCGCGTTCCTTCCAAGACGCCTCGCTGCAGGCACTCACCTACCGACAACGCATAGCCAATCTGGCTGTAGACTTCATCAAGGATGACGCCGTGGTACGTCTGTTACGCAACGCTTTGACTGCGCCCTCATCGGCTGCTCCAGATCCTCACCCATTCATACTCGCGAGTCGTAATGGAAACCCTTTTACTTGCGCACCGAAGAAACAAGCGCGTCTCGGGCCCGTCCTTCTCTTGCTGCAATGTGGCCCTCGCTAATCAACTTCGCAGTCTATGTTACAGAGGCGCGACCTCGAGGTCTGGGGCTCAAGACGGCCGAGGAGCTCGCGGCTGCGGGAATTCCCTGTACCGTGGTTCTGGACTCGGCCGTTTCCTACATCATGGAGAAGGTGGATTTTGTGCTGGTTGGATCGGAAGCGGTCGTGGAGAGCGGTGGTCTCATCAACGCCATTGGCTCCCTCAACATCGCGATTATTGCAAAAGCAGCCAACAAGCCATTCTACGCTCTTGCGGAAAGGTACGTCTTCTTTTAATCTCTGGCAGTGTCTCGAACGCGATCCAAACACCTGTTCTTCTCAGCTATAAATTCCATCGCTTGTTTCCGTTGTCGCAAGATGATCTGCCCAGTCATAATCCTCGGATATTATCTTTCTCATCGCCTATCGAGCGGCGGCAAGGAGCGGAGAAGCCCTCGTCTTCCGCCTACTCCGATATCCGGCCCACAAGCCAGGAAAGCATCGCCGAAAACAATCCAGATGTCGACTACACAAGGTCAAGAAGTTCTTCTACCCCGTAGCTCTCACCTTGAACTGTTTTCCCCAGGCCGGATCTCATATCTCTTGTGTTTTCAGAACTTGGAAGCTTGACCCCGTCGGGCTAGTACCTTTTATGTTCGGGGCCTCGGATTAAAGTCGCTGACTGGGTTCAACAGGAGTCTCGCAGTACCTGGTCGGAATGTTCGCGGTGTAGACGCGTGGACATGCGATCGGCGTTGTTCTTTTTATTCCTCTAGACGATTGCTTGGAGCCAGTAGCTGATTGGAATGTACGTCGGTGACCCATCAATCCCTAGCGCCAGAAGAAAATCGGTGGACCGCGGGCTGAGGCAGCAACGCGCTTGAGCGGACAAAGGAAGACACAGATCGCGGGTCATATGGTCAAGCCATCCACGCTAAGCAGCTAAATGAGATGGGAGGAAAAAAAAGCATCCGCGAAGGTGGATGAAAAGGCACACGACGGACGACGGGACGAAATGTTTGCGTTTTTGGTTCCGCGGGGGCACGAATTCTGATGTGTCAGGCTTGGAGCCAACCACCTGGGACAATCGCGATTAAAAAGAGAAGCACGACTGGGCTCGAGGAGTTGCACGGGCGGAGGCTTTGGGATCACCACTTTTCATAGAGATATCGTGCAACGCTGCACTATAAATCGCGGAGCCGGAACGCGTCTTCTTCTTGCAATCCCTCTCTGCTGCGATGTGCCGCTGGCGACAGTACGTTCCTCTGTCCACTGTTTTCGTTGCTGAAAAGCGGACAGAGTCCAATATCATTACACGGCTTGTCCACACTTTGTTGAGCTGGTAGACTTTAGGCTTTTGATGTGTATTGTGGCGCTCAGCCTTTGAATAGCCCGACGAAGAGGTATATTTTCTGACTTGTTGAACGCGCTTGCTCAAAGACGCCACAGATAAAATGCGATAGCACCAAATGCAAGTTTAGCCCGAACCACCCCAGGGACTGCACTGGGCCCAACTGCAGACGAAGTGCGTCTATTTCTCATTGCGCGTTTACGACGCGACGATCGATACGTTACTGCAGCGTGTTGGCAATAGTGAGCTGCTTCAGACGCGCGACAATCCCTCAGCTGACATGCGACGCGTAGCCGGCAGTTCCCCGAGCAGTATAGTGGGGAATTTTTGGATCCGTGTGGGTGAAATTGACGCGAGTTGCAGATCGAACCTTTCAGGGCAAGTGTGCACGTTGTAATGGGCAGGCAAGATGAGGGTTGTACATTGTCGATTATCGATGAGGAACGGTCCGGACGATGAGGAAGGGTCCAAGCAGGTTGCGCATCACTGTCAGTTGTACACAATGAACCACCACCAGTGGTCCTTCCCTCTCACTGCACTCAACGCCACGCCCACAAACCGGTCTCTCCACAGAGAGCTCTACGACCGCGCCAGAGGCATAGAATTTCTCTTCCGTCTCGGATCCTCCCTTTTACTGTCCGTCTTCCCCACCCACACGAACACCTAATCACAAGCCCCGGACAGACCCACGTCTGCAATCCTCACCGCAGCGGCCTGGTTCCATCGATTCTACATGCGTTTTTCCATGGAGGATTATCACCGCCAGGTCCGTGGCCTCTTCTTTACCCGGTCGTTCTTCTCCGAACCCTTGCTTGGCACAGGACGTAGCTGCATCGTGCATCTTTCTCGCAACCAAGACAGAAGAATGCGCAAGAAAACTCCGCGATGTAGCTCGTGTCTGCCAGGCAAAGATTCACGGGCAAGAGGCAAAAATCGACGCAAAGGACATCGAGATATGTCAGGCCCAGATCCTCCTCACAGAGGAGGCCCTGCTCGAGGCCCTCTGCTTTGACTACGTCGTCGAAAGTCCACACTGCAAACTCGTCGACCTCTTTGACGCACACGACGTCGACCTTCTCGTCCAGGAGTGTGCCTGGAGCTTTGCTCACGACTCGTGCGTCTGTTCCCTTCTGTCCAGCCCACCTCATGGTATCGCAGCTTCCGCACGACCCTCTGCATCCACTACCCGGCCCACATAATCGCAACAGCGTGTTACGTTCTCGCACAACGCGCTGTCGACGGTCCCAACTCCATGTCGTTAGATGCCCGTATAGCTTCATCCGCATCCCGCGCATCCCTTCCGACACCTCCCACCCACAAATTGCCCTCTCCAGACCCTTCTCGCTTCGCCATTGAACATTTCTCGTTTACCGACGCGCAGTTGGTCTCCGTCGCGGGTAATTCCGTCCATGCTACTCCAAATCGCGCCGCTGACACTCCCGCAGAGTGCCTCAGCATCCTTCTCGAGTTCTACCGCGCCCAAGAGGCGAAGGATCACCCTCACTTGTCGTACGCCGTTAACGTCTGTCCTAAATGCGATCTATAAACGCCGACTAACAATGACATGCCAGGTTGCTCCGCCTGCTAACACACCTCCCCGCTCAAGACTCTACATTCCCCGCGCTGAAGTTGAGGCTTCTGAAGCAGCAGCACCCGCCCCGCCGCCAAACCCACTAGACGACTTTGCGTCGGGACGAACGCCAAACTCGTCACACGGTGGACGTACACCCGCAGCTGCTAGCCAAGTCGAGAGTTGAGCTGCTACACAAGCCAATCCCCGTCGTACTCCATCGTCTGCCGGAATGCTTCCGGCGGGGGCGACGGTGGCGGATTGTCCACCAGCGGAGGCGGTACGCCGTTCGAATCGACCCTGTTCTGCATCCATTCCTGCACCATCTGCGCCAACGGACGTTCCTCTTCATCAAGGCCCGGCAGCCCATTGTCGGAAAAGACGGGCGACATGGACCGAGCGCGTGCAGACGATCCGGCATCTAGTGTATTTAGACGAGACTGTATCTCATAGACCAATGTACGGACCTTGGCTTTTACCGTTCCAGTTCGACTCGGACGCCGCTGGAGTTGCGTAGTTAGCGTAATGCGGCGGAGGGATGAAGATCGGTCCCAGGGACACTGGTTCGGGGACCTACATGGAGCAGAAATCAACAACACGAACCCTCACAGAATAGAGAGACCGAGCGCCGCTTCAACGCTACCTGCCGAAAACAGATCGTAGACGGTGCACGGCGTCTCGGTCGGGACGAAGAGTGGTTCGGCACCGACCTGTGGGATGCGTTTCCAGCCTTTGAGTCGCATGGCGGATGCGACCCAAAACGAGAGCCATTCAATGATAGTTGGGCTGTACGAGTTGAAGTCGTAGACGTCCGTGACGAACGCGGATGTCCAACCTGCGCGGTTATGAGGCGAAAGAGGCGGGATGGCTTGAGATGACCGACCAGCAGAGAATACGCCGAATACCCATTGGTTATACGAAGTCAAGACGAACCACGGGGTGTTGTTCGAGACGCAGGTGTCCCATAACTACCATGTTGGTCAAGAAACGCAGAACGCCGATGAAGTACCTTGGCCCATAACCGTTCCTTGCTCTCCAGGTCCGTTGGGTACGCGTTTCCCGCTGCCACATACGGAGGAAACTGAATCGACGCCGTCAGACAAAGAAACATAAGAAACCAGATGTAGTCTAACCGATCGTGTTTTCGAAAATTCTTGAATGTCTGCCTCTGAAAGAATCCATGGCGGCTGGAACGCCACCACAACGGATTTCTTCCCAATCTCAGCGGCGCTCGGATGGCCCTGCATATCGTCCACAAGCCCATCCTCGTCGGCGGCTCGCGTCGTCCACATAAAGTACTGGAAGATTTTTGCATCGATTTCGTCATCGTCTTTGAGGTCGAACGACCAGCTGCGCGTTTCGGGGTACAGAAGGTGGATGGTACGTTGCACAGTCATGAGAGGGAGGTTGTCGATCCAGGGCGCGAGCCGTTGGATGTTGGTCGGGCGCCGCTCGTCGCGTAGCGGAATATTGTACACAGGCGGACAGGGAATGGTGAGCTTTTCGCCAGTCGCAGAGTCAAAATCCTCGACTCCGAGAGATGTTTGGGGAACGTGGGTGTCAACCCCTTGCTATGGATGAGCTCCAGAGAGCGAGGCGCCTGGAAACAAGGACGCACATTTCATAACGACCTCTGGCATCGATATATTCTGGAATGGGTAGATACTCTCCAGCCTTCGCCAGGCTTGTGGGCGGACAGTAAGGTGGTTAAGATGGCTTTTGTGGCCTGGCGGCGGCATTTTCGGTGCGGCTGCGTCGTTGCGCATGGGAGGCAATGCAGCTTCGCGCAGGTAGCCTCGGAGGTTATCGGTACCACGGGAGGTCATTGCGGTTGTAAGCAAGCAAGCAGCGAAGTGACACGACCATTTAAGCGCGTCGCAGAACAAGAAGGGCAGACAATTGGGAACAAGGGCGGTCGCTTGCCATCAAACGCGTCGGGAGCAGAAGGCTAAAATACATGAATGGTACAAGTTCGTACAGTCTACGAGCTACTGGGACGTCCGTGGTGCAGACCCGTTACTCGTTCGGTACTGGAATAAATTGTGCAACCGAGACAATTTGTCTTGGTTTGCACTTTCGCTCCGTGCTCGTGTCGGTGAACGCGGTTGTGCGATCTCAGACGCTGTCGCAGATGGCGACTCTGGCCGTGTATTAGATTCCAACTCTGCGTGTTGTTGCATTCAGCAACCCTCACCCCGAACAGAAAGGAAACCACGTACTCGAGAGGGTATCTGCAATAGTTGTTTGTCGCTCCTGGTCCTCCGCCGCCCGACTTGCTAACGCACGCGTAATGTACTTGCGGAATGCGGCACCGGTAGAGTCTAGAAGCTTCTCCACCTTTGGCCGCTTGTTGGGATACGCCTTGAGGAAGTGATGCAGCTCCGTGATTCCTTCCTTGTGCAACGCTCCGGTCGTTTCGCTCGAAATATGCCCTATAATCACCAATAACTGCGCATCCGGGTCTGGCTCCTCCGCATGCTGTGTCGGCACAACGCCATTCTCCGCCGCAGCATGGCTGGAAGCGCTCGTCCGTCGACTCGGTGACGAATGTCGTTGGGATGTCGTCTCTTGCGGCGACATGGGTCGACTCGATGCTGGTGATATCGTCTGCGCCCCGTACGTGTCAACAGACCCGCCATTCTGCCGACCGACAGGCGCATCTCCCGCTGCCCGCGCTGCTGAATTGAGGATCCGGTAGACGTATGGATAGACGATCGTTGCGGACGGGTCGTCGAAAGACGCCGAAAGCAGGTCGTAAACATCGTCGCCGTAGAACGCTGTGGTGGGGTGCTTCAGCAGTCTCTCCGACCAAATGAAATGCGACTTACCAACAACATGTTGGATAATGACCTTGATTGTTCGCAACGGCATGTCTCCGCAAGGAACCTTGTTCGTTGCACGAGCGCGCCACTCATTTGGCGGGACTGACTGCAAAAAGTGCTCGATCGCGGGAAATAGCTCGACGGGATCGAGTCGCTCCTCAGCTAAATCTTGTGGGATATTCCGCGCCAGCTTCCACACGCATTTGAGTACCAGTTCCGCAACCTTGGACTCTTTCGAGTCTGGAGGTGTGCCGTTGGCTGGGAACGGCTTAACGATCTGCAAGAGTAGCGAGAATAAGGCCCTATGATGGCGTTAATACTTGTCAAGTTGCCGAAACGCCGAATAACTCACCGGAATATTGACATTCGCCGGCCAGTCGAAAATAGTCGCAGAATGATCATGTTGATGAACCGCGAGAGATCCTTGACCTTCTTCACCGCACTGTCATCCGTTTCCAGAAGCCGAAGCGTCAACTCCTCCAACAACGAGGTCAGAATATCGACCGTGAGGGATTCAGCGAGGAAGGGATGATCGCAGAACGTGTTGAGCGTCTGTATCAAATGCTTCGCGAGCCGGAAGTTTTCGTCCGGAATAAGATCGTCAGGTCGCTCGAACACGTGCGCCATTTGAAGGGTAACCGTCTCAATCAAACCCTCCGTATGTTCCGCCAACTCTTGGTACTGCGGGGACGAGGGACCAGCCTCGGGCCCGACGGACAGGATCTTTTGAATCTTCTTCAGCGCGTCCACACTCCTCGACGCGTCGCTGCTGAGGATGCTAGAGATCGTGATGGTGATCGCGTCTGAGCCTTCAGGCAGCGGTTCTTCCATGTCCTCATCGGGTTCTGGTTGTGATACCGGCGGTGGTGAAGGTGCTCGTGGCTCGTGAGCGGGCGCCATCTTTGGTCGGGGTAGTCCTAAGCGCGAGGGAAGCATACTCTTGGGCCGAGCAATGCCAGAGGTTGCGGCAGTTGGCGATGAAGGGACGGCAAGGCCGCGAGAGGGTCGAACGGGAGAAGTTGATCTCGGAAGGTGGGAGGGACCAGGAGATGCTGCGCGAGATGATCGAATGCCTGCGGGGCTGGCAGGCCGAGGAAGACCACCAATGCGGGAGTTGGTTGCTGGAGATGCAGGACGCGGCAGACCGGCAGCAAGACGTGATACCTGTGCGGGTGGGGCAGCAACTTCTGAACCGGGACCTTGGACACGGCGAAGGCGTTCCTCAAGCTGTGTCTTGTCTTTGGGAGGCAGGGGTCCAACCAAAGTCCATACTTTCTCTCCAACGAGCGAGTAGCCCTCGCTGACGTGGTGTATTAGTTACTTGGGATCAGAAAGCGTCGTAGGAAACTTACCCCAAGACGGAAAGTGCGGATTTTCGAACCGATGAATCCTTGTCTGATATCATACTGCCAATGATGGGGAACGCTTTAGAGGGCTCGCAAGCGCTCATGCCCGACTTTTTGAGGATGCCAGCAAGCTCATCCAGCGCGCCCTGACGCGTCTTCGCGACTTTTGACTTTAAACCATAGTCCAAAAGAAGCTGGAAGATCCGGCTGTACGCGTAGACTTTGGGCAAGTCTTGAACGATTTGCTGCACTCGAACTCGGACCGGTTCACGAGCATCTCCGAGCTGTAAGACGTGAGCACCAACTCGACGGCGTCCAAGGAGAAACGCGCCTTGTAGATGATTGTAGGTACAAAACAAAGCGCCTCGTTGTCCGTCAGCTGGTAATTGACTGCTCTAAGGAAAGCCAAAACAGCCTCAACGACCTCTAAACACTTGGATACAAGGTTTGGCTGAGGCTCATGGAGTTTCATCGACGCGTACTTGACGGCAAGGTCGAAGTTGGCGAGACATACAGCCTCGACAGCGGCGTCACCCTGTGCACTCATGTAAAGTTCGGCGACGGTCGATAGCCCGGAAATGTGATCGTTGACGGCGTTGTGGTCGTGGCTGAAGAGTTGCGCGACAACATCCTTGGAAGCGTGGGGCTCCATCTGAGTTTGAAGCGCCTCCGCGAGATCTTTGCGCGTCGGGCCAGCCTCGTTGACCCATTTCGTCACGTCCTTGCCGCATCGTCCTTTTCTCGCATCGGGGTTGGTGCCAGAAAAAGCGAGGGAAAGGGAAGGAGGCGGCGTCGATGAGGCGGACGTCTTCGCTGATGAAGCAGCTCCGGGCCGGCGCAGGCCAGGCGCGGCAAGCTTGCTCGAACGCGGAGGAAGCTCAACGGGAGTCTCTGACCTAGATTCGGGTCGACTCGACCCCTGCGGAAGTTTGCGACGAACTCCTGCGAGCTTGCTGGCAGGAGCCTTCGTTGACGCGACGGGAGGCGACTCAGGAGGAGGGGAAATAGAGCCACGGGGGACGGCGACCGGTGCGGGTTTGGCGGCAGCGGGTTTGGCAGCAGGAGCAGGGGCGACTGCCGGTGCAGAGCCACGGGCTGCTTGGATGAGTGGGACGGCCGTATTTCGCGACGCGGGTTTGAGAGAGTTAGTTTGGTGCATAACGTGGTCGAAACCGGCGGAGGCGATGAGTGTTGGTAGAATAGCTTGAGCACCTTTGCGAACGTCTGCGTTACGATCGTCGAGGGACCCAACCACCGACGCAGTCCAGCCCGAAATGTCCAATGCCGGACCAGGTTCGTGTTCCTTGAACCAATCGGCCATCCAATGCAACAATGTGCCTTTCTGCAGAGGGTTTGTCGTTTCGAGGGCTGTTTGGAACCCAGAGACCATCGACTCCAGCCCTTCGCATGCCGACGCGATTGCCATCAGCGTTTGCAGTGCTGCGGCTCGGATAGGCGCCTTCTGGTCGGCTAACACGGACGCAACTGGCTGAGCAAACAAACGACTGTGTTTTTCGAAAGGCTTGCCCATGCCGGTGGCAATACGAGCGACGATATCGAGTGCGAGATTTTGAACAGCTTTGTTGGTGTCCGTGACTCTTGCCTTCAATACCTGCCCGATCTCGCCTGCGTGATTATTAGCATTGGAAGGGAAGAGAGAAACAAATGTACCCATGGTTGGCTTGAGTCGTTTGTTGCTCCCTTGATCCAGAATTGCCTGTAGCCCTTCAAGCGCTTCCTTCTTTGTCTTCCACGATTCGCTCTTTGCGTCTGCGAGAATCGTAGTGCCCTTCATAAGTCCATCAATTTCGACCCGTGGGAACAAATCATCCAGCGGATCACCGCCGGCAGCCGGGCCGGCTGAACCCGACACCGAGGTCGATATGGTTGCGAGGTCTGCCGAGGTTTTGCAAGGTTCGGGCGCCGACTGTCCCTCGACCTTGTCAAATTCAGACGTTATCGTGTTTAGCAGCTGCGGATTTAGATCCTCCAAGAAGTCCTTGATGCCTAAACATCTCCTTCAACCAAGACTGTCAATAAGCACAAATAAGGACGAACTCGAGCCAGCAAACAGCTTGACCGTAACGAGCGTCTTGGTCGCATTCGTTCGCACGGCGGCATTGGAATTTTGCAACGCCATCTTCAGGAAGTCGATCAAACTTCGCAAAGCAAGACCTGCAACTCCAAAGTCGACCAACGCGCTGTTCACCCACGTCAACGCGTCGGCGAGCACCTTTGGCGCCTTCTGCTTCCCAAGCGGTTCGTACGCTATTCGCATGAGCATGTTGCTGAGCTACGTCGGCGACACGCACCTTGGTTCAGGACAAACTGCAAAGAAGTCTTCTCGGCAAAAGCCATCAACGTCTCCCCAGCCGGTTTCTTGAGCTTGAGATCGCCAAGCTTGTCGCAGAGGTGCGGAATAGCAAGCGCTGCGCAGGACCGCCCGAACAATGGACACTTTTCCGCTAGCAGTGCACAGATTCCATAGATTTTTGCGGAAACCTATTATTCGTCAGCAATGAATCAAGCCAAAGAACAAGACCAAACCTGGAAGTTGCTGTCTGTCCAGCCCTTCTTGCCCAACGCCCGCACGATAACCTCCGCATCGACCTCGTCAATGCAGCCCTCGATCCAGCTCGTCATCTCCTCCAGCGCCGTTAGTCGTGTCTTCCATTTAGTGTCAGCCAGGTCTGTCAGTATGTTGGCCGGAATTGTGTCCGCAGCGAGGGCGTCTGCGTCTTCCGGTGTATGTCGGTATTTGAACGTGTCAAGACCACCAGCAGAAGGGGCGGTTGCGGCCTTCGAAGCCTTGCCGGCTGCTGATGGAGGCACCTTCTTGGGTGCAGCCGCTGCGGGAGGCGCGGTCGGTTTCTTGACCTGCGCAAAGAAAGAAAAGTCTGAGTCATCAATTGGAGTTTCAACGATTGCAACGTACTGGAGGTTTCGCGGCAGGAGGTTTCGCGACGGGCTTCTTGGGCGCTTCCTCTTCCATTGCAGCGGGCTTGGGGGGAGGAGCGGCTTTCTTCTTGGGGGCAGCAGCGGGAGGAGGCGCCGCAGCTTTGGGAGGCGCGCCTGCGCCGAGCTTGGTCTTGACGAACGCTTTCTCGAACGCCTCCTTGACCTTTGCCTTGCGAACATCGGCCATACCGTCCAAGACTGGGTTCAAGGGCCGCTCGCCGACCATCTTCATCAACGTACCGAGACAGTTCGCTGCCTCGTTACGGGCACCTTCGAAACCGTCCTCGAGCAAAGAGGCTAATGTCTCCGCGAGCGATTTGATTTGCCCTTGCTGGATTGGAGAAGTGGCAGTCGCGAGACATCGTCCAAGGAATTTGAGTGTTCCTTCCTTGACTTGGGGATTCTTTGACCCAAGCGCGGGGAAGAGGTCCGGAATGATATCCGCCAGCGTTGTCTGCCAGAGAATCAGTCGGGAGAACTCTACAATCAAAAGAGTAAATGCACCGTTGAAAATACCGCGTCAAGCGCGCCACCGATCGCGTCGGTGACGGTAGCCTTCCGCTCCTTCAAGCGCTCCAACATTGGTCCGACGACAATTTCGCGGTAACGTGCAAAGGAACCCCGCATGGCTTTTGCTAGTGCCTCCAAACAGGCGGCAGCAGTCATTACGCAGTTCACGTTGGCGTCGCTCTGGATGCGAACTGCCAGCGACTTGCAAACGTCTCCGAGCTCGGGCCCGTCCTTAATCCGCGGCGTCGTATTGAGGAGGGCAAGAAGCTCATCCAACACTTCCTTCCTCTCCTTCCACTTGGACGAAGTGAGCATCGTTTGGAGGGAGGACGGGAGCTTAATGTCCACTGGCTCCGTGAACGCGAGAGGATCGAGTTCAGCTCGACGATAGTCAGGATCGACTCGGAGCTGCGATATTTCTAGTGACGCACCAGGTTCCTCTTCTTGGGCCTCTTCAGCAGCTTCGCCAGCATCACCCGCCGCAGCGACTTCGCGTGCATGCGCCCGTGTTAACCGCTCGGGCTTGAGAGTTCCCTTTCCTGTCCCGCCCGCCTCCATCGATTCGAATGCCTCCTTGAGTTCCTTGACTTGTACGGGCTTCAAATCGGCAAGCCATGGCTCGATGGCTGGTCCGAGGTACTGGTAGAGGACGTGTGCGAGTGCAGTTCCTTCGGCGCGAACGGTCTTGTCGCTGTGTCCGAAAATCTTAGGAAGAGATTTGAGGATCGGAGGTGGCGGAGTAGTTTGGATGCCAAACAGGCTAAGCGGACGATCAGCAATGCGAGCACGGCGAGGGCCAGACGGCGCACCGAACGATCTCCTTCAATGCCAGAACAGTTCCTGCGACGGCCTTTGGTTGCTTCGCTGCCAGACCAGGAAGGATGTCGGTCTCAAGGGACGAAGTCAGTTGCGTGAAAACAGACGAATAATGGGACGTACCACAACAGCAGCGCCTCCATTATCTACCTCAACATACTGGAGGACAAGTTCTATGGCCTGCGTCTTGGTGCCTGCTCGTGTCGACCCAAAACACTTATCAACCAACGCGGGGACGACTGCATCGCGAGTCCTGGCGGCGGTTTCTCCTGCATACTTGACGAGTGCTACGAGGCACTCGACACCCTTCTCCTGTGCCACCGCGTTTGAGTCTGTCGCGATCTTCTTGAGGAGGTCGGAGTTGTTGATATACGGTCTGAACGCGGGGTCATCGTCGGAGGCAGTGGCCTCGAAGACCTTCACGAGAGATTCGTATGCGCTGACGCGGGCCTTCCAGTTCTTATGCGCGAGTCGGTCGGCGATGCTGAGAGAGGAGAAGTCTTCCTCGACGGGCACCCCGTCCATCGACACGGTTCGCAGACGCGACGGTGTTGACAAGGTCGTGAATTGCGTGACCTGATGTATTCCCCGAATGTTCTACAGCCCCGGCGCTGCTAATATCGACCCTACGTGCCGGACCACGGAGAGAACTTGCCCGAACTCTTCCCCACTTCCCTCAAACTCATCTCTAATTTTCTCTGTCTCAAAATGTCGCCGCCCCGCCGCCTCGCTATCCGCTCTCCTTCCCAGATTCTCATACACCACCGCGAGATAATACTGCACGTCCATGACTGCCTCATGCATTGAAAGCGTTTTGTAGTCGGCCTCCGCCATCTCCAGATAGCGAACCGCTTTTTTCGAGCCCTCCTTGGCTACATCAGCGTCGACAACAGAAAGCGTCAACCAACAGACCTGGACCTTCCTCCGATACGATAATACATCGTGCAAGGATAAAGCATGCGAGTCCGCGCTGCTCCAGGTCATTCCCTGCAATGATCTGTTTGGAATCGCTCAGCAAACGAACCTAAATGCAAACCAGCAACACAGACCTGGGGCATGATCTCTTCCAGAATCTTTCGCGAACGCTTCGTCATGCCATACTCGAGTCCAACGTCCGCGAGCAAGGTAATTCCCGTGCGATACGGATTAAGACGGCCGAGGAACTCTGAGTGCCATAATGACGTTAATAGGCCATCCATCGAGCTCGCAGCTTGGTCGCAATGCTATTGCCCCAAATCAACAATCTTCAGTGACTTGGAGAACGAACTGACCCGTAGCTGGATTGTTTCCCATAATGGCTCGTTGATTTTAGAGAGCTTGAACCCCAACGCATTAAGCGAGTACATCCGAGGTTTGAAATCTCCCGCCGGACGCCGATTCATGAGCACTTCGCGAAACACGCGTTCCTGCCCTCTGCAAACTTATTGGTAATGATGGAGCGGTAGACAACTCGAAATACCGTCTTGAAGCCCATAGAGCGAGAATGTGCCAAATCTCGTGCGCCCACTGGCCATATTCGATTATGGAGAGTCGACTCCAGACCGCCGGGTTGAGCAATGCGCAAAGACTCTTTTCATAATTGCCTTGTCGTGCTTCCTACGACATTCAATCGAGGACAGCCAACCAAACGAGCGCGTACCCGGTAGGCTTGATTCAAAATGACTGTAATACGATTGTTGTCGCGTCCTCCAACCTCAGTGAAAGCGATAACCAAGTTTTCCTCGATTGCAGCAAGACGATCACAACCTTGAACTAGTAAGGGACTTGTCCTGTTTTGTAGCAACGGAAGCGTACCTGCTGCACTCCATACGACGGACTGGACAGTGTGTTGAGCCCATTGCTCGGTTTCTGCGGGTGCAACGGGTTGGGTGTCATTCCAATGATCGTACAAGCCGACAGCTTGGAAGATCTTTTCGAAAGAGGCGCTCAATGGTTGACCCTCCAAGCGGCTTCAGCATCATATAGTCGACGAGCAGAAAAGCGGCCCACATTCTCTTCATCCATGAGCTTGCTAACGTCGAACAAGATTTCCAAGGGATGAATGTCGGCCTCTATCTGCAGCAAGCCGGGTCTGCGCCGTTCAAGGGTGGGCGGAAGACGCTGCGTCATTCTAAACAGCACTGAACGTGGCACAGATCTTGGAACGCGTCTCCTCACGCTATACAATGGGCAAGAGTGATCTTGTCGTTACTTGCTCGCGCCGCACCGATGGCTTCCGAAAGCAGCTGCAAACATCAGCCAAAAAACTGCGTAATCTGCGGAAGCCCTCACTTTGCGGGCAGCGGTATACTCTTCTCGCATATAGTGCATTCTCACCAAGTTGAGGAGTGCATGCTGACGGAAGCCACTGAGCGATGATGAGTTGAGTGAATGAGGAACCGAACACATGTGAGCCTACGAATCGTTGTTTTGATGAAAGTGCTGCTCGAAATATTGTCGCAGATTCTCTACGGCGTTGTGTTCTGCACCAGCTGCAAACGCCTGCTCCCATCTACGATGGTTAGTTGTCTGTACGGTATACCATCGCGAAAACATGCTTGGCATAAGGTTCGGGCTGCGCCGAAAGGGTCTTGTCCGCAACGGTTCGATAGATGTGCGAATCGCCTGTCGCAGTTAAGGGACGTGTAGGCGCACGAGTGGTGCATACTGCTTAGGCCGTCCCTGCCGGTCGGGAACTCGTGGTCCTCGACAGGAAGGCCAAGGAACCACGCGTCGTACTCCTTCAAGAGCTTTCCGACACCGTTGAAGGACAGCTTGAGGAAGCTGACGAAACAGCGGCGACAAAAGAAGCCAAAGACGGAGCGACGGTGCTGTGGCGAGATGTGAGCGAGTCCCAGAGCGGCGCAGGAAACAGCAGCACCAAGATAGAGTTGGAACTGGGATCCTTCAAGCCGATTAGAGCGTGCATAGATCTCAAACGCGCACCCATACATCCTCGTTCTCTCCCTTCTCCACAAACAGAGATGGCAGACCTAAACAGGTCAAATTCGGGTTCGCATTTCCGATCTGTAGCATACCCGCAAAGAAGTTGGTGAGCTGCTCAATGGAGCGGAGACCATCGCGCTGTCAGAGTTGAAATATTGCGTGCGGGTATTGCGACGCGGATCGTACGCATGCTTGGAAGGCCGTGATGAGCTCTGCTGCGACTGGATCCTCTGCTCTTGGTGCAGCTTGCAGGTCTTGGAGTATCTCGGTGTAGGAACGAGGGGACGCGACCTGGTTGCATTTAGCACGTCCCCCACGGACGAAACGGCGCATGCCTCGGAAACCTCAATCAACAGCAGTCGGAGAAGGTGAAGCAGGAACTGGGGCGGTAGCTTTCCATCGTATTCCCTGAATGTCAGGATGAATACGGTGAGCAGCCCGACGTGTCGAGCTTGGAGTGTGAAATCGGAAGCGACGGGCTCGACGCGGGCCTCGGACGCGTTCATGGCAGAGTCGACACCGTCACGCCCGTCAAACTTTTGGCTGCAGATCTCATGGGCAAACGCGGACCTTCCTCCTCATCTAACCCCGCGCCTTCCAAACGACGGAAACTCGCTCCCCCGCAAAAGTCCAAATCCAAAACAAAGGACAAAGGCAAAGAAAAAGCTTCGGAGCGCACAAGCATCCCAATCCCCACCGCCGGAGACAGCGAGGTCGAACTGTCTGACCAGGACCTCGAATTCCTTGACGAGTATGGATCTACGACGTTTTTGACAAACCTGGACCAGTCCGGCATTGCTCGGTGCGCTCTGCAATCTTACAACACGGCCCCGAACTCAAACGTTATGCAGGAGCAAAAAAGAGACAGAACGGCTACATCGGCTGAACAAACCCATTCGGGGAGCACCCAGCGTGGATTCTCTGCCTTCCATAGACTCGCATGACGAGGACGAAGACGAATGGAGCTCCGACTTGCCTTCCGACGCCGAAGGATCGGCTGCAGACTCGGACACAGATTCGGACGCAGAAATGCCCTACGAGGCGGTTCCGCGGCGAAAACCGTTATGGGACCAGCCAGTCGCAAAGGAAATTCACCGACTACCAATCAAACTTGCCGATGGACGCATACAAAAAACTGGCGTCAAACTACAACTATTGTCGGAAAGCGAAGGCACGGACGACGAGGAAGAGTCTGTTGAGCAGGAGGTTACGGATGACGGCCCGCGCGAGGATGTCGCGACCGGTGCGCGATTCGGTCGTCCAGCGGTGGTCGATGTCATTGCGAACAAGTCGCGAGCGGCGCGCATACAGGGCGCCAAGGATCAAATCGCGAGTATCTGCCAGGACATTATGGCCGACCCCGAGGGCAGCGTACGCTTGGTTCGCGTCCGATAGTAGTGCGAAATTGACTCCGCCGCAGCTTGGGCTATTGCGACGCCTCCACACTTTCTCGCTCCCCGAAATCTCAACTCCGACACATCCTGAACCTGTACCGAATGATATCGTTGTCCGCAAGCTCGCGATCATGTCGCAGCTCGCCGTTTTCAAGGATATCATTCCTGGCTATCGCGTTCGAGAGCTAACCGAGAAGGAGAAGGCAGAGAAAGTGAGCCAGATGGTCGCGCGAACGCGAGACTGGGAGCAAGGTCTTGTTAACGTGTATCAAACGTACCTCCGCGCGTTGGAAAGAGAGCTGAAAGGTCTTTTCCATGTTCGCCTGAAATTCCTTTGTCTAACTGTGAGCGTAGCGCGTAGCGACTTGGCCGACTTGAGCCTTTCGGCAATGTGCACTCTGTTGACCGAATTGACGCATTTCAACTTCCGCGTTAACATTATGAGCTGCATCGTGGCTCGGTTGAGCAAGAAATCTTGGGACAAGGTGCGTTTGTGTTTCGCAAACACTATTTTTCGTGCCAACACCAGTTCAGTCGTCAGATCTATGCCTCGATACGCTCGTCAAAGTGTTCCACAAGGACCTCACAGGAACCGCGTCGCTCGAGGTCGTGCGTCTGCTAAACCGGATGATCAAAGAAAAGCGTTTCAACGTCCATCCAAACGTCTTGTCGTGCTTGCTCCATCTCCGACTCAAGACCGAGCTTGGTGTTCGCGCGTCCGAGTCGCACGCAGACAAGCCAGACGACCATCCCAAACGCGGTTCAGCGAGCAAGGACGCGGCCCGACGAGCCAAGGGGAAATCCACAGCCCAGCCACATCTCAGCAAAAAGGCTCGCAAGGCTTTCAAGGAGAAAAAAGAGATCGATCGAGAGTTTCGTGAAGCGGAGGCCGAAGTGGACAAGGAGGAACGCGCTATTACGGTACGAAAATTTTCACAACTTCCCAACATCGCGGCCGCTTGACGTTTCTCTGAATGCAGCACACGGAAACGCTCAAACTTCTCTTCGTGTTGTACTTCAGAATCATCAAGAACACGTCCCCGACGCCATTACTTCCCGCTGCCCTGCAAGGCATCTCCAAATATGCCCATCTCGTCAACGTCGACTTTTTCAAGGACCTACTCAAAGTCCTGAAGGAGTTGGTTGTCCGGCAATTTGACGAGGACGATGATCATGTCCAACACCGGCTTCAATGCATTGTGACGGCATTTGAGCTGTTGTCGGGACAGGGTGTGTCGCCGGCGTTTCACATTCCGTCGCAACAACCAAGTGACGAAATTTTTTTAGGCGAAGCGCTCAACATCGATCTAACCGACTTTATCGCGCATCTATACGCGCTGATATTGCCGTTAAGCCTCGCGGACCTCGATGCAGGGCTGGCAGACATGTTATTTCGGGCGCTCGAACTCGTGTTTTCTCCGCGTACGACCGGTGGGGCGCCGACATGGCGCGGAGCCGCCTTCTCCAAGCGGTTACTCACGGCGGCGTTGCACTGGTCGCCATCGAGCGCCCTGCGGGTTCTCAAGTTTGTGCAAGGGCTCTTGGCGCGCGATGCGCGACTGATGTCGCTGCTCTCGACGGAGGCGCGCGCACTCGATGGGACGTATCGCCCCGATGTCGATGACCCACAGCTGTGCAACGCGCTCGGGACGTGTTTCTGGGAGCTTGTAGCGCTGGAACAGCACTGGAACTCTCGGGTTCGCGAGGAGGCGGCCAAATTAGCAAACTTTGAGTAGACGTGTAAAATTTATGGGCGCGATCGACTGACGACCGGCCCCGGAGGGTAACACATGATTAAGGTTCGACGTGTCGATGAAAAGGAAAATCTCCGTTGCCAAAAAAAAATCCAAAGGGAGACACACTACGCTACAAACTATCTACACTTTACAGTCCAGCTCCCGCAGGCGCGACGAGCGCGAAATGGCTTTACAATACTATACGATACACTTAGGGAACAAGATGGATGTGAACGAAGTGGGGGTGTTGGCGGGGGATTAGACGATATATACCAATAGGATAGGTAGAAAGACCGAGACTAGATGGGATTAAGGGCGGCGGAGAGCGACGAGCTGGTCGTTGGAGGGATGTACGACGTGTAATAGTACATTTGTGCTGTCTGCGGCTGCTGTTGCTGCTGTTGGTGTTGAACCGGTGCTGGAGCGGCAGATGCGCGAGCTTCTGAGCTGCCTGCGTATTTTTGGAAGGAGACAAACTCCACGGACGGCATGGAATGTGCGCGACGGTCGAGATCGTAGACGACAAACAGTAAGACTGCATCGTCAACGACGACCTGCTGGGTGATCGTGGTTTGAGTGGTAGGGTCACACCAATGCGCTCGGGTAAGCGTCGATTCAGGAAGCTCCGCCAGAACGGTCCCGAGATCGATGTTGCTCGCGTGTAGCGGGCCCGCCTCGGCTTGGGGAGCGCATTGACCGGCCGGATCGTAAACACGAGTAAAGACTTTGGCATGCTCCGACCAAATGGCAGCAAGACGGACGCTTGCAAAGAATCCGTGCATAGTCTGTGGTGCGCGAGGATCGTCCGCTGCGGGGACAGAAAGACGAAGACGGAGCGTGAGCGGATGTGTCCGTGAAGGGAGGGCGGCCGGAGCAACGAGTTTGTCGAGATTGACAATGAAGGGCGTCATTCCTTCGGCCAAAAGAGTGAAAGTAACCGCGCGGTTTGGAAAGCGGAGTGGCGTGCTAGTTTTCTGGTGCGCTACGTAAGGATACGGCGCAACGAGCTGGGCAAGTGACTGAGGTGGGGAGTCGACGATGTCTGGGATAGAGGAGAGGGGGGCTCGTTGGGGAATAGGATAGTCCGGGGAATGCCGGGCTGGTGGACTCTCCGGGGGAGGGAGGAAACTCGTGGAGCTGGTCGGGTGGAGAGTTGGAGGCGGAGGAGACGTCGTCGTCGATTGTGAGAAGCTGGTGGTCCTCGACCTTGACTGAGTCCTGAAAAAGCTCGTCCGCGCCCGCGACGAGATTGTACTCTGCGGACGATGATCAACGAACGATCCATTCCGCGGACGCAATTCAGGGACGGACCTGGCTCCCCTTTCAACATATTGCGGAGTACTTGAATATGAGATGCGACCTGTATTGCTTGTGAGTAATGTGAATAGAGAGACTAGAGTGAACGGACCTGTTTCTTTGTGCGCTGGATGTTCTGCGAGGCGAGGTAATCGACGAGATATTGGTTCCGATACCGCGAGCGTCCGCGGCCAGAGTAGGTAGCCCAGGGCGACTCCCAATACTCGCGAAGCCCTTGGTAGCCGAGTGAGTCGAGGGACAGAGCGGGCGAGAAAAAAATACCCTGAAGGAAGATCTCCTCGACGTTCTCTGGCCAGACAGCACCCCCCGAACCGTCGCGCAACAGCTTCCTATGCTTGCGGAGAGGTGTAATTGACTTGAAAATAGCTTGGGTGTCCGCTATAGGCTGTGGGGGGTTCATTGGAGGGGGTTGTGGTGGACGAGCGGAGGAAGATGAGGGCAGTCGTGGGACGGCAATCCGAGACCCGACCTTTAATAGAGTCACGGACCCAGAGCTGTCGCGCTTGCCGGTACCACTCTCTCGGTTACCCCCAAGCGGCAGTACTGAACCACCCTTGCGGGACCCTACTTGAGATATAGGCAACGCACCACACACAGACCGCCATGGACTTGACCCGCCGCTGGCTAGCAGACAACGTCGCCCCCTACCCCGCAAACGACACCGTATACGCTCACATCGACGCCCTCCTCACCCGCTACACCTCCCTCCGCCCAAAGGCAGATGTCTATACCTACGACGACGGACGCACCCAGCTGCTGCTCTGTATTCACGGTCTACTCCCAATAACATACAGAGCAGCAAGCTACAATATCCCAATCGCAATCTGGGTCCCTAGAGATTATCCTCGAGAGCCACCCCTTCCTTATGTCGTGCCGACCTCGGATATGCTTGTTAAACCGGGCCCACATCTCGATGTCAGCGGTCGTTCCAGTATCGATTACGTCCAGCATTGGGCTCGCAAAAGCGAGGGCTGCGAGCTCACAACACTCGTCGATGCCCTCCAAGCAGAGTTCTGTCGTGCACCACCCGTGTACGCGAAACCGGCCACTCCCGCTGTCCCACCAAGGCCGCAACCCCAGATTAACCCCATTGTTCAACAACTCCCTTCCGGTCCACCGCCGGTCCCACCACGGCCCGATTCGGGTCCACCCCAGTATCGTCCTGCCCCGGCGTATCAGGCACCCTTCGTTCCGCGGCCTTTGTCCCAGCAACCCTACCCTCCCGCTTCTCCAAATCCGGCCACGATCGCACAACAATACCCACAACATTACCACACACCCCCTCCGGCGCCCCCACCTCCGCCCGCCCCAAACCTACTGGACGAAGAGCCCGGCCCATCGGTCCTAACACCCGCCCCGTCCGACGCACCGCCCCCGCCCCGTCCACCAAACCCGGAGCTTGTCCGATTACACGCAACTCTCCACTCCAAGCTCACCGCCGAGCTCGCGTCCCTCCAACACGCGCTCGCGATCGATGCTGAACGCCTACGCGCCCACCAGGCCGATCTACTCGCAGGCGAACCTGCGATTCGGGACGAGATGGCGCGTCTCGAGGCCGTGCGGGATGTTTGTCGGACGGCTGCTGGTCGGATGCGAAACACCGTTGAAACCGCGGAACGCAATGTCGCAGACCTGCGCGCGAAGAACGAGCCAGAGGTAGACGAGCTAGTATGCTCGACGACTATTGTGCATAACCAGTGAGTTTCGTTCGTTTCGGTTTCTCGGTCCGTCCTAAACTTGGTCTCCTAGGCTCATCAACCTGGTTGCGGAGGACAATGCGATCGAGGACACAATCTTCCACTTGAGCAAGGCACTAAACAGCGGCCGTATCGATCTCGAAAGATTCCTGCGCGTATGTATTCGTATTCCATCGAAATTTCGCCGTCCCGCTCATCCATCTGTCCACAGTCGTGTCGCCTGCTCGCCGAGGAACAATTCATGAAGAGGGCCTTGATTGAACACATTACGACTTCGATGGGTGCCGGCTACTAGAGCCACAACATCCCTTTTCCAGCATCCTGGGCGCTGCTCTTGATTACCGGGCGGAACAAACCAACATACATACATAACATACAGCACCTGTACACCCTTAGGGCGATGACGCGCCAACCCAACGCCAGACGCGCATCTCGTCGCCACCGTCAACCTCTTCGAGGTTGGCGCGCACATTCGTGTTCTCCTCAACAACCTTCTCGACCCGCGACCACAGCCTGGCGCGTTTCGACACCGAATGTTCTTCGGCCAGAACCACGTCACGTAGCTGCAGCGAAGACAAATATGGCACGCTAGCGCTCAGAGGGTCGGCATGATAGGACCGATCTTGCGCCCTCAGCGTGTCCAACGCGGTCTGGACAAGTCCCGCGATGCGCACTGCTTCGGCATTTTTCTGCGCCCGTAGAACTCGAGCCCCGATGCCAGAAAGGACCAATGCGATTGCACCTGACCGTTCGTTAGCTTCAGTTCGAAACACGAAATTTAAAACTATACCATAAACCATCGCGCGCCATTCTTCCCAGACCGCTCGTGACTGCACGATTATTTTGCAATCCCAGGTTAGGGAAGGCGTTGTGGACGCCACAAAACGCTGTTTGCTGAAATTCCTGTGAGCGCCAGTACAACTCGGCCAGAATGAGAAACCGACGTCTTCACATCTTCCCCGATGACGATCTCGTCAAATTTGCTCAGTTGTTGTATTGCCTCTGTAAACAGCTCGCCAAAGTTCCGGGGCGCTTTGTCCTTTCCAAAGTTGGTATCTTCGCATCCATCGGCCGAAAAGAACAAACACACCTTCGGAATTTTGGCGTTGACGCGCTCAGCGAGTTGCTTCATATCGTATCCCCAACGCCTTGCTTCACCACCCTCCGAGTCGGGGACGATCGTCCGCGACTCGCGCGAATTAGCGCAGAGCCGACGCCCCCGCGCCAATGCCAACTCCCGTTTGGCGCTGACGCCGATTCCAGTAATGCGTCGGTCTTGCACGCATCGCGGCGGTAAACCGACACTACCGAGCCCCGGTAATCCATCAGTCAAGGAGCTCACCAGCTTCCAAATGGGTTCGGGGGTGGCGGAAGGAAGGAAGAACAACCACGTATGGGGCTGCAACAGATAGCCTGTGTCGCAAGTCATGTTAAATTGCGAACACTTTGCATGAGGAGGGCATGGTGTGCACGCGTCTGCGTGGGGGATGAAGGGAATGAAGGGTAGCGGACAATCTGTCCGGTTCTCTCGCTGATTGCACGCATCGACCTCCATCCGGGTTGCGCGGAAGCGTTCAAGCGCTGCGTTGGTCGGCCGATTCATGTCGCAGTAACCAATGGGTGCGGATTCGGATTTGTAGTTCCAAACGACCGCACTACTGGCAATGCTGAGGAGGAGCAGGATCAGGCGACTGATCTTGCCCGCTGTACTGGTGTTGGTTGCGGAGCGATAAACCCCGCCCTCGGCAATTTTGCGAGCAACGACTGCGTTGTAGTCTTCGGCTTCGTCGTCAACTTCCTCCTCAACTTCCACTTCTTCCTCGAGAACTCCAAGCTCCTCAGTTGGACCGTCGCCGGCATAATCAGATTCGCCGTTGTCAAACATGTCATCTTCTTCCGCTTTGACACGGATGGGGAGAGCAGGAAGCTTGGGTGCCATAAGCCGCATCTCCCTTGCGACGTTCGCAGGGAGTTCGGGGGCGAAGCGCGAATGAGGGGGGGAGAAAGGTGACATCTGCCGAGGGCGAGGCGGCGAAGAGGACGGTTGGACCTCCGGGGGCGCGGAAACAGACTTGCGATTCTTCTTCGTTCCGAGGCTCTTGCGTGGCTTCGGAGGGCGTGCGGGGGATGAAGATTCTGCGCCAGATTGGAAGACGTTATTATCCTCCCATGCGCTGTCTTCTTCCTACGAACCAAACGAGGTCAGCACCACAAGATAATCGAGTGCAGGACGCACGTTGTGAGAGACACGCCGCGACTGCTCACCAGCAGTTTGCAGCTATCGAGCTATGAGAGAGAGGAAAAGAGGCCTTGAATGATATCTACCGTTTTCTTTCTAACGACTTTACGGGCGGGCATCTCTTCTTCTTCAGGCTCACTCTCTTCCACGAGAGCAGGTTGCGTTGCTTTGGCCTTGCGAGACGTGCCACCGAGATTGGGCTGCGCCGACGATCGCCGCCGTTTGGGCTACAAAGACAGGGAGCATGAGCACTCTGCAGGACAGACTTGGTGGATCGCATACAGGCTCTGGTTGAGGTTCCGGTTCTTCTGTTGGTGCACGCGATAGACGTCGTGATGAGCGACGAACAGGTGGCTGCAGTGAGTGGCATAAACGTGGTGGTCAACAAAGAGAGTGCTGGATACACGCACGGGTGGTTGTTGACTCAAGGGTTCTCCGGTTACGCCATCTGTAATGCCATCGTCGCTGGCGATGCTGGAAGCCGTCTTAAGGCGCTCCTTCCTAAGCTTGGTTGCGCGTGGTTTGATTTGGTCGTTGAAGAGGGAGACTAGACGAGGTTTGGAGTATGGCGTGGGGTAGGTGACGCCGTGGTAGCCAAACACGCCGAGGAGTTGAGTTACGGTGAGGGACGCGGGGTCGAAGTCGTCATTGAGATATTCGCCTTTCTTGACGATTTCTGTCGCTGTAAGACGCGACATTGGCTGGAGTACTGGCTGGAGTGGGGGCGAACGGAGTGGGTTTGCCGCGACGAGGTGTTGGTCCAAGTTCAACCTGTGACGATGACCTGTGACCGCCAACCCCCACTTCCTTCTGCGGCCATGTATCCCGCAAAAGAACACGTCCAGCGCACTTGCTACAACTTAATCGGTTCTCTTCCAGACGCTGAGCGCACAAAACCCCATGTTATTCTCCTTGCCGGTGCCGTCGTCGAGTGCAGGAACGACACGGATCGAGAACTCGCTCTGCGACAAGAGTCCAACTTCTACTACCTTTCCGGCTGCGATATTCCGTCCTCCTACCTCTTAGTCGCCTACCAGCGCGGCACTTCCCTCGAAAAGCCCTCCGTCGAGCTCTTCATCCCCAAAGTTACGACCTCCGATCTCATGTGGAGCGTTCCTGCACCGAGTCCAGACACCGCAGCGCAAATGCATGATGCAACTTCTGTCCAGCTGACGGAGGACCTTCCGAGTGCGATTGAGCGTTTGCTCAAAGCGCTGCCCGGCGCGTTGTTCCACGTTCTCCCCCGGAACTCACTCGAGTTCCCGAAACTATCGGAGGAATACCTCCAGCCCATCCTCGCCCTCGAAGGTGGCGCCGTAACGGACTTCTACCTTCTCTCTGCGCTACATCGCACGCGCCTAATCAAGGACGGGTACGAAATCGGCCTCATCTCGAAAGCCTGCGACATCAGTTCACGCGCACACGAAACGGTAATGCGCGTCCTCGGTGCTGCTGTCAAAGGCGCCATTACTATGGGTGCTGGAGCCGGCGTGGACCGCCCTCTGCTCCCCAGCGAATGGCTCATACAGAAGGAGGCAGAGGCCGAGGCAATATTCGTCGCGTCATGCCGTCGGGAAGGCGCCGTCCACCAAGCGTATCTTCCTATCGTCGCCGGCGCGACACGGGCGTCGACCCTCCATTATTGGTCAGTCATTCTCAACTAAGCATCTTTTGGCTCATCACCCTGCAGTTGCAACGGCGGTAACAACAAAGAGCTTGCATGGGGACCAGTCAACTCGCACGATCATCAGAACAGCAACAACCTCTGCACTGGCCGAGAATTGAAGCCTCAGGTCTTGCTCATCGATGCTGGTTGCGAATGGACGTGTTATTCTGCCGATATTACACGCACGATGCCCCTTGGGAACGGTGGCCACTTTACGGACGAAGCCAGAGCGGTGTACTCTTTGGTTCTTGAAATGCAGAAGGTATACATGCTCTGTTTCCTGAACTCGCTCCATTAACGTGTGGTAGGCATGCATGGATATTGTTAAACCAGGCATACACTGGGACGCTGTCCATTTGATGTCTCATCGCGTCCTCGTTCGCGGCTTTCAGCGCCTTGGCATCTTCAAATCGCCCTCTTCGCCCGGTGGCGGCTCGTGGGCGTCCGAGGAAGCCATCCTCGCAAGCGGCGTGACCACCGCGTTCTACCCTCACGGCCTCGGACATTCCCTCGGAATGGACGTTCATGATGTTCCTTCTGCTTCGAAGCCCACCGTCAATCCTTCGATCGCGGAGAACAACGCCGGCGTGTTGCTTGGCCATGAGAGCCTCTACCAGTATCTTCGCTTACGACTTCCTCTCGAGGCTGGAATGGTTGTGGTGTGTTCCTTTCGTTCTTCTGCGATGTCCGCCTATACATTCATAGACGGTGGAACCTGGAATCTACTTTTCTCCGCATCTCCTCGCCGCAGTTCGCGACTCCCGTCTCATCGACCATGATGTGTTGAAGAAATACGAGAGTGTCGGTGGCGTACGCATTGAGGATTGCGTTCATGTCACCCAGAACGGTATGGATAACCTCACGAAGGTCGGTAACTCTGTGCTCCTCCCGATGGCGTCTCAACCTTCGCAGGTCCGCAGCGACATTGAATGGCTCGAGGGAGTCTGTTCCGGTAATCTGTAAACTCATACACGAACTGCAAACCACAACAATGTATTTCCACGTCTGTACAACATCTACCCCGTCTTGTTGCGACTTCTCTTGCCAACCTGGGCTTGGAAACCGCTCTTGATTGCGTTGACACTGCGCCTACTGCCGCACGATTCACAGGCCATGAAGAAGATACGGTTCTCCTTCGTGAGCAGCGTGTCGGGAGACTTGCACGTCTTGCAAGTCACATATTCAACTGAACGAGAGTAAGATCTGCAGAAGACAAAGCCAGCCAACACGTACCAATGTATCGCCGCAAAAGTGTTTCGACCTGCTTTTGCTGGAATCGACCCTTGATAACCAGTTGGCCGTTGATGTCTACCGAGCCCGTTGTACCCATCTCAGAGAATAGGAATGCAATAACGTGCTCGGGCTGCACCGACAAAGTTAACACGATACAAGCAAGGATAAATTACCACCAACCTGTCTGTGCATCCTCTTGCAGATGTCGGTGACATTGGCAAAGATTGTCTTCTTCGTTCCCTCACGGTGAATAGATGGTGGCGCAATAGTGTACCGTTTAGCAGATGAGAGCAGCGCGGGGTTGGCTTGATGCAGCAGCTCGTAGAATCGGCCCAAGAGCTATAGCACTGTTATAGCAATACCCTCGCAAATGGTGGAACGAACCTCGGGGTAGGTGTAGTCCCTGTCGCTCTTCAACCACGCCTCGTTGCCCGTCCCAACATTGACCTGTCCCGATGGTTGCGCGAACGGATCGTCCCCAAGGTCGGCGTCGTCGTCGAGGTCGGCCGCCGGCACAGGATCCGCATCGTCGTCTGCATCCTCCTTGGCCGCACTCGACTTGAGCTCCTTCTCAAACGCCTCCATATCCAAGTTGGCCTTCTTCTTGGATTTCTTCTTTTTCTTCAGGTCCGAAAAGTCCATGTCCTCCAACGCGTCGCCTGACGGGCCCGCGCCGCCATCCGCAGCTGGGACGGGGGTGGACGTCCCGGAGTCGGCCGTTTCCTGTCGGGATACGTTAGCGCCAGCAGTGAGATCGGCAGGTGGACGTCGCACGAGATCGAGCGGAATCTCCTTCTTTTTCTTCTTCTTCTTCTTGAGGTCGGCGAACATGGCGTCTACATCCTCCTCTGCCGCTGCAGGTTTTGTCTCCTTCATCATCTCGTGCGACGTTGTAGGACCGAGATCGACAACGGTGCCATCGGTGGTAGTCGATTCGATGGTCTCCGGAGCAGGCGTCGTCGGATCCATCTCTGCCCCGAGCGGGTCCTCGGTGAACTGAACCGTCTTCTTCTTGCGCTTTTTGATACCCTCGAACATCGATGCGTCGGCCATGGTGGCGGTCAAGTTCAGAACTTTGGGTGCTGCGTCACGCATTCAATCGACAACAACAGCCGAGTCAGATTACACTTCGTTTGTCCCTACTTCGCGTTGACTTCTAATAGGTAGGGCGAATAAAGCCACTCGTCCCAAACCACTTTCCCTTTACATGATACTGCCAGTACGCCCAAGGAAACAGGTCCTTCTTTAGGTGGTAGAAGAACCTATTGCGCGTCAAACTGTGCCTGCAACCGCAAGCAGATGCAATGCGTACCGGTTGGGCCTGCTCTGGTCGATCTGCGGAAAGAACGTCTCCTTGGGCTCCAGTCCATACTTGAATTCAGCTAACATGAGCTCGTTATATCCAGTGAGCAGCTAGGGATGGATAAGAAACATCAGGGAGATGTTTTAAATCGTACCGGGCAGCTTGTGTAGCTATCCCATTATTAGTGGCGAGGATGGACAAGAACGCCGGCACACACCCATCGTAAATCGCAGGTGAGAGTTTGCCGGTGTCCACCACTGAAAAGAGATTTTCTACGAGCACTGGGGTCTGCGCGATAATCGCGGCGGCGGTCTTGGACTGTGAACAAGATGGTCAAAAAATATCAAGCGCCGCAATGGCTCGACTGACTGTAGGGAGCGAAGAGCAGTCGCCGAGGGCCCAGATGTTGCCGAATTCCGGTTTGTTGTGTCGGAGCGTACCAGGGTTAACATCGACCCATCCCGCTGCGTCGGCGATCGGGGATTGTTTTATAAAGTCGAGCGGTCCCATAGGCGGCGTAACGTGTCTGGTGGACATTGGTCGGAGGAGTTCGGAATGCCTGGAACTCGACATACAACGTCGTATAGTCGACAGAGACTTCTTCCTCGCCCTTCTTGAAGATTGCTTTATGGTTTGACTCGTCGATAGCCACGAGGTTATGGCCAAAAAATCCTCCGACGCCGCGCGCAATGCGCAGATCATTGAGCGCGTCGCTGTACTTCTTAACGCTGAACATTGTGGGCATCCCGGTATAGAAGTCGACCTGGATCTTGCGTCCAGACCGCTTGAATCGGTCGCGGGCCATCCACATAATCTTCTGCGGCGCTGCGATGTGTAAGCACTCGAAAGGTGACGGACAAGACATTGCACCTCCAGCACATTTGATGACCCCAGCAGGCTGGGTGAATACAGCATTGCCGGCTCGGAGCGTTTCAATGTCGGACCAAACTTTATCTGCGGTCTCGTAGGAGTAGATTGAGGAGACACCGCTGGTGGCATTCATGAGCGCAGCCGGGAGGCCTTTGATCCCGTCCCAGTTGATTTTAATACCGGCCGCGACGACGAGGTTCTCGTATGAAATATCACGACCTTCGACGGTGGTTACGGAAGAGGAGGCCGGGGAGAAGCTTTTGACTTTGTCGGAAATGAGGGTAATGTGGTCGGGAACCAGAGAAGGCAGCGACCGGACAGTCTCCGTCTTATTCTTGAGGCCCGCACCAACCAATGTCCATCCTGCGAGGATAGTTGAGAGCGCGTCCAAGATGTAGAAAATGGTGAACCAGGCTGGTAGAAATGGTTTGGGTTCGAATCCTGGCGCGTTTCTGGTCAGCCAAGCGCGTATACGGGGTGAACTGCGTGCAATAATAGCGATATCGCCCTTGTTTAGTTTTCCGCTGAAACGAGCATAGAGTTGATTCGCGACGGAGAGCCCAGCAGTGCCTCCTCCAACGACGACAATCTTGTACTTCTGGGGAGCAGCAGTAGTCGTCGCAAACCTTCGCAACATGAGAGTGTGGACCAAGCGTACGCGTGACCACTTCAAGTTTCCTCTTCCGACCAGCTGGCCTGTTCGTAAATGTCGCGTACTGGCCGCTCAGGCTTACCGTCGGGCCCGGGTCCCCGCTCCCGCTCCGCCGTCCGTAACAGATACGACGACGACTACGATGCTCGTAGCGACTCGCCCTCGCAGTTCCGCAGACAGGTCCGGCCGCAGAAATCCATGAACTCCGTCCGATCCGCGTCCCAGCAGCGCGCCCCTCCCATGCCATCGCGCCCTCGCCATGTCCCCACCCAGTCCTTTGACACTCGCGACTCAAATAGGAGCAGCGATTCGACCCAATCCTCGTCGACGTCGTCGTTTCTTGATAGAATGCGTGGTTACGCCTCTTCGCGCACAAGTATCGAAGATGATGACCCACTGCCTAAATCCTCCACTCGCTCTATGCGGACCCAACCATCAAGGGCAGAGACGCCGCCCCAAGGTACGGCTGAAACGTACGCACTGCTTGATATCTGACTGTTGGGCAGACGATGATGCACCAGAAGAAGGTGAAGGATTCACCCTTTGGAGTAAGGTGGCATCGGCGGCGTCGACGTTGACGGTGAATGTGGGCAAAGCATGGAGCCAGAATGTGGCGACATTTGCCGGCGAAGGTATGTGTTCCCGACGTGAACAAACGCAGACGATCTCTTAATGTGATAACCCCAGAAACGCCACCAGGGCAGGAGTCACGATTAACACGGGCAATGAAGGCCTACCATCTCGAGAAAGCCCGCGACCCGTCTGACCTCCCGGCGTGGCTGTTTGACGAGAAGGAACGACGACATGCTGCTCCGGAACAAAGTCGATCTTCGAGACGGCGCAACGACGACTATGACTACGGTGCCGATGAGCCACGGCGTCCTCGCGCGGAGCCACCTCCATCGCGGGGACTACGGGATATCTACGACGCTGCTGCAGCAACCCCGGCTGCTGCATATGACCGATCAGGCCGAGGGGCACGTAGTTACGGAGATGACACTCCACAGCCGTCGCGAGCTACAGACCGTCTCAAGGCCCTGCGGGACGCGAAACGGAGCGCTGTCAATCCCAACGTTGTTCGAGACGAGGAGCGGGCCGATGTTCGTGGCAAGGAGCCCTTGCGGGAAGCAGAACCACGGCGCCGCGTTGGTCTGCCGTCGGGGCCAGTATCCCGACGTTTTTGATGAGATTGTTGGGAGTATTGGGTTACCGCTGGAAATATGGCGAGATACTGGTGTTGTGGGTAGATACTGGCCGGATACTGTCAACGCCAAATGCGGAACGTCGCCAGTTCGAGTCTCGACTGGACCACCTATTTCTCCCTGAATATAAAATATATTCCTGAGTGATACAGCTGGTACGGGAAGCGACGAAAATGCAACAATAAATATACAAAGGTGTTTCCCAAACTTTTTGTGCAGCCTTTTGGTAAATATCCTTTTCTTTCCAGAAATCATCTGTAGACCTCTCTTAAGGATTTGGCACGTTCTGGTAATGTCTCGGCCAAGGTTACCTCTGGGAATCTTATGCTATGATATGAAAAGGAAGATTCAATGATTTTGCAAGCTCTATGGCTAATACTACACATCATAGATGCAATAGAGCGGGATTTTCTGCCTATTTTCTGAGAGTGGCATATCTGGTAGGTTTTGGTAAAGTGGCAGCTGGCGCTCGCGAGGAACGAGCGGCGCCAGCGAGAGATAATATGGGCGATGAGGCCGAAGCCTCCAGTCCTTTTTTGTGTAGTAATTTTATCGAGTTGTTGTTTTGATTCCGCGGACGTTGTCCACGATTATTTTGCCTCCGCACCACCATCACCTCCACCTCCAGATCTTTTGCGCGCCCACCCACCTCCCACGCGTTTTGGGGTCCGTCGGCTCTGCTTCGGCATCCGCATCCTCATCCCGCGTCATTTGCGTGCTCAGAGGTCTCCGAGCCGGACGCCTTCCTGCGTTTCCTTTCGCTCGCCGGAGCGCTCGCGCTCCGTGGCCTCTGGCCGCAAAGCGACACAACACATTTCTCTCCCTTTCTTCACCATTTTTCCTTTCGTCCTTTCCTTTCCGCTTCCCTCGCGTCCGAGACGCGTCCCGCGCGCGTAGCGCGCTTTTCCCTTCTCGGACTATACGCGACTTTAGACGCGTAGAGCGCGCTCCGCGCGCGTTTTATACCTTTATCATGCGCCTAGGCATTCGACTTCAGCATTCTCTCTCTCACATTCCAGGCTTCGGCCAATAGCCCATATTATTCACAGTGTATTTCAGCAGAATTCCGAGTTTGGATCTGAATATGGTCTGTTTGCGGTACAATAGAGACTTTGCTGACCTGGTTTTGAGCCATTCGCGATGCTGCCGGCACTTTGTGTCACCATCGATGACAGATTGCAGGTCTGTGCACGCTCAGAAATTCCCAATGGGGCGCCAGTATCCTCATCAGTCATGTGCATTGAGCTGACAGACATCTCAAATCAGCCAAAAATTCCGCATTAGGTACACTATCTCCGGCGCCGCAGGCGGAATTTTTTTATTTCAGGAACCTGAAAAGGGTGGTTTTGGCCTTGGTAAGTCCCCTTTCACTGCTGTTAGACTACGATAATTTCCTTCTTTTTCCCTTTTCCCCTCCTTCCTTTTTGGGAATTTCCCTTTTCCTCTTCCGGCCTACCCACAACACCAGTATCTCGCCGGAAATATTCTCGGTACTCCGTTCCACCAATGGAATTCTTGGATTGCTTGGAAGGCCCAGAACGATCGACAGTATCCAATAGCAGCGACTCTTGGTGCCCTGTGTATCTCATCGTTTCAGATGCCGTGCTAAATGTGGAAGGACCAGACGGACGGTAACAGATCTCGTCTCCATCACCGCATGTCTCATAAAAGGCTCGTATCACCAAGGTTCTCCCACCTTTCCTCTCTCTCTCTCTTTTCTCTTTTCGTTTCTTTTCTCTCTCCGTCTCTCCCAGTCGAGTTGACTCGCGCCTACTTTCGTTCACCCCGAGGTACGTCGTACGCCCTCAGCTCTCTTCGCCGCTCACTCTCCCCGCTCGTAGATCACCCTCTTTGAAAGAGACAGCCTTTTCGCGTCCTCCTGGGAGGTTCATAGTATCCAGTCTTTCGACACCCACACCTCGACGGCACACTAGCTTTTTTTACGATGGTCAACTTTGCTCCCCTTGTCGGCGCCGCCGTCCTCCTCTCCAGCTTCGCTGCTGCGCTCCCCACCCAACAACAAAACAGCTACAACTACGGCTCGTCCGAGTCCGGCTGCGGCGAGAAGGGATGCGACTCCAGCAAGCAATACGATAGCAAGTACGATGGCGGCAAAAACTACGAGGACAGCAGCTACAAATACACCACGCCTTCCTACGAGAAGGAGGAGTACACCACCGAGTACGAGAAGGACAAGTACACGACCGAGGAGTCCAAGGAATACACGACCTCCGAGTACGAGAAGGAGTATACCACTGAGGAGTCCAAGGAGTACACGACCTCCGAGTACGAGAAGGAGTACACCACCGAGGAGTCCAAGGAGTACACCACCACCTCGATGATGGAGGAGAAGACCGAGATCCAATCGACGTCGACTACCTCCTCGTACAACTCGTACGAGACTCCCAGCTACGGCTCCGGCTCCAGCTACTGGGGTGGCCAGGGCTACAACGACTGTGTCAACCGTGCGTCCATTTCTCGTTCTCCGACAACGCGTCCTGACTTGACCTCTCCAGAGTGCATGGCTGAGTTTGGCTCGACTGGTGGCATGTACCAGGCTTCCGAGACGACTGGTAGCGAGGGCAGCCGCGGAACTGGCGCCACCCACACCGTTATCGTCGCGCCGTCCGATGGTGTTCTCCGCATGGTCCCGTTCGCGACCAATGCGTCTGTCGGTGACACCATCGAGTTCCACTGGGGCGCTACCACCAAGCACACTGTCACCAAATCGTCCGCCCTCACGCCTTGCAACAAGAGCAACGAGGACCCCGTCTTCGCGTCCGGTCAACAGGGCAAGGGCTTCGTTTGTGCGTTGCCTTTTTTTTCCCTCGATATGTTCCAACTAACATTGATTCCAGTCACTCAAGCCGTCAACGACACCGAGCCCACGTTCTACTTCTGCGGCGTTCCTGGACACTGCGACAAGGGCATGTTCGGTGTCATGTACGTTGTCCCGTCCCTGAGCTTGCATCTCGGTTACTAATGACCCTGCAGCAACCCGAAGATGGCTGCTCCGGGCGCTCCTTCCTCGATCGGTGGCATGATGGCTGAGATGGCCTCCTCCGATGCTGACCTCTCTGCCTACGCCGCCTACTCCGACAACATCACTGCCTCCAACAATGCCGCCGCGACCTGGGGTACTAACCTCGACCTTGCCGACATTCCTGAGGCGTCGCGCAGCGAGTTTGCCAAGAACGTCGTCTTCACGCGCGCGCTTCTCGGCCTCAACGGCGAGATTCTCAAGGAGGACAACTCGGTCGACCTCAGCAGTGCCAGCACCACGCCGCTCATGATCCCCATGGACATTGGCTCTGCCCTCAACGCCGCCTCGTCGCCGTCGTCTTCTCAGACCACAACCGACTCGGCCACGACCAGCGCGCCCGAGGGTGCTGCGGCCAACGCTGCCGAGACCCCGGCTGCCCCGAGCAACGGCGCGTCCTCTGTCACATCTTCGCGTCTCCTTGTGGCCGCGTTCGTGGTTGTCGCCACCGTCTTCGCTCTGTAAATTGCACGCGTCTGACGCCCTCTCATCCCTTCGCTGATTGTGGTACGGACGCGTTTTGCTGTACATGATTGGTTGGTCTTTGCGGTTAATTGGACTCCTTGCATCGTTAGAAATAGCTATATACCGTTTGGACTGTTGATACTACCACATTGCGATTTACGATCTCCCTTTACACTACAAGCGTCGCACTTGAACTCCTCCGTCCAGGTGCTGGTAGGTAGTCAAAGCGAATGCGATTTCTTTTGCTACCCTATCTAACCAAAGATGTCGTCGATTTCGTCCCGGATCTTCCTCCGCTTCTTGGCCCGCTTTTCTTGAATGATTGGGCGGATCTGCTGCTTGGACACCCGTTCGACCGAGACGGCCGCTAGCAATGGGTAAGCTCATATCAAGGCGCAACATGGAAAGGTACCGACATATTGGTTGTGCGCGTGGAGGGTGGAGATCGGGGTTACTCGCAATGTGGGGATTGCGCCGCTGAATAGGAATACCCGTGTCCTCCGATTCAGTGGGTTGAGCATGGGAGATGGCAGTTCCGAGAGGATCGTTGTTTCGGCGCTGAATCGCGCTCGGGACGTCCTACACCCACGATGAACGAGCCGGAAAATGACGCGAGGAATATACATACGTAGAGCGCCGCGAGTAGTGCGTGGATGGTCTCCAGAGACTGCTGGAGAATCTCGATGAGCTGTGCCGTGATTGTGCTCATCCGAGATGCGATGGCAGCCAATGTGAGGAGGAGTTGGGCAAAAGCGCCTGTTTGAATTGCCAAGGTGAACGAGCTGGTGGTTTCATTGGTTTCAGATCCGCTACGGTAATGGCCGCGCTCACCGATATGCCTCACAGAGACGTTCGTGCATCTATGATACTCGGAATTCACCATTGACACAAATGAGTGCAAGTCAAGCCAACCTTTTGAACCAAAAGCAGAGATCCTCCGACGCGTTCCAAAATATATGAAACGAATTGTTGGTCGGGATAGTGCGTCCATGATCCCTTTAATAGCTTTGAGCTGCGCTACTGAGTATGCGGCCTTTCTGCGCGGGAGTAGCTCACGATTGTTGCTGACTTTGATCAAAGAAAGAAAGCCGAAGTGAATCAAGTATGTCGGTTAGATGAAGCTCCTCAAGGCGTTCAGCATATCGCCGCATCTCTGAGACGCGCTGCCAGAAGATGGCGGTTCGGTGCTGGTTGTTGCCGCGGTAGAAGAGACGGTGAAGAACGAGGAGCTCGTCGTTGAAAGTGGATAGAATAGGTCGGAGGGCGCGTGAGGAGACTTTGGTCTGCTTCAGGGCAGCGTCTATGTGAGGCAGTACATCCGGCGGGAGGGAGGCTTTGTCGGATTGAGTCGGTCGCGTCGCGCGTCGTCGGCGTTTGTGGACAACAGGCATCAGCGTGACCCTGCCAATTCGCGACTTGGACGATGAGTGCACCGGGCACCGACGCAAAGTTCTTCCAGCGCGGCAAGATCGAGGTATGTGCCGGTAAGCCGCTCCCCCACACCGCACTAACCCATCCGTAGGAGTTCCGCGCTGAGCTCCATGCAGCCGAGGCAAAGGACAAGAAGTTCGTCAAGCGCAAGACCGTGCTCAAGAAGATTGTCGCAAACATCACAATGGGCAATGACAGTGCGCTCTATACTCCCCGTATAGCCCAATAATGACGCCCAACAGTGTCCCCGTTGTTCACCGACGTCGTCCAATGCTTAGGAACTCCCCTCCTCGAAATCAAGAAGAGTGCGCCGCGAATTGCATCGGTTTCCCTCGTTGACCAGCTCACAGTGGTCTACCTCTTTCTCGTTAGCTATGGTCGATCCAAGCCGGAGCAAATACACTTGGTCATCCCCAACTTCCTGCAGGTGCGCGCCATCTGGCCTCGGACTAGGCTATATCTCATGAATCTAGGATTGCAACGACCGCAATCCCCTCATCCGAGCCCTTGCAATTCGAACCATGTCCTATATTCCCATTCCGGTCGTAACAGACGCGCTCAGTGAGAACCTACGACACTGTCTCAAGGACCGGGATCCCTACGTTCGCAAGACGGCCGCCATTTGCGTCGCGAAACTTTACGCTGCAGATCCTCGACGAGCAGAGAAGAGCGGCTTTGTGGAGATGTTGCGCGACCTCATGCTGGACAGTAACGCGACCGTGGTCGCCAACGCGGTCGCTGCTCTGTCCGAGATCGGGGATCGACAAGATGGTGTCATCTTCAAGCTGAATCTGGCCACCGCGAATAAGCTTTTGGCTGCGTTGGGAGAAAGTTCAGAGTGCGTTGTACTGCTTTATTGTCGCGCGTTTTGACACTTTCCAGGTGGGGCCAAATCTACATCCTCGATTGTCTCCTCCGATACGTGCCCGAGCGTCATGCGGACGCCGAGGTTATGGCAGAGCGAATCATTGTCCAGCTACAGCATGCAAACTCTGCCGTCGTTCTTACGACGATAAAAGCGCTGTTGTATCTCATGAACTATATGGAAAACCGCCGCTTGATGGACTACATCTGCAAGAAGATGGGTCCGCCGCTCGGTTCGTCTTCCGTTCTGCTTACTTGTTCTTTCCCAACCCACATTCTCAGTCGCGCTGCTTTCATCTGGCCCGGAGGTCCAATACGTCGCGCTCCGTAACATCTTGTTGATCATCCAACGGCGACCAGCCGTCCTTAAGAACGATGTCAAGGTCTTTTTCTGCAAGTACAATGACCCAATATACGTGAAACTCGCCAAACTCGAGATTATGTATCGTTTGGCTCGGGCGGAGAATGCGAACGAGGTGTTGGCCGAGCTACAAGAGTATGTATCTATTCTGGATCGCGCTTCGTGCTCCAATGGGCCCTCAGGTACGCCTCGGAAGTAGATCTGGATTTCGTCCGAAAGGCCGTCCGCTCTATTGGTCGCTTGGCAATCAAGGTCGAGGATGCCGCCGACAATTGCATCAAGGCTTTACTGTCCCTCATCGAGACCAAAGTTTCCTACGTCGTCCAGGAGGCAATTATCGTCATCAAGGATATCTTCCGGCGGTATCCCGGGAAGTACGAGGGAATCATCCCAACCCTCTGCGAGCATCTCGACACGCTGGACGAACCCGAAGCCAAGGCTGCTATGGTCTGGATTCTTGGGCAGTTTTCCAACAAAATCGACAATGCGGACGAGCTGCTGGACGATCTGCTCTACACATTCTTAGAAGAAAGCACCGAGGTCGGTATTCGAGCTGTTCTGTCGCTACCGCTGAAGCGTCTAGGTCCAACTGGCTCTGTTAACCGCGTCTGTCAAGTTGTTCATCTACAAGTCGAAAACGGACAAGGCCGACAAGGCGAAGGAGCTCGTCTTCAAAGTTCTGAAATGGGCAACAGAGGAAGTCGATAATCCCGACCTCCGCGATCGTGGTTTCATGTACTGGCGCTTGCTCGCCATTAATCCTTCTGTTGCCGGCGAAATTGTGCTTTCGGAGAAGCCCCCAATAACGACGGATTCCGACAGAATGGACCGTGGCGCGCTCGACCAACTGCTGTTGCATACTGGCACTCTCGGAAGCATCTATCACAAGGTACTTGTTATGCTTGCGCAGAACAAAGCTGATATCGTGCGCAGAATCCGGAGGTGACCTATGGTTGACGTTCCGCTTTTCTTCAAGCTCATGATGCCCAGACTTTTATTCGAAACGCCACTGGCAAATCCCTCAAAGACAGTCCTGCCCTCAACGCTCATTCACGAGCGGTCCTCGTTGGGGTCGCCCGACCAAACCTCCCCCACCGCTACGGTGTCCGTTGAGGGCCCGGGACCTGTTGAATCGCACCAACACGCTGCCGACGAGCCTCCGCCTCCGCCACCTTCCGATGCAGCCATATCCAAACCGACGCCGCCAATACCAGCCGCGTCTTCTGCGGAAGACGAGGATGATAACTCCGACGACGATGGGCCACCGGCCAAGCCGCAGCAAAACAGCAACGACCCATATTCGAACTTGGACGGCGCGTTTGGCAATTATCTGGCGGACGAGCCGCGCCCTATGGCGGGACAGCGGCAGCAGGATGAAGATGATTTATTGTTCTGATACCCTTGTAAACGATGCATTAGGTGGGAAGGATGTTCTTGATTGCGTGGGTGAGAGACGAGCGGTTGCTTCGTGGTCGCAGAGAGTTGTAATGCTGGGCAATCGCATTAGCTGGCGCAAGATCGCTCATAAAGGACCAGCTGTACCTCTCCCAGCCCATACATCCTGCGATGATAACTAATGCGCACGACGCGTTGCGTATTGGATGCTGCGTCGCTGGTTGGATTGTGCACGACGATGGGCGGTCGACCGCCTTGGATGACGTGAATTGGGACGCTATACGCGCGACATAGCGCTAAAATCTCTGGTTCTCCTCCCCACACGCCCGTGTCGCGTATTGACGCGCAATACGCCTCGAATTCGCGTGGCGACATCAGGCCAGTGTCATCATCTGAGGGCAGGAAGGGGAGAAAGTCGTCGCGATGGGCGAAGATGTACGCCGCAGCGGTTGCGCGCGTTATCGCGTAGGTTGCTTGAGGTAGTATACCTAGCAGCTGGAGTTGGTCTGCGACGGCGGAAAAGAGACAATGTCCATCGGGAGTAATCTATTCGCGTTCAGCGGACGACGCGGGTATTTGCAGCCACGTACTTCATGTATTCGGACGTTGAGTTCATCGCACACACGGTTAATATCCCTCTCCTCATCCTTAGCCTCCTGCTCTAATCGCGCCTCGGCCTCTGTGTCGCCTGCGGTAAACGTCTCTGCCAGTGCTGCGGCTTTGCGGGCCTGGATCGGACTGAGAATGCGCCAGAACAGCATTCGGGGAGTACCTGGCGGGCCTTGAATCTGTTCTTGGAGTCTTGTTTCGCGTCCTGTGTGGGTTCTTCGGCATGTTGCATTTCGGTAAGCAGTTCTTGAGATTCCTGTTTTGCGGCCTCATCGCGCTGGTCGAGCTGGGCAAAGAGATCGTCGACGAGCCCCTCGTCTTCGATTGCGAGAGGTGCCGCATCGAGAGGCTGCGATGAAGGCTTCTTGGATTTCTTTTTGGCCATGTCGTGGTTGGGTGAGGAGCCGTCAATTGACGTGACGGCGGGATTATCTTGCGGGTGTCCGCTTCTTTCCTCCCACTCTCATCCACTTCCCCTGCAGCAAATGGCTGCACGTATCCCGCTGATCTTTGGCACCATGACTATCGGTGCCCCAAACAGCCAGGGGGCTGTCCGCAACACGGACATGGACGAGGTCTGCAGTTGTCCAACCTTTTAGATATTGGCCATTACTGACAGAATCGACAAAAGTGCAAGGACATCTTGAATCTGTTCACAAGCTATGGCTACAAGGAAATAGACACCGCGCGAGTCTATGGTGGCGGAACCACTGAAGAGGTAAGGTTCCACATGCGGCTAGCATATCTAATCGGTCAGTACTTGGCCCAAATCAACTTGGGAGATTCGGTCATTGACACCAAGTACGCTCGCTTTTTGGATTCAAAACCCTTATCCAACCAGCACAAAGGGTGTTCCCGACCAATCCTGGTGACCATGCCCCCGCGAAGCTCCGCGAGACCTTCTTCGCATCTCTCAAGGCTCTCGGCCGCAAGAAGGTCCGCGTCTTGTATCTGCATGCTCCAGATCGTTCTGTGGCGTTTGAGGAGACGCTGGAAGAGATGAACAAGCTTCACAATGATGGATATTAGTAGGTCATCAGCCACGGTTTGCCATGCGCACTAGTAATCGGGTTACAGTGAGATTTTCGGCCTAAGCAACTTCGCAGCTTGGGAGGTTTGTCTAGTCGCAAATGATGGAATAAATTCTGACCTTAGTTAGGTTGCGGAGGTCGTTACGATTTGCAAGTTGAAAGGATGGGTTCAGCCCAAGATTTACCAGGCGTATGCAGTCCCAGCCGCCGTATTGTACTGACGCGTGGCCTAGCATGTACAACGCGATAACGAGGGCAATGGAGGCTGAGCTTGTTCCGTGCTGCCGCAAATTCGGTCTTCGCATCGTGGTCTACAATCCCCTCGCGTGCGCACTCCCCTTCGTGTCTTGAACAAATCCTAAACGCATCCAGTGGTGGGTTGTTTGCGGGAAAAGTCAGCTCTGCAGCAGAGATCCCGGCGGCAGGTCGTTTCAACGACCAAAGCGCGGCTGGTAAGATGTATCGAGAGCGGTACTTGAGACAAGGCAACTTTGACGCGTTGAACGTTGTGAAAGACGTCGCGGTCAGTTTGGTCGCTTTGACACCAGTGTTTGACGAGGAATAACAGGCAAAGCACAATCTTAGCATGGTCGAGGTTGCCCTCCGGTGGATGCAGCACCATACCAAGATTTTGGAGCCTACAGACGGCGTTATTCTTGGGGCGAGCTCAGCTGCGCAGTTGAAGGAGAACATGGAATACAGTGCGAAAGGGCCTCTTCCCGAAGAAGTAGTCAAAGCATTGGACGAAGCTTGGGAGATTAGCCGTGCAACAGCATCGACTTACTGGCGCTAAGTAGTAGTCGGGAATAAACCTGTACTGCGAGCATCAATTGCAAGATGTCCTCCTCCAGCGAGCTGGGCCAGCGCCTCTGCGATCTCTCTGCCTCAGCCGCCTCGGATAACTGGAAAGATGTCGAGAACACATCGCAGGCACTAGCGAATGCTCTTCGCGTACGCGACGGTCCCGGTGCGCCAACTGGCTCGCTGCTGCGGCGCGTCTAATTTGTGCAGTCGACATCCACACTCCTTTGGGCCAGACTACCCTTCCTCAAGCTCTTACAACCCTCCTCACCTCCGCCCTCCAGGGTAACCCCATCCCGGCCCTCTCTCATGTGCCTGCCGTGTTTGAACTTCTTCGTGTCTCCGCTAATCTCTGCATTGACCACGGCAAGTCTTCTTCTTGCGCGATGTTCTCGTCCGTCCTGAGCTTGGAACAGACGAAAATCGCGGCTTCTTACTCGACGCGGGCCTTCCGCAGGCCGTGGTATCCCTACTAGAAGGATACGCTGAATCGATACCCAACCCACCAACTGCTGCGCCACTTCCCCTTGCCATTCCCCACCTCAAGATCGTCCGGACGGCCATTGGAGTGCTGTTGAACGTCAGCCTCAATTATGGTACGCACTAAGCTGTAGGATAGCCTCGCCACTAACAGAACACAGACCCCGTCAAGTCGCGTCTGCGATCCCTCGATGCCGCTTTGACAATTATGAAGTTATCTACCGCCATTTACCCTACCGCAGCCTGGCTCTCGGCTGCTTCCGTCGAGGGTGAAGAGGAAGAAGAAGCGTGGACACTTCGCAGTGGTGTTTCCAGTTGGGCATGGAAGACAATCGTGGATTTAAAAGAGGTCAAGGACGAATGTACATCTACACAAACTCGCTCTCTTTTTTCACTAATGCGTTCCTCATAGCCCTCCAGATATTCAACCCCGACGTCCTTCCGCTTCTTACACCCGCCCTCGAAGCGTTTTGCGCGCCGTACCCATTCAAATCGACCATGTTTGAGGAGGGAACGGAAATGTTCGACGATTTGCTCATTGCGGACTTTGAGGTGCTCCAGGAATCCTGCACACTCATTGAATCGCTGTCGCTCGACGTCGAAGATGTCCGTCTATCACTTGCTCGGGGCCTCAACTTCCCCGCGGAACATGGCGGGGTTTCCTGTCTCTGCACGATCCTCGACTTTATCGAGAAAGGCGACTATCCTGTTTTGTGGCAGAAGGCGTTCCCCGAAGCGGATCGCAAACGGCGCGAACGTGTATTTGACAACTGCAAAGCCGCGCTAATCAAGACCGTGGTCGAAGTCGCGGGCGAAGACCGTAACGAGGATGTTCTTTGGGATGATTCCGAGGACAAGCCTGGCGGAGAATTTGTCTGTCGTATGGTCGACCTTATCAAGAAATATGTCGCAGACATCGGCTCGGGCGCGACTGGAAAAGAGTCGTTTGCCGGGCGCGACGATCTTGTCATTTGCGCCAGTCTCTCGCTCGGCAATCTCGCGCGAAGAGGCAAGTTTCCTCCAACTTCGATGTTTGAGGCTCATCATACAAACTGCAGAAAAGAACTCGACCGTACTCCTGACCCCGCCGCATTCACTGGCTCCCGTACTCACCTCCCCGCACCTCCTCTCGCCAACCACGGACATAAAAATGAAGCACGGCGTGATCGGTCTACTTAAACATGTCGCCCAGTCTTGTGCCCAGTCGCTCGTGATTCACGATGCCCTGGCCAAGGCGGAAGTGGTCAAATGTATCTGCAAGAGTGGTGTTTGGGACGAGAAGGTGGACGAGATGGCGGACATTGTGCAGCTCAGCGCCATTGGAATCGTCAAATACATGTGCAACGCAAATGGTGATGCACAATCTCTTCTCCTCCAAGACGGCGAACTGACCATGACTGCTTAGTTGAGAACACGTTTGCGTTGGTTCTCGGAGATGAACCTACTGGACTCTCCATGATTATGGCGCTCGTGAAGCGCACGAGGTCGACTCCGATTCGTAGCGAGGGCACGCGAGTTCTCGTCAATGCCATCAAGTCGCTCTGGTCTTCCGATCCCACTACGAACTCGGTACTACAGGGTATCAACAACTCCGCGGCGCTTGAGGAACGGCAACAAAAACGAAATGCAGCAATGCAAAAGGTGTTGACGCCGGAATGCGCTTTCGCCCTTGCCAGTCTGGTTGGGAGGAGCGTTAAATACCCGCTCCTCGTAAACGAGGGCGTCGTCGCGCTAAGTTTAATGAGCACAATTAACGCTGGCGGTATGTCTGTTTGACTAGTGAACGAAAATGGCGCTGAACTATTGGACGCAGGACCGCTGGCCCTTACGGCGATCCTCACACCGATTGTGCACGATCAGTCACAACCCGAGCCGTTTTCCGCGCCTGCGTCGGCCAGTAGCGAACAGCCGACGTCAGGGAGCGACGTCAGCTCTCCGGTTGTGACTACTCCGTCGACGCGCGGACGTCCAACGATCCCCCGCAACGCGCTTGACATGCTTATTGCCGTGTTGCGGAATGTCGACAATCCGGTCAACTTCCAGATGGAAGTTCGGGTGAACGTCTGTTCGTTCTTCGCCCAGCTGACGCGGCACACATCTGGGCCAGAACTGGGCCGGGTGAAGGAGAGTGTACGGCCAGTTGTGGAGAGTGTTTCGGATGGACTGAGCGACGAGATGCTTTCCAAAGCGATGGGGAAGCTGTTGGACTTGTGGGCTGTTTGATTGTTGTTTTGTATGATAAGATAAGATGACTTCCGGTGCTTGTTGGTGCCGGTGTACTGCCACCCCTGCCATGTCTCCTTCCACTGTTACCGTCGACGTCCGCGAGGGCATTGCGACCATTTGCTTCAACCGCCCTCGTTCTCTAAACGCCATTACAGCCGACGGTTTGCGTCTCAGCGTTTGACCGTCGGTTTATTAACGTCTTGAAAGACTACAGCGCCTTTGCGAACGCGTTGAGGGATGTCGACAAACGCGACGATGTTCAAGTAACGATCTGGCAAGCCACCGGCAATTGGTTCTGCGCTGGTACAGACGTGCGCTCCGTCGGTGCGTCGAGCCTTCTTCTTCATGTGGAGAAGTTATCTAGCAGCTGCATAGGTGGGCGGCTCACGACTAACACTCTTCGCGATCACTTTCTCGAGTCGGTATCCAAGTCAAACACGGACTGCAGTCATGCTGTAAATCATCTCCTTCCGGAATCGAGGAGTAAGACTCAAAAATCTCAGCTGTACACCCACAGTAAAGTGCTAGTCGCCGCACTGAACGGGCCGGTAATGTGCGTTTCTTCTTCGCGGACAAAATCCACAGGAGCCTGATTTTCTCTGCGGCGCAGGGGTTTGCGTTGTCTTTCTAGCTCCTTCGTGTTCTAATACCTCGCGAACCTTTGTAGGCATCGCCGCAGGTTCGCGATCTTTTGCCGTGTTTCGGACCGAGGCGCCCTGATGCATCCTATAGCGTTCCTCGGTCACTGCGATTTCATATACAGTCTTCCAAATGCGTGGCTCTCTGTGCCATTCACGTTCCTAGGTCCGAACAATTTATGCGGACAATCAGGCGGGAGATAATGGCGCCCAGGTATCATAAGCGAGGGCAACTCGAGCGTCAATTTTGTAAACAGAATGGGCCTAGCAAAGGCGAATGAAGCACTCATCTGGGGTGAACAGGCGGTCCATTTTTGTGCCCGATACTAAACGCGTCTAGGCAAGAAGAAAAGCGCCCAAGAGCTGCTCGAGTGCGGCTTTATCAAGTGAGTTCCGATCCGTACCCGGTTTTATATGACCATTGACCCGCCCGTCTCAGTCAAATACTTCCACAGCAGTCCGTGGAGAGCTTTCACACTGCTGTTAGATCTATCGTGCTGGAGGAAATGCGCGGACTTGACCCAACTGCGCTGTTGGAGGTCAAGAGACTGATACGGAAGGGCTTGGATGAGAAAAATTCGATGGACGGAACAAATCTGCGGGAGTCGTACGCGCAGGCCGAAAGATATGCAAGGTACAATCTGCGGCAATCCTTTGTTCGAGTGCTAATCGCAGCAGTGGGATACCGGCCAGGCAATTTTCAAGAATTGCCAACAAAGAAATTAAACACAAGCTGTAGTCTTAATTCAGTTTAGCCAAAGCTTGGTGCTGTATATTGCGAGATGCCAAGAAGCCAGTCGCGTGTGCCATATCAGTATTTTAAAAGCCATCCTGCAGCGCATCTTCGCTCCCGCACTCATCATGGACGCCGAAAAGAACGAAAAGTTCAGCGATACCCCCAGCGTCGCCTCCGCGTCTGTGGACAGGAACTACTATCACGATGCTGAACTCGAGCTTCACGACCCCACCGCGGCGAACGAGAGTCTCCATCGTGGACTGAAGGCCCGCCAGATTTCCATGATTGCGTACGCGTCTCTCTAACCTTGCGGCGTCCACTGACCTTGGATAGTCTTGGTGGAGCTGTCGGGACGGGTCTTATCATTGGAACGAGTGAGTCCGGCCCTGCCCATCGGCGCGGCGTTCGAGCCATCAAAAAATGCTTGGGATAATCGCGTCGTCGCATTTCAACGCTGCAGAAGGCTACATCGGAATGGCCCATCCTTCCGGGAACATCTCTGCAAACGACGCGTTCTTCAGGCGTTTCTAGGTTATATTATGAAGCTAATTGCAATAAACAGGTACCGCGCTTCCGCGTGGTGGTCCTCTGGGCCTCTTCCTCGGTATGCTGGTTCCTGACTACACACGCCTCATCTAACGCCAACTTTTTCAGGCTACATGTTCATTGGCTTTGTCTGCTGGATGGTGATGTGCGGCCTCGGAGAGATGGCTGCTTACCTGCCCCACTCCAAGGGATTCGCTGGTTACGCGACGCGTTTTGTTGATCCTGCGCTTGGGTATGCCCACTCCTCCGCGTCCGCTTTGCTTCAACTCGTACTGTACAGGTTCGCCCTTGGATGGAACTACCTCTTTAAGTACCTCATTGTCACGCCCAACAACTTGAACGCCGCCGGAGTAGTCCTCACATACTGGAGCGGGGCGAGGAAAGTTCCGAAGGAGGCGTGGATGGGTACGTGGTACCCTCATCTTCACCCGCATTCTGACCGCAAGCTACAGCCATTTTCATCGTGTTCAGTACGCGGCGCTGTCCACTTCGCCGCATCCGCTAATTGCACTCTAGTCGCGCTATTCAATCTTCTCGGTGTTCGTGTCTTCGGAGAGATGGAGTTTTGGTTCTCCAGCATCAAAGGTGCGTCCGTTTAGTGTGTGTCAAGTGTCGACGTCAGGTTTAACAGCTTCTAGTTATCACCCTCATCGGTTTGCTGTTCCTTGGTATTATCATCGACCTCGGTGGAAACCCTCACCATGACCGCATCGGGTTCCGCAACTGGCAACGTCAGTGAAGCGCGTTTTGCGGCATGATCTGGTACTGACTTGGCTATAGATCCGCATGGCCCCATGGGACACTATCTCAAAGCTGTAAGAAATTGAAGCTGTTTTCTACCACCGAAGGCTCACTGGCATCCGCAGCAAGTCCACGAAGAGAGCCTTTCGATCTTCCTTGGCTTCTTCGCTGTTCTGTCGAATGGTCGGTGAATCGACCACATCAAACCCTACTGACGCGCTTGTTAGCCCTCTTTGCATACATTGGAACTGAGCTTGTCGGTGTCACCGCCGGAGAGGCTCAAAACCCCCCGCAAGCAAATCCCCGCTGCCATCAAACGTACTTTCTGGCGTATCCTCGTCTTCTACGTTGGGGGGTGAGCTCGTTACCGGAAAGTTCTGGCAAAAATTGATTGACAATTTCTCCAGCGTGTTCGTCATTGGACTCATTACGCCAAGCACTGACGACTTGCTTTTCACTGCGACGAAAGCCAAGGCTGGCGCCGCTGCCTCTCCATTTATTGTGGCCACCACATTAGTCGGCATTAAGACGCTCGACCACGTCCTGAATGCCGCTATCTTGTGCTTTGTCCTCTCTGCTGGTATGTGGCGCGGGAATTGGGACCCACGTCCAATGATCTCATCAATCAACAGCCAACTCTGACCTTTACATCGGTTCCCGCACGCTGTATGGGCTTGCTGTCGAAGGAAAAGCTCCCCGCATCTTTGCCAAAACCAACAGGTCCGTTTATCAAGCTCTTCAACTCAAGCTCAATCCGAAACGCATAGAAATGGCGTACCATGGATCGCCTTGATAACCTGCTTGCTTTTCTGCCTCCTGGTTTATCTCAATGTCTCCTCCGGCGCCGCAAAAGGTGCGCATAATAGTCCATATTGTCGACGCACGCGTTTAAACGTCTCCAGTGTTTGGATACTTTGTCAATCTCGTCAGCGCCTTTGGAGCACTCACCTGGATATCAATCTGCATATCGCACATGTACGCTATCTCTCTCTGTCTCAGACGGCATCTTACAACGCTACAGCGCCTTCATGCGGGCGCTCAAGGCCCAGGGCAGGTCGCGAGACTCCTTGCCCTACAAGGCACCGTTCCAACCCTTTGGAAGCTGGTATGTATTCCCTCTCAGTCTGTCGCTTTGCTTGAACCCTGCAGGTTCGCTTTGATCACGACAACGATTATCCTCTTTTTCAAGGTTAATTATCTGTTCTCTCGTGGACGTTCTAAACATTCCTTTAGGGCTTTGACTCGTTCATCCCCTGGAAAGTCGATACGTTCGTTACGTGCGTATTGTTTTCTCCAAAGCATAATAGCACAAACTGACTTGCCGTAGGTCATACATCGGTACGCAGACGTTATCCATTTAGGCGCCACGAACTCACCGATGCCAGCTATTCCCGTTTTCATCGTCTTCTTCCTGGGATACAAATTCTACTACGGCACCAAGTTCATCCCGTCAGAGAAAGTGGACCTTACGACCGGCCTCAAGGCCATTGACGACGCGGAACAAGCCTTCCTTGCGGAGGAAGAGGCCAAAGGTCCCAGGAGCTTCTGGGGCCGTATCTGGGACGGGATGTAAAGGCTCTTGTAGATTACAGGGACATGCGTGTACACAAGGGCATTAATGATGACACATAATGGTGTATCTACCCTACTTGCGCGGCCGTTTACTGCGCCCCTCCGGCTCCTCGTCGCTGTCTGCTACATTCTCCATCTCATCCCAAATCTCATCCGCCGCATCTGCATCGGGCTTGACGGGAATTGCAGGTCGTACACCGTCCCAGACGACTGCGGTCGGTACGCTTGCATTGAAAATCTTCTCGACGACGCTGCCTTTGTTTTCCTGGTTCTGGCCCGTAGTTGCTGGGGGCGGAAAGGTCGTGTGGATACGACAGTAACGATCCAGAGCCGTCGAGACGACAATGGTGCCGCCGCGTCCATCGGCGGCTGGGATTGAAGACGGTGCAACGGAGGTGGCCGCTCCGGCAAGGCCTCAACAAATCTTAGCGCGCTATATAGATACGATGAGAGAGCCATGCCTTTGTAAGAGTGAACGATTCGTCCGTTCCTCAAGTCCACTGACGACAAGCGGCAGCCGTGGTCTCCGACAAAAATCTCGTGGTCCGCAACACCCTTCTCTAGCACCTTGACGCCGCCCGTTTTCGCGAGATCCTGCCAGTTCGATGCCGGACGTCGTGCGCGCGTGTCGTAGCGCCGCACCTCACCGAGTTGAGTGCCAGACAGAAGCTGCGGGGAGGACGAGGAGGACGGGAGGTAGGTTAACGCGGTAATTCGGATGGGCTGGCGAAGCCCGAGATGGTCGTTCGGTAGGTTCTTGGCTCTCCACACCTCTCCGGGGAAAAGATCGTCTCGTTTCCGTTTTGCGGAAGAGGAGGAAGCCGCTGTATTGCTGGAAAAGGCGGATTCGGTGTTCCATAGGGAAACGTCGACCTCGTTTCCGCCGTAAGAAAAGGTTGTACAATCGGTCGAGAGCTTCCAGGCGGACAGCCGCGTAGGAAGGGACGCGAGGACATGTTCAGGATCCGAGTCGCCGCTTTTTACGAGTCGCAGCGCACCGTTAGACGCGCATGAAAATACGCCTCTGCTCTCGATAAGCTTCTTGCACCAAGTTCGGAGATGCCACCTGCTTTTCGGTCTTGGACAGACCAACAAACGAGTCCTGAGACTTTAAACGCGTCTCTTTCCACGTCGCGGTGGGCTCGAGTTTGTCTTCATTCCAAGTATAAGACGCGAGTGAGCCGTCTGCGTATGCTGCTGCAAGATTTTGCGAGTGGATTGAGATCGCAGCAACCGAAGATTTTGCTGAGTGGGAATGAAGGTCGGAAAGGTGAAAGGGAGAGTCTGGGGATATTTGAAGAGATTTAAGGTTTCCGAGCGCGTCTCCGAGGACGAACATTGGAGTTGGACGGAAGGAAGGGCGTGACACAGCCACCTTCCTCCGTCCTCCGCCTTCCATGGACGGACCATTGAAGGAACTTGCTAAACTCGAGAAACTTACAGCCACCAAGAGCAAGGCCATCCCAGACTCCCTCGACGCCCTTCTCGACTCCCTCCGCCATGCTAAACACTCCATCCTCGCCCACCCGTCCTCCCTGTCGCCCGACGTTCTTCTGCATCTTTCTCAGACGGTCGATACAAAGAAGAAGGAGGTGGAGGATCGTCAGAAGGAAATATACTCGTCTGTAGCCAGACTGGGTAAAGCTCTCGACAAGGTATCTGCTGCATCCCCGGTCATGTCCTGCTTTTGGCTCACTCCGCCTAGAAATTCCCTACAACGCTGCCATCTTACCCGAATGTCTTCACCTCTGGTAGCTCGATCGCTGCCCTTGAGCGCACTATTGCTATCCACTTACTACGAACGGGACAATTCGACACCGCAGACGTGTTCCTCGAGGTAGAGCTAGTGTCTACAGCAGCAGTTCGTTCCGCTCAACAACGCAGGAATGTGGACTAGAAATACCAGCGGAGATTCACGCGCAGTTCACGGACCTCCATGATATTCTGCAGGCACTCAAGAGTCAGGACGTCGGACCTGCTCTTACGTCGGTTTCGTTCCCTCGCCTGCGGCCTTGGCTTACATCTTCTAGATGGGTCGCAAACAATCGCGAATTTCTGCGTAGTAGAGGGTCCCCACTAGAATTCCACCTTCATCGATCGCAGTACATTCGTCTCCTGCTGAGCAGCCATCCCCCAAATCCGATGCTGGCCATCGCTTACGCGAAGGAGACCATGGCGCCGTTCTACGCTGAAAACGAAGAGGAATTCAAGCGTCTAACCGCATGCATAATCTACCTCCCGCTCTCCAAGCTGCAATCATCGCCGTACGCCGACTTGGCGTCCCCGTCACTGCATTTCGATTTGGAACCGCTGTTTGCCAAAGAATATTGCGCGAGTCTCGGGATGAGTCGGCAGGTCCCTCTACGAGTTGTTGGAGATATTGGCGGTGGCGGCGCATTGGCGAGGATCGAGAAGGGCAAGAAGATCATGCGAGAGCGGAAGAGCGAATGGAGCCAGGTAGACGAGTTGCCGGTGAGTATAGCTGCCTCTACTCTAGTCCCGCGCCAACGACTCCCAGATCGAAATACCTCTTGCACCAGAGAACCGATATCATTCCATCTTCACCTGCCCGGTCTCAAAAGAGCCCGCGAGCGAGTCGAATCCTCCAATGATGATGATATGCGGACACGTTGTCACAAAGGATAGTCTTCATAAGCTCAGCAAGCCCGCAGGGTCAGTTTACTAGGCCTACCGCTCGCTCAGTGCTCATCATACACGGCAGATATGATCCAGGCGAACGTCGCGTCAAGTGCCCGTATTGCCCCATCGAATCTCCGTTCTCCACTGCTCTTCGCGTCCAGTTCTAGTCTGTATCCATGTACAATAATAGTGTATATTCTGTACCGATAGTACCTCGGACTTGTTTCCCACAGGCAACGCTTGTTTCCTTCTACGATGAATCTGGCAGAAATCCAACGTCTACCGCGACTCCTTCTATTCGACAAGAAATATTTCTGGTGGCTCGCGTCGCTCGTCATTCTGGGGGACTTGCTGCTCACCCAGCTCATAATTCGATATGTCGCGTGTTAGTCGCCCCGCATTTCACGCGAAATGTTGACATTTCTAGATACCGAAATCGACTGGGAGACATACATGGCCCAAGTGGACGTGTTCCTCAAAGGCGAACGCGACTACTCGAGGATTACCGGTCCAACTGGGCCACTGGTGTAAGTATTCTTGCTGTCGGCTCTACACACTCTCTGACGCGATACAGCTACCCTGCAGGCCATTTGCTCATTCACCGTTTTCTTCATTCAATTACCGATGCTGGGGAGAACATGTTTCTTGCTCAGCAAATCTACGGCGCACTATACATTCTCACTCTCGCGCTCTCCTGCGCAATATATCGACTGGCGGACGGAATACCGAACTGGGCTATACTCCTTCTTCCGCTGAGCAAGCGGCTCCATTCCATCTTCGTGCTGCGACTGTTCAACGACTGCTGGGCGGTTCTCTTCGTCCAAGCGGCCACGATCGCGTACCAAACCAACTACGACGACATTGGGACGTTGTTGTTCAGGTAACTGCGTACAAGCTTGCGCGAGCAAAATCTCTAACGCTCTCTGCCCAGCTTTGCGCTGTCGGTCAAGATGTCCGTCTTGCTATATCTGCCCGCTCTTCTCGTGGTCCTGTTCAAGCGTCTAGGCCCGTACGGAACAGTCCGTCATATGCTCACCCTCGGCGCGTCTCAGGCGCTGTTCGCGCTCCCCTTCCTCGAAGAAGACCACTGGGCGTATCTCAACTCGGCTTTCGAGTTCAGCCGCGTGTTCCTGTACAAATGGACGGTCAACTGGCGCATGCTGGACGAAGAAGTCTTCCTCAGCAAGCCCTGGGCCAATGTCTTGCTCATCGGCCATGTGTCTGCCTTGGTGGCGTTTGGACTGTTCAAATGGTGCAGCAGTGACGGCGGTGTCTGGGTCGTACTTCGAGAAGGCTTTTGGTCGCCGGAAAAGCCTGCAGGCCGACACCCGGTCTCAGCGGATTGTGAGGACTTCCAGTGTTTCTACCATACTCTTCTTATGGACAAACCAGTCATCGCAACGACCTTTTTCACCTCCAACCTCATCGGAATTCTCTTTGCGCGATCACTGCATTACCAGTTCTACTCCTGGTACGCGCAGCAGCTACCATTTATCCTTTGGAGAACCAAGTTTCCGGTCGCGGTAAAGTTTGTCGCATTCATATCCTTCTTCCTGTGAATACGCCTGACTGAACGACGCAGGATACCGATTCTGGTCACCATCGAATACGCTTGGAACGTCTATCCTTCAACAAAATTGTCCTCGTCCCTGCTGCTGGTTGCAAATGCTGCGCTAGTAGGTGGGGTTTTCAGCGGTTATCCCAGCGGCAGACGATAAATTATCACAAATTATACGACACCCTCTCATTCTGCGCCCATGCCCAAAACAAACGTACTCCGCCCGCCTCTAGGTAGTACGAGCACCTTCTCTGCGCCGTGAACTTGGTAGGTTTCCGTGGTCGGTATGGCCATCGAACCCATCGTCATCTCGCCCATCAGAGGCAACGCGGTCACAGCGACTTGCGGCAACTTCAACTCGCCATGATGTAGCGCGATGAGGGTAATAGGCACCGAGTACGTCTCGTCGTCCTTGAATTCGGTTAGCATAGAGTCTGGGAAGACAGGAAGCCAGTACTTTGGCCGGAAAATCTCCACGTTTGCGCCCACTAACGAGCCAGTCGCGAACCATCTCTTCAACATCGAACCGCATCATATACGATCGTGTCTTGTCGTTTACGCTTGAGCCCCAATGGAAGGACGTATGAACCGTGAGGATCGCTGGAATAGGTTGGCCGGCATATAGTGAAGAAGTAGTTTGTCCGGTCGGTGGAAGTAAACGGATGCAAGCACCCGCCACGATCTGCAACTATGAGGGTATGTTGCGAAAGCCATATTGGCACATACATTCATGAAGGGAACATCGACTGGCATCCTGATTCGGCGCCACTTGCCCTGCGCCGTTTGAGGATGTCTGTGTTCACTCAAGAGCTAATAGTAATGGGCGGTGAGAAGATGCCAGAAAATTCGGGCGAATGTTAACCTTGATGACCCTCCGAAGAGGCTCATCGGCATCGGTCAGGGTGCCAATGGCGTCTGGAACAACGAGCTCCCCAGAGACGCCGTACAGTTCCACCCATGCACTATCTTGCTCTAGCGCTTCAACCAGACGGTTGATAAGCCCGACGCGTTCTGCGAGTAGTGCCGGGGACGTTGTTAGAGCCCGTTCTACCGTCGATTCGATGAGTGATTCCACTTCCTCGCGCAACATTCGATAGCTGATGTTGAGCGTCACCACCTCCTCCCGCACTTGAACACAGTTATTGCATGAACGAGCAGGTGTGGGATGCCTTACCTGGTCCGTGTTCTGACTCCGTTAAGAATAAGAACTTGGCGGATTGCGTCGGAGTAACGGTCTAAGCAAGTCAACTCAAGCACCCAAACAAAATGGCGCACGAACTACAACACTGCGGCGATTTGGTGAGCATGGGGTGACCTTAACTCCCTGGATTCCGCCGTCTGGGAGCTGAACCTGCGCGTCGGAGATACGAACGTGTTGGTGGCTAGTTGTCGACACGGTAAATTCCGTAAACAATCTGGAACAGCAGTTGGCAGAGAGAGCGACGACAGCAGAGCCGTACCGTTCGCCTCTGAAGAAATCCTGCACGTTGACACTGACAGGGAGCGTGGTGACCACAGTTCGGGATAGATGGAGCGAGCGGGAGACGTCAGGTTCGGCCGTGGTCACATATTCCACTTCTATATCGACTCTCTACAAGCTGGGATAAGAAGCAGCAAGTCTGGGTGCACAGAAGAGCAGACCATGACGCTAGCGGCGGAGGAGTCGGCATATGGAAGTAAGAGCTCTAAATGGGATCCTTCGGCCATGTCGGCGAGAGGAATGGACTCCGCATCTGTTGCCGGGTCCTCGTCGTGTTGATGGGCTTAGATAGCTCAACATCACCGCGACACGAGTAACAGGAACTTACCGCGAGCTACTTCGCTGTATCGGAAAGTGACCGACTGAGCCTTGAATTTGACCGAGCCTTTCGCGATATGGTTCCTCCCGCTGGAAATTGCGACGATAAGATGACGAGGTTTGTTAATTTCGACTGCCCAAGATAAGCTCCGAGCTCCGAGCAGGGAAGCAAACATGCTTACTGAGATTTGGTTGTAATAGTCGGACGTCCAGGGCCAACAAATCGCGAGGAATCCGAACCAGAGAGTTCTTTCCTGACGGCAGTCTCGCGCCGGGTTTACGATGTGTCCATTGGAAGAGAACACGAGAGAGACGAGCTTCCGTACTGTCTACAACGTAGGTCCCAGCCGACGAAGTCTTGACGCAAGTCAGCAGTCGGATACGGGACAAATAAGAACGAACTGGACAAAATAATGTCATGTCTGTCTTGCCAGGCGGAAGCGATTCAATCGACGCCGAGAAGCGCAGCCGTTCAGAGTCTCGGCCGGCTAGCACCGTGACGATTTGGTCGATTGGAATTGCCTGGAGTATGTTCAATGCTACAATGGCGTCAAGCGACACCACGCACGCAGGGAAGCCGGTTGGTGATCACTATATCCAAGTAGGAGCCATCTTTGTTTCCAGCTGGTTTTGCAGTGGGCTCGACTTGTATTGACAAGGCAGGATGCGATGGATGCACGATGTCTAGCGAAATGGTCAGAGCTGATACGGCAATACACAACCACGTACCAGTGTCAAGTTTTGTGGCCGATTGTTTCATGGATTCGATGAGCTTGGAAATGTACTCGACAGTATCGTCTTGGTGCATGAGTAGATCTGTCCCGCCAATGTCTACGTATGCCCTGAGGAACGATAGTAGAATATGTATCCATTCTCGATCGTTGGACTTGTTCAGCGTCGCATGAGTGTCCAAGGCTAATGACAACATCAACGACTCGAGTGAGGTCCATTGGTGAGGCGAATAGTGCGCTGGGAGGGACGTGTAAGTGGTTAATGCCTCCGCGAGACGGCCGCGATGTCTAGGCGCGGTTTGTGAACACATAGTAGAGTCACGGAAGCGACCACATACACATCCAACGCTGCGAGGCTGCCATGCAATTTGAGAGCAAACTTTCGTCGGCCCGCTTTCGCGTACATTTCGATGGCGCGATTGGTTATGTTGACATAGGTTTCGTAGAATGCATCGCGGTTGTTGATAGCATCCAGAATCTGTGTGCTGGACAACGTCTTCTCCTTGGCGAATGTTCCCGGCGGCGGGAGCTCGGCCGCATTACAGAAGGGAGGTCGTACGGGAAGGTGGCCGACCTTGGCCCCGATGATGTCGAGCTGTGCGGGAGATGAGAAAGACTGCGTGCAACAAAGGAGCCACGTACTTGTATTCGCGCCATTTCAAATAATTCACCCTTGCCCGCGTTGAAAGTGCTGAGTTTGGCACCCTGTAGGTCGGCCTTCGAAGCCCATGCATCACACTGGTCCACAGCGCTGAGTGCAGAACAGTACGTCCACGATTCGAGGAAGAACCTAGGTAACGTGTCCTAGAAAAGTGTTAGAGTAGACGAGAAGGGAAGGGCGGGTAGATGCAAACCTCGACTTCGGACAATCGACGACCAAAGGCACCGAGGAACGCTGCGGCCTTCCTCCCAACTTCGTTGAGTCGCCCCATGCTTGCGAGAATCTCGCATTGCCTAGCGAGCAGGTATATACGGAAATCGAAAACGGAGATGGTGTTTGCGAGGATTAGATCGCGATATGGCTTTTTGGATATCGATAACAGCGGAGTAGAGTCGTCGTTGGGTGTCGGGGTGATGAGAGTGCCGAACCAGGAGAGGTTTCTTTCCTTCAGCACTTGATAGAAAGACGCCTCTAGCTCGTCGTATTGCATGAGCGCATCCTCGAAGAGGTTCACGCCTTGGAAAGAGCCGGCTAGACTTTCCTGAGACGGGGTGAGTATGCGGCGTAACGCGCTGAGGGATTGTACCTTGAGGATGAAGAAGGTGCAGAAGTTCCAGCCCGGCATCTGTCTCTGGCTTTCGGATCGCTTCACTTCTTCTTCCCGCTGTGTTACCGCGGAGTCGAAGGAGAACAACAGACCGTCCTTAAGCTTGTTCAAGAACTCGGCCCATGTCGCTGGGTTTGTGTAGCCTGACGGTAGCTGGACACATCTATAACGCGTGTAAAGGGAGGCGCCCAGCTATGTGGTATCGACGCACCTATCGCGCCGGTCCGCGTTAAAGTCCGACTTCAACTTGTCTAGTACCGAGCCCTTGAGCTGGAAGAAGTTGCCGCTGGGCGTCCGTGCATCGGGACGGACGACATGCAGGATGAGCCATTCTTGGTTCTTTTTGGCGGAGACTGTGGTATGCCAGTCGCGAACCTGGCGCTTTATGTTGTTCTTGTACCCTTCGAGGTCGGAGTCCTGAAGCGCAAACGCGTCAGCGGTGCAACGGAGGTAATTGCACAACGCACATCGCAGGTGACGACGTAAATGTTCAGGAACGGTTTCTCCAAAAGAGTCGCCGGGACCTGGGAGGTGTGCTCGTCGCGCAGAGACTCGAGCGGAACAAGCGCGATGTTGAGTTCTTGGATAGTGCGGATCGCCGGTCGCGAAGCCGACTTCCAGTGAATATTGCGGAGTGGTAGTTGAGCAAGAAGCGCAGTGTAGACCTGGTCCCAATGCGCCGATGCTAGATAGGTCTGCGCTCCAGCGTATGAGACGAGAACGCGTTGGGGAGGTGGTGGCGGCATAAGAAGTGGATCTGCGGTTGTTGATAGCGGGTTGGCAAAGCATCAACGAAACCAAAGCAAAAAACAGACGACGCCTGTGCGATTCGAACACACGCGGGTAGAACCCATCCGCTAGCTTAGTGACTTAACACTCATAGCAGGCGAACACCTTAACCACTCGGTCAAAGCGTCCTTGGCTTAAACACTGTTATAGTAAGTGCCCTTCGGCTTACAAAAGTCGGTATATCGACCCCAAAAACAAACTGGCCACGGCGTATCATGAGGTCGGCGAACATCACGTCGGATTGCGCTCAACATCCATCTCGTTGCCGCCGAATCGGACCCGGAAAGCACGACACTACAGTTCTGCGTTGTCGGTCGACATCTCACGGGGGCCGATACCGCGACAGTTGAGCTGAACTACACATGAATGTTCGTACAGTCTACTCAAGCTTTGGTCTTGTTCTTCTTGTTTGAGCTCGTCGTGGGCTAGAAACGACACCGTTAGTAGAGAGCAGACAAAACGATTTAATCTTACCACGGCATTGGCACGGTCATGGGGTGTCACCACCTTTGAGCTTTCCTCCAGCATCCTAGCGTTGTGTTCTGAATCTGCGAGGCTCTGTACATCCCAGACCTTCCGCATCGACTCCATGGCCTTTCGTGTAATTTGAACGGATGTTCCAAACCGTGTGTAACCGGGCGTATCCTTGCTGCGAAGAGTTCCGTGGTAGTCCATTGAACCGCGCCAATAAATTTCGACCAAACCGTGACATCTAGAGGGTGTTATGAGTCTTATTGGCAGGCTGGAAGAATAGCACCTTGCGAAATCGACACCGAATCCATAATCGGCCCAAATAAATTCCCCTCCAGTGGTTTTGTCGTGGTCCGCATCGTCAGAGAAGACATAATCCTTCCCCTGCTTCTTGGCGCCCCACCACATTCCGTATGCAATGTTCGTAGCATCGTTATCCTGGTGCATAAAGTTTGCAAATTCGTTGCGTGTTGCCGTCAGTGAGTTTGCAAACGGGCGCTCGGTGTTAACACCATCGAAAACGTCCCCAAGCGAAAGGATTGCTTCCCTGGGTCAGTTTTGTGAACATCCGGCTTGAGCAAAAAAAAAAAAGAAAAAAAAAAAACTTACTCGTCTGCGAAATCTTGCATTTTGCGAGCACCGCCAGGAAATAGATAGGTAAGCCCAGAGCGATATAGAGCAGAAATCTTTGGGAGTTGGAGAATGAGTTTTCTTTGCTCTGAGACGCGACGTGCAAAAGTCAGGAAAAACGTCTGGGGAACATCTTGCCACATACCGCTGCTGGGATGCCTCATCTTTCGCCTGATTTGCATATGCGACCACATTTGTCCCCTCCTCTTGCCCATTGTGCCATCCTATCCCATACATTTTACCGTATTTCTCGACCGCCGCGGGCTTTTGTGCCTTCCCTTTCTTGGCACGCTCATGTGCGGGCCCCTGCATGGCCTGCAATGTGGTCATTATTAGACCGCTCCAAGTATGTGCACACGTACGGAGTTGTTTTTGATCGTATAGACATGCTGTCCCCAGTCCATGACCGAGGCAAGTGTATCTTGCACGGTCCGCAATGCCCCAGGCTTGAAAGCACCCCATGGACTGCATCATACTCTTAGCTTGAAGGTCAACTCATAGAAATACGCACGTAATTCGGACCGCAAACACGATCAGAGGCGCCTGGCCTGTGCGGGATACCAAGCCAACATGAAGCCCAGGTTTATACATCCAATACCACTCAAATCCACTGTCGTCAATTGCTGCACGGTCCAAAGGTTTACCGGCGGCAGACTCTAGCGCTTGCAAACGTTCGATGCGGTGTTTGTTCTTGCGTACGTCAAAATGCAAGTGCAAGTCCTTGACCTCACAATGGTACAAGGCTGCAATAATCTAGAGAGAATGAGCTTAATTTCGAGCCGGTAGAGCACTAACCTCATGCTGCCGACGTCGTATATTCCGCAATTCTTTGTGATGTTTGCTCTTGTTGCGTTTACGAGCGCGTTCACGTTGCTAAAAGGTGTCGTTAATTGCAAGGGACGCACCACTTATCAATGACACACCTTGTTGCCCCCACGCAAGTCACGAAGCTCACCCTCATCCAACGAACCACCAGAGTCGGCGGCATTAGAATCTAGGTCACTCTCCAGGTCGGCACCGCTTTCGCCCCCCAAACCGAGAGCTTCGAGGTGGGTCGATAACCTCGTCAACAGCTGAGCTTGATTCGTGAGCACGCTTGAGCGAATCCGCTGGCCTAGGAGGCTCCGCGTCTTCTTCTTCTCCGGCGTTGGACTCAAGATCGGTAAGATCAGAGAAATCGGAAACTATGCAGTGTGAGTGATAACTAGGCACATTCAAATGCACGAACGAGGAAGATGCGAGCCTCCGCGGTAGATCATGCGCAAGCTGAGCAAAGAGAGGTCGCCAACTCCAAGCTCGTGTAGACTGAGGTTGTTGTCTGGTCTGATCAGGCGGCAGCCATGCATGACATAGAAATCGATGTGCTTGAGCCGCCCAATACGATGTTGTGTTTGCAGCGTACGGATAATTTGGGATAACTGTGTTTCAAGCCCGAACCCTGATACTCTTGTAGCGTTATTAGCGGAGAGTTGTGTTGCACTCACGTATCATGACCACGACCTTTCCATGGACCTTCCACAAAGACGTGGAAAGGGAGGAGAGGTTTGGTTGCCGCCGGAATATATGCCCCCGGAACGTCGGACGCCTACGAGGTCTAGCGTGCAATAGTGAGTAAATAGATGCGTAGAGACTCACAGTCAATCATAACAGACATGAACAGTATCTCCACTGCCGGTAACAGGAGGCGGCAGTCCCCGCCAAATTGTGTCATTCGATTGCGCCAGAACTCCACCCGCCGCTGCGATGAGTGACGCCAGGAAGACAACAGTTGTCCCCACGAGGTAGTTGACGGTTCTGGTCGTAAAAGCTTGGTTGAGCTTGCGCAGGTGTAGTTCTCGGTGGAGCTTGCGGCGTTGCTGCTTCAGAATTCGGCGCTGTAGCGCCGTCATCATGTTGAGAGGCATGAGTCGTCGGGCCATCATGATGTGCAAGTCATTTTAACTTCTGACTACTATGTCGAAAAGCTTCGCCCCTTCCCCTTTACTCCATAGCTTGCTGGACCCCATGTCTTCAGCCGACCAGCAACGACTTTTGTTCTCGCTCGGTCATGGAGCAATTAAAATGGGTAGCGCTGGACCTTGTGTCTTCAGCCGACCAGCGTAGACCTCGCGTTCACGCCGTGTCACCCATACAACCCTCTGAAAATTATCTTGTCCTCTTCTGCGCGCCTCGGGAACCGACTCGTGCCGTATAAGGCCAGCCTGACTTGCCTTTTCTGCGCACAACCCCCACAGAGGTTTGTCCTCTTGGCCTGTCGTATCAACGAGAATCTCCCGGCAATCGAGCGGAAGGTCACTGTGTATGTTCTTTCATCTCGTTGGATCGATAGCAACTAATTTACCTGTGCAGAATTGCCGACAACATGTCCAAGTTTTTCGAGGTCGTACCCGACGCTAATGTCGCGACCGGCAAAAACTCGTGCCATCGAAGCATTTGGTCGTTGCATTCCTCCATCGCGCGACGACACTTTCGCGCCGCCTGAGCCTTTTGGGACCGTTGGCGGGAGTGGAAGCGCGACACCGGATTTTCGCTCTGATAGCGTGCGTGTTTTTTTAACTTGCTCTGTCTCTTCACCACCTCACGGTCATTGAGTCTAACTCGCGCGGAAGGATATCGCCGAGAAGTCGATGAAACTGAGCGCCGTTACAACAACCATGCAACCGACCAGCTCCATGTCACTTTCCCGACCCAACGTCATTTGCCACCGCCCACCCATAGCGCGGCAGCGCAGTCCGGCCGGCCCTCGTATAACGCTCACCGGCGGCGGGACTCGGACACGTTACGTTCCGCGCCTCATCTTGCTGGTTCTCCTTCTGCAAGTGCCGCGCCAGTTTCGCGACTATCACCCTCCGCGCGACCGCCTCCCGCGTCCGCGTCGTCTTCGAATCCCGTGAAACACCGGCGTAGTGGGACAGCACCAGAACAGTCGACAACGAGCGGAATGCTTGCTCCTGCGGCGACTTCGGCGCCCGACGTTGCAAGCGGCGTCCTCGAAACAGTGACCAAGAAAACCCAGAATGGGACGCACAGGACCGGGGTCGTCCCACTCAAAGTCAATCGCAACAACTCCAGCTACAGCAGCAGCAACTTCAGCAGCAGCAACAACTGCAGATTCAGCAGCAGCAGCAGATGTATGGGTACCAACAGCAACCCCAACAGCAGCAATCAGCGAACCGTTCTTTTATCGTCAACAAACGCGCTTATGCGGCGTCTAGACATATTGGAAAGGGCGGTTCGTCACGCGTGTTCCGCGTCCTCAGTCCGTTGAACGAGTTGTACGCCATTAAGCGCGTCTCGCTGGGCAAAACGGACTCGGAGACAATGAGCGGATACATGAACGAGATCCCGCCAGAGCTGCTCTCCCTCGCAGCCGTGTCCACCGCCATCGTTGACGTCGTCCTCAAAGGCCTGCTCGTCGTGCACCTCGTCGCGGCGGGCATGTCCCTCCTCACGCCCGGACAAGCTTGTGCAGGAGCTCGAGCGGATGGTAAACGGGAGGCAATAAAACTGTACGTGGCCACCGACTCTTTTGCGCTTGCGTTGGTAATCTGTTTTACAGACCCAACAAGTTATCGGATGAGCAAGTCAATCGACCAGAAGAACTGGTCCCCATTTGTCTCGAGTTTGACGTCGACCAGCAGAAGGTCCGGGATACGTTCATGTGGGATATGAACGGTGCGTTTCCTACGCTTTGAAACTTGCTGGCTAGAGCGTACATCCAGCTTGCGCTATACTTCCCGAAGCCTTTGCTCAGTCGACGGTGGAAGATTATAATCTTCCTTTGCAATACCACAGCGTGATCGTCAAGTCCATCCAGGACCAGCTCAGCGACTACCGTGCCCACTCTACGAACTACGACGGGGACAATTTTGTTGAGCGCGAAGCGGGATACTTTACAAGCCGGTAAACTCGACGAGGAGGGCGCGGCCTTTTGGGAGAACTGGCGGAATCGACTAGGTCGCGAGTTCGTGTTGGCTCGTGCTGAGCGGACAAAGGGACGCAAGCGACGCAACATCCTTGCTGACGACGATGCAATCGAGCCACCAAAGGACGTCGAGGAGTTCTCTCTCAACATGAAGACGGTGCGTCAGGACACCAGGATCGTCATTCGCGTACGTGAGGTCGCCGGTTTTACGTTTGCCACTGAAATGTTTGTGAAGCTTGATATCACGGTCGGGTCTGTCAAGGTGGATGACCAGTTTGAATGGGATCTCGACAACGACGAAGCATCGCCAGAGGCGTTTGCTGAGCTCCATGCTCAGGAACTTGGTTTAGGTGGCGAGTTCAAGTGTGTTTATTGTTTTGGCGCTGTTATACCCTAATCGGTGCCAGAACTGCGATGGCGCATTGTATACGAGAGCAGATCCGTCAAAGGACCACTGGGCAAAAAGTCGCAATGTGGTACCTGTGGTAGGTCTCTTTCACTCTTCTGTTGTGTATAATGAACACTTGGCAGGAAAATACTCGTAGATCCCGCGAGGAACGATGTCGCGTCCCAACAGCTAGTCGTCGCAGGCTTGGATCTGGGCGTCCTTGCGGGCGCAGACGCTGTACCAGACGGTTTCGGGTATGATGAACTGGTTTTAAGGTGATCAAGCTCCGGTATCGCGTCGAGAACTTCCGAATTTGTACAGTACTATGGCGCGAACCCGGCCAAGTTTGTGCAGGAGCTCAAGCGCATGGCGTGCTGCAAGCTCAAGTTTGCCGTCTCGGTGCAGCAGTACAGCAAGCTCAACAAGTAGGAACACGAGAACGCCGAGTTCTTGTTCCCGTACGTGCATCACTAGTCCAACACGATACGATTTCAGCTTCTATACCGACTACAGTGACAACGGGCCACAAGAATACTACAGACACATTTGATTCAATACAACAATCCTTCGTCAAATCCACGCAGAAAGACAACCTGAAAATCAATATGATAATCCGACGTGTTTTTGAGCATTGGTGTTACATTTTATGGGCATTGTTCAACTACGAATAGGCCGCCTTGGAGTATTATCTCGCGGTGGTGTATGAGGTGGATATCATGTAGGCACCGGGCACGTCACATCAAATCCCAACCTCTCGATTTGCCCACAACCACCTGCCTCCTTCCTTCCTGTTCACCAACCGCTCCGCCTTGACCCACCGACTGGAACAGCCTAGCATCAGCCTCAAGAAACTCCATCCATGTGCCCAACCTCATCCAAATTCGACAATGCTCCCAGACTTTCAGCACCACAATTCCGCGTCAACCCGTGCTGTAACTACTTCAACACTTGGAATTCAAGCCCAATGGGCCTTTGGGAGCTCAAACCTGACATAGGAAACCCGGTCCGTAGCCCTGCGCATCAAACCCAGTTTGGGTTGACAACCGCGTCGACCGAATAGATCGTCGACGGTCAAGTTGGCCATCCCTCGGATTCAAAGGATGTCGGATTTGCGTAGTCCTCGGTCTTGGCACATAAAGCCGCGGCGGGTGCGTTCTGGTTTTCTGCAAAGTTGTGCGCTGACGCCTACAAGCAATGTGTAGACCTTGTAGTCTTCCGTACCATAAAATCCAACTCTGCTACGCGTTCATGGCGCGTCGAATACCCAGATTTGGCAGGATGAGTGTCTGAGAGAAGGTCGATTGCCCAGTAAAGAGTTTGTCGGAACGCGGAGGCGAATAGCTCGGTTGCTGCTCTCCCTCGTCCAGCTCTCTCTCCGACAATGGGCAAAGAGCCGAGGTCAAAGGTGCGCAAACATTGTGGCGCGGCGATATAGGCTGACCCCAGAGCCAGGCTAGCGCGTCGCAGCAGCATGACCCGACGAGGCCCCGGAATATTGTCCCAGATGTATCCACATCCCCTCGCCCCTCCATTTTCCTTATCACGCGCAGCACATCCGACTCCAAGTCGCAAATACCAAGGCTCGGCCCAAGGTCATCAAGGCGCGTCCACTGGAAGCAGTACGTCGCAAATGCACTCTACATCTGGCCTTTTCTTATATTTCCTCAGCAGGGCGACTCACGCTCTATCCAGAACCATGCATGTACTTTTCCACCGTAACTATCTATATTTGACAAGTTTGTAGCTCGACAACGCCAAAGCGCAGATGAAGCGTACAAATTCCAAAGCCGATCCCGAAGCCGCCATGCTCGACATTGCCGCCATGGGGCGTCAGTCCGCATCCTCTATCGTGTCTTCCTGGACGGCGGACCTCGTCGAATTTGCTCAACAGGCCGTATGCCATCGCAAGGCGGTGGCAGCAACGGGGCTGGATGAACGCTTCTACATCCAGCAAGTTTGTGCCGCAACCCATGCTATCAAAGGGCAAACCCCCATCCCGCACGACTCGGAGGTCTGGACCGAACTGTCTTGCCAGCTCTTTCACCGTCTTGCTGCTAGCTCTACGACACTGGATGTCGACGAGCTCTGTCGGCTGGGATTGGCATGCGAGATTACTCAGGACGAGATAGACAACGCGACGGAGGAGACCGCCAAGTTTTACTTGCGCCACACTGCCCTGGAACCCATCGACATCTACAACTCCGTCTTCCGTTACATCCAAGCACATCCAAACGACCTCCCTCGATCTGTCATCCAACTCGTCCTCCTTGGCGCCTCGTCTGAAGAGATACGAGCAGGACTTGTCTGGGCGTGCGCACAGTATGGGCTCGAGGACGCTGTTGGTGAATTCATGCAGCAAGCTCTGCATACCCATATTGTCGAGGAGCTTTTCCATTGGCGCTGTCAAGAGAGGGCGAGCTGCTTGCTATACCTCGGGTACACATTGGCGGACTTGCTTTTCCGAATGCACCAGCACAACCAGCGCAAGGGACCAACTCGCATCGGCAAGTTCTATGACGTGAATCCTGGTCTGGCAGCGCGAACGCGCTGCTTTCACCTCCATATCCTTGATCGCCCTCTGAATGCCGCTACCGACATGAAAAACGACATCCTTGCCAGCCAAACCGAGCGCGTCTTGATTGACTCCCCTGGCGCAGTTGCGTTCAATGCTGCTGTTGGCGGACTCCTCCCCGTTTACCAACCTCCCGCCTACTATAATCAGCTCCGTGACGATGCTTTTGCTCAAACCAGACCCGGACCAGCCCCGTTGGGAGACGAACTCGCAGTACAGCTCTGTCTAAAGGCGCGCGCTTTCCTAGAGGATGCTCGTGCAATCTGCACACCTCTAGAGCCTACTCCTATTTCGGACGCGTATTTTGAAGACATGGCTCAAAATGGGCTTGGTTCATTGAGGACGATTCTCGGACGCGCACCGATGCTGACAATCCTGAAGGATCCCAGCCGGGAGGCGATGGTCGGGCAAGCACCACAATATTTCGGGCGCAATGCAGGCAAAGGCCCTAAAGACGACAGATACCATCGCGGCCCTCATGAACTCTGCGGTCGACCAGGAAGGCGATTTGGCTCATCACCTCATCGTCATACTTACTGGTCCATGGCTTGATTTTTGGAACCTCATTCGCAACCACAAGCTATTCTGGATATTCGTCCTCTTCCTGCTCCGCATACTCCGGCTCTACCGCCCTCTTATCATCCCGTCCCGCGCGAGCCCTGTCTGCCGTCTTCTGCGAAGCGGGATCCTCATGACCGACCCTGAACAGCTTGCGCCTACTACCTTCTGGGATGGTTCTACTACACCAGAGTTTGTACGCTCCTTGCCCTCCATCGCGCCACGAAAGTACAGCAATGATGAATTCCTGACCATCACTGGCACCATTGCACTTATCTTCTACGGCCCGCGCGGAAGTGGGTTAGTTGGTTTGCATATAGCTGAACCAGACTTCGGCTACACAAAGTACAAGACCACGCTCAGCTCAAATCTGCACCATCTTCACTATCTCGTTGGGATAATCAAGAACGTAACACTGTTTACCCTCAACGAGGCTCTCATCTCTGGACCTATCCAATGAGCCGTAGTGGTAATATACAGCCTAAATACCTAAGTGGTAGCTTCACATGCCGTAGCCTAGATAAGAAGCTGCAAAGCTCCCCAGGCTATAGCTTACTGGCTGCCTGGCGGCTCCCCGGGGATATTCCTGCTCTCGGCAGGCTTCGGCCGGCTACCCATTGATGCTAGCATTATTTCTCGGTTGGTATATTTGGCCGTGCCGATTCCCAATGCGGGCATGTACCCTTTTGGCATCGCCCACCACCCCTCGCCTGGCCCGCCGCTCCCCGCCCCCACCCTCGTCGCCCCCCGGCCCTTGTCGCCCCTTTCGCTTCGCCCTCCACCCCTCGCCTGGCCTGCCGCTCCCACTCCCGCCCCACCTGGCCCCGCCGCTCCCGCCCCACCTGGCCCGCCGCTCCCCCCCCCACCCTCGTCGTCCCCCGGCCCTTGTCGTGCCTTTGGCTCACTGCCAGATCACCTCCGCGCCCCGACCGTCCCGCCCATCCGGCGCCGCATTTCGACCCGCCACCCGTGCGTAGATTTTCTCCTCCGACCTGTCCGTACCTACCCTCCGCCCGCTCCCTAGCACAACGCCGTCCCCTTCCCACTCCCCCTCTTCCCCTCCTGGCCCGTCCGACGCGACGCCGCCCGGAACATCCGCCATCGACTTCTCGATATGACGAAGTCGTAGCCACGCCCATTCTTCATTCCGCTCGTCTCGTCTACCGAGACCTTCAGACCTACCACATACCTCTACATATGCTCGCTATACTAGTACAACACAATTGAATTCATTACCATCTTGTTTCGACTTGCCCATGCCCTTGAGTCCTCAGATCGTCCAACTACAAGTTCGGTAAGCAACAGCTTCGTGAGCAGTCAAGCTGTAGCTTGCTTTCTAGACCCGTTCAAGACTTTTATTCTATGCAGTATACAAAACTTCTAAGAATGCCCGGAAGTGTAACAACGCGTATGTAGGAGGTAGACGACGCGAGTCCAGACGCACAACAGGAAGGCGATGTATACAGAACGCAAAGAAATATCAAGCCATGTCCGCTTCGACCGCGCGCGTCATTTCCCTCAACGTCCAGTCCAAGTTCTCGACAGCCTCCAACCAGTCGACGGAGCTCCCCAGCCCGACTTTCTTCTCGGCGCAGCCCCACCAGTACAGAGTAACAGCCACATTGAGCACGCCGTTGACTCCGGAGACGAGCAGCGCGTCCCATGGGCCCTTGACGACACCCTTCTCTGGCCGCCCCGCCTCCAGTTGCCGCCATTCCGGCTGCATACCCGTCCACCAACGCCACCATTGCTCTCCAAACGCGACCGTGTTCCCGACGGCGCAGTACTCGGGCTTCGCGACGCGCTTGTGCTTGATCCAAGCCGCCACCTGCTTCGGACGATGCTCCGTCGGCAGGATGCCACTCCCGTTGACCCATCCAAACGCGCGTTGCAAGTCGAAAAACGCGTCGAGAGCGCCGTTGTAGGCGGGACCCAAGTTTTCGGTGGCGAGCTCGGGGTAGACGTTGCGTGCCCACTGGGGCGCATCCTCCGGACACTCGGGGATCGGCGACACCATCTCTACGTCGGCGTCCATGTCCATGTCTTCCGCAGGCGCGTTAAAGCGCGCGCGATCGACGTTGGAGCCGGTGATGGTCGTAGACGATGGCTCGCGAGGGACATGGACAAACCCGTCGTTGTCTTCAAAGACGGTGCTCGGGCCCCCGTCCTCCGAATCCTCCGCCGTCCGCATCTCCACCTCCCCGTCGGTCTCCGTGGCCTTCTCCCCGCCTGCCATGTCGACATCCCCGTCCGTCGCATCCTTCTCGGCGTCCGTCGTCACCACATCCATTGCATCTGGATCCGTCGACTTGCTATGACGCCCCGACCGGCGCGGAGCAACGTCCGACGGAACTTTGGCTGCTCGCGGCTTCCGAGCCTTGGGCGCAGGCTTGGCCACCAGTTGTGACGCAGCGTTTTTGAGATCCAGCTCTGCGAGTAGCGCCTTGTTGCGCGCGATGTTGGCGTTGCGCTGGGCGGCGTACTCGCGACGACGCCGTTGGTCCTCCTGCTCAGACGTCTCCTCGTCGGAGTCCTCGGTGGTTTCATCACGAGCCATCTCCTCGTCGGAGTCTTCGATCGTCTCCTTCGACTTCGGCGCCTTCTTGGAGGTGGACTTGGACGCCTTCGATGACTTCGAGCCCTTGGCCTCGGAAGACGGCGCGGGCAGGCTGCCGGCGTCAGCGTCGGTCTCGGGGTCCATGCTGAACAGGGTAGGGTCATCGAGAGGGTCGGCGTCATCGGGAAGGACGAGGGCAGCCCGTTCGGCGTCCGCTACAAGTACGCGTTAGTGACGCCAGGCAAGACGCAGATCAGACGCACTATATGCCGTCCCCAGGTACTCCTTGTAGAAACCTAGGACGTTCTTGTCGAACTGCGCTCGCTTCCATTGGGGGAACGAGGCCGGCGCTGGCGCGTGGTTCTTCCCTACGGACATACTAGACTCGCGTTAGTGACGGGCAAAAAAAGTAATCGCTATACGCACTGGATCGTCCGAATTTCGCCTCCAAAGCGAGGCATAGGTCCCCCAGCCAACAACAAGAATTGCAGGCCAGTGGCGTCCGCGAGCCCTTGCATGAGCCGCTGCATGACGGCGGGGAGGTTGTCGATGGCGCTGAGCAAGACGTCAGCACCCGGATACCCTTGTAGTCGAATACGCACCGTTGGATGCCCGAGGGCGTACGGTCTGGCCACTGACGCAGTTGCTCTTGTAGCTCCTCCCGCTCTTGCGCTGCAACCGCCTTCGCTCGCGCTTTGAGGTCGTTTTGCCGGTCCGTGGGGAGGGCGTTGTACAGCTCGCGGGCGACTTTGGCGCGGAACCAAGCAGGGGCGGCCGTCGGACCGCCCGGCAGGGACGCGCCCCTCCCTCCCAGCGCGTCATGACGACCATAGCAATCTCCTCCGCGTACGATTCCTTCATGTACTGCTGCGAGCCTTGCAGGGCCTTCTTGACGGGGACGATGCCGGCGAGCTCGTTGAGGAATACCCGAATAAGCATCCTCCTTCTTGCCGGCCTTGTTGATTAGCTGGGGTGCCTTGCCGCGGATCGACTCCAAGCGGTAGGTGTACCAGCGCTCGATTCGCTGAGGAGAAGAGGTACCAATCAGTCACGAGACTTTTCTGAAGACGGCCTCGACGAACCTCGCGCGTCTGACCAATAATCCACGCCTTGGCGCGCTCCTCCGCATTCGACAAACCCGCCTCTGGAGGCACGACCATCCCCTCCGTCCACATCGGCAGCGGTCCCGTCGGTGGATGCGCCAACGATGTACGCCAACCCGACTTGATACACGAACTGGTTCGTCTTCGAGAGGTAGAACGCGCGTAGACCAGCGCGATTGCCGGCTCTCGCCAGCTGCTGGTGTTCCTTCTCGCCTGGTTTGAGAATCTCGTCCTCGACAATGCCCCGAGCCCAGAATCTGTACGCCTTCTGGAATTCGACGTTCTCCGGCAATTCTGGGGCAGTCTTCCCGGCTCTGGACGTACTGGCGAGCATAGTTAGTACCTCGTACTCGTGAGCTCAAGCCCGAACGAACCTAACACCAGCGGCAGCAGCAGTCTCTTCGTATTGAAGCGCAGCCGCCAGATTGGCGTCGGCCTTGAATTTTGTTGTGTGGTATCTATGCGGTACGTTTAGTTCATGTATCAAGCTAGGTGGTCGGCGCTTACTCGTCGTCTCCTTGTAGGACATTGGCCAACTCTTCGTTGCCCTAGCGCCGCAGCAAGTTCAGCGTCGTCCATTCCGCGGCGACGCGCCCCTGGTGCACATAATCAGTATCCAAGCAAAGACCAGACTGCCGACATACACATCGTCGACCTCTTGGGTCACAGTCCTCTTCTGGGGACGAGCAGCCTTGGACGGCGGCCCGCCGTCGACGTCGTCGACCTCCCTCGACGGAGGCGCGCCCGCTTGAGCGTCGACGACGCGCGCGAGGGACGCGGGGTCTTGGACGGCGGCCCGCCCGTCGATGTCGTCGACCTCCTCGACGGAGGCGCGCCCGGTTGAGCGTCGGCACGCGCGAGGGACGCGGGGTCTTGGACGGCGGCCCGCCGTCGATGTCGTCGACCTCCTCGACCGGAGGCGCGCCCCGGTTGAGCGTCGGCACGCGCGAGGGACGCGGGGTCTTGGACGGCGGCCCGCCGTCGATGTCGTCGACCTCCTCGACGGAGGCGCCGCCGGTTGAGCGTCGACGACGCGCGCGAAGTGTTGACTGGGGTAGCAGACATCTGGAAGCAGGTATAAAGGTCGTGTCGGCGTTGTTGGATCTGGACTAACGTTGTTTGACTTTTTAGCGATACTGAGGGACAGTGAGGGACGGGGTTTGGTCTCGGTTTGGTCCCAAGCAAAGCAAGTTCCTTTAAGGTATCGCCCAAGCTGTAGCCTGCCTGCAAGTATACCGCATGTTTTTTGCAGCGCGCCAAACCGATAATCCGGTACATCTGCTTTTCCCCACTGGGACGCAAATCGCCCCGTGCGGTACGTCGAATCGCATCCAACTATTTTCTACCACCACCTCGACCAACTCGACAATGCTTGCCGCGCTGCCCTCCACGTCCACGGCTAGCAGCACCACAGAGCTTTACCTCGCCTCCCCACAACGGAGTTTTGAACGAACCAGCTACCTTTCTGCCTCACCGGCGCCTCAACCGGGTACGACGATCATCCGCGAGGGCGCAATTTGTCTGATGTCCCCCAGGCGGACCACCTTGTTCCAGCGGGAATAGTTCCGAGCAGCACAACGGCCCATGCGGTTCTTTACTCTTGGAGCTTTTACGAGCGCCGTCGTTACCCGATACTTCTCGACGCGCTATCGCCGACCCTTCGGGGCACCGGGGTTCGTTCGATCAATCTCTTTGTTTGCCACCCACTGGACTGCCGCACCTGCGAGAAAATTCAACGCGCTCACATTCGTATGCCTGGCTACCTCTTCACGATCATGCTCGAGTGTGCGCATTTGCCGTACGATGCGTCTACCGCCACCCAACTCTATCCCGGCCCTGCGTATGCTTCCATGCGAAACCGCGCTATCGCGCGTCTTCTCCCCATTGGGCACCCTGTTCCACAAGGCAATGTGGTTGTGGTGAAACACGCTATCGATAAAGGCACAATCCAGAGTCGCGTTCTCAATGTAGACCGGCCGATAGTGGATATAGCCGAGGCGGATCTCGACGTTATTGACCGGGTGGTCGCTCGGTGCGTTGGTGGCTTGTTTGTGGCGCATCTTCGGGCGCTGTTCGGTTGATGATTTTGCAGCTGGGCCGCCGACTTCCCGAGCAATCCAAAAAATCATCTATTCTTCGACGACCCTCGCAGACGCGTCCAAAGTACCCACGGCGTGTAGCGCACGAGTACTGTACCACTTGTGTACCACTAGCTACACACTACTCCTTGTACTGGCTTGAACGCACACGCATTGGCTTCGTCGCGTCTTTATCTGCGCCCGGAACCCGCCCCCGACTAAAAAACAGCACCATGTCGACGTCACGATGACCTGAGCTGGTCTCGGCGTCTTCGGTTGCATATAGCCGGCAGACCTTGTGCGCTTTGAGAATCCATCGCTGTACTCATATTAGCTTCGCGACGAGAAGAACGCCAGTCCGCTCCACGTACCTGATGCAAGCACCCAGTCGATGGGCGGTCGATCCTGAGTAGAAACGCCGAGCAAAACACCGTTGCACCGACGGCCAGAGCATCGTGCTGATCTTGAGCGAGGACTGGGACCCACGCGTCGGACGCTGGAAGTTTGTGCAAGCCCTATACGAAGCTTTAATGAGACAAAGAGAGCATTAGAAGGCGGAGGGAAGAGCGCACCAGTCGTGTAGTGCTCGTCATGTGCAGGTAAATCCGGCCCTCGTCGTCAGGGTTGAGACCCGTCCACGGGTCGATCAGGGTCAGACCTTCCTGGTGGCCGTAGTGTGCCCGGGTTTCTGTGAGCGCGCGTACTTGGGCCTCGAAGTCCGCGCGCAGCTGACGATCGGACACGGCGTCGATTTCAAGATACTGGAGTCCATTATCACCTCGACGCAAAGAGGGCTTCATAAACTTACGCGATCCTGCTCGTCATCTACCAGGGCAGCTATCCGCCCGACGAAGGACACAACCCAGTATCGGCTGGGCGTCGAGCTTGTTGCCGTCGTTGCAAAGGCGCGGATTGTGCCCGGCGGTAGGTCTGGGTCGGGCTGCTGGTCTACGAGGGTTGTGGTGTCGCCCTTCCATGGCGGGCAGACGAAATAGCGGGAGAGGAAGGTCGGTGTCTGTAAAGGAATGAGCCACCTTGGCACGGGGAGGGGCTGCATGGGGAGGCGAGGTTGGAGGTATCCAGATGGCAAAACGGGATGAGGGACGTAACGAAGGAGGAAGGTGCAGGTGCCATTGATGGGATAACATTGGGCGATCCTCTCGAGTTTGTCTGGAGATCCTCTGAGGCTGCTTCGGCGCGTCCAGATGAGGGTAGCATGTCGTCGTCGTTGCTCATACTCTGAAGACATGAAGGTAGAATAGACGATACATTTCTCGAGCGAGGAAGATGGTGTGCATCTCGTGGATCGGTATATCGTTTGTCCCAAATTGGAGTTCCTCCCGCTGAGCGCGTAGTTGCGGCCAGTCGTTGTCGAGTAGTTGGTTTAGCTTCAGGCGAATGGCGTCCGTTGTTTTCTTCCTACCGACGCGTGCAAGCTCCTCCCTCCAGCTTGCCTCGCGCTCGCGCTCTCGGCGGAAGAGACAGGACATCACTACAGCGAGCCTCCAGCCATAGGACGCGTCATCAGAGGCCGGTGGCGGTCGTCCGAGAGGGGGAACACGTAGCCAGCGCGCGATTTGTTTGTCGGACATCGCGGATGCCTTCTCGACGGCGTCGGAGGACTCTGTCAGCTGTACGCAAGCCCAATCCTCGATGTCGTCAGTCAGGGAGACGCGGGAGACATGGTTCTTGGCGATCTTGCGCCCGCCTCGTCTACGGTCGCGCCTGACCGCGCGCCCACTGTAAAGCAGCGATTATAAGAATATAGCTATACCAGACGTTTTTGGCTTTGCGTACTGCTCGCTATTATCGTATTTGAGACTGGCAGCACGCTTAGCTATGCGGCGTTGGGTGTCGGATGAGTGTTTGCGGGGCGGCGCCATCGAAGAACAAGAATGAGATCGAACGGGGGTTTGGGTCAAGTTTGGGTCTGCAATCAAGTCTGGGTTTTGGTGGTATTCAAGCCCGATCTCAGGTTCTCTGATTTTTATACTGGAAGTGGCTCAGCAAAGGGTCGGGCAAGGACCGGGCAGTCTGCTCCTGCTATAAGCACCAAAAATCCACAAGAAACGACATCCATGAGGCGAGATTTTCCATAACTGCTGTGCCCCGATAGAATCACTTCGGCCCAATCTAACCTACAAGTCTCGCGTCGCTTTTGTCGCCTGGCTTAGTGTACACTCACTGAGACACTGAATGATACACTCCAGGCCACGAATGCGATTCCAGCCTGTACGCACCAAATAGACTATGTACTTTACTCTCGGACGAGCTTGTATTTGTAGACAGACAAGAAAGAGCGCAGACAGACTTGAATTAGTACTACTCGCACATCGACAACAGTAATACGACGGGAGAAGTGGGATGGGCAAGTAGCGCCGCCCTAATCCGGACCCAGCCAAGCGTCGGACGTCCAAGTCTGTTCCGGAAATCTGAGCCCCAGCCAATTTCCCGTGACGAGGCTCGTGTCGACGAGCGGGCTAATGGCAGCTGAAATCTCTTCCTTTTGCCGAGAGAGACTGCGCGGGGGTCCATGCTGAAGGGCGTCGCAAGACGGGCAACGGAACGTGTCATTGAAATGGTGTCGGATGCACACAAAGCAGAACGTGTGGAAGCAGGTCGCCATTCTGCAAGATGTCAGCAGAAGCAGCAAGGGGAGCGACCACGTACAGAACGGGATGAGACTGAAAGTTCTGGCAAAGCGGGCAGACGTACTCCGGCGCGATCTGGTGCGGCGGGCAGATCGGAGGTCGGTCGCGTCCGACATACAGCTCATCCTTGGTGACTTGGACGGCGTAGGGGATGTAACGGCGTAGGTTGTGCAGACGTTCGATCAACTCCGAGAGGACGGCGGAAACGAGGGGCGAGGCGACGACCTGAGCGCGTCGCAGGGTGAGCGCCGGCGGAGGAGCGTCGGCGTCCTTAAGCCCATGGATGCGCACCCGGACGACATGCTCCACCCAGCGCTGTTCAGCGATGTAGTCTGCGATCCCAGCGTACCTGCGGATGGTCCCTTCATCCGCCTCGAGTCGGATGAAGAAATTGAAGTGGTGGACTACTTTCAGTCAGTAGCCTGGTTCGACGCGCGACATGAGCTAGCTTACGGGCGTCGGCGTCGTCGTTGCAGGTGGGAGATTGGTCGCGCAGATGACGGCGGAGGGCTAGCAAGCCGATGAGCCGCCATTTGGCGCGAGGAGCCCTCTTCGGTACCGGTGTACCGGCGGCGGCCGGAGGGGGTGTATGGCCATCGACGAGGCGGCTGGAGGGGCGAAGGTCTGCGCACCAGGTAAGTTAGACAAATCTGGGCGAGTCTGAGAGCACTCACCGATCTCCTCGTCTGCTTCGCTGTCGTCCTCTTCACCCTCCCTATTCCCCATCCTGCCGGCAAGGAACTCCTTCTCGACGTCGCTCGTAGCACAAACAAGCTGGTCTTCTTCTTCCTGGTCAGCTGCAAGCTGGGACAGCGGGCTGTCTGGAGGAACGTCATTATCGGCACAATACGGAGAGCAAGGCTGGCGCACCGTGAGTGCTATCCCCTCCATCCTCACTTTCGCTGGTTTCCATTTGCGACGAGAGTTGTGGTTCGAGAAGCTGCGGTATGAACCATATGCCCGGCAATTTGAGGAGAAGAGGTGCAACCCCGTTTGGGAAATCGCATCTGTGACCGACCCTCGATCTAGATTAAAAATCCATCTGAGGAACGCGACAGCTCGCCAATTCGCACCTACTTGCAGCCAACGCCCCTCACCACATGGGTCCCGCCCAACACAGTAGTCCCCTGCTTCACAGCACGCACAACGTCGGGCGCGCTCCAACACAACCACTCGCTGTTGTCCAGCGTCCATGGGACACCCTCGACGCGGCGTCTAGGCCTCGGAACCCGCAAGGACTGGCTCGACGACGCCCCAGCAACGCATCTCCATCTCCATCATTATCACGCCCAGGCCAAGCTCAAGGTTTGCTGCGTTGTACTCGAGATCCCCAGGCGCGCGCGTTAATGGGTTTGCAGACGCTCCCTCTGGGTCATGGTCGTGGCGCTCGGTAGTAGAATACGATGGATCCCCGTATACAAGCCAAGATACACGTCCTAGCCCGCAATTTAAAGATTCCACACTCAGCTATACACAATCAAGATATACGACGCCCGAGTATCGCTGCCTACAACATGAAATCAATCCCGGGAGGCAGCGGCGCAAGTCCGGCGCGCTGGACTTCTTCGAGGTTCCGAGTTTTCGACCAGCTGAACGACGTTAGTAGACGCGGCAGACCAAGTAACAACGCACGAAATCATGACAAAGTCTACGTCGGCCAGATCCTCCGGCGTCATATCCAGCATCGGCAGGTTGGGGTCCTCGCTTTCCTGCTCCCCGACGACACCGTGCTTGACCACGACGGCGGGACCGGCAAAGGTGATGAGGGTGTCGGGGAGGATGCCGCGTATCGAGTCGTTGGGGGTATGGTCGGAGGAGGACGGATCGGTATCCATCCTGCAATAGCAGGCCATGACGATGGTGTATGCTTGGTCGCCTACGACGAAATATGGCTTGACGCAGTGCCTGCAACCGATGGAACTATTGACGAATAGACCGGAGAATAGGCCGGCGTTGGATTTGAGGCTGTGGGGAGCGATGCTATTTCGGACACGGAGTAGGCGATGCGCCCCCGAGATGGGGTAGAAGGCAAAGCGGATGTTAACGCCCTAACAATGATAAGCTCGGCTGAGAGCAGTAAATTGAGAACAAAGACCGACGCTGACGCGGGGGGTGGAATTGGATGTGGTGGGGGACATGGGCAGGAAGAAACACGCAAGTGAGGGCAGAGGGCTGCGGTTCATCGATCTTCACATCTGGATATAACAGGGCGAAAATCCTTCGCATGGACTTGACGAACAAAAGACACGAGGTTGTTCGGAACAAGAAGAAGCTACGCGCTATCCAGCTACGGTGTCCTCGCGACGCGAAACATCGTCCGAGTCCTTCGTCGGCCCTCTGCGGCTGTCCTCCTTGCCAGTGCGAGACTCCTGCGATAAACTGCGGGACTCAGCTCGTTGTTTTACTTCCAGGATACAGAAGGTGGTCACCGATATCGCCACTGACAAGCGATGTCGTAACTGGGCGGCAGCTGTGGAACCCCACTCGCTGCCAGACTGAACTGGATAGTCGGGGAGACGCGCTCTCTCCTTTTAATAACCCAGACATGTCTAGAAGGTCAACACGCAGCACAAGAAATAGTATAATTACTCACCTGGACGGGACATAATGCTTCAAACTTGAGTGTTCGTCGAGGGTGAGGTTAAACGGTTTCAAGCTTCATGCGGTATACATATGGGCTGATTGTTAGGATGTGATGGGTCGGAATCGAGATTTGCCTTCGATATGTGTGCTCAATGTACTGCTTGTGGACGAGCGCAGAAGGACCGACTCATTGGAGTGGCTGCTGGGTACCCGGTTGGCTTTTAAAGCTTTTATTGCCAGAAGATTTCTCGGAACAGACGCGCTGTGTGTGCACGCATGACCGTGTCCGATGACTAAGCCCAGGGCTTGCTCCGCACGACAACCAAACAACAACTCAGCAAGTCGACGTTCAGGTGCGTGGTTCGCTGCGTGCTTTCTACCCGCCCTGATGAGTTTGAAGAAGAAGACTCGTGCCCGCCGCAGTGCCCTGGGCTCCTCGACATCCACCTTCGAGTTCGATGCCTCCGTCCCAAACGCGTCCGCCGACCAAGGGTTCCACTTCCGCCCCAAAGCCGGCCGCGCTGTGGGTACCGCGTCGAATGTCTCAACCCAACAAACTGCGAGGGTGGAGTCTGTGGAGGAGCCCGATGAGCCGGCACACTTGACCGACGTTCCATATGACGAGGAGTTCCAAAACGTCGCTGCGACCCTCAGCTCAAACGACACATACGAGTATCAAATCGAGGATACTGAGGGGACCAAGAGGAAACGGTATACAAGCTCGGTGCGCTGCACACTTTTCCATCCGCTAGGAAGCTTGCTGACCGTCCTCGCGCAGGACGACCCCATGAAACTCTGGCGCGATGAAAAGGCCAACTTTCTCGATCATCTCGTGCGCCGCGACGGTCTCGGCGAGAACCACGACTCTCCGTGCTGTTCTCAGTGCGACTGCAAGTACGAAGACGGCGCCGCGACACGGCTTTTCCGCTGCGAGGGCTGTGGCACGTTCTTGCAATGCAAGGACTGCCTCGTCGCTCAACACATCAAGCAGCCGTTGCACCGAGTTAAGGTACGTTTGTCGCTTGTTTGAGGTCGTCTTCAGGGTCTGAGATTGACGCGTACCTAGGAATGGACGGGCGGATGCTGGACCGACGTCGCGCTACACAAGCTACACCTTACCGACACGTCCCCACGCAGCTTGCAAATGGAGTACCAGCTCGGGCACGACGGCAAGACCTGCGTCAGTCCCAGCGCGTTGCACAACATGGTGGTCATGGACATCACCGGCGTTCATACGCTGCAAGTCCGGTTCTGCGGCTGCGCCAAGTCGCTGCGTCAAGATCGTGTGGCCCAACTTATGGCCAACGCGTGGTACCCCGCGACGACCATCGACCCCGCGACGTGCGCCACGTATGCGGCGCTTGACCAGTTTAGGCTGCTGAACGTGCTTGGCAACGTCAGCGCCCACGACTACGTAGCGTGTTTGGAGCGTTTGACGGAGGGTACGGGTCTGGAGAAGATTCCTGTGGGTATCGCTCGTACATATCCGCTACTGGATGCTGACAGTGTTGTTCAGGACCGCTACGTCGCCTTCGGGCGTATGAGCCGGCAATACGCGTTCTTACACCGAGCAAAACGGGCTGGCGTTGCTCACGATAGAGAGAAGATGGAGGGCGTGGAACCAGGAGAACTAGCAGTGAAATGCTGGGCGTGTCCGTACGACGGATTCAATCTTCCAGAGGGATGGCAGGATTGCGACGAGGACGACAAGTAAGTATAGTCGCCTGGGCCGCAAACTCGTTTCTAACCATTCTAGATTCCTCTACTCCCTAATGCTAGCCATCGACGCCAACTTCCGCCTCAAGAACCGTATCCGCACAAACGAAAAACACGACCCGTCGCTCGGAGCAGGTTGGGGTTGTTTCGTCGAGGCAGAAGAGTACAAGGACCACTTGCGAGACTACGTCGCTGAGAATGATGCACGTTGGCATCGTGTTTTTTGGCGCTGGCTAACCGCGTTCTTTAGATAAGCACTTGTATAGCATTCGCGGCCTTAATGGAAAAAAACACCAAATTAACGACCGGATTGCGGGTCTCGGGCGTCGGAGGATGTGTCTGCGCGAGGCACGGGGTTGTGCGTGCCCAGGGTCTAGGCGACCTTCAAAAGGGCGAAAGGTACGTGCTCGTTTCGTGTGCAAGGTGACGCGTCTCATGGATTGCGTTGTAGGTACGCCAACATGGATTACATATTGATCCACGCCCTCCGCGACGCGCGCGTTCGGCGTCTCGTGCTCTCGTACGATATTGCCTGTCAGTGGAAGGTTCGTCTGCGGCAGCGCGTCGCCCAAATCGCCAACGAGGCCGGGTTGCTTCCCGACTTGAGCAACTTCGAGATCCAGTTCGCGTTGCCTGTTTGGCACGCGGCGGCACACGAAGTCGGATGCCAGGCAGCAATGTCGCTCAGCCACAAAGTGGGTGTGGGTCGTACGGATGGCGAGGGCATCGAACGAACCTGGGCGGTTCTCAACCCCATCAGCTTTGCGACGAAGGAGATGGGCGAGGGCAATCGCCACGATACGATTGAGGACAAGGTCGATCGTATAGGGTTCGAGAAAAACGTCGGAGAAGGTACGTGTTGGTCATTGATATCCTTCCTGGCTTATAGACGTGTAGGCGATACTCTTGCCCGCAAGATTGTCATTGCGACGGCCGAACGCAACATCCAAATCCAGGAGTTTACGGAAATAGATCGCGGCATCGACCCTGCTCTACGCCGAGAGTGGCAGCAGCAGATTGACGACTGGCTAGCGGACGAGACGAAGCCGAACCCGTATGTCATGGCGGGCGGAAAAGAAGGTGCGTTTCTAGTATATTTCTGCTTTTTTGGAACTCACACTGGCGCAGCGGGTCCCTCGGAGGCACAAGTCGCAGCCGAAATTGAAAGCGGCAGAAGTAGAGGAGATGCGCGCGGGTCGCGGTACGCTGGAGGGCAGCTCGACTGCGACCGGCTTTATAAAAGGGCTGTTGCATTTGGAGGATTTAAAGTACGCGGGTTTTCGGGTCTGTTTGCGCGCCGAACTGACCAAACCGCAGGCGCCGTATCAAGCACGAGGTTCGGGGCAAGACGCTGACTGCGGAACGCCTCAGCCAAATCGAGGAGCTTCGCGCAAGCTTCTTCAAGAAGCTCAACGTCATCCAGCGCGAGCAGAACGTATTCATGCCGGGGGTAGGGCATCTGCGGGCGACGGCGGAGGAGGGCCGGGACCGGGATCTACCGCCCCCAAAGGCGGAGGATACCAAGCTGTGGTTCCCCTCGGAGTTGACGCCGTCGCAGCTGCAATGGGCGTGTCGACCGAGCCTGGTCGCGATAGAGAGCAAGCTCCGAGAGGCGCAGTGCGGGGATGCGCTGGGCAAAGTGCGGAGCAATCTCTACACGATAACGCATCTCATCCATACGCGAAATGCAACTTCCGTGGGGCAGGCAGCGTCGACGCGCTCCAGCACACTCATCTCGCGTGTGGGCGATCGCAGGGATCGTGAAGTCGCGAAATACAGCGCAGCTTGGCGGGCGTTGAGGGCGTTAAAGGGTGCCGATTACGCTCCGCACTATCGCGAGCTCACGGCTGGCGATCTTCACGTTCGCATGGAGACGGAGAGCGACGCGAGATCTCGCATTCGACTGGGACGATTGGGCTCGACGCGTCGAGCGCGAAACGAGCCGACAGCCGCAGAACGGGGTGAGGGAGATGGTGCTAGAGGAATGTCCTGGATCTGGGCCGCGGCCGGCGGTGAAGATGAAGAAGTACGGGTACATGAAGGTGCGGCCGGGACCCCTCCACGAATACGTACTAATTGGGGCGTAGCCGTCCGCGTTCATTGGGCGAAGGCTAAAGCGCGCCGCGACCGATGGGTGGAAGAGGTGCGGTTGCTCAAAGAGGAGCGCCGACGCGTCTTGAGGAGTCTTTGGTCGGTGCAAAATGAGTGGCGGGCGCGGGCAACGCGACGCGTCGTTGCTGAACCAACGCTGGCAGCGGGTCTGGCGGCGTACGCCAGACGGCAAATAGAGGTCCACGCGCGCATCGCTCAACGTTTCTACGATACGTGGCACGTTGACAGCAAGATGGCGCTGAAGGCGGTTCTTGGGGAGGACAAGGAGGTACACGCGCGGTTGTTAGCGGGGCGCCCAGAGGTATTGGGCATGCACGACGGCTGCATCACGGAGTTGGAAGATGCAGTTGTCGGGTCGGGGGCGGGCCGCTGATGCGCCGGACGGTGGGCGGGAAGAATGGGGGCGGCGTCGTCACTTGGGGGAGGCGGCAGGCTGTAGCTTGCTTACCTTATTTGGATTGTCAACAGGCAGATTTAACAATACATTCAACATTAATTGGACGGGTACTGTTGGCGCTGATAAAATTTACCGCGTTTGCCGACGGACGAAAAGTGTGCCGCAATGCCGGTCTGATTGGTCTAAACCGGGCGATAGCATAACCAGGCCAGAATGGTAGCTGTAGCTTGGCCAAGCAAGTGCCGGTTTTTTTGGATACGAGCTGTGAAGCAGTTGCCTCGTGGTTTGGCCTAATCCTACAGCTACGGGTGATCCAATACAACGCCAACCGACTTATCCACGGAAGCCATCGTTGTGCCTCTTCTCGAGTCAGTCAAGACACGTGCCGAAGCAATATTGGCACCTGTTTACGCAGAGTTGGAGGTTATAAAGCAAGTGTTGTACAAACGTCGACGCTGTATCATGTTGCTTGAGAACCTTGCATCTCTCCACTCGCAACAAACACGTCTCCTCGCTTGCACGCTGCCACCCACACTCTTGACCAACTACGTCCCCCGTCATCTCGGCCGTGGTTTCCTCACTCGCGGACCTCCGTTCTCCCCCGAACGTATCGAACAACACGATCTCGAGGTCAAGAATGCCAACAGCCGAGTCGCCTGTGGGATGCCTCGAGACCCATTCCATTGGGAGTCGTACGGGCGTTACTTGGGCTCAAAACCTTTCCAGTCATGGTTTCTGGCACTCCATGAGGGCGTTAGCATATATCTTTCCGCCAATGCGGCTGGGAAGACGGAGGAGGGAGCCAGAAAGTCGGAGGAAACCCGCGCCCAGATCGGTAGATTCCGTCCCGGCGGTGAGGATCCCAAGGCGAAGCTATACCGCCTGTTTTGCAACGTGATCACAGAGATTGGATCTCGCACAGGTTTGGAGGAGCTGGTGGTGGAAGAGTGGAACAAGAGCACGCGATTCGGCTGGTGCGATGAGTGCGATGAGCTTGTTATGGGGACGACTACATTGTCGGTCCATGATTGTGCTGTTGCTAAACAGCGTAGGACGATCATCCACCAACACTTCAAGCACCTCAACTTTTTTCTTTACGAGCATGACGCCAACGTCTACTTCCGCTATCTTCTTGAAGACGAGTGCACCATCCTCTTCAAAGAACTCGGCCTCCACCAGTTCACTGTTGGTGGTATCATCTACAACCAACTTCCTCAGCTTCGCGCTGCTCTTCGTTCCGACTCAAACTACAATCTTTTTCTCCCCTGCATTGATCTATCCGACCTCCAACCTGTGTATGCTGCAGCAGCAGACGCGTCTCCGGAGTATCTTCTCACAATGGCAGTTGACGTTGTTCTACGCGACCACTGTCCCGGGGAAATGCGCCTCCATAATGTCCACGACACGTTTGCACCAACGCCTCTTCGCTCAAATCGGGCCGCCTTTTCCAAGATCGCATCAAGGAAACTGTTGGACTGGATGGAGAGCTGTAATTCCATCTCTGCGTCTCTACGCTCTCGCTCATGTAGCTCCCCAGGCGGTACCTCACGCCAGTATCCCGTATACTTCAGTGTTTGCTGTGGTCCTCCCGAGGACCCCTCCCACGAGCCCCGCGCGTCATTTTCTCAGATTCCGCATCCCGGGACTCTGACGGGTCTTATCGAGTGACGGGTTGGGTATGCCAAAATTGCAAGGTCAAGAACTGCAAAGGCCAGGCCGTGGTTCGAGTTGATAATTTAATTTCTATGCCCTACTTTTACGCGCGGGCAGCATGGTATATTTATCGTATGAGACCGACTCTCAAGGTTTAATTCAGTGTCTTTGCATACTAGGCGTTCGACAGCAACTACCAGCAAGAAACCATCAATGTATTTGTGCAGGTACAGTGCATAGAAGTTGACCCATTGATGTACAGTAGAGAGTGTGTTAGCGTGCAACAAAGTCAGTTAGAAAACCACAACAATAACAACTTAACAAGAGCCGTCCAGCAACGTTGTGCTTAGACGATGGTCCAGTTTGTCTCCGCGCACTCGAGTGCTTCTCATGTTCGCCATCGCTTGGTCTACGCCACCGCAGCCAAACGACGTCCCATCGACTCCCAGAAGGTCCCTCGACCGACTTGACCCTTGGAATATACGCCGAAGACTTTGAGATCTGGGGAAATCTAAGACCGCGTATCATTACCTTGCGTTCGTTGTACGAGGAGTTGCGGGCATGAGACAGGTTGAAAGTGTTAATTAATACCGTACCACGTCGTCGATAACTACGCAGTCGACTTGATACTGCAGTTACCTCAGGTCTTGTAATGACCGGACAAAGATGGGCGTGCAATGATGACCTTGTCCCCGACCGGAAGATATTGGGGCTGTCGAATCGTTAGAACCAAAGCAACGACAGGGAGGAAACGAGTTGTCGATACCCAGGGAAGGTGTGCTCTCGGAATGACTTTCGATAACTGTGTGCGATGAAGATCGGAGGCAAATGAAACAACGAAGATGCATGCGCAACCGGAAGTGAATGTAGAATTTGCACCGAGGCCGGCCGCGTTCACCACGACAAGGCGTCGGGAGTTCTGACCACAGTAGCATGGAGAGGCGCTCCAGCAGCTTCGGCTCGACGTTGTGCGGGATTACAATTGTGAACACTGCAAAATAGTCGCGCAGTTCGGTGCGGTTCCCCTTCAGCGGAATGAGCTTCTTCGACTCCATAATCTCCAGCGCAACTTCCGGACGCCCAGACTGCCTCGCGTCAATTCGCCTCGCGAATTCGCAAAAGCCAGATAACCGCGTCCGCGGTCCCCGCCAACGGCACGAGTTGTCCGCTCGTGGTTGCGCAGGACCTCCGCCGCCGTCCGCGCTCGGCATTGCGCTCGTGTTCCCTAGCGCTTGTTCCCAAGCACGAGATGACCGTGCTATAGTCGCCCCGCAAGCTTGTACAGCTTAATGGTCTCGGGTACGGTCGTTCTCCTCCGAGTTGTGCGCCGCTTTGACGAGAATGTGCTCGTTGAACTATTGAGTGTCCTTGAGCCCCGGTAATGCTCCATAACGCCGCTCTAAAATGTTGTCAGCGTGAAAACATAAAAATGGAGAATACAACATACAAATCGCGTCCCAGCTGGCCGGAAACCACCTACAAGTTCCTCCCAACTGGGGCCGCTGTTTCCGAGTACGATAATACGCTGGATCAGCTCCCAAGCATTTTTCAATCTCGTCCTTCCTACCGCGCCTTGGTCGGCTGCCAGTCCGACGCAGTAAACGTACTGCAGCGCCTCCTTGGCGTCTATCTCAACAAACTGCCGCGAGTACAGCGAGATAATCGTTGAAAGGCTTAACGCTGGAGGAGAAACGGGTGATAGCGAAACTGGAGACGGTGGATTTCAATACAAGGTAGAGAAACTTGGCACATACGCGGTGTCATGCCGCAAACGCCTCCTCAAGATGGATGAGGTTCTGCTGGTGAGCATGGCGCAGATGGCCCGCGACGTCTGTGTCTTGTAACGGTTGGACTGGCGAGAACGTTGTACTAGTGTTCAAGTGTGCAACGGAGCTGCTCAACGCAGACGCGCGTCGACATACGCCTGGACTAGCAGATAGTTCCTGGCTCGTATTAGCGCAGCTCAAGCAGACAACAAAAGATTTACGCGCGGTCGGTTTCATTTGACGCTGCGCCGCTGCGGGTTGTCGAGAAACAAGGCGGTCTCCACTACTCCCTGCTAAGGCCCTGCTCGGGTGGCAGGTCTCCCGAGCCAATCTGCCTACGGGATGGCTTCGGGATGCCACGGTAGGCTTGGCACGGTGTCATGGGCGCTCGGTGTCACCTTTGCCGAGAGGAATAAACAAATATAAACCCATCAGACACGTTGAATTCTACGTGTAATCTTTATTATTTTTTGACAAAAATTTGTACCAACGTGTCTTTATCTCATCTGGTGGGCCTCAATAAGATACAACAAAAGCCTAATGAAGCTCAATACCCTCGCCGCCGTTCTCCAACTCTGTGTCAACTAGTGGGAATTATGTTGCTATGCCCCGTGTGACATCAGCTCGTTGCGACATTTTCTGACAGAAATAAGATGCGGGATCGGCGGTATGGCTCCGGGATGAATCTGGCAGAGTCTGGGTAGCTAGCCGTGGCACCCGAGCAGGGCCCTAAGATGCTTGTTTGTGTGAAGTCGATGCCGTCGAGAACATGAGGCGACGCATGCCAATTTTGAATTAGTCAAATTCCCTGAGTAGCGTCCTTGCCTCCGCCCTCGATTATGCAAGCCCTTCGTCGCCAGCCGGTCCCTTCTCGCGTTCTCCACCGCTGCCTGGGTTACTCCAGTGCAACCAGGAGAGCTGTTCCGTTCACCCTTCGCCCTGCGGCACATGACGATCGCGGACATGGTGCTGCCCTCCGCCTGGTCGTGTTCGGAAAACCGGGCAGCGGTAAAGGCACCCTATCCTCTCGGCTGGTCAAGAAATACGCCATTGAGTCGCTCTCGACTGGGGACCTCCTGCGGCAGCATATTTCGGAGCGGTGCGATGCATTTCGGCTCGGATCGTATGCGACAACTCAACGCCGCTCTAGGACGGAGATCGGCCGACAGGCTGAGGAAATCGTCTCTCAGGGCAAGCTCTTGGGCGACGAAATAATGCTCAAGCTGGTGGCTAGCGCACTGCAAGGTCTTCGCAACAAGGTGGGTTGTTTTGCCCCTCCCCAACAATTTAGCCGATGTCCCCAAGCACTGGATCCTCGACGGGTTTCCGCGAACAGGTTGGCCAGGGGCAGCTGCTCGACGCGTACTTGAAGTCCGGATTCACTTATAGCCATCCGGACCTTCCTCATTTTGTGTCTAGGAAGCAGGGAACGCCGCTGAGCCTGGTGGTGAACCTCGACGTTCCGGACGACGTGATTTTTAGGCCGAATATCTGACCGCTGGGTGCATCTACCGTCCGGACGTGTCTATAATCTCTCGTACAACCCTCCCAAAGTCGACGGTTTCGACGATGTTACTGGAGAGCCGTTAACGAAGCGTCCGGATGATAATCCCGTGCGTCCAATTGAAAACGCCCCCTTTCGTTCCCTCTAACGACACTTGTTTACAGGAAATTTTCGCCCGAAGACTAACCCAATTCTACGCATCCACTTCTCCCGCTATTGGAGTATTACTCCAAAGCAGCCGAACGACCGACGCGTCTTGTCTCGCCTCCGACCCAGCAGCAGCATCCCCCACCAGCTGACATTCGCGTCGTCCCATAAACTGCTGCTTAAAACCATTTCGGGGCGGACCTCGGACGAGATTTGGCCGCAATTGGAGGGCTTGGTGCGCGATTCATTCCCAGCGCTCAAGGAGCGCGCCGATGTGCGTCGACGGCATAGCCTGAGCGACGCGATGCTTTCGTCCGACTCGCTGGCCTCTGCCACGCAGGGCAAGTAGCAATACCATTGGTAGAATAGACATTTTTGTTGTCTGCTCTTCGATGCACTGTATTTTTTCTACGTAACCCGTAGCATAAACCAACCGTTCCTTGCTTGCTAGTGAACCAAATGACCAAAAAAACATGAGGCGTGTATGCGCGCCTCAGATCCTCTTTACTACATACCTGGACGGCAGCGACAAAGTAAGACGCGCATACACGCAGAAATCAGTTTCGTACTGATGGTCTCCACCGGCAGAGTCGTGTCCTGCGCTCGGGACAGCAGCCAGAGTTCTTATTGCAATGCGTACCTAGACAGTGGTTAGAAACAATAATGGGGCGTAGATGGAGTGTACACATTTTCACTACATAGAGTCCTTCTGGAAGCCCTTCTTGAACTTGTTCTTGCACCAGTGTTAGGCCGGCCGCCTCGAACGCGTCTTTCCAGGCGCGATCTGACCTGCAGCCTTCCTCAGACGCCGCAGATGTAAAAATCGACCCACGAACCGTGTCAAACTGGAATCTTGCTCGTCAAAGATAACCTCCGCAGAGCCATCCGGCTTGTCAGAGCAGAGATTTTCCTTGACCACAATGAGGCTCCGTTCCTTATTGCGCAAGGCGGCGTGGCTTCTCCGTAAGAACGCGACCAAGTCGTCGGCCGCGAGGTGTCCCAAGCACCATTGACACCATACTACGTCAAAGCCATCCAACGCGTCTGTCGCGTCAGGCACGTACCCGACGCGCTCGAGCATGTTTGCGTGGTGAGGACGGGCAGGATCAAAGTCCTGGAGCGTGCCTTGGAGAAAGGTGACACTTTTCGTGCGGTCCGCGATGCCTTTCAATGGACGCGGTCGACCAGGTAGTGCAAGTGGCGCTGTGGTGGAGGTTGCGGCTTCGCTTGCGCGTCCGCGTGCGACGGCGGCTTGAATGAAATGGAACGCGGGCTCAAGGAGAACGACGTCGTCGAAGAAGTAGAGTAGAGTGTCCGCTGTTACGCGACCGATGCCTGCGCCAACATCGAGGGCGCGAGTGCGGCATGAGGGAGTGTGTTGCAGAGGTTTCAATGCAGATGCCACTGTACAGAGCTCTGGCAGAAGACGCAGAAGGAAGAGGCGCGATCCGAGAGACTCGACGCGAGGGAGAGACTGGAAGCTGAGTGAGATCGGATGGGCCGCAAGGCAATAAACGAGCCGACCCCAGAGCCAAACCCACCGAGCACACCGTCTGCATCAGCGGTCTGTTGCGCCCAATATTCCAAGCCAGCATCGACGTCGACGGACATGCCAGCTCGTCTGACTAGAACCCAAGAGTCGCGTGCGTTGGTTTTGAGCGTGTCTTTGAAGCCGGCGGACGCTTCTGTCACACTGCCAGTGCATGTTCCTACTCGTTCGTTCCTCGACACGGATCCGCCGTCTCTCGGCCCTTCCCAAGCTCAAATCCCAGCGCGACGAGACTCTGAATGTCCTGGAAGCGACCGCGACATTCCTCCCTAGAGTTCTCGGCAGGAACGAGACGCAACTGCGGTTGTGGGATAGTGTTCTTGCCTCGACGCTATCCGACGTGCGCCTGCAGCATTCGCGTCCCATTAGGCTTATAGGTAAACTCTTTTATCCTCTGCATTCAATCTTCCAATGCAGCACAGTTTGGGGCGCGAACCATTCTGTGGCGCGCGATATCGTTACTGCGCTTTTGGAAGAGCCATTCGCGTCTGACACGCCGCAAACGCGCTCTATGCGCCAGCGTTGGGATAATGTACGGCCTGGACAGACTACACTGACCAATGAGTACCGCCTGTGCCCTCGCATTCCGCAGCCTCGCGCTAAAGTCCAACAGCGTCCCATTGACCTTCCTCAACCGCTTCGACGTACCCGTTCAACTCACGGAGACGCGAGATGCGATGGACTTGGCCCACGCAGACGTCGCTATTGTCGTTTCGCCGCGCATCGCGGACCTTCAATCGTTAAACGTTCCCCGCTCCGATATTGTCGTCCTGGACATGGACGATCTTGAGAACGTACAAGCTCAACAATCTTCTTCCCGCTCCATGTTGCCGCCTTCGAGGTACCTGCTGGTCAGCCCCTCCCAAGCCCTCAAGGCAATAGCTGCAGTCAAAGACGCTCCGTCATCTCCCGAAGCTGTTCAACGATATCAGTCCGTGTTCGCTGCGTCGAGGATGCCTTACCTCATCCACTCACTTGAAATGACGCTGCAGAGTATTACTTCGTCGTCACTACCCCGTCGCGCCGCCTTGTCGCAAGCACGCGGCGCACTCGCGGTCTGTCGCGCGGCGCTCCAGGAATCGAAGAACGAGCTCGATCGTGTCGCTGATGCCGTGAGTGCATTGCGTGCGCAGATGGAGGAGGAGCGCGTCAAGGCGCATACCGCCGTTCTAGGGCAGGCGGACGCGCATGTGGTTGACCGCGCCGTCGACGAGGCAACCCAATACGTGAAAGTCAAAGTTGATCGTATGCGCAAGTGGAGGCGAGCGATGTGGTCCGTTGACGAGATCACAACCAGCATGACTGGTATGGTAAGACGGGTTTGGAGAAATCCTGGAGCTGGACTGGAGCATGAGGTACGCACAAACTGGATCCATCCCAAACGAATCCTCACGAAAACAGTTGATCTTCCATTGTGGCCGACTCGAGCAACTACAGCGGACGTTCACGGCGCGTGCTCTAGCGCTCTGCTCTCCTTCCAATGCGGGCACGCTACATTCTTCTGTTCTCGACAACACCTTGAGACAACTCGTTGCCGTCCCAACATACCGCGTCCGACCCGGATCACTGTTGGATCCACTCACCAAGAGGACCCAGACGATTATTGAGGCGCCCACCGCCCGCCTGCATGTCGCAGGTCAACGGGCTCTCGTTGGTATGTTTAGCGCCGTTGGAACCGGTATGGTCATAACTTGGTGAGCGTTCTAGTTGTCGTACTGACGCGCTTATAACCCCTCGTAGGTCGGGATATCTGGGCTTCTTCCTCAACGCCAACGGGCTCATGTCGCATCTCGCGCTCGAGCCGGGAACCGCAGTTGCGACGGGCATGTTGGTTTCGGTTGCAGGTATACACTGGGCCGCGAGACGATGGAGCAAGGGCGTACAGATATGGTGGGATGATTTTCTGCGTGTTGCAGGTGGGGTGAAGCAGGATGTGACAGTACGTCTTCTCGTCGTGTTCACATTGTATGCTGAAAGATGGTTGAGGATGCGCTCGGTCAGACGATGGAGAAGCAGGTTCTGATAATTGCAGAGACTGCCTGCACGGAGCTCAAAAGCAGGATAGACGCCCGACAAGCGGAATTATCCCAGCACCAAGTGCAATTAGACGCATTACTTGCGGCAGTCGAGGAGCTGGAAAGAAAGCGAATAGATTAAGTGGTCCCTTGAGATACAGAGTTTTACATGTAGCAATACACCCAACTACGCCGGAGTCACGTACACCTTTGGTACTGTTCGCGCCGCTGAAGAATTTGGTGCAGATGGCGGCACGACTGGCGCAGCGGCGGATGGTCGAGGAGTTTCCTCGTCATCGCTATCTCCACCAATCCCGAATAATTCTTCTCGCGCATCCCATACGTTCCCTAAGCGCGCTTTGCTCGTCTTTGTTGAGTTATGAGAGGGAAGAAGCTGGAACCCCTCGTCTTCGTCGTCTTCGTCAGAAGCGGATCCCGAGTCAATGGGCTGGTACAGTCTCGCGATCTTTCAGGCAGTCAGCGAGCCCAATGGTAGAGAGAACACAAAAGGTCGTGCCTCTCTACGCGTGCGATAATACCGCTCTAAATGGTACGAAACCAAGAGCCCGATTGACGAGCCAAGGAAATTGGCTAGTATATCGCCAACCTGGAACTGGAACACGGAATGAGTTTCAACACGGCAACGAACGCGACGGTGGGCTCACCTCCTTGTACGGGAGCAAGGATTGGATCACCTCACTCAAGACTCCTCCGCAGAAGAAGCATACGAAGCCGGTCAAGATGAGGGCGGCATTCCGCCAAAACCAGTGCCGTCGGGAATCTCTAATGACGGGTTCAGAGAAAACGCGCTGTGAGGGAGGCGAGGTTTACTCGTCGACGTCGAAGATGAAGTAGAAGACCCCCGTCGCGATGCCTGAATGAGAATGAGGACATTGGACCGCGGTAGGTTGGTGCGACGACAGTACAGAAGCAAAGGAAGTGCAGGGCCTTGTCGTTGAGTGGTAACGAATGGGAAAAGTTTGTGAATCCGAGAAACGCCAGCAGGAGCATACTAGACTCGGATTAGAGAGCAAGCTTCGGCGCGGGTGGTCGCTTACATTACAACAGTCGCCAGCAGAAACCAAGGACGAAGGCGGAGTGGGAGGTTCCAACGCGCCGGGAGTTGAACCCTGTACGACTTCATGACTACCTTGAGCGTCTTGACGAGTATCCGGTTGCTGGCCGACATCGAAGAGTAAGCTGAGAAATCAAAACGCTGCTCTGTTCCGGCCACCATGACCCGCATTAATCTGAAGCGGTCCTACCTCCAGGCCGGATTCTCCGAGCGCCCTCAACAGCAGCAACCCAAAAAGAAGCACAAACAATCCCCAAAATCCCGCGCAGAGGCGTCCGAGCAGCGCCGTATCGAGCGAATACGCCAACGCAAAGCCGACACCGTCTGCTTCTCATGTCGCGAAACCGGCCACGACGTCAAGACCTGTCCAAAGCAGTCCGACGCGAAACCCGTTTGCTACCGCTGCGGCTCCAACACACACACACTTTCGCGATGCAAAAAGCGCCAAGATCTCAACAACCCTCTGCCTTTTGCATCATGTTTTGTCTGCTCGGGGACGGGCCATCTAGCGGGAGCCTGCCCGCAGAATTCGAACGGCGTATACCCCAAGGGCGGCTGCTGTAAATTGTGCAAAGAGACATCGCACTTGGCGAAGGACTGTCCGCTGCGCAAACAAGGTGGGCCTCCAATTGGGCTCACTAAGCCTTTTATCGACTATTTTCTGTAGATTCGGGCAAGGATGCGACTGTATACGGCACAGGACGCGAAGCCGGCGCCGACGAGGATGACTTCCATATTCTCAAACGGCACAAAACCGAGCTCGACCGCGATGACAAGGGCGAGGAGCGGAGACGACGAATGGCAGATGTGCGCACCGGTGCTCTTTCGGGGACAGTGAAAGCGCACGGGATAATCCCAGCAAAGGCAAAGAAAGTCGTGTTCTTCTAGTGTAACAGTAAATACATGTACCATACCTAGCCATGGATATGGCTGGGAAACGTCAAAGATTGATTATCTGTGGGCGCTTCATCACTCACGGATATGATTGTGTCGAGTCGGGTGGCGTGAACGCACTTGCGCTTGAGCCAGACGGGGACGAATCCGTCGCAGCACCCTCAACAGGATAGTTCATCAGACTCCCGGAGTACGCGGCTGCTCCCCCGCCCATGAAGGACGCCCAATCCGAAAGCCTATCATGCGAATGTGAGCAATGAATACAACTAGGAAATGCAGAAGCATACTGGAACCCCGAGGGCGCGCTGGACCACATACTCAAAATATCCGAATCGACCATCATATCAGCTGGTGGCTGTTGCATAAACTGCTCCAAACCCGGCACCGTGCTTGCGTTGTACGCAGCGAGGAACTCGGGGTTAGCAAACGCGTCATGGGGCCATGGCGCAGACGGTTTTGTCGGTGGCTCCTCCGCATCGCTATTCTCGCAACGTTGCTGTAAGTCGGCCATGTAAGACGCTGTTACTTCCAGCGGCCATTTGGACGCTAGAGCGGATCCTGTCGCTTCCTCTTTGGAAACAAACACGGAAGGCTCATATCCCGGCTGCGCGGAAGGCGGCGCTGTGAATTCGATGTAATTCTTGGTGAACGGCTCGTTGCTCATGTCGCCAACCGAAATGAGCCGCACAATAAGGTCGCTGCACATGTCATAAGTATCGCTCTCATCTTTCTGCGAAATTTAGCAGCATACTTGAAAGCGTCCCGCAGATTGATAGCTACGAGCCGTAAGTTTAACGGGATCGCGGTGAACGAAGGACCATACCGATGTTCTGCCCGAGAGAGCAGTCGTATGCACGTCTGCACATCATTCATCTCTTTTGACGGATTGTATGTGAACCCAAGTCGCTCGGTTCGTTTTCCGCTCCAGGTGTTCAATAGCAAAAACAATTGCAGAGGTAAACGCGGGGCCCTATCATCCATTATCTTCAAATCATCGACTAAAACGAAGGAGGCGTGCCAGCAAACTCTGGTTCGGTTCCAATCCAGTTTTTTCGAGAGCCGCAAAGATACGTGCGCACGAACGAGCGGCGTTGGTGCAGATCGTCAACGAGGGAAGAGCGGCCTGGCCGCGAAACCTCGAGGAGGCGCGGGAATGTAAGGCCGGTGAATCATTACTTGGACGTGGTAGAAGGCTATCGGCCAGTCAAAGGAGATCGAGAAAAGGGGACCGACGCTACCTGCATGAAGGACCGCGGATTGATTAAAAATGAACAGGATTTTTACGTTCCAGGATCCCAGCGTACTGTCAACACGTCAGTGCATAAAAAATTCCCGTAGAGACCAGTTACAGTGCATTGGAACGTCCATCAGCCATGAGTTTAAGGCCGAATCGAAAGCAATGATAGTCTGGGCGTCTGAGAGTGCTGGAAACGGGATTTGGCCACTGATGTCTCTTGGTTGTCGGGCAAGCGTACTGGAGGTCGATTAGCGATGCACAAAAGTTCTAGCAGAAGAATACGCACAATTGTTGTAGTTACAGACGCCTGAATCTCCAGCAACTTGATCCAGCTAACAAAGAAACTGATGTCCGATGGCAGACCCTTTGGCTGAATGAAGTTCAACGGCTCCGGGAGGTCCCAGTATGCGTCATCGCATTCGAGAGGAAAGTCCTGGTCGTAGTCGCCGTCATGCATGGCTAATGGACGTCCGGTCGCGTTGCCTGCGATCCAGTCGAGACAGACGAGCACCCAGAATACGCGTTTCCAGCCTTCGTGTTCAGCGGACGGGCGTCCGTTCTTCATTCGGCGATGGGCACCGACGTCCTGCGCTCGCCTCAGGCCAAAACCGATCTGGTTCCAGGCGACCGGGGAGATGGCGATGAGAAAGATGGAAGAGAGAGCTATGGTTTGTACTGCTCGGGGTCGTTAGTTGGCTGCACCGAAATGATTGAGGACAACTCGCATTCGAAGAGGTTGGGCTTGTAGACCAGATGTTTCGGGATCACGCGGACCTGGTTGTGATACTTCCAGCCCGCGGCGTGTTTCATGCTTAGTTCGTTAGCGCAGACGCGGATACCATTACACAACAAACGAACTTGTTGGAATCAACGCCATCAAATAACACGCGCGGGTCGTCGCAATGTCGCGACGCGAGACTGCAAACCATAAGTAGCGTCGCCGCATACCGATGGTCGCGCAGGTGCAGCTGCTCGTGGAAACGACGCTCGAAACTCGGTCGGTGAAGAACGGGCCAATATATGTTGACATTCTTGACTACGAACGCGTTAGCGTAAGAGGTAGAAGCGACGGCATCCGTACAGTAGAGATCAATCAAGACTGGTGTTAAGTCCTCCGGGGGAAAGTCGTATTCCGGCTTGTCTTCGTCTGCAGGATCTGGCAGAAGCCATTTGACGGGCTCCCAGTACTCGTTGCGGCGCTTGGGAAGGCTGCTAGGCGGTGGATGGTCTGTGGTTGACCCCGCGTAGTGACTCTTGAAGTTCAGTGCGGTCTGGACAAGCTGGATGCCGCTACTTTTACCCCAGAAGCTTTGAACGGATTTGTTACCCATCCATGGAGGCGGTGACCAGGGCTCCTACCGGTGTTGCTCGGGATCTAGAGTGAGTTTCTTGATCGCGACCAGCAAGGTATCTTCGTCATTTCTTGGGAGGGTGTCGGAGGCCCTGCTGAGGGGTTAATGCTGGGTAGGCTATGCAAGCACTCGGATACATGTTATCCATCGAATTCTCCTCAAGCTGCTCAGAAACGTCGATTCCTGGCAGAAGTTGTTTGAGCAGCCGTTCCATTTTCTCAAGCCGCGTCTCGAGACTCTCCACGTAGCCCTTGGCGGAGCCGAGTGTCTTGCCGCTGTGCTTCAGCCCTTGAGGCCATCTCTGACCGTTTGCTTACCTTCATGACTTCGGCATGGGTGCACTCTACACCTGCACTGAGGCAGTTGGTACACCGGCTGCCCGTCTGGCCACTATCGCCTAGAACGAGGTCAAGACAAGGTAACGACGGGACGGATAGAACGTGCATCGTATCTTGCGGCGCTTGCACAGATCGCTTATGAGAGTGAGAGGGAGGATTAGTAGATTAATGAGAGCTACCATGCGCCTGAATTGCGGCTGCGTTTCTTGGATGGGTTATCGGACATTCGCGTCTAGAGTCAAGACGCGTCGCTGCCGAAGAAGATCACGTCGCGGCAATTTCCCTCCCTCTGTTCCGTACCCCTTCATGGTCCTCGCAGACCTTGGTAGGAAATTGAATGCCGCCCTCTCGGCTCTCAACCGTGCTTCGGTCGTCGACGAGAAGGTTCTCGATGCGACACTCAAGGAGATAACCTCTGCCCTCCTCGAGTCCGATGTTAACGTCAAACTCGTCGCTTCTCTACGGCAAAAGGTCAAGGCAAAGGTCAAGTCCGCCCTCGAGGCCGCAGACAAGACCAAGGAGGCGAACCGGAAGAACATTATCCAGAAGGTGCGTCAACGCCGCGAGTGTCCGACACGTCTCTCATCGCAGCAGGCAGTATTCGATGAACTCGTCAGTCTGGTCGACCCCGGCGTAGAGCCCTACAAGCCGAAGAAGGGCCAGCCCAATGTACTGATGGCTGTGGGCTTGCAGGTGCGCAATCGTCTCTTCTGTGTATCTCCGACCCGCTAATTGAGCTCCTAGGGCAATGGCAAAACGACAACATGTACCAAGCTTGCGGTCCACTACCAGAAACGCGGTTACAAGTCCGCCATCGTCTGCGCTGATACCTTCCGTGCTGGCGCGTTTGACCAAACACGACAATCTGCAACCAAGGCCAAAGTCGCGTACTTTGGATCGTACACGGAGACGGATCCAGTCACCATTGCTGCCCAAGGCGTTGCGAAATTCAAGAAGGAGCGATTTGAGGTCATTATTGTGGATACGTCGGGACGGCACAAGCAGGAGTCGGAGCTATTCCAAGAAATGGTGCAGATTGGCGAGGCCGTCCAGCCAAACATGACGATCCTCATTCTGGACGCCAGCATCGGTGCGTCAAGTCGTACTCTGAGCTTTACGGACTCTTAATCTTCAACCAGGTCAAGCGGCAGAGGCACAGAGTCGTGCGTTCAAAGACAGCGCTGACTTTGGTGCGATTATTGTAACCAAAATGGATGGCCACGCAAAGGGAGGAGGTGCAATATCCGCGTACGCTGGCTGCTCTTCCACTCGCGTGTGCTCATCAGAAGTCTAGCGTGGCGGCGACGAAAACACCAATAATATTCCTCGGTGTTGGGGAGCACCTTCACGACCTCGACCGATTCTCTCCGCAACCGTTTATTTCCAAGTTACTTGGGCTTGGTGATATGCAAGGGCTCATGGAACATATGCAAGATCTTGCTGCTGCCAATCCCGACAAACAACAAGAAATGGCCAAGAAGTTTGAGGAGGGAAAGCTCAGCATCCGCGACTGGCGAGAGCAGATCCAAAACATCATGAACATGTTCGTTTTCTCTTATTCCGGATATTTGTGCTCTAAACAGCCGTCGCAGGGGTCCAATAAGCAAAATCGCGTCGATGATCCCTGGTCTGCCGCAGGATATGCTGCAAGGCTCCGACGAGGAAGGGTCCATACGGATGAAGCGCATGATCTACATAACAGATAGTATGACCGCGATGGAACTCGATTCGGACGGTTCGCCGTTCATGGAGATGACCAAGGACGGGAAGCCAACCGGGTTAACATGGCGTGTCACGCGTGTAGCACGGGGAAGTGGGACAAACGTACGAGAGGTGGAGGAGCTGTTGTGCCAGTACCGGATGATGGCGAACATGGCCAAACAGGCAGGAGGCAAGAACGGGTGGTTGGCCGTTTCACTGTGCTTTCCTTCGGTCACTCAATGGACTGCAGGCTATCGACGATGCAGAAGATGCAAGCTGCGGCAGGCGGCAAGGGACGCGGCCTTAATGGGATGCCAACGCCAGCGCAAATACAAGCCATGCAGCGCGCGATGCCGCCGGGGATGCTGCAACAAATGCAGCGCCAGATGCGCAGCGGCGGCGGCATGCAGGAGATGATGAAGGCCATGATGCAAGGTCAAGGCGGGGACCAGATGGACTTGGAGGAAATGCAGCGCATGATGCAGTCGATGGGAAACGGGTTAGGCGGCCTGGGCGGCCTTGGAGGGATGCCCGGTATGGCGGACCTTGCGCGGATGATGGGGATGGGAGGCTAGGATACATGTTGTACATTACACAGTTAATCGCGCTTTTGCTGTCGCAGCCACTCCTTTTTCTGCTTGGAAGCAGAAGATTTGTTTCCGAAAATGAAAGCCGAGGTGTGTTTGTCGGCACCGGTCTTCCGAGAAATCGAAGACGCGTCGCCAAAGACGGCCTGAAACAAGATGAGATCGTGACCGCGAGTGCAGGGTACACGTACTGCCCAAGCACCCCAAATGCCCATTATGCCTGCACCGCAAGTAACAACACTGCTGAGAGGCCCGACGCCAGAAGTGTTATAGGCCAGGAATGACGACGTGCAGCTTGCGACAGAGAATGAAACGAGGAATGGGTGTCTCGGCGGTGATTTGTTCGCGATGAGAACGTCACCAGGAGAGGTGGAGGGTATCTTTACGACGATAGTGAGCAATATATGATCCAATGCGAGGAAATACGGACGTTAAGGACCAGGCTGGCGGCGACGGCGAGTAACCCGATACTTCCGTGAAGGGCGAGGAAGGATTCGAGATCGGTCAGCTCGGTGCGATTGTCGGGCTCTGTGGAGGAGAGGAGGAGCAGGACGCGTGGAGAGACTGAGAGGGCAATGGACATGACTGCGAGCCTAATAATGCTATAGTCGTCCGACGACGGGAGAAACGGACGTACAAAGCAGCGGAGGTCCATGCCCAATATGCACTCACTACATCCAATTGAGCTGGTTCATCGGGTGGGGTAGCAGGTGAACGGTGCGAGAGATCGTCGAGTTCGATGTCCATGATGTGCAGATGTAGGATGCAACGCCACCGGAATTGTTCTCCGGTTTGTATTTCGCAACCATGTCTACACGCAAGCTTCCAGGTTTTCGCTCTTCTGCATTCTGGAGTTATATCTGACCTTCCGCAGAATGCTGGGGCCACAGAGGCGTACGAGCTCAATTTATGTGCCTTCTGGCCTCAACTCTCGCAGGCGTCGGCAAAACTTCCAGAGAACACCTTGGCCTCGTTTGAAGCTGCTATTGCGTGCGTCTGGCATCTCTTCGCACCAGAATACCTTTGAGATATCGTGCAGAGACGGCGTCGAAGGAATTGAGAGCGACGTCCACATGTCAAGGGACGGAGTGGTTATAATGTTCCACGACTACACGCTTACAAGGACCACCAATTTTACCGGGAATATCAAGGATAGCAACTACTACGGTGTCGGTGGTTAGCGTGCGGTTATCTCTCGCGCACATTGTTCTTGACATCTCTCCAGGGATGCAGCATGCTCGCACAAAGAAAGAACCTCAGCAACCCATCCCAACCTTGCCCGAAGCTCTTGCCCTTCTCATGAATGTATTATGCGCCTTTCTCGTTATCTCTCAGTCCTCTCAATATGCGAAACTAGCCCGAGAACATGCATGTTCATTTCAACATAGACGTCAAGCCCAGCAACGACACCGAGACGCTCTTCACTGCCATGCACACTGCGATATCTGCATTTCCTGAATGGGAGACCGCCGTAAGACAAAATTAAAACGGGCGCGGCGCGGAGTTAAACTTGCCATTAGCTCGCACCTCGTATCTTGCTGGGTCTTTGGCACCCTAAGGATCTCGGCCCGGCGAAGTCGATCCTGCCCTACTGCAAAAGGTGCAGCATCAGCTTCAGCCTATGGATTACCCGGACATATATGTGGGACGACGTCGAGTGCATCAGCCTCTGGCAGAACGCGCTGGTAAGCAGGGAAGGCCAAAAGTAAGCGCTGGCCTTTTTTTTGCGAGGTCCACACAGTTTTCATTGTTTAGGCTGCTCCGCGAAGCCAAGGCAACGGGCAAGAAAGTTCTCGCCTACACCGTCAACGAGCCTGCACATATGATAGAGGTAGGATCTTCTTGCTGGGACGTGCCGCACTGAAGGACTGTAGATGGTGCGTTATGGCGTCGACGGCATCATTACCGACTACCCGAATCGCTACCTTGCCCTTCGCTCTGGTCTCGAGAGTCGGTTCCTTCTCACTCCATCTGGGCTGGGCTGATATATTGGCGCAGAGAACTACGAGACGACTATTCTTCAGAGCAGCCGACGGTACCTCTGGCTTAACATTTCCTTTTCATGGCTTTTTGTTACCTTCGTCCAGCGGTTTTCGGAGTTTGCCCTGCAGAAGCTCGTAGAACCCTTTCCAGCTGTAGTAACCTAGAGACCGATTGTATGCTGTATTAGGAAGGTCAAAGCGCGAGGGTGACGTTTTACGCGTCCACGCTGCCTGGACCTGCTACTGGCCTCGATGCACTACTACAATGTCTTCATGGACTAGCTGGATCCCCAGTCTCAGCCTCCCCTCTCTGCCTCTTCCGTCGGCCATCCAACGACGATTCATCTCTTTCGTTCTCCGACGCTTCCTGGGCCATCTTCTTAAGCCGGGTCAGCTCGACGTTGAGCAAATAGACTCGCAGATTGGCAACGGCTATGTGCAAGTCAACGAACTCCAGCTCGATAGTGAGGTGCGCCGTCCTCACCATCCAATCGCGCCTCTGACCGCAACATAGGCCATAAACGCGACATTAGCGGGTCTGCCCCTCGAGCTAGACGATGGTTCAATCTCCCGAGTTACCGCCCGCATCCCCTGGCCGAACCCCCTCACTTCGACCATCGGTCTTTCCGTGGACGGACTACATCTCATCCTGCTGGTCGTGCCGCCCAAAGACGCGCTAGTTGCCTCGAACTTGGCCGATTCGGTCGTGTCTGTGGCAGACTCGTTCATCCACGATGAACTCACCCCCAGAGAAGAGGCGACCCTCCGCGAATCCTTCCACCCTGATCTCGTCGCATCCATCTCCGAGCTTCCCGGCGGGCTCGATCCGTTCATTGCTGCCCCCGAAGAGCAGGAAGCGTTTCGGTCCGACGACGACCCTGCAGGCGTCGGTATATTTGCGACATTGATTGAGCGTTTACTGGCGCGTTTTGAGTTCAACGCGACCGACATCTCCATTACCCTCGTGCACCCCGGGCACGCGCAGTTTACCATCCACATTCCGCGGATCGAATATTGCACCGAAATGCGCACGGATGATGCGACTACCACTGGGGAAACACGTTCAGTGACGATATCGGGGCTCTCCGTATCGATTGGAAGCCTTCAGCAACCACCTCAACTCACGACGGACGCACCTTTCGTCTCCGAACCTTCGCCTATCGCAAAAACCAAACGCAGTCCGACTCCGGAGCCTCCATCGCCGGCCTCCTCTTCCTCTTCGCTCGACGATACGGCCCAGTACGCCATGTCGCAATCTCTCGCGTTTTTGCCGCAGCGACCAGCGTCCCCGGCAAGCTCCGTAGCGAGCAGCATGTATCAAAGCGCGATATCCGAGGCCGAGGCGAATTCTCCAGACGATCGAACAGCCTCTTTACCGAGCATCGCGTCGGCGCTGCCAGAGCGGTCTCTGCGTTCCTCTGCGCCTGAGGTTGTACTGTCGTTTTCTACCGAACCTCTCAAGATCAGCCTTGCGACTCCTGACCAGCGAGAGCCGTCTTTGCCGGTTAGCAGAGGTCCCACGCCAGAGGTAATGAGGCTCTCTGTAGAGGTGGGGACGATCGGCTGTGCTCTACGCGCCTGGCATATCCAAGAGCTTCTAGAGGTATCGGAAGCTTTGGCCAACGCCTTGCCGCCGAGCAAGCCAACGACGCCGACGCCCAACTCTGGGTCGACAATGGACCTCCAGGTTCAACTTCGCGGGGTCGCACTGCTGCTTTTGCCGCCTCTCCGGGGCGAAGGTGAATCGGAGGCACTCGCGGAGTTCTTCAGCCGACCTCTGGTACCTCCGCGAAGCGCACAATCCTATGTTCGCATCCACCTGGAAACGCTCCGCGCTTCGATGTCTCCCTTACCCGCAGGGATGGAACCAATGTCGCTCGCGTTCTCTATCGCCGATGTATCTGCCCTCGTGTTCCATCCGACACCGTCTGGGGCCACCGCTTCTGCCGCGCCACTCCTGATTACTGACCCTCACCTCCATACTCAATATTCCACTTCACACCCTCATTTCGACTCTCCGACTGAATTAGGGCAAGCCGCGCTGCCCAATTTTAGCGTGGTCGACTGGACCGATCCGCGTGAGCAGACTACCGGGTCGAAGCTCTCGCACTGGCGCACCAAGCCTGCTCCGCAGCGCAGGCCTGAGCGACGAGGGGACGCGGAAGCGTCTAAAGCAGAATCTCTGCTTGCGCTGGACCTGACTCTCCGACGGACAACGGACAAACACAGACGAGTTACAACTGACGTGGAGCTTACGATTGTGCCGCTACACTTCTTTGTGGACCTCGGCCATGTGGCACCGCTGCGCGATTTCTTGGACGAATTATCATCTACACGTACAGCTGCCGTTTCGCGGACCGCTGAGCTCAGTGGTGATGATGACACACCGCCAGCAACGCCTCAGGCACGAAAGAACACGGGGCAGACAGTGCTCGATGATCTCGACGCGGACCAGGTGTGTAGAACTTGGGTGCTCATGCTTGGGTTAATGTTTTGGTAGGATTCGAGGCAAGCGGTAACACGAGTCAACGTCCGAACCCAGATGATACGTCTAGAGGTCCGGTGCCCGCCTCCGCCATCGAGTCCTTCTGCTCGTTCCGGCGCCCTGGTCCTCGACATTCATGACATTCGAGTCTCGGCGGATCCCGGGCAGGGAAAACGGGCGATCCGATTCGACCCGACGGATACCTCGACAATGAATCTGGCTTCATTTTACTCGCGGAGGATACTCGTCGCATCTTCGTTGGCCGAGAACCCAAACGTAACAGCTATTCTGTCGGTGGGCTCCCTTGGGAGTGACCAGGATGCTCTACTACCTTGCATCACACTCTCAGCAATGAGAAAGGTCGATGGACCGAATGCGACTTCGCTGTCCTTCCGAATTCCCTCCGTTTTTGCTCAGATATCCAAGCCTCAGCTAGACAACTTGCAATATCTCATCGACGATTGCAGCCAGTTATTAGAGCGTCTCGCTGCGGCCGAGAGTATCGGAGGCAGCGAATCGGAGGATACGAGCATGATCGGCAGCCGTTTCTTTACCAAGTCAAGGAATGGGAGTGGAAGCGGGAGTGGGCTATCTTCGAACTCGTCAGAAGGGCCGCTCGTGAAAGTGGATATCACAGAAGGTTTGTCGGCGCGAGTCTTGCGAATGATGGTTCAATGTACCTCCAGCTTTCGTCAGGATCTTGCTGCCGGATCCCTCTCACGTAGAGCGCCCCTTTGATATAGCAGCGTCGGATATTGAAGTCCAGGCTCAATCAAAACCGAAAGGGAAGGTACGAAGCGCCGTTCCGCGTCAGACGGCGTTTGAACCAGTGCAGGATGAGACTGTTCTTACTTTCATTGCGAGAAGTCTAGATGCGAAGCGAACCACATCTTCCGGCGCCGTTGAAACGATACTTGCGCTTACGACGCCGCGAGGATTGGTGGGTTCGCTCGACATGCCGGTATAGCCACTAATCGTCGGGCAGACTTCGTCTCCACAGCCCTTAGTGAAAGTAACGTTCACGTCATTGGTCGTGCCGGGTACCGCGGCGAAAGAATCGAGGATACGAACCACTTTGTGGGGCTTTACCCTCAATATGTCTCCCGATATCCAGTGGCTGGTTGATTTTGGTGCTTTCGCCAAACCACCGCCTGGGGTATGTATCCCTGTCCTATGATGGGCATCCTCGCTAATGGGAGTAGGCCTTTGAGTCGGTCGTGCCCACTGAGCGCACACATATCTCACTCAAAGTCCAAGACGGTTCTATTCGAATGACTGCCATGCGCCATCCTGGAGTCCTTGTTCTACATGCAGGCAGCTTGGGATTTGCCACAACTCTTGTCGGCGGCTCCCCGGACGTGGCTTTCCAGCTATCGCTCGCAGAACTCTCTGTTCTGATGGTGGATAATTTGAACGACATTGTGGCGCCCAGCGCACACAAGTATACCGGAGCGCGTTTGTGGAATGCATGTGCTGTTTTCTGTGGCATTGTGCGGGGCTCATTCTCGGCAGAAAGCTGGATATGCGTTGTTGAGCGAGATGTCACATCTGGATCTCAAGTTTGTTACAACACCATCTTTGACGCCTCCGGAAACTCTCGTACGTTTTTTTTGAGCCATTTTACGAGTAAATGACTATTCTTAAGGTTCTCGTTGAACGCGTCGGTCTTCGTTTACATCTTTGCGCAGACTCGCTCTCGTCCGTTGCCGCGTTCGGGGCAGACTTGGCCGAAGCATTTAAGCCTGTCACGGATGAGGAACCGTGCGTATAGTGGTTCGCCAGTGCCAGTATCAGGCTCAGAATGGACAGCCTTCCGAAGCCAAAACCCTCGCCGGCCATTGTCACGTCTCCCGTTGAACCCGAGGCACTCATGGGCGCGTTTCTCAGTTCCGGCTTGTTATCCATAGTTTAACGTCCTTGTAGCATCTGTCGACGACCTGGCATTCAAACGGGTACCCGAGGTCGGGCCTCCGCCAGACATGATTAACGACGACCTACCCACCAATATGGACTATCTCGACGACTCGTTCGGTGCCGCTGCCGGATTGCGAGAACTACGAGATGAAGATCTCGATGACTTCGATGTCGACGACGCGCCTATCGACGCGACAAATTCTCCCGGACTTGTTTCGAAAGTTGGTGGAGAGACAATCAAGATGCTTCGGCCAGAAGGACTCAAAATCGTCGAACACCACTTCAACACATTACCACCGGAAACAACCGATGTTGCTTCCAAGTACAGTTTCAATACACCGGCGGACTTTTCTAACCTTTTCTTTCCAGGCTGGGTTTTGCGACCGTCCGAGTACGTGTACACAAAGCCGACATCAACCTCCTCCTTTATGACGGATACGACTGGGCTCGAACGCGACGGACAATCGAGGAAGAAGTTAAGCAGATGCGACGACGCTTAGCGAAAATCCGTCAACTTGTAGCCGGTGGCCAAACACAGGATCCAGCTCTTGAAGAAGAAACTGGGGCCCTCCTGTTCAACTCGGTGTATATTGGATTGGACCAGGATGTCGACGAGCTTGAACCAGCCGCGCTGATCGCCGCAATTGATGAGGAGCTTCGCGACGATCTTGAAACAGCGAGCCAAAGCTCATGGCAGTCCCTGCGGCCGACGGCTGGCGCCCCGCCTCGTTCACGGTCAACCAAAGTCCACGGGAAGCGGCTGAGCCGCGCAAAAGCTCCGAGTATCGAGTTCCAGTTCATGGGACTCGAGGCGGAGGTCGACCAGTACCTGCCAGACGGCCCCGTTGCGTCTAGGAGCTTCGCGACTATCAAGGACCTTGAAATCCTTGACCGAATGGGAACGTCGACATGGAACAAGTTCCTCTCTGAACTTCGTTCAGATTCGCGGGGCAATATACGGGAGACGGAGTCAAATATGGTACGCGTCGAGCTACGGAGTGTGCGGCCAATTCCGGGGCTTCCCGCTGAAGAGGCAAGGTTGCGGGTACGGTAAAGATTTGTGAGGTTGCTCTCTGACGCTTTGTAGGCCAAAATCCTTCCTCTGCGACTTTATGTAGACCAAGATGCGCTCGATTTCCTCAAGAAATTCTTCAGCTTCAAAGACCCGCATGCTGCGCCGCCGAAAGAGCCCGATCCATCTGGCGAAATCTACTTCCGTGGGTGTTGGTTCTCATGACCCTGATGGCATGTTCATCCGTTGCAGAGCTTGCCGAAATCTTCCCTGTAGATCTCAAACTCGACTATAAGCCTCGGAGAGTCGATTATCGAGCACTGCGAGAAGGCAAAACTATCGAACTCATGAACTTTTTCCACTTTGATGAAGCCGAGATGACCTTGCGGCATATCACACTGTCCGGGGTGAGAAGCCTTTTTGAGGATAGAGAAGCACCAACTCAGGCAATAACAGGTTACGGGATGGCCGCGTCTATTCGACTTGCTGAACGATATCTGGACTCCGGACGTGAAAGCCACGCAACTAGTGGACGTCATTTCCGGGGTCGCGCCGATTAGGTCTGTGGTCAACGTGGGCTCTGGCGTTGCAGATCTCGTCCTACTCCCCATCGCGCAATATAAGAAGGATGGCCGCATTGTCCGCGGGATACAGAAGGGCACGACTGCATTCTTCAAGTCGACAGCGGTCGAGGCCATCAAACTCGGCGCTCGACTTGCGACCGGTACGCAAGTTATCCTGGAGCAGGCGGAGGATGTGCTCGGCGGCCAGTTCAAGGATCCGGTTACGACCGAGACGGTCCAGCCAATCGCAGCAGATTATGTTCTGGACGGACAAAGTGACGACGAGTCGTCCGAGGACGATGTTATCAGCAAGTACGCGCAGCAACCGGCGGACCTCAGGGAGGGAGTGCAGTCAGCGTACAAGAGTCTGCACCGCAACCTTCATTCTGCGGCGCAGACCATTCTTGCCGTCCCGATGGAGGTCTACGAGCGTTCAGGGAACGAGGTACGCACGTGTGCTGCATGCTCTTTGTTGTTCAAATTTGAGCAGGGGCCTGTGCGATCCGTCATTCGAGCAGTCCCGATTGCAGTCCTCAAGCCAATGATTGGAGTGAGCGAAGCCGTCAGCAAGACGATGCTGGGGCTGCATAATGCATTGGACCCGAATGTGCGGCACGAGAACGAGGCCAAGTACAAGCACCGCGGATAATACCAACGATGTATCGATAGGAACGGACTTAGTCAACATCCATGCCCATAGATCGCCCTTCGCCTTGCACAAGGGCGCTCCGTGACTTTGCAACCTTGACTTTTTCGCGAATCTTGGGAGAGTCGGCGGTGTTTGCGGGTTCGACGAGGTTCTTGAGTGCAGAAGCCTTGGCCGCCTCCAGAGTCTTTTTGCGATGAGCACGGTGTTTGTCGCGGCTGGCAGCCATTCTACAGAGCCATGAGAACGGCACGCAACGATTGAAAGGCACGCGCCTGGTTTTCCAGAACGCCAATTCCCTTCGTTTCTTGATTTCCCCGACCCGCTTCATTGCCTTTATTGTCGTCTGTACCAGGTCGCGGTCGTAGCGGACAGGGATATTCCTCCGCTTCTCAAAGTCGATCGTCGAGTCCTGGCAGGGAATTGGTCAACGGCAGAGGCGGCTGGAGTGGGCGTACGATAGTCATTTCCTTCCCAGCAGCCTTCCGGAACGCCTTGGTCCAACGAACTTTTCGTGGATTTCGCTTCATCCTGTGGAACGCAAGAGTGAGCAGACATATACCCCCCTTGCAGGGAAGCGAGTACTTGAAGTTTTTGTGGCACCTGGAGCAGGTTAAGGTGGCCGGAGCGGGGAAGATGGGGTTGAACGGACTTGGATGTGCAGAAGCGGAATACTTTTGCATCGTTGCGGACAAAAGCGCTGCCATGGCCGGGGTATATCGATGTAGAGCAGAAAAAGCACCAGGAGGAGGGTAAGAGACGGGGTTAGACAAGAGGTTGAGATAGTCACTTTTCGATTCTCATTGTGGAGAGGAGGAAAGCGTGATCTATTTTATGCAGTCCTTCTTGCCACAGAGAGGCACTCGTCCTTGAATTCGTCTACCCACACCAACTCAATCCCTGCGTCCTGCAGTTTCTGCCCTCCCTCGCATTTAACAAAATCATCCGGCTCTCCTGTACCGATAAACACTCGTCGCACTTTGGCACGAATCAACGCGTCCGCACACGGCGCCAGCCCCGAGGTTCGTATCGAGCACGGCTCCATCGTCGTGTACACATCGACACCCTCAAGTATGTCCAATAGTTGTGGAGACGCCGAATGGGGGAACAAGGCGGCAATTCGGGCGGGGGTGAGTTCCGACAACTTCTGTAGCGCGTTTGCTTCGGCATGAGTGTTTCCCGGTAATTCTCGAGAGTAGCCAGTTGCTACGATTGTTGGTTCGGAATCGGATTCGAGTTTGTACGCCAATACGCAGCCGACGCAGAATGCGGTCGGTACGGGGGTGCATTTGCGCGCTTCTGCCAATGCGGCCTGCATGAGAGTGCGACTGCAAGTCATCGTTTGTGCCTGTCACACCAACTCTGCGGTTCACCACAACCACAACAATGGCAGACCTCGGTCTCGCGCCTCAGGACGACCCCATGGGTCGAGAAGAAGGAGAGCAGGAGGAAGAAGGAGAAGGCGACGTTATCATGCCCGGCGCCGAGGATAGCTCAGAAGAGGAAGAGGACGACGAGGAGGAGGCCCGCCGCGTCCGCGAAGGTTTCATTGTCGACGAAGATGATGACGAGGACGAAGAACAGGAGAGGAAGCGCAGGAGGAAGCGTGCCCGTCACCGCAGACGTGCGCCCTCAACATCCGCATACGCGCACTTCAATACTAACTCGCAGCGTCCAGACGAGGAGGACGACGATCTAGAAGAGGACGACCTTGCACTCCTCGAAGAAAACACTGGCACCTCCTTCAAAAAGAAGAAGAACCGTTTAACTCGTCTCCGTCGTCGCTCCGAGTCCCCGCCCGTTGCATCGTCCTCCAGGCGTCAAAACGTCGTCGTGTCCTCCGACGATGACCTCGACAACGACGAGCCGCGTCCTAGGGGTCAGGACCTGCAAAACATCTGGGACAATAACGAGGACGATGGCCAGGACACGGACGACTTTATTGACGATTCCGATGATCCCGACGCCATGAACGACAAGGAAAAGGAAAAGAAGCGGAAGCTCCAAGTTGAGGCTCGTCGCAAAATGGCTCGTGCGCGGCCTGAGCTCGCTGGAATCGATGCAGCGTGCGTAACAGACCGACTGTTTTCTCGACTCTGGGCTAAACAATACGCAGCGCCTGGCACGAGATTTTCGATGTTTTTGGTGACGGTCGAGACTACGACTATGCTCTCGACGACGACGACGCCAACGAGGGTGAATACCAGAAGCCCGAGGCCAAGTTTGGCGATGTGCGTCGGTTATTAACTTGGTGGCTTTGGGCTGATCGCAGTTTAGGTCTTTGAACCCACGGCCATTCGCAGCCTGTTCCTCACCGAAGACGACGATGTTATTCGCGTCACCGACATTCCGGAACGCATCCAAGTCATATCGTCCACATTCTCCAAAAACCCCATCATCTCCACCTCCAACTCCATCCCCATAGACGACCTCGAACATGCCGCTATGTGGATCACACCGCGCATCTCATCCGAGAAGCACCTTCATTTCTTTTCGTCCCACGGCAAACATTCGCATCTCGGGAAAGAGCTAGTCATCGCAGTCACCAATGCGCTTCGTCAACTCTTCGTTGAACATGTCGAAGTGCCCTTCGTCTGGCACCACCGGCGGGATTACATTGTGTATTATGCCGAGCCCTCGGCACCACCTCTGGATTTACTCGACTCGAACGACTTGTGGCGCGTCTACGCTCTCGGTCAAAAGTACTGCTCGCTTTTGGAACGCCGTCAGCGCATCGGCGAGGCTTACGCGCGCCTGAAGGTCTCTGACCCATATTTCGAAGAACAAATCTCCCAAAACATCAACAGTGCGGAGACGGCGGCGGATACCTCTGAGTGGTTGACGATGAAATACAAGGACCAGCGGGAGGAGGATGTGCAGTTCCGCTTCCACGACGACATCGACGAGCCCGAGCAACCCGCGAAGCACAAGATGCCTAGTCGGATTTCGGCATACGAGGTAGCGAAGAAAAGCGTTGCTTCGAAACTGGCTCGCCAGGTATGCTGTTTATCATCTTGCCCGTCTGATATCTCAGTGTCGTCCAGGGCTTCGGTATCTCGTCGCACGAAATCGTTCAAAATTTCATTGTCGACTCGCGGGTCCATTTTCTCGCGGAGCAAGAGCTCAATCCTTTCGTGTTCGCTGAACAGTTTGTCGACCCGAATCCTTTGCTTGAGGAGACATCCGATGAGGTGCTTCGGCGTGCGCGGTTGATCGTGGCGACGGAGCTCGGGAAAGACCCGCAACTGCGCGAGACAATGCGGGAGACATTCAAGAAGGGGGGATGCATCACCGTTGAGCCGACCGACCAAGGAGTCGTGAAAATCGGCGATTCAAATCCATACTTCGTATGCAGCGTCATACTTTCTTTCGCCCGCGCTAATATTTTGTAGCGATTCAAATATCTTCGAAGGAAGCCGGTGGCGGAGATGTTTGCTGATGCCCAATTCCTCCACATGTTGAAGGCGGAAGAGGAGAACCTCATCACTATATCCGTGTCTTTGGACGAAGAGGTCAAGTCGTCGTTCGAGCGACGCCTGACGGCCGCTTTCGAATCCGACAGCTTCATCGACTCTGCACGTGCATGGAACGAACAGGGTGCCCTCGTTGTTCGTGAGGTGATGGAGCAGCATCTTTTGCCCATGGGGGCAAAGTGGCTGCGAGAGTATTTGAGAGATGAAGTCGAAGATGTGGTTGCGCGACAATGTGCCGAAGTTTTGCGCGATGTCAGTTGTATTTTCCCGTTGCTTGTTGACATTATCCTTACGCGTCCTTCCAGCGTATCAACGTCGCTCCACTTATGGTCCGTGGTATGAAGGGAGACCTACCTACAGTCCTCGCCATCTCTTGGGGCAAGGGCGACCCGCACAAAGATCTCATCACCGCCGTCTTCCTCGATCCACGAGGGCGCATGCGTGAGCACATACAACTCGATAACCTCTCCGACCCGGCTCCCCGCGACGAGTTGGTCGATCTGCTCCGGCGACGTCAGCCCGATGTTATTGGAATCAGTGGTTTCAACATGACCACGACCAAGTTGATGATCAAGCTCAAGGAAATCGTCCGCAATCTCGCAGCAGATGGTTCTGCCGAGTCCGAGCACTTCCAGAATACGCCCACTATCTACATCCAGGATGAGGTCGCGCGGTTGTATCAGCACAGTCAACGCGCCAAGGACGAGTTCAGCTCGTACCCCTTGGAGGCCAAGTACTGCGTTGGTCTCGCTCGTTTCGTTCAAAGTCCTCTAAACGAGTACGCCGCGCTGGGGGCCGATGTTAGCACTCTGTCGCTAGTTGCTTTTGACCAGCAATTCGTAGGTTCCTTTTGTTATCCTTCCACCCTTCCTCATCCTTTTCAGGTGCCCATCGAGAAACTCTGGATCTGGTGCGAACGCGTTATTATCGACGTTGTTAACACCGTCGGTGTCGACGTCAACCGCGCTGTTGGCGACTCATACTACCAAACTCTACTGCCCTACGTTTGCGGTCTGGGACCTCGCAAAGCGCAGCACCTAGTCAAGAGCATCGAGAAACTGGTACGCCCCTTGCAGCTTTCTTCTGTGTTCATTTCCTGAATCCGACTAGGGTGAAAACGTCATCAACCGCGACCAGTTTATTAAGTCAGCGCTTTTGACGAAGACGCTCTTCATCAATGCCTCTGGTTTCATTCGAATCCCGCAGCAGGAGGATGCCAAGACGCAGGGGAATCTTCGCGCCGAGGACGAACACGCTCCCGACCCTCTTGACAACACCCGCGTCCATCCCGAGGACTACGAGCTGGCGCGGAAGATGGCCATGGACGCCCTCGAGTACGACGAGGACGACATCCACGACAAACATCCCTCTTGGGTCGTTGGCCTCATCATGGACGATCACGACCGCGAGCGAAAGCTTTCCGAGCTCAATTTGGACGAATTCGCGACAAGTCTGCAAGAGGCCAACAACGATCTCAAGCGCTACACGCTCGATATTATCCGTAGCGAGTTTTTGCGGCCGTTCGTGGAGCAGCGCAAACCGTACAAGGTCCTAGATGAGCACCAAGTCCTGACGATGCTGAGCGGCGCGTCTGCGAAGAGTTTAGCTCAGGGAATGAACGTGACAGGAAGCGTTATCCGGTCCAAAAACGGCTTTGTTCACGTCAAACTCGAGTCGGGCCTCGAGGGGATGATTGGTCCGGACCATATATCCGACATGGGCAGTGTTTCCAACCCCAAGGAAATTCCGCAGAAGGGCCAGACCGTCACTGCGTGCATAATCGATATCAAGGCTAGCCTTGAGGAGGACAACTTCTTCTTGGATTTGTCGATTCGGCCCAGCGATGTTGCCGCAGGCGAGCGCAATATCAAGCCCGCGCCACCCAAAAACAACTGGGACCTTGACCGGTGCAACAAGGATTTGGAACTCCTTGCACGAAAGAAGCGCGCGGAGAATGATCGCAGTCGTCGCGTTATCAAGCACCCAAATTTCCACAACTTCAACACGGCGCAATCGGAGGCGTTTTTGGACAAGCAGCAGCGCGGGGATGTTGTTATTCGACCATCATCAAAGGGCGCGGACCATCTAGCAGTCACTTGGAAAGTCGAAGATCAGCTCTACCAACACATTGGTGCGATCCATCTCCGTTGTCGTACTGGGCACTGAACATTGCAAAAGACGTGACGGAAGTCAACGACCCGCGCGGATTTGGGACGCAGTACATTATCGACTCCAACCACTCCTACTCTGATCTGGATGAACTCATCGTCAACCACGTCCAAGCCATGTCCCGCAAGGTCGAGGAGCTAATGGCGCACGATCGGTTCAAAGCCGGTTCGGAAGACGACCTCCGTACGTTTGTTTCTTTGTTTACGCTCTGGCTAACCTATCCAAGACCTTTATTTGAAAAACGCTCTGGCTGCTAATCCCGGCAAAAGTATGTATGGATTCACACTGAACCGCAAGAAACCCGGCCACTTCAGCCTATGTTTCCTTGCCAATAAGAACTCGCATGTTCATACTTGGGTTTGTGTCTTGGTAGCCGTTCTGTGCTCTGGTTCTTATATCTTTGTCCAGCCCGTTCGAGTAACGCCCGAGGCGTACATGTTGTTCGATGCTGCCGCCGTTGGTGTCCCCGAGCTATGTGACGCGTTCAAAGTCCGGTATGTCGACCTCGCGCCTGGATTTTACGTTCTTATGTTTTTCAGGCATCTCCACGAATCGCAAAACCAACCAGTTACTGGTGGAAGGACCCCGTTCGGCGCTGGCGGACGAACACCAGCCAGACCTGGCGGCGCGACTCCTGGCCACGCGTCTATTCGCCAGCCTGCTCGGACACCAAATCCGTACGGCGGCGGTGCGACACCGGCGCGATATGGCGCGCCGCCACCCCCCTAGCATGCCGCCAACTACGTACGGCGGTGGTTATGGTGGCCCACCACCGCCGCCCCAACCACAACCGGCGTACGGATACCAAACTCCTGGTCCCCGACCGCCGTTCCCGCCGCAGGGACAGCCACTTCCTGGTGGAATGAACCCGCAGCGGGCGGCCATGATTGCAGCACAGCAAGGTGGTGGTGGCGGATGGGGAGCAGGAGGCTGGCAATGATTCTTTTGTTTTCAATGTTATGTGTATCATAGAGCGTTGCATTTTTTTTTACAATACATGTGTACAATCGTAGTCTTTGAGTCGGGTCCGTTAGTCTGCGAGCTGAATATGCGAGTCGTCGATGGTCGTGTAAATGTGGCCCTCGTCAATCAACCTCTCAACGGCCTCGGAAAGCTCGATAGCGTCGCATTGCAACGCAGCCGCGATTTCTCCTACATTCGCGCCCTCCGATTCGGTTTGGTGGGTAGCAAGGTAGTGTGCGACGCGATCGGCGAGAGGGGAGAAGAGTTTTTTTGCGTTGAGACGCGACTGGATGGTGTATGCAGACTGGCCACCACTCGTCGACGCCTGTTGCTGCTGCTGTCCTGACTGTGCCGTACCCTCAGTCGGCTGTGAATCGACTGTTAACAAGATGAAGAATAAGGGCGCGAGGACGCACCAAACCCTTTTGTAGCACAATATGGGCGTAGATGGTGTCCATAATATGGTAGTATATCTCGTTCTTGTCCTCGACGACGCGGAGATTACTGATATGTATGTATTTGCGGCCAGAGTGGAATCGGAGGCTGCCTGTGACGCGGACGTATGTTGGTATGAAGCTTGAGGGTGGTTAGCTGGGGAGCAGGAACGCGGTGGGGCATACTGTTGCATGTTCATACCGCGCCACGGTTTATCCTCCTCGTCAGTCGCGGTGTCGACCCAGATCTTGGCGGTCATGGACGCGGTACCATCGTCGAGCGTAAACCCTCTGTTTGTGCTGTGCACCTTTGGGTCGCGCGCCTCGGCAACAAGGGTGATCTGACGGCGTTTGTTTAGGTTGTGAATGACTATGGGCATGGACACACACCTGGCCCAATGGCTGGTCGTTGAGCTTCCATTCTGCGTCGGAATGCATTTGGCTGGCCTTGCGGAGTTGTGCGATGGTGACGGGACGGACAGTCTGGGCTGCTTTCTACGCGACGCGTCAGAGGAGACGACGCGAGATTTAGGTGTTGTACCTGGCCGGGACTTGCGCCGCCCTGGCTGGCACTGAAGCCACCTCCATGTGAAGGACTGTCTGTGGAGGGTAAGAGGTGGGATTGGGTTGCAGGAGATTGTGGTACATTGGCTCATGGCGGTAAAGAAACAAGCACGTCGTGTCACGCGTACCTGCTTGCACTACCCTCCTTGCAATGACCCGCCATCTCTCAAAGCAACTCGACGGCATACAAACAGATGTCCTCCTCCAGCTATTCTCAGACCGCATACTCGTCCTCGTAACTCAACTAGGAAAGGTCGGCAACCTGGTATACTTTCATCTCTAGGTCCCCCAATCATCATCTAATCCGCCCCAGATCCAGGCAGCCATACCAAACACCATCCCCTTGGCCCCTCCAGCGTCCCCCAACGAGCTCCCAGAGCCCTCTCCCGCCATCCAACTCACCCCGTTGCTCGGGAACGCGCCCACACCTCACATGCAAACCCTCCATTCCCTGTATGCCGCGCAAATTGCCACGATAATGTGGACGACTGCAAGCCCACTCGATGTAACACGACGCAGCGTAGTCGTCGGCATCGCACTCAAACCGTCCCAATCTGACGACGAGACTCTATCCCAACGCGAAAGAGATGTATTTGCTGGTGTCATGTCTATGGTCGCGGAGATCGCGCAGTGATACAGTTCAGGCCGAAATCGTGAAACGGAGCTTGGTCTCTTCTCCCTGCTTTACCACCTTGCACGTAACATGGCTCATGTCCTCGACAATATAGTGGGCGCCGCAGTTCTCGAGTTGCGCGCGCTCGTGGCTCGTGCAGACCGCAATCACCGTCGCCCCGCTAGCCACACCACTCTTGATTCCGCTCGGAGAGTCTTCAAACACGACACAGTTCTTGGCTTCGAATCCCAGGCATTTGGCCGCGAGGAGGAATGGATCCGGAGCTGGTTTGCCTGCCTCGAGCCGTTTGTCGTCTCCAGTGATGGTAACTTCGGGCGGATGAATTCCGACGCGTTCCATGCATCCGAAAGCTGTTTCTGTGGGTTAGAGGCGAGACACGCGATGGATGAACGCCCACCGTAAGTAGCAGCCCCCGACGTCGCGACGGCATAGCGGCCTTTCGGAATGGACGACAGCATGCGGCGGACTCCGGGCAGTATCTTGACGCTGCGGTCAGTGGTCGCTGCCTCGATCTCCCAAGCGGCGGGTTCGGCTTTGGCGTGCTGTTCCTCCAACTTGCGAGCGGTCGCGATGAGTTTCTCGCTGAGACGCGTGATGAATCCAGGGCGAATAGGGCCCGTTAACGTCGGCGAGGGAGCACGCGAGTCCGAGTCTGAGTCCGAGACGAGAGCGGGAGTGAGGGCACCGGAGGAGGGAGTTGGGACAGTATCGTGGTAGTGACCGTACTTGGAGAACGCGTCGGCGTATGCGAGGATGCTTTGTTCGAAGACAGCTACTGCGTCGTCCATGGCGTGGTCTTCAATCTCGGGCTTGAGGTGGGCGAGATTGTCGGCGGCGCGCTTTCCGTGTGTCAACGCGATTATCTCTTCTGGCGAGCGTCCGAGCTCCAACGCGACTCGCGCCCAGGCGGCCTCGACGGCAGCGATGGAGTCTGTGAGGGTGCCGTCCTGTAGGATGTTAGAGGACGCGTCGGGGAGCCCGAGAACGTGCCATGTCAAAGAGAACGGCTTCAGCTTCGAAGCAGGACATGGTGGTCAAGAATAAAATGTATTAGACACAATGTTCAAGTTGTCTGCTATTGGACCTAGTGCGCGCCGCCACTGCATATACTGTACCGCGTACTACGACCCTTCAACGTGTCGCCGGCGGCAGGCTTAGCTCGAAGCATGGGTGGTCAAGCACAGGGAGTCTTAGGATTCTGTGCTCTTTGACTTGTTCCACTTCCATAAAATCAAAGGCACTAGTCGTTCCTCTGGTTTGAGGCCAGTGCGAGGATGGTTTTCGTGTAGATAGTAGGCGCCGACGCCGGTTCTTGGCGCACGTAAATTAGGCGGATGGGTCGCGTATAAATCTTACAAAATGCCGAGGGCAAAGTCGAATGAGCTGGTAGAATGAGACTGGGTAGATGCGACGCGTAGATACGCACCGAGAAAGCAGGACGGGAGCCATGGGAATAGGAAGGAACCGGGGCGACGTGACTGCAAGTGACCCGACATTTTATGGAACGCCAACTCCGTGCAGTATACGGTCCGCACAATGTACCCATAGAACAAAGCTCACCACAGTACCAGACGCCCTCGAGACCGGCTCCAACAAGTCCGCAATTGCTGCGTGCCAGAAAATCCTCAAAAAACAGCCAAAACACCAGCTCACCAAGGCTTTGCTTTCCCTCGCATTAATACGCTCCCAAAAGGTCGAAGAGGCCCTCGTTCATTGCGATGAAGTCCTTGCTTCAAAACCCACGAACGACGCCGTCCTGACCGCCATGATGCATGTTCTTCGTGGTCTCGGCCGACGTATGCAGAAAAGTAATTCCACTCTGTGTCTGCTCACAGCTCCCCAGAACGCGATATTGTCACCATGTTTGAGGAGGCATATAAGCAAATGCCCGGAAGTGAAGACCTTGCAGCACAAACCTTCCTTGCCAACATCCGCGTTCAAAACTTCAAGGCAGCGCAGCAGGTGTATCTCCTCGTGAAGCGCGTCTCTAGTAAAATTAACCGATCCCAGATTGCGGGGCGCATGCACAAGCAGTTCCAGGACGACAAGTACATTTACTGGCACGTTCTGAGCGCGATTCTGCAGGTTCGTTATGTTACCATTCAATTCTTTTTCTACGCGATCCGCCGACATGCATTCCAGGCCAACGAACCTTCGACCTCCCCGGAGATGCGCACGCTTCTCTTTAAGCTTGCACATCGGCTCGTAACCTCTTCGCCAACCCCGGCGTACTTCAGCGCCGACCGCTTCCACCTCCATCTTCTTATCCTCCGCGAACTCGGTCTATTTGACGAAGCGCGCAAGTTGCTGGAGAGCGACGTCGGGCGAAGCCTCTGCAACGCCAGCCTCGCATGTAACGAGGTCCGACGCGATCTTTGGCGGCAAAACGGGCTTTACGAGGAGGAAGGCGCCAAAGCCGAGGTACGAATAATGGAGCAAAAGTGTGCATCTGCTTCCCTTCTTTGCCCTATTGACCGTGTTTCAGTGACCGAAACTGGCTCGAATTTCTCTCCGTCCTCGATGCGGCGTTACTACCCGTAATTTCCCGGGCAGCAGCACTCGACGACACAGAAAAGACGGAATATTCTGCTCGTGTTGCCAAAGCGCAAGAGTTTTTCACCAAAATCGCCGAGAAAGACGGTCGTAAAGATCGTTCGGCGGTCTTGGCTCTCATAGAACTTGAACAACGCGCGCGAATGCACGGCGTTTCGACAAGTACGTGTTCAGAGCACTTTGTATCCCAGACTTGACTTGGTCGTAACTTAGATCCCCAGCGAATAAGTGACGTATTAAAGCGCTACGTCAACTCTTTCGGCGACAAAGCATGTTGTTTCGAGGACCTCAAACCGTACGTTCTGTTAGAAGGCGCCGACTTGGTGCAATGGACGGCGTTCCTACAATCCTTAATCGAGCTCCCTGTGGCAAGTTCAGTCACACTATGCTCAGAGGCTTCGTTGACCTTATCTAGGATGAACCCAGTGGCCTTCGGAAGCTCATAAACGCCCATAAGCTATTACGATACGTTCTTACTTCGGACGAGCTCTCCGTCCCCGCCGAGACCGCTCGTGCAGCTCTGTACACGCAACAGTACCTAAAGGCACTGAAATTTGGCGCGGATCTTCCATCGACAGAGCTGCAACCTGCCGACGACCTTGCCCTTCTCGCCGCAAGCGCAAATGTCAACCTGTGGCAAACAACTAGCGATGAGAAGTATCTCTGCACTGCTGCAGCACTTCTCGAGTTTGGCTTGGTCAAGAGCAAGCAAGCGTACCAAATGCGGCTTTTGCTTGTACGAATATATCGCTTGCTAGGCACGGATCAAGTCTCTCGGACGCTTCATTCTGACCGTATCTTGCAGGCGCCCCGGGTGCTGCCCTTGAACAATACCGGGCAGTCCAAATCAAGCAAATACAGCACGACACCCTCTCCCATTTCCTTCTCTCCCGCTGCTCAACATTCTCACTGGCCGCCGCCGGGGACATCACCTACCATACCGAAGGCTTGGAAGCGTCCCAGATCTACCTCACGAACTTTTCCGATGTAGGCTGGTTCTCCAATTCTGTGATGCGAGCTAACGGTTCTCGAGACGGGAGAATATGTGTCGCGGGCGTTCGCGTCGGAGAAATATTCGCAAGTGCGCATTGGCTTCTATTTCTCTGTATAATACCTTACATTCGCTCCAGATACCCGAATTCATCATTTTCGAGGATAGACTCGAAAACTCGCTGCAGCGAGACCTTCTCAAGGTCGAGGACCTGCGTGTACGACTTGGCCATGAGGCGGTATCGTCGGAACTCGTAGACATGGAGCTGGTTGAACTCAAGTTCAGTTTAGACCGCCGTTCGTTGATTGTCCTTCTCTGCCCATGTTTCTAATCGCGTCTAGAATATTTCGACAACCGGGACTTTGACATCTTGGTGAACTACCAGCCCAAGATCTCAAAGAGTATCAACGACCAAACGTTGATATTTGGCAAGCCGGAAGGTGTACGTGAAGGAATCGACTCCGTTGTGTCGTCTCAATCCTCGTAGCAAGGTTGGGTTACATCGTTCCTCAAAGTCTACACTCGCGCCTTCCAACATGCGAGCGACCTTGACGAGACGGTGGAGGAGAAGTTGTTGATTGGCGACCGGCCTAAGCAAACGTCTCCCAAAGCCAAAATCCCTCTAAATGAGCGATTACGAGTCCACGAGGAAGAGGACATTGTAGAGGTACGCCTATTCTACAGGCAATCACCCAACTCAGTTTTTTTATATTGTAGCTCTCTCCCGATGAGGACTCGTTCACCAAATTCTGCTCCGCCGTGGCGGACTGGCTAGAGGTGTATCACGACTATGCGCGTCCGCCGGCCTCTGTTGTTCTTGCAGAGGCGGCCAAGGTCGCACAGGCCAAGACGGGTGTCCCGTTGAAGGGCCTGGAACAGTTTGCCAAGAACGGCGCTTCTAGGGCAAATAGCGTCGTCAAGAAAGACGAAGAACCGCCGGCCATCGTTGCTCCGCCCCCGAGCCTTCTACAGTTCTTTAAAGGTTTGTGCTTCAGCCGTCGTACATGCGCTGAGCCGATTTTCTTCTCTAGATATGAAGGCGCGTTTTGAAGCGGTCAAAGACGCGCCTTCGCCGACCTTGGCTTTGCACATCGCGAGCTTGACCCAGGAGGCTCGTATAGTGATTCAACTTGGAGGCCATTCTGACTGATTTTAGGCATACCTCTTGTTCCTTGTCGAGACGATGCGGTTCAAGAATACTTCCGCGACCAAGTCACATAAGATGGGATCGGTACGTTTGTCCTGGAACGTTGACACAATCTCGACGCGTGTACCAGCTCACGCAACACCTAAAACCGGTCCGTAACGGTGCCATGGCTGTTTTGCGCGACATTTCAGCTGGACTTGCGAAAGTCGCCGAGGTTGAGGGAACTCCAGAGCGACGCCGAGCTTTCGTTGACGCCTGCTCTCCGGTTATTGAGCTCGGGGTGAGTGTTCTCAGCTCGGGATCGCAGTGAGATGTTTTCAACGACCAATAGATTGACCACGACTTTGTCTTGAATGTGGCCAAAAAAGTTACGGACGCGCGCAAGAAGGTGGCCGACGGGTTTGGAAAGGGCATTAGTCGTGTGGTCGCGTCGAACAAGTGGTAAATTAGAAGTAACTTGGCCTTGGTGCGGTAGACTGGTAGTCACTGTCTGTCACGAATTTTATCTTACATCTGACGGTCATCGTATACCAAAGCCGCTGGCATGAACATGCCCTCGACTTAATGGCGAGACCGGAGACTGAGCGACGAGTATTATAATGCCTAGAGTACTACTTGTGTGTCTCTTAGGCTTCGCTTTACTCGCATATGTTCCTCAAAAAATTGAGTGATGGACGGTTCTAACTCTCCGCGCAAGGCCAAAGGGCGTGAGTCGGGTTTCAACTGGGAGTATGAAGCTCTCCTCGACGCCAACCGCCCCGTCGTATGGTCCTCCATCTCACTCCTCTTCTACCCTATTTCCAACAAGCCCGTCGTCGCTGCCCGTCATCTCTCCTCCAGCAAACAATTCACACTACCGACTCCGGCTTCAATCACCGCTGCCCTCGCATTCTACGATGCACCGTCCGTAATTTCAGCTTCTCACAACGCAGACTGGCTCTTTGCCTTCTTCCCAAGTAGCGACGGCGAGATGGACGGGATCGCATGTATGTGGAGGCGTGGGCCTGCTGTCGATGTTTGGGATGTTTTCGATGTCTGGCAGCTTCCCCGTGGGGCTGGAGTCGTCTCGGCGTGCTGGATCGGCCAGCCGCGAGAGGTGCGTCTTGTATATCGTCAACTGGGCCGTTATAGACGCGTAGCAGTGGACAATCAACACCGCAGCAGCCACCTCGACGCGTCTCCCGTCTCGGGGACCACAAACAACTCTATCCAAACCGCTTCTCGTTCTCGTCAATGAGAATCGCTGGGCCACCGTCTGCTACTTCCCTACTTACGGAAACGCACTCAAGCGTCTGAGCTGTTCGCTTGTCGAGCCTGGCATGGCTGTAGACGGACATCCGAACCACAGCAGCAGGGCTCCTGGTATCAAGTTCTGCACTCATGCAGCAGTTGGGGTTGGTTACAATGGTGCGTGAACCGTTATGTGCTCTGTAGGCCAGCGTTCACGCTTCGTAGAGTCTTCCATTCTCATTGCAACTCGTTCCAGGACGTTGGCCTTGGTACCCGAGACGGCAAGCTTTCACCCCTCGATGGACCTTGTTGGACTTGAAATTGACATGACTGCGCCTGAACCGGAGTGTTTGCTCGACTGGACCACATGCGGAGAGGACCAACTTATCGAACTGTGTGAACTTCGTCTAACCACCGGGGGCAGCGGTATGGATGTTAGTTATTGTCCTGCTTTCTCTCACCTTCCGTTCAAGGTGTATCTTTGGCAACATCTCCCTTGCCGCAGTTGCACGATAATGGCCTCAGTCTCGTTAACATGACTTTCGTCCCAGTGCCGCCGAGCGAAGACGGCCATCTCCTGTATCTCGCTGCCAACTTTATGAACCTACCTAAGAGTGAGCTTAGTCGCTTCTCCAACGATGAAGTGGCTCACACCCTTAGCTGGATCAACTCCAACATCGGAACTAGTTCTGTACGCATTCGTACGGGACGACAGCCGCGCATGGGTACGATTACACTTCCAATACCTCATTTTATGCATTTCTTTCCAGAGATGCCAACATGTCGGTTCGCGTGCATTTACTGACCGCGTCCTGGCGTACACTGCTTGCGGCTCAACTGCTCAGACAACGGATACCTTCGGACTATTTGCCGGTCTTTTGAACACAACCGGTCTAGGCGCTTCGACAAAGTCTGAACGACAAGCCGGCTCTATCAGAGTTCTCCGGCTGTATGTTGTTGCGCGTCTCGTATGAAGGCATTTCAAACCAATCATAGGCCCTCATTGGCAGACCACGAGATTTGGGGCACCACCCGCGTCATGTCGCCACTCGAGACCACTGGACGAGAAGGTGAGCGCCGCTGGTCTCTTTTTACTGTATCTGAACCTGTTAGTACCAATGGGCGTCGCTTTAAGTCCAAATGACTGTATGGTGCTTTGTGCGACACCCTTTTCCTTCGGTCCATCGCAGGTAAACCTACAACTACTTCCTCGCCCCGCAGAGAGTCACGGTATGTATGTCTCTTTCGTGTCTCGATTTGGGGCTCACGATCCAGAAGCTGGGGCTCCGACTGCCTCTCAAATTGGACTGGCTCTTCTGTCGGGTACTTCAACCGCCGATCTCAGCCATCTTCTGTCCAATTCTGCCGTCTCTGATTCACAAGTGGCGGAGACGCTGCTTGGCGCATTGAAAACGCCGACACAACAGCAGGGTAACTTTACATGGCGTGCTTTAGGCTTTGTTCTCGAAACCAACCGGTAATCTTGTCCATCATCCTGCCGAACCGAACCGAACTCATCGGTTTCAGCTTGAGAGCGAAGAACGCAGCGTCCCCTTCAGAACGCGAAAGGCTCGAATTGCGCTGGAAATCCGCGTTTGACATGTGTTCCTTGGCTTCTTGCAATTCTGCTTTTGCCGATTGTCAACGCGGCGGCGATGATTTCGACATGGGTATGCAGTTTCGTCGTGGTTTGCCATAGCACTCATCTCCACTGTTAGACGCGGTCTGGCAACTTGATGCTCTTTCGACCTGGGTTCTCGATTTCGTTGAGAAGGTTCTACGAGAATGCGTGCTTGTATCTAACACCGCCAAACTACGTTCAAATCCCATCGACTCGGAAGCATGTCCGTTTTTCGTTCGCTTCCTCTAGTTCTGGTCCTGACCGTTCTGCAGTGAAAACCTCGGGCTCGATCATGCTGCACATCTCCCACCCAATCGCACTCAGGAACCTCATGGTAGCTGTGGCGTACGTTCACAAGTTCGAGCAGAAGATCAGGACTTCTGTCGCGAGCGAGCTGAGCTCTCATCTTGCAAAGTCCGTCATAGTGGACCTCATAGACTGCTCTGGCGTCGATCTCAACGCCCTGGAACCTATACTCTCCGAGTTATATGCCGATGCCTCCAAATTCAATTGTCAGTTTCCTCTGTTATTTCAATTCGAAACTGACGTTTGCGTAGTTGAGGACACCCAACGAAGTCTCGCGTTCTGTGAGCCTGCGGCAGCTATGATTCCACACATTGGCAATGCAGTCGAAAAACTCTCGCAGCCATCGGTAGTGAACCGGTCGCGGTTGTTCATCAAAGCCAATGAGCTCGTTGACGGTCTCTCCATGCTCGAGGTTCGCTCAGGCGACGCCAGCACTCGCGATCTCGTCACGAAGAGCGCGTTCCAAGGCTCGCCTGTTATGACCTGTGTGCGATGTGGCGGCAAGTCCGAGCTGGGCGGTGCCTTAACGATGCCGCGCGGGTCGTCGTCCGCGATGTGGTCCGCTTGGGAGAAGTTATGGGTTACACGGTGCATCTGCGGTGGCGCGTGGATGTCAAATTCATAGTTTGGATAGTACATTGTCTGCGAGGTATAAAGATGCTGCTTCCTCAATTCCAGTTAACCACTCCTGAACGACCTCGTCCGCAAAGACGTTGGTGTCATAGTAAACAAGTATAAAGAGTTGTCCGTCTGACGAACCTGAGCCAAGGTATAGCTCTCCGGTCCGACAATGCAGTTGGCCGTTATGGTTGACTAGGGTGAGGGTCGCAGCTCCTGGTTTCGACGAGGGATATTCTTTCTTCATTTTGGTCTGTAGAGCTATGATGAGCAGCGAAACAACGACCACAGCACACCTACATTTCCGAAAGTTGACCACCCATGGCTCATAACGGTACCGTAATCAGCTTGCTCCATCGGAGACACATTATGTTGCTCGACTTCAGTTGCTGAAGGCGCCGTTTCCCGTTTAACGAGCTCTCTCAGTCGAACGACTTTGTTCATCAGACGAGCTTCCCCGATTTCAAAGAACAGTGGGTGCCGGAGGTACTTTGCCGCCAAATCCTTCATCTTGTTGCAGCGTAGCAAGAAGCGACCAGTGGACATGATATCTGTTACCCCAGGGAGTGCATCTCCTGGCTGTAGACGCGGTAGTGGCGTGAAGCCGCTGGTGAAGTAGAAATAGCCGATGTAGACTGAGACGTTGTCACTGCCTCCAGCCTCAAACCACTTGCGATCGAGATATGGGCGAAGGTTTATGGGCCCAGCCGTATGAGAGGGTTGTCGGCGGCGAAATTCCCATTCCTCTGCACTGATTTCGCCGCGGAGGAAGCGTCTGCAGAGCAGACGTGCGAGGCTAATTTGTGCGAGGACCGGGAGAACGTTGCCGACAGTCAGCCGGTGCTTGCGGCAGCTCTGGAGGAGCAGGCTGGTCTGTTCTCGGGAAAATCTGACATGCACGAGACCTGCGACGCATATGAGGAACGAGCGCGAGTATGAGCCGCGAGAAGACGTACCGGACCGCGCAGGGATGGAGCATGCGATGTAGCCAAACCTCCGGGGAAGCGTTTGACCACCCTGCTCACTCTTCAGGCTGGAGACTTCGAGAAGAAGGGCAAACGAACCTGGCGTTTGGCATCTTGAATCTGTGATACAATTTTTCCGGCGGCGCGACGCCACCGTTGGCGCGGGACGGAGAAGCGGACCGGCACAAGGGACTCGGCAGAGACTGACAAGGCGAGACGCGTTTCGATGTCAGGTGGTGGTGGACCTGACTCGTCCGTCGCGAGCAGCTCCAAGAAGGCGTTCAAGAAGTTGCCGGTGCTGACCCCGTCGTTGATAATATGCGCAAAGTTGACGATGCAGTGGCCTGTATGTGGTTCGTCTGTACGCGACAACACCAGTATACGCGCAAGAAGTTGGTCAGAGAGCTGCCGCTTTCCGTGTGCAATTGTCGACTGTGCCAATGCTTGCGCGGCGTCAGCAGAATCGACGGAGGATACGGTTACTTCTCCGGGGAAAGAGAGGGCATCGAGGCGCTCCTCATACACGGAAAAGCGCGGCTCGGCATCCTGAAAGTCGATGGTCGCAGCAAGAAGCGGGAAACGCCTCTTCATGAGCCGATATGCGCGCGAGACATTTAGGAGGGTAAAGATGCTGGGATTCGAGGCGTGCAGGGTTGAATGACCAAAGGTGTCTGCGGTACCATTGAGTTTGCTGTCGTAGAGAAAGCCGCATTCGTTGACGCCGAGGGGACGGTGGAATATTCGGTGTGGCTGCAGGCCGGTCTGTGTCCAGGACGACATGAGGAAAGTCTCCGAAGCGTGATGGTTCGGCTAATATTTGCTCGGGATACGACGTCGACGTCGACGCGCACAACAGTCGCGCTTTTCCGGAAACGAAGCTTCATCCATTGGGAGAGGCGCTGCGAGTGGTGGCACCAGCTGAGTGAGAGGCTTTGATCGATGCCCTTTCGTTTCCCTTTGCCCACCGTCGTCCCCGCACTTGCCCGCTCCATGCCCAAGGTCTCCAAAGATGCGCTCCCTGTCTCTGGCTTCTTTGGCGTCGTGAAACCGTCTGGTGCGCAATTCGCGACGCGCTCCTACCCATCTTGACCATACCAAAGGACCGACCTCGATGGCGATTATCAACGACTTGAAGCTCGCCGTGGCGCGTTCCAAAATCTTCGTCGCTGCGGACAAGATCGAAAAGAACAAGGGCAAGAGGATTTCTATGCACGGCAAGAACGACGTCAAGATTGGCCAGGGCGGTACGCTTGATCCTCTTGCGGACGGTGTTCTCGGTGCGCTACATATCCAGCCCGACGCGCAAACTCATTCCTCCCAGTTATCGGAGTTGGAAAAGCTACCAAAAAGCTCAACCAGTTTCTCGAATGCGTCAAGGTTGGTACAATGCACTCTTGGTTTCGCGTTCAACACGACCCAGGAATACCGAACGACGTGTCTGCTGGGCTGCGAAACAGATTCCTACGATAGCGAAGGCGCCCGCGTGAAAACTGCGCCATGGAAGCATGTTACACGAGAAAAGGTGGAAGGCATACTCGACAAGTTTCGTGGAGAGATCCTTCAAACACCGCCAATGTACGCGCGTTCTCCAGCTCCCGGGACACGGCTGATGCTTTGCAGCTTCTCGGCGCTGAAGATGGATGGAAGACCGCTGTACGAATACGCACGGCAGGGTATACCGCTGCCGAGGCCCATCGAGCCACGAAAGACGACAGTGCATTCGCTGGAGTTGGTGGAATGGAAGGATGAACACGAGTTCCGATGGCCGTCCAAGGCACTATCTATGGAGGAAAAGACGGCACTGAACACGGCCCTGGGCGGAGAGGCGGGGCCGGGGCCGGATGGAGAGGAAGAGGGAGTTCCACCCTGCTTCGTGCTGACGATGCGCGTGTCCAGCGGGACATACGTGCGGTCGATTGTGCATGATGTGGCCCAGGCGCTTGGTTCTGCGGGGCACGTAGTAACGCTTAGCAGGACAAGACAAGGGAGGTTTGCGTTGACTGCGGCGGAGGAGGGAGACCAGGAGTGTATCGAATGGTCTGTGCTTGCAGACGCGTCGAAGCAAGTGGCTGGTGAGGATGGTTGGCGAGACTGGGAGCGGGCCATATTAGAGAATTTGGAGATAGTGCCGTAGCCCCTATCTCGACCACCCGGACCGCCGGAACGTCGCGATCCGCTCGTCCTTTTAAATGTAACATGTCCACCAGCTCCCTGCCATGGCTGCAGCTGTCACCAACGGATTCCACCCAGTCCCTCCCCCTCTCGTCCCGGGCATCTGGGCACCAATACCCACCTTCTTCCTCCCCGGCTCTGAGGACCTCGACCTACCTACCTTTGAAGCCCATGTCCTTCGCGTCGCTTCTGCGGGTGTAGGCCCGGTAGTGTGTGGCTCCATGGGCGAAGCCGTACACCTGTTCGCGATAAATTGCCTCTAAAGTCTTTGTTCTTACTCCTCTCAGCTCGTCGCAAGAGCGTATCGCTCTTACTCGCGCCGCAAGACGCGTTCTTGATGCCGCCGACATCCAACTTCCCCTCATCGTAGGGACTGGCGCCGCCAGTACTCGAGCAACTCTAGAGCTCACCAACGACGCCGCCGCTGCCGGCGCTGACTATGCGATCGTCATCCCTAGCGGCTACTATGCTGGGGCACTCACCGCCGCCGCCCTCAAGGCCTTTTTCGTCAAGGTATCTGCGAAGAGCCCCATCCCCGTCTTTATTTACAACTGTGAGCCGTCGATATTACACGAACGCCCTTCTAACACGTCCTGGAGACCCTGGTGCCAGTGGTGGACTAGACATGGACTCGGATCTCATCTCAGAGCTTGCGGCAGAGTGCCCCAACTTGGTCGGCGTCAAGTTAACGTCCGTAATCTCCGCTTCTTGCCAACGTCGATAATCGGGGAATAGCTGTGGCAATGTCGGGAAGCTCACCAGAATCGCGGACTCAGTCTCGTCCTTTTCTCGCAAGAATCCCTTCCTCGTTCTCGGAGGGTTTATAGATTTCGTGGTACCGTCTGCGTTCGCGAACGCCCATGGAGCCATAACCGGTTTAGCCAACTTCGCGCCGGTATGTGGGCCGGTTATATTGTGTTCAATCCGCCTGACCCTCATGGATTAGCACGCGATTCGAAAGCTGTTCGACCTGTCTGAAATAGCGAAGGATGACCTTGCCCTCTTATCGGAGGCTCAGGCGCTGCAGGGCATTGTCGCCCGAGCAGATTACACCATCGCAAAGACATCCATCGCTGGTACCAAGTTTTTGCTCGAGAAGATGTACGGATACGGTGGTTTGACCCGTCGCCCGCTCCCGCCAATCTCGGCTGCCGCAGGAGAGGCGCTGTGGAGCCACCCGCACACGCAGGCTCTTGTCGCAGTTGAAAGACAGCTCAGCGGCAAGATTTCCAAGTAGCGGACCCGAATGTATTACTAGTTGACTCGTGCGCGCTTCCGATCTGTGGTGTATATATTGTTGGATTTTGCTGGCATCCGCTACCACCACTCGCCCTCGGCGCCATGCCTTCGCGCGCACTTACCATCGTGCTTAACAGTAACCACAGTCGCCAGATTGCGATCCTGCTATCGCCTCTGGACGACATTAGAGCCAGGATTCTTCGCGAAGCCCAGAACAAGTTTCGGGTGAAGACGTTGGCGGTGATTTATCTTCCGGGTGGGCAAGTGGTAGAGGACGAAGATCTGGACGACATTTGCAGCTACCGCAGAGTTTACGTGGGTCGAGGGGGCAAGGAAGTGTATGCAGGCCCACGCGCCGGGTCCGATGTCGAGTCGGAGGCAGAGTTTCGTCTCATGAGGTAAGACAAGCCTGCGTCTAGTTCGCCCGCATCTTACAACAACAATTCCAGCGGCGCCAGCTTCGTCGATGGTAGTGCCATTTCGCAACTCAAGAACGTCGGTAAACTCCCCGGGGTTACCCTCACCGTTGGCCTCCCCGATCTCCATCCCGGCTCGCGATGGCCAATAGGCTGCGCAATCGCGAGCATTGGCGTTTACCCTGCACTCATCGGCAGCGATGTCGGTTGCGGAATCGCACTCTACGAGGTAGCGCCCCGTCCTAGATCAACCCCGAATCCGACAAAACTCGCGTCCGCCCTGTACGGCCTTGAAGAACCGTGGTCGGGTGACGTTGCAGAGTGGCTGGCGGAATACGGGATTACGCGCCAGTCGAGCTTCGATACGGGTAGCCTCGGAACGGTGGGAGCAGGGAATCACTTTGCTGAGCTCTGTGTAGTGGATGAAATTGTCGAGGAAGGACAGTTGGATATCGTGCAAGGCGGTCTTTACCTCCTTGGTGCGTTCAAAATTTCTCACCAGGTCTCTCTCTCTCATCAAGTCTGCACAGTCCATAGCGGATCCCGAGGCCTCGGCGCGTCGGTTCTCGCTGCAGAAACCACCACCGATGCAAATCCATACATCCCTCCAGACTCTATCCACCTCCCCGAATACCTTACCGACCACGACTACTGCGTCTCCTGGGCAAGAGCGAACCGCGACCTCATCGCCTACAGGATCATGCAGTGCATTATTCCAGAGACGACCGACAAACCCCGCAAGCTCGTCGACGTAACACACAACTCGGTGACCAGGCACACTCTCAGTGTCGGCGAATCGACGCAAGACTTGTGGGTGCATAGAAAAGGCGCGGCGCCGGCAGACCAAGGAATCGCGCCTTGCCCAGGCAGTCGCGGACATTGCTCTTGGCTTCTTCGCCCGACCGGAGATGGCCAACATAACGCATTCTCGCTCGCTCATGGCGCTGGAAGACGCCACGGGCGTAACGTCATGCATACTGGGACCAAAACACCGAAATCAAGCCTAACGCAGACAGCGCTTGGCTCGGTGGTCGTCTGCGAAGACGCGGATTTGCTCATCGAGGAACAGCCAGATGCGTACAAGGATGTGGAGTGCGTCGTGGACGATATGGAGAAGGCGGGGATTGCTTCGAGGTTGGCCAAACTGCGTCCGATAGTAACGTACAAAGTGCGCAAGCAATCCTAGAGAAACATAATGTCGCTCCGGAGCACGTATTTGACTCCTTTGCGCACAGCAGAGCCCTCGTGGAGCAAGCAGTCGCGCCCATGGCGATGTAACAGAGCAGAACCGCGCTTGAGTGGCGCGACTATCGGGTCCTTGCCTTTGGCTTTCGGGTAGAAGAGTGTCTGAACGCAATGAGAAGAGGAAAGTGCTGGAAAGCAGAACGGACTTCGCCTCCTTCAACCCCGTCTTCATTTCCAGTGAGATAAATGAGCAACGTCCACTCTGAACGCGCGCCGGTCATCGTATCGCGACAGTCGTCATCGTAGTGTGGTCCAAAGTACTGCTCAGGCGCGTACTTGTACATGCGGATGTTGGAGTTGCACGAGTGGGACGCGCGAGCGGCGCCCTTTCTGCCCGTTGCAGGCACGAATAGAGGAAGGTGTGGCGCGATTACGGCGTGCAGCTTGTTCGCTAAGTCGACAGAGGTTTCCGAGATTCTGTCTATCCGTAGCGTCAGAGTGGACGGCAAAGACACGCAAAACGGACAGTTGTGGCGCTCTGCTTCGCCGCGCTTCTTAGGAGGCGTCAACTCAAGGGGGAGCGAGTCGATGTGTTTGACGAATGCCTTGCATTCTGCTAGAGAGAGAAGGTCCTACGCAGTATTTATCTAGGAAAATAGCGGACGCAGACGGCGTACGTCGATGACGAGGATCTGGTTGTCGAGTAGGACGCGGCATTCGAGCTCCGTTTTTGCGGTGAGGGCCGGGAATTGCTTTGGCATGGTGGTCAAGATCAAGACGCGTCTCAATTTCTATGTTACGGCAGCGGTGTTTTCAGGCTCTACCCAACCCATTAGCTCTCGAATCTCCTTCACTCCAACTACTCCATGTATATCTGCGGTATTCACGGCGCGTACAACAGCACTCGCAACATGATCCACGTGTAAAGGATGGGTTGTGAGCGCGTTCGCCACCGAAACTGCGGCAGAAGGCGACGCGCCAGATCGCGGTAGCATCCCGAGCCCCGCACGCATTGGTTCACGGAGGGACATGGGCAGTTGTGAATGTATCGTTGCAGTCAGGTCGAAGATGGCTGCAGCTGGCGTTGTGAGCGGGCGTAGATGCGCGTGGTATACGAGTCCGGGGCGTAAATATACACCCCGAAAGCCCGTCGGCTGCGAAGCAAGGATATCGGCCAGCCTACGTTCCGCTTCGCGTTTCGTCTCGATATAACGCGCCGGGACCCACGGGCGGAAGACATCCTCAGCCGAAACGAAGACAAACGGACGAGCACCATGTTGTTCTGGTGGCGGTTTAGACGCGACGAAGGCCTCGCATACCGCAAGCGCTATCGAGGATGAGAACGGGTAGACCAAAACAACGGGCGACGCACCGGAATCTCGGTTCATGCGTTCGTACGACACACTCGGTTGCTCCAGCGGGTTCCGACCACCTCCGAAGAGGGATTTTAATAGCGCCGGTGCGTCGGCATCGCGCACGGCCTTTTTGTATCCGTCGTGTTCGAGCAATATGCCCAATGTGTGCACAACTCCGGCGGCGCCGTCGAGATGTGGAGCAATCGACTCGGGCTGGAAGGCGTCGCCTTTTTGCCAATCAACTTGCGTGGTCCAGGCCGGGGTATGGCCCTTTGGGGTCTGATAGGGACGTCCGGAGGAGCTGAAGGTGTTTCGGGAGAGGTTTGGATACGATATCGTTGACCGACCTGACGCTTGTTACTTTGAGACCACGGGCAAGAGCCAACCTGCATATCGCGGACCCTGGGATACTTAATTCGAGTTACTGTGCCCAGGGCAGCCAACCTATGAACCCATTTCCGCCCACAACAACCAGTTTCGAGAGGGACATAGCGCAGGCACGGTCACGCACATCCATCTCGACGCGTATGTATATTGGTAAACGAAAGTGAACAGAAGAGCGCCTCCAGGGCAATTTCCGTCTACAACTAGCGTGCATCCAGAATTCAAACCCACCAATGACCCTAGGTTCAAATATACTCGTACTTGACTATAAAGAGGTGAGCGACTACGCTGAAGAGGCGACTGTGCAGCGTACTTGCAAACTCTCCCAGATTGAGCGTAGCAAACTGCTTGAACTGCGGCGGAGTTAGACAGATGGGACAAAGGAACACCGGCACATACAAGCGCAACACTCATGTCGAGACATTGCGAGTTGCGGCAGCTGAAAATGGAGATAAGGGAATGGACAGTTACAAGCAAGGAAGCGCACGTTGGACATTCGTCGCCCACGATCGCGTCCGCCGTCTTGCCGTTCAGGGTATCGTATATGCGGACTTTTCGGAAGCAGTTCGCGCCCTTGGCGTAGGCCTTAGTCGGAAGGGCAACCACAAAATCGCTGTCTTTGAAACGCTTAGATGTGCCAAAAGCAATTGGCCGAATACGACCTTGGTGGAGCTTGCCACAAGCGCCTTTGTACGAGAAGCGGTGAGATCTTGATTAAAGCAGAGTTGTCCTTGCGCTTTACGAACCTTTAACGCCGTTCTGGATACACCTTACGGTCGGTTCATCTGCAGCGTAGTTTGGATGCTTACCTGGGTGAACCAGGTGCCGAATCCGCCTGTGATGAACGCGCCACTTGGGGACGCAACGGTCTTGGTGGAGGTCTCGGCAATAGCGGTCATGTTGGAGGCGCCATGCGTGGCCACCACGGTGGTTATGGGCTTCGGGTTGGTGTGAACGGTGGAGGCAGTATCATCGTCGGACGGCGAAGTAGAGCGAGCGACGGTCCGCGATCCAGTTTCCTCGTCGTCCTCGTCGTCCTCGCAATCGTCTGAATCTTCTTCATCGTCGGCTTCCTCTTCTTCATCTTCACAGTCTTCCTCAGCGTCGTCACCCTCCGCTGGACCAGGCTTCGACGGGCAACTGGCAGTGGATCCAGGAACACAGCATGCGGGACGGTTTACTGTGAGCGACTCGGTGGACAACAAAGGATGGCAGCAGACATCGAAGAAATGGTCTCCGTGGAACTTTGGACACTTGAGAGCCTCATATCTGGTAAAGAATGAGACAAGGAAGTTGGCCGTGAGTGCGGCGAGCTCGGCTCAAGCGCACCTCTCGTGGTAAGCGTTGTATGGCTCGAGGTATTGGGTAGCCCAGCCCTTGGGCGGGGTGACACGGGCGATGTTATGGTGGCGACCGATGCGGACGAAGGAGTTGGAGGATGCACCGACGGTGGACGAGAGAGCAATCGCGAAGAACGTTGAGCTTGCGAGGGAGAACATCGTGGAGGGAAGAGAGGATGGGCGAGGTGTTTATAAGGAACGGTGAGACTAGAAGGGGTCAGGATCAAGTAGCCTTACCGCCGCAATGGTCGGGAGCAAGCATGAAGCTAAACCGCGTCTAGCCGCGGCTTCAATTGGCAGCCAAGTCGTGACCGTTCTTGCTTCCCGCCACCGCGATGTGTTAGTCCGCTATACCTCCACCCCGTTCCTATCCTCACAATATACCAGCAAACTTCAACCAAAATCCCTTTGCGTCGACGCATTCGCTGGATACAAACCCTTTTGAAGACCCCACTCCGCAGCAGCAGCCGGCTGACGTGCGTCTCGAGCAGCTTCGCCAACGCGAGCTAGGTGCGTTCCAGCTTCCCCTTCCTGCACCCAATACCCACAAATAGTCTAGACCTCGAGCGGAGAGAGCAGGAGCTCGCCAATAAGGCAGAGCACATCCGCAAGAATGGTCGCAATAACTGGCCGTTTTGTCCGCCCCGCTTCTTCTCCAGTCGAGCCTATTTGACCACCGTCCAGTCTTCCCGCTCATATTCCACTCGATCCAAGATGAGATTCCCGAGGCATCGCAGGGTCTCATCACCCGCTTGTACCAACTGTGGCTCGTCCTCTTCGCCACCCTCATCCTTAACATGGTCGCCTGCGTCTTCATCCTCGTTTCTGGCTCCAGGGACGGTGGTCGCGATGTCGGCGCTAGCATCGGGTGGGTCCTCTCCGGTCCCGCTTCCACCTACTTACAACCCCCGGTCCGCAGCTACATCTTCTTCATCTCCGTTCTCTCGTTCCTCCTGTGGTATCGGTGCGCCATTTTCTGAACGTCCCTTACCGAATCTAATTGACCCCAGCCCGATTTACAACGGCTACATGAAAGCAAGTCCGCGCCCGTCTCAACGCTCAGTTACTTACCTCCGCCCGCAACGCAGGAGCAAGCGCTGTACTATTGTGCGTACCTTGTTTACCACACAGGCTCATGCTCACCTCTGCACAGACCTGTATTTCTTCTTTGGAGGCTTCCACTTGCTGTTCAGCGTATACATGTACGCATTCGTTGTACCAATCCGCTATCTTTGCTCAAGCTACTGCGCTCAGGATCATTGGAGTACCAAGGTAAAAGTGTCTGCGACGTCCGAGGTGTAGGCCGCTGACGCCGCACCGCCCAGCACTGGTTCCGCCGGCCTGATACAAACGATCCAAATGTTTGCGGGACACCAGTGAGTTTCGGATTGTGCGCATTGGGACCGCACTTATAGGGATAATAGCTGGGCGGCGGCGGTGCTTTGTACTGTCGCCACTGTTGGATGGACGGTACAAGGTCTCGGGAATGCATTCTACTACCGCGAGGTACGCGCCGCGCTGTCCAGGCACGATTGCATGTTCAGGAACTATAGATTTACTCTCACCACAATGCCGCGGGGCATACTATGGAAAAGGTGTGTTCTGCATCGCCTACTGGCGGTGTGTAGACTGACGAGATGGATGTAGGCGAAATCTGAACTTGCGACACATGGGGCGAAGGCATACTTTACTCGTGGATGAATATTACAACGTAGCGTACTATTGCATGTAGCTGGACTTATGATGACCTGTTTCTCGGGAGTAGCCAGAGTGTGCGGTATAAGATTGTGCGCTGGTGATGTGAGATCAAGTCCAGCTTGAACTTGACCTCCAGGTCAGATAATCGTCTTGCTTGTCTCGCCCGTCCCTCACCCTCTCCAGCCATAAAACCAACAAAAAATATATATCCCAGCGGTCGCCGTGTTGCTCTCGTGCGTTTCCTGCCCTCGCCGCCCTCTAGCGTGTCTCACAATCCCAGAAAAAACAAAGCAGTAACGACTCACCCAAAACCCTGAAAAACCAAACATGTCTTCTCCTTCCGAGGCTGCGCCTGCGACCGATGCCCAGGTCTCTGCCCCCGCCGCTACCCCGGCGTACAACCCCCCTGCGCCTCAGAGCACTGTAGCTTCTGCCCCTTCCGCCTCCCTCTATGTCGGAGAGCTCGACCCCACCGTCACCGAGGCCATGCTCTTCGAGATTTTCAACATGATTGGTCCCGTCGCCAGGTTTGGCCCTTGTCTTTGTGCGTGGCCAGGAATTGACTTGCCGCGTTCAGTATTCGTGTTTGCCGTGACGCAGTCACCCGCCGTTCTCTTGGGTATGCGTATGTTAACTACCTCAACGCCGCCGATGGTATGTTGCTTGCATCCTCGAAGCCCGATTAAGCCTCACTGTGCCCTATAGGCGAGCGTGCCTTGGAGACTCTCAACTACTCGCTCATCAAGAACCGCGCTTGGTGCGTATCACCCTCCCAACCGCAACGCGCCCTAATGTCCCGCAGTCGTATCATGTGGTCTCAGCGCGACCCCGCTCTCCGCAAGACTGGCCAGGGCAACATCTTCATCAAAAACCTCGATGAGGCTATCGACAACAAGGTGCGCGTCAGATAAACATGCTGGATTATAACTCACGGAGAAAAAGGCCCTCCACGACACCTTTGCCGCGTTCGGCAATGTCCTGTCGTGCAAGGTCGCCACGGACGAGCACGGCATGTCCAAGGGCTATGGCTTCGTCCACTATGAGACGGCGGAGGCTGCCGACAGCGCCATCAAAGCCGTCAATGGCATGTTGCTCAACGACAAGAAGGTATACGTCGGCCACCATATCTCGCGCAAGGTACGTAGCTACATCGTCTGCTCCAACCGTTTCTGACTACAAACAACAGGAACGTCAATCCAAGCTCGACGAGCAAAAGGCCCAGTTCACCAACCTTTACATCAAGAACTTGGACCCCGAGCTCTCGCAGGAGGAGTTTGAGAAGCTCTTCAACCAGTTCGGACCCGTTACCTCGTCCGCCATCCAAGTCGACGAGGAGGGCAAGAGCAAAGGGTTCGGATTCGTCAACTACGAGGACCATGAGTCGGCGCAGAAGGCTGTCGACACGCTCCACGATACCGAGATCAACGGCCGCAAACTGTTCGTCGGACGCGCCCAGAAGAAGGCCGAACGCGAGGAGGAGCTCCGCAAGTCCTACGAGCAGGCCAAAATGGAGAAGCTCAGCAAGTACCAGGGCGTCAACCTCTACATCAAAAACTTGGAGGACGACATGGACGACGACAAGCTCCGCGCCGAGTTTGAGCCGTTTGGCACCGTCACGAGCTGCAAGGTTATGCGCGACGACAAGGGTACTTCCAAGGGCTTCGGCTTCGTTTGCTTCTCGTCCCCCGACGAGGCCACCAAGGCTGTCGCGGAGATGAACAACAAGATGCTGGGTACCAAGCCGCTCTATGTCTCCCTTGCGCAGCGTCGCGAGGTTCGCCGCCAGCAGCTCGAGAGCCAGATCGCGCAGCGCAACCAGATCCGTATGCAACAGGCTGCCGCTGCTGGTCTCCCTGGTGGTTATATGAACGGTCCGATGTACTACCCGCCTGGCCCCGGTTTCGCTCCTCAAGGTCGCGGTATGATGGGCTACGGTCAGCCCGGCATGATGCCGCCTCGTCCGCGCTACCCTCCGGGCAACGGTCAAGTCCAGGGCATGCCCATGCCCGCTCCTTACCCACAGGGCCCGCCCCAGCCCTACGGCGCCATGCCCGCCGGCTTCCGAGGTCAAGGCCAGCCCCGTCCTGGTGGTCGCGGCTCCCCGACGATGCCCAACGCTCAGCTCCCGCGCGGTGGCGCTCCTCCCGCTGGTGCTCCTCGCGCTCCCGCCCCCGGTGCCGTTCCCGGTGCCCCCCCAAGGCCGCGCCCCTGCTCCCGGTGCTCCGGTTGCCGGTGCCCGCCCCGCTCAAGGCCAGCCCGGCTACAAGCTCAACCCACAGGTTCGCAACGGCGCGCCTGTCCCCGGGCCTGTTATCCCGGAGATCGAGGACAGCGCGCTTGCCAGTGCCTCGCCCATGGAAAAGAAACAGATGCTCGGTGAGGTTATCTATATGAAGATCGCCAGGTCCGTCCTTCTTTGTTGGATTGGTTATTTTCTGACTTTTCATTTCTCAGCACGCAACCCGAGTTGGCTGGGAAGATCACGGGCATGCTCCTCGAGATGGACAACAACGAGCTCGTCCAGCTCATTGAATCGCCCGACGCGTTGAACGCCAAAGTGAACGAAGCGTTGACCGTTCTGAACGAATTCGTCAACCGGGAGGAAACGGCCTAATCTGCATCACTCGTTTGTGCAGCTGTTTTGCTATCGTTTGCCGTCGTCGTGTAGGATTTTGGTGTCTAGTCGTTCTGCCTGTTTCGTGCATAGTAACAGAAGGAGTTGACTGCTAGGATGGTTTCTGGCTGAACCGATTATACAAACGGAACGGTACGCTAATATTCCTCGTTTTCACCGTCGGAGTATCCCTGTTCGAACCCCTGCTCGTACGCTTGCTCAGTGCCCGAAGCCACGACCTTGTCTCCCAAATCCCTGATGCGATCCAACATGTATTGCTTGAGGAACCCAAGACGCGAGTCGTATGCACAGAACATACGCGCCGCTTGCAATCCATCCGAGTACCCGGTCGCTTGCGATTCTTGTTCAGGCGACATGTTCTGACGTTTTGCGTAAATGGTCGCAGCTCGATGGCGCAAATTCGATGCGCGTCCAAGCAGCCCTGATCCCGAGTCGCGGTTGTCGGTCGACGTCGATCGCGCGCCGCAGGTGCTCCAGAAAAAGTTGGAAGGAAGAGCGCGCTTCACGAAACACCAGCCAGGTTCGCAGGTTTCCAACTTGTAGCTCCAAAAATGCCAGCCAGCGGTCGACGTTGTGTAAGTATCCAGTTGCGTCGTACAGAAGGCTCTGCGCGCCGCGTCGGGGTCTTGCTCCTGGGACAGACTAAGCGGAGTCAGCGCGCAGGACCATTCGCCGATTATGAGGTTGCCACGGCGGTTGGCGTTCTTCAGGGCATCTTGAACGACGGTAGCGACGTCTCTTGTATGCTGAGAGGCGGATTTCTGGTCATCTTGGGGCGTGAAAACAAAGTACGAGTGCTGGAGTACGGTCAGAAAGACAAACGATACTGAATAATGGTAGTACATGGTCCTGGACAACAAAGTCGCTTCTTCCAGCAACAAACCGGCTGAACTTGTTGAGGTTGAACCCGTCATGGATGTACAAGGGAAAACGAGCAGCAGCAGGGGAGATCGCTCGCATGGCATCGATAGCATCCTTATCTTGAACACAGTCAAGATGATAAACTAATGAAAGAGAGCAGAAGCTCACAGAAATCAACAAGCGCTCCTCCGTCCTGTGGTTCATTGAGGATCTGGATTCCGACGACATTGGTGACGTTGCAGAGCTGCTCTACGAGGTGCCGGAGAACGTCGATAGTCTTTGAACGGTATTCGGGAGAAAAGGTGCCAATGCGCTTGTCGGAGACTCCAGAGTGCGGCTGGCCTAGTCGGCGCGTTCAAGCCATACATCTCGCAGGTTTTGGTACGTACCGTTCTGGGACCCTGGCGCCGCGTGCAGGTCTACTAAGACTCCGATACCGTGGCTCTCGGCCGTGTTTATTGCTCGGACGATGGCGCTCCACGCGTTGGTATAAACGTCGGCGACATCGGCAAAGGGGGTATCTTTGCAGTAATCCGGCCCAAGACCCCAGTAGCCAATGGGGAGGCGTACAGTGTTTATTCCGATGCTCGCGAGATATCGCAGGTCCGAATCTTCGATCCAGGAGTCCCAGTGGCGTTCGAGGCGTCTCCGTGAGCACGAGATGGGGTCGCTGGACACAACGTCGTGCTCCGATATGGCGTGAGGCGGGAACATCGAAGGCGTCATCCAGTTCTCGAGAACAAACCAAGATCCCAAGTTGACGGCGCGTTGCTGGCGGTAGCGGTAGACTTGTGCAGCGTTGGAGTCGTATGGCGGGAACGGCGGAACCGGCGCGTCTTGCAAGGGAATGGACTTGAGCGAGTCGCACGAGTCGCGAGCGTCGAGACGAGCAGCTACGGCGGCGAAAAGAAGGAGGAGGAGGGAAAGAGCGAGCATTGTGAAAGAGTGTGGGCGGGCGCGTCGGTGCGCGTCGATGTCCGGAAGGAACCCGCGTTCGTGACCTCTTACCATTGTCTTGCCACGACAGCGATGCATGCGTCCTCCTCCACAGCTCGCTGTATATCGCCACGGTCCTCATATAACCGAATTCCGCGTTGAGAACTGGCGCCTCTCGCGCGACGGCACCAACAGAGTCATCATGGGGGTTACCGGGTGGCGATGGTATTACGCCGTTGTTCCTCTCATTCTCAGCCTTCTCTTGCCCCGAGCACGTCTTTCTAAGACTTCCGAAAACTGCCTCTAAATGCCTTCAAGGTCCAAGACAAACCTGCTGCGATGTTGGGCATCGGCCTCGTCTTGACTTGCCTGGTGTATAAAAAATGCACTCAAGTCCTATGGGGTACGCTCCAGACGCGCTTTTCGACGCGTCTTATGCTGCTATAGAGTCGGTTATTGTCTTCCCATCTCTCGGAGTTCAGCTCGAGACGCATCGCGGTCTTCCGTGGTTTACCCCACTCAAAGTCGACCGGCAGTTTATTCCGCTTGAGTCCCTCGAGGATTTTGTCATCCACGAAGGCTTGTACGGATGGAACGTGCGCTATTATCTTGCCGCTATTACTGCCTCCCCGTCTGGGGCTGTTCAAATCTATGTCGCGTTCGAGGTAGAGCTGTTCAGTTAGTTATCTTGCCCATTCAACGCTGAAATATACCTCAGAACTTGCTCCCGCACTTCCCCGTTCTTCTCCCAATATACCGCGGTGTGCAGAACATCCTCAGAGACACATAGTCTATAGCTGCAGATGGTCTAGGCTACATTGTCCGGATGCTAAATTACTGTATATCCTCGCTCTCATATGCGGACAGCAAGTCCTCGTATCCCGCTTCGTCGTCACCCTCATGTGCCTCACTCTCCCGCTTCTTTGCTCGTATCGTGCCTGTCGACACTTTGCGTGGCCTGCCGCCCGATATTTTGCGGATTCGAGGCTCTTGCCCATCCCCCGACATCTTTCTCCTTCCCGGAGAAACCGGCGACACTTCCTCAAACGACGTAGCCTTGGGTGTCGTTACCGTAGCCTCCGGCTGTTGTTCTGGCCATTCCACACTCAAGCTTTGCGGACTTGATCGTTGTTCGATTTGCGAGCGCGGCTTGAGATCATCCGTCCCCGTTCGAATATTGGCAGGTCGAGACGAGTAGCGTTTTGAGCGAAGTCGCGGGGAAACGAGCACTGGCGATACGACTGGCTTCACAAGTGGTTCAGAGTCGGTCGTGTCTTCGGATAGGATCGTAAGGCCCAGTTTGTTGACCGTAATGTCGTTTCTCGACTCGGGCGCGTTAGTTGTAGTGTCCGAGTCCGTTTCGGAGACATTTCTGAGATGCCCAGAGCCAACAAGTGGGCTCAGCACGCGATCAGGTGAAGTCCCCGAAGAAGAGCCTGATGTTGGCCGCACTCGGGATATGGGCGCCATGGGCGACACTGAACGACGATTTAACGCCACTCGTCGGCTAGGAATGTTCACATCGGGGTTGAGCTGGTTGACCTCCGATTTTCGCCAACCCGCTCGGCCGTTCACATCCAACGGGGACAAAGACGACGCTGACGACTGCGATATTGACTCTCTCTTCCAGCCACGCGGGACGTGTTGCCATTGTTGGTCCGCATGTCGACCGCCGTTCTCTGAAATCGACTCCTGCCGCCGTTGGTGACTGGATGTTGATGTTAATAGGGTCGATGAATTAAGCAACAAAGGGCGCGGCCCGGATTTGGAGGGTGGCTCTGGCGTTTTGGACCGCGTCAGGGCGGCGAACGTGTCTTGAATGTTACGCGTCCGGCTCATGAACCCGCTATCGGACTGTGGTGACCATGGTGGCGTTTGCGGTGGCGACCCAGGGACAGAGGACGGACCCGGAGGGCCCATAAAGCTGTCTCGAGGCGGCCGGAAGTACGCGGGACGCGTAGGAGGAGAGTAATCACTATTGCCCATGTTCGGAAGCGACGCGTGCCGACTGTCCTCCGTTCGCCTGACAAAGGCAATTTCTGGCGACAGGTGCATTTGTGGGCTATGTTGGGGCGTGTTCTGTGTCGTATTCGGAGTCTGCGGAGTTCTCCACGACGACAACAACGCTTTCGCTCGCCAATTGGTGCTGACTTTGGCGAATGCAGCAGCGGCATCGGAATCCTTCAACTTTTCGGCATAGTTCCATAAACTAGATTGTGGGGCAGCATCGGGAGAGCGTTCAAGTGGCGGGGAATCTTTGCTGGAGGGCCACGGAGAGCGAATGGGCGACGGAGGCATCGCTGGTGTTGTGGGAGTTGGCGGAACCTCCATGGATGATTGGTTGGTGATCCCTTTCCAAACAGTGCTCGCAAATCGAGCGCCAATACCAGACGCCGCCGGTGACTCTTGCCCGGTATCCTCGTCATCCGTCCGCTCCGAGTCGTCTTGTTGGTCTTCCGAATCGGGCGGAGACACATCTGGCGACGGCATTTGGTTGGTAAAGCCCTTCCACATCGTCGTTCGTAGACGCTCTCCCAGCGATAAGTTGGCGAATTTGGCGGCCGCCGTTGCTTCGTCGTGTCGTCGTTGGGCAAGATCGGACGCAGTTTGGAGTAACCGGTCGACACCGCCGGCCGCTTCTACCGGAAACTGTTGTAGAAGCGACATCCCCTCCATGAAAGCGTCGCCAAACTCCCAAGCGCGTAGCGGCGAGGGCGGAGGTAAGTTGTTCGTCTCTTCGGACCACAAGCTCGAGCCACGGTAGCTACTTTTTCCTAGCCTGCCAACAGGTAAAGCGAAATCCACAGCCGAAGGGATACGAACCGAAATAATGCTGGTCGCGCCCGAATGAGCATCGAGGTACAAATATCAACCAGGTAATCCAGCTTGGGTGAATTATCTCGTTCTCGCATGGGATACGAGAACAACGCGTCCCAAACCACGATCACGGATGCTATTGGTAGCGTTTGGGTCAACAAGGGCGCCAACCATCGACTATAATCGTTGAAGACGAGTATGAAACGAGGCGTGAAAAACTCACTATGAATAATGCGGGAGACTAGGATCAAGTCCTTTCGCTTGCTGCAGAGAAATGAGAAATTGTTGGCAACGAGGGGTGTGTTTGCGTACCAAACTCTCCAAAAGCTCGCGGTCCGCCCACAGAAGTCGCTCTCCGAGCTTCTTCATCCACACACTCCCGCCGTCTTCGTCTTCAAGCTCAGCGAACTCGCCAATCATAGCTTCGAAAAGCCAGAAGGTGTCCGCTAACGCACATATTACATCCTGATCAAATTAAACCGATTGTAGCGCACCTTCTGCATGGCAAAGGTGCTCTGGGTCAATTTCCTCGCTCAGCGTTCGATATAGCGGGACCAACAAGGCGGGGATGTGCGGTGAGGTGTTGGCAGGGTTGATGCTTGTGTGCAGGTAGAGCATGCGACGCAGCGCGGCTACATGTTTTGGATGCGCGTCTGCCGTCTGCGACTTGGCGCCGACCAGCGTTATTGGCGGCAGAGTCCCTTTCCGCTTCGGCGTTGAACCCGACGGCGGAGATGACGGAAGATCCGATTCGAGGCGTATTTCAGGGATAGCAGGGGCAGAAGCAGTGACCAGTTCATCAGGACCCCGTATGGCCTGCAGTCGGGTCTCGAGAATATCGGCATACAGTATTAGCGTTGCTTCTGGAGCATTTCCATCCAAAGGACATGCGCCTGTCCGTTCCGGCTCTTCCTGAAGACCGGCATATAGATGCGTTGGTATCCGCGAAATTTGACGAGACACGTTCAAAAGTGCGGCGTCCAGTGGTGTAGGAGGGAGAGTGGGGGTAGAGAGGTCGGAAAACGGTTTCAAGACGCGTCGAACGAGGTCCTGAACAGCGGTTAGCTCATACCGTCTTGAGAAAACGGTGACACACGTAATAACTGTCCCGCTGTTGGCCCGCGTCCCTTGCCCATGCGGATTTCACGACAGGCAGCGTCCCAAAGAACAAACTATAACGAGCCAATCAAGCTGAGAACGGGTGCCTCTAAACGCGAACCGACCGCCAGATCCGGGCCCGTAACCAGGGCGGATTATCAGGAATCCCTCGGGAGCATAACCGACGAAGTCTGAGCAAGTCTATTGGCGGGGATGCAGGGTCGAGGATTTCCGAGAGGATCTTCACGCTGCAGAAAAGTTGAGTTGAGTGGGGAGTAGATAGACGAGCACACACAGGTCCTGACGTCCGGGCTCTGGCATCCACGGTATGCTATACGTCTTGGCTACATCGAACATGTAGAGGTCGAGGCGGGCTGCACTGGTAGGCGGTGGGTTCATAGCATGAACAACCTGTGGGACGTTTTAGTTGCGACGCGTTCGCATTCGTTGCGAGCCGACTGACACTCGGAGAGACGTGGTTGTCGCGATTGGAGATGGCAGAGCGCGCAAAGTCATCTCCAAGTCGTTGGATGAGCAGGTCGCGGACCGCGGCAAGCTCTGATGCAACGTAAATAGGCGCGTCCGGGCTATTAATCCCGCACCTCTGCAATCCGCGAGCCCCGGGGAGTTCCCAGCAAATATGATCGAAGCGGCCGCCTCCACGACGACGGGGGCCGTGGCGCCTTGCTCAAGCGTGTTAAAGTGCTCGAGCAGCGTTCCGACGAGTTGTTCCATGAGCTCGCAGAGGTCAGAGATCGCTGCAAAATGTAAGTTTGCCAACGGGGTGAGCGTAGAGTAGCGCACCGGAGATCTCTATGCATCGTTGGGCCTTCTGACGCGCTAGCCCCGGGTCCTTGAGCAGCAGACTGCCGATATCGCGACGAGTGAGGGAGACCTGGGCGTCATTTCGCTCCTGAAGCTGCCCGAGTCGCGAGCTTGCGTGTCGCAGTAAAGACTTGTCTAGCCTTGGTGTATTCATGGCACTGGTGACAGGGTATACTGTTGTGGTGGTGGTGGTCGACCAGCAAGCCTACAGTGCTCCCAGTCACCTCTCGTTTGACAGCTCTGTTGTAAATCAGCCGCCCGAAAACTTTCTCATTCCTATTCTACCAAACATTTTAGAAACCTCGGAAAGTGCATTTTTGAAGGCTTAGAGGTCATAGCTATCCAGTGATCTAATATCTAAGCAATCGGACAAGGTTTTGCATTTTCTGGGCCCCAAAAAGTGAAACACCGTGGGAATATCTCCTTTTTTGGAAGTAACAAGGGTCCGAAGGGTCCGGGGATGGTCAGCATACCTTCTACTGAGTGTTTCCCATCTATTCCGAGCTCTACAAGGCCCAAATTGACTGTAAAAATTACACACGTTGAGGTTGTCACAAGCTGATTGATCTTGTGACTCCGTCACAAATGTCACTCTCCATCCTCGCGGCGAGGGTTCTGGTGGTGGATAGACAAATGAATAAATGTGTTTTGAGCCTCCCCGAGTCTCGGAGCTCTCATCTGAGTGCCTACAGAGCTGAAAATCACGAAAATTCTTAATTTGAGGTTCAAAAAAAGTGAAACACCGTGGGAAATCAATCAATTCTTACATAATCCGGGGTTTTCGGACCCCAGGAATCCAGTGGTCATGCTCAGAAGTTCCCAAAATCCACAGATCCCTCCCAAAATTGGTCTAAGAGAAGTGACTGGGAGCACTGTAGAATTTCCAGTGACATGAGATTATTCGATACATGGGCTACCCTATGCTACAAAATGTGGGTTCTTCTAAGCGGCGAAGAATGCGGGTGGTGGCTTCGATAAAATTAAACCAGAATGGGTCGTAAAGCTGCGACTGGCACTCGTCTGGCTGCTCAGTCCAGAGATATGCTTGCGTTGCTCCTCAGCGGAACCCCGTTTAGAACGCGTATCGGGTTGCGAAGAGTACGAGGTTGCTCTTGAGTAGCCCGGCCGCATGACGGGCAGAATGGATTCCCGCTCAAGCATTGCTGGCGGAGGGGCGCGGCGCTGAAGTCCCATAAAGTACCCGAGGCCAGCGGCGTACGCAAGAACTGCACATAAAGTTCATTCGTTGGGCGAGCGTTGTAAACAAGGACGCACGGATTGCGGGAACAACCCAGCTCGCGAGCAGAATGTAAAGGCCAAACAGACGACAGACAGCTTGCTCATCCGGGGCTTTGCGGTAGATTAGCTTCCGTTGACGACCGGAAGGTGGACAGACGAACTCCGCGTGGGGCATTTGAAACTCGAAAGCCAGTATGAGAAAAGCGCTGCTGTTCCTACAAAAAATTCAGGCCAGCAAAGCTTCTCAGCAGGATGAACGTACCGAGATGGAGAGAAATGAGAAGTACGATCCGGGCCATGTCCAGATAGCTTCTGAAGCGGAGCACGAGGAGACAGAGCAGAACCACGGGCGTGGCGGCGTGGATGGCGAGCATGACAGCCAAAAGTGACCCTGCCGACGCGTTCAGCAATGGACGAGTGCATAAAATGTGCCACGAACGTTGGTTTGAGTCTGTTGTGTCCCATTTCAAGAAGAGGAAGACCGAAACCAAGGTGCACCAGACGAGGCACGCGAGAATGAGGGTAGAGAACGCGATGGCACGTAGGCGGAGGAACCGGAAATTTGAGGAGGGGGTCGTCGTTGCAGTCATGAAGGAGTGGGCTCTGCCAGAGAGATGCTCGACAATGGGCGCCTGCAGTCTTTATACTCAGCATCATATGGGGAACAATGGACGAGTTGACGGCAGGAACAGAACTGCGACCACGCTTGAATGCTACCATCATGAGCCCCCCTCAGAACGCTGCTCGCGCTTGCCTCAGTGGCATGTAACGCGTTCGGAGCCTCCATGTAGCCGCTATTCAGCTCATATTCTCCAGATTATTAGCTGGCGGCGTCTTTACCTTCCCGCTTCTTTCTCCAGTTCTGGCCGAACGCCTCTCGCAACCGCAGCTCACCAGCATCGTTCTTGCGTACGCTTTTCCGTGTCGATCTGTGCTTAGATTGAACAGCGTAGCGGAATGGCTGGCCAGTATCCGCTTACGCCACTCGTTGGTGCTGTAATTGACCGACACGGCCCACGCTGGTGTTCACTCATCGCATCGGTTCTGTTCTGCGTCGCGTTTGGTGGCTTTGCGTTCCAAACCGAAGGCATGCTCACCAGCCCAACCCCACCGCCCTCCGCGACACTCTATCTACTGGTTGTTTGGTTCGCATTCGCTGGCTTCGCGACCGTCTTCGCGTAGGTGGTTTCGAGACGCGTCAAATCCAAACTCAAGAACACAGCTACTTTTCGTCGCTTTTTGCAGCGACCCGAATGTTCTCTGAATATCCCGGCGCTGCTGCTGGCGTCGTCATGGCGCTTTTCGGGCTATCGCCTCTGTTTCTATCATTCGTCGCTTCAACCGTATTCACTCGGGAATCACTGGACTTGGTCGGGTTTCTGAGGTTCCTGTCTATCGCGACTGGTGTAGTGCTATTCACTGGCGCATGGACGCTTCCTTCCAAGGCGGATTCCAAATCGGAGACTGCAGAACCTTCCGAACAAACGCCCTTACTCGGGGATGCCGCTGGGCCAATAACCAATTCAGTGTGGTCACTACTGCGAGACCCATATTTTTGGTTCCTGTTCTTCGTCTTGACTGTTACGCTTGGCCCGGTACGTTGGCTTAAACACTGTTGCCCCCGCTAAAATACGGTAGTGCGAGATGATAATATCGAACGTCGGGACTATTGTGACTTCTTTGCCTCCAGTGGCCGGAGGCTCGTCGCTGGCTGCAGCTGCATCACAAGTCAAGATTCTTTCCATCTGCAATACCCTCACGCGCCTTGTTACGGGTCCATTCGCCGACTTTGTTTCGCCGATTAGAAACTTGCAGACACTTCACAGGCATCACATCAGTCGCGCAGCGTTCCTTGTTCTCCCTGCCTCCATCCTCGGCTTAGCTTTCGGATGGATGCAACTATGTGCTCGCTCTCAGGGCGATGTGTGGATCTTGAGGTGTGCTTCAAGTATATGTGCTGGTAAAAGCTGAAGCGAGTAGTGCTGGAACCGGCATCGCGTATGGCGCGACCTTCACAGTCCTGTTAGTCACCATGTTTTCTCTATTTACTTCTCACGAAAGACTGCAGTCCGAGTATCATATCCGCCATCTGGGGTGCCAAGAATCAAGGCCGGAATTTTGGAATCGTGGTATTTGCGCCTCTGACGGGGACCACCATCTTTTCATATCTTTTTGCGTTCGTCGTGAAGAGAAACACGTCCGAGGATGAGATATGCCGTGGTTCGGGGTGCTGGCGCATTACATTCGGAGTTGCGGCCGCGTTGCAGTTGGTCGCCGTTGCGTTAAGTCTGCTTTTGTGGAGGCGGTGGCGGGCGCTGTTGTAGTAATGACATTTGCGTGACCGCGTCTTTCACCCCTTGTCCCTCTACCACCATGAAGCCCGTACTGCATGCTGGCGCTGCTATAGCTATGGCATACGGTTACAATGCGTTGGTCGAGTCATCCATCTCGCGTTCTCCGCCCTCAACACATTTGTAGTCTGCACTCGCTCAAGATCAATGACTGGATTGGTTCCCAGTACGGCGGCCATCTACAGTTTCTGACTATCCAAGGGTACGCGTGGTTTCTTCTGAAAACCGTGCTCTCAATTTGGTAGACTGGCTGTGGCATGGCTGACGATGGTGGTCTCCATCCTTGAGGACATTCTGCCCTTCGCTGGTATGTCCTCCCCTCGCCTACGACACCGCTTAGTAAACGCAAGTTACAGGACTGCGCACACTGAAGCGCGGTCTATTCATCGTCGCCCTGCCGGTCGCGACCATCGTCTCCTCGATATACTGGACTCTGCTCCTTGCATTTCCTCATCTAATATTGCAAGCCATGCCGTCGGAGGGGATGGAAACTGCGATGGTCCCGTGCGTGCCTAACATGTCCTTTTACCACTTCTAACCAGCCTATGGCCAGGCTCCCGACTGATATATGCCTGCACGCCATCCCGTGTCTTTCTCTGCTTGCAGACTTCTTCCTGTTTGAGCGGAAATATGGGAGGATGTCGATGACCACTGTTGCACCGATACTCTCGCTTCTTTGTACTGCGTGGTATGGGTGGTGGGTGGAGCGTTGTGCATCCTTCAACGGCCACTGTGAGTGTTCTTGTTATGGAAGACTTGCGGCTAAGATGGACAGTCCCTTACCCGTTCCTGACGATGAATCCGTTCGAGATTCGGGTTCGTATCTATGGAGGTGCTGGGATAATGGCGTATGGCACTTTTTACGCGCTGAACGCGCTTCACAAGTAGTTAACGATTGTATGCCCCGGCGAACCAAGACCGAGTCAAATTGCACGTGTACGCGATTTCCTGCTCTCGACCATGACACCAACAAAACAAAAGCTTTGGGGCGGCCGTTTCACTGGCTCGACGGACCCTCTCATGCACGAATTCAACCAAAGTCTCCGATATGATAAACGCATGTTCTCCGCAGATATTCGCGGTTCCATTGCATACGCAAAATCCCTCACTCGCGTCGGAATCCTCACTCAAGACGAGGAGAGAACCATAACAGAAGGTCTCCAGCGCGTGGAGAAGGAATGGGTCGATGGCGTTGTATGTTGCGTCAATGGGCCACGATCTTGCCTCACTCGCCAACGTAGTTCAAAGTCCAGCCAGACGACGAAGACATTCACACCGCCAACGAGCGTCGCCTGAGCGAAATAATCGGTCCACTCGGCGGGAAACTGCACACAGGACGCTCCCGAAACGACCAGGTCGCGACAGATATGCGTCTTTGGCTGCTCGAGCAGGTCAAGGACATCGAGCAGAGTGTTCGCGGACTGCTCCGGGTCATGGTCGACCGCGCCGACAAGGAAAAAGATTATCTGCTGCCTGTATACACTCATCTGCAGGTGAGCTGGCGCTGTGTTGGTCCGAGTAGAAGCTAATCCGACATATGCTAGCGCGGCCAACCTATTCGCTGGTCGCATCTCTTGCTCTCGCACGCCACTTCTTTTCGGTACGACCTCGAGCGTCTGCAACAGCTCATTCCGCGCATATCTGTCCTCCTACTTGGATGCGGCGCCTTGGCGGGGAACCCGTTCCAAGTCGACCGCGAATTCCTCGCCAAAGAGCTTGGGTTCGCGTCCATTGCCGAGAACAGCATGTGGGGCGTTGGTGACCGCGACTTTATCGTCGAATTTCTCATGTGGGCGAGCTTGAGCATGACGCATATTAGCCGTATGGCGGAGGACTTGATTATCTACTCGACTGCCCAGTTTGGATTCGTCTCGCTCAGCGACGCATATTGGCAAGTGCAGTTCTGTTCGGTGTTGACATTTGGCTCACATTGTGCAGAACTGGCTCGAGCATAATGCCACAAAAGATGAACCCCGACTCGCTCGAGCTATTGCGAGGAAAGTCGGGGCGGATCTTTGGCAATGTGCACGCCTTTGGCTGCTGAATTCGCCTTCTTAACTCGATTTAGATGGCCGGCTTTGTCGTGACGCTTAAGGGCTTGCCGTCTACGAACAACAAAGACCTTTGTTCGACGCGGACGACAACGTCTCTGCGTCGTTCAAGATTGCAGAGGGTGTTATCGCGACCATGGACGTGCGTAGTCGGGTTTTACAACGAACACGTTCCCACCTTGAACACACCATATTCTGGCCGCGCGGCAGCTCTTGCAGAGGCGTGCCAGTGCCAGATTAGCGACCTGACGCTGGCGGACCTGAAGCAACCGAACGAAAATTTTGGGGAGGATATACATGCCGTTAGGGTGCTGTGAGTAATTCCCAAAGCAATTACTTACCCTGTTTCAAAACCGGTATTGAATACCGGGGTGTTTTGAAACTGTTTTGAAACCAGACACCAGGCACTGCTGGGATGGGATGTCCTTATTGTGGGCAACATTCAATTCTTTTCTTGTCCCTACTTATTCATTAAAAACATGAGATCTCAGTCCTGGTACAAAGAGTGACACAAAGAGGTGCCATTACCACATTTCCACCCACATCAGGGATTCTTGATGTTGATTTGATCCCATTGATGGTACTTTGATCCCATCAGCTGTCTGATTTGTGTTTCCGAAACCACCCAGTGCCAGAATTTATTCAAAACTTACCGGTTTTTAAATACTGGTTTTGAAACTGTTTCGAAACCCTCAATTGCTCACAGCACCCTACATGCCGTTTTTAACTTCGAGGCGAGCGTGGAGCGGCGCGCAGCTATTGGAGGGACTAGCCGTGCGATGGTGGAGAGGTAGGTCGCGGTTTTAGTATGTAGGCCATGCTTTGGCATTACTGACATCGCCGGCCCAGCAAAGGAACCTCCCGCTTTGTGACACAGCCATTCTTGCCACATATGTGGGTATGTGTCTGAGTGTCTCCGCCTTAGCCATCGCCTCCATACACAGCTTGACGATCGCGTTGCGCAGGACCAAGCAATTATCGTCGACTTGTGCAGACATAAACGGGCGATCTTGGTGCGTAACCAGATAGACGTGTGGTCGCGCTCACCGCCAGCTCTATGTTAGTAAACGCCGTCAATAAGGCCCCGAAAAGGGCTCTGAAGGGTGGGTTACCTAGCCATATAAACAGAGTTGATGTTCCTTCCGTCAACAACTGACTCCACTTAAGTTTGTTGTTGTGAGACCGCGGGAACGGTCAGACCTTTGTTCTTACCAGACTTCGCCGAAACTATGAGAATGAAGAGCCGTTGGAGAGTATTCCAACAGCAGCTAGGAACCATCTTTATCGATAATACGCTATCAACTGGCCACCTTCAAATATGGGACTTGAGCGGCCACGAGGTTCTCGTTTTACGTGCTTGCTTCTTGCCCCCACTCTGCGCATTCGACACATCGACACTCAATGGTCTCGCAAAAGCTTCGTATCCTCCAACGTATCTGGGGTCTCCACGACCTCTCGAGCGTCGAAAAAGCATTGGCCGACCTCGAGCAGCTCGTAGAGCAAGAAACGCACGAGGGCCACAAAACATCCGGAAAACACCAGTTAGAGAGGTATACCAGAGGAATTCCGTTTCTCAATACTCCAACAGTCCCCCAGAATTAGTAGAAATGTCCGGAAGCTCAGAAAACTCGCCCAACTACCTTTATCTAGATTTCTGCTTGCTAGTATCGTTCAGCGACGTACAGCGGACATAATCGGCACAGGCGGCATTTTCAAGGCCACCTCAGAGAAGCTGAAGAAAAAGTATGCTCGTAACCTTCAGCTCAAGACGACGATATATGCAAACTGGTCTAGCGATACCGCACCACCACAATTTGCGTCCCGGCCAGACGACAACGAGGAGACATATGGCTCTCCGGTGTTCAACACCAATAACCAGAGCGTTTTAGATTTGTGAGTTGCTGCACTTAGTTTCGACTGTCCGCGCTCACTAGTCGGCAATGTTCCCCGCAGGCTAATTGCAGCAAGTCTTCTGGACATCCCGGATTCGACCGAGCGGCAAGTAAAAAAATCCAGGCATACTTCTGCTCACAACAATCAAGTCGCGGGATCCAGTTGCCAGAGGAGCTCCTCGTCGATGATGAAGATCCACTTTCCCCGGACTGCCTTACGCCTCCTAGAGGTCATCTCAGAAACAAGGTAAGCTCAGCTTCGCAGAAACACGATGGGGACCTCTCTCAATGTCTCAGTCTGAGTCTGGTATCCGCGGAAATCTCCGGAGAAAAAGCATCCAGCGTCGCAAGCTCGTACATAATTCGAGCTCCAGCAGCTCAAAAGATCTGATTCGCGTTCAGGGCCGAAGGAGCTGTGGAGGACCTCGATGCGGCCGGGCGCCAACAGCGGCGCGTTCCGCGAACTGTTCGGCAGAATTTTCGACAAGTCTGTTGTGGTAGCGAAGCAAGGTGTAATACCACCACGAGCCCTCCCGTCGCTTTCGCAAGCGGATGAAGAAAGCAAGCAGCTTCTTTTTTCCCCTCGGACGTCGTATTGATAACATTCCCAAGAGCTCAGTTTAGCACCAGACGGAAAGAGTGCTGGCGCGGGCTCTTCAGCTCAAGTCTTTCCCCGCCGGTTGCAGAGTGGCCGTCTCGTCGCCATAAAAAGCGTTGTCATATCTACCGATGCTCAAGCTCGCGACTATCGTCGAGAGCGTCAGAGTTTGGAGACCATGCCTCGGCATGCTAACATCATCGCAATCATCGGTGCGCATTTTTCGTCCTCCAAGTTCTGCAGCAGTACTAAATGATGAACATACTTCTAGCTGCGGAAGAACTCGCGCAAGACGATGTCCCGTCTCCGGAGCTAAAACGCAACCTCATGCTCGAGTACGTGGCTGGCGCAGATATCGCCACCATCACCGAGAAGATGGCGGCGTTGATAAAGGACGACTGGGTCCGTGCGGTGATAATCCAAGTCCTCAAAGGGCTTGACCACCTGCACCAACACGAAATCATCCACCGCGATGTCAAGGGGGGAGAACGTCATGCTCCAATACGACGGCGTGGTCAAGGTGATCGACTTTGGGATTTCTAAGTCCGCCGTCGGTACGTGGCTTGTATGCTTGAATCTGCAATGTTCGCTCTAACGCACAAATTTGAATGTAGGCCAGTCCTCCATGCCCTCTTTAGAGCAAGGAACCTTCGGGTATATAGCCCCGGAGAACCATCGTGGCAGAGCGAGCTCCAAGAGCGACATTTGGAGTGTGGGTATGCTCGCACTCCTGATGTATAACGGAGACTGGCCGAGCGTCCGCGCGTATACGTATATAGATGAAGAGTCCGAGGTGGGGGTTTATCTCCTGTTATTTGCTCGACTTACTCTAGCTCACAGCCACTCGAGCATCTCGACGTCTGTCAGCTCGTCGGTCGGGAAACTTTAGAGAAAATTCCGGCCATCCTCATCACCGAACTGAACGCGCATGTTTTCGTTCCAGCTGAGGAACGTTGGTCGGCGGCAGAGTTTGTCGCTGGCGTATATTGCGGGGATTTCATGAATGCCGAGCAGTGAATGGGTTAAGATGGACGAAACAAAAAGTTCTCCATATGTATGGCGCAAAACATCGTGCAATCTAATCAAAGCAAAAACACAAGACAGCCGAATGGTAAGAGCATATTCGCAACTCCTCGGCGGGACGCCGGCAGCTCCAAATTTTCTTCATCACGTCCGAGTCCCCGAGAATTCCCGGCGCGAGTCCGGAAGATGAATTTGTCGTCGAAATGCGCCCCGTACGCGCCAAAAACGCGCCAAAACTTGTAGAAGCTCTGCATCTTGTACAAGCATCTCTTTTACAGTCGTTTGCATAATTCAGTGAACACATCGAAAAAAACTTTGCGTGATGGCCGGCTCGGCTCGATGCAGCAAATGTAAGCGTCTAGCTTCCAATTGTTACTGAGCGGGTCTCTTGTGTTCAGATTCATGCAGGACCTGTAGATTCAGATGGTGAGTCACATTGTGACAAACGGCGCATGTACGCGCGCCCTGCGGCGGGATCCCGCCCTACCATATCAAGGGTGTCCATTAAGCTCAAGCATCGTGGCGACGGTGCAGATGCATGGTTACGGGCTATTTTTATGTGATTGGTTGGATTCCGAACCATGTCCATCTGTCTGGCGGCGGAGGGCGAAGAGCACGCAAGCGGCGCAGGAGCTACGATGCGCGGCAACATATATATAACAATATCCGTTTAGAAATTGGTATCTTTCGGGTCGCGGCCGCAATGCGGGCCGTGGCGGCCATCACCGCAAAGTTTTTTCAGCGTGTTCACTGATTTATGCAAACGGCTGTATACCCCAGCGCAGCTCCGTTGGATGTACAATGCGTCGAAACTTGAAAGGTATTCGAGGATTTGCTAATTTTCCTCACGCCCATCGTCCGCCTAGCAACAGGCAACGGAAAGATGGGAGACCTCGGCGGGGCCCCGGCACAAGTTGCGAATATGCTCTATTCGTCGCCACCTTGACGCGCATCCGTTGTGACCGGACAGGACGTGGCTGCGCCTGCGGCGGTGACGCGGCCCCATCGCAGCGGCGCTCGAATTGCTGTTGGTGGACTGTACATTCAACTCCTCCTCAATAAGAGCTCGGATTGCCCTCAAACTTGACATACAGAATCTGAAAATACATATCCATAGATTGTATAGGCTCGATCAAGCCTCTCTCCGGTTCCAGACGCTCGCGTCTCGGCGAGAGGCTTGTGACAAACTGGAACAATTTAACGTTGCAAGTTTGCAAGCCTCACCAATACACAGCCCATAAATTTGCTGCACTGTAGGGTAGCGGTCCTAGGATGCATACAGAGGCTATATCGGTTTTAGAATTTATTTTACCATAGTCTAATACTGTACGGACTCTACGGCATAAATACCTACCCTGCGTACTCTCTACGTTCGACGCCCGCATCGCCGGAGATGCTCCAGCGCGCCCCCGGCACGGCACGTTTCTGTACCTCGGGCCTTGCCTGGGACGTCTCCTGAGCCTCGATCTCCCTTTATAAACCTCGGATGGTATCAAAAGGATAGGCTAGAACAGAGCAAGAGTCGTTAGATACGACTCCTGTCTGCCCAGGTCATTACAATGTAACAATGGAATATGATGGTATGGTATTAGGACGGACGGTCAGTCGTTAACACCCCCCCTTGACCGGCGTCCAGTAGAAGCGTCTTGACCCACTTCGCATGTATGACTCGGTGGAGAGCTTTGGTGGATATGTCGGCGATGTTTTCGGCGCCGCTTATGTGAATAACGTCCAACGAGCTGCTTCATCACACAGTCTCAAATGAAAATGCTCCCTTATCAAAATGTGCTTCATCTTTGAGTGTGCTTGCGGGTCGTGCGTGCACGCAACCGTGCCTTGGTTGTCGCAGAAGATGGTTGTTGGCAGATCTTGCGGAAACCCCAACTTGGCGCAGATATTTCTGAACCAAAGCACGTCCCGCGCACAGTGAGTGGTTGCCAAGTATTCGGCCTCACACGAGGACAACACGACCACGGCTTGTTGCTTGGAGCCCCACGATACCGGCGACTGGCCAACCATGACCAGAAAACCCGATACAGATTTCCTCGTGTTGTCTGTACCCCAATCGGAGTCAGATAACCCGCGCACCATTGGATACTCATTGGCTGTACCTCCGAGTCGGATACTGTATTTCGTTGTCCCTCGGAGGTATCGCAGGAGATGTTTGGCGGCGGCTACATGTTGAGCGCCGTATTGTGACATGAAACGCGCCAATTCGCGGACGGTGTACGTGATATCGGGTAGAGTACAGGTTGCCAAGTAAATGCACTTGCTGACGATGGCAGTATAGGGAAAATCGCAAACTGAGTTGGCATCCTCTTGGGTTGCGGGTTCGAGTCGTGTTTTCGGGTCCATGGGCGTTGCCACAGCTCATATACCTACTTGACTGCGCAACATCCTGGCTACAGCCCGCCGGTTGTGGCTGGCTGTCCCCCGGCGGCAATTAATTATTCAGGCCTGTATTTACTTTATTCTGTTATCCCAAAGGGGCTACAACGGGTTCTTGTGTAGCTCCGAAGCCGCGGAAGTCTCCTCCAACCTCGGGTCTCGCCGGCATCCCGGGGTACGTCGGGTCGCGCTCGTCGCTCGGAATCCCACGCGGTCGCTGTGTGGCGCCGCTCGCCGCCCGCCCCGCTCGCGCCGCCTGCCCATTGCGCTCCAAATCATTCCGCGCGGCGCGTGAACACTTTGGCTATCAATCATCACCCTTCCTCATTCCTCCCACCACCTTGCGACAAGAAACCGCGCTATATAAGGGCGACGCGTTCCCGGAGGCGCTTCTGCCACTGACATGCGATATCGTAGGATATGACAATCCGCTGTACCTCGCTGCCGTCGACGGCGCACATGAATATAAAGTCCATATTTGCATACCTTCAAGTCCGTAAGCGTGGAGTCGGGGAAGACTTCAGTTTTTGCAAACTACGACACACCGTTCGCCCTTTTGAAGGTCGCCTAGCCCGAGCGGACGAACGTAGCCGTGGCGGGCGCACACACATCCCCCAACTCCCGATACCCGTAACCCCGTTGTGAGTTTTGTTTCCTGCTGAAGCAGCGCTTGAAACGCAATACACGTGCTCGCCTGTTTCAAGCGCGTTAACCAAGGGCGCGCCAAAGAAACGCAGGAAGTACGTACGTCCGCCTTGCCCACGTACTTAAGGAGGTGCTCCTTGTACGCGTCCGAGAACACAAAATAACCCAGGCCGGGGCCCAAAGATGGGTCGTCCAACTCATTCGCGCGAATGCAATTTTTCATGCGGAAATTGGCGTCGAGCGCCAGCATCAGGGCGTGCTTGTAACTGAAATATAACTCGTGAACAATGCGACGCCGCCGTCGAAAGAAAACATACACCTCTGCTGGCGGCGCGTCCTTCCAGCCCTCGGGCATATTCCTCCCGGGATCCGGACAGGCCAGGCATTGCACTGCCAAACCGCCAGCCTCCGTATCTTTCAAGCCCCGCGGCCCAGCATGCCCGCGTCCGGCGCATTTAGCGCGTGTGAGGTAGTCGTATTGTCGACTCATGCGCGAAAAAGCTTTGTATCGGTCGTGCAGCCGAGTCAAAAAAAGAGCAATATGAATACGAGCAAAAGAAAAAAAAACTCACCGGCACTTTGTTAATAAATGTTGTGTCCGTCAACCTCTCCAGTGTCCCGACAAAGTCGTGTACAGATATGTTCCCTTGAACGCGCAAGAGCCTGAACAAGTCGAGCGCCTCAAACGTGGCGCAAGTCCTCGGCGTCGACACAGTCGCGGGATACCACGCTTCGCCCATGAGTTGCGAGACGCGGTCGTGCCGAAAACAAAGCGTGTCCACACACCCACAGAAACTGCAGCAAAGTAAGGTTTGTTGGTTAACTGTCCTGCCAGTGAGCACATACCGAACATGTATTTTGAAGACACCGTTAACGTGCAGCACGATGAGCTGCCTTGGCTTCTCGTTCAGCGGCGGCGAGGAGCATTATATACTCCTCCGGCGTGTCCCACCTGGTAGAGCATAGCAAGGGGACTTTCGGCACGCGAATGGTGCGAACGATGTCCAAAACTTGCCCATCCACTTCTGCAAACTCAACGTTAGTATGTACCCACATCTGCTGGAGTACTCCGCACCTGAACCGAGTGTAAAGGCCGGTCGCTGTGGCCCGCCCGGAAGCACCCCTCGCATAGCACACTCCGCCCGCACTGCAGGCACCAATGGTATTCGGTGTCGGTAGCCGAACATCGCGTGCAGTTCGGGTTTGAGAACCTGGTGCCAAACCCCTCCGTACGGAGCATCTCGTCTAAGAAAGCCTGCTTGTGCGGGCGCCACGCGCGCGCATAGGATTGTCCTGAATTTGGTGTCAGTGGTATTCACGCTTGCAATGCAAAATACACGCCGAAAGGTAGGTCTTGCGTCGTGCTTTTGTTTCAGCAGCAATCTGGTGGAACACCGCGTCGTCTACGTCGTTGGAACCATCGCCAGAATCTTCAAAGCCATAGGGTAGATCGAATGGCGAGAAATCGGCCCCGTCAACGTCAGCGTCTTCGACCTCAGGCGATGCGGTTCGGAGACGTTTGCTGGAGGCAAAATTCAGCTCGGTAGTGACACGTTGTCGGTCTTTCGAGACGTGTATGCGGGTATCCCCGACAGACTTTGTGGAACCGTCGCTGTAGCCGCTGATATTGCCGCTGCCGCGTCCACGCCCACACCGGTCAGACTGCTTGGAACGCGAGTCAGACATACCGCGCTGGGGCCAAAGGCCACTCACAGGTCTGCTTGCGCGGTATCGGGCTTGCGCTTTGGTGGAGCGTTTCAAGGGGTGATACCCCTTGAAACGCAGATCCCATCAAGCACCCTCGTATAACCACCATCTCCACCTCCTCGCTGCCCCTCGCTGCGCGTGTGGGCCGTTCCTGGCGGCAGGGCCGCCCAGGCTCTGCGCATATGTACCTCGCTCCCCTTCACCCACCATCCCCCTCCCCTTCAACCCAAGATGCCCCTCAAACTCCAACCTCCCGACCTCCAAAACCTTCCTGACCTCGGTGCGTCCCTCCGTCCCTCCCGCCCTCCTTTCCACCAGCCTAGCGTTCGCAAATCGCCCCTGGATCGCGGCGTTATGGTCCCGCCCAACGTCCATCCCCTGCCCCGTCGCTTCCCGACTAACTCACTCAGGTCTCCGCAATGGCAAGCGCTTCCGCGCATTCGACATGTCCGCCACGCCCGTTCGCCCCTCCACCTCCGTCACTCTCCGCCTCCAACCCCCACTCGAATCCCTCTCCGACGACCTCTGCGAGCCGGATGAGGTCGTCATCGTCGACTTGTACACCATCCTCCCCACAGCCCTCTCCGCCAATGAATACCCGGACAACGTCGACTTCCGCTTCGGACCTCTATCGCCCCCGGGTTCGCCGGAGATCACGGCAACGGGCCTCGACTATGGCGACCCACCTCCCATTCCTACCAACACCCCCAAGGGCTCTTCGTGCACCACTCGCGCCAACGCCCATTGTCGTTGGCGAGAGGCTCTTGCCCTCGGCGCGCCCCAAGTCAAGAAGGTACTCCTTCGGCGCAAGAACACCGCCGCGTTCTACGCTCTCTCTGCGTCAATTCCCTCTATCGGTCTGCCGCGCTCCAAGCTGGCATGGATTGGCGCACGCGACGCCGAACTCATCGATCCACCCAGTGCACACAGCGAGGACGCGGCAGACGCCAACGAGCAGCCCGCGTATGGAATGGTTGCCAAGACGCTTACGGAGCAGGAGCTCGAGAGGTTCGGCAACGCAAGAAGCTCCGGGAGGTTCCGTGGGACAGAAAGTACGTCGCGCCCACCCAAGATCGCCGAATCGTTTCATTAACCCGCCGCCCAGGACGTCCATTCCACTTGTCGACAGCGAGAAGCGCACGTACGGCGTGCTTGGCGGCCAACCCCGCAACCCTCGCTGGGCGCCCCTTGCCAAAAGCACCTCTAACCACGCCGACGCCTGCCACGACAGCCTCCGCGTCCCCACCGAGGAACTTAACCACTGCCGCGCTCAAGTTCCGTTCGTCGCCAGCGCATGTGGCGTCTCTCACGGCGGCGGCCAGAAGGTACGCGTCGTAACCCGCGCCAGCCGCTTGTACTAATCCACCCTCCAGGAGCTCGGGGTTCTTCGGCTTTCCTCTCGAAATGAGAAGGCCATGAAAGACCTCCTCACGCACGAATTCTTCGGACGCGTCGTCGGCTTTACAAACGGTAAGTTGTACAAGGTCCCACCAAAAGTTTCCATACCCTGACAATCTTTGAGTTCAGATCTCGCTGGCTTTTGATGCTATTGATCTGGGCTCCAACAGATATGTACCCGTATTAAATCCGGACCCAAATGCCAGTTATCAATCCATTTCATCTACTAGCCATTATATTATGAGCAAGGCAATTTGAGTTACACAAAGTCACAACTTAAGTGAACATTTTGTGTGTAGTGATGCCCCAGGTGAATCCACCACCTATAGTTCCCACCAACCCCCTCATATTAGAGCGGGCATGGGGGGGGGGTGTCCGCTCTAACTTGAGGGGCTTTTAGCGATTTTGAGTGCAGGGCATATCTTCGCTATATCTTCAGGTAACTTGGAGGCCTCCGGAGGTGGTTCGAACCTGGACGGGGCCAGGCGGGCGGGAGAAGATGATCGGCGCTGTCAGACGTGTGGGCGCTGACGTCCCGACACCCGCGCTCATCGTCCTGTCCCGCCCATCGTCCCCGACACCGCGCCCATCGTCCCCGACAACGCCGCCATCAAAAAAATCAAAAGTTCCTAAATAGGCTACAATGCATATATGTACTGTTAGAAGTCTCAAATACAGCCTAGTTCCTGAGCTACGGGGGTGTTTCTGTAAATCATCATAGATGGACTTGGACTTGGTGGCGGGGGTGTCGGGCAGCCGATCCCCGACATGGCCGCCATCAAAAAAACATAAAAGTTGCGCACTGGGTAGAAAACCCCCTGGGTACAAACCGCACTGCCTGAATCGGCCCTGTTGTCGAGCTACGGGATATTTTGTGAATGTCACGGACAGACACAAAAAAATTATTTCATATTTTTCAAAACATATTTCAGGGAATATGTAGCCCTCTTATCCTGGGCCCGAACGCGCGTTGTTTCATAGTAAACACCCTTCCCGTTGTGGAGATATTGAGCAAATACTGATCACTGGGTTTCAAGGCAATATCCCGTCCGGTTGAGAAGCATGAATGTCTTGTTTTGCAAACTCAAAACAGAGGAAAGTTGCGAACCACTTCCCCGACCCTTTCTGTGTTGTTTTCACCAAATTCCGTGCAGTGCCCGTTGAGATATCGCGTGTTTTGTCTTGGGTGCATCACGGACAGACAGAAGATCATGGATAGACAGTGTCCACGGACCTGCCATATTTCCGCTTGAGTGCCTGTCCCAAGCCACTACTATTTAAAGCTAATAGATTGCATATAAATTGAACCGTAGGAAGACCACACACAATGACGGACAGACATGGAAGAATGGATGGACATCAAGCTACTGGACCAATCGGCAAGATATCAGCTTTCCAGTATGCTTAATCAATAATGATACATCTTATGCACAGCAATAGTCAAAGTACCCATTATGACAAAAGACCGGGAGAGACACCAATCATGGATGGACACAAGCTCATACCGTGCCAGTAGAGGGCTCTACAGTGAGGCTGGTTGCATAATGAAGCCATTGAATCTACACTTTATCAGCTTTGATACAAAATATGGCTTTTCTCCCAAGATTCAGGCATATAATCCATTTGTAATGTCCATCCATGACATCAATCACGGATGGACAGGGCATTTCATTGTGCATCATAGGGTCGATGCCAGCTTCTCTGCTTTGGTGGGCCGTTGAATAGCTTTCATTCAGTGCATTTTCTGAGTTTTTAGGTCGGTGTGACGTCAAGGCATTGTGATCCAATGCGACCAGTGGTGTATGTTGGTGCCTCCATATCTTTGTGGCCCGGAGAGTTATCCAGCCCTTGTTTGCTATATAGTATCTACATGCCAAAATGGTGATGCTATCCTACTTATACCACAATCCACTGACAGGAAAGCAATATCTATAAGGCATGATCTCCAGTCACAGATTTTCTCCCTCAATACTGGGATCAGATATTTGCCCGATCTAAAGTTGTATTAGTTCATTATTACATTCCAAACTATTCCGGACGGAATTGTGCATTCATGGGTATTACAGCCATCCTTATGAGGATGTGACTATGACAAATGGGGGAGCTCCTACCAATTCCCCTTGACCATGATAAGGGCAAATGACCTGAGAAAGCTACTTATATATATGCACCAGACTCTTGTACATGCATGCACGGTTATCAGGCCAGTGGATCTCTTGACACAACCTAATCTCTTACACCCTTCCCCCTCCCCGACCACCCCTCCGGACCCCCCACCAGTTAGTACACCCTCCTCATAGTTAGTAGACACCAACTCCGCGGTCCTAAGTCCCCCAGCTAGGAGAGTTAAGGAAGTTCGTGGAGAACCCCTGTTAGGCTGGATAAGGGGGCACATTAGGTGGGAGGAGTAAAATATTCCTGATGCACCCTGCTTTATACGGCTATCTCTTTAGCTTTGGCTTGAGCCTTGTAGCAGTTGTATTTCTCTCTTTTCACAATCAACACATCTTCACAAATTGGCGGATGATTGTGTCATGTCAGAGCTTACTTATCTTCCGCATCCATGTCTAATTAAACCCAACAAATGCGCCTCAAAATTCAATATCTCACCGCTGCCCTACATGGGCAGATGCTCCGCCAAGGACTCTTGAGCACTACTTGCTGCAGCCATGTTAAGTAACGCTGTCAACCAGTTTAATGCATTCAATTGTGTTGCCTCTCTCCTTGCCTGGGGCACCAAATCCATACTTGCAACCGGACTGGTCCCCACCACAGAGACTTCATCCCTGAGCTTTGGCCTGGTCCGGCAAGGCAAAATGCCACTTGGGTACCTCCAGTGCTGGTTCCTCCAAATGAATAATACTCTAGCACTTTGACATCACATCACTGCTTTCACGGGCTGCTGGTTTGGTACCGACAACTCCGTGGTCAAGAACCTCTTGCATTTTGAACCCGGGTAAAGCATTACAGCACGGAAAACACCTCTAGGACATCATATACCTACTGGCCTCTCTCCATGCCCACATCTTCCTTGCCCTACCTGATCTCCTGGTCGTCCATGAGAATGACAGCATGAAAGGAATAGTCAACATCTTGATGTGGATGTGTCTTGTTGGTGTCTCTCTGAGAGAGATCCACCAGAGTCTAGGGAACTCCGTGGACGCGCTTGCGATGGTCAATGTTGAACAGCTGTACACATGGATGTGCATCCCGACAATCCTCCTGCAATTGGGTGTCCTCCGAGAGCTCATGGCATTGTCTGTCTAGGATGAGGGCATGCACCAGTGGCTTGCAAATGTGCTGGGCCACAACTGTGATGACACAGGAGGTCCGTGTCTCACTAAACATTGTCTGCGACTTATGCAGCCAACAAATAGAGGCTGTGTGCATCCTAAGGCAAGCCACATAGCGCTAGCCCTGAACAGCAATCTGCTGAATGTGAACAATCTAAACAGCATACCGGTGAGCAGCCACATGATATTTCTTTGTCTAGCGCACAGCTGAAACCTAAGCTCCTCCCACAAGCAGGATACCCCATTTCCCTCAGCAACAACAGGGCATGCTGCTGGAACTTTGTAGAGCTGTTCACTAAAGAAGGTGCACATACATAAAATGCCATTGCATAGAGCAATCTCTGCAGACGTCCAACTGATCCCTAATATTCCTGGACCCAGGCACGCAGATTCTTCACCTTCCTTTCAGGCAATACTTTGTTCCAGTGTGGATGCTCCAGTCTGATTTGCATGTTGCAGAATCCGTGTTGCAAAGGCTGCGGAAGGACCCCGGTTAATCCCCCGGGAACCCATTATGAGCTCAGCAGTCAGCAATCCAAATTTTTGGCGGCCGCTGGAGGCTGGACGACCCAAATTTACGAACAGCTTTGTGTAAAAAATGTGTTGATCACATCAAAATCACTTGACACTGGGGGCAAGCATGCTTTTTCTGCGGTAGAAAATGGATGGAAAAGCAATGGAAAATAACTTGTTTCCTTGATATTTCCCCAACTTTTTCCACCCTGGAAAATGTGTGGAAATATCCTCTTTAACTGCTCTTTACTCAACATTTTCTGCTGGGGAAAATCATAGGAAAACACTATATTTAACGGTGATTTTCACATGTGGAAAATGTGGTGAAAAGAAGTTCTATTCATAGCATTTTCTTGCATTTGATTAACATTTTCTGCATGGGAAAACAGGGGAGTTTCCCATGCAGAAAATGCTATGTAAACAATGAGGAAGCCTTTCAGATATGGTAGTTGGTAGGATTGCTGGGATTCCACTGGGATTCTTTCCAATTATGACAAGGTGCATACAGCCCACTAACTCTGCTTGTAGCTTCTGCATGCTTCCTAGGCAACTTTGACCTTAGTGAAACCTGGATCTGCAAAGCTTTTCAAAGATTCATTCAAACCATTCAATTGCTTCTCTTTGTCTTTCACAAATTCTGACAATAAAGCCCACAAAAAGCCATGACTGTGCAAAACACAGTAATGTTTTCTCCAAATCTCAATTGCTAAAATGGGGGCCAAATCATATCAAATAAATGCTAGAGTTTCTCCTCTCTAGTACAAATCAAGGATCATGTGAACCTGGATTACAAAGATACTTACACTCACACTGCCAGATCAGCCATAAGGCTGATGATTTTCATGTCTCAATAGAGCACATATCATAGCCTATGAATGTCACCGTTTTTTTTTTGAGCTGCAATATCCACTGCAATATGGACCTTTATTTCAAAGGAAATGGATCAAAAAAGACAAAACAAAAACCAATACGGCTGTAAATAGAACAGCTAAATGATTCCCAAAAGATGAGTATTACATGTAACAAAAACTACCCCCCCCCCCCAAAAAAGGCACTTTTTGTGGCCATTTCTTTTTCCATTTTGGACTGCATCCACAACAGGCACAGAACATTTTCACACACAAGGACAGTTGTACAGAATCCTAAGCTCAGGTTAGATAGCTGAGGCTAGCAAACCCAAACCCAAATAATTGCACAAGCTCATAAGTTGTGACTCAATCATCAATCAGGACTGATGGTAAGTCTTGAGCCCATATCTTCTGGACTACCGGATGGATTCTCTCAATTAAGAGTTCAGCAAGCTCAAAATAGTCAGGGGAATGATGCCCTGCTGTCCTACTTATGAAACTTACCCTGTCAATCAGGTAGCCTAGACAAAGGGCTATTTGGAAAAATTGCACCTTCTGATTTATACAGTGATATATGAGGTTCACCAGCTACTCCTTAAAAGTCTATTAACATATTTTACAGCTTGTTATGCTCTCCGGTTACCAAAGCTTATCTGCTTTCCAGTGCACAATAGTTGTCACATATTTGATCACACAGTGTACTGTACTACAACTACCCAATATTTAGACTTCAAAACAGCGGAATTCTTCTTCAATATCTGCCACCTTCTTCTTTTCAACTGACATCCTGTGTCAGTCTTGACCCCTCCTGCCTAAGCAGGAGCTGTGGAATCCATGGTGGTGGCACAGTGCAGTGGACCAAGAGTTAGTCGATCCAGTTAGTAGACATTGCTATGCAAGAGTTAGTGGATTTGTGCATGGGAAGGTCTACTAACTCTGTGTGTTAGTAGATGTTCTCACGCAAAAGTTAGTTGATATCTGGTTGGGCATCTACTAACTCTGACCTACTAACTCGGAGTTAGTAGACTTTCCCACCCAAAAGTTAGTTGATATCTGCCCCTATCAACTAACTTGGACGTGGGACAGTCAACTAACTCGGTAGTTAGTAGGTTTCCCACACAAGAGTTAGTTGATATCTGCCCCATATCAACTAACTTGGGCATGGGAGAGTCTACTAACCCCGAGTTAGTAGATGGTTTCTGACACAAAATTAGTTGACTTCTGACCTGACGTCAACTAACTCCGGTCTACTAACTTGCTGTTCTCGGGTTAAGAGTACAGCCCATCACATGTAGAGATTGGGTGTCAGGGTCAGGAAGTTTGAGCTGGGTATATCCCAGCAGCCCGAGGCGGACATTCCCTAGATTTCTGTGAGGTAGCTACTGCCTACTATTCCTCCCCAGATACTGGTTTCTAGGCACACAAGAGTGTGTACTCTCAATATCTAGTGCAGGTGACTTTAAATCACTCTCATCCTGTGATACTGTTGGCTGGCCTTTAAACTCCGATCTAACTTGTTTCCATCAGGGGGCAGCGCATTCTTCATTTCAAGAAGTAATTGCATCTCCAGCCAAACTACAAGCCACAATATTTGATGGCCACAATTCAACAAGCAGGATGCTATACCATGATGCAGAGTACCGCTGCTGTGCTAATTCTGACTAGAGTTGAGTTCACTCATCCCCTGATCATGCTCAGGTAGTCTCAGCCAAATCAGGCCAATAGATCCATTGCACTAGCACAATCTCTTTTAGCCTGATAATTAGTGATTATGCTATGTCACAAGATCCAGAACTTTGCAGACATCTGCCTGTTTGCCGTCTACTAACTTTGCTCAAGGGCAGTGGATAGGCTCCTTACCACCTCTCAGACTACCCAGTGAGCAAGTCTACCAACTGTTGTGCCTCACAATCAAATCTTACATCCCTCCCCAAATTTTTGATTAGCCATCAATTCAATCAAATTCTGCTATCTCACTCAATTTTATAGCTGTTACCATGGTCTTTGTACTGTTACAGCCACCCAAGTGTGGCCCACAATTTGATGAAATTGATGCTAAATCACGTCGGGCCTATCGGGGACTGCAAGGCACTGACCGCATACACAAGACAAAGGATTTTGATCTCTAATCACAATTCCTCACTCATTGTTAGTAGATTCCTCCCGACAACACCAATACCATCAAGATAAAGTTAGTAGGTACACCCTTCCCCCTCCCCGACCACCCCTCCGGACCCCCCACCAGTTAGTACACCCTCCTCATAGTTAGTAGACACCAACTCCGCGGTCCTAAGTCCCCCAGCTAGGAGAGTTAAGGAAGTTCGTGGAGAACCCCTGTTAGGCTGGATAAGGGGGCACATTAGGTGGGAGGAGTAAAATATTCCTGATGCACCCTGCTTTATACGGCTATCTCTTTAGCTTTGGCTTGAGCCTTGTAGCAGTTGTATTTCTCTCTTTTCACAATCAACACATCTTCACAAATTGGCGGATGATTGTGTCATGTCAGAGCTTACTTATCTTCCGCATCCATGTCTAATTAAACCCAACAAATGCGCCTCAAAATTCAATATCTCACCGCTGCCCTACATGGGCAGATGCTCCGCCAAGGACTCTTGAGCACTACTTGCTGCAGCCATGTTAAGTAACGCTGTCAACCAGTTTAATGCATTCAATTGTGTTGCCTCTCTCCTTGCCTGGGGCACCAAATCCATACTTGCAACCGGACTGGTCCCCACCACAGAGACTTCATCCCTGAGCTTTGGCCTGGTCCGGCAAGGCAAAATGCCACTTGGGTACCTCCAGTGCTGGTTCCTCCAAATGAATAATACTCTAGCACTTTGACATCACATCACTGCTTTCACGGGCTGCTGGTTTGGTACCGACAACTCCGTGGTCAAGAACCTCTTGCATTTTGAACCCGGGTAAAGCATTACAGCACGGAAAACACCTCTAGGACATCATATACCTACTGGCCTCTCTCCATGCCCACATCTTCCTTGCCCTACCTGATCTCCTGGTCGTCCATGAGAATGACAGCATGAAAGGAATAGTCAACATCTTGATGTGGATGTGTCTTGTTGGTGTCTCTCTGAGAGAGATCCACCAGAGTCTAGGGAACTCCGTGGACGCGCTTGCGATGGTCAATGTTGAACAGCTGTACACATGGATGTGCATCCCGACAATCCTCCTGCAATTGGGTGTCCTCCGAGAGCTCATGGCATTGTCTGTCTAGGATGAGGGCATGCACCAGTGGCTTGCAAATGTGCTGGGCCACAACTGTGATGACACAGGAGGTCCGTGTCTCACTAAACATTGTCTGCGACTTATGCAGCCAACAAATAGAGGCTGTGTGCATCCTAAGGCAAGCCACATAGCGCTAGCCCTGAACAGCAATCTGCTGAATGTGAACAATCTAAACAGCATACCGGTGAGCAGCCACATGATATTTCTTTGTCTAGCGCACAGCTGAAACCTAAGCTCCTCCCACAAGCAGGATACCCCATTTCCCTCAGCAACAACAGGGCATGCTGCTGGAACTTTGTAGAGCTGTTTACTAAAGAAGGTGCACATACATAAAATGCCATTGCATAGAGCAATCTCTGCAGACGTCCAACTGATCCCTAATATTCCTGGACCCAGGCACGCAGATTCTTCACCTTCCTTTCAGGCAATACTTTGTTCCAGTGTGGATGCTCCAGTCTGATTTGCATGTTGCAGAATCCGTGTTGCAAAGGCTGCGGAAGGACCCCGGTTAATCCCCCCGGGAACCCATTATGAGCTCAGCAGTCAGCAATCCAAATTTTTGGCGGCCGCTGGAGGCTGGACGACCCAAATTTACGAACAGCTTTGTGTAAAAAATGTGTTGATCACATCAAAATCACTTGACACTGGGGGCAAGCATGCTTTTTCTGCGGTAGAAAATGGATGGAAAAGCAATGGAAAATAACTTGTTTCCTTGATATTTCCCCAACTTTTTCCACCCTGGAAAATGTGTGGAAATATCCTCTTTAACTGCTCTTTACTCAACATTTTCTGCTGGGGAAAATCATAGGAAAACACTATATTTAACGGTGATTTTCACATGTGGAAAATGTGGTGAAAAGAAGTTCTATTCATAGCATTTTCTTGCATTTGATTAACATTTTCTGCATGGGAAAACAGGGGAGTTTCCCATGCAGAAAATGCTATGTAAACAATGAGGAAGCCTTTCAGATATGGTAGTTGGTAGGATTGCTGGGATTCCACTGGGATTCTTTCCAATTATGACAAGGTGCATACAGCCCACTAACTCTGCTTGTAGCTTCTGCATGCTTCCTAGGCAACTTTGACCTTAGTGAAACCTGGATCTGCAAAGCTTTTCAAAGATTCATTCAAACCATTCAATTGCTTCTCTTTGTCTTTCACAAATTCTGACAATAAAGCCCACAAAAGCCATGACTGTGCAAAACACAGTAATGTTTTCTCCAAATCTCAATTGCTAAAATGGGGGCCAAATCATATCAAATAAATGCTAGAGTTTCTCCTCTCTAGTACAAATCAAGGATCATGTGAACCTGGATTACAAAGATACTTACACTCACACTGCCAGATCAGCCATAAGGCTGATGATTTTCATGTCTCAATAGAGCACATATCATAGCCTATGAATGTCACCGTTTTTTTTTTTGAGCTGCAATATCCACTGCAATATGGACCTTTATTTCAAAGGAAATGGATCAAAAAAGACAAAACAAAACCAATACGGCTGTAAATAGAACAGCTAAATGATTCCCAAAAGATGAGTATTACATGTAACAAAAACTACCCCCCCCCTCCCCCCCAAAAAAAGGCACTTTTTGTGGCCATTTCTTTTTCCATTTTGGACTGCATCCACAACAGGCACAGAACATTTTCACACACAAGGACAGTTGTACAGAATCCTAAGCTCAGGTTAGATAGCTGAGGCTAGCAAACCCAAACCCAAATAATTGCACAAGCTCATAAGTTGTGACTCCTAATTTTAACGTAAAACCCATTTTCTTATCCTGTGGAAACTTGAGATGTTGGGATGTTTATGCTGTAGTTCACATTAAAATTGCGCTGCAAAGTGCGGAAGTTTTGAGCCAGACTGGCCCAAATTCTTTGGCAGGATTAGAGCTCAGGCTATATTATCACACTATTTTCTGAATCAACATAAATAACAATAAGCAAGGGTTACTACCAAAGTGCGGTAGATTACCGCCATTAAATTGATCCCATCACTGAGAAATGATGATTGTTGATTCACTGGATCTCACATAACAAAATAGACTCTTTCATCAGCACAAAGAACGCAAAAACTCAATTGTGGGTGAGTTTTACAAAAATGTTGTTAAACATTAACCACTGCAAAATTGAACACAAGGCTCTACACATGACAAAATTTTACAGCCCGAGGAATGGTTGCGGTAAGCCAAATAATCATACAGCTAAGGGCCAAATAACAGATGATGGTACATGGATTTCAACCAAACTGAGTGTATTTCTGTATTGTTTCATCCAACTCATGGGTCACACGTCACAGGGTCATTTCCTTCAAATTTCTGGCAGGTTTCACAGCCCATCTGTGGACTTCAGCTGCCGCTGAAACTCCTGCTCCCGCTCCTCAGCTCTGTTGCTGCTCTCTATCTCCCGCTCCTGCTGGAGCTGAGCTGAAAGCGCCTGCTGCTTGGTCTCACGGTTGTCGTAACCCTGCAAGCCCATCCATCACTGACTTATATTTGGTGCTGTCAGCGCCACCCATCCCTGGACGCACTGGCAGTGGTCTTTGCCTCCTGCTCATCAATGGCTCGACAACGGGCGGAACAGGGTTTTCGGGCAGGAAGCTGGCATGTTAGCACCACATTTGATGCCCAGATGCAATAAATAAAATCTTGCCCACCAAAAAGTCTTGCCCACCAAAATTTGGCGGGCAAAACTTGTTCAAGAAATTATATTCATTTCATATGTTTTACCCAACATCTTGCCCACCTCTTGCCTGCCCTACCGTGAACTCCCCTTTTTGACGGTAAGGCAAGCAAAAAATATCTGAAGCACTGGTTATAGAAGCCTCTTGTAATAATAGCGGAATTTTGTGGCCAATCTGCCGGGCCATCTGAGAAAAATTCTTGCATGTTACGGCAATGATTCAGACTTTAAGAATTGCTGTTTTTGTAGCTGATGTCACACACCAAAAGCTCATTTGGATTTAAAAAAGATGCTATAGTACAGTCACTAACCCAGCAGAGAAACATCATCAGACAGAGAAACAGTCTCATTTCCCAGTGAACTACGGGTGGAATTCCCACAATCTTATGTAACAAAATATGTCACAACAAGGACACAATCCCCACGTGGAATTGGAGTGAGAGCTCTAGTATTCCGGGAACCAGACACCCATTATAATGTTACTCAATTTACATCTGCAGAAACAGGTATAAACAAAAATTCAGCCCATACTTGCAGTGCATGGATTTTGATTAAACTTGGTAGATCCATTCCACCTGATGAATTATACATTATGGGGACAAAATCATTGGAGTACATATGGTGGGTGTTGTGGACCTGCGTGTTTACGTCACTGGCAGTATACTGCAAGTCACAGTCATCAATACTGTAATGCATAGACGGTCTTGTTAAAGAGCGTGACTGATTAGGAGAATTATTGTAAACACACATACCAAGTCCAATTACTGTTAGTTTATTCATCCGCCACCAAACACAACTCAATCCCTGACCCGAGCGACTCCCTTGGCTCAAGGCTAGGAGACAACTGCAGGGAATACGAGCTCCACGGGCATCTAGGCTAGGATCTCGCAACTATGGACTTACGCGTTGGCTCAAGGCTGGCTCAGTCGAGTATAATGAGTTGTGTGAGGTGTGTTTGAATAGTAAAGTTGGGCTGCTGCCTGAGTACAATTTGAGCGGTATTTAAACTACTGGCGCCCCGTGGTAATCTCAAGTTCTCTGACTCACTCTGACTTGGATTGACTTCTAATGAGTCAGAATGTCAAACCTGGAGGTCTTCTGACCTGTTCTGAGTTGTTGGGAGTTAGCCAAGTGTGTCAGATGACGTTCTGAGTCACACAGAAGGTCAGAAGCTTGTTTTGACTCAAACATCGCGCTTAGTTGCTTAGATAACGCGCTTAGTCATTGCTTAGATAACACGCTTAGAAACTTAGGTAACGCGCTTAGTAGCTAGTAGTAGTTAGTAGTTGTGAAGTTGAGCCGTAAGCTCCTTCAAATTGCGCTTAGTCATCCATCGATAAATTTGATTTTATCGATTACTGCAGAGTTCATTCTCAGTATTGATCCTGCCTAAAAGTAGAAAAACCCTGAATTCGCATTAGCCGTTTCCTGCGGCTCGAATCCCCGAACTCACCCGCTTTTGGATTTTGATTTGGTTTGCTTTGGTTGTTTTTCATCCATTCCTCACTGCTCATTTTCCACTCACATCATCTGGAGCCCACCGCGAGGGGGTTCATTCAGATTTTCTACTACCAAATTAGGCATTGATTGCTTCTTTTGGAAGTAATCACCTTTCTAAGAAATTCTTGGAAAGTCAATTCCTGAGGGAAACCTCAAGAGTTAATCACGGCTGGACACGACAGTGATCAGTTGTCTCGCCGAAACCCATCACCGGATCAATCGGCACCTGTCACTCGGAAAAACAAAGGCAAGGGAAAAGCGTTAAATCTACCTAGAAGAAATTCAAAAGGAAGATTTATTGCTCAACCTCGTCGATTGTCAATTCCAAAGACTGTTCGGCGGCAATCAAAAGATCTTGATTCCGAAGAACGCATTGAATATTTGTTGTCTGAGCCATATCCGGAGGACTACCCAGAAGCTATTAACAAAGCTGATTGGGAAACTCAATCGGAAGAACAACAAATAAATCAAGAGCCAGATCAACCAGATCAGGAGCCTGATCAAGAAGTTGATCCAGAACCCCAAACGCCAACTCGATTTAATCAGGAGCCAGAATCAGTTCCGGAACAGGAAATAAAGCCTGAACCTGAATTAGACTTTGATTCCGAACCTCGACCTAGGCGTCAAGGACAATTTGAGATTGATAAGGAGGGTTTCCTCAACTTCAGTCCTGAGAAACCGACCACACCATCAGTCAGGGAATATAAACCTCTGCCTTTTGCATCAGGTCTTCATTTCTCAAACCCGTTTCAAGTGTCTGTTGAATCGCCACAACCGGTTGCATTAACTTCGAAATTATCGGAGCCTGCACCAACACGGTCACATCAGCCACTTTTCCCACCACCACCACCAGTTGTAAAACCAAGGGTTTTTCAGCGGCCAGTCACACAATCTAAGCCAGTACCATTGAGACGTAAAGTCAAAATGACAACAACAACTGGTACAACCACACCTTTTAAGGTTCCCAGACCGTGGGATACCAATGCACCCGAGTTCACCACAGATGATCCAGATGATCTCCAAGAATTTATTGATCAAGTCAAGGAGATAATTGATTTAGGATCAATAACAGGTGATGCTGAACGTAACAAACTTTTGACAGGTTATTTACCCCTGAAGAGACGTCAAGCTTGGAGAAAATTGAACAAGTACCAAAATGGTACCTGGGAAGAATTTCTTGAAGCAGTCAATGGTCTCTATCCTGAGCTTGAAGAAGATAAGCAAGGGAAATTGGCAGAATTGGAAAATATTTGTGCCAAATACAGAGGTATACCTGCGTCGCAAGAGGGCAAGTTGAAACGTTTTGGACTCGAGTTTTTCAATGTTGTCACAAAATTGATGACAGCACCGGCAATATTGCTGAACAAGGAAGCGTGTCATCGCTACTTGGACACTTTGGAGCCAACATTTGCACTAATGACCATTGCGACAAAGAATATGATGAAAGGGGATTTCCAGCCACTGACTTCTGGACAAACTCCAACAGCTGCAGTGTCGAAGCGCAAAGAGGACCCTATTACAATTAAGGATCTGATTGCCTTGGCGGAAAGATTTGCCGGAACGGGAGGAACTGAAGCCATGTTCAGTAGTGTCAGCGGAACAGCTTCCGCGGCAGGTCGAACAACCTCAACATTTTCAGCGTCAAAAGTGGATCATTTTCACGATCAGCGGATCGAAGCCATTGAAGAAGAATTGGCAGCTCATCGTGACTCGTGGCAGGTGATGCAGAAACAGATGCAGAACAATCACAAGGAAACTCTGCACAGGATCCAGGACCAACCGAGGCAACAGCCAATAAGGGAAAGTCCGCCGCATATGGATAGTAGTTCTGGACCTCAGAACAACAGGAATTATGTGCAAGGATCACGGGACGATCATTGTTACTATTGTCATCACTTGGATCATTTTTCACGTGATTGCCCAACCAAGCACAGCCACTTGCAAAAGGGACGGTTGAAGCAAGATAGTAACTTTAGGCAGAGACTTGGTGATGGCAGATCATTGCCACCGGGCTCTGCTCCACTGGCACAGCGCGTGGAGCAGTACTGGCAGAATAAAAATGTTCAGACCTCTTACATGCAAGCTGAGGATGAATTTTCTGTGCTTGAACAATCAAGTGACAGTGATGCTCTACAAGATGAAATACGTAACTTGCGGGCACAGGTAAATTCGCTTCAGATGGCGAAGGTGATGCCATCACCAGGTCCATCGACAGTGGCAGCACCCATCAGTCAACCTAGCACGGGTCAAGATGAGGTTGCAAGAGCGCTAGCGCTTATACTGCGAAATGCAGCAGCTGTGCAAGATCAGTTTGTAACCACGAGGGGAGGGAAAAATACCTCTGCTCAAGGCGAACAGGATTTTTAAAGAGCCCGAGGATGGAGGCCAAACCGGCATCCAGGCCTCCGGAGAGAAATTCTGGGCCCGAGAAATCGACAAACTGGCGTGAGCGGGAAAATACTGTAAGGCAAAAATTGCTGAACCAGGGGATCATATTCCGCTTATTTCGAAACAGCGTGGGGTTCGTATTTCAGACACTGTGGAAGAAATTCCAGAGACAAAGTCTAAAATTGCACTTCCATACAAGGCAGTCAAACCTCTAAACACCGTGGCGCGTAGCCCAGCGGTTTCCAAAGAGGAATTTCCGTTCAAGTTATTGGACCTGAGTTCAGGCGAAAAATCGTACAAAAATTTGGGCACCCATTCAGCGGGACGGATTGGCTGAAGAGATGATTCAGCGTATTCATGACACAGAGGTCTCTGTAAGACTCGGAGATCTGTTGGGAATTTCGCAAGAATTACGAGACGGGGAGCGATTGAAGCTGACAAGAATTCGGCAACCAGTCGTGACCAAAACTAATGACATTAATGACACTAATGACCAGACTGAAATTATGCAATCCACTACTATGCCTTCCACTCTTATGCATTCCTCTACTATGTCTATGCCATCTATGCCTATTATGCCTATGCAATCTATGCCAAATATGCCTATGCCTTCCACTACTATGCCTTCCTCTTCTCTTAAATCTATGCATTCCCATCACGACAATCATGAAATTAATGACACTAACGAAATTATGTTACCCTTTTCAAAAATGCCTCCATCTGATATGGAACATGATGCCATTGATATTGATGAGTTACCATCAGTTCAAGGTGTTTTTGTGACAAGCAAGATTGACGGGAATTTACCCGCTGGATCAGTTGTTGCACATGATCCATATTTGCAATATTTGGGGAGCTTACCTGCAGATGTACGACCAAAACAGGTCTACGTTGCGCAAGATTTGGCACCACTTAGAGTAGCCTATCCAGTTGTGAATCACAAGGGGCCGGTCGAGTGCGTGTTGGACTCAGGATCACAAATAGTTTCGATGTCTCTTGAACAAGCAGAGAAATCAGGAGTTGTTTGGGATCCGAACATTCAAATTTTCATGCAGAGCGCGCGAATGGCAGCATGGAAAAATCAGTTGGGATGGCGAAGAATGTTCCATTCAAATGGGGACAAATGACAATTTATTTGCAAGTCCATGTAATTAAGGGACCGGCATATAAAGTTCTCTTGGGACGTCCTCACGACACTCTGACACGGAGTCAGGTCAATAACTCCAAGGACGGGCAGCTGTTGACACTCACTGATCCAAACACCAGGCAAGCCTGGAAGGTTCCGACCTATGATCGATTGAGTGATCAGAAGCCCAAGCAGTCCAAGGACCCGCCTGGTCTGATGGACACCGTGCTTAACAAGGATAACCCACCTGAACATTCCAGCATGGGTTTTCGTCAATCTTCAATGAATTTTTGAGCACGCAAGAAGGAGAAGAGTTGGCAATACAAGTAGAATATAGTTCGGACTCAGGATTTAGAATTACAGATACATTTCGTCCACATAATGTCATGTTCACGGAAACAGAAATCCAGGAGGCGTACCTTAGTGCTTCAGTTCAGTGTGAAGCATAAAAATTCGACTATGCAGCGTCAAATTTATTCTCAGAGTTCCGCACAAGGGAGTCTGAAAATAAACCTGTGAATGGACTAAGTCAAGAAGTATTCACATGGAGTGCTGTTGATAAGCCAAAGCCTACCAAAAGTGCACACACAATAGAAAGGGGTGTACAATGTCTTTGCTGTCAATTGATTGACGCACTGGATGAGCCAACGGTGGTGCAGGATGCAAATTTTGCAACGGCGCCAACAACTGAATCCGTGTTTGCTGGCAAGAAATATAAACCAGTTGGATTGGAAGTTCGACCAGTGTATACAGAACTTCCAGAAAAGTACAGGATCAAGAGACAGATTTTGGGAGACCCATTATCGGGAATGCCAGAATTGGACCCCAATCCACCAGATTTTGTACCAGCGGGGAGATATACACAGGAACGAGGATGCTTTAGATAAATTGCATGGTGATTTTATGTTACCTGAAGAAAAGAAAGTACTGTAGCTAAATGGGAAGAGAAACGCTCAGCACTGCTCAGCAATGGCTCGACAGAATTCTCTAGAACTTCACAGAAAATAGTATCCCCAATAGTACTGATCATACAAAATTTCTCGAATCATTCGGATCAATTTCACATGATCTCGAGCCCAATCTTCAAAGACATTTATATCTAGAAGCGAAACAGATCAATTACCGTGCCCCCAAAATGATGGTAAATCATCCTCAAACTTGATGGAGTGTAGTCCAAAGGGCCATGGCCAGCTCTGCAGAAGTAGGGCCCAAACACACCACATCTGAGCCCAGAACATGTATTTCTTTGAAGAAACATAGGAGTACACCATTTTCTAGAGATTGGCGCCTAGCACACCGACCATCCATCCAAAAGTCATGGAAATTGGGGAGTGGGATCAGCCAAAGGCAAATTTGTCTCCGATATCATAAAATGATCGATCTGATGTGGTTGCCCCATTTGTTTCTCTTCCCGCTCTGTTTCTCTTCCCATTTAGCTACAGTAATGCACAACATGGTTGCAAATCAAGAGAGTGCATTTGCTTGGACAGACGAGGAGCGTGGGAATTTTAGACATGATTTCTTTCCACCTGTGGAATTTCCTTTAGTAGAGCATGAGACTTGGGTAGAGAAAAGTATACCTATTCCAAGAGGTCAGTTAGAGGAATTCTGCAAGGTGATTAAGAAGAAAATTGATTCTGGGGTTTATGAACCATCAAATGCGGCATACCGAAGCAAGTTCTTCGGTGTTGTAAAGAAAGATGGTAAGAGTATAAGACTTGTACATTCGTTGGAGCCTTTGAATGCAGTTACTATTGCGCATTCGGGTATTCCACCTGCAACGGAGGAGTTAGCAAATCACTTTGCGGGGAGAGCTTGTGGAGGGTGTCTGGACTTATTTTCGGGATACGATCATAGAGATATTGCAGAAGGCTCCAGGGACTTTACCACATTTCAAACACCATTTGGGGCGTTGAGAATTGTTAAACTACCTATGGGCTGGACGAACTCTGTGCCTATCTTCCATGATGATGTGACATATATCGTACGTGATGAAATTCCGCATGTCACAATACCTTACATTGATGATATTCCTGTGAGGGGTCCAGGTACTCGGTACCAACGCGAGGATGGATCCTATGAAACTCACAAGGATAATCCCGGCATCAGACGATTTGTATGGGAGCACCTGGTAAATATTAATAGAATTATTCAGAGAATAGAATATTGTGGAGGTACTTTATCTGGTGCAAAGTCAATTCTTTGTGCTGGAGAGTTCCATGTAGTAGGGCACTTATGCTCATTTGAGGGTAGGAAGCCCGACACTGACAGAGTTGGTGTTATCTTGCGATGGCCAGCTTTGAAGGATGTGTCGGATGTGCGGCGATTTCTAGGAACAATTGGAGTTATGCGGATGTTCATCAAAAATTATGGTGTACTTGCGCGTCCAATTCAGAAGTTAACTCGGAATGATGAAGATTTCGAGTGGGGTGAAGAGCAGGAAAAGGCAATGACACGCCTCAAGGAGGCAATTGCAACTGCTCCGTGCCTTAAGCCGCTAAATTACGAGTGGGACTCGGATATTGTTTTAGCAGTAGACACATCTTGGATGGCAGTTGGAATTCAGATTTACCAACTAGACCCAGTTAATCCCAAGATTAAATACTATGCAAAATTTGCTTCAATTACTTTAAATCGTAGAGAGGCTAGATTTTCACAGCCAAAGCGAGACCTGTACGGGTTGAAGCGTGCGCTGGAGGCAATGCAATATTGGTTACTGGGATGTCGACGACTTGTTGTGGAGACGGATGCGCTCTACATAAAGGGTATGTTAAACAATCCTGGAATGGGACCAAATGCAACCATCAATCGGTGGATTGAACAGATCTTAATTTTTCATTTTAAGTTGAAACATGTGCGCGGGACTACATTTCCACCTGATGGACTGTTGCGTAGAGAGCCACAGCCCGGGGATGAGGAATGGTTCCCAGATGAGGACAAGTTTGAAGATAGCAAGCCACCAGAGGATCATCCAGATTGGGATTATTTTTCTGAACAGCCTTTGGACTTTGAAAAATTTAAAAATGATATTGATGAAAGAAGTGGATATTTTGTGGAAACCATATCTGGTATGGCATCAGGCATCAATGATTTTATCAGTGAATGTCAGATGGCAGTTGAGCAAGAGACAGCATGTGCTGAATATGTTGCTCAAGTATACCATACTGAAGGACTGGTTATTCCAACTTACATGTACCAGAAGCCTGAAGACGGACTTCTACCAAAGTTAGCACTTAGAGATGAAGAGCGTAAGCGAGAGCCATACTTAGAGGCTCATCGTACTGAGGGCGCCAAAAGCCAAGATGAGAAAATTTGACTTGTACGCATCTGGCTAAGCAACCCACTTGAGCATCCGCCCGGAATTGGACCCAAGGACAATTTAAAATATAAAAGGTTTATGAAATTTGCTCGCAGATTTTTCATGAGCAAAGAAGGAAAATTATACAGGCGTGGCGACGATTCCATGCACCGCCTTGTTGTAGATAAAGAACATAGAATGTATATGTTGCGTGCAGCGCATGATTCATTGGGACACAAAGGTGTTTTTGCCACCAAGTCCCTACTTGAATTACGCTTTTGGTGGCCAGATTTGGAGAGTGATGTAAAGTGGTATGTTGACACTTGTCACGCATGCCAGTTGAGGAAACAGGCTTTGATCAGGACTCCACCTGTGATCACAGCCACACCTAGTATTTTTCAGAAAGTTCACACAGATGTGATGCATATGAGTGAGCCATCAAATCAGTGTAAATATATAGTAGATGCACAATGTGCGCTATCTCGCTATTTAGAGGCACGAGGTTTACGACTTCAAAATGCGCAAACAATTGGATGGTTTTTACTTGAAGATATCATTTGTAGATGGGGATGTCCTAGCTGGCTAATATCAGATAATGGGACACCTTTCATTGCAGCACTAGAATGGCTAAGAGAGAAATATGGTATTCAGGGTATTGAAGTATCTACATACAATTCACAAGCAAATGGAGTGATTGAACGTGGTCACTGGGACATTCGTCAATCATTGAGCAAAGCTTGTGGAGGTGACTTGAGAAAATGGTTTTGGTTCTTACCTCAAGTTATTTGGGCTGATAGAATTACAATTAGAAGGGGACTTGGATGTTCACCTTATTTTGCTGTTTGTGGTGCACACCTACTTTTACCTCTAGATTTAGAAGAGGCAACATGGCTGGTTGAGTATCCAGATAGATTACTTACAACAGATGAGTTAGTAGGGTTTAGAGCACAAGCGCTCGCAAAGCATACCTACCACATACAGGATATGCGTAAACGTCTTAGGGAATGGAAAGAACGTGATGCCAAGGCGTACGCGGAACGCTACAAATATGTCATTAAAGATTATAATTTTGAGCCAGGAGATTTAGTATTGGTGCGCGACACAGTCGCGGAAGGCTCTCTTAGTAGTTGTAATCAGAACCGCTGGAACGGTCCGATGGTTGTGATAGCACGCAACCGCGGAGGTTCGTATATCATCGCAGACATGAACGGTGCACTATTTCATGGAAAAGTTGCAAAGTTCCGTGTAATTCCGTATGCTCAGCGACACAAGCTGAGCCTGGGAAAACAAGTTCAAGATTTAATTGACGTCTCACCAGAGACACTTGCCAATTTAATTAACGAAGACGATGAAGAAGTTGAGCGAGAATATTCAGGAAAAGACTTACAGTTCAAGGGTGTCCGAATAAAGCCGCCACTCTCCCAAGAAGCGGAAGACTCGGATTCAGACCTGGAAGAAGACTTACCTGTGGACACTGAAATTTCAGTGCCAGATGTCGAAGCAGTGGCTCAAGAATATTCAGAGGCGCCACGACGTTCTCAGCGACTCAATTCACACACTTAGAAGCCAAAAACCCATTTTGTATTAATAAAGAAACTCGGACTATTCTACAACTTAGATTTCGCATTCAGCGGGCACAGAGAAGTCGTAAGGGTCGTTACAAATAGTAGGCATAAAACGAAACCAATTGGGACACTTGGGACGATTTAGCAGCAGTATCCGCGCCCGTGCCGGATGTCTGTGCAGTACTCGCAGAAATTAGGCCGCCTAATTGGAAGAATAAAGTTAGTACAACAGAAACGGTGCAGGAATGCAGGAAACGCACGGAGTCAGTGGACGGGCCACTGCGGGAGGGACCAATACGCTCAAGGAGCGTGCGCTTGAGCTTCGGGGTCGATTTAGGGCCCGTCCGGATGCGGTACTTGGCGGGAGAGGTGAAGGCCCCGCCGTTGCGAGGACGAGGCCCGGCGTCCGAAGAGGAATTTCCGGTGGTTGAGGAACCGGCGGTGGCTAGTAAAATATGCTTATTAGTAATATTTGAAGTCAGAGAAGCGTTCAGGACGCACATTGAGCTCCTGGACCGGCGGCAAAGCCCTTGGTGTTGTAGACGGCGACGACGGGAAGCGGGAATACCGACCCTCCGGGTGCAGCAGCATGGAGACCCCGAAGACGCTTCCGGGAACTGTGGCATGGCTAATAGCTAGCGCTGGATTCAAACAAAGGAAGAAACTCGAAATGGCGGACTTACCAGTGGACTGAGACGAAGACCGAAAGGACAGGTCCTCGGATACCGGCGACGCGTCCGCAGTTCCGAAAACTGCGCTCAGAATTAGCTGAGAAAATAGCGCGCAAAGCAGGGACCGGCCAAACGCACCAAATGTCGACGGCGCCGTAGCCACTGGTCCAGGAGTTGCGAGGGCGGGCGGAGGCGTCGAGTAGAGTGGCGAGATAGCTGTATCCGAGTTGACGGCATTAGTGGCGGATGCAGCGACGCTGGCGGGTCCAGAAGCGATAGGTTTGCCGTTCACAATGTTGTCGAGCGATTCCTGTGTGAAATCAAGCAGTTCCTCGTAAGCAAAGATTAATTGACCAAGAACTTTGCCGGGGGACGACGAGAGAGGCGCTGAGGACGTACTGATTCAGCTGCGGAGACGAAGGGCGCAGGGATGGACTCACGCAGCACAGAGTCGTCCGAGGAAGTCGAGACGGAGGCAAGCGGCGGCGGAGAGTCCGAGGTCAGCGATGTAGGCGGCGCGAGAGGCATCTCCTCGTCCGAAACCGAATTCGGAGCAACGGGAGCAAGCCGCTCAGTTGCAGGCTGCAAGAAGAAAATTAGTGGTAATTAAATCGGACAAGGAAAGTAAACACGCACCCGAGAAGGACCAAGAGCTACTCTGCCCGACAGTGCAGCGGTAGGCGCCGGGTTCGAGGCAGTAACATGGCGCGGCACAAAAGGAAATGTCGCGGACTTCAGTGATGAAGTTCCCACCACGCGAGGACGCTAGAAACGAAAAATAAGCTCAAAAGTCGAATTAAAAACAGCGCAAGAAATACCTGGAAGCGTTCAGGATCAGGCCGGAAGGGCAGGACACCGACCATCGACCGCCACTCGCGCTCAAGAGCCACGGGGTCGAGGAATTGAGTGGACCGGGCCGAGGGTTGAAACCGAGGAGCTAGACGGCGCGGCGACACCTGCGGCTGCCCGGGAACGAATGGCGCACGCGGAGGCTGGTTGTTGAGGCCGGGAATAGATGTTTAACTAGTGGAGAGGACCTGAGACGATGAAGGAACAGGCTGGACGGGAGTGCGAACAGCAGGGACGCTACGAAGCTCGGTCATAGCGAGGAACATGCGGTGACAAGTATGGTAGTCGGCGTCGCCTGCACCGGAAAGGCTCTGGTGCCGAGATGAAAGAACACAGAAAAGACCAGCGTAGAGGAGGTCGTTAGGCGCCATAGCTTCGATGTAGGAGCTAGCGGAGGCCTGTGGATTATTTAGATAGTATTCAAAACAGTTCAAACAAAATTTCGACGCACCCAAACAAAGCACTCGTGCTCCCAGTGAGCATGCTCGAGGCGCGGGTTGCCGAACCGAGTGGTCAAATTATTATTGGCGGCATTGGTGAGCATTGTGAGGATAAAGGCGGTATTGTCAGCGCGGATGTCAAGGCCGGGGAGGGGAAGGAGAGGCATGTGAACAGAGGGGAGTGGCGCCGCGTTACGGCCACGGCTGGGGTAGGGAGTAGGTACCTGGCCGCCAGCAAAGATCCTGCGGGGATCCATTGCGGGGAGGGAAGCAAGGAGTGCGAGGCGGAAAGTAGACGCACTTTATGTGTTAGAGCGCGCCGAGGAAATCCCTGACATCTGTGGACAGATGGAGTCAGAGGATGGGGCGGGGAAGGAAGACCGCGTGCGGCAAGGTTACCGGTGCCCCGTGGAAATTCCGGTTAGTTGGTAGCCAACGAATGGGATTAAACAAGAGCAGTACTGGATTAACGGGAGTACCGCAGTGGGTGAAGAGAATCACCAAGGCCACTTAGGACCGGCCCGGCGCGGAGAATTACCGTAGAAGGACGCGGAGTGGGACTCCGCAAAGAGCGATTGGCCTCGGAGGCTTGCTGAGCAAGTGCGAGTGATTTTTTGAGATCAGGAATGACAGATGATGTCAAACCAATATAGACAGGGACCCACAACAGTGCGAGCGGATGACAGAGTTCTGGGGTTCAATTGCGGAAATTATAATTCATATTGACTTGAATACCTCATGGTGTACAAAGAGGAATTATAACGGGAAAAGGATGTTTATGTGCAGATAAAAAGGGGAATAATGTTGCTTGGACTACCTCAGTCCGCATTTTACGAGATTCTTGTAGGACGATCAAAATCGACTGTACATTTATCCTATCGTACCGCCAAAAAAAAAAAAAAAAAAAAAAAAAAAAGGAATAATGTTGCAAGGCAGCAATGGCTCATCGTTCTCATCATCAGAAAATGATGGAGATCAAATTTAAAGCAGACGTAAGAGAAACGGGTTTAGAAGCATTTGGAAGGACATAGTTTGTTTTATGTTCACTGATCACTGCTGTTGACTACTGATCCTTGCTGATGCCAGCTACCTGGAAACAAAAATAAATAATTTGGAGTATCACCAAGGAAAATTCAAGCATGAGAGCATCTCAAAATCTTTAAAAAACATTACACAAAGCCATATACCCATCACCAGTTGACCGAGGACAGTCAAGATTTATGAAAAGGGGAGATGATAGGCAGGCAAACAAAACACGGCCAAAATCTTTTCATTTTGTAATTCTGTAAATATTACACTGTTGATTATACCCAAGGCTTTGTTTAATAATTATAAATTCCAAGGCAGGTGCGGGGCACTGTTCAAGGAAGTCAGCTAGAGTCAGATTATGCTCGGGGAAAATTCTGGAAGAACCGCGGAGTTATCAGTCAGCAACAAAGGACGCCATTGGCTGGAGGCGGGTGCTTCATAAGCGTAAGAGTCATATCGAGTCAGGACCAATGCCCGGGAGCCGGGTTGAGTTGCTGCAAGTCAGTCTAAGGGCGGGGCAAACGGTATAAAAGGCCAGTAGTTAGAGTAGGTAGAACCAGGTGAATATACACCCCAGGTCAGAGCAGGGCGGCACAACCGAGGCCTCTCTCTCTACCTTCGGGATTAAACCTCAAACATCGCGCTTAGTTGCTTAGTTGCTTAGATAACGCGCTTAGTCATTGTTTAGATAATGCGCTTAGAAACTTAGGTAACACGCTTAGTAGCTAGTAGTAGTTAGTAGTTGTGAAGTTGAGCCGTAAGCTCCTTCAAATCGCGCTTAGTCATCCATCAATAAATTTGATTTTATCGATTACTGCAGAGTTCATTCTCAGTATCGATCCTGCCTAAAAGTAGAAAAACCCTGAATTCGCATTAGCCGTTTCCTGCGGCTCGAATCCCCGAACTCACCCGCTTTTGGATTTTGATTTGGTTTGGTTTGGTTGTTTTTCATCCATTCCTCACTGCTCATTTTCCACTCGCATCATCGTGTTTCAACTTCCCTTTATAAAGGGAGAATCGGGATTTGGGTCTTCCTTTAGCCATGTCCTTCTCTCGCAGCGAGTATTCCAAAATTGTTTGCCCCAACGGTTCTCATCTTTCCAACGAGATTTGGCGCTCCACGCCGTCCCGGTTCTCCCTGGTCCATCCCTCTGTTTGCATATTGTTGGCGTATCTCAACTGCAAGGATCCCATATGGCCCTTTGCGCCCTAGGCCCATCCTATCATCTTTTGTCCCATCGACAAGTTCAACCTACACTCCTCCACCACTTACATCCCCGTCACAATGCACCCCGTCTATACAACAGCATCTTCTCCTTCTAATCCAGCACATTTTGGATTCCCCTCGCGCCTTGCTTGCGAGCTCTAGGGTCTCTCCTTCTGGGATCGAGTTCATATCTGGTGCCCCGGGTTGCGCCCCTCTTGCATCTTCCACCACCCCTCCTTGTTTTTACGACGAGTCTCCCCAGACATGGGAGGACATGGGCGGCTGGACGCGCAAGGACTACTACCATGCACAGTTTCTGGTCTACACACAGCTCATGTGGTGGGAGTGCTGCGTTCTGGGGCCCCTACCAACGTTGTGCCGGTGTCATTTTCGACCGGTCTAACCCTCGTCCTTCTATCGAGGTCCCGGGGACCAGCAGCTGCACTCAGGATTAATCCATTAATCAATGGCTATTAGTGTAAGGCCTTATGCATAATGAAGGGTAATTGACCGTGTGCCACAAAAGGTGGTTCTGGGAAGTGGCCCCTACCTAAGCAGCTGGAACAAATGTTTATTAGCATTTAATGTGGGACCTTCAATAATAGCAGCTGTTCTGTACTAGGTGTTTTTCTGGTCTCTCTTTCTGATGGTACACTCAGCTAAGCCTGTTCATGACCCCATCACTCCTCATCACACTTTTTTCTCAACGTCCCTACAAACCTAATCCGAACCCTAACCAAACCTCTAAACTAATCCTAACCCTAACTAAACCTAATCCTGACCTAACCAACCCTAACCCTCACCAAGTGTATAACCCAATATCAGGCCTTATAAGAGCTCCCATCACTATTTTGTGCCATTTTTCCCCCGCTAACCTTTATCTTCATTTTGTACATCCCTTCAACTTTCCTTATTAGACCATACCTTAAATCTCGAAAACCACAATGCTAGGGCTGTTTTATACCCCGAGCTACCCAAATTGGGCTTGCCCTGATTAATGCATAAGGCCTTACGCTAATAGCCCTTGATTAATGCATTACCCTGAGTGCATGAGGTGAGGTCCCAACTCCGAATCCCACGACGGGCTCCACCATTATATCCCTCGAGGTCCACAAGGAGTTGGACACACGGAATGACGTGTTACTGGAGGCATGGCGCCCCTTCCGCCGCAATCCAACTGAAGAGACCGCTCCGCTCATTGTGGAACCCCTCGTGCGCAACGTTTCCCATCCACTTGTCCTTCTAACTGTGTCCAGCTCTCCTTGTGGCACCTCCTGCTCCTTCTTGCCCACCTCGGATTCCCGGTGTTCATGTCAGAGCATTTCCTGGCAGTCACCCACTTTATCTCTAGGCTAGCTGGTCCCGTTCTTCCCGACTCTACCCGTTTCGAGTTTGACAAGAAAGACGCTGCGGGTTCTGTTCTCCGCTTTGTTTCTCCACCGCCAGACAGCCCGTTTTTTAATCATGTCTGGCGGGGGGTTTTGCAGTCTGCGGGACATTTTGGTTGTCAATTTTGCTGATCCCTGCCAGGTGTGGAACGAAGGACGTTTTGCTAGCCTCGGGGCAGCCACCGGGTTCCGCTTTGACGGGATGTTGGACGCATTACATGGTACATGTTACCGTTTCTTTGTTCAGCCCAGCTGCTTATTTGTCTTTCCCAGGGCTGCTCTATCCTTGTTTTCTCACTGAGAATGTCACCCCGTCCCAGGGTGTTCCTGCAGGTGAGCGAGGAGGCAGCCAATGCTCGGTGTTGGGAGGAAGGGGGCGTACTATGGAGGTTCGAGTGTGACACCCATGCTCTCTACCCCTTGCCCGCCGAGCCCGCCTCCCTGGAGTACTTGTCGGGTTTGACCCCGCCTCCCTCTCCCTTGCTGGCGCTGCCCTCTCCTTTCCGGAACAGCGGGGCTGGCGCACCTAATGCACTCATTGATTTGGCAAACATATGGACACATTCCAGAGAATGTTTGAAAACGTCCAGGCAAGTCCAAATTGGGATGGGCTTTGATGTTTTGTTTGTAACTTTGCAAGTTTTGAGTTTTGGACTATGGTCTCTGAATGTAAAATGATAAGATGGATGAAATGAAGATAAAATTTATTGTGGGAAAAATGGGACAAAATAGTGATGGGAGCTCTGATATGGGGGATACGCTTGGTTAGGGTTAGGGCTAGGGTTCGGGTTAGGTCAGGATTGGGTTAGGTGAGGTCAGGATTAGGTTTAGTTAGGGTTAGGATTAGGTTAGTAGGGATGTAGAAAGAAAAGTGTGATAGGGAGTGATGAGGTCATGAACAGGCTTAGCTGAGCATGCCATCAGAAAGCCAGATCCGAAAAACCCCTGCTCCCACTTTTACATAAGCCTATATGCTGTCACAATAAATACCAAATAATGTTCTTACTCTTCCCCATGCAAAGGGGCTGCTTCCCAAAAGGACCCCAGGCAACTGCCAATAGGGTTTGCAAACCTTCCCTGGTATGTGCCCACTTGTTTCCCAAACCTGTTGAGTGCCCTTGTGTCAAGCAGCTGCAGTCAACAACTTTGCAAATAATATGGCACCTTTCCGGGGGGGGGGCATTTGCAATTTTTATGCTTTCAACTACTTGTACTTAATAGAACCTGTACTACACCCGCCGAGCCCAGATGAGGTTGGTATGATATCAGCCGCAAACATCCGGTGATGTTTCTTGACATTATCAGGCAGATATCCTCATTATGTTTGGGTGGTTTCCAAATCTCAAATAAATTGACAATCAACTGATGAGCTCAGAAATCTCGTATGAATATTTTCCTTGAGTCTATACAGATATAGCTATGATACTTTCTGGATGTATGTATTAGGTCCTATTCCCATTGCTTTCCATGCTCATCACAGGTTTGTCGGAAATTGGTCGCGTGCCTTATAAGGCTCTGGCCTTATAATACCCTTATAATGTACCGCGGTTGCATTATAAGGCATTTTAAGTCAGACAAACCCCTCTCTCTGTTGGGTTGAGAAACAACGGCCGCTGGCCTGCTGGCTTTTGGCGTGCCGAAAATGGATCGGGGGTTGTGTGGGATGATGGGCACAGCCCAGACACAGCATATCGCGTTCTCCAGACTCCCTGCGCGGCTACGCCAACGCTACGCCTTTGAATGTCCAGTAGGACACTCAGAGAGGACCTGAGAAGCCATTTGCACTACTCGCGACTACCTTAACCATCACAGCTGCTTTGAGAATCCTGCCACTGTTCCTCTATCATCTTTCGTCCACTCTGCGTCCACCACACCGACTCGTTTGCACTGGCGCATCTCGCTGTACCCGGCGTGCCTGACGTGGCCAAAGAGGAGCCGCTCTACATCTCCACGAAATCACGACGTCAACTTTACCCACATCCTCCTCAAGGACGACGTCCTCGCAAATGCCATCCAGCAGCACTAATACCGCTTTCTCCCGGTCCTCCAGCAGGCCGTCGTCCACCTCGTTGGCGAATACGTCCCCGAGTACCTCAAAATCAATCCCAGCGGTGCCAGAGCCGACTCGGCCAACCTCCAGTCCCGCGACTTCAGCGTCGCATTCTATGGCATCCCTCTCGTGTCGAGAATCCGCAAGCTCAAGACGGAGAAGATTGGGATGCTCATGAGCATCAGCGGGACCGTTACCACCTTGTGCACCTCAAGTAATGAGCAAGATACTGGTTACCCCCAGGATATCTTATGCACAAGTTACTGGGGGTGTATGTGGTGATACCGGGGCCATCCCGGAGCCTGCGGACAGGCCCGGGATGGCCGGGAGCAGACCAATTACCCAAAATAATCCTCGGGAGCAGCTGAATAACTATTGGGAGCAGTTAAATAATATTATTTCGACCACTAATGCAATAAATGGGCCTAATGTGTCACTTTGGTAATGGATTGGACCCGCAATTTTCCTCCGACGTTGGCGGACGGCGCTGAAAGTGTCAACTTACCTCAGACTACCTGTCGGGCTGTCTCGGGAGGTCCGTTTGCTGCCCGCGACAGCCCGAGGAGCGCCATGGTATCAATCGCGTCACGTAACATTGTTACAGCTTACAAGCGTTACCGACAACCAGTGTTCAAAGCGTACCGACCATGTTAGATTACAAGGCAGTTTACACATATATTGCCAAAACTTGTCGCTAGCTAGTCATACGAGTCGCCATCGAGGATGTATTCCTCATCATCGCTTGCGTTGCCCAACTCATCCACAAAATCCTCAATCTCTTCATCAACGTACCCCGACGCCGCCAACCTCCATCGACTCCGGCATCTCCATCACACCTTCCATAGCACTCTCCCGCACCCGGCGCACACCCCTGCGATAAGCTGGAGCAGTCCGTGCCGCCTCCGCCCGCCGCGCGATACCACGAAATACGTCGGTCTGTTTGGCTGCGTACGCCAGCAGGCCCTCCGCGTCTTCAACGTTCATGCTTGCGGTATCAAGGGATGCCGCGCGATCTGCCCATCGCCTTTCCTCGAAGGCCATCGAGAGAGGGAATCGACGCCACTCTTCCTCCAAAATCCTTACTTCCTCCCTCCATCGCCGCGTCCGCGCGTAAGCCTTGCACCACTCAATACGGACAGCTAGCCAAACATCAGTCAGGTTCAACTGTAAGTGGAGCACGTACATTCTCGGAACTCCTCGTCGGAACCCGCCCGTGCCGTTAGCTTCCAAATCCACGACATCACACGACGTGTTTCTCCTTGTCTCGCCCGACCGCTAGCCGCCACACGAGATGGACGCGTTGTCGCCGCTTGGTCCCCGAAGACATCAGGCCGATCCTCTGGCGGCACGAACGGTTCGTCAGAATCATCCATGCACCGGATGTGTTCTTTGAGCAAAGCCGGCCAGGATACGGAAGATGAATTCCCTCCGGCAAGAGCGACGAGTGCGCAACACGCGGCCTGATACTTGTCCGCACGAAGAAGAATTTTATTCTCATTTCGTGCAACAAGCGCCCGCGAACGTGTATTTGCGCCTTGGTGGCGCGAATGCCGCTTCTTGTACGTGAGCAAGTGCGACTTTATGTGGAGCTGGTTGCGGAGCGCTACCAAGGCTGAGCGACACTGAGCGTCTCGAAATTGACGCTCTAAGGCATCGAGTCCATCATAACATCCGCCGGAAGACCGTTGCGCTTCGGTTAATGAGGAGGGAGGAAGAAGGGGAACTTCTTCGGCGGGCGTGTCCTGCGAAAGGTGCAAAGAACTTAGGTATTGGAGTGCCGAAGGCGTATACACGGCCTGCAAAGTTTGTATACGATTGATGGACTTATTGAGATGCCGTCGCTGCTTGCGGAGATTGATCTTGACGGCGGAAGTTTTGGCTCGCTTTAGACTGGCAAGGGTGTGAACCCGACATCTAAAGGGCATTTAATCGGTACTCGCAGGGAAAGACACGCTACTCACTGTTCATCCTCAACCCGCAGGAGGGTCGAAAGAAACTCGGCGGGACCGACATCGTGGATACGAACGCGTACGCCCGCAGACTCATTTTGAGCCTCCTCCTCCTCAAACTGATTGCGAACATCGCGCTACGTTAACCCGTCCGTTACTGGCTCATACGGATTGGGCAAAGTACGATCGTTTTCGAAGGCATGCACGCGTTCTTTCCAACTCTCGACGTCATTGGCCTGCTCCTTGCAAAAATCGGTGAATTCGGTTTCTTGGGTCGCGAGCTTGATGCGAGCTTTGTTGAGGCGACGACGGAGTAATGCACCTCCAAAATATTGAGAATCGAGCTTGTTCAAGTATGGAAGAAAAAGACCTACCGAGTCGGATGAGCTTCAGCCAGTTCCAGAAGCCAAGATGGTCGTCTAATTGGTCTGCGTGAGAGCCGGGCCCGCTTGCGCGGGTACTGGCCGCAATGCCTCCCAACATGCTCCAAGGACGCTCTATTCCTTCTCCATCGACTTGGCCGCTCCCCATGATGAGGCCGAATGCGAAAAATAGCTGGCATAACAGGATATGCCCCTTGATATGCATTTTTGGAATCGCAAAGCGCGCAAGGGCAATGATGGCCTGGATGGCTTGCAAACGCATAAGCGGCGGGAGGGCTGCAAGTCGAGCTTTGAGATTCTTATGCCATTGGCATGCTATATCATAGGAGATAATGAGCCAGAGCAGGGTGACGAAGTGGCGCATGAAGGAAGTGAAGATCCAGTCCATATTTGCATATCTTTATGCGTTAGATAAAAGCACAAAGAGCTCTATAGCACATACCGCTTGCCGCGTTGAAGATCGCCGACCCCATTTGGGATTATGAACTCGTGCCAAGCGCATACCCCCATGCCAACACCCATAGCGGCATATCCCCGCGAAAATTTGTCATTGGCGTGGTCAACGGTGGCGAGGCCGCTACAAGTACTCATCTGGAGGGATTCAGCAACGTCTTCCGTACATACAACTCAACGGCAAACATAACTCCTTCTGGTCGCCGACCGTAGCCAAATACTCCTCATATGGCCCGGGCTCGAGCATATACGCCCAGCCTGTTCCCAAACCAGGGTCCTTGATCCAGCTCGAGATGATACGCCGCTTCAAGCGAAAGCAGGCATCAATGGCGACGACGAATGTGTAGAGACAACTACCATCATTGTTAGCTGAACGGGAATATGGTTGGAAAATCTCTACGCACCGATCCTCTGGAGCAGCAAGACGCCAATCTTGAGGCAGATTAACCTCGGGACGAGGGCATGCAGGGCATCAAATTGCTAGCTCGCCCGCCGAGGTCCCCAAGACCCCATACTTGTCGTGACCCCGCCCAGCGCGTTTGAGAAGGTGGAGGTGGCGCCATTGTTGGGTGACGCGAAGGAAGACTTTATAGCGGTCCGGAGGTTTAACTCCGATGGCGTTTGTCTGTGTTTCGAGCGCTGCGTAATAGTCGTAGGCGTTGGTTTTGCCGTTGGTTTTGCCGTGCAACGATAGGATTTGGAACTGGTCAAGGCACGAGAAAGCGGTGCATGTTCGGGGAGAGTCCATGGAGGCGGGGTACCAGCCGCCGCGAAGAAGTTGTACATGGTTGGCATCAGCGGTGTGATAGCACCCGCAGAAGTCGACAGCAACCTGGTGAATACCATTATGGTTGAGGACGACGAAGTCGTCGCGTCTGCGACGAGGTCTTGAGCAGGGAGAACCGTCGAGATGGCCGAACTGAACGCGCAGACCGCATTCTCGGAGGGAGAACCGCGCGAAGTAGACTCCGGTCCATTTCTGAAATAACAAGTTAGCGACTTGGTGAATTGAGATCGAGCAAAACGCGCCTCTATCCAGTGGAGTGGATTGGTGCTGTGTGCGGCTACGCAGCATTCCATGCAAGTGAAATCACGACTGAGACAGTCTCGACACCGCACAGAAGCAAGCCGGGAATTGCACCGAGAGCAGAGGTGGTTCTCGTCAGCAGCGCCACGCCCGTCCCGCCAGAGAAGAACTCTGAGATACGAGTCTCGGTGACCGTGCATCCACTGCTGCATTATCTCGTCCTGGTTGACGCCTTCAGCTACCCAGAGACGGCGGCGTTGAACCCGAGACGGAACTTCTCCTTCAGAAGGAGCTGTTCCTCCCGCGAGATGGCGAAGGCTTGTGTGTTGGGAAGAATATGGCGCCAGTCGGGTTGCGAGTGCATATCTTTGAGGTGACGAACGATATTGTACTTCCAATGAATTTCCTTGCAATGCGGGTGCGGACATCTGAATGGGATATTAGTGCATGGATTTGTGGCGGATATCTTCTTCGCCGTCGAGATTCTGAACTCGTGGAAAAACGGGCAGTCCGACTAGTCTCGGAAACCCAGATGTTCTTCGCATTCTCTGTAGCCGGATATAAGTCCAAATATGTTAATTGGACAACATTTTGACAGTTGATTAATTTTTGAAAGGTGGGAGAATTGTGTGCGCTCAGAACGTCTGGTCCACTCGACTTACCCACACCTACCATCACCCGCCGAATTCTGGGATTTTGTGCTGCGGCGGCCTGGGGGAGCCCAAAACCACTCAGGGACAGTTTATAATGTTCAGATCTCTCGCTTTGCAGAGCAAAAATAATTTAATTCCCCAATATTGGCCCTCTAGCTGCGGGGCACCAAATCACAACATGAAACCATGTTACCTCCAAAATGTGAGGCTATCCCTGAATTGCTCCCCAATAAAATTAAGATCAAGCTTCCATACATCGATAAAACACATTTCCGCACCTCCGCGAGGCCCTCCAAGCTTTGGTTTGCGAATGCGAGAGCAAACTATGGCGATAATCTCGGGTGATGGTCGGTGTGGGTAAGTCGAGTGGCCCAGACGTTTCTACGCCCCACCATTCTCCCACCCTTCAAAAATCAATCAAGTGTCAAAATGTCGTCCAATTAACATATATAGACACATATCCGGCTGTGCATACTCCTTCTCGGATTGTGTAGAAACGGCTGGGTTTCCGAGACTAAGTAAAATTGTAATGGCGCTAACTGTGGTTGACGCTGGTGGAACAGTAACACATTTACAATATGAATTAACATGGGAAAGAGAAGATATACAGGCAAATTATCAAAACGCCCTTCTGGCATCAGTAATATGTGGCCTGGAAAAGGTTCCGCAGGAAGTCCCCCTAGAGATACACTCCCCCTCCCCGATCCTCATAGACCTCCTCATAAAGAAAAGAAGCTCCTACGAAGATGACTTACCAAATCCCGCCATTGATCTTATAAGAATGGCAATTACTGCACTTCAGGAAAGAGGTGCTAAGACTTGCATCATATACTCTTCAAATGATATTGTACAGCTTAATAGAACCGCGCTGAACATGAAGTATAATATTGACATCCAATCTGATGTAACCTTCAGGAATCCGGGCATGCCCCTACATATGGGGACTCAAAGGTTATTCACAAAAATTATTCTAGCACAAAGGGAGAAACCCTTTAGGAAGAAAACTTGGATCAACACTGGGCAAGTCAAAGCTACAATTTTCGCAGAGTTTAACTATACACCCAGTTCCGCCCAGATTTGGAAATCTTTGAGGGACCCATCCCTGAGGATAAACATTAGAGAGTTCCTTTGATGGAGCATATAAAGTGGGTGAATACTGGGAAGATATACCAAACTATGAAATCCGTTCTGTTTGTCCAATATGTAAAGTTACGGAATCCATGGAACACATCGCACTAGAATGCATGGCGCCTGAGAGGAAACAACTTTGGGCCCTTACTGAACAGTTGTGGAGACTCAAGTATAAAGATTGGCCACAGATAACATGGGGCCTGATAATTCCCGCTACCGTCAGGTACGGGTTCTATAGGGCGCCCTATCATTCACTTTCTGCAGGCCATCACATTTTGGTCAATTATGCTTACTTGCCTATCCATTTACCGTGCACATTCGGAATTTTGGCTGGAGAGTCCGATTCTTTTCGGCCGACATTCGCTTAGTGACAAGCAACACTGGCCAGTCATGCCTGAAGGCTCTAGGAAGATGGATTTGTGTGTTTTCTGCTTGCCTGCATGAGCATATTGTTGATGTTGAGAGGTTAAATTCTTTACAAAAATAAAATAAGAAGAAAAGAAAAATGCGGACATTTCATAACCAATTTCACACCATTTATGGGAACCTGCACTCTAGAGGATTAAATAAGTTCAAACTGTACTCGGGAGGAGCAACAGGAAGAAAATGTGAACACAGTCCAGGAGTGTAACCAGATTTTCTCAGATCTACTAGTGTCTGACCGGCTGTTCAGGTAACGCGTGACATGCAGAAAAAAGGACACCGGAAAGATTCGAAGTTCTGATTCCCCGCGGGAGGGGTTTTGTAACCGCCAGGGAAATGTGTGGTCACTTGCCTTAGGCATTTATTTACTTAACTTAACTTAAGTTGACTTCACTTAAGTTGACTTCACTTAAGTTGACTTCACTTAACTTTTCACAATGCCGAATAGAACTACCGTAGTTTGTTGTGTATCTAGAAGTTCTTTCAATAATGTAAAATGCTGTATCTTTTGTCGAAAATGGATATAGTTGGGTACAAAAGTCTGTGTATCAACAGCTTTGTAGGTATGTGGCCCCCCAGCGGCCGTCAATTCAATTCGAATAAGCACAGTATATGTGACTTGAAAATTAGGTGCATCGAAAACGTAGTTTTAAACCAAATATGTAATAGAGCATATTAGTTGGAGGTTTTCGGCCCAAAAATCCCGTCTAACAGCAGGAGAAAATTTGTGTTGATAGGCCCAGTAGCCCTTGACAAAAGATATACCATTTTAAAATGTCGAAAGGACCTTTAGAAGGGCAACTAATAAGCTCTAATCAAGCAAAGGATTACATAAAAGGATAAAGTACTTTCTGAAACTCTCAGACACAATAATATCCGGTAGCGGGCCGTGCCGCTCGTCGGCCCTTCAGCCTTATGGGATGTACGCTGCCGAGATTTAGGTCAGGGAAAGGGAAAATACTGCCTCATCAAGGAAGACTATTTACAACACTGATAGCAACAACTTGGAACATGATCTGGAACTTCAGGCACGAGCGGAGAATAAGCAACCCTGAGGCAGTTTTCAGCGGGAGTTTGGTGCACAACAAGTGGGTTAAAACTGTGAACTCAATTATAAAAAGAGAGAAAATCCTCACAAACAAATCAAGGTTCGGCCAATTCGCCCTAGATCCAAAGAAAGTACTTAACACATGGAGTGGACTACTGCTGGATGAGGATTCTTTGCCGGACAATTGGTTAAATGAGCGGGGGGTTTTAGTGGGTATTCTGCCAATGAGCGATAAAGAGGGTGTGGGTTAGTCCCACAGGCAGAGAGCCCCACACTGGTATAACGTGCATAAAGGCATTTCCTCCCGAGCGGTCTCCTACCCGGCAAAAAACTGGTTTATTCTTCCAGTGTCCTCCCAGCGTGTAACTTCAGGAAACTTCTGCGGCTTGATTTTACATAACAAACGCTCCAAAAAAAAAAGAGAACAAGTCCGACTGGATTTTGACGCCGTCGAGTCCCTGAACGCATTCTCATACTACTGCCGAGCTGTCCATCAAGCCCGCGGGCGGGACAGAATTACATACAAGGGCACAGCAGGGCATCTGCCTATTATCCGGTAATTAGCGTACACCGAGATGATGGATCTATTCAACTGCAACACAGAACATGACCAATAATTCCAAGGAACCTGTAAATTCGACCCGGTTCGGACTTCAACTTGTTTATCCAGGGGCCCGTGCCTAGCGGGTACCGCTCCGCAAGGTCTTCTAACATGCACAGTGCCTCCGCCGATGTCGGCCGCTTTGCTGGGTCCTCGGCAGTCATCGCAGCCACGAATGGCTGCAACGACTCAAATGCGAAGGCGTTGTACACCTTGAAGTCTGATAAGCATGATACCTCTGTGTAAAGCAAAGACGAACAAATTCGCTGTCGATGAAATAGCGCTGGATCATGCTGCCGAATTGGTACATGTCGAGCTTGTAGGGATCGTAGTGAGGCGAGTCTTGACGCCATTCGGGAACCCCCTTGTCTTGGCCAACACGGCCGTGTTTTCCGGGTTGTGGGTCGATTAGGGAGAGATCGAAGTCTATTATGTAGTACTCGACGTGCACGGTCGAGCGAGAGCGTGTTTTGATCCAACGTTTGCCATCAGGTGCGTAAATCGGTGCACTGAAGTGGAAGCCGCTGGGGACAAGATGCGTTTTGTCGGTAACAAAGTTGAAGAGACAGGCATCCCTATGGGCAAGTTATAGGAGGAAGTGGGGACGACATCAAGCCAAACCTATGAGCGACACGGTGCTTGTGCATGAAATCGAGGCCCTGGAACGGGTGCGCGTGAGCGGGAAGCGGCTTGGGGAAGGGGGATTCTTCAAGCAGCTTACCGACATGAGTTGCCTCAGCGCCTGTAGAAGGTCACCTAATCGGTCGAACGCCGGGTACAGGTCGAAGGACCCAAACATAGGCATGACCGCCAGCCGTTGCTCCGACTTGTCCGATAGATGAATCGTATCCAGTAGCGGCACAGTCCGATTCTCGGGAATGCGAGGCAAGGAATTGAGGTGCTGCAAGATATGCAACTCGTCATCGTCCACTCGCTTCAAAACCACCGGTCTTTCATCGCTGCAACGCCACGCGTTGGTGACTGCCCCTCCCGGCTCCGGATGTGGATATAAGCCAGACATTCCTCGAAAGAGCTAGGGAACGCACATGAGCAAGGCCCAAACTATCCTCCGCAGTGTACTGTCCACTGGGATATTTCCAGGAGGGAACCCAGTCGGGCTTATATCGGCTCCGCAAGCGATAACCATGTTTCAAGATGTGGTCGTAGTGGTCTCTCCAAAAGATTTCGTTGGCCAAGAGCTCAGAAGTTATTCCGTGCTTGTTCGTCGGCATCGTAGTGAGGGTCGAGTTCAAGTGGCATGCTGTGCCGTCTTCTTGTGACACCCAACACCCGGTCCGCCCGAGATCGACTTTCCTGCGCGAGCCCAACGGGCTCATTGCGAGCTGAGCGAGCAATAGCTGGGTTGTGTTGAATCCTGTATTCGGTTCAATTTATGATGTGTATCCCCCTCTGGCTGACGAGGCAGGTCTCCATCCTTGAGGACATTATGCCCTTCGCTGGTATGTCCTCAGCTCGCCTACGACGCCGCTTAGTAAACGCAAGGTATAGGACTGCGCACATTGAAGCGCGTGCTATTCATCTTCGCCCTCCCGGTCGCGACCTCGTCTCCTGGATATACTGGACTCTGCTCCTTGCATTTCCTCATCTAATATTGCAAGCCATGCCGTCGGAGGGGATGGAAACTGCGATGGTCCCGTGCGTGCCTAACATGTCCTTTTACCACTTCTAACCAGCCTATGGCCAGGCTCCCGACTGATATATGCCTGCACGCCATCCCGTGTCTTTCTCTGCTTGCAGACTTCTTCCTGTTTGAGCGGAAATATGGGAGGATGTCGATGACCACTGTTGCACCGATACTCTCGCTTCTTTGTACTGCGTGGTATGGGTGGTGGGTGGAGCGTTGTGCATCCTTCAACGGCCACTGTGAGTGTTCTTGTTATGGAAGACTTGCGGCTAAGATGGACAGTCCCTTACCCGTTCCTGACGATGAATCCGTTCGAGATTCGGGTTCGTATCTATGGAGGTGCTGGGATAATGGCGTATGGCACTTTTTACGCGCTGAACGCGCTTCACAAGTAGTTAACGATTGTATGCCCCGGCGAACCAAGACCGAGTCAAATTGCACGTGTACGCGATTTCCTGCTCTCGACCATGACACCAACAAAACAAAAGCTTTGGGGCGGCCGTTTCACTGGCTCGACGGACCCTCTCATGCACGAATTCAACCAAAGTCTCCGATATGATAAACGCATGTTCTCCGCAGATATTCGCGGTTCCATTGCATACGCAAAATCCCTCACTCGCGTCGGAATCCTCACTCAAGACGAGGAGAGAACCATAACAGAAGGTCTCCAGCGCGTGGAGAAGGAATGGGTCGATGGCGTTGTATGTTGCGTCAATGGGCCACGATCTTGCCTCACTCGCCAACGTAGTTCAAAGTCCAGCCAGACGACGAAGACATTCACACCGCCAACGAGCGTCGCCTGAGCGAAATAATCGGTCCACTCGGCGGGAAACTGCACACAGGACGCTCCCGAAACGACCAGGTCGCGACAGATATGCGTCTTTGGCTGCTCGAGCAGGTCAAGGACATCGAGCAGAGCGTTCGTGGGCTGCTCCAAGTCATGGTAGACCGCGCCGACAAGGAAAAAGACTATCTGCTGCCTGGCTACACTCATCTGCAGGTGAGCTGGCGCTGTGTTGGTCCGAGTAGAAGTAAACTGACATACGCTAGCGCGGCCAACCTATTCGCTGGTCGCATCTCCTCCTCTCGCACGCGACTTCTTTTCGGTACGACCTCGAGCGTCTGCAACAGCTCATTCCGCGCATATCTGTTCTCCCTCTTGGCTGCGGCGCCTTGGCGGGGAACCCGTTCCAAGTCGACCGTGAATTCCTCGCCAAAGAGCTTGGGTTCGCGTCCATTGCCGAGAACAGCATGTGGGGCGTCGGGGACCGCGACTTTATCGTCGAATTTCTCATGTGGGCGAGCTTGAGCATGACGCATATTAGCCGCATGGCGGAGGACTTGATCATCTACTCGACTGCCGAGTTTGGATTCGTCTCGCTCAGCGACGCGTATTCGCAAGTGCAATTCTGTTCGGTGTTGACACTTGGCTCACATTGTGCAGAACTGGCTCGAGCATAATGCCACAAAAGAAGAACCCCGACTCGCTCGAGCTGTTGCGAGGAAAGTCGGGGCGGATCTTTGGCAATGTGCGCGCCTTTGGCTGCTTAATTCGCCTGGTTAACTCGGCTTAGATGGCCGGCTTCGTCATGACGCTCAAGGGCTTGCCGTCTACGTACAACAAAGACCTCCAGGAAGATAAGGAGCCTCTGTTCGACGCGGTCGACAACGTCTCTGCATCGTTCAAGATTGCAGAGGGTGTTATCGCGACCATGGACGTGTGTAGTCAGGTTTTACAATGAACACGCCCCGACCTTGGATACAGGTTCATGGCGACAAGATGCTGCAGGCGTTGACGATGGACGTTCTGGCGACTGACCTCGCTGACTACCTCGTTCGCAAAGGCGTATGTGCACTCAACTAGTGAGCCTCGTTTGACCAGAATAACAGATTCCCTTCCGCGAAACGCACCATATTTCGGGCCGCGCGGTAGCTCTTGCCGAGGCGCGCAAGTGCCAGATTAGCGACCTGACGCTGGCGGACTTGAAGCAACTGAACAAAAATTTTGGGGAGGATATCCATGCCGTTTTTGACTTTGAGGCGAGCGTGGAGCGGCGCGCAGCTATTGGAGGGACTAGCCGTGCGATGGTGGAGAGGCAGGTCGCGGTTTTGCGGGATATACTGGCGCATTAGCTGGTGTTATATAGGATTTCAACTTGTTTGGATAGCTTTGAATGCCTCTTGGCGCCCACTGTTGTCGACCGACAACAGTTGCGCATCAGCACCGCAATTCAAGTGGATCCTCATCCGACCGCCATCTTCTTCTGTTCTACCCTACTTCCACTTCACTCTCGACTAATCCACAATGGCTAGAGACAGACTAGCAGCTATGAGAGTCAGTGCATGACCTCTTTTCTCGACGTTCGTTGACCCTCTCTTTCCAGGCACAGCAGGGCGGGAATGTGAGCAAGTACGTCCTCCTCGCCCTCCTTCCGTCTCGGTCCTCATCTTCACAGCAACTCCTACCCGACGCAGGCGTCTGGCGGTGGCGGTGGCTACGGCGGCAGCGGCTATGGTGGTGGCGGAGGAGGCGGAAACGGCGGCTACCAGTCCCGTCGACAGAACCCCTACGCTCAGCAAGACGACCGTGCATATGAGATGTCGGACGTCCAGAGCAGCGCGCAGCAGTCATACGGCGCGCCCATGAACGGCACCGGCGGCGGGGATGCTATGTCTTCATTCTACACCGAGGTGCGTCGGCTCCGTGATGCCCGTCTAGCCGTGTCTGAACAGAACCGCCGTCAGATTTCCTCCATCCAAGACAGTATCCGCAACTTCAACGACAACATTCAACGCATTGGCGACCTCCACTCGCGCTCGCTCAATAACACTGATGACAACGCCGCTCAGCGCAACGCTGCTGCCCTCGACGACATCGTGGAGGAAACTAGCGCCCTCAGCTCGACCCTTAAGCGCCGCATCAAGGCGCTGGAGAAACAGGGCGGCGCGGGGCGCGATGGTCAGATTCGCAAACAGCAGGTTCGTAACGTATCCCCCGGTTACGGGTTTCCGTGGCCCAGTGTTGATGATTATGTTTCTCGGTTAGACGGCTCTGGTCAAATCCAAGTTCGTCGAGGCGATTCAGGCGTACCAGACTGTCGAGCAGCAATACCGCACCAAGTACAAGCAGCGCATGGAGCGGCAATTCAAAATCGGTGCGTTGTTGTGTCAAATAGAGGTTTTTGTTGCTCATCATGCACAGTCAAACCCGACGCTACCCCGGAGGAGGTCCGGGCTGTTGTGAACGACGATAGCGGAGGACAGATCTTCAGCCAAGCGGTAAGTCCACTGACTTTTAAACGGGATCTTCACTCAATTGTGGTACCAGTTGATGAACTCGAACCGCTATGGGGAGTCGCGGGCAGCGTACCGCGAGGTGCAAGAGCGCCATGAGGACATCAAGCGGATAGAGAGGACTCTCGGCGAACTGGCGCAGCTGTTCAATGACGTGCGTGAACTGTGCTCCATTACCTCGCGCGGAGCTCAAGCAATGCATAGATGAGTGTGCTCGTCGAGCAGCAGGAAGACACTATCAACGTTATCGAGACTCAAGCTGCTGCCGTCGAGAAGGATACCGAGGCTGCGTACGTTGTGGAAGCTGCTCTTGAGACGAAGCTGAACTCTTTGCAGCCTGCAATACACGGAAAAGGCAGTCGATTCAGCTCGGGGCGCCCGCCGGAAGCGGTGGATCTGCTTTATCATTTGCCTTATCGTGCTCATTATTGTGGGTGTCGTTGTCGGCATTGTGGTCAAGAACCAAGTGGACGCGAGCAAAAAATGAGAGGGCGAGGATACACTTTATTTACCACTTTGACGCTGGACATGTTGGTATTTATTTCCACAACGTTTACTACTAGCCTGGATACCACTCTCTTTAATTCGAACCGTTCTCGTGTTGGCTCCACAATCGGGCGATTAGCTGTGTTGGAATGCTCCAGAAGGATACCCAGTCACGCATCGAGACGCGTAAGCTCCTGCTTTCCTCTCGCCACCACAACCGTTCGTCCTCTCTCACTCAGCCAGCCCGCCTGCTTACCAGTTCCTGCAGCCCCACTACCACCCCCACACCCACTCCGCTGGCATCCGAGCTCCGCTAGCATCCGAGTTCCGCACTACCACACTACCACACCGTCGTGCGTCGCCTCAGTCACTCTCTGCGGTCGTTCTGACTCTTCCTGCAGTCCGTTACCCTCTACATCCTACCATGCCTGCCAAGAAGCGTTGCCAATTCGGTGCCAGCACCGACGCCCATTGCCAATCTGCAGCCCTCCGTATCATCGGCCAATGCGCAATGTGCAAGTCGGCATTCTGTGGGGAGCATAGGATGCCGGAGCAACATGACTGCAGTCAGCTGCAGAGCTGTAAGCAGGAGGCATTCTCGAGGAATGAGGCCAAGCTGCTAGAGAACAAACACGCCACTCCTAAGCTCCAAACGGTCTAGAGCTCGTATTTTACTTGGTCTCCCTCTCTCTTGCATTAGTACTACTCGGACTGCACATAGCACACACTGTATCGTAAACCCTTAATACTTGCCAAGACACGAATTCCGCCTCCGTTGGCGCCGCTTGTTCTGGTTCCGCTTGATTATCCACCTTGCTTCCGGACATCAACGAGGTAAGACCAGTAATCCCATGCAACTGCAGCCCGCTCACGTCTACCGCTCCTTTCCTCCTTCCCTCACCCTCGTCCGTTCATCGCCCTTCTCATGGCCAACCGCGTACAGCAACTAGCAAACCACATGGCTGGCGCGACTGCAGGCACGCTGCCGCGTTGCTACAGCCCTATGATACACTGAGCCAGACTCCAGAGCAATGGCAGGGCGTTCCCCTCGCCCCGCCCGATAGGTCAGGACGAGCCGGCGCCACATCGCATGACAATCTCGACTAACCGGCGACCAATAGTATATTCCAGCTCACGGCTGCGTACAAGGAGGACAAGTTCGACAAGAAGGTCAACCTCGGCGTCGGCGCGTATCGCGACGATAACAACAAGCCATGGGTCTTGCCTGTTGTCAAAGAGGTACGGAAGCGCACCATCGTCCGAGTCCATGTTTGACTCGACCTTAGGCAACGCGTATCCTTTTGAACGACGAGTCCCTCGACCACGAGTATCTCCCCATTACTGGCCTCCCCGAGTTCACTACCGCTGCCGCAAAGCTCATTCTTGGACCTGATTCTCCGGCACTCGCCGATGGCCGCGTTTCGAGCGTCCAGACCATTTCCGGCACGGGCGCGAACCATCTCGGCGCGCTCTTCCTTTCGCGGTTCTACCAATGGAGCACCGAGGAGAAGCAGGTTCTCTTGAGTAACCCTACGTGGGGTGCGCAACAGAACACGCGCATTTACGCTGCTAACTCCGCGCCAGCGAACCACCAGGCCATCTTCAAGAACGTCGGGATCGCCCCGGTCGACTACCCGTATTACGACCCCAAGACCATTGGACTCGACTTTGAGGGTTTCGTGGGGTCGCTCAAGAACGCGCCGGATCGCTCCGTGTTCCTCATCCATGGGTGTGCGCACAATCCCACCGGCGTCGATCCGACGAAGGAACAGTGGACGGTCATTGCGGATGTGATGCTGGCGAAGAAACACTTTGCATTCCTCGACTGCGCGTACCAGGGCTTTGCCAGCGGCAGTCTCGATAATGACGCGTGGGCGGTCCGCCATTTCGTCGAGAAGGGCGTGGCGTTGTTGATTTGCCAGGTATTTACCCTATCGCCCTTCACCGACCCGGATTTGAATTCGCGGTGCAGAGTTTTGCCAAGAATGCGGGATTGTACGGGGAGCGCGTCGGAGCGTTGCATGTTGTGTCGCCAAGCAAGGAAGCTGCTGGGCGCGTTAAGAGCCAACTCTCGGTGCTCCAGCGGAGTGAGATCAGCAACCCGCCGTCGCATGGAGCGCGCATTGTGCGTATCTGTTTGTGCTGCTTGCAATGCTCACTGCTGGCAGGTGTCGTTGATTTTGAACGACGCAAAGCTGTTTGCAATGTGGAAGAGTGATATTGAGACGATGGCTGGTCGCATAATCGATATGCGGAAGGAGCTTTTCCGGTTGCTTACAGAGGAGTTGCATACTCCAGGCAACTGGGAGCACATTGTGAAGCAGATCGGGATGTTCAGGTCTGTGTTTTGGTTGGGATTGAGGATTGTGCCTGAATACTTGCTAGTTTTACTGGGATTAGTCCTGGGCAGAGCAAGGCTTTGATTGAGGATGCGCACATCTACCTCACTGGCAACGGAAGGATTAGCATGGCTGGCCTCAACACCCACAACATTCGCTACTTTGCCGAATCGCTGGATAGAGTTGTCCGTACCTAGACTAGTCACGTGAAATGACCGCATAGACTCTTGTTTTGTCGACAACACTCGTCCACCATCCCCGTCGTCGCCCCCGTCGTCGCTGCGCCCATCCTGCTCACCGTCCTGCCGGTCCTACGACGCTGCATGGTCACTGTCGACGACGTCCTGGCCCACCACCTCCATGTCGCCCCCGCCAGACCACCACGATGCTCATCCCCACCCTCCTCGCGTTCCCCCCCAGTTTATTGCATTGCCACCACCCCCGGCCTTTGCCCAGCGCTCCTCTCTCGCCGTCACCCCGCCGTTCACCCCCGACGATCCTCTTGCCAGTCCGCTCTGGTCCCCTGCTATCGAACTCTACCACACCGCTCCATCCACCCCCATCGTCTCTCCAGCAATAGAGGTCCCTAGCCAGTCCAATCCCGTCGCGGCTACTTCCGCGCCTCACCGCCCTGCGGAATCCCCTGCCGCTGGGCTGCATATCACTATTCCGGGCCCCACGGATGCTGCAACGGAGGTGCACGTAGAGGATGCTTTCCCGACAGTCGAGATACCCATGGATCTCGTTGACGACGAAGGTCTCACTGCACTCGAGAAAATATATCTCTTTGCGCGCAGCCAGTCGGTCTACCACCGCCTATTCATCACCCATGCGCTACCGTCGTTTCTCGAACAAGTTTCGCCGCAAGAGGCGCTCGAGTACGTGCAGCCACTGCTACAGTACCTTGCCTTGGATGAGGGTAAGCCTGCGCTGCTTCCAACACAACAGCTGTGTATTCAGATCGATTTTTCCGCCCAGATGAACGCGTTAAAGAGGCGCTGGTTGGGGAGCTAGTCGCCATCATCTGGTGGTTCTTCACCGTGGGTGCTACATAGACCGTTTAACCTCATACTGATGCGCGAATTTCGTGCTAGAACTGCCGGATCGTCCCTGAGCCCGAGACTGTGGAACAGAGCGTGGAAGAGAGCCTTGCTGCGCCCGAGGTTGTGCGCATCTCGGTTCAGAAATTCACGCCAATGTTGGGCACGTTGTTGCTGAGCCCAAACAACAAGGTCGGCGCGGGGACTCGCTACGTCATCGTAAACCTTTTGGCCAGGATGCGCAAGCTGGACCAGCGCGAATCTGGATCGCCGCTGTTGTCCCCGACGCCGACGGCCGACTCGGACGAGGCCAACGAGGAGGATGACATTCCTGTTGGCCTGTTTGGCAGAGAGGAGCGGCTTTTATTTAAGGACCAGCTGTTGCAACAACTGGTCATCGGAATGGGATGGCTTGACGAGGATGACGTCGCTCAAGAAGAACCAACCCCGGAGGACTCCCCACCGCCTGCGATAACCGTCGCGGATGCGCATGACGAGGACCTGCTCCCCGAGATATCGTCTCCGGATGCGCCGAAACTACCGGGCACCTCTCCTCGGCCGACATCGGGATACTTTCCCGATTTGCCGTATTCGGTGCCGTCGCCAGGCAGTTCCAATTCGTCCACACCGTCGTCTACCACCGATACGTCCTCCTCATCGTCCTCTGCATCCGGCTCGCGGCCACCATATCCCACGCCGTCGCCGCCGTCTACCGGCAGACGCTCAAGGCCTTCGTCCAATCCCAGCTCCCCCTTCAACGAAAACGCTCCCGTACCTTCAGCGACGGCATCCCCGCGACAAAGAGGTTTCTTCATCTCGACCGGGTCCAGCGATGCAGGGACTGACGATCGTGCGACGGAAGCAACAGAGGATGGGGAAGCAGACCAGGGCTCAATGGGTCGCCTGTCGAGTATGAGCTTAATGGCAGCGGTAACGGCGAGTGGTTGTGTGGACGACGCGACCAAGAACGCCTTTGTCAAAGAAGTCGAGCGCGTTAGCCAAGATCCCGTTTATTGGGTTCGTCGTGAAGCCTCATACGCGCTTGGAGCGCTTGCCAAAGTCGTCCCAGATGAAATCGTTGTCCTGTCGCTCGTAAGAATTTTTGGGTATTAAAATGAACCGCCTGACTCTCTCTAGATACCACTCTTTGATGCTTTGCGTCGGGATTCCCAGTGGCCTGTCCGGCAGTCCGCATTATTCGCCTTGCCCGCGATTTTGTCGAGGTTAAAACCAGGTCATCGACGAAAACTGGCGTTAGAAACGGTCCCGCCACTCGCTGGGGACGACTCGCCCCCCGTACGATCGGGAATGCTCGAACTTCTTGGCGAGATATTGTACACCTTCCATGAAGACCCAAACGGCCCGCCAGAAGAGCTGGTACATCTCTTCTTGGGAAGGAGAGACGATAAACGTGTCCGAGATGGACAGCAGGCAGTCGAGCATCGAGATCAAATCATAAGCTCGTTGTTTGGTCGACCAGTACGACCAGAGCAGCCATCAGCACCAAGTCCTTTGACGGCGTTCTTTACCGATCCTGCGCGCCCATTAATATGTGCGTTCAACTTTCCGGCGGTGGCCATGGCCCTCGGACGGGATCGATGGGGCGAGCTACGACAAACGTACCTCGAAATTGCGGAAAACCCGGAGGTTGGCGTACGCCGATCGCTTGCGGCGAGTTTAGGCGAAATGGCCAAGATCATTGGTGCTCAACAGGCTGAGCGGGACCTCATGCAAGTTTGGTGGGTAACCGTAGCGTCGCAGGAGGAAGAGGTGCGGGAGAGGGCGTTGGAGGCTGCCGAGATTTTCGTCAGTGTTCTGAAGATGCCCGCACGGTTACAAGTCGTGACCGCGTTGGTGTCGTCCTGGGATAGCTTTCGTGGGTGGAGGGAACGAAAAGCCATCGCCAAAGCGTTGGTAGGGCTGGGGGCGGCAATTGGTCGAGAAGACCCCAAGCCGCTTCGCGATCTTCTAAAGCAGGCACTCGAAGACAGTGTTGCGGCAGTTCGTGAAGCTGCTATATCTGCGGTACGCTCTTGGACATAGATTGGTTAGTTGGTGCTGACGGTCTGCAGCTTCCCCAACTGTGGACAATGTTTGCGGCCGACAACGATGTTCTTGCGAGCCTAAGAGCAGATGTCGATGCCCTCTCTCGTTCAGACATCTATCGACATCGAATGACGTACGTTTTCATTTTGTATATCTGCGGAAAGTGCTAAAAGCTGCATTAGATTCGTTGCTTGTTTGCAATCGCTTCTATTGAGCGACCGGGACAACATCTCCGAGGATAAACTCTGGGAGATGGTGCCCTCGTTGGCCGACGATGCTGTTGTAGGTGTACGCATCGGCGTTGCCAGACTAGTTGGCCTTGCGTCAGGTACGTTGATAGCAGCCTTTTTTGAGCTTTGACGCTCAACTGCCTTTTGTCGTAGATCGTTCTCGCGGAGGCTCTGCATTTCTGGTTGATCTCATCCGCCACCTATGTTTAGATGCGTCGCCGGACGTCCGTGCATACGTTCAAGGGTCTTCTACGCCGCAGCCAGCGGCTCCTACACACAGATCCAAGTTTGCCACCTTTTCGCGACCTCCTCCGTCCTCATCGTCCTTGGCTGGGTCGGCGCTGGCGGCTGCATCTCCGTCAATCAACACTAATCCCCCGCCACCACCTCAGCCCGATATCAGCTATTCCCATTCCCCGGCACCAACCAGCGGGAAGCCGGAAAGCGAAAGGGCCGTTCGTGTACTCGCATAGACCAGGATATTAACCCAGTATTTTACTTATACTCTACATTTTTTTTCTGGAGCTGAGCGGAGTCCGATCTTGATTCACACCGCCTTTTGACGCGTGGTAGACCTTGGTCCCTACCATTTACAAGCGGACTTACGGGCTCGAACCTGTCCCTCCGACGGATAAAACGGCACCTTCTTCTGGCGCTGGGCTCTTGGTCATCTATCGAATGCCCTTTCTCTCGAGTCTCCGCTATATTGTATTTGGTGCGACATGGGTATATCTGCTCGGCTAAGATGCTCATTTCGTTCTTGCAGCTGCCTTCATTGTCTGCAACGCAATTTTAGCGAGCGTCGCGGTATGGAATGCGAGCCTCAACCCAGCGTCTCCAAGAGACAGTACGCGTATCCTCGAGTTTCTTTTGCGTCGACTCAATATTTTGCGCGTTTCAGCCGGCATTGACATCTACATTACCGTGCTCGGCGCCGTGGGGTTGTTCTCGACGTTTTCGATGTATGTGGATTCCCTCCGTCGCTCGCGGACCACTTACTCTGCGTTGGGATAGAATATTCATCGAACTAATTCGGAGGAATGCGGTTACATCTCGCGTCTGGTTTGAGATTACTTGGACCGCGTTGTTCTTCACGATGGACCTTGGTGCGTGTGCATACGCCGCATTTGAGGTGGTCTGTTAACGCGCAATGTAGCTGCCGCTGCTGCGTTGACGTCTGTAGGTCCTTCCGACATGTGTGAGCACCACAAAGGCGGGTGCTATTCTCTGAAGGGTGCATGCGATTCTCATTTCTTCCAGGTGTTGATCCACCCATGGCGGGCAGTTGCGCGTCCATACGCGTGCTTATGGGCTTCGTTTGGCTCTGTACGTTTATCCGTACGCGATATTTCTTCTGTTCCGCAAGTTGTCTGCTCAAACGCTCGCAGTGCTGATATATCTGGTCTTGCTATTGCTTCTCTCGTATATCAATCGCAACAACGAGTCGGTGCCCAAGATATGGGAGTGCGCGATCCACAACTTCCCTCCGCTAACGATGCCGTCGCGTCCCCGCCTTGATTCGATGCCCATTATTCCTCGTTTCACCCGAAACGAGTCGCGAAACGAGATGGCCGAGGTGCCAGTAGTTGCCGCTCCAGCTCCCCGGCGCCCTACTGCTCCTCCAGCATTATACTCTCATCGGTCGATTGGGCTCAACTCCCAATATCAGATCGAGCACTTTCACCCGCCGCCAGACGATCCCGGGCATCCATCTGTGCCAACACCAGCCAGCCCGGTTGCTTCGCCTGCCAACCACCTACATCGCAAGCCCAGCGCGCCGGGGACAACGCAGGCCGCGATGGCGCTGTACCCGCGATTCATATCCTCTGCATATGTTCCACCGTCGCCGCCCGCACGGAGACCTACGGTTCCCCGAGATGATCACGAACCACCAAGTGGTTCTGACGCAAACGCGCATCCACATCCTTTACCTCCGCCGCCACTGGGCGATTGGCCGCGTCCAGATGCACCTTTGCGCGTGAAAAGGATGAGGCCGATGCCAGTGCCTCCAGTCGTGCCGCGGGATGGTGCGGCGTCGAGCAGACCATTAGGTCCAAGGGCGGCGCGTACAGGACCGCGTCCATCGCTGGACTTGGTAAATAATGTAGCCCGAGAAGACCACTAGGTCCGCTGTACGCTTACTTATTGTATCATTTGCCCTGCTGTCACGCTCGGCGTGTCACACCTCTCCTCTTCGACCAACACCAAAATGCGCATATTCTAGACGCCATTCTCCCTACGTGCTGCTGCAAGACCTACGTGCTGCTGCAAGAGCTGATTCCGTCCTTGAACAACTTCTCCATCCATGTGAATGCTAGTAGCCTTCTATCCATTCCTCGCGTCCAGCAACCTTCAAGCTCTCTAAGCAAGACGGCGGAGCCTTATTACCCTTGACGCTCATCACCCGGCCTTGTACTCGCTTTGTCGGCAAGAACGGGTCCCGAAGCGGACAATGGGCGTCGAGTGATCTGTCCCTTGTTCATTGTTCACTTCAATATAAGGTGGCCCTTTCTTCTCTCACTTTTCCTTCTCCCCCCCTTCTGTCTACGAGCTCACGTCCCTAATGCGGTCCACGAACGTCGCCACACTCCGGCTCCTCCTGCTGTCTCTACAAGTCCATCTCCACATTCTCCTCCTCGTGTCTGCCGCCTGGAGTATTAACACTACACGCGACTCTGGCGTCCCAGGTATGGTGGCATGTAAATTCGCGTGTTCCTTCGCTCACTGGCTGCAGCCGCGTCAGTTATGTTCGTCCTTACGAGCATCCTATTTATATGCGCCGTTTCCATGTACGTTTTCGCCGTTTGCCCATGTGGCGTCTGCTGAACGCGTCGCGTAGGAGCGCTATTATTGGCTTCTTCAAACTCCCGTTCGCGTTAATCGCGTCTGTTATTTTCGAAATTGGTTGGATGAGCTTGGTGCTAGTTCTCGAGTTCGGTGTGTGGTTTCCAAATTGCGCGTTTCAGTGCTGACCGAGAAATAGGTGCCGCTGTCGGCGCAAGCTCTCAAAGGCCAGCCGGCGAATCTTCTGCCATCCTTGCATCCCGTTCGCTTCTCGTCCCCGTTGCGTGGTTGACCACCACCGTTTGTACGTCTTCAATCATTCTCCGCCGCCTTTTGCTCAAAACGTTCTAGCCATCGTCTACCTGACTGGATTCTTGCTCGTTGTCCGCGCGCACAGCGTCTACCTCCCCGAAATCTGGTCTTCCTCAGCTCACTCCGTCCAATGGTTCGTTCACAAGGAAATCGACGCCAAGACGGACGATTCCTGGACACGTCATTTGAAGGACATTGAGGCCGAGGGCGAGAAACGGCAGCCGTTCAGCCTCGACATCGCCATGGAACAAGCCGCCTTGGCTCAAGCACAGGCGACGCTGCACGATAAGGCTCCATGGGCGCAAGATATCCGGCGCGGCGTCGATGTGCCCTTCAGTCCAACCCCAACCTCGACTCCGCCGGCGACGCCTAATACCGACGCAGCGCTCGATGCGGAGCTCCCGCCGCTGCCGTTACGCGTCAAAGCCAAGACGGCGGCTGTTGGCTCGAGGTTCCTTGAGCGCTTTCGCGATTCGTGGATTCCTGCGCGAACATCGCCGTTCCCGACGATAATCGCGGACCACGACAAGCCCATTCCCATACCAGAGAACACCAAATGGGTGCGCGCCGACGCGCAATAACTTCCCGCGAGATCTTGACGACTCTTGCGCGTGCTTTACTTTCTTTCTTGATGACCCACGATTTCTTGCACGAACCATCTTGTAGCCCTAGTCGATGTCCAGTCTCTGCAAATGTAAAATTAAGCGCAATGTCCTACTAGCCCGTTGTAATAAGTAGACAGGTTTCGTTCAATTGACGCTGACGCCGGCCTCTGCGAGCCGCGCGCGCAATTCCGCGTTCTCTTTTTCGAGTTGCGCGACTTGTTCTTCGGCGGTCTTTGCGCGTATCGCGTCTTCCTCGCCAAAGTGGCCAACCCCCACCGACACGCCTGGTCCGTGAGTCAGTATACGCGAAAAAAGCGCGTATCCGCGTACCTCCGACGAGTTTGATGAGGCGCCATAGACGCAGGACGATAAGCAGTCCAGCAAGCTCTTGTTCCTTTCCGCGAAGCACAACCTCGAGGATAAAAGTCGTACAGATGATGAATGCGTCAAAGCAATGCAGAGCGGCGTGGGGTACGTCGCCGAAGGGGTTGTAGAAGTCGAAACCAATCGCCCAGCAGGAGAGCGGGATCTCAATGAGGAAGAGGGTGTTAATTGTCAGAGAGAGTTGTGCGAGGACCGTCAGCCAGGGAGGCACACCGGGGCCTTCTGCGGGAGTGCAAGATTCGTGCAGAAAGGCGTAGCCTATGTCTGTTCCAATGAAGATTGCATCCAGCGCGATCTGGGGACGAGTTGGACGTGTCTACGTCGACCAGGACGACACAGACCAGGAGAAGGACGAGTTTATGCAGCAAAGGAGACTCTAGAAACGCTGCAACCCTTTCACGCAGCGTTCGCGGTCGATGGCCAAGGAGAGGTTGCGATTCAGAGGACATGGCTGTCAGCGACAAGTGCTTTGATTGCTACTCTCATGTCGCTGTTCCGCGCCGCCCGCCCCGTCTTCCAATCTCTACGCTGGCAAATATCACCAAGGCCAATAGCACGTAGCGTCTGCGCCGTTGGTCTCGGTCTAGGTCTGTCGCTGTACGCATCCAAGCCTGTTGTCTATTGCGATGGTCCGTGCGCTCCACTCGATATTGAAACGCGTCCTAACATTCGAGCAGGATCTCGACCTACCTCTCCCGCTCTTGCGCCTTCCAGCCCAACTTTGAAACCTCAGCCGGAGCGTGAACTGCCGCCTCCACCGCTCCAATCATCTGTGAACACAATGGAGCTCGGTTTTGGGACCGTTGCGGGAATCTGTGCCGGTATGTGCACCATTCGACCGAGCTATACCGCCATCTCACGTAACTTAGGCGTGTTTGTGAAGAAAGGCGCGAAACTCGTCGCGTTCCTGCTTGGCGGCATGTTCGTGTTTTTGCAGGTGCGTGGGTTTGCCTTGACTTGAGGTCTACTGACGCCTCAAAGTACACGGGCTCATTGGGGATTGTCAAGGTGGACTGGAAGGCAGTGGATCTCCGGTTCCGTCGCGCGTTCTACACTGTCGATCCGAAGACGGGTGAGGGCGTCGCGCCGACTGTGGGATCGGTGTGGGGGAGATTGGTGCATTTCCTTACTGCAGACTTCCAACCACGGGCATCCTTCCTAGCTGGGTTCCTGTTAGGCCTGCGCGTTGGTTGAGTAGTATGTACAATCAAGTGATCCACAAAAAGTTGTCTCCGTCTCCGACGATGGGCCGCCGCGCAAAGAACAAACAGGGCCCTGTTCAGCCTCTCGAGGTTCCCTCTCCCAACAAACTAGGAAAGCGTAAAGCCGTTGACGACGATGCGCAACGTCCCGCCAAAAAATCTAAATCTAAAGACGCTCCTCCCAAAAACTCCAAGAAAACGGCACGCGTCAAATTTGCCGACGACGACGACGGCGCTTCAAGTGGAGGCTGGGAGGACGTCCAGGATGGTGCTGAGATGCAAGTACAGCAGCGACTACAACGGCTTCGAGCTTATGCAGCTGTAGCGGCGACCTGGATGACCTATTGGGTGATGAGGATGAGTGCGTGTTTCTTCTGCCTAGTTATCTTCAACTAAAACGCCTTCAGCGACATGCTGCGTGGTCCTGTGCAAGAATTCGACTTTGGCTCCGACGCAGAAGAACCGGACGACGAACCTGCGCCCCGGTTGCGCTCTAAAAAATCCAAGCAAGCCGGTCCTCCGCCCTCCAAAATCATCCCCGATGCGGGATCTTCCTCCTCCGACTCGAGCGACGAGGACGATGAGGAGGAACGTATTACTCTCGCAAATATGGAGGCGCGTTCGCGGGCATTGGATGCACAGGCCGAGGCAGATGCGGAACTCGACTTGGCCGAGATACAGGCAGGGGATGCGGGTGACGAGGATGAGGATGTAGACATGGAGGACGACGAGGAGGACGCGAACGGCGATGTTTCAGCAGAACCGTTCCATTTGCCGACTGCAGCAGAAAGGGAAGCGGAAAAAGCCACCGTTCCTGACGTCCATGTTGTCCAGCATCGCATGCGGCAATGCGTAAAGGTGTTGGGCAAGTTCAAGCGGCTAGCAGAGAAGGGCAGGTAGGTCAAGTTTGTGTTGGTGCGGTCTTTTTGTTAATTTCGCTCTCTAGGTCTCGCTCCGAGTATGTCGAGCAGCTTATTTCCGACATTGCGAGCTATTACGGCTACAACGAGTTCCTAGCTGAGAAGCTATTCCATCTCTTCTCCGTCGGAGAGGTTAGTTCAGGTCTGGTACAATTTGCTGCTTCTAAACGAATGGCAGGCCATCGAATTCTTCGAGGCAAATGAGGTTTCGCGACCTGTTACAATCCGCACCAACACTCTCCGTACTCGACGGCGCGATCTCGCGCAGGCTCTCATAAACCGCGGGGTAAATCTAGAGCCCATTGGTAAATGGACCAACGTGGGGCTGCAGGTGTTCGAGAGTAGTGTCCCCATCGGTCCGTTCTCTTCATTCCCGAGCACGTTCCACGCGCTCAAACTTTGCCAGGCGCGACACCCGAGTACCTGGCTGGCCATTACATGCTCCAAGCAGCATCTTCGTTCCTTCCTGTCATCGCGTTGTCTCCCCAGCCTAACGAGCGCGTTCTGGATATGGCGTCCGCGCCAGGCGGCAAAACGACGCATATTGCCGCGTTATTGCAAAACACTGGCGTTGTGTTTGCGAATGACGCGAACAAGACACGGACGAAGAGTCTTACCGCCAATGTGCATCGGCTCGGATGCAGGAACGTCGTTGTCTGCTCTTACGACGGACGCGAGTTCCCAAAAGTGATGGGCGGATTTGACCGCGTGCTTCTTGACGCACCATGCAGCGGGACTGGCGTTATCAGCAAGGATGCAAGCGTCAAGACCAACAAGGTGCCGTCGTACCTCGCGTTTGATTGACCTGGCACTCACATTTCCAGTCTGACCGCGACTTTACTCTGCTGTCACATCTCCAGAAGCAACTAATCCTCTGCGCCATCGACAGTGTTAGCCCCGAATCCAAAACGGGCGGGTACATTGTGTACTCCACGTGCTCCGTGACGGTCGATGAGAACGAAGCAGTCGTGGATTATGCGCTGCGCAAGCGGCCGAATGTGCATTTGGTTGAGACGGGGCTCGAATTTGGCACACCGGGCTTTACGCGATTCCGCGGCAAGACCTTTAACCCGAGCGTCGCGCTCACGCGGCGGTTCTATCCGCATGTGCACAATATGGACGGGTTCTTTGTGGCCAAATTCAAGGTAGAGAAGCGCTCCAAGGTGGCCAAGAAGCCGGAGGAGGAAAGTGGGACGGTGGAGATCATCGAGGAAGATGGGACGGTGCAAAAGTTGGGTGCAGAAGAGGAACAAGATGCTGTTGCATTCGATTCCGACGAGGATCGCGAGTACATTCAAGGTTTGGATCCCTCTGCTTGGACTGGGTTTACGGCGCTGACATGGATTATAGAAGCGAAGCGAAGGCAGATGAAGGCGAAGGGACTCAAGCCGCCGCGTAGGAAGCAGCCCGCCGTATCCGCGACAGTTAAAACTGCTGCTTGAAAGCAATTATACCGGAATCATGTACCTCGGTATGTAGATGAAGCGTAGCGATGTTTGGCGTGTGGCCACATTCCATGTTCGTCCATTGCAAGGTCAAATACACAAAAGTTCGTTAGGGTAGTTAATGGATACATGAGCGGTCGTTTCTTGGACCTTAATTCACGACTTCTGGCTTCTCGGGGTCGCTGAAGATTATTAGCGTTGGTTCGGCTGCGAAGAGGATGAGGTTGTGTACTTACGTGCCCCGACTGCGCCATTTGCTGGTCCGCGTCGCGCGATTGCCGCAGCACACTCCGGTGGCGGACGCGATGAGTGCAATCCAGATGAGGATCGTCGCGGCTAGCGCCATCCAGGGACCGTTTCCCCAACTGAGCGAGAGATGGCTCTCGGTCGCGTCGCGAACTTTGTGGCGCACAACCGCGACGAGGATGATGTCGATGAGTGTGACGATTGTGGCGAAGATGGCGGTGACGAGGGTCGCGGTGAATGTGAAGAGAGAAGGGAGGCGGGAGGTTCCGTTTGCCCCGCGGCGGTACATGAACAGGGAGCATACGAGGGCAATGAAAGACAGGACAACGACTACAAGCAGGAATTAGCGAGAAACGCGTGGATTGTGCGGACGGGAACGTGCCAACTGGGTGCAGCGCAAGGACGGCAGTGAGAGATTTAGAAATGGAGTTCTCGAGTCCGTCTACATTGCTGGAAAATTGCTTCAGGGAAGAAAGATGCGGATGACGGAACATACAGAGCTTTAGCGACGGTGCTGTCGAAAGTATAGCCGAGGTGTGGCTTGGAACACTCTCCGGCGCTGTCATGGTCGACGCCAACGATGCTGGACGGCGTTAGGTGGAGGGTACGCCACTGGGAGAGAGACGGGACTAACGAAACATCGACCCCAGAGGTGCAGTAGCCCCATACGCCAAAGTCAGCTGAGGACGGAGTCAGAAAGCGGTAAATAACGAGGAGGGCACGCGGACCGGAAGCCTGGGCGGAGCTGCTCAAGAAGCTGGACTGGGCGGCGGCCGTGATACGGAAGAGGAAAATGGACTTTATAATGGGGACGCTCAAGGTGACGAGGAGGAAGAGAAGCCAGGCCACGAAGAGGGCGGGCGCAGTGATAACGAGGCCGAGAGGGAGCATGTCGTGAGAGGTCGTGGATATAGAGACAAAAAAAAGTGAAGGGCTTTTATGGCCAAGGGAGAACAATGACATCGGTGGGGCCATGGGCCATGGTTGATTTGTCGGCTTTACGAAAGGCGCTCGAAAGACTGAGGCGTCTGGACGCGTCTTGCTGTGTTTCAATCGCGTTTTCATTCCAGGGGAGAGGAGAGCACGCGAGCGACGATCGGGGCCGAAGACAACGAGGTAGACAAAAAGCTGGAGCTTAACCGGGTTCGATACGAGGTAAACGGATGCTGAGAAGGATCAGTAGCATTTGGTGAGGGTAGAGGACGACGACGGGGACGACGACGGGGACGACGACGACGACGACGACGAGGGTTATAGGGTGTGTGCAGCTCCTCAACGTCGTTAGCTCCGAACAAATGATTCGCTTCTTATTTCACGCGGTCTGCTAGCCGATGCTAGCCGATGCCTCAAAAGGGCCGAATGTGACAACATCACCAGCGGTTTTCTTTCCTCCCTCACCTCGAGTCCGACTTCCCTTTTACCTTCACCGACCCGTTCGTACCCCTCCTCGTCGCCAGCCCCGTCCCACTCACCTCTTTCAGCTCTACCGTAATGTCTGCCCCCGAGACCACCGTCGCTGCCCCCGCCGTCCCCATCGAGGAGGTCAAGCCCACCACCGAGGTGCCCGCCGCTGAGCCCGTCGTCGAGGCCCCTAAGGTCGAGGAGCCTGCTCCCGTCGTCGCTGCCCCCGTAGAGCCCGTTGCTGTTCGTCTTCTTTGTCGCCATTTACCCTATCTCTAACACACAGCCAGGAGACCAAGGAGGAGAAGGTCGAGGAGCCCGCCGCCGCTGCTGAGACGGCCGAGGCTGCACCCGCCACCGACGCTGCTGCGGTATGCGGTTTGTTTGCGACCCGTAACCATTTGTTGACGTATCTACCAGGAAGCTCCCAAGGAGGACGCAAAGGCTGATGATGCCGCTGCTCCCGTATAATCCTTTCCCTCACCACTCGCCCGCTATCGCTAACTACTCCTTTCTAGGCTGAGGAGGCAAAGGACACCAAGACTGAGGCTGCTGTTCGTTGATTTCAATTACCCCGTTGCCACAGTCGACTCACCCTCCACAGTCCGAGAAGCGTCCCAAGTCGCCCTCTCTGCTCGCCAAGCTCCTCGCTCCGTTCAAGAACGAGAAGGTCAAGGCCGAGAAGAAGGTGAAGACGGCCAAGTCCCCCAAGAAGGCCGACAGCAAAAAGAAGGAGCCCGTATGTCTTTTTTTCACATCGTATCTGCGATCGACTCATCGTCGTCAGGCCCCTGCCGCTGAGGAGGCGAAGCCCGAGACCGCTGTGCGTTTTTCTTTTTCGTTGCTTTTTGGTTGATTTCGTTAACATGGATCCAGGCTACTGAGGAGCCCGCCACCAAGGCTGCCGAAGAGCCCGTAAAGGAGGAGGAGACCCCGGCTGCCCCGGCCGTCGAGGCCGTCGCTGAGACGTGCGTTGCCCGTCTTCCATTTTTGTTGTGATCTGTCTAACAGCTTCTCAGCGAGGCTCCTGCTGCTCCCGTCGCTGAGGCGGCCGCCGAGCCGGCAGCGGAGGCGCCCAAGGAGGAGAAGAAGGAGGAGGCTGCTGCGGCCAAAGAGGAGAAGGTATGTTGTTCCCATATTTTTTCACGATCACTGACTCGATTTGTTCAGAAGGAGGAGAAGACCCCGAAGGCTGCCAAGGTCGGGCGTCGTCTGTCGGCTCGTGTCGGCGACTTCTTCAAGGCCAAGCCCAAGGCCGAGGTCGCGACCCCTGCCAAGGTCGACGAGCACCCTCCCAAGATCGAGGAGCCCACCCCCGTCGCTCCCCTCGAGAACCCCGCCGCTGAGGCCGCCAAGACCGAGGAGCCCGCTGCTGCTGAGGCTACCAAGGAGGAGGCACCCGCTGTCGAGGTCCCGAAGGAGGAAGAGAAGAAGCCCGAGACGGAGGCACCGGTCGCCGTTGCGCCCGTTGTCGCCGCCGCATAGATTCGCGGCCTTGACTCTTGACGAACTCCCGACGACCTTGCTATGCGTTGCCCTCTTGAACCATTCTACTCCCACTCCAGGATATCTCCCTCTTTTCCTTTACGATACGTTCTGGGTTTGGTACGAATAGCCACGACAATCCCCTTGTTTCCTACCTAATCGCTTTCTCTTGCTCAAATACCCCTTCTTTCTTTCGGATTCGGTTCCAAGTATGTAGTCATTTTTTGCGCAATTACATTCCTTTGCTCGATTCCCGCGCACAAAATTTGCCTTTGAACCTCAACGTCGATGTCACGAGCGGCCCCAGAAACCAACCCGTACCTCCAACATCGCTACGGCGGCAAGGCAGGTCCCTCGGGCGCCAATGCCGCCGCAGTCGGTGTCAAGGAGCCTCTCTTCGGCCTCGTACCGCGCCATGTTAAAGGCGACCAAGTCCGACCTGCAATGCAAGGCGATGTAAACCCATTCACCAAGAGGCCACACACCGAGCAATACAAGAAGATCCTTGAAGGGCGCAAGAAACTGCCGGTGTATGCGCAGATGGATGAGTTTCTTGAAATGGTGAGTCGTATTGCTCGCTGTGCGCCGAGGAAGGGTTGAGATATTCCGCGTCTCAGGTAACCCACCGCGGTAGCCGGCGCTCTACTCCTCCTCGGCGGCCCTCTGAAGAGCGCGAACTGATAGTTGTTCAATGCGTAGTTTTCCAAAAACCAAATCATCGTCATGGTCGGTGAGACCGGTTCAGGCAAAACGACGCAGTACGGCTCTCGCGCCTTGTATACATAAGCCGCTGATGCTGGTCTACAGAATACCACAGTTTGTGGCCTACTCTGACTTGCCCCATGCGCGGGGCAAGCTCGTGGCTTGTACCCAACCGAGGCGGGTGGCCGCGATGTCGGTGGCGAAGCGCGTTGCAGACGAGATGGATGGTGCGTGGCCATCTTGTGTCTTTGCGACGATAACGAAATATGCTGCTAGTTCAACTTGGACGCGAGGTCGGGTACTCGATTCGTTTCGAGGATATGACCGAACCTGGGACGACATTCCTCAAGTACATGACGGACGGTATGCTTCTACGCGAAGCTATGAACGACCCCAACTTGGAGCGCTACTCGACTATCATTCTTGACGAGGCTCACGAGCGGACCCTTGCGACTGATATCCTCATGGGTTTGTTGAAAAATCTCGCAAAGAGGCGCACCGACCTTAAAATCATTGTCATGTCGGCGACCCTGGTGCGTTTCCGGCTTCTTGGCTTTGTTCGCGGCGCTAACCTTGCGTAGGACGCGGTTAAATTCCAGAAATACTTTAGCGTTCGAGGAACGGAAGCCGCGCCGCTGTTCAAAGTTCCTGGACGAACGTTCCCCGTCGAAGTGTTCTACACGCAAGAACCGGAGCCGGACTATGTTGAAGCTGCCATCCGGACGGTGTTGATGATACACCGCGCAGAAGAACCTGGCGATATCCTGCTGTTCCTTACGGGTGAAGAGGAGATCGAGGACGCGTGCAGGAAGATAAAACTCGAAGCGGACGACTTGATAAACCAAGACCCCGACGCCGTCGGTCCCATGACCTGCATACCACTTTACTCGTCCCTTCCTCCTCAACAACAGCAACGAATCTTCGACCCCGCACCACCAGCGCGAAACGGCGGGCCGCCTGGGCGCAAGGTCGTCGTCTCGACCAACATTGCGGAAACATCGTTGACAATAGACGGTATTGTCTACGTCGTCGACCCGGGATTCTCCAAGCAAAAGGTCTACAACCCTCGTATTCGGGTTGAGAGCTTGCTGGTCAGTCCGATATCTAAAGCATCAGCGCAACAACGCGCAGGTCGCGCGGGACGAACGCGGCCGGGCAAATGCTTCCGGCTGTACACCGAGAAGGACTTTATGAGCGAGCTAGAGGAGCAGACCCATCCCGAGATCTTGCGCAGCAACTTGAGCAATGTGGTGCTCGAATTGGTAAAACTCGGCGTCAAGGTTCGTTCTGTTTATCAGTCTTCAAACCTTTTACTGACGACTCGGCAGGATTTGGTTCGCTTCGACTATGTTGATGCGCCAGCACCGGAAACGCTCATGCGGGCGTTAGAGCTGCTTAATTACTTAGCTGCATTGGACGACGACGGTAATCTGACTCCTCTCGGTGGCGTTATGGCCGAGTTTCCACTCGATCCTCAAGTAAGCCGCACTATTTCATCATCTACGGCTGCTAACCAGCCATAGATGGCGAAGATGCTCATCGTGAGCCCTGAGTTCAAGTGCAGCACAGAAATTTTGACGATTGCGGCTATGCTTTCCGGTACGTTCTGGGTTGTCTGCTTTTCGGATTCGTCTTGAGCCCTTTCAGTTCCCAACGTTTGGTTGCGGCCAAACAATCAACGACGAGAAGCAGACGCAGCAAAGGCGCTGCTCACTGTCCCGGATGGGGACCATTTAACTCTGTTGAATGTCTACAACGAATACATGAACAGTATGTCCTTTTCTGTCGACGCGTCTCGACCCACTGATCATTCGCCTAGACCAGCACGACAAAAATTGGGCCTGGACACACTATCTGTCCGCCCGAGCTCTCGCACAGGCGGAGAACGTCCGGAAGCAGCTCGAGCGGACAATGGAACGATTCGAGATTGAGTTCATCAGCATATCCGACCCCAAAAAGATGTACCAGTATGTGCGTCAGGCACTCATCTGCGGGTTCTTCATGCAGGTGGCGCACAAGGAGGGTGAAAAGGGGAACTACCTTACGGTCAAGGACAACCAAGTGGTCGGGTTACATCCTTCCTGCGGATTGGACACGCAGCCGGAATGGGTGTTGTTCAACGAGTTTGTGCTCACGACGCGGCCGTATATTCGGACGGTGTCGGAGGTACGGCCAGAGTGGCTGTTGGAGTTTGCGCCGACGTATTTCGACCTGGCGTCGTTTGCGGATGGCGAGACGAAACGGGCGCTGCAGCGGGTGGTAAACAAGCGCGCAGGCAAGGTGGCTAGCAGGACGGAGAAGAATGGGGACGGACGGGAGGCCAAGAAGAGGAAGAAGAACTAGAGTAGATGTTTGTATGGCAACTTTGTTTCGACGACGATCACTCTTTGGTGGACTTGGAGTCGCGTTGGGCATCCAACTCTTACCGCGACTACACCTCGATGCAGACGCCAATGTCGTGGACGTCGTAGACCCCGACAGTGGAATCTCGTTCCCTGGGCAAGTGCGAGTGCCGGGCCAATTCAAGAACGGTCCGCTCCAGCTCGTCGGCGTTGGTGTACGAACGGTGTCGTTCCTCGGGCTGCAAGTGCGTCTTCCACAATCGGAGCGTGTTCGTTCCTAAGGAGGAATACAGGTCTACAGCATAGGCTTTTATGCAGACCTCGCCGCTCCGGCATTGAAGCTACGCGCCGACATGAGCGCCGACGAAAAGATTGAGCACATAATCGACAACACTGCGGTTATGCTGCGCATAATCCCGACACGTTCTACCAGCTATAGTACGTAGGACCTTCCCGGCGCGTCGCAAGGACCTCAGGATGCTCTACAGGTCATTTGCGCGACGCATTTCTGAGAATGCTCCAGACGCGTCAAAACGAGGCCAAGAAGAGGGGAGAATTCACAGAGGAAGACGCGCTCGCGGTCGGCGCGCCGATACGGACACTGAAGACGATGCTGCCCAACACTCCGTTTGTCAAAGGGTCGTTCCTGGACGTGTTTATGCCTGCGCCTGTGTCTGGGCAGCCGCGGACGCTTATTCTGAGAGACATGGGTGCGCTCCAGAATTCGTGGGTGGCTACGAATCTGTTCCTGCACTACTTTTCGGCCAAGCCTGCAAGCCCTGCGGTACGTGCTGCTACGAAATATATTCCGAGTGCTCATAGGCGTGCAGCTGAAGAAGAGGGTTGTTGAGAAGCTGTCGGGATAGATACCGATAATTAGATTGTTCGAGTCATCACTGCTTGCCTCTTACCATGCCGCCGAAACCGCCTGAAAAGCTCATCGACGAAGAGGACGAGGTCGGATCCTCATAAACATACCCTCTACACTCTCTGGAATACTCTCCAGGTCCTCCAAGCAGTCATCCTCGCCGATAGCTTCGATAAACGTTTCCGTCCCCTCACAACACGTACACCCAGGGTACGCTCCTCGTCGCCAGCAATCGCGTCCACTCATCCGTCTACCAGTGTCTGCTACCAATCTGCAATGCCCCGCTCCTCGATTGGACGTTTGAGAGCCTTGCGCTGGCCGGGGTTCAAGAAATCTTCGTCGTCTGCCGGTCGCATGCAGACAAGGTCAAGCAAGCGATAGCGTGCGTCGTCGTTTACATTGCTCTTTCACTCGCCTGAAAGCGTGCAGGGACTCGAAATGGTCGCGCCCCGGCTCTGGAATCAAGATCGTGCCCATTCTGACCGCGAAGGAAACCTTCTCCGCTGGCGACGCGATGCGGGACGTGTACACGCGCGGCCTCATCACCACCGACTTTGTGCTCGTCATGGGCGATCTGGTCAGCAACATCCGCATCGACGACGTCGTGCGCGTGCACAAGGAGCGCTGCAAGAAGAATAAGAACGCAATCATGACCATGGTGGTCAAGGAGAGCGGCGCAGACCATCGGACGAGGTGCGTTGTCCGTGTTCCGAGCGGTGAATGGCGCTGAATTGAACGCAACGTGTAGGACAACGGGAGATCGGTCCGTGTTCGTGCTCAACGCGGAGACATCCGAATGTTTGCATTATGAGGCCGTGGCGGCGTACCCGCCAACAAAGACGACCCATATTCCTCGAGAAATTCTCGAGGCGCATCCTGAGATTGAGATTCGCAACGACCTCATAGACTGCTCAATAGACGTATGCTCGGTCGAGGTACGTGACATTGGATTTGACTCGTCTATCTAATCAGACTTCAGGTTCCTTCGTTGTTCCAAGACAACTTTGACTATGAGGACCTTCGCAAAGACTTTTTGCACGGCGTACTCACCTCCGATCTACTCATGAAGAATATCTACTGCTATGTTGCTCAAGACGGGTATGCTGCACGCGTCAAAGACACCAAGAGCTATGATTCTATCAGGTTCGTTTTCCTCCGCACATTCGAGCTCCCTTCAAAACTTTCCTCAGCAAAGATATTCTCTCCCGATGGACGTTCCCCTTAGTCCCGGACGACAACCATCCCGGCGGACACGTCTACCAACACACCCGCGGCAACAAATACGTCTCCTCCGAAGTTACGCTTGCCCGAACATGTAAAATCGGGAACAACACCCTCATCGGCGCGTCGACCAAAATCCACGACGATGCGCAGGTCTCGGGCTCCGTTATCGGGCGCAACTGCATCATCGGTGCAGGCAGCATCATCGAGGGCGCGTACATCTTTGACGGCACGATTATTGGCGCGCAGTGTATTGTGCGGAGGAGCATAATCGGCGCGGGGGTTACGATCCGGGACAAGACCCATATCGAGCGGGGATGTATCGTCGGAGACGGGGTTGCGGTTGGTCCGTCCGCGACGGTACAGCCGTTTGAGCGGTTATCCAAGCGGAGACGGGAAAGCTCGGATGACGAGGGAGACGACGAGGAAGAGGACGACTCCGACTTGGAGGATATCGAAGCCAGTACGCTTGTTTCATTTCTCGGCATACTGTTTTCCTTATTTGCGGAGACCAACCAGGTAGCTCGACCTCGATTCTCGGCACCCAAACGAACGCGATCGTCTGGCCGCAAGGTCCGGGCGATGATGACGACGAGGACGCCATCGCAGAGTACAAGAACCAAAGGTTACGCAGAATAGCCGACGACGGCTCCGATCTCGAGCTCTCAGACGACGGCTCCGAGTCGGCGGACGAATCTGACGACGAGTCTGAGTCCTCTGACGAGATTGAGTCGAGCGCCGTATCACCCGAGGACTCTGACATCGAAGATCTCGAGCCTCCGACACCCGTAATCCCGGGAGCAAGCAACATGATGGAGGAGGAGGAGTTCCGTCTGGAAGTCGAGCAGTCGTTAGAACGCGCGTTCTCAGAAGGCCATTCCGTCGAGAATGCTGCTGTTGAGCTCAAAACACTCCGCATGGCCAGCAACGTGCCTCTCGGGCGCGTACGCGAGGCTGTGGTCGCAGCGATCGTCGAAGCGATCCCTATTGTCGCGCCAACCGCACAAAAAGCCGAAATCTCGCGTGTTATTGGCCGTTGGGGACCGCTGATAGACCATATTGGCGGTGTCGACGCGGTCGAGACGCTCATCGCGCTCCAGGTCCGTGTTAATGGTGTCTATTGTAACGAGCTGACGCGTGTAAATAGACCCACTGCTCGAACTCGGAGCGATTTCCGCTGTTTGGACAAATCTTGTCGGAACTGTACCAGACCGACGTCGTTGAGGAGGACGATATCCGAACGTGGTTGGCCTCGCCCACTGCGCAGGGCGAGGGCTCAGCGGCCGGGACAACCGCGGAGAATATGAAGCGTTGTTGGGCGATTGGGACGCAACTTCAGCAGCAGCTGGCAGCAATGGACAGCGAGAGCGAGAGCGGCAGCGACGAGGAGGAGGAGGAGGAGGAGGATGTCAAGACAAAGGCATCAGTTGGTCCTTCGGCAAATGAGAGCGAAAGCGAAAGCGACGACGAGGAAGAGGAGGATGTCAGGACAAAAGCATCACCGTCAAAAGAGAGCGAGAGTGGGAGTGGAAGCGAGGAGGAGGACGAAGAGGAGGAGGAAGAGGAGGAACCCAAACTGGCCCAGACAAAGGCGCCGGTTGCTCCGCCGACAAAGGAGAGCGAGAGTGAAAACTCGGAGGCTGATGAAGACGACGAGGATGATGAAGAGGATGAAGACGAGAGTGAAGAAAAGGAGGAGGCAAAGACGGTGGTCAAGCCACCCATCGGTAAGATGGATGAGACTGAGAGCGAGAGTGGCAGTGAAGAAGAGTCGAGCGAAGAGGAAGGACCTGCTCCGAAAACCGTGTCGCCTTCAGTGGCGGCAAAATCGGTGGAGGCGACGAAATCGGAGGCAAAGCCCAACTTAGGGAAGAATGCGGAAACAGAAGAGAGCGAAAGTGGGAGTGGCAGCGAGGAAGAGTCGAGCGAAGAGGAATCTGCTCCACCGCCGCCGTCAGTCGCCAAAGTCGCCAAACCCGCTACGGAGGCCAAGCCGAACCCGCAGCCCGTTGGAGGCGTGGCCAAGAAACCCGCGTCAGAGTCGGAAGAGGAGTCGGAGGAAGAGGAATCGTCAGAAGCAGACTCGGACTAGAAACTGTACACCCGGATTTCATTTCGTTGCCGCGTATACGCGTCCTGCTCAATAATTTATACCGCATGAATAATGCCGGGGCTGGTGGTCGGCTCGGAACGCGCGGCGGAGGCAAAACGTACATCCAACCGAGAACAGCGCGGCGAGTTAATAAAGACGCCCGCCAGGGATGTATGGAACGCACGTTGATGAGCAGATCGCAATTGCAGCGTGCATGCGCTGAGAGGACGTCGGCAAACTGGACGTTGGTACCTCGGAGGGATGTCTGCTCATTTTGGTAAGTGCGCCTCGCTTGGTCCGGACCTTGTCTAATCACTGCCTCACGCAGTCAAAGCGGTCCATGACGCGCACTACCGTCATGGCGGAGCTCCACGCCCCCTCTCGGTATAAAAGTCCGCCGCAGTCTCTCCAATCTCACATCCATTCCCCCACCACCGACCATGGCTTTCACTGCTTCCGGTTAGAACTCTTTCCTTTGTTCCTTCCGCCTTCTCTGACTTTTCCTGCCCCAGACATTTGCAAGATAATTGCTGCGGTCATCCTTCCTCCTCTGGGAGTGTTCTTCGAGCGCGGTGAGTTGGACGTAAATGCTCCAGTCAATCAACTCACAAATGACAGGATGCGGCGCTGACCTCTGCATAAACATCCTATTAACCATCCTCGGCTTCATCCCAGGAATCATCCACGCTCTATACATCATATTGAAGTACTGAGGACCTTTACGACCGCTATGAACCATACTACGAACTTACTGTAGCATATCTGGACTCTGCGCATTGAATAATACCTTTCTGTACAAGTTGTGCGGGCTTTGGCTCGTTGTGATCAGCAACCTCTCCTTCAACTTGAGGATGGACGACCATCATCTCAATATCCCGTTCACAGCCAAGACCGATCCTCTGCGTTCATTCGACGCCTACATTCCGCCCGATTCACCCAAGGCAATCCTTGTCTTTGTCCACGGCGGCGCCTGGCGGTCGTGAGCTCTGCAAGCCCATGCTCGACGCAAAATCCGAAACAAAATTCTAGTGGAGACAAAGCAGATCATCGAACATTGGCTACGAAACTGGCTACGTCTCGAACCGCCGTTCTTGTCCCAAACTATCGCCTTTCGCCCTCTGCTCCTTCGTCTGAAATCAAGTTCGAGCATCCAGCACACGCAGAGGATGTCTTGACGTTCCTGACCTTCCTGATGCAATGGGAAGGCCTGCCCAGGCTCAGGAATATATCTGAGCTTCCGATATTCGTTATGGGCCACAGCGCCGGCGCCCACATCCTCTCAGCGATCTTCCTGGACTCGTCAGCCACGACACCGACTTTAACGCCCTCGGCGGAAGTAGCCCGGCTCGTACATGGAGTAGTGCTCTCGGAGGGCATCTACGATATCGACCTACTTCTAAAGCGCTTTCCGACCTACCGCGACTGGTTCATCGCCGCCGCTTTCGGAGAGCACGAGTCGTACCGCGATGGCTCTGTTTCGCGACTACCCCGCCGCTCGGGGCCCAACGACAATCTACGTTGGTTGGTTGTTCATTCAAAGGGAGACACATTGGTGGATGTTGCGCAGAGCGAAGCCATGCGGGACCATCTCCGGTCCCTCTACGGACAAGACAATGTCGAGACAAGCTTGGACGCGGTTGCGGTTGAACACGATGATGTCCTTCTCGATCCATTGTTCCTACACCTGGTCTCTAAATTCGTAGGAGTGGATTAAGGGTGTGGTGCGCTTTATTATTCACTGCGAAGCTTGAGCTGACGACGTGCGTTATTCAGACGGGCTGTTACTAGGATCTCAACAAACGTGTTGTTGGACGGCAACACGGTTCCGAGCCCGCTGTCTTGAAAGTTATCACGCGGACATCGCCGCATGGAGTTGCTCAATATACAACGGCGCATCAGAGATTCTAAACTCCGTCTTGAGCTACATGATAGTTGAACAGAAATCCACTGCCAGTGGCGTCCCGAACGCAAGTATCCAGATCTCGTTCTTCCCGACGGTGAACCGCTACGAAGAAAATTCACCGGATAATTAAGAGAGAGCCTCGACGTATGTCGCACGCAAAGGTTGTTTGACACGCGGGACACAACTCCACGAAAGATCCTTGCTAGATAGCACATATTCAGAATGCAGGCTAGAAACCATACGCGGTAAGGCGCCACCACAGTGATCATCCATTTTACTTCAATAACTAAACTAGCTCGTCTAGGACACGTTCAAGCAGAACAGCAGCTTGGTCGACATCCCGAAGCGTGTTGAACAAAGGCGCCGGGGCAAGACGGATGACGTCCGGCTGGCGTTCGTCTCCAATGACACCGAAGCGCGTCAGGCCGTCGTGTACCCTTTGCATAACGCCCTGGCCGAGGAAGAGAAGCGAGAGCTGCGCTCCTCGACTTCCGGGATCGGAGGGTGTGATAATTGTGAACGCTGGACGCGACGTCGGCGACTGGTAGCTCGGAGCGTCTGCGGGAGACACAAAGTATTTGGACAGCTTGAGAGCCTTCTCAAGCGCACCAGTCAGCAGTAGAGAGCGCGCACGTAGCGGCTGCATCATTCCAACGTCCTTGAACACCTGAAGCGACCCGAGGAGGGACGCGGCAGTAAGGATACCCGGGTTTGACTGCTGAAAACCCTGGGCGCCCTCGATCGGGGAGAATTTCGGCGGCATCGCGAACCGCGTGGCTGGATCGTGACCCCACCAACCGGCGAATCTATATTCAAATGAGCTGAAGGGGACGATCGAAGAGGAAAGCATACTTGGGAAGCTCGGTTTCGTTCCATTTTTCGTGCACGTAAAGGCCAGCAATGGACCCGGGGCCCGCGTTGACATACTTGTACGTGCACCAAACCGCAAAGTCGGCTCCCCAGTCGTGCAAGGAGAGCGGCACGTTTCCTACGGCGTGTGCGAGGTCCCAGCCGCAGATACAGCCCTGTCGTATATATGAGAACAGCTTATCGCACTATGAGTGGGTTTTTACCTGCGCTTGCGCCGCCTTGGTAATGGACTCCATTGCAAACCACTGGCCCGTATAATACTGTACGCCGCTGAAGAGAACGAGGGCAATCGAAGAGCCTTCGCGAGCGATGGTGTCGAGAATATCTTGCTCCCGAAGAGTGTATTCCCCGGGACGCGGAGAAATTTCTAGGACCGCTTTCGCGGGATCGAGGCCATGGGCTAGTGCTTGCGACGCGAAAGCATACTGTAAAATGAATGTATCCAGGCTTTACTAGCTGGCGGCTAGGATCGTACCTGGTCCGAGGGGAACGCCTTTGCTTCACATAGAATCTTGTACCGCTCGGCGGTGGGTTTGTAGAAGGAGTCCATCATGAGATGCAGGTTCGCAGTCAAGGTACCCATGCACGCTACTTCCTGTTGCTTTGCGCCTGTGCATCGGGCTCAAATAAGCGCGAGCTCTAGGCCAGCCAGGTTGACCTTGCCTACGAGCTCAGCAAAGAGCGGGGTTATATGATTACAAAAATCGACCCAGCCTCGACCGTGCAGATGGGTGCTGAAATGACCATTGACTGCGCTAGAGATCGCGTCGGTTTGCTATCGAAGCCGAAAGTGCAAGACGGAGTACCGAGTGCCCCAAGCATCGAGTTCTTGCTGTACGAGAGTCTTGGAGCGTTGAGAGAGCGGGCCCAAAGAGTTTCCGCAAAGATAGGTGCAAGGCGCGTCTAATCGTTGAATCAGGGCGCGATTCTAGGCACAAAGAAGGGCTATGGACTCTGTTCTTGCTGAGCAGTGGCTCCGATGTGGGCATGGGTCGGGATGCTGAATTCGGTCGAGAGCGGGATGGACATGATGGATCGGCGTGACAAATAATCTGCGCCAGCGCGCCTTGGTCCGAAACTACGACTGCAGATGCCAGAGCCCAGAACTGCCGCAGTCGTCGGCGGCGGCCCTGTTGGGTGTCTTGCTGCAATTGCTCTCGCACGACGCGGCTGGAATGTGAATATCTACGAAGCGCGGCCTGGTAAGTAAAACGGCCGCAGTCCCGCTCGCAAAGAATCCCACAACTTGTTTGTTCTGCGCATTCAGACCTCCGCGATCCGAGCTCGAAAAGAACCAGCCAACTCCGATCGATAAACCTGGCTATTTCTCATCGTGGGCTTGCTGCTATTCAAGTTATCCACCCCCTTGCGGCAGAGCGCTTCCTGCAAACCGTCATTCCCATGAAGGGCCGCATGATACACGACGCAGACTGCACCCTCGCTAGCCAATTATATGACCGAGATGGACAGGAAGGTCTTTTTGCTTCACCTTGCTTCGCGTCCATCTCATGTCTCTTATTAGTGCATAAATTCCATCGACCGCGCTCTTCTCAACCAAAGTTTATTGGACGAGGCAGCTTCCTCGCCGAATATTCGGCTCTTTTTCCAGCACAAGGTCCAGCTGGCCGACTTTGACAACAAAACCCTGACAGTTCTCGATGTTGCAACCGGCACCCCGATTACAGTAGGGTTCGATTTCTGCGTCGGCGCGGATGGCAGCTACTCCTTGATTCGCCGCCAGATGATGAAAGTGCTGAGGTATGCACACGATTATTCTCGTCCGATACTGCGTGGCTGATCAAGAAGTAGAATGGACTTCCAGCAAGAATATCTCAAGGACGAATACGTGGAATTCAAGCTGCCTGCCGGTCGCACGAGTCTCGGCGAACCGGAGTTTCTTCTCGATCCCGAGCACCTGCACATCTGGCCCCGCCATTCGTTTATGTTTATTGCTCTCCCGAACCAAGTGCGTCTCCGGTGGCCGCCGCGGTCTTCTTCTCATGGGCCGCTTCCCAGGACAAATCATTCACCTGCACGCTTTTTGCGCCGGGTTCTGTATTAGACGCGCTTGTTGATCGCGACACCTTCCTCTCATGGTTTAGAAAGCACTTCCGCGACGCGTTCGAGCTTATTGGCGAGGAAAGCCTTGCTACTGACTGGGCGCGCAATCCTAGAAGCCCATTAATCTGCACTAAGGTATGTATTAAACGAGGGCAAATTACTGAAGCTCAAATTATGCAGTCCAACCCTTATCATTACCTCGACCGGGCCATTCTCTTGGGAGATGCCGCGCATTCCATGGTCCCATTTTACGGCCAGGGCCTCAACTGCGGCTTGGAAGACGTCCGCGTCCTCGACACTCTTCTGACACAGGCAAAGGTTGAAGCGACGGTGTCCGACCCGCTCGTCACTGACCCGCGACTGGCTGGTGCATTGGCGCAGTATTCAGCAAGCCGCCACGACGACCTAATCGCTATCTGCGATCTCGCGATGGCCAACTAGTAGGTGCAATTTCCTCCGCCGTCGAATTAACTCTTAATATTCCGCCGCAGTCTAGAAATGCGACATTCCGTTACGACGCCAGTGTACCTATTCCGGAAGGCTCTCGATGGGCTGCTGTATTCCTTGACCTCGCGACGAGGCAATTCGCTCCCGTCTCTTCTCCCTCTTTTAGATCGGACTACATTCGCAACGGCGGTGGCTGGCTGGATTCCTCTCTACACCATGGTTACGTTCCGCCCCGACATAGGCTACGCGGCAGTAAAGCGACGGGCGGAGCGTCAGTCGCGTGTGCTGTCGCTGCTGGGCTGGATAGGCACGGGAATTATGGCCGGTCTGTGGGCGGCGGGGATTGTCCTCGTCTCACGTCGACGGAGTATTCCCTTGCGGTAATGGCCCTTGTTCGCGAAATATTACATACCAAAGCGGAATCAAATCTTCATCGACAGGGCAGATGGTTCGCTGCATGACTGCGTTCCTCAACCAAAGACATGTGTATAAGTCTGGATAAATACCGACGACAGGGATGTGGGTAGCACAGAGCAAGCAGGATGTGAGGCATTAAACTCGTAAAGGAATTGCGACAGCAGCGACGATAACTAGAAACGACGGAAGCGAATTAAGCGGCGTCTTCGGTTTCGGCGGCTGGTTTGGCCTTGGGTGGACGGCCGCGCTTCTTGGGGGGAGCATCGGGGTCAACCGGCTTGGGAGGACGACCGCGCTTCTTCTTGGGCGCGGGCTCTTCGTCCGCATCGTCTTCATCGTCCTTGTCTTCGGTCTTTTTCTCCTGCAGCAGCCATTCAGACGCGTGATTTGGGGGTCAACAAGACCAACGGACCTTTGGAGGACGACCGCGTTTCTTCCTCGGCGTGGCTGATGCCTCAGCGACAGCTGCGGCAGATGGTTTCTTATTCTTGGAGCCCTTGGGACGACCGCGACCGCGTTTTACGGGCACCTCGGGCTCTGGAGGGCGGTGAGGATGAATGGGACGCGATAAGTAGACGGGAGTACCGGGATCGGCTTCAGCATCTTTGTCTTCACTGACTTCGTCTGCTGGGACGTCGTCTGGGGGCGGGGAAGGCATGGTGGCAAGAGGAGAGAAAACGGGGAACGTTCAACCGATTTGGAATCGAAGAATAAGATTATTTATTCAAGATTCCTTGGGTTAGGTAAGTTACAGAAAAGCTTTGATGTGTCCACGCGGCCTTCTGGACCAGTGCCGCGGACTTCTTAATTAGGAAGCGTTACAATCGGCGGTATGTTCCTCTTCCTCCTCTCCCTCGTCCTCAACACACACGCCCGCCTCCTCTCCCTCCCAGATGACCCATACTCATCCCCAAAATACAAAGTAGATTTCCTCTCAAATCTACCTATCCCAGAACAAACTGCCAACCATTGGCTCACGCACGGTCTACGTGGCGGAATCAATGAATTTCTCAACAATTCACCCCCACCACCACCCTCTCTCGGTGACCCCGATGCGCAGGCTCCCCTCACCGACGATGTATCCATCCCCCCAGTCCGTCGCTGCACTACCACCCATCAGTATCTATAACAATTCCTCAGAATCCACCCGATGATGAATACTCGCTCGAACATCTCAAGATGGGCCGCGACGAGTACATCTGCCTAATACCCAAGCCCCTGGATACCCCAGAGCCCGAAGAAGAACCGGAAGAGGATGTCACTCCCGCTCATAGCTGGTCTCTATTGAATCCACTTACCTGCCTTTATGTGAGCCCTTGCACCCGGTTCCGCGTGTGCTCTGGCTTGATTTAATTTATGTCCAACAGCACCGGCAACCGTGGTTCACCTATTCCTATTGCCACAATCAGGAAATACGCCAGTTCCGCGAAATCATCAAGGCACGAACCCCAGGAATTTCTTCTGGTCAGTCACTTTCCATATGGCTCCCGTTTGTATCCCAATTTGCCTCAGGTCCGCATCAGCCTGAAGAAGATCCAGCGGTATGCTGTCTCAGACGTCGCTAGACTCTTCTTTCTCATGTTCTCGCCAGTGGGAAGCATATACGCTTGGACGTGCGCCACAAACGGGCTCCGAACTTGCCGTACCAGACCCAAACGCTGCCGCCGCCAATCTTGAGCTTGCTCAGAGCGCCCATTCCCGATATCTCGTGCAGCGCTGGGGCGATGGAACGCTTTGCGACAAGACCGGGTACATTTTGCTTTGTTCTTGCTCCCCGTGGTCTGTTCTGAATGCAACCCCCCTTAGAAAACCGCGCGAGGTTGAAGTTCAAGTACGCTGTCGACTACAGGATCCGAAACGCGCTTGTATTGACCGTTTCTTCAGTTCCATTGTTCAATGACTACCACGGACACGATCGCCTTCATTAAAGAAACTAAGACCTGCTCCTACGTCCTCGTCGTGCACACCCCGAGGCTCTGCGGCGTCCCGGGCTTCAAGTCGAGCAAGGATTCGACGGAACAGGCGCTCATCTCGTGCCGGGAAATCGTTTCCGGGGAAGCCACCCGTTGTTGCTCCCGCTCCTGCACTAGGCGCGGATTATCCACTCAAGAGCCCGCACCGTAAACCCGTTCTACCGCAGCCAGTCCCCGGCCAAGCCCAAGCTCTTTCTGCCGACGCGCTGCTCAAGGACAAGAAGGTCTCGGAGGCGCTCCGCAAAACGCTCGACGCGATCAAGGGCATGCATGCAGGGGAGATTGAAATGGTTGAGCTCGTGGAGGACGGGCAAGGCGGGTTCATACTCCAGGTTGTCGAAGACGGGGACGAGGATGTCGATATTCCTGCGGACGTCGATGATGCGGCGGTCGAGTACGAAGCTCAAGATAACCGCGGGATGGATCGACTCGTTCGCGCGTTGCACGCGATGGGGCTGGACACCAAGGGTAACAAACTCGCAAAGAAGAACGATGAAAAGAAGCAGGAAGAGGAAGAACATCAGGTAGAACGAAGACGGGAGGTAGATGAGTTGGCGACGTAGACACCGAAATCGCAGCCACATACAACATCTTTATTATGTCGTTACTTACCGTGCGTGTACAGGGATTACAGGGTGTTGTCGTTTCTAAAGCAGTCGAATAGATACGAAAAGCAGTTTCATGGAAAAGGTGAAGAGAAATTGCAGGCCGCAGATAGTCGGCTGTAGGGTAGTATGTGTGGAAAGGAAGGGAGTTGTAGAAATAAGGATAGAAAGCAGACGGGAATGAAACAATCCAAACCGCGTCGACCAACCGCAGGTTCACAATGATTCCGTTTTCCGTTCTAGTCCAGTTGCAATCCGTCCATGTGAGGGAGTAGTCTGTGCGTGGTCCGGGGTCTCCACTAAAAGAAGCGCCGCTTGCTCTGCTTCTCCGCAATGGTGACCTTGATATGCATGTGCTTCGGAGTAACGCCATCTCGCGAGCAGGGCTCGATACCCTTCAGCCACCCGTCCCCTTCGTCCTCTTCTTCCGGCGTGCAGTCATGGTCAACGCACGGTCCTCCCCGCGCGTCTAGCGCAGAATCCTCGCCGTGGATGTGGCATCCACAAAGAAGGCTACTCGACTTGCCCCGCCCCTTGAGTAGATCCGTGAGCGTGCACCGAGCAGAAGGCTCAACGTGCAGCATTCGCCGCAGGGCCGGCCGCGTTTCGCGGGGAAGCAGACGGAAAATGGACTCGGCCCCGCCGCCATGGAACGTCGTCACGCTGTCCGTTCGTTGGCGCCGCTTGGGCGGGTCGGGCTTGGGTTCCGCTTCCACCGGCGCCGTTACCGAGGCATCCGCCGCCTCTTGCTTCGCGACAACCGTTTGCAATGCATTGAAGGTTGCAGCACGAGCACGCGTCGGTGACGTGGGCGGTCCCATCAAAGGCATCGTGCCGACACGAGGAGTTGGGAGCTCGTCCAAGTGTGAGGTTGGAGTCGCCGGAAAGTCGAACGGCGTTCGAGGACTCAACGGGAGAGATTCCGTCGAATGGGCAGGCCTAGCAAAAGTCAAGACGGAAGGATCCATCTCAATGTCCGTTGGGCTCTCGGAAGTTAGCAAACCGAGATTGGAGATCGCAGGGAGCGTAACCGTGCTCGGGAACACTGGTTGCGACGTCTGCAGCTGCATTATTCGAGGACTTGTCAGCTCTGGGACAGCCAGCGCAGAAGATGAGCGACTGCTCAATCGTGATGGAGGGTCTGTGATGCTCGTCGAGCCCGAATCGCGGTCGGTAGAGCTCAAGATGGACGTGTTCTCCGAGGACGTGCGCGTGCTTGTCGGGTCGTCACCGCCAGGTCGCGTGTCGCCAGTGCTGGATGCCCGCTCCCGAAGGGGCCGTTGCGAATCGTGCACCGGCGGCGGCGGAGGCATGGTTAATCCCCGTTGAGATTGCTTCTTCTCCCGCGGTGGTGGTTTGACAGAAAGGTCGGGATGGGCGTTGACGAACGCCTTGAAGCTGGGGTCCGTCTTTGGGTTGGGAATTGTCCATGGGAATCGACGAAGGACCATGCACATGAACATGATGCCGACGCTCCATACGTCTGTCTTGCGCGGGTCGTATGGCTCTCCGGAGAGAACCTCGGGCGCAAGATACGGATCACTGCCGACGATTCCGGTGGCCATTGTCAACGCTTTCCCCGGATAGTGGAATACCGTTGCAGTGCCGAAATCGATGAGCTTGACGACGTTCTCGGTGGTCATTACGCAGTTGTCGAGTTTAAGGTCGCGATGAGCGAGCCCCATCTCGTGCAAGTACTGCACGCCGTCGCAAACCTGTCGAAAGACGCAGTAGATCTCGGGTCTGCACATCTTGCCAGACATGACAACACTAAAGAGGTCGTAGGGCGCGTATTCCATGACCTAGAAGGAACGGGTGAGACGTAGCCAAGGCTGGGCTTGGCGCAAGGAGCTGACCTCATAATAGTGGCCGTGGTCAGAGACGATGTCGACGGTGGCAATGATGTTTGCATGTTTGAGGGTGGACCCGACGCAGAACTCGGCGGTGACCTTTTTCTGGTATTCCTTCTCACTCTCTCCGGCGCGTTTGGGACGGAACTGCTTTACTGCGAAAATAGATCCGCCAGACTTGGGGCTGCCCTTGATAAGTCGGACGGTGCCCCCAGCGCCGCTGCCCAGGACGCGACCCCATTTCCCGTATTTTTTGGACAGATGAGCGTGCGTAGCCTCCTCGAGGGAATGAATCGGAGGATGGGGATGTGGAGCGGAGGACCGGGACGAGGCTTTGCGTTGGCTGGGGCTCTCGCTCTTGTCCGACGGCGCAGTTGACGGCTTCTCACTGAGATGTGAGTGGGACGGGGAGGGAGTTCGGTCCTTGCTCTGCTTGACGGGCGTCGTCTGTTTCGCATCCTTATTCTTGTGCATTATGGAGCCACGGAGCGACGGCTTGGGGTCGGCATTGGGGTCAAAGTAGCCGATCTTGGGAGTAGCGGGATGGGAGTCGGACTCGGGAGAGTGGGGATTAGGTGAGTGCGGGATGTGGTTGTTAAGAAAGCGCTTGAGGTCGTGGAGTGTGCCGTGCTTGTTCGGTGGCATTCCGGATGGAGTGGGAATGGGAGAGCGACCGCTGGTGCTCGATTTCCGCGAGGTCGAGAAGCGGAAGCGTGAGCGGGAGGTCGGGGACGCAGCCTCCGGGACTGGTGGCTGGACATCGGCCGGGGGGATGGGGGAGAGGTGCAGGGTCTAATTCGAGTCAGCGGAGACGGCGGGAGAGAGCGCAACAGACATTGGGCGCGGGCGGAGGGAGGACGCCGGACATAGTGGTGGTGGGGAAGGGGGAGAGGATTTCAGAATGATGTAGATTATGGCATGGATTTCGCAACGTTATTATAAATACAGCCGCTACCCTTCCTCGTCTGCGCCGTCCCGCTTCCTCTTCATATCCCGGGTAACCCGGTGCTGGGCCGCCTCGTGCTTTGCGAGCTCGGGGGGAACCTTGGACACTGGACTCTTGGAGATCTCTGGCCATCAGTGTCAGCACACGGTCCACCCCCAATATCAGGCCCTTACCGTTTTTGAGGTCGTACCTGTATGGGCCACGTTAAAAATAATCAAGCTAATAAAACGGCACGCACATTACTTCGTCGTCGTCGTTGGTTAGGAAGGTGATAGCTACTCCCTGCTTGCCCGCGCGTCCCGTTCGTCCTGGGCATGGATTAGAGCAGGACTGAGTAGCACGGACTGGGGATACCGATGCGATGTACGTATGCTTCGATTGAGGAAGCCATCTGGAAATTGATCACAAGGCTGACGTCGGGCACATCGATACCGCGTCCCGCGAGGTCGGTCGCGACAAGAACGTCACAATCCCCATTTCGCAAAGATTGTAAGGATGCCTCGCGCTGCTCTTGGTTCTTCCCAGAGTGCAGAGTCGCAGCACTCCACTGCATCGCCCCGTCAATTTAAACACACACAAAATAAAGCGATACGCACGCTTGCACGTTGCAGGTCCTTGGCCACCATATCCGCAGTCTTCTTCTGGTTCACAAACACAATTATCGGCGACGCGTATATGCCGCTGTTGAGGATCTCCAGCATCCGTTGTCTGAAAAGAAATAAAAATAAACACAAGCCACCAAGCAAAAGGTACGCACTTTTTCTTCTCGTCTCCATTCACAAACTCCACTCGTTGTTCGACCGTGTCCACCGCACGGCCCGCTTCACCGATCGTAATTACCGCAGGCTTCTTCAAGTACTTGCGGGCAAGCCGTTCGACTGCAGGCGGCATCGTCGCCGAGAAGAGCGTAGTTACACGCGTCCGCCCTTTCTTCACCATTGTCTCCCCGTCTACGTCCATTTGCTCTCCGGCATCCTCGCCCTCCATCGTCTCCGATGGCAGTGCGTCCAGAATAAAGGTCAGGTCCGCCTCGAATCCGAGATGCACCATCCGGTCCGCCTCGTCCATCACAACATATCGGCACTGAGATAGGACCAGGACGTGCCGCTCGATTACATCTTTGAGCCGCCCGGGCGTCGCGATAATGATTTCAGCACCTTCACGCAAATTGAATTGCTGCTCTTCCATAGCGCGCTACAAACGAAATCAGGGTCTTGCGGCGCCCACGCTGGAACTTACTTACTCCACCAACGATAGAAACACATTTGAAGCCGAGCGGAGAGGCAAATTTCCGGGCTTCCGATTCAATCTGCTGAGCAAGTTCGCGGGTGGGTGCCAAGATCAGGGCATATGGGCCCAGATGACGATTGTCGTCCGTGAAGGGAGCTAGTCCTTCTATGAACGCAAGCATGGGGATCACAAACGCCGCAGTCTTGCCGGAACCTGAAAAATGGTTAACTGTGGCCTGGGAACGGTCCCGCACCCGTACCTGTCTCGGCGATGCCAATGATGTCGCGGTTCTGGAGGCCGATGGGGATTGCTTGACGCTGGATGGGCGAGGGCTCCTTATACCCAATCGTCTCGATACATTCGAGGATGCTCTTGGGAATATCTGACTCCTCCCAAGAACGAAGGGGATGCGGGATTTGCCCACCTGAAGTAGACGTTTAGAACGACAAACAACGCCAGACGCGTTTGCTTACCCCGAGCCGTAATGCTGAAATCCTCCCTGAATATACGCCAATCGCGCTCTTTCATATCTACTAGCGGCTTCTCTGTCCAATGCCGCTCATCCAGCCCCGACTTTGCCGCCTTCCTGCGTTCCATGGCATCAGCAAGGTGCGTCGTATCTGCGGCACCATTACCCGAGCCCCGTCGTACGCCGCCATAGTCGTCCATCCCCGCGATGTGACCGCGTCCGAACATGACCTGCGCCCCCTGACGCTGGCCGCCAACAAATGACGGCGCGTCGTCCGCCATGGTGTCGTCCTGGTTATCCCAGTCAAATACGAACTTGCGGTCGTTCATTTTGCGGATTTTACGCCGCTTCTTGTCGACACCAAGGTATCGAGACCGAATTGCTTCGCGGTCGTTGTCGTTTAACGGAGGGGTATATGTTGCGGAAGTTTCGGCGAGTGCATCACCCGCAGCAGCAGCAGTAGCGTGTGCCGGAACGGGCGGAGGAGGCATCGAGGAAGAGGAAGACGGCGTCGCAGCCCCAGATTTATCGCGTTGGGCGCGCGGGCCCGTCGGCACGTTCTGGAAACCTTCACGAGGACCGGGCGGTGGAGGACCCCGTCGGTTGTCGCGCCGTCCATAACGGTCTCGGTTATCGCGCTGTTCGTGGCGGTCGTCGTCTAAACTGAGTGAGCCGCGCGGTTTTGAGAGACAAGAGTCAGGACGCACTACGACCATAGCGACTCGACGACGCGGCATGTTGGCGCTCTTTCTGGCGGAGGTCGTCGGCCTCTTGCTCGAGAGCTGCGCGATCCTTCCTGGTCGCATCCTCCTTCTCCTTCTGCTCGCGGATTTCTTGTGCACGTTTGGCTATAGCGATTTTGGCGCGCTCTTCTTTAGAGAGAAATTTGGGCTGTGAGCGCTGGTTGGGGAGTGAAGTAGATTGGAAGGAGATGCGGACCTTGGAAGAGGCCTCCTTCTCAGCCTTTTGCCGCTCCAGTAGAGACTCGATGGACAGTGGTTGTGGGGCCATCGTGGTCGGGACGACAAATTTGATTCAGCCGGGCAAGCCTTTCTTTGCGACTTTGACCTCGACATACCGCTCTCATGCGAGCTGAAACTCCAGGTGCTACCCTCGACCTCGGGGCTCTTTGCGCTGACAATAAATTGCACAGAGCCGAGTCGAGTGCAAGGAAGGAGAAACACCCAGGGAGCGCAGTTGCTCGACAACGAGGGAGGCATCTCGGACCAGGTCCGCGTCGGTATACCCAATACCCCCAATGCTCACTCCCTTCACAGCTGGAAATGTGTCTCAAACATATCTTTGGTCGCTATCTTTGCTTCAATAATTCCGCCATCTCACTGCGGATGCAGCCAAGTATTGCACGCCCCCTGCCGCCCCAGCGCAATCCCAGAACGCGCTACTTTCTCCTCCAGAAGGTACAAGACCGCCCAAGCACTCTGTCCAGACGATCCACAGCTTCGCTAGGTGCTACTTTGACCCAAGCCGGCCTCGATGCATGGGCTACCGACACTAATGGCCATCCTTGTGCGTGCTCTGGCGTTTGTTATCGGAAATCTAACGCACAGCCTGCATAGTCTCGGAAGAGACCAAGGTACTTTTATTGGTGGCGGATGTTGAGTACCAACGCTGTTCAGGAAGAACTAATCGAATTCCTCGACATAAACGACGCCGGAGAATTAACGTGCGTAAACGGCAATCCGTATTGTTAGCCTAGCCAACGCGACGCGTCCCGGATACAGCTTCAAAGGTTTCCTTCAGATCTACCAACTTCAAAGCGAGAACGACGAGGAAGAGACTTGGCGCGATCTCGTGCGTTCAGCCTCCTTCTCCTCAGCTCTTTCACAATTCTACGTAGTCCAACCACGGTTTCGACCGAACGCTCAAGCTTGTCACCACCCGAACTGAGGATGTGCCTTCGCCACACCCATAAACCTCGTGTTGCGTCCGCGCGACGCGTCCTGCTGACGATCCCACGACACGCACCTACTTACGACCCTCCCTCCTCCATGTTGGCGACAAGAACCTAGATCTAATGCCCGACGTCGTGTTTATGTGCATTAGTGGCTACTTGGTTACAATGTACTACTACAAATTTGCGGGATGATAGTATACAGTGAAGCCTTACTGCCTCCCCGCCTTCAATAGATCGCGCAGGTTGTCCGAAAGTGGCGGGATCTCCATCGGTACTTCCGGCGCCTTGCCGTTCGTGTTCGACCCCCGATGGCGCAGGCCGCTGGCGGAGGGCGGGGAGTTCTCCGCACGTCGGCGATCCATGTCGGCCACCAACTGGGTAAACGAAAGGAATAGCACCTCTGCTTGCGCGAGAGTAGTGTCTAACTCGATCGTCATGCTCAGCTCGTTGCAGTACTTGAGAATCTCGTCAAACTGTGCGCTGTAAGCAATGGAAGTGTTGAGGTTCGCTAAACCTCGCACCTCTACAAGATACCGCAGGATAACATCTCGATGCGATTCGAGAACTGCTAGTGCGACGAACAAGACAAAACTGTTGCTGTAGTCTGCACGCAGGTTGGGCTGAGTTGGCTTCTCTGCAGAAGAACGGCTCACAGTCGGTCCAGAGGACTTCCCACAATCGCAGAACGCCCTCAAACGAAAACTCGCGTTTGAAGGCGATCAGCACCCAACTGAGTATAGATGAGCTCCGCCGCCCAAAAACAAGCCATTCCTCACCGGAAGCAGAAAAACAGATTCAACCCGTCCGTCTTCTCAAGGTGACGATACAACTCCGGATCCATCACTTCTATGAGTTCCTGCAGCGTAAGTAGCTGTTTCTTCATCCCACTCTGGTCTCGAAGGAAGTTTTGTTTCTATGAATCGCGTTCATCAGCCGCGGACCTTGCCAGAAGTTGGCCATACCATTCGGTTCATGAACTCCACAAAACACCAAAAAGTCAAGTCTTCGTCGGCAGCCATAACGACATAGATCGGGGCACACATGTCGGACATTCCTTGAACGTAGCCTTCCAAACGCGGTCAGATGGTCCAAACGCGCACGAAACAACTCACCTAGCTCCTTCTCGTAGAAGTTGTACGTTAATAGGATTCCAGCCATACGATCTATATGCTCGTTAGTTGGCGACTGTGCTCCGATATCTGCTATTCCAGGGGAAATAACAGAATATCGCTTGGCGCGCTCCTTCTCGTCCAATTCGGGACCATCAGAGGACGGTTCTGTCTCCGGACTGGCAAAGAGCGGCTGCGTTCTATCTGTACGACGACAGTCCACGTCGATACGATGTCGCTCCTTGTGAAAGAAAACCAATTAGACATAAGTAGAAGACAGAAGCGTTAGGACAATACCTCGAGAACATCCTGGCGGTCAAACACTTCGGGAACACCACACCATTCGTCTTTTGTACGCCGGTAGAGTTCCCTGAGAAGGAATGAGGTTGGCTTGTTTACGGTGAACTGAAAATCCAAGATACTGACCGCTTAGCGTCCCATTTATCCGCCCGCTCCGCATCCGTTGCCTCCCAGTCGAATACACCGAGAATGAAAGGCCAAACTCGCTGGCGCAGAGTCCCAGCTGCGTCAATGCCTCTCCTGAACACCTCCCTTTTCACGTGTTCGAAGCGCACAGTCGGCCGACCATCCTCCCCGAACCAACTAGCCCATGTCTCCTCGTCGATGGGATGCTGAGGGTCCCGAGACGTTTTCGGCGTCGGAAGATTGGCCGTAGAGTGCAGGAGCTCGAATATGCCCAAAGACGAGCTTTCCTCCGCAATGACACCGCCTGACGAAGACAGCGTCTGCGCCTCCCTCCTGCGTGCCCGCTCTCCCTCCTCCGCAACGATACGCGCCCATCGGGCCAAATAAACCCGAGCCCTCTCAAACTCTCCAACACCACTCTTGTCAACCCAGCTACTCCATTCACCGTTGGCGTTGACCAGACTGCGGACCGGATCTGGAAGATGTGGGATGATGGGTTTGGCGAGCGGGTGCGAAAGGATATTCTGCGCAGCATGGCGCGTTGCGCGAGTGATATTGGAGAACGACTGGAGGAGTGCGGTTCGGGCTTGGGATGACGACTGGGCGCTTGAAGTGGGCGACGCGAGGGACCTATGAAGCACCGAAGAACGGTACGAGTATGGATTTGGAGAGAGGTTGGCTCCTGAGGCGGACAGCGGCCGCGGCCGCCGATGAGCTGGTATTGGCGAATGTGAGTTGGCGAAGGATGACTCTGCCAGGATGTCGTCTACTGCGTCGTCTGCGAATAGCTGTGTTGAATGCGCTTCAACATCGGCTCGTGATGGATCTAGAAGGGTATTAGAAACGCGTCAGCTCCGCTTTACCCAACGCACCGATGAGGTAGAGAGTGGGTTGGAGAGTAGAGCGGAGGATGTGGGCGTAGGAGCGTAAGCGGCCCAGGAGTTGTTCACCGCCCCACGAATTATCTGGACGCGACGGGCTGGTGGTCGCCGAGGGAGGCGGGGGATACGAGGTGACGCTGCGCCTCTTAGGCGCTGGAGAGGGAAGTGTGAATGACCGAGACTCGTCGTCATGAAAGTGTAGTGTCGGTAGAGTGTCTCCGTTTATGAGATTCAGCCCTACAGACCCATCTACAAGACAGTGAGGCCAATTCCCTCTGCAATGGGGGAGACGAACACCATGAGGATAGCGTCGGAGGGTGCACGATTAACGAATAGATCGACGTCAGCGGGACGGAGAATGCATAAGACTCGGGGCGCTGCGTCGGAGGATCGATGAAGACGACGTCTAGAGGAGTTAGAGATGGAGGGCTAGCTATGAGGCCACACACCGTCGTCCTCCTCGTCAAAATCCGCGCTCTCCTCGACCTTGGTGAACTTGTCAAAATCCGCCGTCTGGTTCAGGAGTGTTTCCGGTATCCATGCCAGTAGGTACGTAGGATTCACCGCTTCCTATGGGCCGAGTGAGTCTATGCATGTACAAGGACATCGGTACACGCACGCGTTTGACAATGGCGACGAAGCCGGGGACGTTGTCGCGGGCGTAAGCGGTAGGGTTGACGTAGACCTTGCTCTTTGTGTATAGTAGACGGTAGCGCTGGTCGGCTGTCATGTCTGGCGGAGGGCTGACGGTGTCCCGCTTTATTTCGACCATTGAGCCCGACTGAAGACGGGACGAATGAGGATGTGTTGGCACTCGAGGGGTAAGCGCACCGAGATGGTTGAGATGGCACCAAAGGACGAAGAGGGTTCAGAACCGTCTAGACTTTCAGGCATTATATGCTGCGGTCAACTGCGCACAGTGTGGCTAGAGCAGAGACATCTAATCTATCGTCACAGTGAACCCTTTTGGGAACACCTGCCGCACATTCATGTTAATCCGGCTCCTTGCCATGTAGGCACCGAACGCATCCCACTCAGAGTCCTTTCCATCGGCCACCAGGTGTGGTGGTAGAGTCCCCTCGATTATCCGCGGGACACCGTGATATGCACGTCTACAAGCAGGTCCAGACATGATCACTGCGTCTCCAGAACGCAGTAGGATCGACGTTGGCTTGCTCTCTCGAGTCTCTCCGCCAATGAGAAAAATGGCGGCGTTTCCGAGACTACAGAAATGGTCAAATTACGTAGTAGGGGAGTTTGCCACCTGCGATATGGACACCAGAGGTGAGGTTGAGCAGACTTCCGAACGGTCCACATGTGCCATTAGCGTATCCTGGAGATAAGATCTCGCTATTCGCCCCCAAAAAAAAGCACGATACCTTGAGTTGATAAAAGTTAACGATCCCCGCATCTGGCTCTATGACGCGTCCAGTTCTCAGCTTGAGTGCAAACCCCATGCTCACCGTAGCTCTGGCCCCAGGCTTGCCAATCGGGACCCTCATTTCCCCAATCCAGGCCATCTTCCGGTCCATAGATCTGAGTCCAGTCGACCGACTGCACTGCTCGATGGCAGACATCGGCCAGAATGGGGTCGATGGTCCCCTTTCCCTTGGAAAAGTCATACTGTTTGCTGCCCCAATGATAATGCTAGAAAATATAAGCGCGATATTAAGCGTTTAATCTGCAGGTACCCATCCTATGTTGGCCCACCGCAGCTTGGGGACAAGTTTCGACGCAGGTGCAGGTTGGGCTACGGTTGATGGTGCTGGTGGTGGTTTCGGAGTCGCAGAGATCTCCGAGAACGTGTCGATTGAAGCAGGTGTATTCTGGATGAGTTTACGTGGACCAGGGGCTTCGATCTCTGCATTCTCGTCCACGGGTCGCGGTTGCAGCTCGATAGCTTGTCCGGAACGCTCCTGTTGATAAAGCGCCCACAATCCGTCTTTCGGGATGAGGTAGTGTGCATCGAGATTCGTGTCGTTGGGAAAGCGCGCATGCTTCTCAAGTGACCAGCGAACGAGATCTCGTTGCAGCGTAGGGGATATGAAGCCAGGGAGCACCACTAGCCCTTGATGACCGGGGATCGCATAGGCAGAGACCTTAGATTGTAGTTTCCTATAGGCAGCAGGGTTTGCGCTGCCAGTTGGTCCCGGAGGATGTTGGTGGAGAAGAGCGAGGTCAAGGACGTCGGTGAGATCAAGGGGAGGGTATCGGGCCTTGAAGCGTTTCTCTGCAGCCCGAAATGGGGTCCAGTCGTGGTCTAGCTTGTTGCGCATATTTTGTTCGTAGTGTTTCCTTGCCTTTAAATATTATTACGGGCCTTTATTCAACGAAAGCACTACCTTCTTCGGATCTGACATGGCTGGTCTGTGCTAAGCGGCTGGGTGATGCCGACGCGACTTGATTTTACGCGTTCATGTCCGTATGGCTCCCTCGCGGGCCTGCTCTCCTCGGCCGCGTTCATAGACTCCATCCCCACATCCTCTCCTCCTCCTCCAGAAACCTCACCCGCCCCGTTCTGCCACATCCCGCCCTCCTTCGTCCACAACGCTTCCAGAGCACCAATCCTGACCCTCCCTCCGACGCGGCCAAGACCGGTCCCCCGGCACCCAAGGATCCTCCAAAGGGCCCTCTGGTGTCTCGCGTGTGGAAAAAGGTCAAGCATGAAGCGCAGCACTACTGGCATGGCTCCAAGCTTCTCATTTCCGAAGTCCGCATTTCCGCCCGTCTGCAGTGGAAAATTCTACACGGAGAGTCGTTGACTCGGCGTGAAAGGCGTCAGGCACGTCGCGCTCTTCAGCTGCTCGCATACTCATAACCACTGCGCTGTAGCTGAAACGTACAACCCAAGATCTCCTTCGGCTGGTTCCATTCGCAGTCTTCATTATTGTCCCATTCATGGAGCTCTTGCTCCCCGTCGCGTTGAAACTCTTTCCCAACATGCTCCCTTCTACTTTCGAAGATAAATATGCGGCGGTGCGGCACCAGCTTGCGAGGTCCACCGACAGCTCACGAGGTTGCAGGAAGAGAAACAACGCAAGCTACTCCGTATGCGATTGGACATGGCCAAGTTCCTGCAAGAAACACTCAGGGAATCCGGGCTCAAGGCCAACGCGCACATCGTTGGCAGCGATGCTTTCAAGGAGTTCTTCCGCAAGGTCGCGACGCTTTGCACAGGCCAAGATGCAGCTAACTCAGCGAGCAGGTCCGTTCCACAGGCGAATCTCCTTCTGCCTCGGACATTATCAGCGTAGCCAAACTTTTCGACGACGACTTGACTCTAGACAATCTCTCCCGCCCCCAACTGGTCTCTATGTCGCGCTACATGGGTCTCAACGCGTTCGGCACGGACAATTTCCTCCGAGGACAGATCCGGGCACGGCTACTCGACCTCCGACGCGACGACCAGGCAATCGACTACGAAGGCGTCGACGAATTATCGACGTCGGAGCTGCAACACGCCTGTCAGTCGCGTGGTATCCGGACCGGAGGACTCTCCCCAGCGCGCCTGCGTGAGGAATTGTCGACTTGGATCCACCTACACCTCCACAATCGCGTCTCGGGCGTTCTCCTCATCCTCGGACGCGCCTTTCACTTTGACAAGAAACCTGACGAGATCGACGACGGCAAGTCGGCCGTTATTCAGAGCTTGGAGAGTGTACTGAGCGGTCTACCTGATAATCTCGTGCGTCTGGCTATTCCTCTCGCCGCCCTCACTGACCTCGTTTAGCTCAACGAAGCCGAGCTTGAGGTCGATTCCGACAAGGCCAGCTATAAGCAAAAACTCGAGGTCTTGCAACAGCAGCAGGAGCTCATCGAAGACGAAGAGGAGCAAGAACAGAAAGAAGAGGATGCACGCCGCGCGAAAAGAGAGGCGGCGGAGCTGGAGGCGCGTACGGCTCAATCCCTCCTTCCCGACTCTGAGGTTGGCCTAAATGAATGCGCCATGTTTGGTTTATTAACCTTCTGTGTTCTTAGCTCGTCCCCGAGCCGGCCGCGACGGCGGAGGACTCTGCTCGCATGACCACCGAACAGCTCAAGGAACTGGCCGACGCCATGTCCACCCTGTCTGCTAAATCCAGTGTCCTAAAAGAACGCAAAGAGCTCCGCGCACTGATGGAGGAGAACCTGGATGCCGACGAGGTACAATGCTTGCTTCTCAGTCGTAAAACGTTAACACGCGACACAAGGACCCGCAGTCGCCAGATGGCGCACTAACAAAGCGGATCCGTACTATGCTCACTAAAATCGACAAGCAGCTAGAGGAATACGACACGCGTGTTGGGAGCTCGCTTCAGCTCATGTCCACCGATGCGCAAGGTCGTATATCCGTCAAGGACCTGCAAAAGGCTCTCGCGGTCATCCGACACAAACCCGATGAAGAAGTCGGGCACGCTGTGATTCAAAAACTGGACGTGGACAACGACGGATTTGTAAGTGAGCTTTGGTTCTGCTTCAGTACGACGGCTCAATCTGGTAGGTCGAATTAGAGCACGTCTTGGGGCTGATCAGGGAGGAAGGCCTAGGTGCGCGTCCATCTTTTGCTAACAGTCGGTGCTCACGACTTGGTCCAAGGTATCGTCCTGGACGACGATGCACAATCATTACTCGGTCAAGGGCGAGAAATCAAGAATTCCGGGCCACGCAAGGAGGATATCGTCAAGGACGAGGAAAAATAGAGTGGAGAAGACTGTATTATACATACATTCCGAAGATCGAGCTAATAATCCAACCTGCCCTCAGGCTTTCGTAGGTTGGGGAGTGCGTGCCCGAGATTGAGCGCCTTTGAGTGAGGCTGTTTGTCGGAGGGCTTCGGCAACAGCAAGCGATTCATCGCTTCGCTCGGTCCATAAGCGACCGGCTTGCAGGATGACAACTGCTGCGTCGTCAGAAACTGTTCTTTAATAAAGGACGCGACACGTACTTCCTGTTAAAAGAACGCTGCACGTCAAGTTGTTGGAAGCGAGGTCCAACGTTGCGGTACGCAACGATCCCGGCACGGGGTCTTTGAGAGTGTGGACGGGGAGGCTGGAGAATTTGGCCGAGATGACTGGAGAAAAGTGTGAGATGGAAAGATGGCTTGCCAGAACACGTACGGGGGATGACCGAGTACGAATAGAGGAAGACGGTGCTCGCAAACAAGACTGTGTACAAGTTGAAATGGAGCGTATGCGATGAGGGGGAAGACACGAACACACTGAACCACCGTCGAACATGAGATTAGAGGCTTGGCCATCGCCAAAGCTCCAGAGAATTGCTACAGCGCCGGTAGCAACGACTGAGACGAGGAAATAGCCCAAGAATGGGGTAGCCTTGGAGAGGGAAGCATAATAGCTGGCTGCTGTCCAGAGATGTTCGTCGGTAATTGGTGCTTTCCAGAGAGTTAACGAGTCTGCGATCCAGTGGGTGAAGAGGGTGCCGAGGAGGAAAGACACGACGCAGAATACGACTGTTGCACGGATACCCATGGTGGTGGTTAGAGAGTAAGACCTGTTTGGCCATGTGAAATACTGGTCACGAGCATGGCTTGCAGACGATCTCTGAGCACCATCCCTTGGTTCGTCGACGCCGCAGACGTCGCATATACCCGCAATCTCCCGCCACACATACGGCCCAATCGCGCACCTCCTCTTCCTGCCGACGCCCCACAAGCACTTAAAAACCTCCATGCCCAACTCGTCTTGTCCCCGTTGCTGGAACCCACCTCCCTTCTGGTAACGCGTCCGCAAGCTCTGCCCAGTGGCCCCGCTCTCCCACACAAGGAACCACGAGGGAGACGAAGAAGAGGTGGCACCTACGCTGGCGAATCCGCATTCGATATTTCTGGAAACCTTTGGAGCTGGATCGCTTTAGCGCAGGTGGAGCGACATATCTTTCCGTCCGTGTCCACTGACGTTTTCCAGGTCAAGGAGGGCACCGAAAACAAGGGCGGAATCGAGTCCATCGTTCGGATTGTGCGCAAGACGGCAAGTCTACGGCGGCGTTCCCTTGCTTGAATCTAACACCGAAAAAGCTCCTTACTTCGACGCCACCGCTTGCCCTGCCGCCCAACACCAAGAAACGGGCACACAATGGCTGGGCAATGATAGACGCGGGCTCGTTTGCTGTTCATGTCCTCAGCAAACAAGCCATGGATAGATATTTTGCTCCCAATAGATTCCTCCCATGGGGAAACGAATAGACTCCACTCCCTCGTCACTCTGACCGCTTTCTGACATCGCACATCCTCTCGCGAGCTTTATAACTGGCTCCTCCAACGCTATTAACCCCGCAACGAACTAAAATCCATGTCTCTCAACGACAAGAACCTCCCTGGCGTCGTCCAAGGCGCCGACGTGTATCCAGGCATGGCCAATCCAACCTCTTCCTCAGTACCAAACAATTCCATGGGCATGGGTGACGTATGCCTCGCGTCTTCATCCTGCGCAGACGTTCACCGAAGGGATCCAGGATAAACAAAAAAGTAAAGCCGCTGCCGGCGTCATCGAGAGTGAGCCTGGCATCATCGAAAGCACAAATGTACATCCGCTTCGCGAAGACTCGAACGAGTTGGATGGCTGGGCGCACACAAACGCGAAAACGACCGCTGATGCGCCCGGGATCGCCGAACGCGCTGCAAATGTGGCAGGTGTTGCCGTCGAATCCGTCAAGTCGGGGTATGCGCGGTTCACTGGCTCGGAGACAAAGAAAGATGGGATAAATACAACGGACACCAAGTAAACGACTGTAAACCTGTACATTATCGAACGACCCTGCCTGTGTCCGCGGCGGAATAATGACAATCGCGACTGCAAATGTGTCCTTATCCTCGGCGCCCGCGTAGCCCGCAGTCAACAGCGAAGATTTTCCTACACGCTGACCGAAGACGATGTATTGACTGACGATCCTGTCGACGTCTTCCGGTGGCTTTCCGTGCAACTTGTCCGCGGATGCTTCTGTGAAATCTCAAGGAGCCCAAAGAAGCCGGGTTATCACTACGACGCACCCTCGCCAACAACATACTGCCGACCACGTTCCCTCCACAACGTACGGTCCACTTGACTCCTCGGAGATCCTCCACGGAATCACAGTCGAAAGAATGGCACCGGGAGTTGGCGTCCCGCGGACTTGTGCAGTTTGACGGACACCCATAGCTGATCCATATAAAGAGTCTCCGGTTTCTGCGTCAGCTGTATCGACCTGTCCCCAGCATGGCTCTCAGGTTAATACTCATCCATACCCAAGCTTGGTTCAACCAATGGGCCTTTACACCCCCAAATCCATCTGTCGGGAAAGGCGTCAGTCGCTACTACCCCGACCAGCCATACCTTCTGCAGATAGCTCCGCTTGTCGCAAAAGTGCGTGCCCATTTTCCGCCTAGGCTACAGCGCTGAAACCACTTCCAGCTTCACCAACGAGCTGTCTGGGTGATTATTCTTTGACTTTCATTCAGTATGAAGGACTGACCTTGAGCAGGTTAACACCATGTTCGAGACACTGTTCTATCTCTTTTCCCTGTGGACGCCAGGATCTTCGGGGTCGCCTGTTTGCCTCGGAGGCCATCCAGACATACGTCTCACCTTTTGGTTTTGCATCGGGTGAGTGCAACGTTCACGGCAGAAGATCGACCACGAACGCGACGGGCAGATGGATTATGGTTATTTTGGGCGCGTGTATTCGCTTGAGCTGCTTCAAGGCCCTCGGCGACCTCTTCACGTTCGATCTCACCGTGAATACCAAGCACCGTCTCGGTAAGGAGAACGCGGTTGCGTGTCCTCAGGATACTGACCTTCTTAGTGACGGATGGGTTCTACTCGCGCGTTCGACATCCAGCATACACCGGCTCGTTGATGATAACCCTTGGACTGGTCTTGACGACGATGAGCCGACATAACTGGGCCACTGAATGTGGGCCGCTTATGGTTCCATTATCTGGCCCGGTGTTTGGCGCAACTTGGTTTATGTATACCCTGGCGGTAGGCTTGAACCGGGTCGTGGCGGAAGACGCGCAACTGAGGAAGATGTTCCCAGAGGAGTGGGCAGTCTGGGCGAACACTGTTCATTGGTGGTTTTTGCCGGGTGTGTTATGAAGGCAACAAATACTTATACATAGAATTCTTAAATTTTCTTTGTGCACTTTTTTGGTACTGAGCGGGTGAAGGTTGTGTCCAGGGACATGACCTGCAAGCGGGTGATGGTGAGGACAAGATATCGGTGCCTGCGAAACGGATCAGACACCTCTTAACATGGACCGGCCGCCACCACAAGCCCTGAAGTTGGTGTTCTCTGGAATAAAGACCGTGTTTAATGAACGACCAGGCAGGCTTACTCGAAACTCTTTGGTCCAGGTGCCACCCTTTCCCGGGTTCGCGATGCAGCCCTAGGCGATCGTCTCTTCTCCTCCGATTCCCTGGAGGTGCCCGGTCGCAGCATGGCATGGAAGGTACGTCTCTAGAGGAGTAATGTGCCACATTATACACGGATCGTGCAGTTGTTCCTCCTTCCCGACGAGCCCTTGGCACAGGCAGCGCTCCATACGCAACCAACACCCCCGCTTCGCTCACTTAGATCCTCGCGCAAACAATACTCGGCGTTGTTGCGTAAACACCTCCGCGCGCCGGATGGTAGCTACGAGGAGGGACTCGTTATTCCTGGAACGCACATTTCGCCAGAGAGGGAAGCCTCCGCAAGTAACGATCTGGAAACGAATAATCCGCTCAGTCTGCACAACGAGGTCAGCGTCCGCATTGTGCTGTCTAATACGCGATTACCGACATTCCGTAGAATCCATGGAAGGAATGGTTTGAGGCGATAGAAACGCGTAAAACCATCCTCACCGATGTTGAGCGCACGTATCCGGAGATCGCCTTCTTTCGCGACGCCGAGGTGCGCATTCTCATTCTCTGCCGTCCTTCTTTCATCTCAGTCCAGGTTCAACTTCAACTAACCTACATTCTGTTTATCTATTCGACCGTCATCAATCCCGCCGTTGGTTACAGACAAGGTGACCTGCTTTCGGTGTATTATCAGCGATCTAACCGCTCGCTAGGCATGCACGAGCTGCTTGCACCCTTGTACTATGCAGTTGATCTCGATGCGGTCGAAAATTCGGCTGACGCGTCTCTACAAGAGCTTTGTGCGCGAACATGGGTTGCAGCCGACGCCTTCGCGCTATTCACCGCTGTAATGCAGGGAGCATCGCGTTGGTACGAATGGCAGGACTCGCCCGCTGCCGATAAACGCGTTTCGCCCTCACCCTTTGCCACCCATGTCAACATTCCTGCCGGCGGTCCCGTCGAAATCAAGCCCTATGTTACTCCCGTCGTACAGGACTGCAATCGTATCCAGCATGAGTTACTCAAGACGACGGATCCCCTCTTGTGGAAGCAAATGCAGGCCGCGGGAATTGAGCCACAAATCTACGGTATCCGGTGGCTGCGGTTGATATATACGCGCGAATTTCCGTTGGCTACTGCGATGAAGCTTTGGGATGGGCTGTTTGCATGCGACCCGACACTCGAGCTTGCTCCTTGGATATGCGTTGCGATGCTCATACGCATTCGCAATCAATGTAGGCACTAAATATTCTTTATCGCGCTCGCTCATTCTTGCAAAGTGATACCGTCGGACTATAGCAGCCAACTAACGACGTTGCTGCGATATCCGACTCAAAGCGGGGACGAGTGGGCGCATCATACGAGCCTGCTACTCAAACAAGCGCTAGAACTCCAAATGTCGCCGACCCCAGCCACGGGGAGCTCCATTGTGCTCGAAAACCGGAATCTGCTCAATATCCCGATTGAGGTTCCGGAACTGCCACCTCCGCCACAACGGCGCGGCGTTCGAAAGCCAGAGAAGCCGCCCGTGTCTTCCGTCCCGCGTCCTCCTACCGACCTACGTCACGCAGCTGGTGCGCAGGCGCAACAGGCTCAGGCGAGCTTAGAGGGATTCGCTCGGGGCTTGTTGGAACGTGGCGAAAACTTGGGCATAAATCGAACGCTGATGAACGCCGTACCCGAGTTCAGGGTGAGAATTCCTCACCATTAGCTTGCTGCCGCTGAATGACCCCGTAGCGAAATCTGTCGGAGCTTGCGGCCTCATTCGTGCGATCCCCAACCAACACATCATTCCCTCTTGTTGGAGATGAACGCCCGGAGGAGGAAACACCGCCATGGGAAGTCAAATCGCGTCGCTGGTACGAGTCACATATCGAGGGGCTGGAATCTTCGACCAAGACGAGGGATGGGACCAACCAGAAGCTTGCGGATGGGCTTACATGGGCTGTGGATGTGCTTTTACAGGACTCGGCAGAGTCTAAGGATCCAGAGCGTCTGCAACGAGCAAAGCGGGAAGCATTGGAGGCTATTGCATACGTCCGGGACGTTCTCGCCAATAACTTGACCGAGATCGACGACGAGCTTTTATTTGGCGAGGAAGAGAGACGTCGACGTAAACTGGCGGCCGAGCAAAGGTCAAGATCTGCAACCGTGCAAGTTCAACAACCTGCTGTCCCGACTCCGGTTCCGGTTATCGACTCTCGACCATTGGTCCCTCCGCTCGCTGTTTCGGTAAATTCGTCACCAAGATTTTCTGCGCCGACTACGTCCGCACAAAGTCCGACTGCACCCCCAGTTCTCGTGCCAGGGAAATATACGCGATCGAGCTTCGACTCGGCGATGCCGTCGGCGTCGTTGCCGCGTATTCCACCGCCAACCTCATCGTCATTTCGTCGAGCGCCAGATGCAGTCCCAGACAGGCCGCGGTCCCCACCTCCACCCCGGAAACGGGATAGCAGCAGTAGACATAGTCTGCAGGGTGATCCACTTGGTGTTTGGGACCATAGACCATAGGCAAGGAGACGGACAAAGAAATTCCATAGGGTCATTAGTTATTTGCGGCCGATGACTGGCTCGTGGATGCTTGTGATTTGAGTGAGGCCCGAACATCTCCGTGTCTCTGCTTCAACCCGCCATGTTACGAAAAGGCGCTCTTCTGAGGTCGCTACGCCAAACTCGTTCATTCCACGCCTCGCCGGCCAGTCGCAAGGTGGTGTCGACGAACCCAGTAAAGGCAGAAGAAGTCAAGGTCCGTCGCTTGTGCTGGTCGCGACGGCCTCTCATCCTCTCAAGTCATGGGCGTCTGGCAAGTATCCGCTCATCGAGCATGAATACGATGCCATCGTCGTGTATGTTCCCCCGGACGCGGCTCTTCTCGTCTCATGTTTCGTGTTCTCAGTGGTGCGGGAGGCGCAGGTCTCCGAGCCGCGTTCGGTCTCGCAGAAGCTGGCTTCAACACTGCCTGCATCACCAAGCTCTTCCCTACTCGAAGCCACACTGTCGCGGCCCAGGTGCGCACCCATCCCGAGACCCATTCCCCGCTCACTCGCCCGCAGGGTGGTATTAATGCTGCTCTCGGAGTATGCGCCTTCTTCCCTCCCATTCCGCCTTTTCTGACCGACCCGCTTCTGTAGAACATGACGGAGGACGACTGGAGATGGCACATGTACGATACTGTGCGTGGGCTGCCGTTAACCGGTCCATGGTTTTGACGTTCTGCAGGTGAAGGGATCTGACTGGCTCGGAGACCAGGACGCCATCCACTACATGTGTAGGGAGGCACCGCGGACTGTCATTGAGGTTATTTGCGCCCTTTCTTGCGCGTCGGATGTCAGGCTGACACTGCTCGGGCCAGCTCGAACATTTTGGTCTCCCATTCTCGCGGACCAAGGAAGGAAAAATCTATCAGCGCGCGTTCGGTGGCCAGTCTCTCAAGTACGGCAAGGGCGGGCAGGCATACCGTTGCGCTGCAGCTGCAGACCGTACCGGACACGCTCTTTTGCACACACTCTACGGACAATCGCTCCGCCACAACACCAACTTCTTCATCGAGTACTTTGCCCTCGATCTCATCATGCAGGACGGGGAGTGCATGGGTGTAATCGCACTCAACATGGAGGACGGGACCCTCCATCGGTTCCGTGCTCACAAGACGGTGCTGGCTACGGGCGGATACGGACGTGCGTACTTCAGCTGCACAAGTGCACATACTTGTTCCGGAGACGGAAACGCCATGGTCGTTCGTGCTGGTCTTCCTCTTCAGGATCTCGAGTTTGTTCAGTTCCATCCGACGGGCATTTATGGTTCTGGTTGCTTGATTACCGAAGGTCGGAAGCTTCCACGACACCCAGAAATTGTCTACTGACTATCGAGCCGTAGGTTCTCGTGGAGAGGGAGGTTATCTCCTCAACTCGGAGGGCGAGCGGTTCATGGAGCGTTATGCACCGACAGCGAAGGATTTAGCTTCTCGCGACGTCGTCTCCCGCAGTATGACGGTTGAGATTCGTGAGGGGCGTGGTGTTGGCGCCGACAAGGACCACATCTTCCTTCAACTTAGCCATCTTCCTGCTGAGGTCCTTCACGAGCGCCTCCCCGGTATCTCCGAAACTGCCTCGATCTTCGCCGGTGTCGACGTCACCAAGGAACCTATCCCAGTCCTGCCGACTGTCCACTACAACAGTGCGTAACTGACGTCCTTGTGCTCATCTGCATTTCTCAAATACTGATAGTGGGTGGTATTCCGACCAAATACACTGGCGAAGTCATCACCGTCGATGCCGACGGTAATGACAAGATCGTTCCCGGCTTGTATGCTGCCGGCGAAGCCGCGTGCGTCTCGGTTCACGGTGCCAACCGTCTCGGAGCAAACTCTCTCCTGGATATTGTCGTCTTTGGTCGTGCTTGCGCGCTTCATATTAAGGAGACCCTCACGCCCGGCAAACCTCACAAAGCCATCCCTGAAGAGGCTGGACTGCAAACGGTCGAATTCTTGGACAAGATCAGGTACGCTTACGTCCTTCCGGCCCATATCATTGTTTTACAACACTCGCTGTTAGGAAATCGGACGGCCCTGAACCTACGGCGAAGATTCGGCTTGAGATGCAAAGAGCCATGCAAGCCGACGCTGCCGTCTTCCGGTTGGTCTTCTGCTCATGTTTCTACTTCTTACGCTCATGGAAATAGTACTCAATCGAGCCTGGACGAGGGTGTTCGGAAGCTGCGCGAAATCTACAAAAGCTTCGATAACGTTGGCATCAAGGACCGTAGCATGATCTGGAACTCGTGCGTTTGGTTCTCTCACAGAGGACTCTGCTAACACCTGGCGTCTAGGGATCTCGTCGAAACTCTCGAACTACGCAACATCCTGCAATGCGCCATCCAAACCGTTACCTCCGCAGCCGCTCGCAAAGAATCTCGTGGCGCCCACGCTCGTGAAGATTACCCCGACGTTTGTTCCATCTTCCGACTCGATTTTGCCTCTAACATCCTTTCAGCGCGACGATGAGAAATGGATGAAGCACACGCTGAGCTTCCAGCCCGATGTCAATTCACCGGAAGTGGTCCTCAAGTACCGTGGCGTGATCGCGAACACTTTGGATGAAAACGAGTGTAAGGCGGTTCCTCCGTTCAAGCGCGTCTACTAGGCTTGTACGTATGTATACCACTTTGCAATGGATTGTTACAAGTAGACTACAATTGTGTATCGAGGGCATGCTTTGCAAACAAGGCTTCAGGGAAGTAGCGTGCTCGCGTTGTTCGCCCGCCAAAGAATCGACCATCCAATTCGCGAACCGTTTTCCACGCGCCGACCGGTCCGCCGAATAGAACGAAAATACGGACGGCTTCTTCTGGATTTGGAGGGGTCGGATTGACGATGTGAACAACAACGCGCTCGACAACTCCATTCTTTGAGCACTCGTCGCCGATTTCACCGCTCAGTTCTTCGTCAACGTCCGCAACACCGACCATGTTGGTTAACAGGACGACACGACTGGGTTCACCAAAGCGCAGGCGGTCCTCCCGTGCCTTGATGTCTTCATTGTCGTTAACAATTCTGCCCATGTTGGGCTTAGTCCCCGAGGGACCACCAGGCCCAGCAGATTGCTTTTTCGTTTGGGCGACTTGTTCGACTGTGAGGGCGTTGATGATACCCGACCCATCTGCGCCAAGTCCTTGGCCTTCTTTGTGTCCCCATTTCGCCATGAGGCGAGCAGCAAACCCGTGGGGATCTGGTCTGTCGACGCAGGTCAGATATACAAAGCCAATGATCAGGGAAAACAACGAACCTCTTGGGCGGTTCGACTTCCTTCGGAGGAGCGGCTGCGACGGTGGCACCCAATGCACCGAGACGAGCAGCAATAGCGGCAGCAGCCTTAGCGCGAGCATCGATGGCGGCGGAAAGGGCTGGTGGCGGTCCGGGAGGCGGAGGAAGGGCGGTTGGCGGGGCGAATGGGTTGTACGCTAACGAAGGGGGAGATGGTGGACGTGCGTTGACTGGTGGCTGGGCCATAGTTGCGCGACGAAGGTATGCTTCCTCGCCAGTCTCGGGCTGCTTGCCTGTACCAAGAGCCGGGGTTGCGCTGTGGTCGGTGGGAGGGGCGGGACGTGGGGCGGACATCGCAAGCCGGCGCTGGTAGGCTTCGTCTCCAGTAAGGTCGACCGGGACGGCGGCTGGAGGTGCCTCATCTGCTCTCGACCAGCGGTCAACATCTGCGAACCGACCTAAACAGTCTGGGTAAGGACTGGAGCTGCAATGTTGGCAAACAGACCCGATTTCCGTGGCCGCTCTTCGGCGTCACTGTTAGTGCAGTCGCTGTCGGAGTAACTCCCGCTACGCCGTCCGCGTTTACGGTCTTCCTGCCTGCGCTCTTCTGCCAAGCGCTCTCTTCGATCGATGCGGTCCTTTTGCTTCCACAACTTGTACTCGTTGTAATCGTTGGGCCGGAGAGGGTCATAAGGCTCCAGTGGGTCCCATGTAACGACCGGTACGATGTGTTTGTTCTGTAAACCCTAAAGCAATGGCGAGGCCACGAAAGAGACCACATACCTTCTTTCCGCGCCGTTTTCCGCCGCCCTCACCGCCGCGCTTCTTTTGATTTTTGAATCCATTGACGTCTTCGTCGAGCACCATCGACGGGGGTTTGACTTTCTTGCCCCATCCTAGCTCGGCCGCGATCTCCTTTGCAGCGGGTTCCGCGGGGACAGGTGCGGCAAACACCACAGCGGTCGAGGAGATTGTGGCTTCCGAGACGTTTGTCATCGCTGCGCCAGCCGGGAGCCTTGCCACAGTCGTTTTTGGCTTTTGGGCGAGGCGTCGGGTCGGCGCAAAAGCAAGCGCGGCTGACCAGCCTTTCGTGTGCACGGATTAAATTCAATAAACAGAGTCTCGAATCGGGCATGCGGTGAAAGTACCCTTGGTAGCAGGTTGTGCTTTGGATTCGTCGGAGGGTGACGCTTCAACAACGGGATCGGGAACGGGTTGTGCCAGCGCCTCCGGGGAAGGTTCACGAAGTGAGGTCGCCGGCGCGGAAGCACCGCTAGAGAATGTGAGGCCGCCGTAGAGGCCGCCAGCTCTCGAGGTCATGGTAGTCTGCAAGCCGAAGTGTCACACCGAACTGGCTGCCTTCCACCCTCCATGTCCCGCGAGGAGCATCTTGTACGCGCGTCTCCGGCTCTGAGTCTCTTGCATAACTCGTCCGCAGCGCTCAATGGTTCTTGAGTACCTCGTACATCATGGCTACAGTTCAACAGCCCGCATCTTCGCTCAAAGTAGTCGGGCGTCAGGTCCCGGACGCGACGTAGACGTTGACCACCGAATGAGCCCTCCAGTTCCCCCCTGAAGACCATCTCATGCAAGTAGACCTTCGTCAGAGTGCGTGTCTTGAAGCTACTGGGCCGCTACGTTGCTGATAATAGCTCTAAGGAGTTCGAAAGCACATCCTGGACGGCAACATTAACGACGCTATCGTGCTGTTGGAGCAACACTTCCCCGCTGTGCTAATGTCCTCCGATGAACCTGCGTCATCCTCCAAGCCCGGAATGCATTTCGTGGCGTCGTCCACCGTTAATCCCGCACACCTCAATCTCAACCTCCGTATCCTCGCGTTCACGGAGACTTTCCGCGTCGCGTACGTTGACCGCACCGACTCCAACGCGATGTCACCAGAAGACGATGATCGCACTATTGCCGACCTGCTCGAGAGGCTCCAGAAGCTGAACGTATTGGTCGATATGCTCCCGCTCGCGGCAGAACGCGGCACGTACCAACGTGAGCTGGAGGGGGTCGCCGGACTCCTTGCGTTCCCCGATGCCCAAGGAAGCCCCGTCGCGCGATATCTGAGCAAAGAAAGACGCGATAACGTGGCCAGCCAAATAAATACCGCTATTCTTTGTGAGCTCATGCCTCAGCCCGTGAGCTACTTCCCATCTCCCTTCCAGATCGTATGGGCCACTCTGCAACCCCTCAACTCGAGTTATCGACGCGCTACACGTTCGCCATACTCTCACTTCTCTCCGAATGGCAAATATTACAGACCCTTGTTCAAAAAGACCCGAAGATGAATGAAGTGGGTGGCTTCAGCTCACCCTTCAGGTAATATAACCATCCACAGGGACCTCCCCTCACGTTTCACCGCTTTGTAGAATCACAACCATAGGTAAATGTACATTGCTGCGATATCTCTACCTACCCATGTCATTGCCCTTTGTTTACATAGAGTATACCTATGGTCACCGCACAATGTGGTGACCCTGGTGGTGACCCCCGCGTAAGCTAGCCGAGGTGACCACCTCAGTACACAGTGTATACTAGCAAGTAGCCAGAAGGTCCATTGTCTCTCATTCCGGGCGGCCCGACGCGTATTCCTAGCAATGTGTGACGCATAACACGCGAAATTCACACAGGCATCAGTGTTTGTTTCCGTCCACCACCACCAAGTCCAGCACACCCAACTCAACTCGATAGCGCGATAACGCATACCTCCGCCTTCGAGGCCGTGATACGACGAGTCTTTCAGCCTACAACCGCGGCCGACTGAGAAGAAATTTGGATGCGATGGTTCAGACGCGTCGTCTTCAGTACGCCCACCAATCTTTCTGCTCGCGGGCTATTCAACTACCTGACGATACTCTCATACCGTGGATTAAGGCTCGCATACATCTAGTACCACTTTCTGCTCGACAACACTATCTGCTGTACTGTGTCCGGGAATCTGACCATTTGGATGTTTTTGCACTGTTCAATCGGAAATTGAGGGATGTCTGCGAATGGATGACCAAACAAGGTTCGAACGGAGGTTTGAGCAGATCCAATCGACGTGCACGGAGTCTTTCCGAACGGACCAAGCGCAAGCGTCGATTGTACAAATTTGGTAACACCGCTTGGGCTGTCTTTCTTCACCGGCAACCATTGTCTCATCTAGGTGCGTGGCCAGTAGATATACCCACCTGTTCTCTGCCTCTGACCTTCCGCATCCTTTAGCTTCCCAATTACTACGACACCGAGTTCAAATCTTGCTCGCGCAGATGAGCTCCGGCACGCACACCTCCAAGCGACGCCGTATTGCTACGACCCCGGCTCCGCAAGTCCCTCCGCATTCCCTCAGCCGTACGCCGGCAGCGGGTACGGAGCCTGCCATTCCGCCGCCAAGCACCACCATTCTTCTCCCTTTGGCTTTGCCCCACAACACTGACACCCTCCGAGTCCCTGACTCCTTGAGCCTCATCGAGGCTGCAACCCATGAGCATCGGCTCAAGAGCATTGCTCAGCAACAGTCGGACAAAGGCACCGAGAGCGCATACTCGCGGCACGTCACCGCATATGTCAAGTATTGGGACGACGGCCAGCGGGCTTGGGTGGCAAACCATCCCGGGTGTCTACCAGTTCCGGCGATGCCCATAACGGCCACCAAAGTCGCACACTTCCTTTTGGGAAATGAAAGGCACCATACCGGGCAGACTTTCAAAATACTCTGGCTACCCCAAAATTTGGATGGAAAACAGTAAATCAGCTATAACTCGATGGTTTTTGAGTTTTAGGGTATGGTCTCTGAATAGAAATTGATAAGATGGATAAAATGAAGATAAAATTTATCATGGGAAAATAGACCAAAATAGTGATGGGGACTCTTATAAGGCCTGATTTTGGGGATACACTAGGTTAGGGTTAGAGTTAGGGTTAGGTTTAGGTTAGGTTAGGTCAGGATTAGGTTTAGTTAGGGTTAGGATTAGGTTAGAGGTTTGTTAGGGTTCGGATTAGGTTAGTAGGGATGTGGAAAAAAAAGATATGATAGAGACTGATGCATTCATGAACAAGCTTAACTGATGTCTAATACAGTTTCTATTAATTACAAGTAATTAAAAGAGACTGCCGCAAAGTACAGGGGCAGACTTCTAAAAAAGGCAGGGCAGTCACCCATATTATTTGCAAAGGCGCCCCGGAAAGGCGCAGTATTATTTGCAAAGTCATTCACTGCAGCTGCTCGTTTTGTTGGACGCACCTGGCAGGATCCCCTGCAGACAAGCTTGGTTTAGAAATGGTGCGTAGGAGTCGTCGGAGAGTAGCCGTATGGTTGTAATATTCTTGAGCGTGCGAACAAGGGATTTGTCCGGGGAAATGTATCGACCAAACGGACAACCCTCCAGCTTGAGGCGGGGAGAGCCATGGGGCAATAAAGCACGATCCGTATTTCCATATCCACGTCGATGAGCGATTTCCCATGTCGCGCGAGTTTAATGGTTCGGATGGTGTTTCCAATTCGCGCTGTAGCCGCCTTCGCTCCCTTGTCAACCTGGTGCCAGCACATATTGTGCTCCGCCAGGTCATCCAAGGACCAACAGGTGAGCGACCCAACACCACCACGAGCGGTCCTTTGATAGTGCTCTAGTGCTTTATTTAGCGCTTCTTGAGACATTGTGTTGGGCCGGATATCGTCAAGGAGGGCGATCAGACTGAAGGCAAACATTTCCGCCGCGATATCTGGTCTTGGAGGGTAGGCGCCAGGTCGCTTGCCGAGGCTGGACGTTGCAATGATAGGAATGGGCATGTTTGGAGGGCCACGTTGTACAATGGGGAAATTGAACTCGGACCACCTTGGGAGCTCAGGCACCACAGATGTCACAATGTTATGCATGATGCTCCCGACAGTAATGAGGCCTGCAAGACCGAGCAGAGCAATCTCACGGCGGAGCTCGCTTGGGCCTGTACGGGGATTGACGAGTATAATGTGCATTGTGAATTTTGCGCAGAGTTGCTCTGTGACGAGGCAGATATGGGCCTTGACATCACCGTCCCAGCAAGAGACTATAAGACCAACTGGAAGAGAGGTTAATTCTTGCAAGAAAATAGCAGAGTAAGGAACCGTCCGTCCACCCCTACTCCAAGCTGATCAACCACCAGATACTCCTTGCGTAGCCAGTTAAACAATTGGTTGCCAACACAGCTACTGTTCAGAGCAGAAGCAGCGCGCTCATCCACTACAAAAATGGTCGTTGCCTCCATGATATCCGACCAGGTCTTCGGAGCAACATTGAGGTTCATGATACGTGCTTGGTCGGTGTACACCTCACCCGGAAGATGCTTGACCGGCTTTCCCGGAGAGAACCAGAAGTTCTGCGACCCTTTGCCAAGATCGGGTGTTGGATTTTGCCATGGGCCGCCCGTCTCTTGGCTAGCGAGAGTCCCTTCTTTGCCAAAACAACTTCAAGGGCGGTCCTCAGAACACCAATCAAACTCCTCTCTCCCGTCGCAGCCGCCTCATCGCGGTCATTCGGATTGCCGACCCCAAAATACGGCGACCAGACCAATTCCGTCTGTGGCTTGTTGTAGCTGAGGAAGAACGATGTGGGGAGCGGTGGTTGTGCTGCCTCAGCCATGACCTTGTTTTCGATAGTCTTCTTGACGGAGGGAGCTTCAATTTCATCCAACACATTCCTCCATACTCTCTGCATGCACCCGAGCGCACGCACATACAGTCCCCGTCGAAAGTTGAACGGTGGTTTAATAACTCCCGAGAATGTGATCATTTGCTCTGTGATGTATTTTCCGCGTATAGATGCAAGCGTGGACGGAAGTGTTAGCTGCGTGCATATGTCAACAAATGTTATCGCCGGAATGTACTGGGGTGGTGGCTTCATACAAGCGGGTGTTATGTTGATCGCAGTCCGAACGTCGAGGTATAGCTGCCATTCGTCTTCAGATGGAATATCCGCTGCTGTTTTGAGCTCCAAGACAAAGACCCGGGGAGTCTGCTGTGATATGCCCTATGAGCTGCGTTAGCAGTGAAGGTGGACCCTACATACATACATGCCTTTTGTTCGAGCTGCACCTTGAGAATTGCACCAAGGGCAGGACTGGGAGGGGAACGCGCTGGGTGGGATCCTTCTGTCTGCATTATCCTTCTGTCTGCATTGGAGGCAGCGGCCGCTTAGGCGCCCCGCGTTGTGTTGAAGAACTCGCACCCATGCTTGTTGGCAGAATGAGGGATGGTTGCTCAGCTGCGAGTATGGCCTAGAACGCCATGAGCTTTGAACTAGGTTAATGCTGCAAACACAAACAACGTGCTGAGGGTCCATGGCCTCATTATCTCTGACAATATGTTTACGATGCCCATTCTCAGCGCCATCTAAGTCGAGTTGCTGGCCGTTGGACTTGTCCTGAGACTTGTGAGCTACTATATCAGGTGCGGGGCAAGGATAGCCGGACTTTTGCTGCATGGTACTCAAGGGCCTGGGCCAGAGTCGCAAGGTAGGCGTTCGTGGTTGCATTAAAATCAAGTCAGTGATCTTGGTGGTTCTAAAACACAGTTGGCGTCCAGCATGCCCGTAATTTAAAATACTTGCAATTACTTGACACCAGTAGGTTGCTGCTGCATCTCGTGTACGGATGAACGCCGACTCTGCGGCAAACAGGTCGAGACGGCGAGAGGAGGCCATGGCAGTGTCACAGTTTGTACTCTGAATCTTTCCTCCCTACCAATTGTTCCAAATGGCCAAGGAACTCTTCACCGGCTTCAACATCCTTGTCGCAAATGTGAGGAACCTGCTCTTGGCGTGTCAGTCTGGAATTTAAATGCCTACAGCAAGGCGACATCCGCTCAGCAATAGCATCGCTGGCCATGTGCCTACCGGGACTCGGGGCCAAACAACAGCCTGGCTGTACTGCTGAGATAAACCTGGTTCTGTCGTCCCAACCCCTCGATCCCAACAACGTCCGCGGTGACTATATCTTGCTAGAACGAGGCCTCAAACTGGTTCATCCGAACTGGACAATGGCATGCTTGGCCGCCAGAAAGCTCGTAGACCAAGGGCCATACTTGATATCGACAACTCTGCCTCGGTTGCCCAAGCTTACTGAGGTCGATATCGGCTTCCTAATGTCCTTGTTCTGGGCTTGGCCAAACCTCCTCCAAAAGAAGAATTCTGACGGAACCAGCCGCCCTGCGCATGTCCTGCTCGCTCTTGCAGAGTCGCTCCCGGACGCTTACCACCAGCTGCTTGGAACTGTTATTGCTTCATGCGGTGGATACCTCTTCCCAAAGGCTGCTTCAAGCAATGAGGCGCTCACCCAAGTGGAATATGCTGATGTGTTTCTCGCCAGTTTGCAAGCTGGAGGTGATTTCTTCAAGGTAAGGCCTTTTATCGAGGGAAAAACATGGTTTGACATTTGTTCTCATCAGGCGTTTGAGCAAGACATACTATTGGGAACACCATCTTGGCTTTTTGCTGCTATTGCTCCCCACCACCTTGACACATTGTTACCTAGTCCATTCGAGCATGCTCTGGACTTTCCGCTGTTGCCGGTCTTGACCAGTGGCCGTCGATTAGCTGGATTCAACCACGTTAGTAAAATTCAAACCTAATAGCTCATAACTGAATGCTATTGCAGAAGATTTATCTGCACGGCAGGAAAGGCGCAGAACGCGCAAAACTGGGGAGACTTCTCAGTATGCTGGGCTCGTGGCATTACCGTCATAACAATCCCGAACTTGCGGAATGCAACGTTTGCATCGTCACAGCCACCCAAACAAGTAAGTACGCAGTCAACTGGTGTTATGGAAAACTTAACACTATTAGCGGCCCAATCCCTCCCAGTATCCGAAAGGACATTCCCTATGTGAGCGCGGCATGGCTACACGACTGTGCTGCCAGCGCATTTGCGCATCCCCCCAATCCAAAGCACTATCCACTGAGTGGTGGCGAGTTGTTGAGCACCGTTATTGCTCGCGCTTGTGTTCGGAGTGTTGTTGAGAGGCAAAACATGCTTCAAAACAAGAACGGCAAGAAGCGTAGTCGCACATGAATCTTCTAGTTTGTATTATGTGATTAGGTTCATACTCATTGTCACCAAAAGTAAGCGTTCATTGGCTTATTGCTAAAGCAAATTTGATCCAATCATGATATAATCTCATTGTCACCAAAAGTAAGCATTCATTGGCTTATTGCCGAAGCAAATTTGATCCAATCATTCTGAAAATTGAATCTAAAATTCCTACACCAATTTAAATTTTGAACATGCAGTTTGATGTACATCAGTCCATCAATCACTATGAAAGAGATGACTTTTGCAGGCAAGGCACAGAATTGATCAAATCAGGTCAAGCTGGATGATTACCTAATCTGGAGAGGTGAAATTGATGTGAACAATACTCCCTCAATCCTGAGAGTAGCCTCTGGAAGTTTCACAACGAAAGGCCCTCTGACTGCAGAGAAATTCAATTTTCAATGGATTTGGAAGCAATTGGGTAACTGCCTGCCCGGTTGTAAAAGTTCTTGTTCACCACTGAAGTTTAAAGAAAGAACCTGCTCTGGGTTCCTCATTTGTTGTTCAAATTTTGGGCCTGTAAAACTCATTAGATGCAAGACAGACGAAGAGCAACTCCCGCCACTTACATCGCGTACTGCAAAAACCGCACACTCACGTCCCGGTGTTCGCCCAAAACTTGGCGCCCTCAACAGCCCCGGCGGCAACATTTAGAGGTTGACGAGCATGCTTGCCTTGACACGGATATGCAGTCCGCTTGCCGCGCATCCATCCGAAGTTTTTCGGTTTGCTCTTGCGCAACACTGCGAGGATTGAGAAGATATTTCGAACAATAAATGAGCGTACCCGAGCTGTTCCTGCATATATCCCAAGAGATGATGTGCAAGATGTGCTTTCATTTGTGATTTGAAACCAGCCGCACGGAAGGACTTGGCAAATAGATTATAAAGCGCAGATTGGGAATAGGCTGCTTGGGGATCTTGCCCGAAGAGAAGATAAAACTGCGATAATGTAAGGATTTGGGACAATCTGAGCCGGTTATGGGAAAAGACAAACCTGACACCATGACTTGTTCCAGCACCAATCGATGTCGAAATTCGCGCATAGCCCGAAATAGTCAAAAAGCCAGTGTAGGTATATGGATATAGCGACGAGGGAGCACTGGACAGGATTGCAATGAGTGATGAACGTGGTGTAAACGGGATTGCGGGTCTGGACGATCATCAGTATGCGCCCAGGCATTATAACGAAAGCTACCGTTTTCATTCCCCGCCTCCCCGCTTTTTGCTCATCTTGACATCTGAGGACAGCCCACACACTTGTGCGACCGTTCGGATGGAGCCAGGTAAACGGCTGGAGTTGGCACAACCGAAGCGCACAAATGTTGTCGCCGCGATTACCGCTTTGAAACTGGCAGTTCCAGCTGAGAAGCCCAAATACTGCTTGCCATACTTGGGAGACATGCATTAGTTATGAAGGAGTGCAAACAACCAAAGAACGTACTATGTGTGTGGGTAACAAGCTTGATCCTCACTTTCATGAGGACGTCGTCCTTGGCAGTCGAGAGCATTGTGTTGGCGACGACGTCGGGTACATCCTCGTCTCCGGTGTCGCCCTGGCGCTTCCAATCAAATGCCTGGCGGAGGTAAGTGTTGACCGCGTCCATGATATGTTTGCCGCCGCAGAGGCGGTCGGGGTTGAGTCGAAGGTTGGGATTCTGCGCCTCTTGTAGGTTTCGAATGTGTATGACGCCGTAAAAAGAACACTTTATGACAGCCTGTTCAAAAAGTGAGTGCTAAATAGTACGTACGTACCGCGCCAACGCGCATATTCTGAAAATTTCAGAAATACAAGAATGGAGTGGTTGTCCACAATCCCATCTCGCACCTGTCTGTTGGCAAGTGCTTCGGCATACCAACGCTGAAATCGAGGTGCATTTAGGTGAGGAAATGCAGGAAGTTGCAGCATACATACGTTCCAGTCTCGCTGCACAGAAGCCTGTGCATCCTTCCCGCCCTTGCGTCGCGTCAATTCCCAATTCTCCGCTGTGTCAACCCTCATTTTCTTCTGATAAGCGTGATATCCCTCCTCTGTGCTCAAGTCGAACTTCTCAGTGTCCTCAACGTCTCCGATATTGTCCTCCTCGTCATCGCCGAGAGCGATGAGTTCTCCCATTTCCTCCATAGACAGTGCAGGTCCCAAGCCGTTTGCTCCCAAACCACTTGCGAACTGCTGCAGCAGTTTGTTGTCGCTCAGCCCGGGTCCCGAGCGTCGCGGCGTTGTCAGCTTGTCGACAGCAAGCGCATCGGCGTCTCCCGCAGCTGCCTGCGCCAGATGGTGATCCCAGATGGCAGCTTGGACATCCGAGTTGTCCTCCGGGAGCGGGGGCGGCATTGGCGGACTGCCCAAGAACAGATTCTCCTGGTGGGGGCGAGAAGGACCGGCTGGGGATGGGGAGAACGATGGTGGTGGGAGGTGTATTTGGGAACAAAGCTCGGAGGAGGGAGACCCGCCGGCATTCGAGTAGCTCGGCAGCAAGGGCAAGGATTGTGTCCACTGCGTGCCCGATGATGAGCCTGGAAGTTGTGTAGCCTAGAAAATTCCAGATTTTGCGTATTCTGCAATAGGTACAGCGTTGTAGCACAGCGGAACAAGCGGGACTCCGCAGGGAATGATGGGACCTTGCATGAGTCAGTAAGAGTCAGTTTACTACTCAAAGTGAGTCAATGTGAGTCAGTGCGGCTATGTACATAGTGACTCACAGTGGGAGGAAAGTGCTGGATTAGGCAAGTGTTTGAGTCAAAATGAGTCAGAGTTGTTTGTATCTGTTAGGATTGGAAGCCATAGCAAACGATATATAAGAAATGTCATTTTGGTAGTATGAACAAGGAATTCCCCCGGAAAACTGATTTCTGTGACAGTTGATCCAGAGACGGTCCAAGGGCCTTCACAGCTAGTTATTTGGAATAAGCACAATTTGTAGGACCAGCACGTTAGGTCTGAGCACGATATACCTTGTAGGTCCAGCACGTTAGGACTGAGCACGACATACCCCCGTAGGTCCAGCACGATAGGACTGAGCACGATTCGGTACAGCACGTTAGTACCACAGCACAAACTTTAGGTCCAGCACGTTAGGACTGAGCACGACGAGTAGAGCACCGCTCCTCACACCCTCCATCACACACATCTTGTAAGAAAGCAGATCATAAAACTCGTAGCACGAGTTGTTTGTTGTAGTTAATTGGTGGAATATTCTGAATTAGTTGGTTGTTTCCTGCAGCCCGAATCCCCGAACACAACTTGCATTTGAGAGTGTTTTAGTTGGGTAGATATTTCATATTTGCTCGTCTGTTCACGTATCAAGCGCATCAACGACGAACCGGTAGAGGTGGGGACGTGCAAGGTACCAGTCGACTGTTGCGCATTAGGTGATGATGGAACGGGCCGAGAGCGTGAGGTTGGGATGGGAGGGTGCTGCTTCGCAGCCGAGCTGCTCGTTGCACCCTTTCCTGGCCTTTTCGGTGGGACTGACTTGGTTTGTTTGGAGCTTGGGTAGTACCTGATAAACAGCTGAGATACGGTCGGGAGTCTGGGCAGCAGGTACGCACCAATACCTTACGATGCGGCTGGCGAGGGCAGATATTGTAGCGGTCTTTCCGTGGGTGATGCCATACTCGTCGCAGATCTCATGGAGTTGGTCTTTACGAGTAGAAGCGTTTCTAGTATATTGTTGGCATTGCTTGGAAAGGATATAGAGCTAGCAGAGGGCAGCAAATGCGCACAAGAGTTTCGTGTATTCGTCCCTCCGAGTATCTCGTCCCATCTGGCGCGAATGGTCGCGGTGGCGGAGCAGCACGCATCGTAAATAGGGACGGTGCTCTCAGGTGAGAGTGGTGGTGAGACGAGGGAGGCGACACTTGGGCTCCTAAACATGATTATTGGCTTGCTGGATTTGGAGTTGCGCAACGCGCACCATTGTGCTTGAAAACGCGTCTAATCGCATTGTTCCCGTTCCCTTGTCGCTTCAGGCCAGGCTTCATTGCATGCAGAGCTGGCTAATTGGAAGCGGGTTCTTGAACGGAATGGCGGAATGGGTTCTTGTTTGGTGTATATCTGGTGACGCGTCAAAGGCTAAGAACAAGCAGCGGCTGGACTGAGTGAGTGAGTAGCCCATACATGTTTGGTGGCGGTGGACATGGTGGCGGCGGTGGATGTGGTGTCGTTTGAGTATGCTGAAGGGTCATGGTTGCTGGCAAGCTGATGATGATGTTGGCAGGCTCTCACGCGGTGCACTCAGTAACGAAAGAAAGCATCGTAGACTTCTCTGGACTCAAATGCATGCACAGGATACTCAAGAAATCCCAATTGAAGTGCAAGTGTGCTACTGAGTATTTGAAACGGCAGAGAGAGCGAGACGCTTGAGAGTCAAGGCAAAAGAGATGTCAATTACGAGCTGTAAAGAGTGGGATAGGAAAATGTGGAACACTTGAAGTGGCAAGAGCTTGAAGGCTAGAGATAGCGCACATAAATTGTACCTCAACTGAGCCATGTTGCAAGTGATAGTAGCGCAGCGCATTTTGACGCGACTTTGATGCATAGATTGTGCCGAAGAACAATGTGATTGGGCTCTTGGGTGGTGTGATCAGCTAAAAGGCAATGAAGTCGCGCAGAACAAAGGCCTGTCACCAGCATTGGTGACCGCACGTTTCAATACAACGGCGGTCACCAGAGATCGGTGACCACCGGCCGTGAAAGGTCTATGTCTCCATGTTCTTCACACCTAACGTTTGAACTAAATTTTCATGTACTCGAGTAGCTCCGTACGCTTAAAATCTACTTTGAACAGCAAAGTCTCCCCTTGCTCCTTGACAGCTTTTACCACCTTCCTACGCATCTCGTCAAGTAATGCAGTCTGCTGTAGCCGTGCCACCCAACGCTTGACCTTGCACAACAGGTGCTCAAGGAACATAGGTCCGTATCCGAGTATGTCTTTGTGGTGCTGAGATAGCCTCGAGGCCAGAAAGCCGTCAAGGATTTTGAACGCAGCGAAAAACATCGTCGTAGTCTTGTAATTGATCAGAAACTGGGCAAGTGAATGATGAAAAGGGAATACTCTTTACTGTGAAACCAAGAAGAACGAGGCCGCCTAAAGCGCCCTTCTTGTTTTTCCAAAAAAGCTTGGCCATGTCTTCGAGAGTTGGCATTTGGCAAACACCTTGAATGGCAAGGAAATTTGCGACCTGCATTCGCCCAATGCTGCCCTCACCAAGCGAGAAGACTTTAATCGAGTCGATGAATGCAAGCGTATCTGAATAGGTTGGTTGAGTTTGGAGAGGGATGGATGCCGGAGTTTTGTCGAACATATCTCCACAGAAGGCCTTCCATGCCTCGAGCACATTATTGGAAAAGAGTTCCTGGACGCGCTCTCCGAGCTTGGAACGATCCTCCGCCTTGTTACGGTACTGGAAGTGGGCAGAATGCTGACCCCAGCAGGCGCCGTCGGACTTCATCGACTTGTCACTTGACCAGAAGGCGTCGAGAAACGAATCTGCGGTTGTAAACCACTGATGCAGATCGTCCTCCAGGAAGCTCTTGGTGCGCAAGCTCTGTCCGGTGATCATGCAAGCAAGGAGATTACTGGCACCGTATCTCGAAGTTATCGGGATGTCGGGGATATCCAAGCTGGCCGCCATCGCTCTTTGGAAACCGTTCGTACCGCGTAATGGATTGTAATGATCGGGGTTCAACGAGGTGGGTTTGCCGGTGCGTAGATTGCTCCCTTGGAGCATGTTCATGGACTCCTTGAGAAAGCAGGCCTGACCTGCTTTATGCCATTGGACGTCACGGAGCATCACAGCTAGAAAGCCGAAGTTTGGTGTTGTTGAGTAGGGACATAGATTGTATAAATCGTCCGTGGAGACGATCTCTTCTGGCATTGGTGCTACCAAGTAGAGTGAGTTGTCGACCTTGTCTTTAGATAGACGGGAGCGAGATGACGAGGAGGTCGGTTTGGGAACAGAAATACCATAGCGCAAGCGTATGATCTCTCTACTCGCAGCCGCAAGCCATATCAATTGGCCTTGGAAGCCAGGAACGCCTTCATGGTAGATGAGCATTTCCTTAAAGTTCGTGAAGTCGTCCACCCCAGATCGAATATGATTACTGAGACGTTCAAAGCCCTGACAAGAATCGTTGGCGAGCGCCGTTGATGTCTCCACAGCAGACTTGACCTCTTCCAGAACAAAGCAGCTATCGTCATCCATCACGTCGATTATGTGGTCGGCTACACAACCACGGACAAGCCATTGGTCTGCCTCATCCCCAAGCAGGACACGAAGTAGATCCTGCGAGAAGATTCGGGAAACGAAGGCGGTTCGCAGCTGCAGGAGCTCATCTTGTCTAGCACGCCGAGGAACAGAGGGGACCTTCTCAACCTTCAGTGGTTTCGAGCCAGGAAGGAAGGGGTGGAGGATGTCTTCATCAAGCTGCAAGTCCTTGGCAGTTTTGCCTGGGGAAATTGCATCGCCAACAACTTGGATAAGGCAAGAGAAGTGTGGGAATTGATTGTCGATAGTTCCTTCTGCATAGGATTCGCAGAGTTGTAGCACTAGTCTTGGGATGAGGTGGACCACCCAATTTGTAGACGAACTGGTATCCACGCAGAAGGGCCCAGTTTGCGATATAACTCGCTGCACGTTGCTCCCGCTCTACCTGGCGAGCCCAATCTCGAATCGCCATTGCACTCTTGACGAAGGTGAGGAAATAGCTGGACGACTTGCCGAGATTCGGAATATGGAACATCGTATGGGCAACATTCTGAAGCTCCTCGCTTGTGATGAGCGTTTGAGGGAGCCGCTGTGGCAGGTTAACTGTTGCTCGCAGCTGGGCAACGGTTGCCTCTAGGTCAAGCGCTTGCTGGGCGATGTCCTTCTCTGAGCCAAGAAGTGAGTAGATCCGTCCGAGTTGGGTTCCCTCCTTATATTGGAATGGTGGTGATTCCGCGGTGTCGGGATGAATGCCTTGGCGAACTAGACACTGTTCAACGAGTATATTTCGGAGTCCACTGAAAAATATGTAAGCCGTATAAAAAGCGACCTGGGGTTATGCGTACCCAGATATCCCACTCAAAGGCTCCCAGGTATCGTCGTTCATAGTATAGCCCCTCCAGCGAACCTTGACCTCGCTGGTCTAGACAAAAAAAAATCAGCCTGCATCCTAGACACTTGAAGATAATGGACCTTAAGGGAGCACTCAACAATCATGGCGATATTGTAAACTGGTTGCACAAAGGCTTCCTCATCTTCCTCCCCATCTGATTCCTGCTGACCATCGGAGAAGTCGCTGTCTTCATAGTCAAGGCTCGCGCGTCCCTTCCCTTTGCTCTTCCTCTAACGAACAGAAAAATCAGCGTCCTCATCATATTTCTTCCGTCTCGTCCTCGGTTTCTTGTCAGGCTTGCTGCTCGCCTTACTCGATAGAGGTGTGGTGGCAGCCTGCGTCTCGGCATCTTTGTGACACGACGGTCGCTTTGAGGGAGGCTCGCCAGGCGGCGGGGACGGGGCAGGACGCTTGAGGTGATCATCGCCTATAAAAGATGAGACCACAAATTTTATGAGCAAACGTTAAACAGATACATACCCTTATCAAGAGCGCGGTGTAGAGTCTTGGGGGGCTGGTAAAACTTCATAAGAGCGGCATTCCCAGATATTGCCTTTGCAAGAAGGTCGCAGCTGGCAAGGCCATCATTTTCAGGATCTACTGCAAGGGCCTGCTGGTCGCGCATCAACTGAAGACCCATGATGAGATCCTCCTCGTACGCCTCCCGAGCCTTCTTCTTGGCCCCAGCAATCGTCAATTTGCGAAGCACAAGGCTGTAGATCCTGGAGTTCTCCTCCCGGCACCGAGCTCGAGCGCGTTGGTACGCAAAGAATTCTGGGTCATCAATAGGATTAACTTGGTGGTGTACGCCATGGAGGGTGAAGAAAGGCATGAGATTGTTGGTATCATTTGCAGTTCCAGCGAGCGCTTGGAAGAGAGATTTAGGATTGGGGATCGTCCCAATGGCAAGTAGATTATTCCATGTCCGAATCCCAGTATCCCAAAATAACCGAGTACGAAGATCCTCTGAGGTCCCTAGAGCGGGAGATCCCTCGGAAACGTAGAAATGGTAGTTGTTTGGGGCAGTAGTATCCGTTGCAGTTGGTTTGGCTATGGCCATCAAGACCTTGCGGTGCGTGAGCTCGTAATTTGGATATGACACCGGGGTGATGCGGATGATCTCTACAATTTCGAAACCGAGGGCCCTGAGATCTTCGACTAGTTCTTGCAGGAGGGCTTGGAGCCACTTGTGACGCTGCTCTGGGTCGACCGAAGGCGCAATTCCGGTATGAATGGTGTTGCCTTTGAAGAAAAGCAGAAGTTGTAGGCGTCCATTCGATGGGATTTCAGCTCGCGCGTAGAGGCCCCAGCAGCCAAGAAGGAAAGCTCCTGGGTCGCTCCCTGTAGCTGTTTGAAGACCGGAGCCCGAGGAATAGAACAAACGTACCTGGCAGAGCCCGAATCTGAATAAGAAGACACGTATAGAGGTTCCAATCGTCATGGACATCGGTGTGCCAAAAACCTTGCTGGTTTCCAATAGCGCTCATAAGCGTCCCTCCACTGAAGACAGACGAGACGTTGATCTGGATCCCCGTCAGGCCGGATGATCCCAAGCCGCCAAGCAAGAATACGTTGCGGTCAAAGTTTCTGAAAGCACCAGTCTCCACCTCCGATTTGCTGAGCGCAAACTCCACCACGATCTCAAACAAGCGGGCGATGGAAGTGTTTAGCTTGAGGCGGAGATCGTGAAGTGAGCTAGGCTCGTCGACTTGACTCGCAGGAACACCGATTCCGCCTCCATTGCCGTTGAGGAGTGTTGATGCGTTGTTGAAGGACCCGTCGTGCGGATGCTCGGGATTCAACTTCGACGAGTGCTCGTTGCGCTGGAGCGTGTGCTGGGCCAGACCCAGGGACTCGTTGGTACCATACAAGATATCCCAGATGACATCCAGGATGTCGAGCGCTGCACGTCCTTCGTTGCCAAAGGATGCAAGTGCTTCAGGGTCAAGGAGTGTAGCGACGGTGACAAAATTGTCATTGATCTTGGTCGCGACCGGGATTCCGGCTGGAAGTCGCGTCATGCCCTCAATGGGTCGCATTACAAAGGCCTGCTGCACAGCGTCGTAGCTGTCGGGCAGAGACCCCGGAGCCAGCACGAATTTGGATTGGGAGGAGAGAGGGTTGGGGCAGGAATCAAAGTCGAAAAGGTAAACTTGACGCGCTCGATATTCGTCGGTAGAATGCAAGGAGAGTTCGACGCCTGCGGGATAAGTGTGGCCCGCGGGAGGAAGCGCTACAGAAGGTGCAGAAGATATTGTCGCCGGTGCAGGGCGTGGTTGGCTAGGGCATATACTCTTGTCGTAGAATAGATCTTCGGGTTTAACAATGAAGTCGTCGGGGAGCGGGATATCCTCGGTTTTGAGACTCCATTGCCGCGGGTCTGCACATGTTAGTACCTAGGAACGTATTCATGGTATTACAAGCCTCACCGGGGCTGAAATTTTGCACCATGTCGCGATTCTGAAGGGCGGTCACATGCTCCTTCAGAATTTGCACAAAGTTCGTTGAATGGCCGTGCTGGTGCTCTAGAATGAAAGTTTGGTCATATATATGGACTGTTATCTGGAAACTCGGGGGAGAATGGCCTTACAGCTCTGTAAATTGAGGGATTTTGGTTATGGTGAGCGACAAGGGCAAGCTGTGAAGCCTGGGAAACTATGCTATCACGTCTTCCTCTACACGATGGCCACTGAAAATACCCTTATGCAGGCGCATCCGTAACTCCTTCTGCTACTGTGTTTCTGCGGCTCAAGCGCCTGCTGTTCAGCCCAAGTCAAACGACCTCAACGGAGACAACTTCGAGCAGAACCAGCCATGTCCCGGCTTTCCCAAAGATTTCAGGTCATCATCCGCGCAAGCATATATCACAACGACTTGCAATTACAATGCAACAAGACGATGGTGTTCATAGCGCTAAAACACCTTCAACGCCGCATCCCCATCCTGTACGACCTCGCTGATCAGGGCCATTGCCACGACGCCCACAATCGCCTTGACCCCGAGGTTGGTTATCCCGCCGCGACTTTGTGACACGTCAGGGTATCGAGCAGGCGCGAAGAGGACGACGCACGTATCGCGAGATTAACGACCCATCCCCGCTTGCCCTCACATGCACAAGCGCCATAATAATCATGTTTGCCGAATCTGCACGGAGTTAGTCCGAAGGAAGTTATGCCGTAGGGAAGATAACGCACGTTCAACAGCAACATCTTCAGTGTTCTGCGCGTTACCAGGTACGCTGGGATACGGGGTCCCTTGAAGTTGCCGCAGTTAGCCATTGCGGATTACCAAGGTCTGGCGCAGCGTACAGATTCCCGTACACCGAGCTTGTCTCAAAACAAACCATCGCCTCTAACAACACCCCGAGCAACGTTGAGTTGAGGTACAGCAATGCCGGAATAAGCGCGTAGATCGCCTCTGTCGGATTAACGCGCCTAGAGCACTCAGTCGCATCCAGTTTAGCCTAAAAAGCTCACTCACTGCAAATTTCCTACATCCTGCAACAACGAACACATCACTCGTGTCATACGTCCCGTCTCTCTGCCCCAGGACGGTAATCTCCACTCCCGCAAGCGCCTTACGCAGCCCGAGCGACACGAGATCCGCATGGTTAGAGGAGATCTTGTTCACGTCGGCGATAATCTTGTCGTCTAGTGCGAGCGCTCGTGACTTTGCGGCGGGAAAGTCGAGGATGAAGGTGTTTATCTACTGGTCAGTTAGCCTGGAAAAGGGTGCGGAATAAGGGCACGCACCGCATTGGCCACGGTGGGCCATTTGCTCCAGTAGTTGGTTCACGCCTTGGAAGGTCACCACCGGATCCCGCACGATCCCAACCACCCAAGCCGTAGTCGGCATTGTGCTCATCTAGGTAAACAATTCGATCTGAATACGGTCATGTAGTGAAGCACATACCTCATGAACGAGGAACCCCCACATCGACCAGAAGAGTTAGTTATTTGTTGAGTTCGAGTTCTGGGGAATACGTTGAGTAATAAGAAGCTGAAAGGATGAAGAAGTAGTAACAGACAGGGCACAACGAGCAGGTCGAGCGGCTCCCGCGAGAACAAATGTCGTCTGTAGTCTGGCTCATGATACCGATATTGAGGGAACCAGAGACAAGGGTCGGGTATTTTGCCCCATGAGACGCAACGATGGTGTCCAGAGCACTAAAAACTGTGTTAATCGAAGGCATAACGGAAAAGAACAATGATGTACAAAGAAACAGCTGAACTGGGATTGGCTGCGATGTCGGGCTGGAGACGAAACACAAAGGTATTGTCGTCAAACGGACGGTATGCCAGATGCGAATCGTCTCGGTATCCAAGTGTACAATCTGGTCGTTGGGCTGGGTACGCTCGCCATCGAGATGGATGGGGCCAACAGACGGGTGCTGGCTGCAGCTGTTGGTCGGTTGTTGTTGACGGGACGAGCAGACCGTGCCGATTCCCTTCCAGACAATGAGCAAGGAAATCAGCGACGCGGAGAGGGGCAGGCGGACCAGCTTTTAGGCGGCCAACTAACCTCGTGCTTCCAATGCTGGTGTGGATGAGGGGAACACTGTCGCCGAGATGGGCCTCCGAGGAGCAGTTTGTGCTGCCGTTTATCGCAAGGGGCGCGTAGGCGTTGGTGAGTTTGAGAAGACGCCCATGCCGGAGTAGTTCCCGAATTGGGTGCCTGGCACTGGGTGAGGGTGAGCGGGGATTGGGTAGGAGGGGAGAGGTGTTACAAGTTGCCATGGAGGAAAAGGGCAAGCAGCACTACCCCATCACAGATCCCCTTGTCCTCCGCTTGGTCCTGGGGACCCCGAGAGGAACGCGCTTTCCGCACCCTCATCGACCAGGTCACGTCCAAACCCGTCCTCCATTTCCCGACGGACGACGGTGCATGGCAAGTGGAAGCCGACGCATCGGATTTCGTCACGGGCGCCGTCCTGTCCCAGGAACAAGACGGCGTTTGGGTCCCGATTACCTTCATGTCGAAGAGCTTGAACGATGTCGAGCGCAACTACGACATCCACAACAAAGAGATGTTAGCCATTATGCGGGCGCTAACCGAATGGCGACCTTACCTGCATGCAACCGACGACCCCTTCAATATTTGGACCGACCATAAAAACCTGGAATACTTCATGACAACAAAGAAGTTGAACCGCCGACAGGCCCGATGGTCGCTGGAGCTAAGCGAATACAACTTCCGTCTCCATTATAAACCCGGCAAGACCCAGGGGAAAACCGACGCGCTATCCCGACGGACTGGCCATGAACGCGGGAAAGCCAACAACGCCAACATCACCCTCTTACCCGGGGGATGGGCGAATCCCGACCCCGACGCGGGGGTTCCCGACGACGAGTCGGGATTCTACGCAATGCCGGGTTTCACCGCCGCCCGGATGAACGTGGACGCTGCGGCCCTGCGGGCAATGGAGGTACTGGAGCGGACGGCGGGGGAGGACATCCTGGACCTCATCCGAGCGACGGAGGTGGAGGATGAGGAGCAGGTCAAACAGGAGAGAGCCGATGCGGAGAACACCGATTGGAGGGAGGAGGAGGGGCTGTGGACACGAAAGGGGCTTGTCTATGTACCGCCGGATAAGGCGGTCCGCGACGAGGTGCTCTGCCGCCACCACGACGATAAGATAATCGGACACCCCGGACAATTCCGGACGGCGGAATTGGCCGGACGCAACTACTGGTGGCCCGCTCTGACACGGGATACCAGGAAGTACGTGAACGCTTGCCCAACTTGCCAGCAAACAAAGATCTTCCCACTACGGAAAACGGGCAAGCTATCATCAAACGTGGTCCCCACACGGCTTTGGCAATACGTTTGGGTGGACCTTATAGTGGATTTGCCGACGTCGCGGGGGTACAACTGTATCCTCGTCGTGGTAGACCGGCTAAGCAAGAGGATTAGGGTTATGCCATGTGACAAAGACATCACCGGCAAAGGCGTGGCCCGCCTATATCGCGACCACGTCTGGAAGGATTTTGGGTATCCCGAAGTTGTTATCAGCGACCGAGGTGGTCACTTCGTGGGGAACTTCATGCGGGATCTAAACAGGCTCTTGGGAACAAAGAACAACGCGTCAACGGCCCACCATCCCCAGACGGACGGGCAAACGGAACACGTGAACCAGGAAATCGAGCAGTACTTGAGGGTCTTTGCCAACTTCCAGCAGGACGACTGGGCCGATTGGTTAGCGCTGGCCAAATTTGCGCACAACGATAAGGTCAGCGCGTCAACGGGTTATTCCCCGTTCTACTTGATGCTCGGGTTCCACCCGAGAAAGACGAACGAACCGTCGAGAGAGATTCCGACAGAAGCCGCGTCGGACTTCACCGACCGCATGAAGGCTGCCCACGAAGACGCGGCCTCAGCCATGGCCAAAGCACAGGAGACCATGAAGATGTACTACGACCGAAACAGACGCGACGATCCCGACTACACCGTCGGGGATCTCGTGTACCTTTCAACGGTTAACCTGGTGACCCACCGGCCAGCGAAGAAGTTGGACGACAAACGCTTCGGACCGTTTAAAGTCATACAAAAGGTCGGGTCCATGTCCTACGAGCTCCAGCTGCCGGGACAATGGAAAGTACACCCCGTATTCAATACGGTCTTCCTGCGTCCATACACCAAGCCATACGCGAAGCACCAGGAAAACCCGCCCCCGCCTCCGCCGCAAGTTCGCGATATGCTCCCCGAATACGAGGCGGAAGAAATCTTGAAATGGAAATACGCTACGGGAGGCCGTTCACTTCGCTACCTTATCAAATGGTGCGGCTACCCCAGGGAGGAGTGGACATGGGACCCCCGCGGGATGCTCGTCAACTGCGACGAGCTGCTGGAAGAATTTTTCGCTCGGTTCCCCGAGGCACCTCGCGAAGTTCTGATGCAAAAGAAGTGGTCTTTACGGGCCGAGGACCGTAGTATTGGCCAGAAGAAGAAAGCTGCCAATAAACCCGACCCAAACCCGACGTATCCACATCGCGTCCGCCGAGACGTCGAACCTTGAGGGAGGGGGGGGGTGATGTCATGACACGACTCCTACCGCGACCCTCCTCTCTGCCCAATCCTGTTATATGTGTGCAGGAAGAGCACATATAACTAATATATATAGCCCGGGAGCCTATGATCAGTATCCGGTCATAGCGGCCTTTTGGCTCAATTGACTAAAGTGTTGGCTCTGGGGCACGGTTGTTACAGATCCCCACTATCCCTTTCTGCTCGATCCCGACAGTCGCCATCTGTCCCTGTATCCCTATACGCTTGTCCGTAACCCAACAACCGACACCACCCTATACGTTTCCCAGTAGTACTTATACCCTACGACTACGCCTGTACTGTAGAGTATTCTCGTCTGTTCCCCAGGAGCAAACCTGGACGTACCGCTTGTCCCGAGGGTCGCCTAGAGAAGCCCGAACCGAACCGTGGGAATCCTGATCCGGAATCCCGAAACCCGCCTGAGAATATCGGGTTTGCCTTGTTGCTGACAGACTGCTGCGGGAGCTCACAGAAATCATTCCTCTATGTCCAGACCCGACGGCGCGTCGTGAGTTCCATGATGCTCTGGCTTCACAGCTGCGGGCGCTTGACAGGGTGAAGAGGAAGGAGCAAGCGGATGCGGCAGCGGTTAAACACCACGAGGCAACAGCGCCACAACAAAAGGCCGCTCAGCTTTTGGAGGAAGCAGACCGGGATGAGGCACAAGATGATCCGTGTCCGCGTACTCGGGCGACACATTGCAGAAGCTGAGGGAACACAATCTGAAGATGTGCAGATGACGGATGCTTTTGCCCAGTAGTACAGTCACGGCCAAAATAATTGCCTCACCCCGATTTGGTAGTCTACATCACTGGTGTAACAGAATGTGACACTTTGCTTCCTTGACCTCCTCATGCCTTCTACACGCCGCGACGCGCCCGGTAACGGTGGCGTACCTGTTTATACGCCACCTGGCGGTGCCCAGCAACCCCAAATATCAACAAACAACGGGAGCTTAAAGGCTCAAGCGCAATTCCTCGACGCGGCTCCAAATCCACCGACTCCCCTCCATGGCTCGCACCGATCGTCCTCCAGCGCGTCGGTTCAACCCCGTTACACCCTCCAAGCGGTCCCTGATCCTCGCGCTCCGCGATGACGCGGGATGGTCATTCAATCGCATCGCCAAACACCATCGACTCAACGGCATCGACGCGAGCACCGTTCGGCGCAACTACAATCTTGTGTCGTCCCACGACGGCGACTGCTACATTAACCGGCGGAAGGGGAGGTGTGGGAGGAAGGCTTTGATATCGAAGGAGGTGCTGGAGGAGGCGGAGAATGCGCTGCAGGAAGGGCGCGCCACGGATGGAGAGGATTTGCGGCGCCTTCTCTGGCCTGAGGTCTCGGGCCGTACGGTGCGCAACAGTGGCCCCCTCACATTCATCCACTGACTATTGGCAGGGCCGGCGGTCGCTATCCAATATCGGTCTACTCGGCCACGCACAACGGCAAAAGCTCCCGCTTAGCGACACACACATTCAAAAGCGTGAGCGCGTGTGGAACAAATACCGTGCATGGGTCTGCGCAGCCGTCTTTGCACGCGGCGTCCTCATTAACTCGGACGAAACCAAGATAATGCTCGGGGTGTCGGACGGGAAGGCGTGGTGTCGGCGCCGTCGCGGCCAGGATGCCATGAACACCAACTTCGTGCAGGCGGAGGAGCGGCATGGGCGGTTCAACCTCAAAATCAATGTGTGGGGCGCTATTCACCCAGAGGGTGTCTCCGAGCTTGTCCTTGTCGAAGGAAATCTCAACGCCGTTCAGTACGTGGACATTCTCCGCCGTGCTCTCCTCCCCATCATCGATGACTACGACACCTCCACCCGCTGGCGCCCCTCCTTCATTATATTCCAACAGGATAACGATCCCAAGCACACATCAAGGCTCGCCAAACAGTTTTTCAAGGACGAAGGAGTCGACGTGATGGAATGGGCGCCCAAGTCGCCGGACGTGTCGCCGATCGAGAACGCATGGGCGCTGTTGAAGAAGGAGATCCGCAACCACCCCCGGTACCCCACCATCCGCACGGCTCCCGAGCTCTTCACCGTTGCCAAGGAGGTTTGGCACTCGGACACATTCAAACAACATGCACTTTCTTGTTACAATTCCTTCCCCCGTCGTTTACAGGCTTTGAAAGATAATGATTTTTGCTGGATTGACTACTAGCCCTTCCTTGTATCCCTAGTACCTGTTCCCTTGCTGTAATATACTGTACTCTACTCAGAATGCGACTCTGCGCTTGTTTTGATGTGATTTTTTGCCGTGTGAATTAGCTGTTGATCTGACTACCAAATCGGGGTGAGGCAATTATTTTGGCCGTGACTGTAATAGACATCTCAAGTTATGGATTAATTGTATATTTATATTTGTGCTTTCCTCTTTTTGAAGCACTGGTGCCAGCCGGAGGAAACCTGAGCAACAGGCGACCCGCAGGCATCACCCAGCAAGAGAGATCAGTCATTATGTGTCTGGGTACAACGGCGAGAACAGGTGAATGATACCCCCCCACACGGGAGACATTGTTCTCCTGGTAGAAGGATGTTTACGCAGACATTGTGCAGCTGTCATTCAAAACCCTGGTCACCAGACGCCACAATGGCCAGTCCCAGATGTCCAACACCAGACAATGCAGCCCTCACAATGGTCTGTCTGAGCTGTCACGTCCAGCCCTAATTAGTCCAACTGCCCATCCGACAGACTACCTTCTTACAATCCAATGCAAGACCAATCCATTTAACCGGTTCAAGTGACCAAGCCAGACATGTCCGCCAAATCCAAACACAAAACTACAGCAATTTCTCACACCAAACTTAGCAGACTCTAAGAGCAGCATCTCAGAGGATCCCAAGTGTCCTGTTTTAAGCAAAAAATGAGATGAGTTCGTTTGGGGGGCATTCTTTAGTGAAGAGGGGATTACGGGCAGAAGGCTGTGCTGCATCCAAGTACCTTGGCTCTCACGTGCATTAGTCTAGGATTTCTCACTCTGCTCACAAACATGTCTGTCAGCTGAGACCAATCTGGTTCTTTCGTCCGGAGCCCTTAATCCCAGCAACACTTGGGGTGGTATGCCTTGCTTAAACAGGGCCTCAAACCGGTTTATCTAAACTGGACATTGGCATGCTTGGCTGCTGGTCAGCTGGTGGACCAGGAGCCATACTCAATATCCATGACTCTGCCTCAGCCACCCAAGCTTACTGAGGTCAATATTGGCTTCTATGTTTTGGGCATGGCAAAACCTGCTGCAGAAGAAGGATTGTGATGGGACCAGATGTCATGCACATTTCCTGTGCACTGTAGCAGAGCCGCTCCCAGACGGATACCACCAGCTGCTGGGAACCGTCATTGCTGCATGTGACGGATACCTCTTACCGCAACCTCCCGAACTTCCTTTGGATGCCAGTGCTTGCTCGCCTGTGTTGTCCGCTTAGCACAGTGGTAGTGCATTGTACTTATGTGGAAGCCTGAGATGCAAGGGTCCTGAGTTCGACCCTCAGAGTGGACATTTTGATATTTTGGCATTTTTTGCCACTTCCACCGTGCCTCTGCCGCTTTAGACCTCTTGTACACTGCCTGAACACTTCTTTCACCTCACCCGTATTTCAATCTTTGCAAAATTTGTACCCATCGCAACCTTTCCGCGCCATATATCCCGATGATGCGCACATCAACAATTTAGACGTAGCGCATGCACTGAAACGAGACGCTCTGCGTAAGATCTTGTCAACGCGGCGGAAGGACCCCAGGGTCCACGTAGCCCCCCTCATTTTTACCGTGGATTAATCCGCGAACGTGATATTCGCATCAACCTATCCATGGCCCATTATCTTGCCCAGCGCGTTCAGATTTGAACGGTATTTTTCTTCATTCACGGCGGAGTATTACATGTTATCGCTAGGGTTTTGAGGCCTTTTGAGGTCCCACATATGCCTACAGGTCACCTAGCAACCGTGCAAAAGCCAACGACGATGTGCGACTCAATGCATCCTCCCAACACAGTACAAAGAACTTCCAGGACTTTTTCTATGCTTTTTCTACAGTACACCATTTACTACGTCTTCAAGTGCGTACCAAATCGCCATATATCACTTAGTACTCCCAGAAATAAGCGGACAAAGGTGATCAGCGCCATCAGTTAACAACCAAGAAATACTTTACAGCGTTGATATAGCGTACATATTTTTGTACATTACTCGTCTAGCTTTGGCTTCTTGACGCTGGCGATTGTTGGAGGCGCGCCATTACCACGTACCCCAACATCTGGACCACCGTCGGGCTCAACCGCCCGTTTCCGCTTTTCTCCCGTCGGCGCATCCTCCGCGCCAGTGTTTTCCGAAGCACGAGGATCGTCGCCGTCCCTACCACCCCGCTTGCCGCCACGACCCCCGCCTCTACCGCCACGGGCACCCCGTCCCCGTCCTCCATCGCGACCGCCGCGTCCGCCACGGCCGCCGCGCCCTCCACGACCACGACCAGATTTCTCTTTCGTCATCCCGCTTGCTTGTTCCCAAGCCATGCGTGCAGCTCCCTGAGCGCGTTCGATCTGGAAGAGTTTTTCGTCGTCCTCTGCGAATAAGTCAGAACGAAGTAAACGATAGAGCAGAGGTACGAACCGGCAGCGAGGCTCCATTGAATCTCGCTTTCGCCGAGTTTTGGAAGCGCCTCCTTCACAAACTGGATCTCCTCCTCTGTTAAGGGTTTGTGAAACCCGACGAGACCCCAGGACGAGCCGGGCGTGCTTTTGATGAATGGCGGGCGTCCAAACTTTTCCTTGAGCGGCGCCTGCGCGTTCATTCAGCTTTGCAAGTACGCGCGTCGTGGAAATATGTACCTTGATATCGTTGAACATGACTTTTTGGGTCTCGCTCACTCCATCGAAGCGCAAGGTCGCACCCTTGACGAAAGGAATATCTTCCTCCTTGACCGCACCGACTCCGTCCTCGCCAGCATGAATCGGGATGGTCGAACCCATGAATTCAAGGAACACCTCGTTCGTCTCGGGCTTTTTTTCTTCAACCGCCATCTTGGCCATGTCGCGGAAGGCGTCAAACTTGCGTCCGACGGTGTAGAGATTGCGGCGCATGTCTGCGGCCTTGCCGGTGAGGCCCTTTTCACGTATCTTCATTTGGCAGTAGTCTTCCTTGGTCATGACGTTGAGCTCGGTGCCCTCGAACGCAGGTTTGGGATCTGCGGCAACGAACGCAGCAGCGCATTCTAGAGAGGTAAATTCGGCGAAGACCGAGCCCTGCACATAGTGAGACCGAGAGCAAGTCGATGCACGAGCACGCACTTTGAACTTTTTGTCCTGATCCCGACGCATGCGAACGGCGTTGGTAGGACCATATTTCTCAAAGAATGTTTCCAGACGAGCCTGGAGAGTCGCGTCCTCCTCGGGGAAGCCTTTCTGTCAAGATGTCAGGCAAATAGCAAGAAGCGCGAGGGGGCATACGGCGTAGACGCTGCGCTCAAACTGGTCCTTGGGCTCTTGAACCTCGGTCTTGCGACGTACGTTCACGCCATCAGTATCGACCTCGAGCTGGGAGCTCTGTTCACGGAGGGCGCGGGCAACCCAGTCATTTCCGAGCGGCATGAAGTCGCGCATGCGCTTGAACGACGCCACCGTCGCAATGGGGACCCAGTGGTCGGGAGTCTTGGTGTGGAGGGTCCACATGAATCTAAAGAACGCTGAGCGGGAGCCCCAATCGATGCGGGTCAACGGACTTGTCGTATGGAAGGTTGCTGTCCGCGAAGTAAAACTCGACTAGAGTGGTCGGTGAGGAGAGTTATACGCGCCGACGTGGAGGAGCTCACTCTGCCTTGCGGCCTTTTTCTGGACGTCGACATTTTCACCGTCGAGCGGGGTAGACATGGTTGCAGAAGCGAGCAAGGATAGGATCACGTTGTGTCAAAGATTGCCTTAGATAAAACTAACTCGCCCCGACTCAAACTATCGAATCAGCCTGCCATAGTCCAGTCGACTGTCCCCTGCACGCTCCCCGACCTCCCGCTTCGGGAATGCACTCCAGAAACGCAGTGTCTCGTCCCCAGCTCCCGTCACAATTGTCTCTCCGTCCGGGCTCATCGCAAGATATAGTACGCGATTCGTGTGCCCAGTGAGCGACGCCACCATGTTCAGCGTGGGGTACTTCCAGATGCAGATTTGGTTCTGCGCCGTCGTAGACGAAAAGCCGTGAGTGGAGACCAGTTCGTGCGACGTCAACGACCAGATCAAGTTGCAGACCTGCACCAAATGAGCCAAAGGTACCCACAGCTGATTCAAAAGACCTACTTGACTGCCAGTATCAAGCTCATTCAACATCGTCCCACTGATTGTGTTCCAAAAACGAATATGCTTGTCCTGAGTCCCGCCGCCTGTCGCCAAAACGCCAGTGATGTGAGGGTCCCATGCAAGGGCCTTGACCGCCGCAGTATGCTCATGGAACTTCCAGAGCGGCGCGTCACCTGCATCATCCGGTCCATTTGTCGAATCTGTACCCGACGCCTGAGCCGCGGCGCTGCCACGTTTCGACCCTCGAAGATCCCAAATGCACACTTTATTGTCGTTGCCGCCGCTGGCGAGGTTGGCTGCGCCGACGCCTCCATCACTGCTCCATTTTAGACCACAAACCTCTTGTCGATGGCCAGAGGAGCGCTTGAACGGACGGGTGTTGGACTCCCGTACATCGCGGTGGTGGACCATACGATCCCGGGAGCCAGACGAAACAACATGTTGATTCCAAGCAATGGCCCCGATCCTTTGTGTGTGCGCATTTTCGTAGGTCCGTACGAGGGTAAGATGGGTAGCGTCGTAGACGTGAAGACGGCCGGATATTGTCCCAACGGCAAGGGTCGAACCCTGTGAAGCATGTCAGCGTAGACAAGGGTAGATAGAGAACAATGCAAACTTTCTGCACCCATGACACCGAACTTATGGAGTCACTGGTTCCGGAGAGGTCGCACAGGCGATTCACGGCCGCGTTGTGTGCGGTCCAGAGATATACGCAGCTTCCGAGTCCAACGCCCAAGACGTTGGTGCTTGACCAGTCGACCAAGTTGAGATAGAAGTCCTCCGCAAGTTCTGGGGCATCGAGGACGCGATATGGCGTTTTGCACACGTTGCGGAGCTGCCGACGGGGACTCTCGAGCAGCTGGCGGCTCTCTGCGCGGACAGGGCTCATGGAGTATGCCGAGTCTGCGGTGGTGTCTAATCTGCGAGTTGGAGTTGAGGGAGCGGAGGCGGAGGGAGAGTTGTATTGGAAGAGTCTCCGACGCGTCGGAGTTGAGGGAGCGGCGGCTGCGGGTGGGGGCTGGGGGCGAGTCGGTGAGGGTGGGTCCGGGGGAGTGACCTCGGTATGTAAAATCGAGTTGAACAACGCGTTTGCCTGCTCTGGAGGGGCATTAGATCTGCATGAATGGGGGTGGCACAACGAACCTTTGAGAGCATCGGACTCAGATGGGATAATTCTGGACTTTTTGGAGGGTGTGGAGGGCCCGGAGTCGTCTTTGAGGTTGTAGGATGTGCGCATGTCGCCGCGTTCACGGGTGGGTATGAAACGGTCGCCATATTCCCTGTCTTCTGAGGGAGTCGCGTCCTCCTTCTGAGCGGCGCGGAGACGTTTGCCAAAGGGGGTGTTGCGCAGGGACATGAGGGTAAGAGCACAACAACGCGGGCTTGCCGTGACCTTCTGATTCCACCTTCACCCCCCATGGGCTCGTCCCAGAGTTCCGCTGCCTCGTCTCCCGTCGAGTTCGACCAGAACCTCGTCGATGCACTCGCGGACAATGCACTCCAACCAAATCCATCCCCTGCCCGCCAGAAATCTATCGACGCCCATATCCAGGCTCGTATCCAGGCTGAACTCGTCCAACTCCGAGCCGAAGAGCATGCTGTCCGCGAGCAAATAGAAGCCGCCCTCGAAAAAGAGAACCTTGACCGCGAGCACGCTATGGCGGGCGATCCCGACTCGGTCAAATCGTCTGCCGCCCTCCTGGCAGATCTCGACGAGGTCCGCGCAAAGGTCGACCGCTTTCATGCCCGAAGAGACCTCTCCGAGTACCCCGCGCTTAAGGAGGCCAGCGAAGGGCTGGTGGCTTGCTACAAGTGTGTTCTCCGCCCAGCTCAACGTCTGGTACTAACATAATATGGAAGAAACAACGCGACGACGCCCCTGGATTGTTGGCAGCAGGTTTCTGCGTTCAAGACTACCGTCTCCGAATTAGAAAAGGTTCGTGTGTTGACGCCCGTGTCCTATGCTGAACGCTTCGCCAGCAACACATCAAATCCTTACAATAGCTTCTAATACAACTGGCGCGGCTCCCCGCTTGCAGCAGAATACATGGACATGGAACTGACTGTGGAGGGCAACCGAGGGACACCACGCATCTTCGGCACCGAAAGAAACGCCTTTGTGGGCGGTCGGGCGCTCTCCGCGAATTGTACCCTCGCAGGTTTGGTGGGGAGCGGTGGCATCGTGGGCTTTGGTATGACGAGCGGCGCCTTGGAAAATATGAAGGGCGAACGCATAAGGCCACAGAAGCTCACAGTATAACGCGGTTTCTCATGAAGCTCGCGCTTTGACCGACGCGATGTGTAAAGTAGGCAGAGAGTGGCGCCAACCAGAGCAATAGCTATCCCCGCCACAACACCACCAGCTATCGCTGCAGTAGGAATTGAGTGAGGGACGGCGGGCATGATCTATCGCGCGGTGTACATGTGGATGGACGAGTTTTATAGGCTCTCGAGAGAGAAGACAAAGCACATCGCCTGAAAGGGCATGCCTCAACCTCGAGGCAGACATCGATGGAAACTAATAATACAGATAGCCGCTACTCCTCGTCCATCGCCGCAAGTTGAGCTTCGTTGAGGGCCTCCGCTTCGTCCATCATGCGCTCCTCGGCCGCCTGGACGCGTTCCTCCGCATCGCGACGGTCCGAATCGAGCTCGGCGTATCGTTCTTGCAATCTCCGCTCCCGACCTTCCAACTTGTCAACCTCCTCTTTGAGAGCCGCCAATCGGCGCGGCCCTACCGCTGCCTCGTTGACGCTTAGACGCAAGAAACTGTCGTAATCGACCTTTGTTCGCTGCAGCTCTCCAAAGGCATCAACAAGACGCTTTGAAAGAGCTTGCGACCGCGAGAGATATCCACCCAGCACCACTGAAAGTTTTTTCTCGCTCTTGGCAGCCTTTGCCGCTTCCTTGCCCATCATTTCGCGATGTCCCTCCATAATTGCAGCGTAGCCCTCCAAACGCGCATCGAGCGAAAGACTGGCCGGGTCGACCCACGATTTGCTACTGGCACTGAACACGAGGTTGCGGCGCGTCGATGCCCATGATGCGCTCTCATCAACGGCGTCGTTCTTGGCAAGAGCCAAAAGGCCTTCCCGCAGTTGCTCGGAACTCGCATTGGTGAAACCAACAGTTGCCGCAAGCTCGAGATGGATAAGTTGTTTGGCGGCATCCACGTCTACGTCGTTTGGCATGGTGTAGGTCGAACGTGTGGCTCCTGCACGAGCGGTACCAGGGACCGGAGCCGCGATCGCATCGTGCTGCAACAGGTCGACCAGCTCGCGGTTGATGAGAGCCTGGGCGGGAGACTCTTCGTCGACTTGAAGACGTTGGAGGAGCGTTTCGACCTCGACATTGGCTGGCCGAGGAAGACCGCGTTGAAGCGCTTGGGAGCGACGCGCCAACGCCTTTCGCTCTGCTTCCTCCCGGCGACGCGCTTCACGAGCATCGCGTTCGGCTGCATCTTCCTCTGAAAGAGGGACGCCATCAGCAGCCGCGTCTTCTTCGTCCTCCGGTACGAGCAGCTCGAAGTTGTTCTCTGGCGCGGGAAGATTGCGGAACCCGTCTTTGAGCGCGCGTTTAGCAGAGGACAGTCGCAGGCGCTGGTCACGGGGCGTTTCGGCGCCAGTGAAACCTTCGGCGTTGATGGACAAATTGTCGCGCATCGGAGTACGCATCGGCGTAGCAGCGACGAGACCACCGGGAGTTGCAGATCCGTCGAACTCGTTGGCGCGTAATGGAGTTGCGAGGGGATTGGGAGTGAATGCGACATTGTGACGAGGAGTAGCCCCTTCATACCCGGTCCCGCCACCAATGGGCTCATGCAATGGGGTGTTCTCTTCCCCCAGAAGCGGCGTTTGGGTCATGGACATGTTACGCAGATTTCGGGCTTCAGACATGATGTTGTCCTCTGTCAAAGCGCGTTAAAAACGTGCGAGTGAAAGTAGAGTACTTACGCTGAGGTGCCGTTCGCGGTGTGCGGGCCATTCTGGCGTTTTCCAGCCCTTCATAATCACTCAGCAATTTCCCGCTCGCATCACTGCCGCCCTCAACTAAAGCCTTCGCGCTTTCGCCCGCCTGACCAATTTTGACGATATCCTCCAACTCAGTTTCCCCTACTTGTGCGGTAGGCAGAACGAGTTTCCTTCGACGTCCAATCGACTCGGCCTCCTTTAGTTTCTGGATCTGGGCGTCGCGAGCAGCCAGGAACTTGGTTTGGTGTCCCGAGCTGCCAGCGTCCTTCCCATCCCTCTTCTGACGCTTGTTCCGTTCTGCGTCGTCGGCCTCGGTTGTCTTGCGCTTGTTTTCCAGACGACGAAGCGATTGTCCAACTGGTGCGGCGGCAATACGAGCTTGTTCTTCGCTGGTGTCGTAGAACCCAGGAGCGGCTTTTTTCTCGAAAGGAATGTCGGTATTGTACTGTTTACCGTTAGGAACGGAATGGATCCAACGCTGGGATACGTACGTCCATGCCTTTTCGTTTGACCTTGCTGCGCATTCTGCAAAGTCATGAGTACAAATGGTGACTTGCAAAGATTTGGACGTACATGATTCCAGCTGCCTTGAGCTCGCGTTTCTTTTGCAGAACAGCCAGACGCCGAGCTTCCTCGAGTTGACGCTCCCGGGCTTTGCGCTTGGCCTTTTTGCCCTGCGTGTTGGCCAGACGCGCGCGAGCTTCTGACAACATCTCCTTCTCGTCCTCGTCCATATCTATTGGGTCGGGACGCGCCGGTTTAGTTTCCGGGTTGGGGTCGATTTCGCCAGGACGCAGACGACGCACGTCGTCCGCACTGGGACCGCTGTCCGAGGTTCCAGCCAGACCCAGCTCGTCGTTATCCTTGGCCTCTGCTTCGTCGAGGAGTTTCTGATAGCGCTCGAGACACTGAGTAGCGGTGCGGCCAACGATGGGAGCAATGGTGCGCCATTGTGTGGGCATGAGCTTTGCGAGATGCAGCAGCTTTTCGTCCTCTGTCTTGGACCATTCCGTCTTCTTTATGGAGGGATCCAACCACTCGTACCAGCGCGCCTTGCACTGTTTCGGTGTCTTGCGGACGAGGAGGGAAGATATTCGGGCCCATTGGTTCTTGCCATATTTTGCAATGGCAGCCTTGAGGACCTCGTCTTCAGTGTTCTATGGGAGTCAGAGACGCGACAGACGATGTGGGGAGTAGCTGAATACCTTCCAGACGCCGCCCTTGGCGACGAAGCGGACCATGGTTGTTGGGAGTAGAGTGATGTTGGCCGCCCGGCTTTCTAATCGGCGTCAAAGGCCGACGTTCACGGGGCTCTTAAGAAGCCCCCGAGGCTGAGGTGCTGCTTGCTCCCTCCCCCAATGGACGACGATTCGTGCGCCCAGCTCACTCCCCACAACCCCCAACCCTCACCCTCACACAGCTCAAAACCCTCCGTCGTCAGAGGCGCGCGAGCCTGCTCCGTATGTCGCGCGGCAAAGGTTCGTCGGTGTCTATCCCGCCGTTCATACAAGTCGCCTCAAAATTCCCCAGATGAAATGCGTCGGCGCGGATGAGGGCGGTCAATGTCAACGATGCAAGCGCGCAAATGTCGAGTGCATCTTCGAAAAGCACCGACGCGGCCGCAAGCCAGGCTCAAAGTACGCCGCCTACAGTCCGATAAATAATATCTAACAGCCCCAGACTCAGCGAGGCTTCCAAAATGCTCCGTCGTCTCGAGAAGGGTCTCAACAACGCCAAACTTAAGTCGCACGTTGCTGAGTCTCCGTACGAGCGCACATCCGCGCCTCCAGCCGACATTCCGGAGCAGCCTGCGCGCGAAATTGATGAAGACGACGACGATGCTGACCCCGAAAATCGCGCTCTGTTCCCCGCCAAACTTATAAGGAAGGAGAACCAGCGCAACTCGTTCTTTCGCACTATTCTCAACCCCGCCGACGGCCCAAACTCGGCGCCCTCGCGTCCGCTGAACTCCCCTCCAGTCAATGCTCCCCTCGACGCCATCAGTGCGGGGATCGTTGACGAAGAGCTTGCGGCGATCTTGGTGAGCATCCCGTCGATGTCCATAGACGCGACTTGACCATCCTCCAGTTCGATCTCTTGTTGTCGGTCCCTGAACCATTTATTCGTGCAGTATGCTAAGTCTCTGAAAAGCCTTCGCCTCAATCCGTTCATAAACTTGTTCGACATTACTCTCCACACCCCCCAACGCGTCCGAAATCGTTGCCCGCTCCTCTTCACGACTGTGCGCTCTCTTCATTACCGCGCTTATTACCTCCTCAACGTATCAAAGCTCATTATGGCGGCAACCAAATTCTTCCGCCCAGAGCTCTTTCGTCCCTGCCAGAAGCTTGCGCATGAACTTGCCGTCCGCGCCTTCGCTGAGGGCTGGAAACGCGTGGAAGTCGTTCAAGCTTTTGCCTGCCTCACGTACTGGAAGGACCCGGATGATAACGTTCGTCTCAACCGTATCAGCGTGTGGTCCCTCACTAGATTCACAGCGCATATGGACCTACATCGGCTATGTTGGTGATTTCGGTTACTAACCCCGGCTTGGCCTCATATCTATGTAGGCGTGCCGGATGGCCATCGAGCTCGGGCTCAACCGCTACTGCGCGACCCCGCCGCCGAACGAAACAGACTTCCAACGCGCCGAACGTCGTTCGCGCGAGCGAACGTTCCTCGTGCTCTTCATCCATGACCGGAGGTGAGCCAAAAACATCCGATCTTGAGCCAATGAACCGCATTAACGGAATACAGTTTGAGTACGCAAACCGGGCGGAGTTGGATGCTTCCTGAAGACGAACTTGTCCGGCATGCCGCTACCTGGCATGAGGGCGGGGGAACGCCGACTCCTCGACCAGAGGACGTCATTGTCGCGGCATTTGTCCAGCTTCGCCGGATTTCGGTGAGCCTGACTATCTCCATGCATGCGCATCCTTCAACTCCGGCTAGTCCGAAACTACGGACATGTTCTATACCAAGGGTGGAGCGAATGGCGATGTCAACTACGAGGTCGTTCTGCGCACCTGCAATGGCAAGCTTACTCAGTGGATGGATACCTGGCAGTCGGAAATGCAGCGCGGTATGGCCATTTCTCTATGCCTTCTCGCTGCTCATCGATTGCGCCAGCTGGAGGCGAATCGTTTCATTTCTCCTTCCTGAGCTATTTTCGACTGCATGTCCGACTCTTCCTCAACAGCTTTGGGATTCAAGAGTCAATGTCACCGGTCCGCTTCTCCCTCGCTACCTTCTTGCCTATCGCTCATAGCTTACAGTCTAGCCGCGCTAGTCCGAGTCTACAGGCTCTCTCGGCTTGCTGTACAAGCGCCCTCGATAGCCTCCGGATTGTATCGAAAGACTTTCCGGCCATGAGCATGCTGGTAGGTCCTTTTCCTGTATATCTATTCTTACACCAACATTCCGACAGCGGTATGGGCAAGACTCAATTACTGTGATGTCGGCCTACTCTGCAGTCTTTCTTCTCAAGGTGGGTGGCTTCCGACTTGTACGCGTGTTCCTGACATGCGCACTAGCTCCTTCGGAGCTCGAACACTTTGGCGCAGCTTCACGAAGGAACTGCTCACGAAATCCATTCGCTCATTTCCAAGACCGCGGACGCGTATTACGAGGCGTCTGTGTTATCCCCGACGTCGACCTCGGCCGCTTACCATGCCCGATTCTTGCGGAGTCTGTTAGCCAACGACATCTTCAAGGCCCGACAGCCCGAACCGGACAGATACGACAGTATGCCGATTGATCACCGATCCCAAGGTGAGCTCATCCCGTTGTCCGTTGTCCTAAATTCACCCACGTAGGCCCTTCCCCGACGCAAATGTATTCCCCACAACAGCACATCTCCCCGAATCACGACCAATCGCAGCCTTTCCCGTTCCCCGCGTCCCCGACGCACGACGAATATTCCCCCGAGAACGGCACCAGGCCCGGCCCACCCGTCTCCTACCACCACCACGGGGCCGGTGGCGGAGAGGGTTATGTCCCTTCCATCGCGCATGCGTCGGAGCTCGATGCACACTACTGGAAGAATATGTTCCTGGAGCTGGGTTTTGGTGAAGCCCAAGCGGAGCAGCAGCGTTCCCAAATGGCCTATAACGTCCATCCCATCGCGCACTACTAGTGCCCACATTTCTCTTAACTGTATTTCTGGCTACATCTTGATTTTGCTCTGCCGTTTGTTGACTTGCGTTTGTTTTTGATTTTGCTTTTGTGTTCGTGTAGCTCTTAGTGTATTGGTTCGTGCTCTGGAAAATAATCCATGTTGAATGTTGACGCTAGGTATCTACAGTGACATCGAAGAGAATGACCCTGCGTCCGGTGGCGGCGGCGATGCGAGGTGTTGGGGAAGAGATCCAATCGAAATCTCGGATAAAATGGGGCCGCGGCGCCAGAGCGATTGTGGTGGTGGAGGGAGTGAGGGTGTGGATGCTGATTGTTGCGCCTTTGGCGGGGGAGCAGCTCGAGATGGCGAAAATCGGCAGGGTTGGGCACCAACTACGACAAATTTGTAAGATGAACAAAGAGAAATGGAAACTTCAAACCGGAAACGATCGCTTCCTTCTTGACAAACGCCGCTCAAGAGCGGCTTGCCGCCTTGCAGCTTGGAGATATCCCAAATTGAGTAGCGCGAACCGAACACGGCGCCAACGCTAAACGCGGTCAGGGCCATCTGGACGATTGGAGCAAATAACACCCACATGTCGGGGTTATCTATGCGCCAGGAAGCAGACCCGCCGAGAATGGTCGAGGTCGCGAGTGCGTGTGGGTCCACAAGTTCGACCTGCCGCCAGCTGTCGATGTCCGCCTCGTCGGGGTCTGACCGCCAGTCGGTGAGGAAGATACTTCCTCGTGCGTCCGCGACAACGAATTCACGCGAGCTAGAACGGTGGCTACAGACCGAATGCAGTGCGTGACGGAACGCGATGGTGTATGCAGTCGGTTGAGCGCGTTCTGGGGACATGGAGAGGCTGGGAGACGACTTCGGCGACGCGGGGGAGGGATCCAGATCCCATACGAAGAGCAGCTTGTCGTCTGTTCGCGTAAGAAACGCGTAATTTTACTAAACACCGCGGGCAAAGTATCGCGCAGATTGCGAAGCTCCCACATTCGGTAGCGGCGCAACCGGCGCAATACTTTGTCCTCGGTGAATTAGGCACGTACTCGATACGGTGGCCACGAAACGCGCGCTGTCTTCCCCAAGCCCTCCGCAGAACGCGATGTCGTTCACACAGGCATGGTGCTGACAATATTCAATCTCTCGTTCCAGTTTAGGACGCGTCAATTACCCCAGAGAGTCCACCTCCAAATGAGTAAACACTCTCATCGAGCATTGGGGTCTTTGTGAGGAGATGGAGACCAAAATTTGAGGAAGCCGCAACAAGCCTGCGGTGGTTTAGGCAGAGAAACACGTCTGGAGAGCAACGCACTCAATTACCCAGTCATCTTGGCTGCGAATTGGAGACACTGAGCGCGGAGAAAACGCAATGGCGGTGATACGTTGCCCGACATGGAAAGCTGCGACGGGGGTGAACTTGTTTTGGTCGATGGAAAAGACTTCGACTGAGTGACTGGTCCCCAGGGCAATAAGGTCTTGTGAAGCTTCGTTCTGCGACGCGCGGATAACGAAGACCTCAGAACCGAGCTCCATCGACAGCATCGCAGTCAACAGCAAAGGCACGACCACGTTACTCCATCTCATCAAACGCGTCCGACAGTTACACTCGACTAAACGTACACCATGAACCCGCCTTGTCCGTCAGGAGACGCGGCAGAGCAAACAGCGCGTCCATCGCTCTCGATGACCGAAATCGCACCATCGGTGCACAGCGCATGGGCATCCGCATCATCAAAATCTGGAAGCCATTCGAACCCTCCAGCCCGGATATACTCGCAGACGGGCAATCCATCTCCTTCAGTTCCAGCACTGCCGTCCTCTTGGTACCTCAGATCAACGTGGCTCCCGGCCTGGTATGCCGCTCCCAATACCTTGTAGAGCGTGGGCACAAAGCTCGCACGCGCATCGGGCGTATCGTCCTCGAGTACGGGCGACCGCAAGGGACGAATTATGACAATGTCGAGTGTGGCTTCAGTTGGAGGGATGCGTGACGCGAGAGGCGCTATATTGAACGCCGGCTCCAAACGATCTATGGACGTTTTCGAAGCAGAATGATGCAGGAGTTATCTGACCCACCAACGTTTACCGTGGCCAAGAAGTACGAGAAGGGACCATGGAGGTCGACGATGGGCTCTCCGTCGGCATCCGAGTCTGGATGTGCCACGAAGGTTTTCGTGAGGGGATCATAGATTTGTACAACTTGGGCGCCAGGTGCAGGCAGCAGCTTCACATGGCTGTTGTACCATTTCGTGCTATTTTGCTCAGCTGCAACCTAGAATACTTAGAAGGTCGCTGGCCAGTTATTCGGTGTACCTTGAATCGCTCTATGCCCGGTATCTCTGCACGCAGCGCCTCCGAGTCTTTCAATATGCTATAAACTTTTCAATGCAAGCCAGCTTGTAAGGAAATAGGTACCTAGCATGAAGGGATGTCGAAACGACGACGGCAGAAATCTTAACTGCAATGCCATAGGTCACATTGTTGCGCGCAAGACATAATCTGACCTTCGGGCCGTTTACGCAAAGCAGGAGCCGAAGACAAGGTGGTGATAGCGAGATGCAGAGGGACGGTCTTGGAGCGCTGAATCAGCGCCTTGACCGATTGGAGGCGGTATGCAGCATCCGTCGGGTCCTGCGGCGGCGGGAAGAGCGTCGAGTAAAGGGCATTCGCTGTTCCACAAGGAACCAATGCGAAATGGACGCGACTGCTTTGCGCCCGTGCGCCGGTAAAGACGGTCTGCGCAAGTACTGTCATGGACTCGTTGAGAGTTCCGTCGCCGCTACCGAGGATGACATCGACGATCCCTAGAGCTGCTTGAGTATGCGGCACGTAGACGGTATGGAAATAAGAAACCATCGTGCTCCCGTAAGAAATCGGCCAGGATCTCTCCAGCATGGTTCTGACGCTCCGTCTCCACAACACGGTCGGGCACAATGTTGTTCTCTTTCAGCAAAGGGTGAACATGCTCGTCGAAGAATGCCTTTGTACTCCGAGCGCCGCTCTGGGGGTTAATTATCACGATGAGGGGCATTTCGAGGTGGAGGTTATGTGGAGGATCGCTTGCGATATGGCTTCAATCAATCTGGGTCGTGACCTTCCTCTTGCGACGATGGCACCGTTACAGCCCTTTCGGCTTGCACTTATACAACTGGGCAAGATTACCGCTAACAAATCCGAGAACCTCAAACATGCCCGCGACATGATCCTCAAGGCCGCGTCCGAGAGCAAGAAACCGGACATTATTGTCCTGCCAGAATGTTTCAACAGCCTTTATGGCCATGTCCACTTCCCAATCTATGCAGAGAAGATTGGTACAAGTGTCGCTTCGACTGAGAGCGAAAGTAGGTCCACTGAGCCGGCAGCACCGCTCTAAACTCTGGCCGACTCAGGCGTGAAGATGCTTTCTGACGCTGCGAAGGCGACAAACACCTGGTTAATCGGAGGCAGGTCGCGTAAGTGACGCGTTCTCTCACTCATATCTCGCAGGGTCTATCCCTGAACGCGACGGCGATGACATATACAATACATGCACGGTCTACAATCCTCAAGGTATCGATTATGCACCGCTCGCTTTCTGTTGCTCACTGACTTGAGGCGAACTTGTCGTCACGCATCGAAAGGTGCACCTGTTCGATATCGACATCCCAGGCGGCATAACCTTCAAGGTTGGAAACTCACTCGTCTCTTTCGACAGTCCTCAGACAAGACAGGAAAGCGAAACGCTGAGCCCCGGATCGACCACGAACTTTTTCGATACTCCATTCGCTAGAATCGGACTGGGCATCTGCTACGACGTCCGCTTCCCTGAGCTCGCGATGATCTCCGCTCGCCAGGGCTGCCAGGTCCTCATCTATCCCGGAGCCTTCAATATGACGACCGGCCCACTACACTGGGAGCTCTTGCAGCGATCTCGGTATACCGCTGACTCTTGAGCTCAAATCTTCACGCCTGACACGCGTATAGTGCGGTGGATAACCAAGTGTACTTTGCGATGTGTAGCCCTGCGCGCGACCTTTCCGCAGGATATCATGCTGTATGCTTCTTTTTGTCTTTCATTTCCATCGCATTCACAGTGTTCAGTGGGGTCACTCGATGCTCGTCGACCCAATGTTCGTCTTTGCGGCCGAGTTGAACGTTTATTTGATTTTCTTCAGGGCAAAGGTTGTAGTTGAAGCACAAGAGGGAGAAGAGATTGTCTACGCCGATATCGGTAAGCTACGAACTTTGGACCTGAAGCATTAACTGAGATGTGCAGATCCAACGGTATTCGATAACGCACGGGCAGGAATTCCAGTGACCAAACAGAGGCGTTTCGATGTTTACAAGGATGTTAGCAAATGAGGTTACAGTGTAAAAGTTGCCACAAAGCTGTTTAGATCAACAGAAAGTGCGAGAAGGTTTGCCGCATCGCCTTTTATATCTCGACGGCCACGACCGGTCACCTCCCTCCCTCCCTTCATCTCCCTACTCCCAGTATAAATGGTCAAGGAAACCAAATTCTACGATCTCCTCGAAGTCCCGCCGTCTGCGTCTGAAGCTGACCTCAAAAAAGCCTACCGCAAAAAGTAGTAAACTCTCCATGAATTTCTTTGCCCTGCTCTAAATGCACTGTGCAGGGCTCTACGGCTGCATCCCGACAAGGGCGGTGACCCGGAGCTCTTCAAAGAGGTCACCCATGCGTATGCAGTGTTTCGCTTGCGCGCTTGCGTGTGCTAAGTGATTGCGTGTAGCTATGAGATACTGTCCGACCCCGACCGACGAAGCATCTACGACGCGCGCGGAGAGGCCGGCCTAGAGCAGGGCGGGATGGGCGGGATGGACCCTCAGGTACGCCCGCCATCGATGTATTGATTTTCTGTCTGCTCATCGCCATTATCATCTAGGATCTCTTCAGCCAACTCTTCGGCGGCGGCGGTGGCGGCGGGTTCGGGGGTGGCTTCTTTGGCGGCGGCGGCCGCAGCCAGGGTCCCCGCAAAACGAAAGACCTCGTCCACCGGGTGCACGTCACGCTGGAAGACCTCTACAAGGGCAAGACGACGAAGCTTGCGCTGACGCGGAACCGGATCTGCTCCAAGTGCAAGGGCAAGGGCGGAAAGGAGGGTGCAGTGCGCTCGTGCAACACCTGCAGCGGGCGCGGCATAAAGGTTACACTGCGCCAAATGGGCCCCATGATTCAACAAATCCAGTCTCCGTGCGACGAGTGCCAGGGAACGGGAGAGGTCATCAACGCAAAGGACCGCTGCATACAGTGCAAGGGCAAGAAAGTCCTGCCGGAGAAGAAAGTTCTCGAGGTACACATCGACAAGGGCATGAAGGGCGGTCAGACGGTCCAGTTCCGCGGCGAGAGCGACGAATCACCAACTGCCGAGCCGGGAGATGTGGTTATTGTCATCGAGGAGAAACCGCACGACCGATTCAAGCGCCAGGAGAACGATCTCATCCACGAAGTCGAGGTTGACCTGCTCACTGCTTTGGCTGGAGGGTCTTTCGCAATCAAGCACCTCGACGAGCGCGCCTTGGTGGTCAAAATCGAACCAGGTGAAGTTGTCAAGCATGGTGAGTTCCTTTTCTGTCGTGTATTCTCCAGCTCATTGCGTCGCAGGTGATATCAAGGTCATCCACGGCCAGGGAATGCCATCGCAGAGACACCACGAGCCAGGCGACATGTATATCAAGCTCAGCGTCAAATTCCCTGATAGCCTCGACCCCTCCGTGCTTCCGCTGCTCGAGAAAGCGCTTCCTACGCGTGTTCCTGTGGAGAAGTTCCCCAAGAATGTGGTGCTCGACGAGGTTCATCTCGACGACGTCGACACGCGTTCGAGGAACCCGCTTCGCGATCCCGACATGATGGATGAGGATACAGAGGGCGAGCCGCGGGTATCGTGCCAGAACCAATAGTTCTGCAGTCGTGGCTTGAGTACTGCCTGCATTTGTACGTCTGTGGTTCGTCGCATTTATAGAGATACGCTGTGCTATATAATGCTAGCAGTCCCAGCTAGTCTTGTAACGTTCGCTTGAGAGTGGAAAGAGTTGGGTTGATCGCCCACCTGAGGATCTGCCTTGAACTGCATGTACAGTTCATGGTTGAAGAAACTGACTTCAGTTTCGTTTTCTGGCAGCTTTTTTAGTTGGTGTTCACGATGGATGGAAGGGATTACCGAAACCGAGGTCCACAAGCAGCCTTTGTTCGTCGTCGAGGATCCAGTCGTCGTGGTCCAGATTTATTATGAGATTCGTCGTCTACGCGTGTCTAATACGTGTAGAAGAGGTCTAGGCAGTCACCCACCTTGGCTCCGTGGGCTTTTGTGTATAGCTTCAATGTATCTAACGGCGATGAGCTCCTCCGCGCAACGACTACCTTTGGGCGAACCTAAGTGAACGTTCCGGTACGGTTTCCATCCAGGGAGAGTCGCTACAGCTAGCAGATCGAAGTCGGTCGATCTGCTGGGACTGCAGGTGGCGGTATGCAAGTACCTCGACGAGCCATGTCCTTCAGCTCGGCCACCGTCGTCGTCTCCAGATTGACATCATGCAGAACGAGGCTGCGTTCTGTGCGGTAGACGAAGGACTTGATTATTCGGAGGGTTAGCGTCGCGGATGTTGTGGGCAGAGCTTCATTCGAGAGTTGTTCCATGGCCGTTCGGGTTCAAGATGTGATTGCACGGTAACGTGTTAGACAGCTGCGATTACATTACACTTTCCAGATGCCCAGCCCGCCCTCTCCCCCCAGCAGCCACCATCCCAACTCGCCAGTCAACCCCCAGGATCTTTTGGTCGTTGTTCCAGATCTTGAAGCTGGCGACCGGTGTGGACGTCTTGACGCTCCGCAAGTCCCATATCCGCGCGACACCGTCGTAGCCACCGGTGAGAACTTGGTGAGAGTTGCTTGGAGACATCGCGATAGAGGAGGGAGTGGAGGGATGGGTCATAGTCACCGACGCGAGAGGACTTGACTCCCTCGCGTCATATTGTGATACCGTTCGGTCTGTGGACGCGGCCAAGACGGTCGAGGGTGACGAAGACGCCGAGAGGGAGAGGAAGGGTCGTTCCGAACAGGGCTATTAGACGTTTCAGCTTCGGAGAGTGGCAGAGTGGGGACCTACTATCGTGTTTGTGCAGACACCGTGTTCTAGATCCCATGTCCGTACAGTCGAATCGAACCCGCAACTGAACGCGTTATCCTCTTGATCAAACACGACGCCAGAAACACGTCCGGTATGCGATTTTAACAACATTAACGGCGCCTTTCTTTTTGGGCGAATGTCCTCGATCTTGCGCCGCTTTTTTCGTTGTTCCACTGCCGAGGGCTCTGGCACTTCATCGGTGTCGGGAATCTCTGTACTCCACAGACCGACTAGACCGTCCCAAGACGCGGTCAAAAGGCGCGAACCATCAGAGTTGGCGCGGATCGCAGACACGGGCTCGGTATGCAGGTGCAGTGAGGCGAGGGGTTTGGTTTCTTCAGACGCGTCGAGGGAAATGCGGGTCAATTGCGCGGTTAGGTCGTGCGACGTAGTTGCTACCAGATGTTCCTCGGCGGAGGGTACGATGCAGAATGAAGTTATCGCGGCGCGATGGATGGCGCTGCTCCATGTCTGCTTTTGCGCGTAGTTGAACGCGCGTAATTGGCCGTCATAGGCCGCAGTAAGGAAGTGTCTGTGGTTTTCATTCGATAAATAGAGCGTAAATTGAGAAAAAAACCTACCCTTCGAGTTTGCAGGACACCGAAGTAACCCATTCGTCGTGCGGAAGATCGGCCATTTTCTGCGGAGGAAGCACGGACTCGATGTACTCTATCTCAAGAGTCTCCTCCTCTCCGACGCCATTTTTTGTGCACCATTCGGCCAAGGATGTTTTGAGGATGTCTCCGCGCAGTAAAAAGTCGAAGGGGACTGGTTTTTGTAGGGACAGAGCTTTATTGACGAGCTGGGAGAGCTGGTAACGGGACCAAGAGGTTGGAATGAAGAATGACTGAGGCGGTAGCGGGTAGCTGGTTTGGGTGGTGAAGACTGCAGACTGTGAAGCCATGGTGGCAGGAAGGACGTGACAGGCGGGGCTTGCAAAATGCGCCCACAACAACTCACCTCGACCAACGATATCCTCTCCGAACTAGCACGATACCAGTCCCAAGAGACTGACCTATCCAATTCTCTCTCCGCCCTGCTCTCAGACAGAGAACCTGTTGTCGCGTCCTTAGCTCGCCTCCAGACCCTCATTCCCTCTCTCGACCGCCTCTCCGACGATGCCAATCTCCTCTCGACGACGGTATCGGCCACGGCAAAGACCGCGGAACGCGTTGGTGGTCGCGTTCGCTCACTTGACGAAGAAATGCGCCGCGTCCGAGAGGCCGCTGACCGCGTCGGCCAGGTAATGGAGCTCAAGGTGCGTCGCGCGACGATCTAGTATATGTTATACTCACCGAACTCAGACGTCTTTGGCTGCGCTCCAGTCTGCAATTGAATCTCAAGACTGGGAATCTGCGACACGGCATTGTGCGCGCGCCATGGCGCTGCCCATCCAAGTAATATCCGGGCCGTTCGCAGAGACGGCGGTGGTGCGTGTGCCTATTTCGCAATAGACGCTCTACTCATGCGTCTAGACTAGCCGACTGCAGACAGTCACCTTCCTCCCGCGCAGACATTGCAGGTCGCCCGCGAGCACCTCCTCGCCGTCTTCCGACAGCAATTCGACCAGGCGTCACGTTCGCGCGATTCCGCTACTACCAGTCGCTTCTTCAAGCTGTTTCCCGAGATTGGGTGGGAGGAGGAAGGGCTGCAAGCATACGCTTCGTTCATTGTCGACCTCGTTCGCGTCCGAGCGCCGGCTTCTGCTAAAAGTGCATTTCCATCAACTGCATGGTTGCTCATATAACCTTTCCGCAGCCTCATCCCCGCTGTACTACATTACTGCGCTCACAGCGCTGTTCGAAAGCATCGCACTCATTGTGGATCAACACCAACCCGTTGTTGAGAAATATTATGGCCGCAGGAAGATGCGCAGTGTTGTCGTTCGGCTACTCGAAGAGTGCGACCGCGTTGTGAAGAGCACGCTCGAGGGTTGGGAAGAAGAACGCGGCGTTAAACGCAAAGTACGCCTTGAGTTTTATTCGACTTTTCGTGGACTAACTTCTAGTCAGCTTTCGGACATTGCGGAGAACCCTCCAGCATCCATGGTTTCGTCTGTCCGCAAACAGCAACCGAGTACATTACCAGATGAGGACCTCGTGGACCCCAGAGAAATCGACCGTCTTTCCTCAGAAGTGGCTGGCATGGCAGGTCGTTGGAACCTCTTTAAAAAGTTCTTGTCGGAAAGCCTTCGGGTATGCGCACACCAAGGCCGTCGTTCCATCTCTCATCTGGAATAGGACGGCGAAGAGAGCGACGAAGCTGGTCCCCAAGACGAGTCCGAGAGCTCAGAACTAGCTCTTTTACGGGGAACATCCTCGCAGCTGGCGTTCGAAGAACTGCTTCGGTCACGATATATTCTGTTCGAAGTTTGGTACGCGAGAACCACAATCGACAAAGTCAGCAACTTTCATCCTCTAGCTCGAAACTAATGAGGCTCTTCAGGCGCACCGGCTCTCGACGGCGGATACGTCGCAGGCTCCAGTGACGACAACAACTCCCGACGACGTATTCTACATTCTCAAAGTTGTAGTCTCTCGGCTCTTGTCGACCGGGTCTCTGAGCACCGTCCAACTCATGTTCCAGCAACTTCGCGAGATCATGGACAAAGATTACATTGCCGTCATTAAGAAGAAGCTGGACGATGTGTACCGGACAGCGGGCACCACTGGTCCAAATGCGCGAGGGGAGAGGGCGGAGCGGGAGAACCGAGCAGCGTTCATTGTAACACCCATTCCAAAGTCTTGCGATGAGTTGTCTAAACACACGCAGACCCTTCTAAACGATTTGGACCTATCGATTTCGCATTTGGATCGGTTAACGCGAGATGTTGCGACACATCCAACGATATCCCAACATTTCGTGCAGTCCGAACAACCAGAGGTCAAGAACCATATCGCGAATTTCGCCAATCTGTCTGCGAAACTGCGTTCAGCCCTACGAGTAAGCCATTCTGCCATCTGGGCCACCGTCCCACCTATCAAGTGCAGTCTGGCGTCGAACAACTGTTCAACCAACTCTTACGGCCAAAACTGCGAAACTTCATTGCGGACATCTACAAGGATGTCTCGTATGTACTTGACGATGATTCGTACTCTGCCGCAGAGTATCAGGACGTCGTCCGAAAACGCTTTGTGAAGGCTTGGGAGACACTGGTAGACGGGTACAAGGTTGTGTTACAGCAGCGCTGCGGTTGTTTGACTGATATGCTATTAGGACAACTTCACCGAAAACAATTATCGGCTGTTCTTTGGGCTCGCGCTCGATGTGATACTGCGGCCATGGGAGAAGCTCATGATGAGCTTTAGGTTCACGGAGGTGATAGCAAGTCTCTAGAGGTTTGCCGACTCTGAGAGCTCTTTCAGCTTGGCGCGATTAGATTCGACCGCGACCTGCGCGCCATAACGACGCATCTCGCGACACAGACAGCGTTCGGAGACGCGCGAGAAAAGTTCCTTCGTTTGCAGCAGTTTTCGACCGTTCTAAACCTTGATGCGGTGAGTTTATCTTTGAGTGCATGCCACATATCCTCAAGGGGATGTCTAGGACGAGGATGTAGATGAGTTCTACAATGGGTCGGGAATAACATGGAAGTTGAGCGCGCAGGACGCTCGGACAGTTGCTGCATTGAAATTATGATATCCCGGATTGTAATAGTACATACGCAAACGAAAAAGCTAGCCGCGTCGCAACGCATCTAACCGTGCTTGAAGCGCGTCCTCGTCGTTCAAGCCGCCGTCGCCACCAGGAGAACCAGCGTCATTTCGTGGTGGTGCAGGACCCGTAGTTTCTCCCAACGCCACAGGTTGGCGGTTTGCGAGTGAGGAGGAGGCTGCAAGGCCAGTGGGCGCGTCGGTAAGCTGTACAGAGGTAAGAACAGATGTATGAAGGGACGGAGACGGACTTGTTGAGCAAGGTTAATATCAAGCTCTTCGAGGACTTGTTTAAGGATCTTGTCGCCCTCGAGTTCCTCGTCCTCCTCCGAGTCCATAACGTCGTCTACGGCGTCGGACATCATCTCCTCCTTCATGTCCATCATCGAGCTCTCCTTCTCGAACTCGGTCATGATTCGTTGGATGGCGGGCAGATTGAGGCCTCGGTTCATCGACGCCATTGCCTAGACGCGCAGTTCAGTATTCTATCAGGAACGAAGCGGCGCAGCAGACGCACCCGAGTTGCGCCACGCATTGCTTCTGCCATTGACTGGTTACTGCGCAGCGTCTGTATGCGCAGGCCGACTGCCTGTAGCTGCGTGCGCATTTGGTAGAACTTGTGGACGTATCGGCGGGTCCGGACGAGGTCCTTGGCCATGACCTTGCATGCATTGAGCTGGCCATCCTTCGCGGAGCGCTTGATGTCTGCAACGAGCTTCTTCTCGCTGGCCTCAAGCTTTGTGCGCTCGCGGTCGAGTTCGCGCTGCGCCTTTGCAATTGCGCGCTGGTGCTGGCGGAGACGTTCAGCAGGGGTGACTGTGCGACCGAAGAGAGATTCCTGGCGGACGGTGAGCGTCGGGGAGTGTGGAGTGCAGCCTGCGTACGATGATGTTCATTGGCAGGAAGAGACCGATAATCGCCACCCATCAAATGACCGAATGAGCCCGCTCCGTCTCTTGCTCTCCAACCACCATGTCTGGTACACCCGCTACTGGTCTACCTACTATCCCCGACTGCTACCTACCCCACTCTGATATCTCCTCAGACTACGCTGCGTGGAAGAAACTCCAGCAGATTTACGACTCGGAGCACTCGCGTCTCGTCCTTCGCGATCTCTTTGCCCAGGACCCCCAGCGTTTCTCAAAGTTCTCCAAGGATTACACGTCCCCCTCCGGCCCCGATGTTACATTCCTCCTCGATTACTCCAAGAACCTCGTAACCCAACCCATCTTGGACACGCTCCTCGCCCTCGTCCGCGAGGCTCAAGTCGAGTCTTTCCGCGACAAGATGTTCTCCGGCGAGCACATCAACACATCCGAAGACCGCGCCGTTCTGCACGTCGCACTCCGCAACTTTGGCGACTTCTCCATCAGCGAGGCGGGCACGAACGAGGTTGCGGGTGTACTCGAGCACATGAAGACGTTCTCTAACTCCGTTCGGAGTGGCGAGTGGAAGGGCTACACGGGCAAGACCATCGACACGATTGTGAACATCGGCATCGGCGGGTCGGACCTCGGCCCGGTCATGGTCACTGAGGCGCTCAAAGCTTACTCCAAGCGCGATCTAGCCGCCCACTTTGTCTCCAACATCGACGGAACCCACATCGCAGAGACACTCAAGCTCTGCAACCCGGAAACAACCCTCTTCATCATCGCCAGCAAGACCTTCACTACCCAGGAGACCATCACCAACGCAGAAAGCGCCCGCGATTGGTTCCTTGCCGCCGCCGGCGACAAGGCCCACGTCGCTAAGCACTTTGTTGCTCTCAGTACCAACACTCCGGCAGTTACTGCCTTCGGCATCGCCCCGGAGAACATGTTCCAGTTCTGGGACTGGGTCGGTGGTCGGTACAGCCTCTGGAGCGCTATCGGACTGTCCATTGCACTCGTCATTGGGTATGACAACTTCGAGGAGCTGCTCAAAGGCGCCCATGGGATGGATGAGCACTTCCTCAAGACCCCGCTTGAGAACAATCTCCCCGTTATCTTGGCCGTCCTCGGCATCTGGTACAACGACTTCTATGGTATGTATTCGGCGCTTTGTCTTGCGACTCATCCGCTCATGGTTGATCTTAGGCTCCCAAACCCACGTTCTTCTTCCGTACGACCAGTATCTCCACAAGTTCGCGGACTATTTCCAGCAAGGTGACATGGAATCGAACGGAAAATCAGTAACGAAAGGTGGGCAACGCGTCGGCTACCAAACCGGTGTAAGCAGCCTTCCTTATCTCTATCGCGTCCTCTCATCGACGACCACAGCCAATTATCTGGGGTGCCGCGGGAACCAACGGACAACATTCGTTCTATCAGCTCATTCACCAGGGAACGAAGCTTATCCCTGCCGATTTCCTGGCGCCGGCAACCACACACAACCCGATTGCCCAGTCCAAGCACCACCGTATTCTTCTGTCTAACTTCTTTGCCCAGCCTGAGGCGCTGGCGTTTGGCAAGACGGAGGAAGAGGTTCGGGCAGAGTTGGGCCCAGGCCAGTCGGAGGCTTTGTACAAGAGCAAGGTGTTCGAGGGGAACAAGCCCAGCAACAGCTTGATGTTCCCCAAGCTGACTCCGGCTACCCTTGGTGCGCTCGTCGCGTTGTACGAGCACAAGATCTTCGTGCAGGGTGTCGTTTGGGGCATCAACTCGTTTGGTAAGCTTTACTTCGGAACAAACGCAAGATTTCTGACCTCTGGTAGACCAAATGGGCGTCGAGCTCGGCAAGGTATTGGCTAAGAACATCCTGGCGCAGCTCGGGTCTCCGGCGGACGTCAAGGGCCATGATAGCTCGGTATGCTTATGTTCAGGTGTTGGTCGTGATTAAAGTGTTTGCAGACGACTGGCCTCATCCATTACTACCAGAAGCACCGGCAGGAGTAAGGCAAGGAAGGTAATAGAACCCAAAACTGTAGCTATCTAGACGGAAATGTAACCAAAATTGACGCGTCGACCAACATCAATTGCACGTGTGCGCGTTCTTAGCACAAACATCCATCTCAAATGCTTGAAATCGGTGCAAAGTGTTCTAATTCTCCCTGTAGCGAGGTATTCTTCGCAGTGGAAGAAGGTTTAGAAGCTCTTAACCGGCCTTAGATCGATTACTTGCCCATCCTCTGTCCCAGCTGCGACTCTTACTTCTGCCGCTTCCACGCCTCTATCGACGCGCATTCTTGCCCGACACCTCCATCCCACGTCCCACGGGAACCCACCGCATCCCCAGCTACTCCGCTTCAACGATGTGCAGCGTCCGGCTGCAGCAAACCCGCGCTCGAGGCATTTATCTCCCCGGATGCCAATGACAAGGCGAGAACACCTGCGCGATGTTATTGCGGCCAATCGTTCTGTGCAGAGTAAGCTCCGGATATGTTCTCTTCCGTCGACATAATCGACACTGGGATTAGACACCGGCACCCAAAATCGCATTCCTGCACAACTCCGAACCCAGCGTCTGTCCCGGCACCAAAGAATGACGCGGCGCGCGCGTTGCTGGCCAAGAACTTTCCATCTACTGCCTCGGGTAGCCCGAAAAGCAAACCTACCGCTTCCAAATTGCCTGCGGACCCCGCAAAAGCGCTCATGATAATGCGCCATCGCGCTGTCGCTCTGGATCCCAAAGACAAGACGTGTGCTCAGAGTGAGCGGTTCATCTTCCAGGCGAATGGGAAGGTATATTGGGTAAGAAAGGTTCGTGTCTATCTCTTGGTGAATTGCTGTCGTCGAACTTCGTAGACCATTGGCGCAGGCCGCGCCATCGACTTGTTAGCGACTCAGTTATCAATGTCTTCATCGACCCAGGTTTGCAGTGCGCCGCTGGTCGAAACTTATCTCAATCCTGCACCAGTCTCTCATCCTCCGCAAACCCGACGACAGTGTTTGCGTTAATGACCAAACTCTGTCCTCTCAAATTCCCGAAGGCGGCACATTGACCTTGTGCCCAACTGAGACGTAAATGGAATAATTCGGGAGGTATCCTATGTATATGCAAAACGTGAAAAATCCGGACAGCAGCAAAGCGACGACAAGACAATCTAGGTGTATGACACGAGGGCTGCAAGTCGCCGCAGATGCGAGACGTTGAGATACGCCGGCACGTACGTCTCCAAGCCCGAAACCTCGCGAGGCAGTGGCAGCTCGTACGGACCAACTTCTTCCGTCTCGGGTGATAGCAAGAGGTGATCGTTACGGTCGTTTGCCTGCACACGAGAAGCAACCACTTTGAGGATTTCAGGCGATATCGGGTTCTACGCAATGTCCATTAGCTTGGTAGATCTCGCCAACGTGCTTCCACAAACCTCGTAGTCGGCGACGTAGTAGTTCGTGCACATTCGTTGAATCTGCATTGGACTCAGCATCCAGCAGACGTCGTAAATGATCTCGATATCAGCCGCGGTCGCCTGGAAATAATTTGTAAAGTCGTCAACAATGGAGCTGCGCACGTACCTTCTTCAGTTGGAGGAGCTTAGTGGCCTGCATCAAGTGCTCCAGCTGAAGAGTGCCCTCAGGCATGTCGTGAGACTTGCACCACTCTTCGATTCGAGTGATGTTATATTGGATTTGCATTGCTGCAGAACGAAAGGCGTTAAACGGGGCTGGTAAAGGGAAGGACGCGAGCACATACCGCGTTTCCAAGACGAAAAGTTGCGTCGCATAAGGAGATCGTTGAAGCTCGTTACACCAATGAGCTTGAGAAGCTCGGTGACAACCTGTTGGACCACCGATTCCTCCATATAGTAGCTCTTCAAGCTCTTCCAGACCTTGTTGAGCAGGTTGAGGATGTCGTCCATGCTGTACGCGGGTGTACTGTTCGCGTTCAGTAAACGGTTGAACAGCCGTCCGCCGCCGTCGCTGGTGGTAAAGCCGGGCAATGACTGGCTCTCGATGAGCGCAGGGATGACCATCTTGGACAGTTTTTTCTTCGTCTCCAACATCCAGGTGTGATAGATGTTGTACTCCAGGCTGTCGAGATCGTGCTTGACCACGGACACGAGGCGCTCATAGTCTCCCCAGTCGAACGAACGAACGGCGTTCTCTTCTCCTGGACCGATGCCCTGCATCATGTCGCTCTCTGCGACACAGATGAACGAAAGCATCTCATGGACATTGGAGAGCCAGTAGATTCCAGGGATAATCGCGTCTTCGCCCGTAAACGACTGCATCTAAATCAGTATCGAGTATAAGGAGTAGAAAGCGCATACGAACCATAACATGACCCTGGATTGTCTGCATGACGTTGGCGAGGAACCGCTCGCTCTCCGGAATGAGACCGTACTTCCACATTTCGTTGGTGACAAGGCTGATGAGGTTCGCGGGGAACAGGATTTCCTTGACGGCCGACGGGTTGGTTAAACTTGGTGCGGGGATTTTGAGACCACGGATAAGGCCGTCGAGAATATCCTCGTCAAGGCGTTTGACGTCCTGCATGAGACGAATCTTCTCTTCCGCCGGATCGTCAAAGTCGCGAATGTCGGGAAGACCGTTTGACCGCATGCGTAGGTAGTTATCTTCGCCGTTGTAAGCGACGGAGACAGCCCGCGGGTTGAGCGCCTGGTTCTTCTTGACGCTGAACATGACCTCGTCGGTCGACGTCCGATGTTCTGACGGCGAGATGTTGAAGACGCCGGCGGAACTGTGTCGTCGTTGGTGGCGTTGAGCGGTCTGGCCTCCTCCAACGGGCACAGTTGTGTTTGGTGTGCCATTTGGGTGCTCTAATGACCTGAGCGCAGGAGCGAACGTCGGTGATAACGGTGGGTCGGCGCGCGAGCCGCGAGTCAAGGCGTTGAGTGCGTTTGAACGGTTCAGCTGCTCGCGCAAGCTACTGACTTCGTTCTTGAGCGTCAGAATAACAGAACTGTCCTCGTGGTTGCGAACGGGAGTAGAATCGATCGCCTTTTGTTGCTGCTCTAGCTGAGCCGCTTGTCGCGCCAGGTCGTCCGTGAGCTTTTGGATAGTCGTTTCCTTCTCCGTCGCCTTGGCCAACGCATCCTCCAATTTTTTCTCTACATCGACCTTGGCCTGGAGCAGCTCGTCGCGACGAGTTAACTCTGCCTCTGCCGCACGAAGGGATGCCTGCGACTGCTTCGTTCGAGTATCGAGCTCTTCGTGGCGATTGATCCAGTTTTGAAGCTGTTGCTCGAGCTCCGCAACACGAGCTTGAAGCTGTTTCCGCTCTTCTGTTCGAGTTTGGAGAGCCTGGGTCAGCTCCACAACCTTGTTCTCGAGTCTGTACGACGCCTCCTTGTACGTGTTGACGGATCGAGCCTCAGCACGTAGTTCGCGAAGCTTGCGGCGCGCATATCGCCGCCTAATGCACGATTGGAGGTAAATGACATGGCGAACGTCGGACCGGAAGGTACGACGCGTCAAGCTGATGGATGGTCAACAAATTGTCGACATGAACGTCGCGTACATACATTCCACGGAAGAGACTCTGCAGGAGAACAGCAGCGTCGTTCTTTCGGTTGTGTGCGAAGCGGGAGCGTGCTTGAGCACCACGAACGCCTGTGGCGCGTGAATACAAACGTTCACTGCAAACAAAGTGGACCCACGGCTCTGGAAATGAGTAATTGCGGTCCTGATGTCCAAAAACCTCTTCCGTTGAACATAGCGGCGAATCGCGGTCTGTAGGCGCAACGCTGACGTCTCGCGACGGATGTGGTTGACTAGTTTCTTCGCCATGACGCCGCGCCACCAAGTTTGTATCTTGATTGTGGCGGACCGCAGCTCTTGGTATTTCTTCACGGCCATCCGACGGCGCATGTTCTTCTGGACAACCGTGACCATTGCGTTGAGTCTGTCGGAGCGGAACGCTTCTAGGGAAGCAAGCATTCCAGCGCGGAAGAAGATTTTGGTCAAACCGTTCTGGTACTTGTCCTTGTCGGTAATGCTCTTCTCCAGGATAATCGAGCATAGTTTCCGAAGATCCATCGATTGGATCAATGGTTGCCAGTCCGAGGACGGGACCAGCATGTAGTATCTGAAGACGGTTAAGCTGATGGCGCACACTTGAAAAAAAAAAAAAAATTGGCGCGTACCGTTCCGCAAACTCCTCGTAGGTCCAGCGGGTCGGATATCCGGCGCAAGAAATTCGGATCGTCTCCAAAACACCACAAGCTCGAAGTTGACCCAACACCTGTTGTGGTTGGAACTCCCATGGTCGTTTCTTTTCGTTGGGCTTGATGCAACGAATGTAGTGGACGTTTGTGACGCTCAGCGTCTCCATGAGCGTGATGAGTGAGGCCTTGAAGATGGACCCTTGCGTAGGCTTCCTCACGGCGGCACCCACGCGCTTTGTTCCACCAGCACCGGCCGCTGCGGCAGCAGTCGAAGCGTTACCGATGAACGACTGCCTGCCGGGGTCGGGGATGACCGATGATCTCCGCGAACCCGCTCCAGCGCTCCCCGAGTCGGAAGAACCGGGATTTGGACTCTCTGGCGCTTTGGTCGAGAGTAACGCGGCATCCAATACCTCCTTCAGGAATGGGTTCTTTGTCGATGCCAAAAGCGTCATGTGTTCGTCCGGAACAGTGTCCCTGTTCTTCTCCAGGAACCCTTCCACCTCGTAGGTAACATCGAGCGCGTAGTGCGCAATCGTGAAGGCAGAATTACCGAAACGAGGCTTTTTGTAGACGTCCTTGAACTCGGGCTTGAGGAGTTGTGTGTTGAGCTTTTGGAGGAAAGACGCGTCGCTGCCGGCAGGCAAGCGGGATTCTTCGTCCAGCAACGCCAGGACGCCCAATTTGCCTTCGATGACGTTGATGCAGGGTTGGTTGTCGGAAAAGTCGATGAACTTCCACTCAATCTTCTCCTTCACATATTCCTCCTGTTCAAGTTTGAAGACGTGGGAGTTGAACTGTGGTCTGTATCAGGTAACGTCCTCCAGAATGCACCGAGCAAACCTCTTGTTGGAGTTTCTCGTTAGCGTAGTTGATGCTGAACTGCTCAAACGAGTTCTGAAAGAGATGTAATGAGTGTCGGAACCGAACTCGATGGCGTCAACGAACCTTTTGGAAGTGCTCAAAGCCATAGATATCCAAAACACCGATGAACATCTCCGCCCTGCTCGCCGCATCCCCGTTCTCGCCCGCCAGACTCTCGTTGACGATCGCAACTAGCCATTCGAACATGCACGCATAGACGAATTTTGCCACACTGTCCCGAACCACTGTGGCCTGCGCCGCGTTCAACGCAGTTACGATCTTCTCTGACCGCGTTGTAATCTGTTTCTTGATTGTCCACTTCTTGAACTCTGCCAAATTAACTCCGAGGAAGCGCGTCGCGAGCAAGAGAGCGGCATCCTCGTCGTCGATAATCGCGTCGGTCCGGGTCTGCGATATTTTGACGTTGCCCAAATGAAGCATACTTGCAAGAAGGCGGAAGACGGCCCATTGCTTCTCGACACTAATTCCAACGGTCGACAACGCCTGCTGCGTTGCACGGAATTCCTCTGCATCGTCGACGCCGTTGATTGGCGTCGAGGTTGGTCCGCCTTGCTTCAAGTAGAAGAACTTGGTGATGTCGTTGTCCAATCCAAGGTCCTTGCGCTCCTTGGTCGGCGCGCCCGCACAAAGCTGGTAGAATATGTGGTAATTGCGCTCGGTCGTTGGTTGGAACACAATCCTGGACCGTTCCAGCAGATATGTTCGAATGCGGGCGCCAACGATCTCCTGGTGGCCGTCAAAAAGAATCTAGCACGAATTCATCAGGATCAAGGCACTAGACGGGAGCAAGTACAACGGACCTGAATGTACTTGCCAAACCGCGACGAGTTGTCATTGCGCGTTGTTTTGGCATTTCCGAACGCCTCGAGGATGGGGTTGGTGGCGAGGATCTGGCGTTCGATCTCGCTGGAATCGTCGAGAGAGAATTTGGTCTTCGTCTTGGAGTTTGAGTCGGGTGGGTTGACGGATGCCAGGTAACGCATAATGAACTTTGCGGACTCGGTCTTGCCCGCACCACTGCAGCACTGTTCAGTTCCGCTACCGGCGGACTTCGGAGACGGACGTACCTCTCTCCGGACACGATAATTGTTTGGCCCTCGCCGTCTCTGCGCATGGCGGTGTACGCGTCCTCAGCAATAGCGAAGAGATGTGGCTCTAATTCACCCCTCCTCCTGCCCGCATATGCCTGGATGATATCCGGGCCATACATAGTGACCCGTTGGAAGGGATTGACGGCAATGAGGACGATACCGCTGTAGGTGTAAATGCTATGTTGGGCATAACGGTTCGCGATCGTGTGGAGGACTGAAGCGGTGAGGGGCCATTGCACACCAACGCGGCTACGTACCGGAGGGCTCATTGAGATGCGAGAGCGTCGCAAGGTCGTCGGCCGTCTCCAGGAGAGGTGGGTTCCGCAGTGGAGGAAGGTCGTTGTTGCCGTCGCGAATATCTTGCACGGTGGTGTTCACGACGATTTCCTGCGCGTCTTAGCTGGGGCGCATAGTCCACGATGGACAAACCTTGCCGCGCTCGTCGATAAACACGAGCTTGAGCGCATCGCCGGTCCTCGAAACTGAAGTGACCTCTGCAGAAATCCACGCAAGCTCCTTGTCCTCAAAGTACGCGCGAGTGCCTTTGGTGTAGATGTTTTCAGCCATTTCGACCGCTATGCGCCGGACTGGTTGGAGCTCGCTGAGGTCGTCGGCGCTAAGATGGTTTGGACGCCGGAATGAACGGTGTTGTTGGACGAGAAAGGCGGGGTCACTGTGATGCAGAGCTACAACAGCGCCCAATGGCGGCCCAAATGCGAGTCGTTGACTGGTATAATAGTGCCAATAAAAATACAGTTGCGTCTAAGGATGCCTCATAAATCGTCACTCCCCGCCCTCCGTGTCCGATGTTACACTCGTCGGACTGCCCAGTTCACCCGTCTCCGAGACCATATCTCTTTTCCGTCTTCTCCGTTGCGCGACACCTATTGTCGGCGAAGCAGGGGTCACAAACCCATCCGACTGCAGACGCGCCAACATGTCCCTCGCGACATCCGCTGTCGCTGACGACGTCTCGCCGTCGAGATTGAGTGCAGCAGGGGCGGTCCCGCCGCCATTTCCACCACGCGTCCGTCGCTTCCTAACCGCGTCGCCATTGCGCAACTTATCCAGCAACTTATCCAAGACGTCGTCTGCTTCGTTTGGACCAGCATCCTCAAGGATTTTCTGCCGAGTCGCCCTGTTTTCCTCAGCGGCAGCGCGTCGTTTCTCCGCGGCCAGCTTCTCTTCCGCGAGGGTCAGGTTGTCCGACTTGCATTTCTGTGGTCGAGTGAGACACGATTTGAGTAACTTTTTTCGGGCCCACGAACCTTGTACGACGTGACAAAGGTCTTGAAGATGGCGTAGAATTCAGACGAGTTCATCGTCTTTTCGTCTTCGCCATAATACTTGATTGCTTCTGTGTATGTCGTATCTGCCAGGTTGACGTTGTCGGTGAGGTCCTCGAGTTGTGCATTCGCTTTGCCGAGAAAACTCCACATCTGCTTGCCGTACTTTTCGTTGTGATCCACGTCAGCATAGTGGTCGGCAAGCTCTTGACGGATTCGTTTCAACCCATCCCGCAGCTCACCGAGACCTTTGCGCAGGTCAAGCAGATTGACTGTCGAGAGTTACAACCTGATCCAGCATATAGGACGACCACGTGCCTCGGTACGCCTCAGCGGGCTTAGAGAGCTCGTCCAAAAAGGTCTCCATGTCCGGGAAATGCCTTGCAACTGTCCTTTCCAAAAAGTGGAGCAGAGTAGTGTTGTGTACCGACTTCGTGTCAACAAGCTGCCGCAGATATTAGCTTGGTAGGTGCCGAACGTCGACCATTACCTTGTTGATGCTGCTAACACGAAAACCGAACGCGCCTCCCTTGATCCCGGTCCCGTTCATGTAGTTTCCGATCAGTAGGATGAGCTGTAAACAAGGTGAGCTGCAGATGACCGATTCCACAAATCACGAACACTGAGTAGCTCGCGGAAAGCCTGAGCATTTAAAAGGGAATGGCTTGCATCTGCCAGCTTTCGCGCCGACTGTTTATCGTTAGATCGATCCAGGCCGAGCATCATATGGTCCCACCTCATCCAGTAGTGACCATTGCTCGTCGAAATCGCGGTTATAGAGCATCCCCTCGATCCGTGGGCCTAGCCGCTCGATCTGGATGAGCTTCACCATCAGCCGATCGGAGGGATGGAGCCCAGCAAGTTCTTCTGCGTCCGAATTTCGATAAACGTTCAGTTTTCCGACCTTTTGATATTCAATCGGTAGCAGACAAACAACTGGCTCGTCCTGACCTGTTCTGGAGAAGGGAGGACCGGTTTGAGTTCGCTCAGGAAGCCTTGAGTGCACAGATCCTGGTCGAACTGCTGTATCCTGAAGGCAATTTCTTCCGGTTGGAGTTGCTTGACGCGCTGGATGAGGATTTCTGGATACATCAATTTTAGGAACGTGCCATGCGTCAACACTCACCGACGCGCTTCTTGGTTTGCGGATCCAGCACGCTCTTGAGCTCGGCATGCTTTTGGCGGGCTGCAATGGAGATGAAATGAGAATATTGAGTCCACAATACACGAACCCAAGAGGTTCATGACAAGCTGCTTCGCCTTGAAATCCTCCTCCATCTCCATCCAAAAACCGTCTACTTTCAACTTGTTTAGCATCTCCTGCTCCTTTTCTGGCGGCTCGTCGTTGAACACTGTTCTTGCTGCTTGCTGCTGGGGAATCTTGTCCCACTGCAATTGCTTCATCTTTGTGCTCGGCGGTGGAAGTGGGAGATCTTTCCGTGCTGACAGTAACGAATTGATATTGTTGCCAAGGATGAGCGACGTGCGGTTCGATCCAGGGAGAGAATTGGGAACAGACATTGGGGGAGGCGGTGGGGCAGGAGGCGCACCGGCGCGGCCGGGAGGTGGCGGCGGCGGCGGTGGTGGCGGGGCCGGTGGTGCACCAATTTTCTTGTTGAAACCAGGAGGTGGTGGAGGCGGGGGCGGCGGTGGGGGAGGAGGAGGCGGGGGAGGCGCTCCATGCGGGTCTGCTGCCTCTTCTTCAAGCGAAGCCGCTGGGGGAGGTAGCGGGCTGCTCGGTGCAGTCGGAAGAGGCATTCCCCTTGCCAATAGGTGTTTGCTCAATTGTTCAGCGAGCGTACCGAATGGCGGCCGTGACACTTGAAAAAAAAAATCAGCCGAACGAAGAGAAGGATGCAGGAAACTAGGAACCTTCTACATCGTCAGCACCTCCAGGTGAGGGAGATCGACTATAGTCGCTGACTTCTCCATCTTCCATCGGGGCGCGTAGACTGCTTGCTTTGTACGGAGCATCGGTTCCGAGTCGAGGTCGGTCACTGCGTTTAGGAGAGCCGCGCACGCTACGAGAGCTCGACAGCGGTCCGTCTCTTGGAGGATACTGCAAAAGACATTCAACATGATGAAGCCCGCGACAATTGAGAGACGAACGATGTTGACACCGGCAGCGATTTGCTGTTGTATTTGCTCTTCTGCTGCGTCGTCGTCGGCGTCCAAAAACTGGGAAGCACGCCCATTCTCGTTGGATCGCATGGACTTGGTCAGCACAGAACGACGCAAGCTGCCCTTGCGCCCCGGAGTTGCGTCCAAGTCTTCTTGAGCTTGAGCGTCGCCGCCCTTGCGCATCCAGTTTTCCGTGCCCTCCAGTATCCCGATCGTCTTTGCCCGTTGGTAGTGCTTCTCCAATGTCTCCACCAAGGTCTTACGATCCAGGCCCGCGCTCGAGTCAAGGATGCTGTCGACCCCACGGCCCATTTCCTTCAACATCTTGAACAACTCCATGATCTGAGCTTCAAGCTGCGCGATTCGTTCCTCGTATCCTGCCTGCTGGACCTCCAGTTGGCCTTGAAGCCGGGTGGTCGTTTCCCTCGATACACCTAACTTTTCCTCCAAATGCGCGATCTGGTTCTTGAGGCGCCCGACGAGCCCCGCCTCGCCGGCCGAAATCTCTTCCTCCAGCATCTCCTTCTCCAGCCTCAGCCGGCTCGCTTCAGCCCGCGCCTCGAGTGCCTGGGCCTCGATGGTTTGATAACGGTCCGCCTCGTTGAACTGGGCGATGATCCTCTCGACCGACTGCCCCATTCGCCCCTCGGCACCTGCCAGCTTCTTGTCCAAGACGACGTCGGTGACGAGGGAATCGAGGAGTTGATAATAATGAACCATGGGCTGACCATCCTCTCGAATCAACAGCAGATGCTGCATCATCGAGAGGAAATAATCTCGCGCTTTGGTACCTTGCGTCTTGGCAAATATCGCATTGTACACATCCTCCGGATTGCTAAGGTCGCGGAGGATCGCCTGGTCCAGCCGCTCGCGCAGCCGCGTCTGGTCCTCCTCCAAAACGTTCTCCAAGATCTTGATTTGCTTGTCGATAGTCGGAACGCCGAAATTTCTGCACAGTTCAAGAATCCGTGCTAGCCCGGCGGTGTCCATCTGAGAACGGTTGTGCATCTTGAGGTCGAGGTCGTCGATGAAGCCAACAATGCCATTCAGCAGGACGAGATTGGCAACCTAGACAGTGGTGAATTCGGAATCGAGTCGTTCAAAACGGCCCACATACAGCATACTCGTTCAAATTGGTGTCGATGCCTCCGGTTCGTCTGACTTCATCGCTTGCCCCGACCAGACTGCCCATCTTCCCTCGACCAGACAGAGAAAGCTCCATGGACTTGAACCAGAAGCCGTATGGGCCGGTGCCTTCGTTGTTGGCGACGCTGAGCGTGTCCAGGGCGGACATGACCATAGGATGTTGTTCTCCGTCATTCCAGTAAATGAGGAACGTGAGTAGGTCGAGGATGAGTTTGCGCGTCGGGAGATGTGGGGTATTTAGTGAGGATGCGACTTGGGTGATTATGAGGTTGTGTGTTAGTGCTTCGGCGATGGCGGACTGCGGCAGAGAATCAGCAAGCAGTTAACACACGCTCAGGATTCCACGCACTGGGTTGTTTAGAATTTGTTTCAAGCATTTGACCACTTCGTATTCAAGATTTATGTCGAACTCCCGCCGCGATGCGCCCTTGCGGCTGAGATGGGTCAACGTCTGTGCAAGAACAGACGTTCCTCGCAAAGCGATAAATTGCCGAAACCAGCTACACCATATGAGTGGAGGAACCACCGGAGGAACGAACGACGTACCTCAGCTCCTTGCTCCGCAAAGATACCAAAAGACTGCCCGCCTGTTTTGGTGTTATAGTCTTGTCAAGGAACTTCCGAATGAACCATTCCGGCGATTCGTGCAGGATTGGTGCTGGCTGTCCACTCTCGACTTGCTTTCTGGCTTGATCCTCGCGCGCCTTGTCGTCCTTCCAGCGTATTTGGTAGTCGTTGTACACCATATGCCACTTCTGCTCGATAGACATGTCGGGAAGCGCTCCCAAGTCGCGCGTGCGCTTAACATTCTCGAACAACGCCTCGATCTCCTCGTCCGTCTCCGGCCGCGGGAAGCTGAAGTCGTCGCTGCCATGATTATCGCGTCGATGAAGATGGAAGTGCGGCAGATGGGAGTGCGAGCTTTCTGACGACATGAACGACGATGCGTACTTGGACGACCTATTCCCCTCGGAACGCGTGGTCGACATCCCCGACGCCGGTCGCATTGTCGCAGTTGACTGAGAATGGGAGAACCCCGGGTGCTGGGAGAACGCTGGGGACTGGGGGAACCCAGGGGACGGAGGAAACCCAAGTGCGTTATTGTGAGTAGACGGGCCAGGGAACTGGCCAAAGTCGGACATGTTCGGGGAGCGCATCGGGGAGGAAGCGAAGGAAGTTTCGCTCCTGCGAGAGTTGGAGGAAGAGCCGAAGGAATCGGTGAAGAGAGAAGAGTCGGCGGTGGAGACGGATGAGGTTGAGGATGCGGCGGTGAACGCGTCGTAGGCCCTGTCCCGTTCCGCCTTGGAACGCTGCATTGCGAACTTGTTGAGCTCAGTGCCATTGGAGGTGAGGGTTGGGTTTGTTATGGGCGCGGAAATGAAGGAGGATGCGGGAGGTCGATTTGGTGAACGGGGCGCTGGACCTAGTCGGTCGTATGGCACGGAGCGGTCCCCCAGGTCTCCGGAAGGTACTCTCTGTTTGTGCAGCACCTTCCGGCTACGGCCAAACAGACTGTCCATCCGTTCGTCAACGCGGTTGCGCACAAGCAATGTGATGCGGTGCCAACCACGTTTGAACTTGAACAGTCACCACCACCCCAATGAGCTCCCTCGAAGCAGATATCCTCGCCAGGCGATTGGCCAGCCAATTCGACGTCCCCAGCTGCCTAGCCGTCATCCCAACGTTCCAAAACTCGCAGCTACCCCTTTGCAGCACGGTCGCCTTTTATGCCATTTCGATTCTGGAAGACCTGGCGCGGGCGTCCGACGACGTACTCTGGGACACTTACGGCTCTGTGATCTCAAAATGGCCCGGTTCACCTCCCAGCAGCAGCCTCACCAACGCGCTCTCTGACGAGCGAGACCATGTTCTCAAGTATCGGCAGACGACATCCGCATCGACTTTATGCGATTCTCTCGCTCGAATCCGCAGCGCATTGGCCCAGGCCAAGGTTGAATATGTCCCGTATGGCGCTCTTTCGACTTTCGCAAAGCAGGTGTCTGCATCGCTCGACGACATTGTGCATAGCTCTGCTCTACACTATGGCCATGCTGGTGCTGGTGCTGCCTCGATCTACTTGCTCCCGCTCTTGGTCGAGGTGGAAAAACATGTCTGCGGAAACCGAATCGCATATGGGGACACGTTCTATAATGAACAAATGGAGAGTCTGGTCGTATCGATCGCCAAAACTACAGTCCACGAATCCCGACGTCTTGTCGGCACTGCTGTATGTGCACTATATTCCTACGGCCACTTGACTCACGATATTGCAGCTGTATGGTCTGGAATACACCACCCCGAAACTCGTGCAAGGATCCTATTGGGAAGCAACACGATATGGCGCCTACACGTCTCTGGCAATGTGTACGTCCCAGTGGAAACTTATTTCGATGTCTCATAGCTGGTCCAGGTCTACCGAGGAGCGTCCACTCAGACACGAATACCAGTCGTATCTACCTGCAGATTATCGGCGACCTCGCGGGAGAAAACCTCTCGCTACGCTATCTGATGGCCAGCACCGTCAAGCAACTCGCCAATTCGGTCCGAAACCATACGTTCATCGGTCCAGCTCAGATATTCTTCACTCGTGATCGGACGGAATCATTCGAGAAACACTGGGAACGGATTGAAACATTTCCGGAATATCCGGCCTTGGCCATTTATCTCTCTGCAAGCCACGACAAGACGCAACAGAGCCGAATGGGTGGTAGTCAACTGACATCAGTTTCCATCTCGAATACGGCGGAAAAGGGTCACAACGACACAAACCTTCCGCGGTTGGGTTACAACAACTTCCGCGGGGTTCTCAGATAACGAGGCAAGGTCATAGGTACAGCCATGGGTTCGTATTCTTCGAAAGGTGGCTAAGAAGTGGTGCGCAGACTAGATAGTTCTGTTTTGATACAGTTTGTAACAATCGTACGCGTTGCATTCTTTTCTTTGTTGGAGCGTGATAACACCTTACACAAGAACGCGTCGAATTGTAGGGACTTGCCCTCTTTAGATTGCTTGTCGTCTTCAAGTTCAGACGCGACTTTAACACTACCCACTCCCGTGACTCGTTCTGAAGGCAGAAGAGCTCCAATTCAAGTTAACAGCAAGTCTACACCATGTCTCCGTTGTTAATATTATGATGATGACCATGTCCCATGGTCCCTCCCATGGTTCCTTCACCCGTACGCATCGCTCCTCCAGCCACACCTCCGGCCGCACCTCCGAGTGCTGTTGCATCCCCGGGAGCCCCGACAAACGCCTCTGCTCCTTCCATGCCCCAACCACCCTCCCTCGTGAACGGAACTTGCATCTGCGGCGAATAGTAGTCGAAGAACAGCGGCCCTCCTGCTGGCTGCCTATGGAACACAGAGGTAGTCCGCGGCAACAATACGTGGTTGAATCTGACACAGGGTTAAAGCAATGGTCGCAAAGCATGTGGAGATGTTACCGGAAATCCATTACGGCCGCGAACGTCGACCGGTACGCGACAATCGCGGTGCAAGTCCCGATTATTCCTCCAGCGACGACATCATACCAGTTGTGAACTGCAGCATCCTCAGCGACGGTGTGCCAAGAAAAAACCCGAGAAACGCACACTCGTCGATGGTAAGAGCACCAGAAATCAGAAAGGCGCCCAACAAAGGCGCAAACAGCAAGACCATCTTCCAGTATGCTGGATTGTGCCCGCTCATAACCTTTAACTGTGCGTTCAAGTACAGGGACAGGTAAAACAACCCAGCCCACGCTTGCGTGTCGTCAATAAAAGTTGGCTCAGGTTGTTGCAACTCACCTGCGGTACTGTGTCCTGAGGGCATCGATTCGAGCGAATCGTCAATGGTATTTTTGTCCCCGGTGCAGATATCTCGCGTGTACATCAACGCAGCGAAGCCAGTCCCCGACGGTGCGTTGCCCGCCGTGATATTCGGCTGGCACGCAGCGTAGAAGTGCGGGCGCAAGCCTCCGATCAGCCATTTAATCCACACCTTCACAACTTAGCTTGACTGCAACGAATCGCTCGACTACTTACCTGGAAAACGGCTGCCGTTATGAGCGACTTCAATAACCCGAACGTCGTCTCGCACAGCGTCACCAATCGACGGCCCCGATTTCGGATTTGGAAGAGCGCGAAGAAGAAGAATGGCACGAAGAAGGCGATGAGAGCTGCCGCCCATATGGGTACAATCTCCTTGCGAATTGGGTATCTGCGAACAAAGGTTAGCAGGCGTCTAGTATGCAGTGCATGGACGGACGCGAATTCGGGGTAGACAACTTGCCCGTCTTGGAAATAGACTGGGAAGGATCGAGTTGGAGCGGGCGGCGCCTTTGGAAATTGAGCACTCGGATGTACAGACCAAGCGGAAAGTTACCTCGTAGATTCCCAAGCCAAGAGCACCCATTAGCGCCATCGTTATGATGTCGAGGAGGTGTAGCCTGAGCCACGGCCCAAACCGAAAGGGTTGCGGCTGAGGATGCGCGGTCTTCATGTGGTGCAAGTGGACGGCGAGTGAGGTCCTGCCAATCAACCTGCGGCCTTTATAGCAACACGTTCGGTGGAGCCATCGCCGTCACCGATGAGACAACAGACTCGAAGACGTAGCTGTCCCAAAATAACTTCGGTTCACTGAGAGCAAAAAAAACCATGTACAGGCGACTTTTTAGGCTTTAGAAAACATATACACCGAGACAGTATTCTTTGCTGACAGCTTGCTCTGGCTGCTTCATTACGAAGGAGGCGCACATGTCTCAACTCGCTACTCGACGCATAAATAGTAGCTCGGAACTCACCCTCGGCTGGAAGCGGACAACGAGACCTCATAGACTTGAGCCATCGTCATCCATGCACAGATGAACTCAACATCAAAACATATTCAGTGCGGCTGCGTTCAACGTGTTCAAGTCTAGCCAAGGAAGCCAAGACGGACTCTGAGGATCAATGCGCCCACAACGCGTACATATCCAAAAAGTACATCAAACATTAACCATACCGTGGACGAGTCTGGGGACTATGAGCGTCGAGCGACACACCAAGTAAATTACGCACTGAGGTCATGGAACTAATGTCTTTACCCTTGCTTGCACCAAGCCCGACTCCCTGCGCATAAATAGCTGTCGAGCTGACCGCAACTCAGCACCGAGCGGGCAAAGGAGGAAGTGGCGCGTACACAGGGTCGACACGCCCTTCTCCTTCCGTACCGAGTCCGCTGCCTTCGGTCCATCCCATCATTTTCAACAGCTTGTTACCGACGTTGCTATCATCCTTTCCAGGGTTGACCGGCGCAGGTGGAGGGGATGGAGGCGGAGGTGGGCCGTCCGCCTGTCGCTTTCGGCTAGCACCTGCTTCTGGGAGTGGTACATCGGGCTGATTGAACAACACCCTCCGCTCGGACGCCCGATCTCGATATTTCGGCTGGTCTTGCTCCGCTGTAGCCGCCTTCCGCGCAGCGACCTTCTGTCGTGCTACCTCGCGTAGATTGGCGTCCTTGAAGTTTTTCTGTAGGTAGATAGAGTCCCGCAGGAAAGTGCCGTCAGCCGAGTCTCGCCAAACAGAGATATAGGAGCGTAGATGCGAGCCTTGTGCAGATCAGATTCTTTGTTATGTCGCTGGAGTTGGTCGACCGCCTTGAATTGCCGCGCGCAGAGAAGACAAGTCATCGCTGTCAAATCCGAAAACTCGAATTCCTCTTCCCCGACGCTCGCCGCGGGCGCAGGGGTTGGACGGCTCAGGCTTTTGAGCCGGCGCCTGCGTAGGGCGTGAGCAAGAAGAACCAGCGAACCCAGATGGTCGGGAGGGCGAAGCCAGAAATGTAGGTCACCAGAGAGGAAGACGCTTGAACGGCGGTGGGTTCTTTGAGTTCTTCTTGGACTTGATTCCATTTGTTGATATTGGTCGCCATCTAGACCGGATAAAACGGTGTTCATCGCGGGTAAAGCTACACACCTTCTTGCTTGCCATGAGCGGAACAAGCCGCTTCTCCGCATGGGCTGCATCGGAGTTCACGCAAGTCAGAGTACAGCACTAGGACGAACCTTTCGGACGCTCGATCTCATCCGGAGCATTGTCATCCAGGGCAAACGCCGCTGCAATAGGTTTGGCTGCAACTAAGCGCGGTATTAGATACGTACACGAAGGAATGAATAAATACCTGGCCCGGCTCGGCCGAGGCCTTTGTTGAAGCTCAAGGTAACAGGTTTGTCGGACACTGGAAGCGTCGACGGAGCCGCTGGCGCGTCCTGGACAACATCCACGTCTGGAACGCACTTGTCAGATCACGACGACATTGGCAAGAAAAGAGACCTTTGGGCTTCTTCTTTTCCTTCCGTTCCTTGCTCGGTGCTGCGGAATTGCCTGCGGGCTGAGCAGATTCCTCAACCTCGAACTCAAGGTGGGATATCATGGTGTTTTCGTCCCAATATCGGACCAATGAGCCTTCCTCTCCTCCGAGATTCATCGACCCGGGGATGCAAGCTTCATCCCGTATCATCAAATCCTCGATGGGTTGGAACGAGTAGGGATGCCCAAAGGAAACGGCGACGGGTCTGTCTGACACCCGGAAGCCTGCTGGATGTATCTGCGGAGACATGGTGGCACCCAAGACAGCGCTGGCAGCCTAACCGGAAGTGAGCAAGCGAATGCACGAAAACCAAATGCGCAACCTGAATGTCGATGAATTCGACAAAAGCAAAGCCCAAACTCCCGAGAGTCGTTTTGTCCTTGATGAGGATTATACGCTTCATGCCCTTGGCGCCGGGTTTGCCATGGCCGGACGAGCTGAGCAGGGCCTGGTAGATTGCCTGTGTGCCTGAAAGAGGGTCGAGACCACGGAAGAGCAACACTGCGGCGGGGGAGTTGCCAATATCGCGCGTCCCATCGTTAGCGTGGCCTCGACCCCCCTTGCCACGCTCGTTGGGATTGGCGCTCTGGGAAAAGTCAATCTTGACTCGTCTGCCGTTGTGCGGCAGGTTCGATTCGACGGCCTGGTAGAATTGCGCGGTCGCGGATGCGCCATGAGACGCCGGAGGCGGGATCTGCACAAAAGGAAAGCGGGGGTCGACGAAGGTGCGGGCGTGTTCGATGGAGGAGAAGCAGGCGAAACCGAAGCCCTTGGAAACACCTTGCAATTCGATGCGACGTTAATGGAGACGTGGGCAGGAGATGAATGAGCAAGTGCCTGTGGATCTTTCACGGATTATGGTTACAGACTCGATGCTGCAGCCATGCGAAACGAGGTATTTTTGAAGCTGGAAAGGGTTGACACAGTGTGGCATGACTTTGAGCTTTACACACATCGGCCTCGTTGAAGTCGGGGTCCAAACCGAGGAAAATTACATGGGGGCTTGGCTCTGACGGCTGAAGACGCTTCTTAGGAAAGTTGTCATATTCCGGATAGGACTGTGTTGCTTCGTAGCCCTGGAAGACAGTCAACGCAGTGGACAGCAGAACGCCAACACCGACGCCGGCATTGAATTTTCGTCGCTTGTTGTCGCTGTAGTAGTCGTCGTCTAAAGCTGTTTGAGCATTGGATGGGTAGCAGGGACTGCGTACACGCAGCCTTTCCGTAGTCCCATTCGCGAGACATGGTGGAGCGAAGGAAGAATGTGACTGTGAATCCGCTTTCATGTCAGACCACGGTGGGCATCTTGGCTCGCAACCCTCTCCTCCTCATCGTGAACGACAGCCCATCCAAAAATACGAGATGCTGGCATAGAGCGCCAGTCCCGCATGGTGCGTGCTCAACACCCATTCATGCGATCACCAACATTAGCAGCGCGAGGACCAATACAAGTACTTCCGATGGACGCAAAGAACAGTACGGAGTACCCTAGTCGGCGCCGCCATCATCCCCGTCGGCCTGTATCTTGCAATTAGCGCGTCGACGGTGCGTTTCCATTGGCTCCCCACGTTCGCCCATCTCAACCTTTCCGCAGAACAAGTGGGATTGGACAGGCAAGAAGCGTGGCGAGTCGCTGGCCAAGAACTAAACCCTCTTGCACAATTCTATCGCAACTTTACATCCTGCCCCGATAATACTGCTTAAAAGCGCATGCGCAGGCGCTCGTTGCGCATCGTTCTCCACCGCGATGTCCAAATGCTCGAGTTCGTCGTCTCTAAACTCCCGAATCACGTCACGGAGCAGCGGAATACTCGGGTGGTCGGAGGGGAGCTCCTCCATCTGCTTGAGTTGACTGGAAAGACGCGTTGGATAGCGTTGTAGTGGCCCAGCATGCACTCACTCATCGTAATGCTCCCCAATCACAGTCTCCACCGCTTCCGTGCAAGCCATTGCTGCCTCCTTACCCATGAGAGCCGTAGCTGCCCCCAGCCCAAATCCCGCTATCTTCGCGACGTCCGTGAGGAGTGTCGGACGAACCCGGTGTTGCACCTGTAGCTTGTCCATGACCTCTATGTGTCTCTTTTCTTGGTCCCACATGTCCTTTGAGCGCTATGAATGGCATTCCGAAGCTCATACGTGATACAGACTTGTATGAGAGGCTTGAGTTGAGGATTCGTTCGCTGGAGGACCAGCATTTGGCCCATGTAGATGTAATTCGCTGCTATTTCACCAGCCTGGTCGACGCGTAACGCGCTGTCGAGTTTCTGACGCTGGGCATTGGATATAACGGGTGTTGTCGATACGGAGGGGAGCGCTGCGGAGGCTTTGCTGAGGTAGACAGTGGAGGCGCGTTGTAGCATACTTAGGATCACAAGCACATCGATCGCGCTTGAACCTGACGACCACCTGCGATGCCTACGTTGGTGCCCCAGTTCCCCGTCGCCTGTCTTTAACGCCATCCCAGCTTCACACCGACTACACCGGTCAACATGGACAACGAGCGCGACTGGGCGCCTAATCTTGGCGCGTTGGATTGGGATTCGACGCAGATCGTCTTCACGAAAAGGACACTCCTCGAGTTCCTCAAATACACTGGTACTCGTCCTTTCGAGGTGCCTTTCAGCAAGTCAAACCTTCTGCAGGTACCACCGTCGACACAAACTTCCAGGTCTGTCATGGCAACCCTTCTCCTAGACTTCCATCCTCAACGTCGCGTAGAACATCAAGCTGCTTCCAAGTGGGTCTATTCCCATTTCAATTCTTCACACTCACGTACCACTCCTCGCAAGAATACGTCAAGTTTGGCAAGCTGAGTGAAGAGGATCCTCCGGCGGCAACAGAGTCTTCGTCTAGTACGTTGAACGCGTTCCTTTGTGCTTGTAGTACCCTTTGTTCATCGTCTTAAGCAGCGACTGCTTCAGAGCCCGCGTCAGACTTCAAGCCTACGCGACGCGTCAGAGAGCTTCCCGGTGGCGCGCGAACCAACATATTTGCTGACGAGGATGTCGAAGACGCGTTGTCCGCTGCACCTGCGGTGTCTGCTCAGCCTGAGCCAGCCGATCAGCCTACGTCGGACTTTAAGCCCACTCGTCGTGTCCGCGACCTTCCCGGTGGTGCGCGCACCGACATCTTTGGCACAGACGAGGCAGAAACCCCTGCACCGGCCAAGACTGAACATCCTGCCGCAGAGGAGACCGCGATACCTCCGACTTCGGATTTTAAACCCAGTCGGCGTGTTCGAGAAGGTCCTGGAGGGAACAGCAGTGTTGCGAGCTTCTGGGGAGACGAACCCGAGGAATTCAAGCCGACACGCCGAGTCCGTCAGGCACCTGGCGGAGTGACGTCGAGTGTAGGTGCAACCTATCCATCGTGTCGAAGCTAATTTGCCTCAGATATTCTAATTATCTGTTTCCGGATAAAGGGAATCTGCGTGTGTGTATTGTGGACATGTGACCATCAGCTCTTTTACCTGCACTTCTCGGCGATTCTCGGGATGTTCCTGTCTGGCGGCGAAACCACACAATCTCATAATGCGAAAATGCTCTCGATGAGCGCCCAAGAGACTCTGAAACCCGACACCTTGATTTGCTGGCGTCCCGAAGAAGGAATCGGCCTCGCCCGTCAAACCGCGGCGAACCGACTCGCTAACCAGATCTGTCTCCGGGTGTGCGGCCGGCTTGGGCGCCCTCCGCAGCACCAACTTTCCGTGCGCGGGGAACGATGCCCTTTTCACCATCTTTCTTCGATGGCGCGAGGTTGTCATGCTGAAGAAACTGTTATGGCTCTGCTGTGGTATCATCTGGTTTCTACGATGCATGGGCGCTGTACACGAAACAAGCCGCGCTGCCCGCAAACTTGGCGTCTACCCTGATCTTGCGCCCGAAATAAATGCTCCTCTGCCCGACTATTTTTCGGTTTACTTAGGCGATATCCCAGCAAAATGCAGCTGCTGCTTGGCTGCTGCGGAAGATCAACGCGCGAATTGTGGGTTCGCCGTGATGTGACGAAGCCTTGACGGGGCTGCCGCGGTGCTCACACCCGAACTACAACCATTCTAGGCATGATGCACCTGGTAATAGGACGATGCACCGGTTCACGGAAAACGGCGATTGTTAAAATACCACGGCCGCAAATCCGGAGCCGCCAGCTTTCCTTCTTTCCCCGTCTCCCTCCATGTCGACCTTATTTCGCTCTCTCCCCACTCGTGTCCAGTCCTTCTTGGGGCTGCGTCCGTCGCATGTCGACGATGGACTCTACGACCCACTTCCATCAGATGAAGACTCACCCACCACCACTCCTTTGCTTCCCTCCCTCTCCGGGCACATGCCATCCAAACGACGGCGCTGTTCGCCGTGCCCGCCTCACCCCTACATCTCTCTGGCGTTTGGGCTCGTCGGTATGATAGCAGGGCTCGCTGCTTTGGCAATCCTTGTCCAAAAACGTATTCCCCCAGCGACTTCGCCGCACACTCAACTAGCAGGAGCGACGACGATAATGACCACCACTACGGTTATGCTACCATCCCCCGAACCCTCCAACTCCGCAGTCGACGCCATCGGCTCAACCTCCCCGTCCGAATCCCAAATCCCTGCCGGGGATCCGTCTTCAGACCCGATCTTGGCTGCCCAGGCGCACGTCGCAGCGCTTCGCGCCCGTCAGCCGTCCACATATGCGCACGCTGTTGCGCGATACTCTTTGAAGACCGGGCGCTCTCCGCCGCGCAACTACGATCTGTGGTTTCAGTTTGCGACTGAGCACAACTGCCTGATCGACGAGTACGACCCAATTTATGCCGATTTCAAGCCTTTCTACCAGCTGGCGGAGGAAGACCCAGTGTTTTTCCAGAGGATGATCGATAGAGTGTCTACTATGGTACGTGATTCTTCGGGTTTTGTTGATCGCAAGACTGAGGGAGATTGCAGATGGAAAGCGACAACAAGGAAATGGCGAGGTTTGAGATTCGGAATGGGAAAGTTATACGGCCCGAGGGCAAGCCGACATCGTATTGGGATACTTTCCCTCTAACGCTAGGCTGGGTATGTGCGCTGAAGATTCCAATGCCCTCTAACCTACTGCCTGCAGTTCGCCCATATTCTCCCAGATCTTACCGTCATCCTCAACGGCAAAGATGAGCCCCGCGTCGTCTTTGATGTCCGCCAACCCGGGCGAGCCATCCGCGAACGCGCGCTGAAGCTCACAGAACAAGACCCATTCAGCGTCTCTCCGCATCCCACATCCACATACTTCTACCAGCATCCCGGGTGTACAATCATGCGGAGCCCCGAAGGGTTTGCGGAGATTGCGAACGACGACTCGGCATGTGCGTCTTCATTCTTTGTTCCGTCTACAGCTAATAGAGACTCTAGTCTTCCTTTCGAGCGCGAAAACTCAATGGACGGAGGATCTATATCCTATACTTTCGATGACCAAGGTGTCGCCATGTTTCTCAGATATCTTGTTCCCCATCGAGGTAATGCCCGCTTCCCCCAATAAACGGCGTACTGATCAGCTCCGTTGGCCCTTTACAGTATCACTATTACCGCTCGTGGTAACTATCGACTCTCGGCGTCTTTGCTACATCCCTCACCGCCGAATTCGCAGGTGGCACCGCAAATTTGCTTACCCCAATAATATTGAATGGAAGGACAAACAGGAAAGGATCTGTGCGTGGCGCTATAGTGTCTTTTTGGGCGCTGATTTATGTGGAGACAGACTGGCGCGGAACAGCCTCGGGCGGCCAAATCTTCGACGACAACTGGCGCAACTTTACGCGCTTCCAGCTCATGGATATCTCGCGTGCACATCCCGACGATGTGGATGCTGCTATCACTACCTTCGCAGATGAACTGTGTTTGGGCCGGCCTGAATGCCACAAGGATGCAATCGTGGACGAATATCACATCACGGGCAGTTTAACGCCCAAAGAAAACGCATACCAGTACAAGTATCTGCTCGATGTCGACGGTATGAGCTTCTCTGGACGATTTTTGGGCTTGTTGCGGACTGGGAGCTTGGTGTTCAAGGCAGGTTATCAACTTCAAATGAACAAAGAAACTGATTGATGTCTGCAGATGACCGTTTTCGAGGAATATTTCAATTCCTGGCTACGGCCATACGAGCACTACATTCCTGTCGCGCCAGACCTCTCTGACCTTTTGGAAAAAGTGGAATGGGCGCGTGAACACGATGCGGAAGCGCGGATGATCCAAGAGCGGGGGAAACTTGTGGCAGAAACGGTGGTAACAGATGGGCAAAACGACTGCTACTTCTCGCTCGTGTTATTGGAGTGGGCGAGGTTGCAGGAAATTGCAAGGAATGCCCCGGCGCGGAGCATGTAACTGTACCTATAAATTCAATACCGCACAAAAACTCAGAAAATCTCCGTAATATGCTCTAATATCGTCGTTTTGGCCAATACAGCCTGAGATTCCAGAATCGAGCAAGCAGAAGTGGGCGTTCTTTCGACATCATTGTCAGTTTGGCTCTAATTCGCGGAATATGCCCTCCCAGCCACTCTCACTGGATATTACTGCACTAGACCTTTCTCCCGATACCAAATACACCGCGCAAGACGTTCCCGTTGGCGAAATCTGCTGCCACAAACTTAGATGTGATCCGTTGTTCACACTTGCTCATGGCCACGATCCACCCCTCACGCCTTGGTCTGGTTCCGCAGGACTCGCGTCTCCCACCCGAATCCGCGCGTCTTCCTCGTCGTCGCGCGAGCCCAGAATACAATGAATACCGCGGCCCGCCAGCAGGGACGCCGTGGCGCGGGGTCGGCAACGATATGATGGAGAGTCGGCGAGCGAAGCGTGAAGCGACAGTGGTCAACATCTGGCCGCCGTCGCCCAAAGAGCCGGCGCGCGACCTGTGCGTGCTACTCCGTTCCTTCGACTTCATCTCACCATTCTAGGTCTCCAGCTCGCAAGAAGAAGAAGAAATCGAAGCGCGACCGGTCCACAGATTCGTCTGAAGAGGAGCACCGGAGACGCCGGCACCGCAAGAAGGACCGAAAGCGACGGCGTTCGCCCTCGACAGAATCCTCGGACGAAGAACCGCGTCGTCGCAGACGTGAGCCCGAACGAGAACGCCAGCAAACCCCAGAGGAGGAATGGGTCGTGAAGCCATCCGTTGAACCAGCTGCCCCTGCTCAAGCCGCTGTTCCTATGGACGCCGACGCCGACAACTCGGATGATTCTCTTGGTCCACAGCCCCTCCCAAAACAAACAACGACGAAACGCGTCGACGAGCGCGAATATGGCGGCGCTCTGCTTCGGGGCGAAGGAAGCGCTATGGCCGCGTTCCTGCAGGATGGAACCGAGTCCCGCATCCCCCGCCGCGGAGAGATTGGCATGACTTCGGATGAAATTGCTCAGTTCGAGAATGTGGGCTATGTCATGAGCGGAAATCGCCATCGTCGCATGAACGCAGTTCGGATTCGCAAGGAGAACCAAGTTATCAGTGCCGAGGAAAAGCGGGGTATTCTCAAGTTACAGAAGGAGGAGCGGGAGCGGCGCGAAGCCATACTTCGCGAAGAGTTCAGCGAACTCGTCAGTGAGCGGTTGAAAGGTACAGAGCAGAGCAACAATCGATAGCAAATACAGTATTTAAGCTTGCGAACTCTTAACCAGTGAAACTCCACACTTTCACGTCCCGGTCATCGCTTCCCGACACAATCTTGTCCTCTCCGAGCGCCAGACAACTGACCGCGGCTCGGTGCCCAACAAGCGTTGCGGTACACTTGCCTTCGTCTCGCGACCACACTTTTATGGTACGATCGTGGCTGCCGCTCACAAGACGAAGCTTGTCGCTCGCAACCGCCCAAACACCTTCGATGTGGCCAAAGAACGTCGATGTGTTTTCGCCCGTGTCGATATCCCACAGTTTGATGGTGTTATCGAGGCTGCCCGTAATCAGGAGCGGACGTTTGGGTTTCGGCGGCACCTCCTCCTCGAGCGCCTCAGCGTCCTCCTTCTTCTCGTCACATTCGGACGCGAGCATGAGCCTCATACTCTGAACCTGCCCGACGTGCCCGCTGAACACTCGGACGCAAGCCCGCGCATTCAGATCCCAGAGCTTGACAGTGCCGTCGTCAGATGCTGAGAACAGCATTTTGCCCGGGTCTATCTGCAGCGGTTGAGCTCCATCGTCCCAACTCATGGGCGACGAGACGGAGGCGAGATCCGTCGATGGATTCGAGTCCCAGAGCTGGACGGCATTAACCCAGTCCGAATGACCGCGAAGCGTAAAAGCGCCGCCTGTCCGCAGATTCCAGACCTTGATGGTCGAGTCTACGCTTCCACTTGCAAGAACGTTGGAATCGAAATTAAGTGAGACAATACCCTCGGTGTGCCCCGTGAGCGTTCGGATGAGCTTGCCGCGCCGCCAGTCCCAGACCTTGAGCGTGTGGTCCATGCTCCCGGTGATGAGTTTGACAGAGTCGAACTGAAGGGCGCGTACGGCTCGCGTATGTCCCTTGAGGCAGTGGAGCTCCTCCCCCGTCTCGAGGTTCCATACACGCGCCGTCCGGTCGTACGAGCCAGTGATGAGCACCGGAAAATCGGGATTGGGCATGGTCTCGCAGAACTGCAGGCACATCACCCCGTCTGTATGGCCCTTGAGCGTCCGAACGCTACAACGCCCACGCCGCCAGTTACGCTCAATGGTCAGCCGTTCGCTATACACGTCCTTCCAAGGTCGTGTGACGCTCCCCGGCCGTGGAATATCATCTTCGGGGTCAACGAGCATCGGTCGCTGCCGTTTGAGTGGACGGGAACAGCCGGTATCGTCGTCCCCGTCGGGAGATAGCCGTTTATTATTATTGAGGGTGAGAGGGGTTGGAGATTGGGATTTGCGAAATGTGCGCTTCTTCTCCAGAAGAGGCAGCCCCCAGCCACACTTGCGACATTTCTGGCCAATGTGTTGTTCGCATATGCCGCGCCAGAGAATATCGTCGTCCGCAAGCTGCTTCCATTTCCTGGCAACCTGAGCGGCGCGACATAAGGACGTGGCGTCGAGGTAGCCGAGGATCTTGAGGGACACTTCGCGAGGTAGGATAACGAAGGGGTCGATACGGATGATGTGCGCGAGTTGCTCAGCGAGGAGCGATAGTTGCGAGAAGCAACACATAGTCAGCAGGCCATGCAGGATGAGCGCGCGGCGCGGGTGCGACGACGATGAAAAGTTGGCCCATATAGTGCTGACCTGCTCCCGTTCGTCGAGAGGGAGAGCATCGAGGGACTGTGTGTACGCGTTAGGTATGTCCTTGGCGACAATGGTAAGTGCGCACCTGCTGCAGCTTCAAGTTGGTGCCCTCGTCGGCCATGCGTTGGTGGCGGACGCAGAGCTTCCGAGGAGGTGGAATAGTTGGGGGCGGAGCAACATCAGGCAGGCCTTCATCGGGAACGTATGGGAGGGGGTCGTCGGCGGTGGCGAGGCGTGCTTGAGGGATAGTGCTACACAGCTCGGAGGATGCAGACATGGTAAGAAGCAACGGCGCTGGCCGAGTTGTGTGCCATTTATTTGATCGCTTGAGCTCGCCATTCTGGTGATATAAGGCACAAAAGCTTCAAATTTAGCACTATTCGCCAGCCAAACGTTACAAGTGCACAGGTCTTATGCATTTCAGAGCTACAAAAAATATATATAATTCGTCATCGAGAGAGACCCGGGTCTGCACAGATACTCTCTCGCTGGTCTGGTCGACTTTAATCCAGCGTAATTCGCAAGTCGTCCAGCGGTATCGGTACAAACGAATCCAACACAATTCCCCGTGACGCCAGCTCCGGCTCGCAGTGAGGGGGCACCAGTCTCCGCATGAGGTCCGGCCGTACAGAAAGTTCTAAACTCCTTCAGTCGTGGCTTCACAGTCAGATAGACAACATACCCTCGCGTGTAAAGTCGAAGAGAGGCGGGAATGCCTTGCCGTTGGGCATGCGAGCGCCCTCGGCGCGCAGCTCGTCGAAGAAGGGGGTGGACCATGGCCTCGACGGCGCTGAGACGGGCGGAGGGGGTATACTCCAGTAGCTTCGAGACGAGATCGATCGCCTCAGGCGCGGTACGGGGGCGGAAGACCTAGTCCGTGACGTGAATAGAAGCACAAGTCAACGGGACAAGAACAGACTTTTGAGAACGGGTGGGGCCGGATTTGAGGGAACTTGTGCTCCATGTAGTTGGGGTTCATGGTCTTTATCTGCTCCCTCGATGGCGTCCCAAGGATTTTAATAATCTCCACCAGCTGGTCGATGCCACTTTCGCCGGGGAAGAGCGGCTGGCCCATCATGAGCTCTGCCATCACACAACCAGTCGACCAGATGTCTACAAGTGAACATCCAGTGAGCATCGCGTCGACAGTGGCCAATTTAGACTAACCGATGTTGGTCGTGTAGTTGGTGGCGCCAAAGATCAATTCCGGCGCACGATAGTAGCGCGAGCAGATGTAGCTGACATTGGGTTCGCCAGCGACGAGTATCTTTGCGGACCCGAAGTCACAAAGTTTGAGCACGCCCGTCGATGGATTGAGGAGCAAGTTCTGTGGTTTGATGTCGCGATGGCAAATGCCAAGCGAGTGGATGTAGGCGAGCGAGCGGAGGAGTTGGTACATATAGAGTTTGATTTGGAGCATTGGCATAGGCTGCTTGAGCTTGGCGTAGTGGCGGCTGGCACGGTAGACCGTCTCTGGGACGTACTCGAGAACGAGGTTGAGGTACACCTCGTCCTTCTGAGTGGGCTGGTTGGATTCGTGGCTCAGTCGGGAGTTGACGGGAATTAGGATCGGACAACACACCTTTTCGCCGTTGAGGTAGAAGTAGGCCATGAGGTCGACAACGTTAGGATGGGAGACGAGGCGCATGATCTGGAGCTCGCGATTCTGGAGAGATGCTGAGGGGGCCGGAGGACGTAGACGGGAATTGGACGGACCTTGAATCGCTTGTCCTGGAGGACCTTCTTGATGGCTATTTCGTCGCCAGAGGGGACGAGCTTTGCCTGGTATACGACGCCGAAGGAGCCGTTGCCGATGACCTTGTAGTTTGTGTAGCTTATTTGGCGGTCGTCACCCGACTTGCCGTCGTTGGCGGGGACGGTGGTCACTCTGGAGGGGTCATCGATGGCTGACATCGGGTTAGACGACGAGTACGAGAGCGGGGACGACGGACAGGACGATTGCTTGGACATTCGAGGAGGGTTGAGAGGGGGAGGAGGAGAAGGTGTTGGCGCCGCGTGTGACCTGGATTGATGCCGCGGTCTGCTAGTGTCAATGAGGTGCGGGTATTACAGACCCCGCTCTGCTCGGGAGACGGCGACGACGAGAATGCCTAGAGGCATCGTCCGAAGGTGCTTCGAGAGCTTGGCCTTGGGCTAGATCGGTTGTTGGGTTGCTCTTCATGGTACGACCCAATGAATTTCCTCTACAAGCTGCCTGCTGCTGCTTCGGCACCTTGAGTCCCATTCTTCGCCCCGTTATAATCCCGTAACTTGCTTCCGCATCTCACCTCCGCCCGCCCCCTTCATGTCTGCCGCAGATTGGGACTCGTCCAGCACCGTCTGCCCCAGCACCGCTCGCCCCTCCGCAGAGTCTACTCGTTGCGCACCCCAAAAAGCCTGCAGGGACAGGAACGCCGCACGACCCTTTCATTGTCGATTGGGCCCGCAACGATTCGGAGAACCCCCTCAACTTCTCCACTACAAAGAAATGGGTCATAACAGCGCAGGTACGACGCTGTCTCTGGTTTTCACGCCTCTCACAGTCGCAGCTCGCGTTTTGTACATGGACCATCTCTTTCAGCTCCAGTAAGACGCGTCCCTTGCATCTAACTGGCGTCTTGACTGCTCCCAGGTGTGTATTCGAGTGGGCTGGCCTCTTTGTCCCGCGATCTTCATGTTTCCAATAACGTCGCTATCCTCGGTGCGTCCTAGTCGCCTTCGGGCTTCTCCGCTGACCTCTCATCAAGGCATCTCCCTCTATGTGGCTGGCTTTGCTCTCGGTCCCCTCGTATGCTACTTTCATTGTGCCTTTCTCCTCCTCACCATGCCACTAGATCTTCGCGCCGATGGGAGAAATGTATGGACGGGCAAGTCGACGGCATCTAACCCCGTCCATGTATAACTTGACCTGAACAACCAGCGCCTCGTCTTCTTCATCACCCTCGGCGCCTACACGTTGTTTCAACTGCAAGGGTGCCTTACCACCAACAACATCTACGCTTTGCTTTCGTGCAGATTGCTCACCGGCATCTTTGGCTCTTCTCGTATGTCGCGTTGAATTTACCGGATATCTAAGCTGACCTCCGGCAAGCATTGACCAATGCCCCAAGCCAGATCGCCGATATCTGGTCACCGCAACAGCGCGGGCTCGCTTCTGCGGTCTATTCGATCATGCCTTTTCTTGGGTTCGTCCGTCCAGCAGCGCCCTTCTCTTCTCGCTAAGAGCGTCCCAGACCGATTATTGGCCCGGTACTCGGTGGAATAACCACATGGCGGTTGAACTTCTGGTTCATGTTCATCTGCGCGCTTCTCTCCCTTCTCTCTGGCGCCATCTTGACGCCAGAAACGTACGCCCCGGTTCTGCTGCGCAGACGCGCAAATAAGCTCAGCAAACAATCCAATAACCACTATGTCTCAATCCACGACCGCAACCAGTCGGCAGCGCCAGCTAGAAACCTTTTGACCGCGTTCAGCCGCCCATTTGGTGCGTTTTGGCATCTCATGCGCTGTTCATGCGTTCATAGAATCCAGCCTTCCTCTTCACTGAACCTATCGTCTTGCTCTCCTCGGTGTATATCTCTATTGTCTACGGGACGCTTTACGCGCTATTTGCCGCCTTCCCCATTGTGTTCATCGAACACCATCACTTTACCGCTGTTCAGGGCGGGCTCGCCTTCCTCCCAATCGGTGTCGGCATTCTCCTCGGCCTTGCATCGACTTCGGTGCAGAATACCATCTATAGACGAACCATGGAAACGAGCCAAACGGGTCGGGCACCTCCTGAAGCGTATGGTTGTCTATTCGTCTACTGTTAGTGCTCATTGACTGTAGGCGGTTGCACCAGGCAATGGTCGGCGGTGCTCTTGTTCCAATTGGTCTCCTCTGGTTCGCGATGTACGCTTCCTCTACCTCTTTTCAACAGATACCAAACGATCTATGCCAGTACCGCCCAACCGTCCATCCATTGGTCCCTTCCAATCATAGCCTCGACTCTCTTTGGCATGGGCATCAGCGCAATCCTGCAAAGCCTTACAACCTACCTCATGGACGCGTACCCACTTTATCTCGCCAGTGCCGTTGCCTCCACCGTCGTCCTCCGCTCTGTCTGCGCGGCCTTTCTCCCGCAACTCGTCCCGCTCATGTTCGCGCGCCTCGGAGACGAAGTTGCCATGGGCGTATTCGCCGTCCTCCCGCTTTGCATGCCAATACCCTTTGTGCTTTGGGTTCGTGTATCTCATCCTTCTCGATACAGCGCAAGTAACCTTTTCCATAGAGATACGGGCGCCTCATGCGCGAGCGGTCCAGCGTCGCTTTTGCTTTCAGTCAGGATCCCTCGGAGACCAACGAGATAGAGAATAAAGAGACGAAGATGGCCTAATACAGCAAAAGTATACGTAGAGCGGGAGGGGTTTCGTTGAACTTTGCGTGCTACAATAATGACGATGAAGAAACCAAATCACCATTTGCGCTTCTTATTAACGTACAACAAACCCTCGCCTGGATCAGCGTATGCGGGCTGTGGCGGAGCCTGCGCGTTCCCAGTAAGTGGAGGGAACTCTTCGGTGGCTAGAACCTGCGAATTCGAATTCGAATGCGGACGTGCTCGGTCGCGCGACTCGTTCACCGACACGCGCATAAAGTCCCATGCCGCCTGGGCCTGCCGGCCAGGCGATGCCCAAGCTTCTGTTGCCTGCCGCTCAATCTCCCGGATAACCTGCTGGCGCGGGTCGCGGTCGTGGCGAGGAGCGGGGAATCTAGACTTTGGGTTACTTTTAACGCAGTGCAGACGAGATTCGAATCGAACCTCCCGCCGATATGGTTCATTATCAGCCTCTCAGCACCCACAGCTTTGGCGAATTCTCCCGCAACTCGAGGTATGGAATGTCCACGCGACAGCGCCGATTGCTCCACAACCTCAGATGAGCGCTTCTGTGTTGGCTGGATATGGAGAGGAATATAGCAGTCGGTGGCTTCGTGCACCACGAGGGAGGGATTTTTGCAGAGCGGCACGATGCCCGACGCGTCGTAGGTGTCTCCGAGGACGACGATCTGACGTTGGGACGCGTCTGTCTCGTTGAAGACGTAGCCTATGCAGGGATCTAGCCCGACCGGTGAGATGAATTGGAATGGAAGACGACTTTCGAACCTCGGTGGAGAATCGGGCCTGCATCGACAACAATATCCCCGAGGTGCCCTTGGCTTTGGCCGCTAGTGAAGCCGCGCCAGAACCCATCCTCAGAGCATCGCACATCCTGCCCTGGTACCTCGCTCGAGTGCATTTCGTCCGGGTCGCAGGTGGTTACTTCATCGTCTACGACAAGTAAGGAAAGGCAAGTTGGATAAGCAAAGCAAAGCACCCGCTGTAAGCAGTTCATGCACGACATATTTGTCGGCCGTGTTGGTCAAGGTCATCTTGAGAATTGTTCGAACAAAGCGACGAATGCCCGCCGGGCCAAAAATTTCGATTCGAGGAAGATCGCTACGGGGAAACTGAGCCGCTGCGGCTGCGGTAACTGGTGGCGGGTATAAGATGTTTCGCAAAAGAGGCTATTGGATGTTTGGGGCATTTCACGACGCCAGGCAGAAGCTCACGATGATTCCCATTGTATGGTCTGCGTGCATATGGGTCTCGAGGAAGTCAATTTTTATAGAACAAACGCGTCAGAACGGGCGTACAATGAACAGTTTTCGAACAGCGTTGGGCCGAAGCTTGAATGTCCAGTTTTCTGGCTGGAACGCGAACTGGCGAACCTTTTTTTTGCTGAGGTCAGATAAATCGAGCTGGCTTGGTACTTCTTACCGTCCCCTCCGCACAGTCGACCACTGTGGGCGTATCAGCTTTGTGGATTTAGAGACAACGCTTCGTACTCCATAGAGGCCCGCCTCTTCCAAGGACGTCGAGGACCAAGCTGGAGCAGTTTCGCGTATCGCTAGGCCCTCCGCCGCTGCAAGTCCCGAGGAAAGTCAAGTTCTAGCGCCGTATTAACAAGTGCACGCAGAAAGTCCAATAGGGTAGACCATTTGCCGGTAAGACATTGGCGAGGTATTCTGCGGGTGAAACGAGTATCTTGGACGCGTAATTTGCTGTGAAAAGTGTCTGACGACGCGACTGGTGCGGGGAAGCAGCAAGAACATTCGTGTGACACCGACTTGCTCTTGACCAAAATGGGTGAACAGAACCCCTCCAAGTGCCTTCTTGCGCACGTTCATGACCCTCGCCTCCTCGTCGTCGGCCGCTGCACTCACCCATGCCGAGCTCATCGTCGCCGTCGCATTCGCGGCGCTCTGCACCACCTACGCTGTCTCTAGCCCGTTCTTCGGCAATCCTCGTCAAGCAGCTTGGATTCTGACGACAATCGTTTCTCTCCTCATGACCGCAGTTAGCGCTCCGTATGTGGTTGCCTACCTGCAGGGCGGCGTTCGCAATCTCGTTCAACGGCCTGAGCTGGACGTCCCTCTCAACAGAGGCTTCCAGGTAATACGATTGTTTCGCAACAGACGGGTATTGACTTGATGCAGGCCTACCTCCTCGCCGACCTGATTGTCGGCTGCCTCCACTACCGCTCCCAGATCACGTTCCTCACTGGCTGGTTACACCACATCCTTTATCTCGGAATCTGTGAGTTTGTGATACGACAACGGTGGACCCACATCTTCGCCCTTTGTGCGGTTATGGAGCTCCCGACGTTCCTGCTCGGTCTTGGGACCCTCTTTCCGCGTCTCAGAAGCTATCGACTGTTTGCTTTCTCGTTTTTTATCGTATGTACCATCCACATTTTGGAATCTGCCGCTGATCTAACGACAGACTCGCATCGTTCTTCACCTTATCCTGCTTTACACCTACCTGCTGCCGGCCAACCGTCCAGATGGCTCTTTGGCACCCGTCCTCCTCCTCACCGCCGTCTTCCCTCTCCACGCCCTGTGGTTCACAAAGTGCGTCAAGGGCATGCGTCGACGCGCCAGAGAGCGCCGGCTCGCGCGGAAATACCACACTAGTCGTTGGACAAGGATTCGGATGCGCGTCGGTCGTTGGGTCTCCGGCCGCCGCCCAATACGCGCGCGCAGTATCCGGATGGCGCGGCGTATGAGCGACAAGCTCACTCGCGCGCTGCCGTCCAAGGAGAGCATGATGGAGCTTGTTGGTATGGCCTGACCGCGCTATTTGACATTTTCTTGGACTCGAGTAGATAAATAGATTTTGGAGATACCCGCTAAACAGTGCGCTAGCTGGTGCTCCCATACACGCTGCGCTGGTCGCTACGAGCGACGCTCGTCGCTCTGGAAGGCCCGTCAACTTCGACCAAAGGCGTCCGCTCCGAAGCTAATGATGTTCCCCGAGTACGGCGTTCAACGATACTGGAGGCCATCAGTGTCAGGCGATCTGAGTCGCATTCACATACCCCTTCATGACCGCGGCGGTGGCTAGTCGCGATGCACGGTGTTTGGAGGTGTTGGATAAGTAGCGGTCCGTCTCGTCAACGATTTCTGTTGGGCATGATTACCACTTGACGTAACCAACTCAGCACACAAGCAAACCTTCTGACAAAATCTCCTCAATGATATCTAAACGAATGAGCTTCGGTTGTTGGACAGAGACAAACAAACCTTCAAGAGTTATCTACACCAGAGTTTGGATTCATCTCCTCGGCCAAGCATATGCACGTACCACTCCGATTGCTCCACCGACCTCTCCGGGTGTGATTGATACAAGTAGCAGATGAGCGCGTCCAGTTTGGCTACTCTTGTGTTGGTATCGCTGGAGCGACCAAAGCAGGACACGTACAAGTAGTCCAGCGCTTGAAAGCAGCTGATCGTCGGCGGTGCCTCTGGAAGGATAGAAAGCGGAAAGCCTGAGACGGGCAGTGCTAGAGAAGGATCGTATCGCAGGAGCTTTTTGATCAGTAACAATCCAACAAAGGCGTCTGGATTTCCTGGTTCGTGGACGGGAAACCGGGAGTAGCCACTGAGCAATCTGCGCATTGTTTTGGCTTCCATTGTCCGGGGAGAAATGCCTGCTTACATCCTCTCAACGAGCTTTTCGTCTAGTACAGCATCTGCAGAGAGCGTGACGACATCCTAGCCATCGTTCAGCGCCGAAGAGTATAGAATTAACCGACGAGCGCAAACCTTCATCGGGGTCATAATATCTTCTACAGATTTATCGTTCAGTTCGAGAACGCCGTTGAGGATCGAAATCTCGTCATCCCGCAAGGGCTGCTCGCCCGTTCGATGGAATGCTAGCAACAATTAGCGGAGTGTCGTCAATAACGAAAGAGCTAACCCAAAAACGACTTGAGCTCTGCTTTCTTGTACCTGCAAGCTAGTCAGTTGCGCGTAGTTGAGCTTGCTGGACCTACGTATGGGTTTCGCCTTCGCCGAGCATCCAGTCCAGCAATTTGGCGATGGGATAGGCCACGGGCGAGAAGATGTACATTAGAGCTGGGTTGTCAGCCAACGCGACAGTCCCGAAGGTAGCCTTACCCAACACAAAAGGTGCGCATACGGCACCGATAGCAAGTCCATATCGTACGCTCAACGCCTGGGGTATAATTTCGCTGGAGGAAGCTAAGGACAGCGGTGGAGCAGGTATTGGGCTTGGCTGACCCGAATATGACTGCAGACTCGTTAGCTCCGCGCGACGACGCGTCTGCTACGTGTCACGCACCGATGGCGGCCGTGGATATCGCGACGGCAGCGAAACCTCCACCGATCTGAGGGCGGCCATGAGGACAAGATTCACTGCAAACACTGAACAGCATACCGCGCTATCCAGAAATATAGGGAGGGACTCGTTGATTATCTAGAGCAATTAAATGACGCTCCCGATGTCCTATACGACGTACAACGTTGCCGAGCAGCAGCACAACAAGAACCCAATGGCGCTTGTTTTCGAGGAGACGGAGCACTTTCTTTGCATTGGATTGCTCATTGGGGTCTTCAGACGAGGTAGAAAGCACGCGGAGATGGAGCTCGTCAAGGCCCATAAGTCCTTCAGGATCGTTAACATCGCGTTCGCGCTGCTAGGAACAGACGAGCCTAACGTGAGCCTGACACGACGCGATTCAGTCGAGGACCATGGTCTCTGAGCTCACGAACCCTGCAAAGACGCCACCGAGAAGGACAAGGACTGCAGACATGGTCATCTTCTCCCAAAACTCTGGACTCCAGAGCTCGGGATGAGTATGCGTTTTCTTCTCCTTGGCAGCTTGCAGAAGTGGGGTAACGAGCGGAGTGGCAAGCGCAGTTGCGAGGCGGGTGAGCGCCAGCATGAGCGTCGGTTTGCGCATAACGAGCGACGGAGACAAGAAGTGAGCGGTGATGCGATGATTTGCCACCGCGTTCCAGCTTGATATGATATCCTGCACCGAATCGCGTCGAGCTGCCGCGAAATCTTCGCATTAGAGTCCCCAAACGTATCCCGGACGTCGATATCGTATTGCTGAGTGGTTTGTGTGAGATACCGATAGCGGTTCAGCATGGGATACGGATCACCAATGGCCGCCATTGGCCGCCATTGATGGTCACGCCAGCTCTTTCAACCTCGTCCTCGACGACGCCCATGCTACACACCGCTCTTTCAACCCACTCTCCTTCTGAACCCTTCCGCATCTACGTCCAGCCCCCTCTCGAGGACAACGAGGACCAGTATATCGTCTTTGACGAACGCCTACCCGATCCAGAGCTCCCTCCAACTCCCTCCATCGACCAAGCCCTCTGTCGCATAGCGCAAGGCGAGCCTGCTCCGCCATTCGATCGCGCAGCCCTCGAAGGTGTCGTCCTTCCTAGACGCAGTCCCGAGGCACAGGCGTCCGACGAGACCGTCAACGACGACTCCATCGTCGAGATCGTCAAAGTACGCCGCTCGTCGTATCAGGACCAGGACCAGGAACCCGCTGCGAAAACAAAGTCTCTTAAGCCAAAGTCGCTCAGGGCTCGCGCAGGCAGCGCGTTCCGCTCAATCAAGAACCTCGCGCGTCCAAATCGTAGCTCGAGCGTGAGCAGCAATCGCCCGTATGCGCAGGAGGTCTATGCCTCGAGTCAGAGCACTCAGGCTACTTTCGCCACAGTCGATTCTCCGCCCCTCAGCCGACGTGGTAGCATCCTCCTCACCGACCTCTTTCGCACTCCCTCGCGGGCCTCATCCCCTTACATAACTGTCCCAGTCGCGACCACTACGCCTTATTCGGAAGATGCGGACGACACCGACGAGGATGACTACGACCGCCAGAGCATGGCCTCTCGCGTCCCTTCTCCGTCCCCGTCAGGTGGTAGTTTCACTACTACGATGCGTCGGCGTCTCTCCATTCTAAGCTTCTCCCGGAAAACACGTACGAGCGACCCAGCGCCTCCCGCTTCTCCGCCGGCCCTGTCGCGCGACTCCACTGTCCCCTCCACTTTCTCCTCTTCGGCTCCGACAACTCCGACGGACGAAATATACCCACAACCCCCGCCAAGTGCGAAGGATAATACCGACGATCCGGACCGTACCGTGACTGGAGAAATGGTCCTCGATTCGTTCCACTTTGAGGCTCTGTCGTTCGACGCGGACCGATTTTAGACCTCGGAATATGCACTTTTCTCTCCTACTTTGCATGCACACACACACAGCTCCGGAACAAAGCATTATTATCTTTTCTGTACCATTGTACCACGACTAGTACGTCTCTGCGAGGACTACCAAGAAATTTCAGCTCCACAAGCACGTTTGTACGAAATATAGAAAGCGCACTGAGGGTTACAAGCGACGTCCAACCTGTGAATGGATGGCTGAAACGCCTTAGCTCGAGTAAGCATTAGAATGGTGGAGCGATACCTCCGCATTCCTTGGCCAGTTGTCGCATCATATTGCTCCCAAACGTAGCCGGTGCGTTGGTACTCCTACGGCCAGTAAAGAACACTGGTACTCCAAGATATTGAGTGCTCACCTTGAACACGTTATCTATAATATTATTCCGTAATTCGTGATAGATCTGTTGTGCCCGCGCTTTATACGGTCCATCTTCGACCGAGTACTTTTTGAACAAAGAGCGGAGCGCGAGGTAGTTCATTTGGATCCAGACAGGTCCTTTCCAGTAGTTTTCGCCTTGACCAAACTCGGGATGTGTGGCGGAGAGACTGCGGAGGCCGTACGGTGACCAAAGTTGGTCAGGATCATGCAGCATGTCAAGCATGGGCCCGAGATGCGGAGAAGTGGGAGGAAGTAGGCCGAGGAAGAGAGGGAACATGGAGAGGTAGCCAGCATTGCAGACGTGGTAAGATTCGTCTTGAACGTATCAGCGTCGATGCGAGAGGCAAGAATGGCGCGTACCATCGGAATCGACGTTGGCGTCGCAGTACATCTTATGTTCTTCGTTCCAGTGCAGATCTATGCGGTTAATTAGACTGGCAGCGTCGAAGAAAAGTCATGCTTATCACCGTCAATATTGCCTAGAATTGCCTCCTCAATCTCAGTGAACGACGCCGCGTCGTCAACTTCGCCGACAAACTCTGCGATGTCCCTCATCGTCTGCGAAAAGAACGCCATCCAGGAAATCAAATCCAGATGTAGTTCGCCCATATGGGGCGGGCCGCGAGGGTAGTCATCCATTCCGCTGGTCAGGACGTGGTGTTCAGAGCGGCCGCGCCAGCGATATCCCTCCGTACGCGACCGCGCGACACGCGCGTACTGTTTGATCTGCCCGCGTTGTGTAAGACGGAACCAGTCATAGTGTCGTTTAAGCGGGGCGTAGATGGACTTGAGGAACTCGAGCGCTTTCTCGGGCTCCAGGTACTCGCTTCCGGGTCCGCGCTCGGATGGATCGGAGAGTACCGTCTGGCCCATGCCGAGATCGCGGTCGGAAGGACCCGAAGCGCTTGCTGCGTTTTTAACGCGCGCAATGTATGCAGTGACGGCCATAGTGAGCGTCGGAGGGTTGGCATAGTTCGGGACTTGTGTTTGGAATTCCGCCGGGACCTCGAAGATGCGTGAGCGGGTGACACAACCAAAAAAAGACAATCAGACCTTGCTGCGAGCCTCTTCACCCAGAATTTGTTCACGGGCGACCCAACCATTCTCGTCGATAAGGTCTATCCAATCTTTGAGGATCTCCAGGCTGAAGTCGGTGTCCCAAGCGCCAATGTGGAGCAGATGGAAACCCTCATCCCTGTTCGCTCATAAACACCAGACGACGGCCGCCAAAAATGACCCACCAGTAGAAGCCACGAGGGAAGAAGCTGCGACTCGGCGTTGCAGTAAGCAGAGAGCGAGGTTCCGTCAGCTTAGCACCGGTGTCTTCCTCGTCTCCACTCTGCATATCTTCCTCTTCATCCCACTCATACGAAAACTTGCGGTTCACAATAGATGTCCCGTAAAAGTATCCAACGCCACCGACCAGGTTGGACGTGATAGCCCGAGAAAACGCTTCCATCTCGTTCTGCTTGGGACCATTGTAGTCAGAAGGGAAAGGGAATGCTTTTTGGAAGCGTTGTTGGTACTTTTGGGTCAACGCGGCTATTCCCTCGGAGAGAGTGGTCGCTAGAAGATATTTAATGTGTGTTTTTCTCATCAAACTGGCAACAAACCGCTGAGTTTCTGCTTGGCGCTCGCGCTCTCAAAGAATACATCAAACTCGAATTCGCCATCCAGAATCTTTTGGACAGCGTAGAGGTTGCTACCAGTGTAGATGTCGTCGGAGAGTTGGAGCGTGAAGGAAGGATCAGGTGGACCAGAGGTGGACTCTTTGTACGGCGCGAGGATTTCCTGGGCGCGTTTGATGATATTTTGCAGAATGGCATCTAGAAGTCTGAGTAAAACACGGGTTGAAGGTGATAATTCACGCACCTTTAGCTTGCCAGATGTTGCCTGCCTGCATTGGCTGCCCAAAAAAGTGTGTTTTGCCAATCCTTTCCTCAAATTTCGACGCGTAGTTGCCAGCGGTTACTTGAGTATTGTCGGGACCTGGCGATGCTTAGCTTGCGCCGAAAGGCAAGAGATCCGAGGTCCATACCATCGACGACGCGAATAACAAAGTCGTCGAGTTCGGGACTTGACCCGGTGAACTTGACTTCCCCGTCTATGCCCTGGACACGGTTGGACAGCGCGCAAACGCGAAATTCGCGCTCACATTCTCATCTTCTTCGGTGTCCATGTCAAGGCCGCCTAGTCCCTCGAGACCGAAATAAAATATGGCTGAGACGCGCGACGGTCTGTCTGGCTATGCCTTGAATGGCACGAACATCTGGAGCGGTACAGCGCGGCACACCTTCATCTATAGGATGGCCCTTTATCCGGGCAGCCCAGCTGCCGCCGTGGTTGCCTCCGGGAACTTTAAGGAACTCGGTGGTTATTTGGACGTTGTTTGGGCCGTCCTTGATGACCTGCACGCCGCCCTCACGCGTGTCGTACTCGGTCCAGGTGTAACTGGATATTCCGTCGCCTTGGTCGCAGGCATGACGCGTTTCTGGAAAGAAATAAAGCTGTAGAGATATGCGATACTCTCGCATTTTCTTACTGCTTATGGACTGGTAGTCTTGGGTTCCAAACCACACGAGACCAGTCATGAGGGATTGGGGTATTCGAGGACGCAGTCCGAAATAGAGGTTGGGACGGTATGGCCCCCATAAAAGGGTGTCATTAGTTCTCTGGGCCGCGACAGAGAATGGGAGCAGCGCCCAGAGGATCAGGTGCATGGACGTGGCGGGAAAGGCTGTAGGCGTGGGCTGCCTCCTATCAGTCAAAACATCTACAGCTTCTGGTCAGGCTGTGGCCACCCGTTCATTATAAGAGCCCCGCAATGTTCGGAATACACAATCTCCACTCTAAACATGACTACCATCGTCGGCGACGCAAACGCACTCAAGGCTGAACAAGCCTTTTCTCTGGACAAGACCTCTGCAACCAAGAGAACGACCGATTCTGCCGTCGTCAATCAGTTCACAACAAGCGACTACCTTACCGAACGAGCTTTCTATGTGCCCATTGGACCAGGCGGCTTAATTGCAGCACTTACAGCGCTCGACAAGCAACTTCTTGCCGTAACAACGTTTACCTTGCGCGTAATTCATGGTCTCATGTTCTTCAAGAGCGGACGCGCCAGTATTCTGTCCAAGAAACAGCCTGTTTCGTGGACAGGTTATGAGCTGCAGCCTGGACAGCTCGGCGTGATCAACCACGGAGGTTCGCCAAAACTGCTCACTAAACCCGGTCGCTATCCGCCCTTTCCCTTCCGCAACTGGTGGGCCCGAACGTTCGAGTCCAAGCACGGGAGTAAGCTGGTTTCGAAACCTGCACTCTGAAATCTAATAGAGGACCAGTTTCCGACACCGTCATCTCCGCGTTCGGTTTGACTGTTGTGCAAGTGTCGCAGAACCAGGCTGCTGTTGTGTCCGATCCCCGTATCCTTTCCGTCTATTCCGCCCACCTCCTGCTGAGCAACACCGCCAGAGAATCAAATATTCGTCATCAAGAATTCTGGCTTTGTCGCGTTCGCCGTCGAGGGTTCGTACGATGTGCTCAGCATCGTTGACCAAACCCACCTTTCCGTTTGTCCTTTCTGACTACACTCTACGGCTCTGCTCAACTCGTGCAGACTCCGGTCATCGACCGCACAACAAACATCACTCTTGGTTGGGTAGGCTTTCGTCCTCAATCATAACGCGCCTCTGCTGACTTAGGCGTGCCTATGATAGACTCAAGAGATAAAGATGAGATCCAAGGTCGGCAACGGTGGACATAATGAATATGTCGTGGCCCTGTTCCTCAACATACCCGCAAACAACTGTGCTATCCTGCAAAGGGGTGATGATCTGGAACTACTAGGCGCCGGCCAGAACGTAATCACCAATCCGTCCGTTACCCTACGTGGTCTTTTTACTCGCGGTGAATGCCAGCTAGAGCTGCCAACCAAGGTCCGTCGCTCTGCGTGCGTATGCGCGTGACTAACCCGTTCTAGGACATGTAAGCCAGTTGTTTCAAATCGCGGGGACTTGAACTCTAACATACCTAGCTTCACGCGCGACCAAGTTCCTGTCAGCCTGCGGTAATTTCCTTTGTTCGCCGCTGAACATTGGTGTTGATCGCTTCGAAGGCTTTATCTCAAGTGGGAGCTAGTCGAGCCTTTGAAGCTGACAACGCGTGCGCGAAGCCACTTTCCTCTTCCCTTGGTTTCTAATGCGTCGTTTCGTCCAGATGGCTACAACACTCCTTATGATGCTTTGCGGGACAAGACACAGTCCATCTTGACCCAGATCGTCTCCCATCTCGACTACTCGTCGATGGTAAAGCAGAGAACGCTGGGTCCGAACAATCTTGAAGATTCCAACGACGCGAGCTCCCAATTCCTGGTGGGTACACGTTATCCTGGTGTTGAAACGCTTAAATCATTTAGGACTCGTTGCGGACGCAAGCCATGGATGAAATGCACGAAGCTGCACTGGAATATGGCATTATTCTGAAGGACCTGGCCGTCATTGATCGCCAATTCAAGGGTGAGATGCCTCGCGATTTGCCATGCTTTGTGACTGACGCCCTCAAACAGGCGAGATCGCAAGTACGATGGATAAGGTAAACCGGCAATATTGGCTTCCGCGTATCATTCTATTGAAAACATGTATAGTTGACGACTCGTGCACTGCACACCCAAGTTGAAGCTGCAAACGTGGACCGAGAGAACCAGAACCGCGTCAAGCAGGAAGAGGGTGCGCTGGCTGTCGCCCGGATCAAGGCGCAGTCGCAGAACGCGCTGGCGGACTCCGAAGCGTATTCCGTTGTCGCAGCTGCAAGGGCGCAGGCGGAGAAGACCAAGATCGAGGCGGAGGCGCAGGCCCACGCGACGCGGATGGCGGCCGAGGCAGAAGCTGAAGCGATACAGACCAAGGCCGCGGCTGCGGGCAAGGTTGTGGATGCATTTGCGCGGGAGATGGAGTTGCGGCGGATGGAGGTCCTGAAAGTGCGCTCATATGGTAGCAAGACGGTATTTGCACCTTTGGATGGGGCGGGACGGGACTTGTCGGCGTCGATGGCGACAGGGATGGCTGCGGCGATGGGAGCCGAGCGGAGGTAGGGTTGTTATTTGCCTTCTGTATCTTCTACATAGGCCATGTATTAATTAGCCGAGTGGACTCTTTGTTTGGGAGTCAGTAGACTTGAGAGAGGCCAGGATCACAAGCAAGGCCTGATTGGGACACCTTACATACGTAACGCAGCCGTTGGGCAACGCACCTTGTCTCCGTACCTCCACCATCCCCCTCACCAGACACTCCACCTTCACACCGCTCTCGTCTCGTCTGCAACATGCGTTCCAAGTTCAAGGACGAACACCCCTTCGAGAAGCGCAAGGCGGAGGCTCAGCGCATTCGTCAGAAGTACCCCGACCGCATTCCTGTCCGTCCCTCCGCCTTCCTCCACACTTGTCGCTCAACGTCTCCTCAGGTCATCTGCGAGAAGGCCGATCGCACGGACATCCCCACCATCGACAAGAAGAAGTACCTCGTCCCCTCGGTGCGTTGTAGCCACACACCCTCCGCAGCCGCATTTGGCTGACTCCGGCCGTTGCCCTCTAGGATCTCACTGTCGGCCAATTCGTCTACGTCATCCGCAAACGAATCAAGCTCGCCCCCGAGAAGGCGATCTTCATCTTCGTGGACGAGGTGTTACCACCGACGGCCGCTCTCATGAGTGCGATTTATGAGGAGCACAAGTGCGTCCAAACGGCCCCCCCTACCTTCTAACGCTAACCACTGTTCTTCTGCAGGGATGAGGACGACTTCCTGTATGTTTCGTACAGCGGGGAGAACACGTTCGGCGAGGAGCTGCCTGCAGATGCATGATAGCTCTCTAGACTGCGACCGAGGAATGACTCGAATGTAGTCGTCCGATGCGGAGCATACCCTCTCTAATCTTTGTACCTCTAATCTGTCTCTCTCCTTGCGCTATCATAACGACCATTGCAATGAACAATGTACTGTGTAAAGACCAATGCGTTCAAGCGCACCACTATAAGTAATAGCCAGCACCGTCCCACCAAGGCCCAATGTCCCCCTCTAATCATGCCCTCTTCCTTGAGAACGCGTTTATCGGTGCGTGTATCTTGCCACTGTGTTTATCCCAACTGAGACGCGTCAGCGTTTATGGCCCTCGTGGCAAGCGTCGTCGCCATCCTGTGCACCCTCGGCGTGTCCGTAAACGGTGCGTAAGCTGCTACCCATATCTCCGCTTATTCACGCAGGCTCAGGCGCGCTCTTCATCCCACTCATGATCGAGTGGCTTCGAGTCTTCGTCGCGGGTTGGTACCTTGTTATGCGCGAAGTCCGCGCGCGCAAACGAAACGAACCCAGCTATGGCTTGACCGTCGCAGTTTCGGTTGCAGAGTTCGCGCTCGGATGCGCGATACTGCTGTTCTTCGTTCTTCGCGGTGAGCTTTGCACAGAGTTTGGCGCGTTTGGCAACTCGTGTGTGGCTGCAATGGCGGTGGTGTGGCTAACTGGAATGGCCACTGTGTCCGGTACGTGTATTTTGCATTCCGTTGAGTTGGGTCTTGACTAGAGGTTATAGCTGTGGTGCCGATTGTGCTTGTCGTCGCGTTCCACCATATTCAGAGCATCGAGCAGCGCAGGGCTGGAAACGGGGAAGGACCAGAGACGTTCAGCGCAGTGACCGCAGGGGCAATGGAGGCGGAGAAGCAGGGCTGGACTTCCCCTTTGACTCGGTTTGGATGTACGAGACAGAGATTGGCCCAAGCGCGTCAATCAAGAATAGGCGCCACTTACTTCCAGCCACTCACCAAAGCCAGCCTTCGGGAGACAGTCTCGACCAGTCGCGGAAACAGCAACTGGCATTGCTACCGTGCTGTTGCCTGTGGAGTAACCATTGGGTAACCACCTTGTCGTTGACCGGAAGATGGCGCGAGACCCGCCGCTGCTGACCTCGACAACGCCCAGCTCCCGTGCAGCAGCCAATGTTACCATTAGCCATGTGTGCGTCGTCGCATATCTCGTTCCTCAGTGCGTGCGTAACAGCCTCTACAGCCAACTGCGCGATGTTCTAGTCTGTCCCCGCGAACGGGGCGTCGTCAGTTATGTGCAAGGCAGCTGCATAAAGGAACAGAACATCCTGGACCCGTCCACTCCCCCTTGCACCCTCGCGGAACTCGGATTCATGCCAAACACGCTCACGTCGCTGCCGGTTCCCGAGACGGACCATACTCTCCTCGCTGCAGGCGGACAGGACGCCGAAATCCACCTTTCGCTACTGCGTCCCGATAACATCGTCGACTGGCAATTCAGCACGCACCTCGACGGTTCAATAAACAACTCAATCCTGCTAACGTCCTTGAGCTTAACCGATTCGCCGGAGAGCAGCGTCGAGCCTCGGATGGCTGTTAGCAACAACGACCGCGTGGTCATGTTCTTCGACGTCCCCATTCGCGCGGAGCCGGCTAGAATTGCGCAGGTCGGTTCGGTGCGGATGAATGTGCCGATTAACCATTGTAAGTGGCGCATCCATTTCACTCGGAATCGCGACTGAATTGGGCAGCGTCTATCTCTCCCGATGGCCGAACCCTCCTCTCTGTTGGCGACTCGAATAAGGTCTTTCTGCATCGCCTTACGGGCGGCGGATACGTTACCGCAACGCCCATCGAAACCCTCACACTCCCATCGACCCCAAATCCGTTCAGTTCTCCGGCCCTTGTTGCGTCCTTCTCGACTGCCTTCTCATCAGACGGGAGCAAGTATGCAGTCGCATCCCAGGAGGGTTCTGTGGCTGTCTGGGATGTGCGCAGTACGCGACCGCTCAAAGTGTTCTACACAGACAAGACGCGCGACTGCAGCAGCATATCCGCCAATGGTGAACGCACATCTTGGGACCCGCAAGATTGGAACCATTGGAAGCGCGGACCGGGATGGAGTACGCGCGTAGTCAAGTTTGGCGGCGGGCGTGGTGGCTCGGGGAAAGAGCTCATGATGTTCACGGAGCATACGTCCCTCGTCCATATCGTTGACGCCCGCACATTCGAGACCGAGGAGATTGTGCGGGTGCCCAGCTTCCCCGCCCTGCCTTGCCACAGCTCTGGTTCCAGGACGCATGCATCTGCGGCTTCGACAGCGCGGATTGTGCGCACACTCGAAGAGACCTTCCGCGTCAATGCTTCGGCCAACGGCGAGGAGGACGATGTGCTGGTCATCCCACCGCTTGGAGACCGGTCCGTTGAGCGGGAGGTCCGTCGGGTGTTGCAGGAGCACGGTTTACGGACGCGTCATGCGCCGCCACCTGAGCCCGAAAACGAGGATGTGTCGGAACCAGCCGTCGCGGAAGAAACAGAAAGCAACCTTGCAGGAGCCTGCTTTGACCCGTCTGGCGCTTGGGTGTATGTGGCAAGCGAGCGAGGAATCGCTGAGTGGGGCATTCGAGGGGCGGATAAACGTTGGTGGGGTGGGGATGTTTGTGGGGGATGGGAGAGGTAAGCGAGTGACCTCCTGGCTCGAGTTTTCTGGTTGTATTCATGCATATTCATCGCCTATGTACACTACGTATACCCGTTGTTGTTGTACTTGTACCTTCACCGATATGGCAATGCAGAATCCCGGCGAGGGCGACTCTGAAAGGTTCGCTTGGTCCGACAAGGGCATTGCTTGGCCAGTACCTCTGCTGTAGGTTATCGGCGCTTTTGGGCAGAACTGGCTCTGTGACAGACTCCTCATCGACAAAACACGCGAATGGACGCGATTTAACGCGTTTTCACGCGTCTTTGGTACTGCAAGTTGGATCCCGCCTTCATGTGTGCATTCCGTAGTCCATCGGTTGAAATACAGTCCCACCCTGCAAGATCGCGTGCGGTGAGCATGGATATCCGGAGCCATAATTGGTGCAGAGGCTGTATTCACTCGCGGCGCCAGATATGGCGCGGAGGAAGGCAGTAAGCATCCACCGAGCATCCGACCTGTGCAAGAGCGATGGGCGCCGTCGAAAACCCCGAGAGCAGCTGTTGCCCAGCAGCAACGCCGATCGTCCTAGTCGCATCACCGCACAGGTTTCCTCCCATAATTTCAGTAGCTCTGTTCCTCAAGTTAGCGTTCAAGTTTGCTCAAAGTCCCACTAAGTTTCTTCTTAGGTGGACCTGCGTAGACGAGGCCTGAACTGAAGTTATAAAGGTGGTATGACCGTGAAGAACAATCTTCTCTGAGTGTCCCCGCCTCAAACGCGCGAGCTCAAGGGGCTGCAATGCATCGCCCTCGCGACCATGATCTGGGCCAAGCCTTGATAGATAGATATAATGCGCGGACTTCCGGTGAGCCCCATTTATTCTTCTCCTTCTTCTTCCCTCCCTTCTTTTTCTTCGTCACCCGCTTTTTTGGTCGGTTAGACGAACAAAGACACGAACGCCCCGGCCGGCATTCAGACAAACCAAGAAGAAATTCACTTTTTAACGACCATGCTATCTACGGCTCTGGTAATCCTCCCGCTTCTTGCGGGCGTTCAAGCGAAAAACGACTGGAAGGTCCCTTGCACTTCTGGAACCTGCTCGTATGGTGCGCAAACATTCCATCTTCGGTCGCTCGTGCCTGACGGGACTACAAGATCTTCCTTCGGTCAACGGACTTAGCTCGTCTGGCTCCTTAAAGATTGTGCGCCAACCCATTCCGTACCAAATAATTTCTCACTTTGCGTAGTGGGGAGGCGAGGATGCCATTACAGATATCACTGCAGCCGCCGACTGGGAGATCATCGGGTGCGTACTTTTTGACCTTGCATTCCTATCTAATCTATGCCAGGTGCAATGCAACAGCTATGGCACAAGACCTTCGCATTGTATGCAAGACCGACCCAGACGATCCCAACTCCAAGTGCGCCCACTTGTACCAGAACATCGGAGCGGTCGATAAGATCGTTCGGCTGCCTGAGAACGTACGCGTTTCTATCTCTCTTCTTTGAGCGCCCCGACTGAGATCGCTCTACTCAGTGCGGTGCCAGTGCCTTTGCGCGTATTTCCCGAGCTTGGATTCCCGAAGATCAGTCTATTCCTTCCGACATTGCCAAGCGTCTAGTCCGCCGAGCGGGTGCTCCACCGGTCGTGAAAGCGCTCGCCATCGACACCAACTGGGATGCGGTCAAGACGACCAAGACCGGCGGCGTGAACTTTGCGATCCAGGCTGGCAACTACCAAGGCGTCCCAACGGAGATCAACACTGGTTCAAATGTTCGTCGGCTCAATGGCCGGAAGACCCGTCGTTTTGGTTTTGGAGACATCGTTGGTACGATAATTCTATCAGCTTTGCGTCGCGTGTGTGCTCATATGTTGCGTAAGACGGAGTGAAAGATGCAGCAGGGGCTGTAAAGGACACGGCAGAGGACGTCGGAGGAGCAATCAAGGACGGCGCCGAGGCCGCGGGCGATACGATTAAAGACGGTGCTGAAGCAGCAAAAGACGCAGTCACGAGCGTGGCTGTCGACGCTGCCACCAAGGTTGCTGGTCAGTCTTCGTGTCCAGGTTGATTGGTTCTTTGTTCACAGCTGCGAATAGACAAAGCGACTCAGGCTGCTGATGCTGTAGCTGACGTTGCGACGAAAGCTGCAACCGCCATTAAAGACGCGGCAACTGAGGCGGCGGACACGATAGTCGACGCAGTCAATAAAACCATCAACCTCGACAAGAGCATTGACCTGCCTCCTATTAAAATCGACCCAAAGCCGTTCAACCTCATCTCCTCGTCCATTTCCTGCTTTGGAGAGTCGCTCTCCATGAACGTCGACGTCACGCCCAACGCCGATATTCAGGCAAAACTCGATGTCGTTGCAAAGGGAAAGCTTGTTCCACCGTCACTCTCTGACTTTGGCGTCGTCGCGGTCATGAACGGGCAGATCGGAGGCACTATCGACATGCTTGCGGACGTCTCTGGTTTCTTGGACAGCGGTTTTATGTACGTCACCGTACTCTGCTCGAACTCAAAACTAAATCGCCCAAAGCCCGATCTTCACTGCTGGTATTCCAGGTACGGATCTCCCTTGCTATTTATGCAGAACTAACACATACAACAGGACTCGTCTTCCCCGGTATCATCGAGGTTGGACCTACGTTCAGCGTCGACGCCAACATCAACGGCCAAGTGGATGTTTCTCTGGACATGTCTGTTGGGATGCAGCTGGACCTCAAAGACGCAGTCATTGCTTTCCCTCCCGACGCAAAGAACGCGCCCAAGGACGGCGCTTTCTCTCTCGGCGACTCCCCTATGACGATCAACGCCGCTCCCAACGTCGAGTTCACCGGCTCCATCACTACTTCGCTCCGACCCTCCCTCAACCTCGGCGTCAATGTGCTCAATGGCAAGGGCGTTGCGGAGGTTTTTCTTGCAATGGACGCCAGTGCGATCGCCACGCTCGATCTTACTGCCGGCACTGCCGTCGAGAAAGACAAAAACGGCGGCGCTGCGGTCGCAGAGGATGCCGCTGAGGAACAATTCGTCGACGGTACGCGTCTCCACCATTCTGCTCATCACTTTCATTAACGCTTACTACAGAGGATGGGAACCCAGTCGACGCCGAGGGCAATCCTTTGGATGCGGATGGCAATCCCATTGAGCAATTCGTTGACGGTGCGCGTGTCGATATTCGTGCTCATAAATTTCAACAAATCTCGCTGCAGAGGATGGGAACCCAGTCGACGCCGACGGCACTCCTTTGGATGCGGATGGAAATCCTGTGGAGGAGTTTGTTGACGGTACGTTTCCCTGCAGTTATACGGATACTTCGCCTGACTTGGTCGCAGAGAACGGCCTGCCGGTTGAGTAAGCGGCCTCCTGCATTTTCTTCTTTGTTCTTCTCTGACGCGTATTCAGTGCTGATGGGAACCCGCTCGATGAGAACGGCAAGCTGATTCCGCAATTTGTCGATGGTACGCAGCAGCCGCATACATGCATTGTGATCTAACTGGGCCGCAGAGGATGGCAACCCGGTCGACGCTGATGGAAACCCATTGGATGCCGACGGCAATCCCATCGAGAAATTCGTTGACGGTGCGCATCCAGGCCCCATCGTTGATGCGTGGCAGCTAACTGTGCCATAGAGGACGGGAACCCCGTCGATGCTGAGGGGAATCCTCTGGACGCAGACGGCAATGCTGTCACTGACGATGCTGTTGATACTGGCGACGAGACGCTCGACGAAGACTCCATTAACAACGCTGCTGCTGGCGATGCCGCAGAGTTCGTATATTTCTGAAGTTTTTACAACGACTGAACGGACTGTTAGCGTGGTTGACGGCGAGGCTACGGTTGACGAGTGTGTCACGCCCTTTATTCGTTTTCTCCATCTGATCTCATTCCAGCTCGGAGGCTGTCGACGAAACGGATGCTGTCAATGAGTGCGCATGGCTTCTACGCATCCCTGTACGTTCGCTGATTGTTCGGCAGCTCTGAGGCTACCGATGATGTGGCTGCGGAGGATGTCGACGAGTGAGCATTCTCGCTGTTTAGCAATCCGCCACGCTCATCCTTGAACAGAACCGAGGACGTTGAAGATGCCACCGCGGAAGACGACACTGCTTCAGCTGACAACGACACTACTGTCGTCGATGACGCCGTAACTGCTAATGATCAGGCAGTCGCAGACGAGTATGTCCTTGCTGTCTGCCTTGTTCTTCTCTTATGCTATGGCACAGCTCCGCGGTGGCCGAAGAAACCCCCGTTGAGGAGAAAGAGGCTGCTGAGCCCACCGAAGCTGCCACTGAGTCACCTTCTGCTGCTGCTCCGACGCAGGCTGCCGCTGCCGCCGCCGCTCCCGCAGACGAGGAAGATGATTCGCTCCTTGACAAGATTTCGGACGGTGCGAAATCTGTGGTCGATGGCGTCAAGTCGGGCATCGACACCATCAAGGGTTTGTTCGGTCGGCAGTGCGTATATTCTTGCAGCTTCAGCCATCGACGCTCATCTTCGTTCCAGAGATGAAGAGGCAGCTGCCGCTGACGAGGAAGCCGTCGCCGAGTGCGTACTCTTTTGCATTTGGACTCGCGCTTATATTCTTGCAGCGAGAACGGCGATGCCACTTTCGGTGGTTGCTTCAATGTTGCGGCCAACGTCAACATCAACGTTGGTTTGAACGGGAACCTCTTCGGGCTTTTCCGCACGTTCAAGCAGAAGGATCTGCTCAACAAAGATTTCCAGATCTTTACGGTGCGTCGTTCTTCCTCAGTCTGATGATTTCAAAGCTCACGGCGGATGACAGAAATGCTTTGGCGACCAAGCCGGCACCGAGGCGGATTTTGCTTCGGGCGGCGTCGTCGAGGAAGGATTCGATTCCGCTGGGAAGATTTCCGCAGACCAGAGCGCGGCGGTTTCTGATGGAACTGCCGTCGAGGCCAAGCCCGATACCGAGGGCGTCCTTGTCGATGACGCGACTGGGGAAGGCGCAGCTCGCCGCCGCCGTAGTGCTACCAACAACACATCTCGTTTCACCCGGCGCAGGACCACTCTCGAGCGTCGCATCAACCTGAGCTGTCCTATCGGTGCTCGGCGCACCAGGATCCCTCTTCACTCAGGCACTGCTCTTTCCAGCAGGTGCGCTTCGCTTCATTTCTGTCTTGAGCCGCCTAACAGGATTCCGACAGCATCACGACTTTGTCTTCAAAGGTCTTGATTTAAGTGATCCCCGTGTCTTCGCAATACGACGGTTGTACTGTATTTCTAGTAATTGCTATCTTCTTGCTCTCGTGCCGGCGGACTGAATCGTGGTTATCGATCTTTAACGAACAAATACAAGACCCAACATCTGCTAGCTGCAGTTTACCAATGCATCCAAGTCCACATTATCATAGAAATCGTCCGGGACATCGTCTGCATTCCAGTACTCCGCTTCCCAGGTTGCTTCAGCTTCAGCTCCACTTTGGTCCTCCACGAAACCGATATCCAACGGCGCCATCTGAGTGGCTAGCGGCGGATCGGAAGCAGGGTCTGAGACCGGCAGCTGCGAAAATAAGGGCGGTTCAAGCTCATCGGATGCGTCTCCATCGTAGAGAGTCGACACGCCCGAAGTGGTGATGATAAAATCGAGTGAACAGGTGGGGGCAATGGAGCTGAATACGACGCTCAGTCGACGAATCATTGTCCCATCTTCTTGGGAAGGCGCTGTCGTCGAGGTTGTAGTCGAGTCGTCGACCTTTTGTCGTTTATTCGGAACGTAGTCGAGAAACCGCCGCCGTCCAGTTCGAGACATCATAATACGGGCGTTGATCTGGTTGGCCCAAACGAGCCCCAATCCTGCCTCCTTGTTGTTCTCTCCAGGAATTGATGCTGCGGTGTTGAACCATCTGGATTGCTGTTTGTACTGCAGCTCTTCACCGGACTCGGTCGCAGGTGTATGAAATATATCGGTGGTATTGTTCATGATGATGACGAGGATGTTGTGTGAGCGCGCAAGCGAATGAAGTAGAAGGGCTATCTCCGCGATGCTTTGCGAACGCTCGACCAGAGTGCCGGTCGTTGCTTTGTCCGACGCGTAGAATAAATCGGCGAGCGCGTCTATAACGAGAAGGCGGACGGGTTTCGAGGTTGGATTGCGAGCACGCTGGGAAATGAGGTCGGGCAGCATTTTCGACAAGATGGTGAGCAGCAACGGTATGGTAGGGCTGGCAATCGTTTGTATGTCGTCCAGGCTGCACATCTCGGACTTAAGTCGAGGATGGTTCGACATGATTTCCATAAGGCGTTTCGTTTGGAGAGCCGATTTCACGGTAACGTAGCATGCGGCACCGGCAAGGCCACCTTGTGCAACGGGAAGTTGGACGAAGAGTGCTTGCTGGAGAGCTAGTTGCGTTTTCCCGGCTCCACTGGTTTATCGCGTTAGTTACAAAAAGAGTGCGTGCAATGCCACTGACCCTTCCCCAAAAAGTTCCCAAACCATACCTGAGCGAAACCCTCCCCCGAGCGCTGCGTCGAGATGATCATCTCCGGTTGTGCAGGAATCTGACTCGTTCGGGTAGTCTGCGAGGGACACAAGCATCGGCGGGTTGTTACTGCATACAGCGTCGAAAATGGCCTTGGATTCGACCGGAGACAGTCTGCATTTGCGGCTGAAATCCTGGGGTGCACAGAGTAGGAGATCGGCGACGGTTTGGAGGTTCCCTGAACGTGGTTAACGCGTCGGAACGCGGACGATAGACCCAAGGTAGAGCACCTCTCTTCAGGGCATTCTTCTGGGCGACGGTGAGGTAGGGCAACTGGTGCAGGCTCGCGTCAATGGACATGGTAGGTGGTTAAGCGCATGTGATGATGACCAGACTGGCTTGCTCTCGCTCATGACTTCGAAACTTGCCCTAACAAGGGCCCGCCCCGCAATCCAAGCCGCCTCTACCACTGGTTCCACTGCCAGAATACCCGCCTTCCTCAACAAATTATACGAGTGCGTTTTGCCACCGTCCAGCACGGCGCCTGATTGCGAACAGGATGGTCAACGACCAAAAGACAAACCATCTCATCGAATGGGCCCAGGACGGGGATTCGTTCTTCGGTGCGCTATCCGTGTCGTCCACTTGCCTCCGCTGACCCGGCAGTAGTGCATAACCAGGAGCAATTCGCCCGCGAAGTGCTGCCACACTGGTTCAAACACCAGAACTTTGCTTCCTTCGTCCGCCAACTCAACATGTACGGGTTCCACAAAGTTCCCCACCTACAGCAGGGGGTCCTGAAGAGTGATGCGGAGGTTGAGTTTTGGAACTTTGAGCATACAAGCTTCCGTCGCGGCCAACCCGATTTGCTCTGTTTGATACAGCGCAAGAAGGGCCCAGCGAACGCCCCCGAGGAGGACAAGGGCGACGCCGCGACTGCTGGACTGCCCGTAATATCCAACGGACAAACCCTGGACCTACAATCCATCGTTAACGGCATCTCCTCGATAAAGCGTCACCAAACAGCCATTTCCAACGAGCTGAGCGAGCTCAGGCAAAGCAATGAGCTACTCTGGAAAGAGTCCGAGGCCGCCCGTGCACGCCACCAGAAGCAGCAAGACACCATTAACCGGATCGTCAAGTTTCTTGCGGGTGTGTTTGGGAGCCACGTTAGCAAAGACGATGTCGCTTCTTCGCCTTCACCATCGTCTTCCCGCGTTGTTGTTCCTCGGAGAAAGTCTCGTCTTATGATCGAGGGCAGCAGCATCGAGCCGAACGTTGAATCTCCAGGTACTGACTCCTACGCGTCTTGATCTGGCGCTTATGGTCCACAGCACCGTTTGCAAACATCGAAACCCCGGGATCTGCTATCGAGCCGGGCTCTCCCAAAGGCATCTCGGCCACATTCGACTCCCCCATCGCGACCCCAGTTACTCTGACGCCCCAAACAAACACGGATATTGTTGCGGTCCAGCCAGAATTCGCGGCACCATCCTCAATGGGCGGATACTCCATCCTCCCTTCTCGCTCTCCCGGTCCAGAACTCGACGCTATGGTGCAAAATGCGCTTAGCACAATGACGCCCGCTCAAATCCAGCAGCTAGTTGAGACAATGAATATCGCTCCGTACGACTTCGGCACGAGTGGCTCACACCAGAACATGGGCGAATCGTCAGTAATGGCGTACAACCCAGTGGACATGAGCCAGTTCACCGCGCCGTATGCATTGCTCGATTCGCCACAACCTCAACCAGCCAACTTTCTGGAAAAGGTCGACCACGCGAGTAAAGCTACCTCGGACGTTCAACACAAGGTGGATGCGGTCGATTCGAGTATCAACAACCTCTTTTCGCAATTTCAACTGCCCGGAGACGGGTCGCTGCCCATGCTAGACACGACCTCGTTAGCAGGCGCGGACTCGACGTCTGGGTCAGAACTTTTTTCCGATTTTTTCAACAATCTGGACGACTCTGACGATACAGTTCCTTCAAATGCATTCCTCGATGAGATAGCGGCGTCGGATGGCACACGTTCACCTGTGGACGAAATACTGCCTAGTCATTCAGTGATCAAGGGCAAAAAGCGCAAGTCGAATGCAGGAGCCGATTCTCCAGCAGTCGATCCCAGCAGTCTTGCGTTGCTGCCCGATTCGCGTTCAAAGCGGAGGAAGGAAAGATAGCAATAGCAAAAGCATACACCTTGCACTAGCATACACTCACAGCAGCTGTAAAATGTAATCCACCGATGTACTACTAGCATGAACCTTATCGACCAACAGCTGTATAGTATATAAATAATGAGCAGAGGATTCCCGAGAGGTAGCGAGAATTTAAGGAAAATGAGAGATAAATGAGTGGCTGATATTGTCGCGGAACGAACGTCGGATGGGCTAAGCCCATTAATCGGCAGGCTTGGGAGGTAGAGGTGGTGGAGGACCAGGAGCTGTGGCGTCGAAACCTGGGGTGAACGGCGTAAAAGGCGAAACGCTCAACCCAGGTGAACCTGAGGGCGACGATTTTCGGATTAACGAAGGCGAATGGGATAATGAGGTCGGAAGAGGATCCTCGTCAATGGACGGGACCGTGTTCGTTGTAACAAACCGCGACACCCGTGCATCTTCCTCTTGCGTCTCTTGGATGTATTCCGCAGGAGGACGCGGCATAAGAGGTGGCGGGGCGGGAGGAGTTGAAGGTAAGGAATCCGAGGATGACGGCGAGCTGAGGCCGTTGGTATGTCCGTTGGTTCCGTTGACCTTGGGCTTCGTCGCGGCCTCCTCAGCTTCGAATTTCGCCTTGAGGAGTGCCTTCTCCTCAATGGCAGTGAGGATCCGTCCTCCGGTCGGTGGTGGGGGAGTTGGTCGACCTTGAGGTACGCTCCCGTTCCGGGGCGGTGGACTTGGCGCGCCAGCAGTCCGTCGAGCCTCGGCGTCTTGGGCGTCGAATTTGCGCTGAATCTGCTCTTTCTCTGACAGGCCCGAAGCCGCAAGCGGCGGTCCAGAGAACGGCGGCGGAGAGTCTTGTGGCGTCGCGTTTTGACGAGCGGCGGCGGCGTCCTGTGCGGCATAAGCGAGCCGGAAGCGCTCCTTTTCCGAAAGATGCATGTTGTTGGGCATTGAACCGGTGTCAAATGGTGGAGGAGAGTTTGAACCAGACGCCATTCCTTGCGAGGGGTACAAGGAATCGTAGGCAATCGGAGCAGCATTGGCCGGCGGCGGGGCAGCCTCGTCATAGCCCTGAACGCGTCCCACTGCTTCCTTCGCTTCATGGTATCTCCTCAACGCTGCCTTTTCTTGATCGGCAGTCATGTATTGCGGTACCTTGGTCGACGTTGATTTTTGAGGCGGCGGAGTACGGGAAGACGCGGCGGGTTGGCTGCCTCTAGCATCGTTCGAGTTTGTGCGTCCATGAGACGGCGTTGCTTGGTTCACACCCGCGTAGAACTCGACGCCTTGAAGACGCGTAACGGCTTGCTGGGCATTGTTGTAAAGCCGTAACTTCTCTTCTTCGGCTGTTGGCCAGCGGTTTGCCGTGGAAGCGGGAGCGGGAGCAGGGGCGGGTTGTGGCGGCGGTGTTGTTGCACGCGCGGGCTAGAAAGCAGTTAGCATCACCTCCGAGTCTCGGTAAAACACCTACTGCCGGAATGCTCCCGTTTTGTGCGGCAGCCAATTTCTGCGTGACTTGTACCCGGGTCTTTGCGGTCTCGTATAGGCGCATTTTCTCTTCCTCTGCAGAGGGCCAAACGCCACCGGGCTTCGCCACGCCAGGCCGGCTGCCACCGCCAACGCGAGCTTCGTCGCTGGACCTTGAACTGGTGGCTTTGTGTGTTGGCTGCTTGGAATAGCCGCCGAATTCGTCTGCTCGATCCCCGTAACTAGACGGTTGCGACGGCATCGTATTGTTGGTGTAAGCAGTCGCTGCTGGCCGACTGGTGCCGGAGAAGGTCTGGGCCTGTTGCGGAACATCGTCCGGACGGCGCGCAGGAACGAGCGAAAGACTCGGAACGGGTCCGATCCGCCGTATCGCCTCTTGTGAAACGGCACTGAAGAACTGGATTAGAACCCGAGAAAGATGCAAACGCCGCGCACGCACCGTTGCCAGTTGGAGATGATTACGGGCAACTCCATGATTAAAGGCATTCCGGTGCCCATGAGCGCTTTAACGCTCACAGCATAGTTAATGTCGATATGACGCGCCGCGTTCAGGGAAGTTGTGGTGTGGTCGGGGGAAATCATGCAGGTCAAGTCGGCGCTCTGCTGAGTTCCGCCGTACAAAGTCGCGTTGACCGGCAGCTTGGTTTCGCTTATCGTCAAAACCCGCACCTGAGGCGCGCTCTTCTTCCCTTGAGTGTATGGCCCTGCGCGGAAGATCGTGGACTCTTTGAGAGTCAGCTCGAACCCGCGGAGAATCACAGTGTGCAACGCGTCCGACTTTACTGTCGCCGTTACTGAAATTCGGTCTCCGGGTCCGTAGCAAGCCGCGTTCCGATCGACAATGAGCGTTACGCCCTCTTGAATAACATTGCGGGACTCGGGTTGGGTATAAATGGGCCATGTCGAATGCAGCTCGTGCTTGTCGATGAGGATATCGGCCTGCGTTGAAACGACGACCGACTTGCGCTTGCGAAGGAATCCCCTGCGGCAGACAATTAGAAGGGAAGTGGGAGCGGAATGCGACGCACTTCTTGCCCTTGATGCAGACACTTGCGACGAGTTCATAGTTGATGCCGGCTGGAGAAGGGCGCCGCGTTTGAGAAGGCTGTTACCCAGGTCTGAAGCGCGACAGTACCTTTATTTTGCAAATCAATGGATGGCGGAATGGATTCAGGAATGCGAATGGAGAAGGGAAAGTCTTGCTGTGCGGATGTGAGTGCTTGCGGAACGACGGGAGGCGGCGCGGTTACTGACGGAACGTAAGAGGCCGTACTCTTCGCTCGACGTCCACAAGTTGACCGGGCTGGGGCCGACGAAATCGTGGAACGTGTTCACGACGCCGCCGCCGGGGAGGGTCTCGACCTTACGCAACTCAATGCGCACCCACTTCGCCTTCGCTCCCTGGGCCCCGGTCCTGACCTCGATTGCCTGCGAACACTTGAGCAACTCGGACCCGGCAGAGAGAGCTACGCACGCCCTTGACTGAGGCTTGGGGCCTGTCGGGGCCTGGGGGTATACCGGGGTAGCCTGCGAGATGTCAGCCGCAGACGCGGGAGTGAGACATGGAGCTTGCCATGAACGAAGTCGACGTTAGGCGGAGGCCGGAGAGTACTAGGTAGAGTTGGATTTTGAAATAATTGGAGGGCGGGCAGTCTCACAGTTTGACCTGACCGGACATGGTCCAGTGGTGGACGGGGCGAAGGAGAATTTGGCTGTGGCTGATCCATCACCAACAACTCGTTACAACATACTACGCCTCTCTGCGCCCTAATAAACCCCCAACCACGTTCGAAACAGTTTCCGTCAACTGCCGCTGCTGCGACGCCGCGTGCTTCACGTAGAATAACCGCACATATGTCCCAGACCACACTCCCAGCGGCGCCATCCCGCGGACATATATTTCTCCCCATATCAGCGACGTGAGCCACACAATGGACGCATCCGACCACTAGAGTGCGTCAGTATCCATCTCTACTTAACGAGGAGTGTAATACCATGAACCGCCGCGGCGTTATTGGTGGTGTGGGTGGAAGAACGTGCTCAAGCGAGATCGTACCCAGATACTCGACAGCAGCAGACGTGGAAGTCGTGCGATGTCGACTCGCTTGCATTTCTTGCACCTTGGGCAGGAGTTCAGATATCGTGAGCATCACAACATCCAATGGAAGCCTGTAACAGTTCAGGTTTGTGGCCATTCGCAGATAGAAAAAGAACAGACCCTTGTTGCCATGAGGTAACCTCGCGAGCACCCTGAGTCCACAGAAACAGCACGGAAAACGCAAGGACTCACCCATTCCTGAGTGGGAACGAACCCGTTCTTCCCCAGTCCTGCTGCCGCGATTCGTTCCACAGTGGGGTTCGCGTCGAGTGAATGCGATCGCCGTTCTGCTCTCATCTTCCCCCGCGCCTTTTCAGATGCAGGGACGGCTTCTGTAGGCGGGATCGAGGGTAGACCTGTCGAGGGCTCGGATTCCTCGCCCGTTTGCGATGTTCGAGGGCTAGCTTCTTGGGAAGCGTCCGGAGGAGTGGCTGTTTCCCGTTCAGAACGCAAAAGCTTGACCTTCTCGTCATGCGCTTCTGGATCCTCGTCGGCGGTCCGGCGTCCTTTGCCCTTGACGTCCGCCTTCCGGGCCTGTTCCTCTTTAGCCCGTTGTACGCGGCCTATTTCTCGCAGTCCTCGCGATAGGGTGAATGTTCCCAGATCCTCAAACGTCTTGTGTGACGATAAAATGTTGTAAATGAGGTTTGGGTTTTGGCGGAGGTTGTTGAGGATCACTGCGTTGAAGATCTCCAACCTGCGATATTTCAGCTGGGGCACCACACACATAGAGCACATACATGAAGAATAGTAATCGCGGATGGCCTTCATCGGAGAGAAGGAACAGAGGATTAGAGAAAGAGGTAAAGAGTTGCACCAACCGCGTAGACGCGGTCACGGTTAAGTTCGTAAAGTATGGCGCGGCATTGGATAACGCGATGATCAGAGCAGGATACAACGAGTTCAACTGCCCAGAAGTCGTCGCTACAATCGAATACACGGCCTGTTTTCCTAGTTAGACAAAAAACCTTCGACAAGAAATCATACGTGTATAATGAAGTCTGCGGCAGTGCCGGGAGCATTCCATTTCGTGCCCAGCTGAGCCTTGATTGGTTTCGAAAGCCGTAGCCCGAATGCTGGCTCGGCCGAGAGAGTTTGTACGATGTACGATAGAGCGCGAACAAGCCCGTGTTGGTCTGAATGTGGTCAGTCTATTTCCCAGCGTATCAATGCAGCTCACGGGGTTTATCCTTGATTTCGAGCGCGTAACATAACAGATATCCAATGATATCCATGCACTTGTCCGACTCGAAAAGGTATGCGCGGAATTTCTGTCAGCGCATGAGAGTCATCGTGGCGAGCAAAACGGGCACAAACCTTGTTGAGTTCAATCATCTTCCAGAAGAAAATCACTGAAGTAATTTAGCAGGTAAACAAGTGAGAGGCGAGGGACGAGCCTGTTTCGTTCATGTACGGGACGGGCTTCTTTGCGCCTGGAAGGAGATTGTTCATCGTAGCCATCTGCTGCTCAAGAATGCCCGTAATTCCGTCCGCGACAAATGCCAAGTCCTGCGTCCGATGCTACAGCAGTTTAGAAAGAGCCACGAAGAAACCAATGAGCAATACCAGCTTCATCATGAAGTAACGGAACGCGTTGGTGCGTGTAGTAGGCGCCGACGCGCCCCCGTCATCATTCTCGATGGTCCGATCCCGCGCAGAGCCGCTTTGAAAGTCTAGCAGGACGCAGAGCACCTGCAAGCAAATCCCGACCAGATTCGAGCGTGGGTCCTCGCCCTTGAAAACTAGATGATTGTATGGAAGTTTCCCCGCCATTCCTGCTAGATTCATCGAGGTCGCCAGCGGCGAGTTCATAGCCGTGTTGAGTAAGGAGCAGAGTATAGTTAACACGTCGCGTCGAGGCGTGTTTTGCACAATATGGAGCGTGTACACCGAGGGTTTGGTGAATAGCGCCGAAGGGGAGACGTAGATCTGACGGGACACAAGAACAAGTAACAGGCGAAGGACCTCCGTCTTGTTACTGTCGAATGCATGGTTGGGACCAGGGTCTGCGGTAGATCCAATTCCTTTCTCCCTAGACAATCATTTAGAGACGCGAAAGCAACGACTGCAGCGCTCAAGACGCGTACCAGATAACATAGTTGATCTTGTGGCGGCCCGCTTTCAGATTTACGGGCAATGTGAACCCGCAGCAGAACATCAGGTCGACCAAACTCCCAAAGAGACGCTCGCCGAGCGACGGCAACTGCTTGCGCTTGTCGGTGCCGGATGTTGGTGCGGCAGCAGGTGTACTAGACGTTTCGCCCTCGCTATCGTCTTCATCCTCGATGATGAACTGCGGCGTTTCCGACGCGACGTCCACCGTATTATCCGCAACCTCTTCCTTGGTCCAAAAGAACTCGAGTTCAAACGGACTCGCGTTGCCGTCAGCCTCGAAGACTACGGGCAGCACGCGCTGAAGCACTCTCAGGCAGTTGAGGACCTGGGAGGTCGTGTTGCGTTCGCTGGTGCCAGCTTGAATGAACGACGAGGCAAATGCAGCGACGGAAGCATTTGGAGGCGTCGGGAACGTGTGGTCGGAAATGAGGGCCGAGAGGCGGGATGTAATGACGCGGACGAGGGTTGCGACGTTCTCCGGTGCTTCTACCAGTGCACGACGAACTGCGAAGCGTCAATTGGTGCGAGACGCGACATTTGTGTGCGTACTGTCGTGTGGTGTTATGAGCGAGAATACGTCGGACGCAGAGTCGAAAAGGAGCGTGTACTGGTCGTTTTGAGGTCAATAAAGGGGACGTGGAGGTGGACCACGGACCTGGTTCCAGTACGTGTCCGTCTCGGGGATGCTCTAGAGTGCAGTTGAGGAAACAAAGGATGCAAGGAACGAAGTACACACTCGAACTGAGGCCAATTTAGCGATTCCTCCTTGACTAGAGCGAAAGGCAAGTTTGTCGGCGTCTGGGAGCCTGAATGGGGCGGCGAATTGCTTGAACATGGAGATAGTTGTTAGACAGCCACACTTTGTTGTCACCGACAACGACGACATGAGCGCAGCTCTACTCTCGCCCGCCTACTTCACTACATCCTTCGAGGATTCCGACCCCGATATGTCTAACCGCAGCCTCGATGAAGTTCCCGAGGACACCATCCCCAACCCATCGCCTGGCTTCCGCACTCCCTCCTCATCCTCCATCCAAACGCGTAAAGCAGCGAGCATCCGCACACTCGGAAGAACACCCGAGGGGAGCAGAACTACTTCTGACACCGCGTCGCTGCGTCGGGCAACATCCAATTCGTCTCCGACGCTCTCAACAGTGCCCAAATCCAGGACCCTGCATCGGGTGAAGAGCAGCCCCCGACTACCGCACGATCCCGACGCCGAAGCTGCTCCGAGTACCGCACTGTATTGGTCCAAAGCCCCCGTCTTTGGGACGACGCCCGTCCGCATTATGCGCTCGCATACAGTCACCCTAATCGACTCGACGGCATGGCTGTTTGGTGGATGCGACGATAAGGATTGTGGACGGGACGTGTTTTGCTTCGATACAGGTGCGTGCAAACCGTCCGCTTTCTGTTTTGTATGCTTATTCGTCGCAGAAACGATGCAATGGACGCGACCAGATACAAATGGCGAAACTCCCCCTCCTTCGCGCGCGCATACCGCGACGGCCGTCGACCGGAGAATAGTCGTGTACGGTGGAGGCCAGGGCTCGACCTACTACGACTCGGTCTATGTTTTCGACACTGTTATGCGGCGCTGGTCAAAACCGACGATTAGTGGACCAAAACCACCGCCGCGACGCGCTCATACCGCTGTACTGTATAAAGGGAAGATATACATGTTTGGAGGCGGGAATGGGATGACTGCCTTGAACGATGTGTGGACGCTGGACGTATCGGCGATCGCGTCGGGCAAAATGCGTTGGGAAGAGTTGGCGACATCGGGCAGAAAACCAGGCCATCGCGGATACCATACGGCCAACCTCGTCTCCAATGTCATGATCGTTATTGGCGGCAGCGACGGCAAGGATTGTTTTAACGACATGTGGTATTTGAACCTCGGTGCGCCCACCTACTCTGCTCCTCCCCTCGGCTCACACATCCAGACACCCAACGCTGGGGCAAATTCATTGTCGACCGTCCGCACAGACGCTTGTCGCATACTTCTACCCTTGTTGGGTCCTACCTCTTCATTATTGGTGGCCACGATGGAACCAACTACTGCAAGGATGTCTTGCTCTTCAATCTCAGTATGTTCCCGAGGTTCTTGCTACCCCAGCTAAAACCGCCCCAGTCACGCTCTCCTTCGAGCCGCGTGATATCTACGGAAAGCCTCCAAGTCCGAGAGGCTACCATGTTACCCTGCTCGCCGACAGTCGGCTATTCTTGTTTGGTGGCTTCAATGGGATGGCGCCGCTTGACGAGGTGCTCAATCTGGATCTGGCAGCAGCGGCATATCTCCCCCAAGTTACCCATTTCGACCTCAATCTCCCGGAGTAGATTGACCTTGTTGTTGTACTTGCTGTAAGCTGTTTCGTTCATGGGTTTAAAATGATTCAAAAGGCTTCTTGGCGCGTCTCGTTCTGCGGCCAGCTCCCAAGACGTGACAATTCGGCGTCTCATTGGTACAGTAGGCGACCTCTGCAGAAGTACCTGGTCCAGAATCTCGTGATTGTCTCGGATCGCGTCTGAGCTTCTCGCATCCCTGGGTAGGACAATCGGAGGTTTTTCCGGAAGTATGTACGGGGCTGGTATCGAGCCTAGGCGCACCCTCCCATGAATCCATCTGGTGGCCCGGCGACGATTCCAATATGGGCTATTGCCAGAAATACGCGTAGCCGATGGGATCCAATGGAACAATATTCTTCCACTGGCCGCTTGCATGCTTGATCAACAGCTGGACAAAGGCGAATAGGTCGCCACGATCACGACTTGATGTCAAATCCCGCCGCGTCAAGCAGCTGTCTCATACGCGTCAAGGAAGGGCATGAAAGGATATTTCCGACGAGAACACGTAGTGTCTACAAAAGCATAGCTACAAGACCTCCCGCGATAACAGCCGCCGCGCTGATTTCAAGTCGCATGCCGCCGCTGGGCGGTGGTGTCGAAGAACCAGTCGCGCTGGATGGCGCGTTTTTGGCCTCGGCGTTGACGCCGCCGGCAATGAAGCCCTTATCGTCCTCCTGAATCGAGGTTTAGTACGAAATTTACATGTAGAAACACTGCGCACCTTCTGTTCGCTGGAGCCAATTGCTTTCGCGGCCGCGACGAAGTTGTCGTGGGTATTCCCGGACGTTGGGGCGTTGATGCTACCGACCATTCCAAATTGTCCGCAGTGGCCGACCTCTGTGAGCAGTGGGTCAGGATGGAGATTCAACTCGAAAAAAAATGATCCTACGCTTGCAGTGGAACCAAATCGGTTTGGACTCGTCTTCTCATGTTCAGCGTGCCTGAAGCCTTGTTTCGTGAAATCTGACCTGTTATAGTGATAGTGAACTGAGCCGAAGATGCTGTTGTCCAACTACATAAGACGAGCAGACTGATGGACACGGGACAAACACACCGAAGCCAGAATCGAACCCGGCACTGGTGTTGGACGTCGCAGCGAGGTATGTGCATGGAGCTTCGAAAGAGCTTTGGGTAACCTGGCCCGAGATGAGATCTGCGGAATATTAACGACGAACAATGGGATATTCACCGAGTGCTGTTAAGGTGAGAATCAGCGTCGTCCAAAAGTTTTGTAATGGAGCTAATACCTGGAGGCCAGACGGGAAGAAGAAGGTCACATTTTCGCCGTTCTTTGCACTAATGGCAGCAGGGGAGAAGACGAATCCGCCCGCGGCGACTTGAACCTACAAAGAAAGGGCGATCAGTATCCGGGACATGGTCGTTGTAGCCGTGCCTACGTTGTGCTGGCCAGGGGTGTCGGCTGGGGCACTTGGGACAGACGCCGCGGAGCTTGCACTCGTGGTCGGGCTGGAGCCTCCGCCGCCGTAATCGCCTCCATACTGGGCGCGAACGACAACGATACCAGAGAGCAGAGCAACCAGGGCGGAAGAGAACATCGTGGGTGGACGTATCTGACCAGCAGCCCAGATATTTATACGAATCCCAGGGGTGCTATTTGAATCGAGGGCTTGCGAATGATGGAGGCATTTATGGCGGGCATGAAGGGTTGATAGCTCCCTCCCTCGGTATCCGCATCTAGTAAGTTTGTAATGAGCATAAACGCGGTGGTGTTTCGGAGCGGAGTTAAAATCATGGTAGACATCCCAAAAGTTTCATTGAGCGTTGGTAAGATGTTAGAGCTGCAAATGCAGAAGCCGAAAAGGCAGAACCAACGAAAGAAGCGTTTTGTCGTCAAGGAACCACTGAAAGGGGGACATAAACTTGTCCGAAAGCAGCCGGTCGGCATGAGGTACACATGGGTGTCCGACGAGACATGGATCCCAGGGCTGTCCACCGGCCTGCTCGGGCGATGCATGAACCGATGGAATGTGTGCGACCCGTGACCGAAATAAGCTCTTGCTGCAAGATAACGAGGAAGGCCACGAGACAAAGGATGGTTTAAACCGTACGACCCAACTTCCTTTTTTGGCCGGCACGGCTTGCCATGAGACGCGGTGTTGGCCTCGCAGCATTCGATCGCCAAGAGCAGTCTGCCCGCTCGTTTGCTCAACTATCCACCCAGCTCTCTCAAGCACAAGTCGACAACCTCCACGCACAACTCACCCAGTTTCGCTCAGCACTCGCTCATTTTGCTGCAACACACCGCGATTCCATCCGCAAAGACCCCGCATTCCGCCATGCGTTCCAACAAATGTGCTCGTCTATTGGCGTCGATCCCCTCGCGGGGCCCCGCAAAGGCGGCTGGTGGGCAGAGATGCTAGGGCTGGGCGACTGGCAGTACGAACTCGGCGTGCAGATCGTCGACGTCTGCGTCAGCACTCGCGAGCGGAACGGTGGCCTCATCGAGATGGACGAGCTTCTCAGGCTCGTGCGCAAGCTGCGGGGTCTCAGCGGAGGCCAAGTTACCGAGGACGATATCGTGCGAAGTATCAAGACGCTGCAGCCACTAGGAGTGGGCTATCAGGTCGTTACCCTGGCGGATGGGCGCAAACTCGTGCGGAGCGTCCCCAAAGAATTAGACCAGGACCAGGCGGTTGTCTTGGCCATCGCACAGGAACAGGGCGGGCGCATCGTTGAGGACATGCTCGTGACGCGCAAAGGCTGGACACATACGCGTGCACGGACAGCTCTTGAAAACATGCTGTTGCGTGATGGCCTTTGTTGGATCGACGAGCAAGACGAGCAGAACGGCAAGGCGTACTGGGTAACCTCAGCGATGAAATGGGACGTGTAGCAAGTAGTACATGGTAATAATAATAATATCAAGATCTCTACTGTCGCGTCGTCTCCTCTGTTTGTTTGTTAGCCACCTACTTACGGCCACGAAGCGCCGTACCTTCTGGTCTGGGTCCCGCTAGTGCACCGCCAACATGCAAGTTGACACATCTTACCTCGAGATTCCGTAGATTGACTAGAACGACGATGCCTGTCTCCGCAAACCGAGGGACTGCAACAACCCGGCATCGTTTCGCATCGTCGCCCTTATCCTTCACCATCTTCGTCCCGAACTGTTTCTGCCCGCCCACAATGTAGATATCCGGTGTTCCATCGATAGAAAAAGGCTCCGAGTTGAAGTACGGATGACACCAGAGCGTGTCCGGCGCTGTTGGGGCCATATGTCTCCATCTCAGGGTTGATTCGGCAATCGAGAGCGGGGTATTGGGCGGGCAGGCGAGGTACTTCAGCATGTCGTTGACGGGTTGTCCAGAATTTATCAGCAGCGTCCGCGTCGCCGTGTCGTCGGGTGCCTCATCCGAGCCAGGGGCGATACGCAGGTAAGTCGGGTTCGTTTCGCAGACGAACGACTGGTAGGACGAAACGGCGCCGAACATGGCGCGCGGAAAGGGCTGCTGCGGGAGGATTGCGCCAGACGGGTCGGACGCGCCAGGTAGGAGGTGCACAGGCATGCTGCGCGCAATGTCAAGAAGGTGCGCAGAAAGGCTTAACGTAGGATGAGGCGAGAACGAGGTAGTATCGTATCCGTATCGACGCTGCAACACAGTCAAAACGCGAAAAACGCCTTAGTTTGGAGGCGCTTACACCCTTTTTTGATTCTTTTTCGTCTTCGAACGCATCTTGTTTCACCGGTGCGCCAAGGGGAGCGAGCGAGTCGCCCGCAATAATCAGTCGCGAAATTTGCGCCGCCCGTGCTTGCATGGCGGGACCGCCGCCTTCACCGGTCAAAAACTCGACCAAAAGTTGTATCGGCGCGTCTGCAGGTGATGCTGAACCGACGTCGAGACCGGAAACGACTGCAATCCAAGGATCCTTGGACACATCTGCAGCAGTTAAAAGTCAACGCGGTTCCAGAGCTATTCAAGAACACGCACCATCCACCTCCATTGCCACATCTTGCTGGACCTGCGGCGCCAGTCCCGCAAAACAAATGTCGACGACTTCAAACTCCCCGCTCGGTGTTTCGATTCCCAGTGCAGCAATGATGACGCCGGTCACCAGTCGCGCGTTGGCCACTCGTTCCCCGACGAGCTGTATCCTCCCAGACTCATCTTCCAGCATTATGCGGTCGTCACGCGAGTAGAAGGTCGGTAATGGCGGCGGAGGCGGTATGGAATTCTGCTCCAAGTCAAGGACGTCGCCGAGGAGGGCTGAATACTCACGTCGCGCGCAATGTCCTCCAACACGTTCGGCTTGAGTGGCATATCCATATAGACTGTCCCCACAATGTAAGAGAGCTGCGATTTCTGCACCTCGAGGACTTTGGAGACATAGACGGGGTTGCCTGAAAAACTGCTTAGCCGACTGGGCAAACACGATCCCAGACGAACCTGGCGCGTCGGCCCATCTTTCTCGGGCTTTTTCAAGAACGCTGCTTCTCAAGTGACTCAACCGAAGAAAGTATATGTTTGCGTATTGGTGTTTGTAGGATTTTGTGGCAGTAGTAATGAGAAACGATGGGGTTTCGGGTGTCGGTGGAAGGACGGTTGTGGGGGGACGCGTGAGTGGGGCTTCTGGCTGTGTTCTGAGCGGATTTAAGAGTATTTTCGCGTCAGTGGGGACGCGACGAACAGGCGGGTGATGCGGGACATGAGCGCGACGAACAGCACTGGGCAATAGATGATTGCGGATCACGTCTAGAAACTCCCCAACCCTACAACCTCCTACAACTTGCAGCGAACTAATCTCGTGAAGAATAAGGTATAACGGGGTGTATCGGGTATCGGTAGAAAGCTGCAGTATCGCGCTACCCGATGAAGTGTGTTTGGTAATTTTATTCCGCGATTTGGTGCCAAGCTAACGGAAAATGGAGGCGTAGTATATGTGAGAGATAGATACACTGTCAGGAAATAATGCCAGAACGGCACAGAAAAAAAAACAGCCTATAAATTGACGGATACAAGGTTCGAACTACAATAAAATGACTGCAGCGAGGTTCGAACTCGCGCGGACATGCGTCCATTGGGAAGCCAAAATGCCGCAATTTTGCAATTTGCTTAAATCCAACGCCTTAGACCACTCGGCCATGCAGTTGCAGCCCTAAGCCTCTCGTATTTGTGAGCAATCCATCGGTCCCGTTTATCTTTTCTGACTGGCGGAACCAGGTTACTGGTGCGGCCTCAAAATTCTGGGTTTTGGAAAGAAGAGCATTACGCCTATGCAGGTGGCAAACACCCTTGCTCTCTTTCAGCTTTGCAAGCCTCCTACTCTCGAAGAGATGGCGGACATGATCTGGGAACTTCGTGCCGGTGCAGTGGCCGGTTTATGGTTTCTTGGTTTTGTTATTGAGGGGCGCCAAGGTACTTGTTTCAGTAATCTAGATCAGCACACATTAATATTGACATTCTTTGTAGGACAACAACAAACAAAAGACGCCTTGACGATTGTCGATGCGTTCCTTAGCAAGCATCTTTCTGACGAGGACAAGGTCACTCTGGACTACAGCTTCATATTCATTGAACACCTTCTTTGCATAGTTGCTCGGTGGGTTATTCAAATCAACGATGCATCCCTTGTGGAGGAGATGGAAAAGGAGGTTGAAGCTCAGAGAAAAGCAAGCACCTCCAAACCAATTCTGCTCACAGTATCTCATTCTGTCTTGGCAAGTTACTTGAAATCTGCAGAATGATTTGTTTGTATTAGTATTATGCCTTAGGTCATCTTGTTTTCTGGTAAATATATTGTCTCCGCATTCTATCCCACGTTGTTCATCCTCTCCTCTGATTTCCCAAGTCCCTCAACCACCAATTATTCTGACTTGTAGCCAATTTGCAAGTAGGAAGTTCATCTTTTGTTTAGCTCACTCTCGCAACAGTACAATGAGATTGCATGCCTTGGCCAGCAAGATTAGGCTGCTTGGAGGATGCAGGACTTGCTAGGCTGGAAATCCTGACCTACTGTCACATCACAAAATATCCTGATGCGACCGCAACCACATTCTCCTCCCTTGCCGTTCACCAACTGCTCCACCTCAACTCACCAACCCAAACAGCCCAACTCACCAACCCAAACAGCCCAGCAAGTCGCACCCCGGCCTAAGAAACTTTCTCCTTCTGGCTAAACTCATCCAAACTCAATAATTCCCTCAGCCCTTCAGCGCTGTAACCACTTTATTACTCGGAATTCAAGCCCAATAGGCCTTCAGAAGCTTGAACTTGGCATAGGGAACCCGGTCCGTGGCATGAAACCCGGTTTGGGTTGACAACAACGTTGACCGAATAGATCCTCGACGGTCAACTTGGCCATTCCTTGGATTAAACCAATGTCGGGATTTGGGAGTCCTCGGCCTTGGCATAGTAAAGCCGCGGAAGGTGTGTTGTTTTTCTGCAAACTTTGCACCAACGCGTACCAGGACTATGTAGACGCGTGTAGTCTTCCATGCGATAAAATCCAATGCTGCTACGCATTCACGACACGTCAAATGAGTTCAGTTACCCAGATTCGGCCGGATGAGAGAAGGTCGATTGCCCCGCAAGGAATTTGGCAGAACACTGAGGCAATTAGCTCGGCTGCGGGTCTCCCTCCTCGGTCTCAAGCTTGATAATGTCCAGCCGCAAACGAAAGGTCCGTCGCCAATGTTCTTGGACATCCAACTAACAAGTGCCTCAAGGCGCCGCCCGACCCACCTCTCGAGTCTGGCGATATCTCTTCCGCATTCAACATGCGTCCCTCCACACAGAAGCAATTCCATTCAACGTCCTACAGCTCTGCCCCGCCAAACTCCTCCTCCTCCAGCGCGGCATCTCTCCGCAATCCTCCCCAAACCCAATACCCCTCACCAGAGGCCTGTCGCCATCTTCCAGCGACACATTGCGGTCCTCAGGAAACCCATCGTCGTCGTGAGGATCAGTGGTGAGTGGGGACGCGCGCTGTCAGTTTTGCCAAGCGTGATGAGGACGGTGACAAGGGCGCGGTCAAAAGAGTAGCGACGGCTGAGTTCCTCCTATTAGCAATTCACCACGCTGCATCTTCATGAATCTCGTGATCCAGAACTACGTTGTTACCTACCCTATCGATGCCGCCGACCGATGTTGAACCCGCCGTCCTAGCAGCTGCTGCTACACAGCTGAACATATCCCAGGGTGAACCCGGTGACAGGGTATCTTTGTCCAGCGTGTTCAAAACTAATTGTCATCCTCAGGTCACCTTTAGCCGGCCATTTGGGCAACCAAGGAACCTGGCACTGCGACCACGAAGACGAAACATTGTTCTTTGTCGTCTTTTTACAGGACGTCAATGTCCACAGTGGGCTCGCCATGACCTCGGAGGCCACCGACACCGACCAAATGATGAATGTCATCTTCTTCAAAGGGGTCGACCTCCACCGTGGATACCCCACCCTCGCCACGACCTCGGAGGATACCCATCTCGTCGAGACCAACCAAATGTCGACGGAAAGCGCCACCAATCTTAACGACCTCCCCAACCTCAAGGACATCCCACCCAAGTGCGTCCGTCAACGCAAGCATTAATGCGAGTTCAGCTATCTGCGTAACCTTTGAAACAATTCACTTGTTTTGCTATCGTATCCGTTCATTCGTTGACCAGCTACCAATCTTCAATGCCCCGATTGCATATTCGAGAGCCTTGTTCCGTTTCACAATCTTATTTGTACCTTTGAACAGATTCTTTCTCATTCGTGTATCTACTTCAAGAAACTCTTGTTGCGCTTCGTCGACAAATTTGTTTCGCAGCTATAAGTACACATATGGTCGTCGACTTGTGGCTTCTGCCGCGCGAGCTCGACGGGTTTCGGCGTTGCAGCAGCTGCACTCAGGATTAATCCATTAATCAATGGCTATTAGCGTAAGGCCTTATGCATAATGCAGGGTAATTTACCCTGTGCCACAAAAGGTGGTTCTGGGAAGTGGCCCCTACCTAAGCAGCTAAAACAAATGTTTATTAGCATTTAATGTAGGACCTTCTACAATAGCAGCTGCTCTGTACTAGGGGTTTTTCTGGTCTCTCTTTCTAATGGTACACTCAGCTAAGCCTGTTCATGACCCCATCACTCCTCATCACACTTTTTTCTCAACATCCCTACAAACTAATCCGAACCCTAACCAAACCTCTAACCTAATCCTAACCCTAACTAAACCTAATCCTGACCTAACCTAACCTAATCCTGACCTAACCAATCCTAACCCTAACCCTAACCAAGCATATAACCCAATATCAGGCCTTATAAGAGCTCCCATCACTATTTTGTGCCATTTTTCCCACGCTAACTTTTATCTTCATTTTGTACATCCCTTCAACTTTCCTTATTAGACAATACCTTAAATCTCAAAAACCACAAAGCTAGGGCTGTTTTATACCCAGAGCTACCCAAATTGGGCTTGCCCTGATTAATGCATAAGGCCTTACGCTAATAGCCCTTGATTAATGCATTACCCTGAGTGCATGAGGTGTTTAGTGCTCATGCCGGTTTCCAAGACCCCAACCGGCCCACATATCACAAATTTCCAAAGGCAGATGAGGCCGGTTTCGAGACCGTCATCCGTCGTTTCTCGCACTTTGCTGCGACCGCGTGTAAGTGGGACGAGAACTTGGCGGTTGGAACAAGTACTCACCGTGTCTGTAGATCTAAAAGAACACGGTGAATTAGACTTGGCGTCAGCTGCGACAAACGCTGCTGGACCGGTGGAGTCCGTAATACAGTGACCGCAAAATCAAATGGTCGCTCAAAAGGCCCAGTGTAATTAATCTTGCGCATCTTCCTTCGGATTCCGAGTTATTAACAGATTATTCTGTGGATTGATTTGTTTGCATAAACTTTGCCTAATATCAATTCACCCCTGCAAGGGATTCATCTGCTTCAAGCTAATCATCGACACCATCATTTTCTTCAGCATCCTCCACATTGATATTAGCCTTTCCCTTACGCTGCACCGTTGAATGATGCTTCCAATGATCTCAGTAGGAATTTCGTTTGCGCACACGCTGAGCTTTGTGGCTAACGTACTCGGGCAGATCACGATAGACGCGACCACAACAATGCATTCATTGAGCTTGCTTAAGCTTGAACCCTGGGTCTGGGCTTGTAGCAACTTTGTCGTCGTTGTCGATGGTAGTGATAGGGCCGGAGGGCATAGTGGATGTGAGTAGAGGGCGAAGAGTTTCCTTGGTACTAGTTTACTGGGTATATGTATATGTGTGCTGGATGTGCATTGTAAGAGAACAATGAAACTTGTCCGGACTAGAATCCGACCCCGCAAGTGTAAGCGCCACATAACCGGATTGGGAATCTGACTGATCGCGCCTGAGCTCCAAATTTGTCCGGATGGGAATCAAACCTCGCGCCAAAATATCCAAATTTTGTCCGGATTTTGGAATCCAACCTCGCCCCGGATAAACAGGGGTCCTACTGAACCTATGTGAATGTGGTGACGGGTGATGCTCAATTATTTGCCATCAGAAATTGCCTAATTAGGAAACTTTCAGCCAAAGAAATTGCCCCGGCTGCCGCCGGGCCTTCCAAATAAGGAAAGTGAACATGTACCAATTGTGAACATGCGGGCGACGGGTGACAACCCGTGAACATCAGGTCAGAATGGTACAGTAGGTTTCAACCGGATTCACCTCAAGCTCTCTAGTTAGAGCCCCCACCTGCACCCTCTAATTCCCGCTACCGTTAGGTACGGGTTTCATAGGGAGCCCTATCAAATGCTTTCTGCAGTAAATCACATTCTTGGTCATTTCTGCTTACATTTAGTAATTTATGCTGACTCACCGGACACCCTGAGCCCGATATCAGCGCCCAGCTGTGTTACTTAGAAATTTCTGGACATATTAGCTCGCGCTCTGAATTTGCATAAAAACACAAAGGTTTGGAAGGATTCTGATAGGCAAATAGAACGATTTTGAAAAGCAATTCACATATTTTGGAAGAAATTTTGGTGGTGCAAGCCCGGAAATTGGGGTAACATGACAGTGTCCGCGATTGTCCTGCCTGCTTCCGACCCTCATGCCCACGCGACCAACACCGCCGCAAGCTTTTTTTTTTTTTTTTTTTGTGTCCCGTTATTAGGCCTCTACTGTAGTACAGCTCGGTAGCCTTACTTGTCTACACGTTGTATGTATGTGCTCTGTTCCTGTCCTGTCTTTGTACTCTATCGTCCATATCGGGTTCACTGCGGCGAGTAAACGTTCGCCTGTCACCGCCGCAAGCTTGTGTGCTACTTGCCTCTCGCTCAGAGCCTCGGCCTCGGCGGTCCGAATGCTCTTCGGTTTGCTCTGCAAGCCATGGCTACCCCATCCGACGACGTGTGGGCGCCTGATGACAGGTCCAGCGGCCCAAAATTCAATGAAAATTGGTAAATTTTGGAAGAACTTTGGAAGAATTTTGCTCGAAGAACTACATGATCTGGAGATTTCTTCTATTAATAAAAAGAAAATTCATTGTTTTTGCTGCTACTAAAGCTAATTAGTTGCAGCTTTTTCTTGCCTCAGAAGTTCCTAGTTTTTTCAATGCTTCACACGTCCCAGAAGAGCCACTGAATGGCCCTTTTGCAGCAAACCCTGTGTAATTTCCAAATGACAGGACAGATTTGCAAAGCACAACTAATTAGCTCTACTAATACACTCTAATAGACCTTATTAGCAGCTGCTAAAATGACCTTGAAATTTTTGAAACCTCATCCAAATGTTTTCAGATACAAGTGTTGGAGGACCCTTTCTGGCAAAACATTGTCTAACTTTTGAACGACCTGGACAGAAATTTGAATCACTGCGGAAGCCATGATCACCGACCTTATGCCGAATGAGGACACTGTTCCCACCCAGCCTTGGACTTGTGCGCCTCGTCTGGTGGCGCTTCGGACACTTGCATGCCAGCCCGCAGTGCGTTGGAACAGTCGAGACCAAAGGCTTGAGTGAGGAGGCAATATTTCGCAAGCTTGTGACGCCGCGGAGGCATGACGGGAGACAAGGTGTGTGTACCGATAATTTAAAGAGAGAGGTGTCCAGTCAACCCCTCCACGGATTTTTTTCTGTCGAAAGTAGACAAGTATTGTAGGCGGAGCACGAATATTTGGTGTTTCACATTTCCTTTCCTCCAAAACTTAGCACAAGAATAGAGCTTATTAGTTGCGGTGTTATTCTTGCCACAGAAATTCCGAGGGTTTTCAATGCTCCACACATTCAATGCCTAGGAACTGAATAGTCATTTTGCACCAAAAGAGGTATCATACTGCTTTACAAGGTCAAAAAGAGCTTCTGAAGCACAACTAATGAACTCTAATCGACTGCTAATAAAAAGTGTCTGCTCACATTTTTTCTACAATAGAACATATTGACAGCTGTTATAAATTTAGATTTTCTTACCAAAGAAGGTTGCTCAATCTACAATGCCCCACTCCCATCAACATAGCCCAGCACACGGAAAAAGAACAAGGAAAGAGCTGTTGCTTCTTCCAGCAAGACCATTGACTGTGGCGCAACGGCGAGACCCCGCGTTGGTTTATGCTGAGGTGACGAAGATGGCCATGGGGGGTGTGAGCAGTTTTCTTTGTATTGAAAGTTCATTAGAGCATATTATTTGCGGCTCAAAACCCTGTTTTTGGTACACATAATTTCCAAGTGACATCATGATAGACTTCTTCCAATTGAACTGAAGGCCACTGGGGCCACATCCCTACAAAATTTCGGCACTGTTGTTACACAGAATTTCCGGTCCAAAGCTTGCAACTAATACTCGGTGCCACCGAAAGTGATGAGAATGGTCGGTTTTCCGCCCCTGATTTGCTGCCATCATTTTATGAATCCAAGAAAGCGAAGATATATTGATCTTCTTATTCTGCACAAAATTTCAAATCTATTTGTGCTTTGAACAAGGCAAAGCAGCCAATTCTTTGCAGAAAATCATATGAAAGCTTAAGTGCACCTTGACCTTGTTCTCGAAATATCTACTGAATCTCCGCATGGATGCTCCTAGAAATTTCCGAGCTTGGGACCGCCATTGAGCTCCACCATATGTCACAGCAACTGGAACAGGATCACTGATTGACTGTGTTTTATGCCAGGATTATGCATTATTGAATAAATCACACCCAGCTCAACAATGATGCAATCAGTTAAATCAAATTTCCGTGGATGTGATAGATTTGGCACATTCTCCCCATGAGTGAAGTTTCGGAACCACAATATATGCTATTAGCTGCCTGGAAACCAATATTCTCATCACTTTTGGTGGCACCGAGTATGCTCTATAAAACAAAAAGTATTTCTTCATTTTGCAACTTAGAAAAACAATTTTTCAGCTCTGCCAACATGCTTTAATAAGATATTGCACTCCAGATGCCTTTTTCTTTTAATCTAAGCATGCTCATTGGCTGAAGGAGCTCCACTCCCATTAGACTTTATTGGCAGCCCCTCACCGACCAGATATTCCGCAAAGTTTAAATGAGATTTAAAATTTTTCATGGCCCCTGTTGCAAAGTTTCCCAAAATTTGCCTCAAAATGACTACACAGAATTTCAGAAGAAGTGAAAGTTCACAAAATATTCAAGTCTTTTCAAACCTTTCAAGGCTGTTTTTAACGGTTGCCAATGAGTTTTATTCACTTCTCGTATTTTTTTGAACTTTCAAATTGCCTCTGAAACCATTAATAGAGCTTATTAGTTGAAGCTTTTCTGCCACAGATGTTACCGGTTTTTTTCAATGCTCCACGCAACCCAGAACAGCAACTGAATGCCCATTTTGCAACAAGCCAGCTCAAATTTCAAAATAACACAACAACCTTCCAAGGCACAACTAATAAGCTCCAATGTTTTTGTATGTCAAATAAACCCAGAGCCGGTAGCGGGCACTGCCGCTCGCCGGCCCTTCAGCCTTATTAGTGGGGGTAGGTGGGAGCTATAGGTGCATCGTGGGCAATGTCACATTTGGATCTCGCCTCAATCTCCCAGCGGGTTGGTGGTGTAGTACAGATATCCTGTCTTCCTTCAGCATTTAGCTGGCCTGTACCATGTTCAAGTCCTTGGGACATCCAATGGGCTGAAAGAAATGATACAATTGAGTACAAAGCAGGGGCATGCCAGGAGTGGACGTCCGGACCCCGGAGTGGCCTACAACCAATGCAAAACGGCCCAGCTTGAAAAATCACAGCTGGATTATCTCCCAGGAATACTGAGATCTATGTCGGGAAAGTCAAAAAAAAACCTGGTCAGGACCCGGGAGAACCAGTTTGCGCCTGATTGCCCCTCGATGATTAGCCATGGGTGGTAGCAAGCTATGAGACAAAAAGCCTGGCAGGGGCTGATCAGGGCCTGGCAGTGCTCAAAAACCCCTTATAAGGTTCCGACCACAAGATATGGACGACATTCAAAAACGGACTGCACAAACACCAATATGTACTGGTACAATTACAAGGAGTAGAAGTATGGCTGGCAAATTGTCTTACAATGCAGGCCAAATAACAGGATATAAAAAAAAAAAAAAGGTTCCGACCATGACCAGGTCAGAACCTGACCGGGGATTTTTGAACCTGGCCAGGTTTTTTTCTACTTTTCCAACAGACTAGAGTACTGTAGTATTCCGAAGTCAAGTTCTGTAGTATTCCGAAGTCAAGTTTGTCAAATTTGAATTTTTTCATGCCCGGGAAGTCCGAAAAATTCTCTTTTGATTTTAGCTGGATTTTAACAGTGAGTTTTTCTCGGGCTCTTACACCTTACACGAACTTGACCTCGGAATAGTACAGTATCCACAAATCTTTTTACAACCAGAGCCACAAGAATCATTGTAAAATATCAATACAGGACTTATTCCTGCTGCGCGGTAGGGTGCAGTTTTCAATTATTTTGAGGGTATAAAAACATTTGAATTTTTTTGGGGTCCAAAAACGGGTTTGTAAACAGGTTTTTTTAAACTCTGATGATATCATCAAAACTTGATGCAACAGGAGAGCCAATTTTTCCCAGATCTCGGGATGAATTGAGGCATTATTTTATCACCAACAGCGCTTCCCTAGTGCCTCAGATATGATACCCACAGTCCAATAGCTCCAGCCCTTCCTATGTCTGTTATGTGCATTGTCACAGTTGTGTCACATAGGTATCTGTATGTTTCTATTCCTTCAGGGTCCAAAAACACTGTTTGTAAACACCTGTTTACAGGCCAAAAACTGCACCCTACCGCGCGGCCGAAGTTGGCACGTGTCGACGCGTGAATGTAATTAAGATCACGGGGTCGTGTCCAGTTTGTTTGGGCGGGACAACTAGTTCAACCCTCACTCTAACTCTGACCACCACCATCTAAACAACAAATGTCTGCCTCTGCTGCTCCATCCACCAAACCCCCATCTGTATCTGCCTCTGCATCTACCCCTGCTTCGTCCAAGGCCAAGGCGAACAAAGTGCGCGGATTCGTCGACGATGCTGTTGACGCTGTAGCTGACAACTTGCAGGCACCTGCGTCCAAGGCTAAGGCTATCAAGAAGGCTCCCGCCAAGAAGGCTACCAAGGCATCGCCCGCACATCCGTCCTTCAAGGACATTATCAAGGCGAGTCGGGACTGTTCACTGACCCATTGCGCTCATCGAAGTCCAGGAAGCCATCGCTGCTGGCGACTCTGCGCGCAACGGCGTGTCGCGCTCTGCCATCAAGAAATACGCGGCGGACAAATACAAGCTATCGAGCGGGGGGGATGTCTCTCACTTGAATCGTGCCATTGTTCATGGGGTCGAGACGGGGATCTTTGTCCAGCCCAAGGTGGTTGATCTTGCCACCAATGCTCTGAGTTTTTGACCCACATGCAGGGACCCTCTGGTTGCGTCAAGCTTGCGCCCAAGGTCAAGAACGACGCGTCCAAAGAGGTTCGTTTGTATCGGCTCGTTTAGCGTTCCCATAGACTGATCCCGAAACAACAGAACTCGAAGCCCGTTTCCAAGTCGAATCCTGCTGCGGCCAAGAAGCCTGCGGCGAAAATATCTGCGAAGCCTGCCGGAAAGGCCACGAAGGCGACGGCGACAAAGTCTAAGACCACCGCGACCAAGAAGGCTGCTGCATCGAAGAAGTCGGCGCCGGCGAAGAAGACTGCGACCAAGGGGAAGGCTGCGCCTGCCAAGAAGGCGACCTCGACGGCATCCAAGGCGAAGAAGGTGTGTGGCCGTCTTCCATTGTATTGTATTGTACAGCTACCAACTATCCTCTTCGCAGACTGTCACTGGCAAAAAGCCCGCTACCCCCAAAGCCAAAGCAGCAACCAAGAAGACTGCAGCCGCCGCAACCAAGCCCGCAACCAAGCCTCGCGCTGCCCCCAAGGCGCGGGCCTGAGGCCTGAGTACCGACATGTCTAGACCAGTGCTCTACAGGGTTTTGGGCGTCAGGCGCTAGAACTCCCACATCTCTTTACTTTATTCGCATCCTGTATTTGTGCTGTATACTACCTTTTGGTTTAGGTCGTATTCTTCCGTTCGACATCGCTCTCCCGATGTGGAAGTTGGCCCTGACTGTTCGCTCTTTGTTGAAGCCGTTTATTCTGTACAACCAACAGTGTTCGCAACCGGTTACGCTCCTCGTGCAAGCAGGGGTACGCCGCTCTCTACCTCGCTGTACCCTCGTCCCATCCCTGATACACCCAACTCATGGTCCGAGTTGTCAAAAGCCGGCGTTGTCGCAAGCGCAATGTAGTTCTTGGTCGGCGTCCCATCGTACACACCCTTATTCGCCTTCTCTTGCACAAACTGCCGCTTCAGCAGCGCCAGTCCTCCGAAATAGAGCACCGGCAGTACAAGACCCCAAATGGACCAGAGGGTATGGCACCACGCGGCGTCGGGCTGGCCCATGTGCGAGGCGTACTCTGCGAGCCCGGATCGGACCTGGAAAAAGGCCAGAGCAACGACGGAGATCCCGAGAAGAACGTGGAGGATGTTGGTGGGCGGGTGCGGAGCGCGGCCAGCGGTGCCATGTTGCGCATGGATGAAGCGACCGAGGACGATTTGCGTGATGTACAGCCCAAAGAGAAGAACGCCGCAGAGCTGAGAGAGGTGTAAGTCCTTTGTTCTTGTGGATCACGGAGAACGAACATGATGCGCGTCGGTTAAATGCCCCATCCCGCGATCGTACACCGTCCACGCGCCCAACGACCACCCAACCGCGATAACTGGGAGAGCGATATAGAAGTTGATCATGCGGTGCAGCTGGAACCATTTGGGCGTAAACGTCCGTCCCAAACGCGCGACCAGCGACCCTCCCGGAAGGAGAACCAAGAACCCAATGGAAACGACGATTCCGTGCCAGGCCGCTTTGCTGTACCGCAAGAATCCGCCGGTGCTATCCGCGGTGGTGACAATCTGGCTAGGTATATCTTCCACGACGTGTTTGTCCAGGCGCATGTTGATGGTGCCCGCGACGAGATGCCCGGTAAGGTTGGAAAGAGGTCCATCAGTCGGGCGTTGGATCGAGTAGGCCCAGATCATGGTGCCCGGGTGAGGATCGGTCTTGTTTATCGGGATCTGGAAGGCGCGCGTAGGGAAGTCGGTGTCGGCATTGTATACCCACTGGCTCCAGTTAGAGGATTGATAAACGGAGAGATATGCGACCGTACCTTGGTCGTTTCTCGCGGCGCAACCATTGTAGCAATCCGCGGGGGATTCGGGTCGAGCACAGGCTCAACATGACCGGTGCCGAAGCGTTGCGACAGAATCGGAGTACCGTCGTTATCGTCCCAGAGAATGACCATAGGTGTTCCCTTCATCCGGCGCCCAAACCCTCTACACAGATCGTTAGGTACACCGTTCAAAAGGAGAAACATGCCAACATTGCAACCCAGCCAAAGGGTTCCATTATGGGCTTGATTTCGACTAGAACAACGTCAACAAATGGCCCTTGGCGAAGGAGGTAGACCCACAGGTAATAACCTTGTCGGTAAGTGTGATGTTTGTGCCTATAGAGATTGAGTGTATTTCCGCTGGATATTCCCAAAACCGTACAGAACATGACATTGCAGCCTGGAAGGAGAATATTATTCCGTGTCCGCAAGCGAGAAAACAATGATTCTGCGCACCACCATCACCAGTTGCCGCAAGGACAAGAGACGCGGCTTGGAGCCATAGTAGTGCAAGGATGCCAACGGAGGGATGGAGACGCAGCATCTGGGGCGCCGAGACGGAAGCACACGCAAGACTTGGATACAGGCTTTATAGTCGTCGACGGGTTACCCAGCCCGAAGTAACCTCCGCGGTCCAATTGGCTGAGATTTGTACGCATTCGTGCGAACGATTCGTGCCAGGACATGCCGCACCAACGACGAGCGGCGGAACTGAATGCCTGTGTGAGCAGAAACCTGATGTAGAGACTGTGTGGTGCCTAGGAGTGAGCGCGTCGTCGGCGATTCTTAGAGAACTTGAACGGTACAGGTTGCGTTTTTATTCTTCTAATACACGGTCACGACGCGTCGATTTTAGCGTCTTACTCGAAGATCCAAGACTCCATCGCGCTGGTCCACTGGACGATGCCCTCGGGAAACCAGCTAGACAGCGGATTCAGGGCGCGATCGAACGAAATCGACAAAGGAACGTACAGAGCAATTTCCTTCTCAGCACTCTCGACCGAGTCGGAGCCGTGGCAGATGTTGCGGCCGACAGCGAGGCAGAAATCGCCACGGATAGAGCCTAGAATGTCGCGTCAAGAAGGACCTTGTAGCGCGTCGCGGTTAGATCGACCAACCGATGGGCGATTGGAGCGGGTTGGTAGCACCGAGCATGACGCGGCCAGTCTTGACGGCGTCGAGACCTTGCCAGACCATGGCGACGACGGGGCCAGCAGCCATGTACTTGATGAGGCCAGGGAAGAAGGGCTTGCCCTTGAGATCGGCGTAATCTAATGGATCGATTGAGAACTGGATGAAAACAAATGAGAGTGCAAGTACGCTTTTCGAGGTGCTCGGGGGTTGCGTGGACGAGCTTGAGGGCAATGAGCTTGAAGCCGCGCTCCTCGAAGCGAGCGATGATCTTGCCGACGAGGTTGCGCTGAACGCCGTCGGGCTAAAGAGACGCGTAAGAACGAGTCGGAGGCGGACAGCGGAGAGGCTTACCTTGATCATAATGTAGGTGCGCTCTGAGACGGACATGGTGGTGGTCGAGAAGGAAGAGGGCTGTGACACGATAGTCACACTCTCTTCACCCAAATTCCGTGCGTCCAACTGCATCCCGACTTGAAACGGTTTATTCACCGCCCACTGCCAGGAAATGGCGACTGGACCCCTGGGACTGAGTCTTGCACCTTATATCAAGGCATCCCCGACCCTCACCAAAATATTCACCCCGATTTCCAAGTGGTATGCCAACGGCGCCCTCTACCGCCAGTACGGCCTCTTGTACGACGACCTCCGTGCGTTCCTCGCAATAACTCTATCACATCTAACCCGTCCCCAGTCATTGAGGAACGCCCCGACGTCCAAAAGGTCGCCTCCAGATTCGTTCCGGCTACCGTCAACTCTGACCGCGCAACAGGCACTCTCCCGCTTGACCCCTCGCGAGGCCTACGACCGCGCCTTCCGCATCAAACGCGCCTCCCAGGCAGACGTCCTCCACGCTCCCCTCGCCAAGGAGCTCTGGACCAAACCCGAAGATGTCCGTCCCGTTCCGCACCAATTCTATTCCGTCGTTCATATCCAAACAGGACATCCGCTACCTTCTCCCTCACGTCGAGGCCGTCGAAGCCGAGAACAAGGAACGCGCGCACTGGGACACATTGGCCGTCTCTCGACTCCGCAAATAGACGTAGCCTCTAAATTCTATTCTACAAGTTTTCTGTTTTCACTTCTGCGCGACCCGAGAACCACAACCCTAGAACGCCTTGACCAGAGGAGAAACAACTTCACCGCCCTTCTGCTTATAGAACGCCACAACCTTCTTGCCAACCTCCGCAATGTTCGAGCCCGTCAGCCCGTATTGCTCGTACACCTTTTGGTACGGTCCTGAAGCGCCCCAAGCCTTGAGACCGAACTGTTCGTGGCTGTAGCGTTCCCAGCCCATCGTCTATATCATCGCGCTTGTGAGCAGATTGGGACAAGGAAGAACATTGCGTACCGCGACTGCCTCCAGCGACAGAATGGGAGCGCCGCTGCGCAGGACGCTCAGACGATAGTCGGCGTCTTGCTGGTCAAAGACGAGCCAGCAAGGCAAGCTAACCACACGCGTCTTGATGCCCTGCTCCTTCAGCTTCTTGGCCGCGTCGACTGCAATAGACACTTCGCTTCCGCAGCTGACGATGGTAAGGTCCTCCTTCTCCTCCTCGACTAGAACGTAACCGCCACGCGACGCGTGCTCAATCGTCGAGCCCTCCAGGTTGGGCAGGTTCTGACGGGAGAGCGCAAGGACAGACGGGGTCCGCGTTGCGCGGAGGGCGGCTGCATACGACGCCGAGGTCTCATTGCCATCTGCCGGACGCCAGAACGCGAGGTTGGGAATCGCACGCAAGTGCGCGTTGGTCTCAACGGGCTGATGGGTCGGACCGCTGTTGTGTTTGGTCAGTACCAGGTTTGAAAGAGTCGAAATGTCAGCAACGCACTCTTCACCGAGACCAATGGAATCGTGTGTGCCGACCCATATCACCTGATGTCCGCTCAAAGCCGACAGACGAACCGCACCAGCGCCGTACGAGACAAAGTTTAAGAAGGTTCCAATGAATGGGATAATGCCGCCGTATGCAGCAAGGCCGTTGGCGATAGCTCCCATTCCGTGCTCGCGGACACCATAGCGGATGTAGGTGCCAGAATACGTCCCGAGTTTGGTGCTCGGTGGTTGGAAGTCTACCGATCCTTTGACCTTGGTCAAGTTACTGGTCGTCAAGTCTGCGCTACCACCCATAAGATCGGGCAGAACAGACGCGAGGGACGTGAGGGCGATCTCGGACAGCTTGCGCGATGCCTGCGCGGCGTCAGTGGGCTTGTACACCGGCAGCGCCTTCTCCCAACCGTCCGGAAGCTGGCCGGAGATACGACGCGTGAGCTCGGCGTGTTCCGTGGGGTATTTTTGACCGTATGCGACAAGGAGAGAGTTCCAGCTGTCTTGGGCAGCAGCACCGCGTTTGGCGACGTCGGCATAAAGATCGTAGGTCTCCTTCGGGACATGGAATTTTTCCTCTGGGGAGAACCCGAATTTGGTCTTGAGGGCGGCGATATCGTCGGCCTTGAGCGCTTTTTGATTCGTTAGGTCGCAGATCGACAGTTGAAAGACGAGTACGAACGAGCTCCGTGAACGCCATGAGTGCCCTGTTCCTTGGAACCGAATCCGATAGTGGTGTGGAGGCGGATCATCGTGGGTTTGCTCGTCTCGGCACGAGCCTCTGTCAAGGCTTTTGCAATGCCCTCCAAGTCGCTTTAACGAGGTCAGTCGCGTCGCCCGATTACGAAAGCGCGTCGCTCAACTTGTCACCGTCCTCGACCGTCAAAACCTGCCAGCCGTAGGAGAGGAAACGCGCGCCGACATCTTCGGTGAAGGCGATGTTGGTGTGCCCGTCAATAGAGATACCGTTGTCATCGTAGACCTGAGTCCAGTCAGGCTTGACGCGATCCCCGTGAAGAGATACACGTACGACGATGAGACTGCCGAGTTGGAGGTGACCCGCAAGAGAAGCAGCCTCGGAAGATACACCCTCCATGAGGCAACCATCACCACAGAAAACTGGCAACACTTGTTAACGCGATCCTGCGCAGCAGCGGACGAGCTACCATAGGTGAAATTGTTGATGAGCTCGAAATTGGGCTTGTTGTATACTGCGCCGAGGTGTGCGGTGGCGATCGCGAGGCCAACACCATTGGCAAACCCTTGCCCCAAAGGCCCGGTAGTGACTTCAATTCCTGCAGGTCGGAGCGATCAGCGCCTTTCAGGGCTGTCCCGGAAGAATATAGTGTACCGTCAGTGTGGTGGGCTTCTGGGTGGCCAGGAGTAAGACTTCCGAGCTGGCGGAACTGCTTGAGATCGTCCATCGAAAGCTTGTATCCAAGAAGGTGCAGCATCGTATATTGGAGGACGCATCTGGGCAGAATGAGCAAAACGATAAGCGCGACAAACATGCACAGACGCGTGGCCGTTCGAAAGCACGAATCGGTCGCGATTAAACCACTTGCTGTCCTTGGGATTGGCGGACAAGAACCTGTAAGATCTTAGCAGAGCCAAGGGCGATGTATCGGAAGACAGACTTGGTAAAGAGAACGTGAGCCACGGGGGCCATGCCCATGGGGGCGCCGGGGTGGCCCGAATTCGACTTGGCTACCACGTCGGCCGCTAGAGTGCGGATGGTGTTGATAGCTGTCGCGTCGGGGGACATGGTAGAGCAGAGGCAAGAGGGAGTGATGGTCACCGAGTAGGACCGGCCCGCGTTCACACACGGCTTAACGCGGGCCACAATGCATCCGCAACTTAGCGACAAGAAAATAGGTACCCACCGTTCCCCCGAGACTGGACACGCGCTCAAACGAGTGCAGTGTGCAAGGATTTCATGGAGGCACTCGAACAATGCCATTCAAGCAATTGGGCACGTCTATTTGGCTTCTGCAACCTGCAAAAGGATGAGCTGAACATGTGTTTGCGGCAAGAGGTGCTCTATTCTACCAGCTATGTCCCAAAGGTTGATAATTCGTAGAGAATTAAAAGAACGGACGCGAACCGTGAAGCATCCAAGGAGCGCAAAGCGAAAATCGAAGAAGGTCGCAAGAGGTTCTACAGCGACGAGGCATGAAACTACGGCGCCCATGTCGTCCAGACGCGTCGGGTGTCCTCGTTGTCCTCTATCTCTCGTACGAGATCCATTACCCTACCCGCCAACTCCGCGTCCGCTTCAACCGCCGCATTGTCCACTCCCACCGGCATAAACACAACCTCGCTCCCCAACATTGCCCTGCATATACCCGGCGACGTTTCCAACGCGGAAGTAAGCTGACCGAGAGACTCTGGGCGGCATTTGAACTGGGTCGGGGGTTAGCACATGAGCATCGTGGCAAGCGTATATTTACCTGGACTTGAACCTCTGTATCGTATAAATCCTCAGTCCAATCTTCAGCGCCGTTATCTGACGCGTAATCAACCAGCTCTGATAAAGCGAGCTCGTCGTTCTTGTTCATGAGGACTGTTACAAGCCCGACGCGGTCAAACATGAACCGTACCGGCGCCAACCGGCAACTGAGAAACTTGAGAACGGAGCGAAGCAAAAAAGAAACCGCACCCGTGGTCGCTGAGAATCTCTCGTACCTTTGCTGCAGTCCGTGTCGGGTTGGCTGTCGTGCACTCACTGCAAAGCAGTCAACACCGCGCAAGAGACGCACAGAGCACAAACATTATTAGTCCAACGTGTCCATAAGCCATAGCTTCATACACGACATTCTCGCCATTCAACTCTCGCCGTTTAGCAGCCTGAAGATTAGCTCCAACGATAACTTCCAATGGTCAGCGCGCACTGACTGACCTTTTCTAACGCGCCAGCAATATTGTCTTTGGGAATGTCCTTGAGCCGCCGCAATACCGCGGCCAAAGCAGAGTTCTTTTCAGGGTCGGGAGAGCCTCCGCCGACTGTCGTTCGTCGCAGGTTAGGTGGCGTTCGACGCGACTAAAGACGCGTACAGACTTCGGACTGCAGTCATAATTTCACGCGTTGCGCGGGTAATGGCTTCATTTTTCTTGCTGTCGTTCGCGGACTTGCCTGCCTGGACTTTGTGGTGGCGTCCAAAGACGTACGCAGTGCTAGTGAAGGCACGGCGCGTCGAGATGCTAGCGATCGACCGTGTCGAGGTGATGAACGGGAGCAAGGACATGATGATTGGGTATTGGGACGTGTGCAAAGTAGAAACTGCACGCCGTCGTCTCTCTTGTCACCTTCTAAGTTCTAAGTACATAGGATCCAAGCTCGAATTGTTGTGGGTGCACTCTGATGGGACCGAATCGACAGGAAGTTAGGGCACCCGTGCGCAATCCCCCGACAGTTCCAAGACTGCGCAGGACTAGATCGAAAGAATACACAGTTCAAAACGCGAATCTACCGACCAAGTGTAATGTCACGATCAGGCAGCTGACTAGTACCCGTCGACGGCTAGTTCTTCCCATCGAAACGCAGAGGATGGTCGGAATGTGCATGGAGCATGGCAGGCATGGCATTTTCATGAATGGATAGCGAAAAGTAAACGATGCGGGACGCTCATGCGATAAGTTTTACAACACCGCCGGCTTCCTTGATCTTGGCCCTGCGTACGCGTTAGTTTTTGAATTTCGGAGGGAGATAGGACGCACTCTGCCTTGGCCGAGACGAAGCGGGCTTTTACGATGAAGGGCAGTTGCGGGAGTCTGAAATCGAAAGTAAGAATTTGGATACAGAACAAGTCGGAGCACGCACTTTCCGTTGCCCAGCACCTTTCCGTAGCCGAATCGCAGGGTGTCGATAACGGGTACGACGTCGGAGTTAGAGGTGAGGCCCTTGCGCTCCTCGGCGGGGATGAGGGACCAGAGGCGGTCGACGTTGATGGTGGGCCGCCAGTGGGCGTTGCGGGTGTAGTGGAAGTGGCGCATACCGACTTTACCGAAGTAACCCGGATGGTACTTGTCGAAGTTGGTTCTGCGGAAGCCGTCAGGTTTGGCTTTGAGACGAGAATGTATAGTAGACGGACCTGTGGTGGTGCTGACCACCGGCGAGACCACGACCACCGGGGTGCTTCCTGTGTTTGCCCACACGTCCGTGTCCGGCGGAGACGTGCCCTCTGTGCTTGCGGGTCTTGGAGAGGTGCGTCGGCATCTGCGAGATGTAGTTAGAAAAAGGCTGCACATGAAACGGATTCTCGAGGAGAGGAGGAGAGGTGAACGGCGGGGATTTACAGGAGATGGGGACGAGGAGGAGGATGAGAAGGACGTACGTTGTCGAGGTCGGCTTGAAAAAAGGATCGCGTGTGAGATGTACAAGACCAGTCACATCGAGTCACACTCGAACCCACTTGCGTTCAACCAGGTCAGTCCCCCAATCCACCTCCGTCTACAGGATGGTTTTATTATTTATTGTCGGCGAACAGCCTGCGGGCATGAGCGCACCTTCTTTGCTGACCCTTCTCTCCTCTCTTTCCATCGTCGCTGACTCAAAATTCCATAGATGAACGCGCCCAACCGCTACGAGCTCTTCGTGCTCGAGGACGGCGAGAAGCCGTGCGTGCGCGCCCTCCGCCGTCGTTCAACGCGCTGAACCCACGTCCGCCACCAGGCTTGAGGCTACAGAGGACACCAAGATCCCCAACGCCGCGACGTTCAAAATCGTCAAGCAGGACCACACCCTCGGCAATATGCTGCGCGCGTGCGTTTTTCGCTTTCAACACGACTCAGCCTGAACCCGTCTGGATCTACAGGCAGCTTCTCGCCGACCCTTGCATCCTCTTCGCCGGTTACAAAGTCCCGCACCCGCTTAATCCGTACTTCCAACTCAAGGTTCAGACCGACGGAAGCATCACCCCCGCCGTCGCACTCGAAAACGCGTGCAACCGCCTCATCGCGAGCCTCATCACGCTCGAGACGCGCTTCAAGCGCGAGTTTTCGTTCAAGGATGTGGATGCAGGTGGGACTGGCCCGTCAGTCAACATGGGGGTGCCGGACGACCCTTACGGTGGTGGAGGAGGTGCGGCCTGGGGCGGGCAAAGGGACTATCTGGACTTCTGAGTGTATTTTCTACGGTTGTATCATCTTGTATTCGCATCAAGTTTATGTAACTTTCAACAGAGCAGCCTTTCTTCATCGCTCCTTATTGTTTTGCCCACTTGAAGACGCGAGATAATCCTTGCATTTCTCTAATCTACATACAAAAACTCAGAGCGACGCAACAAGACTCGGATGCAACGCGACCCATTCTTCAGCTCCCGTCCCTCCCATCTGAACGACTTTTGCCTGTGCTGCAAGCGCGAGATATTCGTGATACTTCCTGACACCCGCAGCAGCAAAGGCCGTCTTGCCTCCTGCTATACTCGACGGGACAAGATGGGCTAAAAGACGCGTCTCTCCTCGAACGTGGCGCTTGTAGAGGAGATTGACCAAGGGCTGGAAGACTGTTGCGGGGCCGGTCAATCGAGGGGTGTTGGAAAGAGAGATCCAGGTGGTGCTTCCCGTGCCGCCCAGACGAATGAATCCCTGCTGTTCCGCTAACGTCGTGTACGCAGCAAAGGTCTGAACACCGGCGCGTTTATAAACGGACTTGTTCAGCTCCTGCCCAACGATGCATCGTTGCGGTTGCCGCTCGCCATTCGCGGCATGCGCCGTGAGGACGTTGATTAGCGGCTGAAAGACCTCCGGAGCAGACACAGGCACCGCGACGATTGTGGACGGAGCAGGCGATGCAGGCGGCAAGCGGGTCGCAGATGTACTTGCCCGAGGCGGAGACGGCGGTAGTCTCGTCTCGGGCATGCTCTTCGGCGTCCATTCCTCTTCAACGACCGGCGCTCTCCCGACATTTGGCAAGAACTCTGGCGCCGGGAAGAAGGAAGAGGCTGGTGCGTTGAGGGACTGCGATCTGGCCACGCTGGGAGGGCGAGGCGACGGAGGAGGAGGCGAAAACGCCGTTGGGGCAACGTGGTTGTGGATATTGTTAGCCGGCGCTGAGAATGGAGGACTGTAAGAGCAGCGCGGCTGCTCGTCAACCAGCGTTAAATTAACGGGATCGAGGTTAATATGAGGCGGAGCATCGTGCTCCTCGAACTGCGGCTGTTCGAGAGGAGAACGAGGCGTATCCAAAGCCTCGACGTCCGAAGCACGAGAAACATTGGTAGTATATGCTGGGGCAGCACCTGGCTGCGGGGAGGGCAGCGGCGACTCCGCAGCGTAGCCGTTCACAAATCCGTTTGTTCGTGCGGGAGACGGCTGCGGGTGCTCCGTCTTGTGCAAGGTGTGGATTTGGAGATTAGCAGGCCGCGTCGTCGGGGTCGAGGTGGTCGTACTCGAGCTTGAGCTCGACGACGGCGTCCCAGGGGGGTAGCCCATGACATTCCTATTCCATTCGAGCCAGACAGACGCTTGGCTCTTGAGGCTCGAGTTGGTGGACAGAGACACCACGACTATCTCGTACTTGCGGAGGCGGAGCGTCGAAATAGCATACGCAAAGTCGGTGTCGCCTGTAATAATGAAGAACGTCGCGCGCGGATGGTCGATGGCCCAGGTGAGCATGTCGACGACGAGCATTTGCCCAGCAACATGAGATCGCGTGTCGACAATCGAAACCCCAGACGACTGCAGCTCATTGCGAAGCGCCAGGTTTTTTGGCGTCCCGTCGGGAACTTCCCAGTATGCCCTCAACGATGCGATGCGCCCATATTTATGTGCGGCATTCCGCACGTTTGCTACTACCTGGTAGCCTAGTAGAGTCTTAGAACAGTAAAGGGACACGAAGGATTCCAACCGGACACATTATCTGAGGCATGGCAGTTTTCTAGACCAAGGGCGTCAGACGCGAATTAGCGGGAGCGCTAAAGGCGAACGATAGTCCCAAAAGATAGCGACTTCAGCGGCCTGCATAACGAAAGCAACGAAGAGAGAGTGGGCGGATGGAGGGTTTAGTAGGCCAAACGGCTTAAAGTACTACCTGACGCCCTCAGGACGCGTTGCAGATCGCAGCGTAAAGAGGAAGGCAATATTCCTCGACTCAGACCTGGCTACAGCATGGTCAATTCGTGTCTTCTGTGCGGCGCAACATGTAGAGGGAAACATCAAGGCATTTTAAGCATTGTCACTGTAACACAAAAGCGATCTAAACACTCTAAGGCAACATTGAAATGTGCAGCGTAATCCATGCGTCTGCCCCAGACCCTCCCATCTGTATCACCTTGGAGCCTTCAGCGCGTCCACAATACGTGCCAAAAGAGTTGGCCCCAGCTGCGCTCCAGACAGATGCACCACCCGCGATCTGGGACTCCACGACTGAACGGGGCGTCTTGGATACTCCGCGAGCGCGATGCTTCATGAGCACGTCTACAATCGGCTTGTAAATAGCGGGAACGGGTTTCGCGAGCCTCATGGGAAGCGCAGGTCCCCGGGGAACAGCCGAACTCGTGGCAGTCGAATCGGTCAACTCCACCCAAGCAAGTCCGTCCGACCCTCCCATTTTAATCAACCCATGTTTGGCCGCGAGAGCCGCATACTCGGAAAAGGACTGAACACCCGCGCGTCGGTATGCGCTTCCATTTGAGAGTTCTTGTCCAATGATGGCGCGACGAACTTGGGTTATACCCAGCGCTTTCTGCGCTTCAAGACCCTTGACGAGTGGTGCGAATATCTCGGGGACGAATCGCGATGCGGGGATTACTGGTGGTGCAGCTGCCGTCATAGTCGAGGTGCTCGCAACTGGCGCTAGAACCGGCGGAGATCCTCCAAAGACCGGTCGAGCAGCGGAGGGAACAAATTCCCGGATCGAGAAGAAGGGCGCCTTGACCGATTGTGCACTGAGTTCACTCGACGGTCGTGCAAACTCAAATGGTGCCGGCTGGACGCGATGAAGTGTGATCGGCGTCGACAAAGGACGAATGGGAGGACTGTGTGGAAGCAGCGAGGCAGTCGGTTCAACGTCTAGCCCTGCAGTCCGCGGCTCCTCGTGCACAGGTGTAAGCAGTGCTTCCGTCTCCGAAGGGTTTGTCGTATACGCGGGGGCGGCTGCCGGCATCGAGAAATTGGTTGGCTCATGAGCGCTTGAAGGAGAAACACCGTCTGCGTATCCGCGATCCTGGTTGGAAGGCGTCGGAACCTGGGGAGCAGCAAACGGGGACGTGGTCGGAGACGACGTAAGGCTTGACTGCGTGTCTGATGAAGTCGACGGGGATGCAGGTAAGTGCCCCAACACGTGGATGTTCCAATCGAGCCAGACGGACGCCTGGTTCTTGAGACTGGTGTGGGCGGCGATGGAAACGACCACGACCTCGTATTTGCGCAAGCGGAGAGTGGAAACCGCGTAGGCAAAGTCGCGATCACCTGGGGTTAATTTAAGAAATATCCGCAACATAAGAACGAGCCACTGAACCCGAGATTAGGATGAAAGTCGCGTTCGGATTGTCCATGACAAAGGCAAGCATATCGACGATTACCATTTGATCCGCTACGTCCTTGCGCCCGTTGTGCGGGCAATCGATGACGGAAACCCCGGACGACTGCAGCTCTGAGCGGAGGGCGAGTCCTCGCGGGGTACTGTCGGGAATCTCCCAGTAAGCTCGAAAAGACGTGATTCTTCCGAGCTTCTCGGCAAGATTCCGGATGCCAGCGACGACCTGGTATCCTGGGGGCGGTCAGAGCAGAAGGGAAGAAAAAAAGGGTGGCAGCAATAACCAGATATGTTGAACGACGCGTGGCAGTTTTCTACCAGGGGAGATGAAGCAGTCGGGGCCAACTAGACGCTTGTACGCACCGTAGTCCCAGAAGATTGCGACCGGGCCCTGCATGGTGAAGGTTAGAGGAAGAGGAGCGTGGCCTTTGTTTGTTCGTGATGTTCAACGTAAAAACGACCCAGCTTCAAGCGAAGGAGGATGCAAACAAAAAAAGCGAGGTGAAGGGACAGATAAAGTGTCTATTGCAACTTCTTTCCAAGCCGACCAAGATGGTAATTAATGGTTGGTTTATGCGACTTCTTGGGCAACGGCTGGAGCGACGGTGTAAGTTTCGGAACCGGCTAAGCCGCTAAGGGCACAGACCGTCGTCCTCATGCAGTGAAAGAGCTGCTCGGAAGCCTCCTTGCAGGCGGTCAGGTTCTGTATATCGGAGGTGGCTGCCCAACAGCCGAGCATTGCGGCGAGCTGAGCGCCGCACATGGCGTTGGGTATTGCTGGATGGGTGCATGAGTGGTAGGACGTGAAGAGAGGGCTGGGGCGCACCCTTCTTTGGTCGGACGCGTAGTTTCTCGATGTAAATCATGAAGGAGTTGCGGGATCAGTAAACCCAAGCTTGCCTTTCGCCACAAGCATGGACGTCGACGGGCCACGGTTCGCAACGGGCCTTATTCTCCCTCCCCCGGACATAAAGTGTGCGTACTCGCCTCACCATCTCCAGCCAACTACTCACCCACAAGTTAGCCGTAATCGACAGAACCGCTCTCTTCGTTGCCCGTTCAGCAAACCCGCCCCAATTCGAGGACAAGATCCGCGAGGGCCAGCGTTCCGACCCCAAGTTCTCCTTCCTCAACCCCGCAGACCCGTACCATGCCTACTACCGCCACAAAATGGACCGAATCGCTCAGGGGGACCTCGGCGATGACGGGGCGAAAGACAAACAAGAGAACGGCGTGTTGGACGAACCTATGGAGAAAATAGACGTTGGTGTCGAGCCTCCCACCCCCGAGTTCGTCCTCGACCTCCCGAATATCAGCGCTAGCGACCTGTGCGTCTTTTTTGCCTCGTCCCTGGACACTACTGACTCAAGGACCAGAGATATAATGAAACTTACTGCTCTGTACACGGCACGACGCGGTCGTAACTTCCTTGCCTCTGTCTCAGCGCGGGAAAGCCGAAACTTCCAGTTCGACTTTCTCCGCCCAACGCACTCTCTCTTTGGTTACTTCAACCGGTTGGTGGAGCAGTATACCAAAGTTCTCCATCCTAATAAGGAGACACTGGAACAGCTCAAGAGCCGCGCTGAGGAGAGTGCAAAGTGGAGGACGCTCGAAATCGCCAAGAGACACGCAAAGTGGGAAAAGTACAAGCGGGAGCAGGCTAAGAAACGGCAGGACGACCAAGAGGCTGAACGAAGTATGTCGTAGCGTCCTTCATTCTTTTGATACTGACACTGGCCAGTTGCCTTTGCTGAAATCGACTGGCACGACTACCACATCGTTCAGACGATCGAGTTCACCGGTGCCGACGTCAATGCGGACCTTCCGCCGCCCATGAGCGTTCAAGAAGTCGAAAACATGACTCTTGCCCAGAAACGCATGGCAGCGATGATCATGGAGAATACTGCCGACGATATCGAGGCTCACCGCGCTAAGCAGGCTGCGGCAGACGCTGAAGCGGCCGCGGCGGCGGCAGCAGCAGCAGGCGCGGAGGATGCGCCGATGGAGGAGAGTGACGACGAGTCGGAGGGCAAATTCCAACGGGAAGCGGAGGAGCGCCGCAGAGAGATGGAGCGAGCGGCTCTTCAGGCAAGCTCGATGAACGCCGCCACGGGTCCGATGAAAATTCGTGCCAACTACGTTCCCAAACGTGCGTCTTCTCAGCTCTTTTTGTCTATCAGAAACTCATACATCCTCTCCAGTCGGCGCAAAGAACAAGGAGACAATGACTACCTGTACAATTTGTGGTCAACAAATCCCCATCGACGACCTGCAGGAGCACATGCGAATCGAGCTGCTCGACCCCAAATGGAAAGAACAGCGCAACCTTCTCGAATCGCGCAAAGCCCAAGCGTCCGAGCTGCAAAGCGGCGCGGATGTCGTTTCGGCGCTCAAGGGCATCGCGCGTACGCGTGTGGATATTTTTGGAGGCGAAGAAGACGAAGAACGCCGGAAGCGAGAGGAGGAGGCGGAGCGAGAGAGGCGGAAGGAGCGCGAAAAGGTCGTTTGGGATGGACATACCAACTCCAAAGCTGGCACCATCGACAAGTTTTCGACTCACAACAACTTGGAGGAGCAAATCGCGGCCATTCATCGCGCCAAAGGTCTCGGCCCGTACGTCGCCTTTTGAGTGTCCTGTTGCAGCGACTGATCTCTTCTTGACAGGGAGGCTGTTAATGCTATCGGTCCCGGCATTGGTACTGCTTCGGCTCCTCCGCCACTCGCCTCGACTCTTCCCGCGCCTCACGCGTCGTTACCTGCTCCCCCAACGGCGATGCCAAGTCAGCCTGGAGTATATCCTGCCGCCACCGTCTCGTCTGGACCACAACCTTCATCCGCCTATCCTCCGCCGGTTATGCTACCACCACTCCATTATCAGCCCATGGATTCGTCGCAGCCGTTTGGCTACCAGGCACCTCCCGCAAGCCAAGCCATGCACCCAACGCGTGCTGCGGCCCTCGCACTTGCCAATGAATCTTTGGCTGCCCAAGCCGGACAGGTTCGAAGCGCCGAGGAAATGGAGGGTGCTGCCGACGACATCCCGCCAGCCAAGCGTCAACGCGTCGCAAGGGTGCCAGGGTATGTATTTTCCCAAAAAGACTGGGAAGATCGCCACCCGGTACGTTTTTCATCTTAGCGGCATCCAATGTGTTAAAGTACCTTGTCTTGGTAGCATCCTATATCACTCAAAATCCAGTTGCCCAGCGACGAAACGAAGCCAGAATGGAAACTGGACGGAAGTATCGTGACTGTTCCCGACCTCCCGCTCAATTTGCTTGTCTCGACATTGCGCGACCGCGTCAACCAGCATACGGGCGGTTCTGTTCCTGTGTCGCGGGTACGGTTCACCTGGGACGGCAAGGTGCTCAACAACAAGGACACGATCTCGTTCTATAATCTCGAGGATGAGGATCTTGTCGTGTTGAGCGTCAGAGACGCGAAGAAAAAGTGATACAGTGTACATGGTCGTGAATATACGGCGCTTGGTGGTTTATACTCGTACAGCGATTGCGTTCCACAACGGACCCAGCCGTGAAATATCTCGACGATGTTCGTCGGCCCATAGGATAGTAGACTAGAAGCTGGTTTGAACGCTCTAGAACCCGGCAAAATATGTGGCTCCGTCGGACTCGGAGCGTAGACGTGAGACGTGTGTGTCGGACGACGGGGGCTGGTGGTAGAGGCTCGGGGTAAGCCGAGGTCGTTGGAGGGGTATTGTTGTTATGGTGGAGGCGCGGGACAAGCCCCGTGGATATGGTTTTGTTGGTTGGGCAGGCCCTTTTTGCGCGGCAGGTACTGTGTCGCGCAGCCAATCGTCCTCTGCGCCGGTTGGGATGCGCGGTGCCGCGTTGCGCCTGAAGAGGCTTTGTGGGGAGTTGAGAAGAGGAGAAGATACGAGACTGGGTGGGATCGGTGCTGGCCCTTGGGGTTTGGTGTTGGGTACGAGACGGAGGGAGGATTTACGGGTGGGGGAAGACATGAAAGAAAGAAGCAGGGTAAGGTATGGGCCATGCACGATGCGCAAGGCTACGTCATTCATTCCTTTTTAGGCAATTATTCATTTTGTAGTGTTTTGCGCAGTCTCTGCGGAGTCTACCGTGCATTGGGAGCAAGATATGGCTCGTAAGAGACACTGAACAAAATTTGGTAGCTACAGGTCCAAAGCTGGATGATCAGTGGATGGAAACATTTTATCCCAGCTAAAGTGATCATCTACATTTAAAGGCCAACTGCTACAAATATATGCCCAATTCTTGTTCAGGGTGGTGGAAATAGACCACAATAGTGATAATATACCCACTAGTCCTCAACAGAACCTCGTACTGACCTCCAATTGGCGAAAAGATCGAAAATTTCCTAAAAAGGAATCAATGACGTAGGCTTGCGCATCGTGCATGGCCCATACCTTACAAAGTCAAGGGGCCTTTTATATGATCTCTAGCAGCTTCTCGACGCTCCGTTTCAAAATCATAATCCATTTTTACGACAGCTGCAGAATAGAACAAACTAAGACCAGAATGAGACAGATAGCAGTATCCAACAGTATCGGCGGTCGCAGTTGGCGACTCAGAACTGGCGCGGGCGGCGTAGAGGGCGCGACAATGGCCGGCGTTAATGGGGGAGGAGTTGCAGTTGCAGCGGGCTCGGAAACAGGAGAGGAAGCTTCTGGCGGAGGTGGTGGGGTACCCGCCTCTTGGGTTCTCCCATCGTCGATAGGGTCCGGAAGAAGCTCACTGTTGGACTGGCGGCAATGCGGACACGTCCATGACCGCGATCTGCGAAATCGTGAGCTGGTGTTTGCGGAGTGTGGATCGTGCTCACAGTGCGGCAAGTCGTTTACGCTCGGACGTCGGGTGCTCGATTGAACCTACCCCGACAGCGGCTTTCCCCTTTAATGGGAAGAAGCCCTGAAGCCCGATGATAGCTGGTACACGTTAGGTCCTAATTATAACACGTTAGGTGTTGTCTCACCAGTTCGTACGCCCCACGCAGGTTGCCAGAGTTCTTCGTGATCTGGTATTGACTGAGTTAACGTGGAGAGGGTCCAGGGCTTACTACGCACAACTAGTGAAGCTTATGCAGATCTGCGGCTAGATAAGCACCCCAAGTTACAGACAGCGGCGCCACGACGCACCTTGGTGTCCGTTTCAAAGCGGCCGCTCGGAGTGAGCATCATGAGGGCTGGCGGCCGAAATGGGTACTCGGCAGGAAGAAGGATACGGAAATGGTAAAGGCCTGGCGGACACTGAGCTAGTTCTTGAACGGAAGGAGGTTATGCAATCGAACCGCCTTCAAACTCCGTCCCAGTGGGTCCTCGCAGCGTGCAATGCCACTCAAAGATGTCGTCCTCGAGGGGCGCAGCAGAGTAGTCGGTAGATGGATCGTTTGCTAGTTCGCGGGCCTCTTGCATTATGCGCTTGACGGCGGAGTTGTTCTTGTTGAGGCCAGCCATTCGAGTTGAAGCTGCAGCGGGGCGACGTGGAGGTGCGGGTCAAGTTGTGGACGCCGGTCACACAACAGCCCTTTCCACTCGACCATATGTTTGGCGCCTTCCGCGCGTCTCCCGTCTCTCAGGGCGGTCTTCTCTGGTGCGCAATCCACTCTCACATATTCTCCAACTCACTGGGATGCCAGGAAGACCCCATGGAAGCTCTCAGCAACTCGTAAAGCGAATGTGCGCTCTCGCCTCAAAAAAGTCGACGCGGTCATCGAGGCCGTCCGCGCAAGTGGCATAGAATGCCATTCTCTGGTCCGTTGACTCGTTCCGGAAGACAATCCCTCTAACAGCGCTGCAGGACCGAGCACTTGAGCTTCCGAAGGAGCACGAAATGGAGGCAAGAGACAAGTACACAGTCTTTTCAGCCACCTCTCGGGGCTACCGCAAGGGCATCCACAAAGTACCAAAGTGGACTAGAGTGCGCCGCTTCAAGCTCGGCGCGCGCGACTATCGCTCATCTCTTGCAGCTTACTCAAAGAACGAATCCGAAGGGTTTCTAATTCAGAACAGCACAACTTGTATCTTTCCTGCCTTGATTCCTTCAAGCACCGAGCCCGAGAACACTTTGAAGACCTCGTCTCGAGTTTCGGGAATATCCAGCAACGTCCGCTTCTTCGCGTCTTGGAACGAGGAGTCGAGAATTATGTGTGATAGCGCAGATATTTGCAACGCGTCTGGACGCTTTCAGCGCGCGTTTGACTGTGAAACGAGTGTTTTGCGTACCATCCTCCAACAACTTGCCAATGCGGCCGGGCGTTCCGACGGCAGACCCGACTCGCGTACGAAGCAGGTAGGAAACCTGCTGCGCAACCTTGATATGGCGCGCGAACAGCTTTGCGACTTCTCCCCCCTTGTCTCCTCTCAGCTTCTTGTCCTTCAGTACTCTGCAAACATCCGCGACTCGGAGCGCGGCTCCAGCGATAAACAAGAGCGTTGGCGCGCCATTGGTTTTGGATTTTTGAGAGAGTCGTAATCGGAGATTGGGCAAGACTGCACGATATTAATAGACCAAGGACAAAGTGGGAAATACAACGCGCCTTTGGCTATAAAGTCGGGCAACTCCGACAGCGTTCGAGGCCCAGTCCAAGCCGTTGTGTCCGCAATAGCGTCCGCTGGTATTCGCAAATCTTCCAGCTCGATGGCGGACATCTTGTTGGAGGTTTTGGCTTGCATGGAGAGTAGATACTCTGCCAACTCGTAGGGAGACCGGGCGCTTGGCAGCTCGGGCTCAGGTTCGGAAGTGGCAGCGAGCTTCATGCGCTAAGGACCAGCATGTTAGTTTAGCAACTTGCTTAACACGGTGTGTACCTTCTTCTCTTTGAATTTCTCCCGCTCTCGATTGCGCTTTCGTTTCTTGGAATTTGCAGCGTCGGAGACGACTGGTGCGGCGCTCAGAGGCGGCTCTTCAGCATCGCTGTGGCTCGCTTGATGCGCATCGGAGTCGTATGCGTCCTCGTCGTCATGCGCGTCGTCGAACGTGCCGTCGGGAACGAAGTCGTCGTCCAGCAGGTCCGCCATCGACGTTCTCAATAAAAAGTTGCAAGTCAGGATCAAGGCTTGATTCCGACCACGATATGGCGCTGCAGCACTGGGTCAGCGGTCTTCTGTTTCTCGTGTTACTGGCCGTCTACAAACGGGCCTTCTACAAACGCATTGCTCAACCCCCTCCTCCTCAAGCTCAGGCAATTGGTATTATCTCCAAGAGCTGCCCTCGTCTCTAAACCTAAGCCGCCTGCGTCGGCAGCACCTCAAAAACCAGAACCAGAACCGCCAAAACAACCCATAGATGCATTCCTGGTCACCGACTTTGAAGCTACTTGCGAACAAGGATCAAATTTCGACCATCCCAGCGAAATCATTGTAGTGGTTCTTGTCGCGTGTCGAGTCCTGCTAATCGACTATGCAGGAATTCCCGGTGGTCCTCATGAGGTGGAAGGATCGAATAGGAGGGAGAGCTAGCAGGTTGGAAGTCGTTGCAGAACACCACACCTTTGTTCGACCATCATGGCGACCGACGCTTTCTGACTTTTGCACAGAGTTGACGAGCATAACACAGGTCCGTGTCGTGGCTTTCACCTTTAGCTGTTATTGACGCGGTTCCAGTCCGATGTTGATAACGCGCCCGAGTTTCCTGCCGCATTGCGCTCAGTACGCGCGTTTCTGGTCGAACAAGGCGTCATTGAGAAGACGGGGAAGAAGAGGCTCAAGGCCGTTTGGTGTTCAGACGGCCCATGGGATCTCCGAGACATGCTTGTCAAGCAATGTTTTATTTCCAAGGTTTCTCGCACCCGTTTCCTGCCCATTATTTAAAACGGCTCACTAGATGCCGGTACCTGACTGGTTGAGTGGCGACTTTGTCGATATTCGCAAAGTTGTGAAGCAAAATCTGGCCTCGAAGCCGAAGCGCGTACGTTCAAGCTTTGTTCATATGTATGCCTTGGCCTCTTAACTGCACTCCAGGATAAGTTGTCGATCTCGTTCAACATAGCGGCGCAGCTCGAGGCTCTTGAACTCGAGCCATTTGTCGGCAAACAACACCGCGGCATTGACGTGAGCCCACCTTTTGTCTGCTCGACCAGGTGCGTGTCCTGACATAGCGATAGGACGCTCGGAACATTGCCCGTATACTGTCGAAGCTCGCTACCGAAGTTTCACTGCTTGCGAACACGAACGTCAACCTCCGCCGCCGGTGGCCCTGGATGGGGAAATCTGGCGAGATCCTCCACGATAAAGTGTAACGGCATATTGTCGTCGATACATTGTGGCGACTTCGGATCCCCCTTGCGCGCGTGGCCCGCGCCTCCGCGAAAGAGAATCCCTCTATACTGGCAATACCCGCGTCAAAAACAAAAGGCTATAACTACCTACGAGCAGGCGGCCATCATCCGCGTTGAATATCGTCTAAATGGTCACGGAAACTCGCAATGCCTCAGAAATCCCAAAGGGTCCCGAACTGAAGCTGGTCAGTCGGCTGGAACGGTGTATAGCGTCGACATACGGCTGGGATACCCGCAGCTTTGCACCCCCTCATCATCTGTGGCCAGATATACACATTCAAGTCACAGACAACGGCACCACGACGCACCTCCGAGTTGCCGATGTAATTGGATGTAATGAAGACGACTGGACCGAATCGGCGCCAGCAGTGCAAAAAAACAGTCGACTCACCCTCCGCGTTCCAACTCGTGTATATTTCGCCTAATAGTTTCATGGTGTCTGGCCTTCCGCCGCGTTTCTTGCTGTCCCAAAGAGTAACACGACCCTCCAGGTGGCGATTGATGAGACCACTAAGTCGCGTTAATGACACCGGGCAACGTAGAGCCGTATCTGTCTACCTGATAGTCGGTCCAAACGTTTTCTCTTGGTCGCTACCTGCGTGGTCGGTCAGAACGCACCACCAATCAGAGAAAGTAAACGTGCCAATCCAGATGAGATACCTGCGCCATACGTTAGATTCTGGGATCAAGCCGAAACCATGAGAAACATACCAGTGAGGACTATGGGACCATTGGACTCAGCACCGCGGTAAAGAACAAAGATCACTCACGATTGGAGACACGTGCTCAATGCGGCTCCAATTCCAGTCCCGGTGCAGATCCGGATACCTCGTTTGTAGAGTGTACTTGTGTTGGATACACCGGCGAACTTGAGCTCTCGTGTCCACAATGTCTGGAATTGCTGTCAGACCAGACCAGAGTCTAGAGCTCGTCGAACCGCGCACCTTCGGAGGATTGTTCACGAGGCTCTTTGTAAAATCTCCTTGCACGCCTGCACAGGTATAAGCCACGCTAGGTTACTTGCCACACATTTGGTTGGCGGACCTGCGATCATATAGTGGTACTTTGCGTGCGTGCCTTCTCTGCATGGACGTTAATGGGCGAGTCAAGATGAAGCAAGGACGAACGAGATGATTCTGGGACGAGTTTGGTTAGCAGAAATGGAGATATCCCCCTCACTTACCCGAACGCATGATACTCGAGAATACTCGAACGGCTGATACGCCCAAGCAGACCCTGCTGCATTCCGCGCTCGAATCGAATGATGGCGACTTTCGGAGAGGGCAATTCGATATCCACAGGGACTTCGCGCACGCAAACCCACGGCAGGACAATGCTGTGGCAAACATTAGTGGCCGCACGCGCTAAAGAGGACGCCTGACAAGAAGGTCATACTGCACGTAAACCAGAAATCCTGTACGAGTATTAAATTTGCGAGCTCCGCTGGACACACAAAAGCCTTTCCTGGTGTCCGATGAGGTTCTGACCCCGCAAATCCCATGTCCGCGTTATAGGGTCATAGGTGTCGCCCAAGATGACGAAAATCCAGGTACAGATAAGGCCAACCCAGCCGATAAACTGAGAGGATGAGCGCACAAACCCGAGTTGGGTCGCCGACGTACCCGATGCTGGCGCTCAAAGACATTATGGTGCGTGTTGCGGACCCAAGGAAATGCGCTCAAGGCGCTGATGATGACCGCCGCGTTCGTGAAGACGCCCATAATGAGAATCGCGTCGTGGTTAACGCGCAAGTGGCGGAAGTTCATGACGACCTTGAAGAGTAGCCAGAGAACGCCAGAGAGGGCGCAGCCGGAATGGATTCCTCCCAAGTGCTCCCGAGGATTAGTCGAGCATCAAAGGACTCTATACGGACAATTACCTGTAGGACGGACGTGCAGCCCAGCCGGAACCATAACGGGGGCCACTGGCGCCGAATCAAGATATGTCGGGGCTAGGTGAAAGCGACGTACCTTGGCGAAGAAGGTGTTGACGAAGAGATACAAGAGACGACCGAATACTTCGTTGCGCATTAACTAGAGCAGCGCGTTAGAGAAGTGAGCGTAGTAGGTGTACAGTGCTTGCTATGGCAAAGTTTAGATTTCCTAGAACCAGTGCGCCAGTGTTCTTGACGGCATAAGGGAAATGGCCGGAGCTCGCCAGGCCGATGCCAATCATGTTGAGCGTGAAAACAAAGGTGAAGAATTTTCTGCTCAGCGTTAGGACGCGACTAGGAAGGGAGCGCGAGGCGTACCGGTACGTATTAAACCAAAGTTGCCAGAGGATCCACTTGGAGATGCTCTTCTTCGGTTTGAGTTTACTGGTGACCGGCGCCTTGACTACAGCAGCAGCGTCCCTGGGTGGAGATGGAAGCTGGGCGACCGAAGGCAGGTGGTCGAGGATGCCCTTCTCGGCGTCACTGAAGACGGGCGACGCGATCGCTCTGGTAGGCAGCGATTCAAGTTTCTCCGTAGACATCGCGCAAGAAGAGCGTGCAGCAGAAAGAAGACTGGCGCAGCTCTGGAAGGGCCCGGTCCTCTTTATAATTTCGCGTGAGATCTAACCGAGATAACGCGGGGTTCATTTAAGCGACAAGGCGCCATGGGATAGGCTCGGAATCCACAAAAAGGACACAGTTCGCGCGCTCAACAGTCGGTTTCTTCAGCACACCGGTGGTGCCGAGCGATAGACGCAAGGTCTTGGGACGCGTACCATTGCTGTGGGCGTGGTAGGGCTCGGAACAACTTGTTAAAGTGTCAGTTTGCGCGGGTCGATGAGGGAAGAGAGGACGTTTTCACCCACGCACACCCGGAGAGGAGGAAGTTTTGATATCCTGTCGAGGAACCGATTGGCCACGGAAATAAACGAGGTAGGCGCACCAACAGGTATTTACGTTTCCCACTCCAGAGGGACAAACATGGATCCAGCAAAGCCCATAGAACAGCGGTGACGCTGGGTTGGAGCTGCTCCGTTGGCAGTTGGTGTCGAAATAGCCAGAGAGAAATACTGCCGACAGAATCTCGGAATAGAAGAGGCAATGCCCACGACCGGACAGGTCAGCCTCGTCAAAAACCGAACCGGAGGAGTGTCCAAAGTGTACCAAACTGGGTAATGTTGAACGATCCTTGCCCATGGTTGAATGCAATGGGGTGCAATGTCGGCGTTCCCTGGATCTGGTTCGTGGAGGACGTGACTATCAATCCCGCTTTGACCATGACTTCGAACATCCGTGAGCTCTTTGGAGGCGCTATCACAGTCGTCGCGCCTACCGATCTCCTCGACGCCTCGTATCCCACCAATCTGCTCCTGCGACCCACCTAATCCATCGTCTCAGCGACATACGCCAAATACCCGACAACCAGGAAGTCTTTCTCTACCCCGACTCGAGCGTCAGCATCATCGTCGAGGTCCTCCAACGCGTCGACGCCGTCGACCCTGACGCTGCTGTCAGGTTAACCAACTACATTCTGTCTCGCAACCTGCTCTTCAACCGTTACTTAGATTTCACTTTGACTCCCTTGCGCACGATAATTCTGCCGAATCCGCGAGAGTGGAGGCTGTAGAGGTTGTTCCAAACGCACGTGGCGATAACACTCCGTCCGCAATCACACTCTCTGGCGTGCAGTCCGTCGCAAAATTCAACAAGCGCGACCAGGATCAAGTCCGAGTGCTCATGGCGCTCTACCGGATTGAAGAAAAGTCTGTGGATTTGGTCGTGACCTTCAATGTGCCCGTTCAGGCCCAGGACACTGGTGCTGTTGACGAGGACGGCTGGAAACAAACGCAATCACATTTCGAGGCTTTCGCGACAACTCTTCGCATCGTCGATTATGGATTGTTCGCGTAGCCGTTGTTTGTTGTAGTCTGACGCGGTCCAAATGCATCTCCGGTGAACAAGCTCAAGCCAAGGACTCTATGTACAATTACAGACAACACAAACAAGGTGATTAGCTCTTTCCATCGGGCTCGGGCTCGGGCTCTTCCTCGATCTTTTGCCGCGATACGTTGGATGACGCTGCAGCCGCATTCGCCGCCTTTCGCCGTTTGGCGGATTCTTTGAGCTTCTCCCATTTCTCCTGGTATCGTACAATCATGCTTTTCTGGAGCAAAGCTAAGTAGCGCGTAAAAATGTGTTGGTAAAAAGGTACCTGTTTGTCGTTCTCGTTTTTGAGGGCCCGAACCTCGTCCTCAAGCTCTTTGACGCGACGAGCATACTGGGCCTGGACGATAAGGATGAGAATAACCGGATAGCGCATGGAGAAGTTCCACTTCACCTCACGCCCAGTCTTGAAGCCCGGTATCTCTCGCTGTATCGACGATTGCGGCGGGAGCATGATAGATTGTCCCATGGCGCGTTGAGCCTGTCGCAGAGCACGATCAGCTAGCAACATGGTCGAGGAGCAGACCCACCTCTTTCGTGGCTAGGAAGATGGAATCGCGGAGGGTCGCATCTTGTTCCCTCCGAACCTGAAGCGCCCGCTCCGCCGCATCCAGTCGCTTCTTTAACGACTCAACCTCGAGTTTGAGGCTGGCGTTATCCTTCTTTAGCGAAGCCGGCGCCGCCGCATCCGCGTCGGAAGGGATGAAGATGAACGACTCCGCCAGGTCGCCTTGGAACGTCTAAGAAACACCCTCGTAAAGTGACTACGACGAACCATCGTCAAAATTGTCATCGTCCGGTGGGGGTTTGATCTTGGGCTTTGAGCTGCTCAACGACCGTCGACTGTCTCCGCTCATGCCTAGCTTTCGCGCGAAACGCGCTACCATCGGCTCTTCGATGTCAGTGTCGCTACTGAGGTTCTCTTCATTGCGCGGAAGTCTCTCATTCGAGCTCCCGTCGGTGACGCCGAGCGGGGCAGTCGCGAATGCCACAGGTTGGGAAAGATTATCAAGCATGCCCTCCATTATCCCCCAGAAGCGATTGAACGCGTCCCCAGGGTCGGACTATGCCAGCGCATAAGTAATAGTCTGGGCACCACCACGACAAACAGCATACTCGTTGGCCCCCCAGAAGCATAAAGGATTCATCGACAGTGCCTTGAGAATCGGACATGGGTCGATTCGGCGGAGGTGAAGGGGCGGAGCGCGGAACAGAAGTAGATGGATGCGAAGAGCGGGAAGACTGTGCGACGTCGGGCCTTTTAGGCGCGTTGGGATCTTTGCCTTGGGCTTTGAGGAGTTCGATCCTTCGTGTCAAATCTTTAGCGGCCTTTCTGTGCTCGTTCTCAAGCATCCTAAGAGTACGCTTTGTCTACAAGAATCGGCGGTCAGCTAGGAACGTTTGGCAGCAAGTTACTGAACAGATTCATCGTTGCTTCGCTCGAGGGCTTTCTGGTACGCTTCGGCGGCCTTTCGCAGGTTGTAAGACTGGTTTCAAACATGCTGCTAGACCTGTCTTGCCTTGAAATGCTCCTCGGACGCAGGAATTAACTGTAACGCGTCAGGTACTGCTGGGACGAATGAAAGCGACTAAGTCACCAGTCCCTGGCCGAGGGCCTCCTCTGCTGCTGCACCGTGCTCATGAGCCTACAGGGGCGATAAGCTTCGAGGTTTTGTGAGGCGAACAAAGCAGTACGGCGTTGAGCATCGGTGGTCGTGAGCAAGTCCCAAAATGGCAGACACAGATCGCCGACTCTGAAACTCATCCGCGAAGCTTCCGCTCGTCTCAGTTCCTACCGCTACAAATATCTAATGCAAACAGTTTGGCCGTTCATTCTATCCTACCATGACCCGCATTTTTGAGAGCAAGGAAGCGAAGAGGTTGCGAATCGAGGTAATTCCATTCCAATCTTCGCCCTCTCCGCGTCTCTCATCCAACAGGCGGAAATTGCAGCAAGAAGCGAGCGCTTCAGAGCCCTGCCTACGATCCAAATCCCGACGGCGAAGAATGGCACTGTAACCGTGATCAACCCAGTCCACCGTTTCCTGAGCCTCATACCTTGTGGCTGACCAGCATACAGTTATTCGATGGCCCGAATCCTTTCGACGACGACGCAGGGCTGCTGGATGAGAGAGAAGAGGTGGTTCTTGAGCCCGTCAAATCGACAGAAGATACAGGTGCCTTGCAGCAAAACAAGAAACGCGACCGCGCAAAGAGCGAAGCACAGGATAAAACTCCATGGCTGCGAGCAGAGCCTCCCAGGAACCCTCGCTACTCGGCTCCCCCACTCATGGCGACGGAGCCGTTGTATTCAGAGGCCGATGACGATCCATTCCGTGCAGACCCTGTGGCGAGATCGACGACGGAGGCGAACAAGTTCTTCTTGGACGAGGAGGAGGAGATCAAGCGGGGGCGGCGCAGAACTATATCGTTCCCGCCAGTAGACTTTCTTCAGGTGGAAATACCGAATGCTAGTCTTCTGTAATGTTGAAGGACATCGAGCATGTTGCGAGGATGGGCGCGGTAAATGAGCTCGCCCGACCTGTCACGCCGCCAAACCCTGCTTCGACCTTGATGAGCGTACCACCCAGCGCTAGGTCTCCGTCTCCTGCAGTCCGTCTACATCGTTGCTGACGTTCCCCAAGCAAGAAAATCAGGATTACCGGTTTGTTTAGCCACCGTATCCTCAAAAGTTCATTAATAACACCGCTCCAGTCGTGGCTGCGGATGGCCTCTCCAAGCGCGATGTCTTCCGTCTCCCCGACCCTTTCGCCGTCATCACGGTCGACGCTGAGCAGACCCACACCACCAGCGTAATAAAGAAGACTCTCAACCCGTACTGGAACGAGAGCTTCGATATGTCCGTCTATCGACTCTTAGAAGTGCATCCTCTCACCTGCATACAGCACCGTCAAGGACTCCTCCGTCGTAGCCGTCCAAATCTTCGACCAGCGCAAGTTTAAGCGGAGGGACCAGGGTTTCTTGGGCGTCGTTAATGTGCGGGTCAGCGACGTCTTAGATCTCGGCCTGGATTGCCATGGTCCGTGCTATTTTTCACCCGCACCGTCCCACTCAGCCTTAGCACAGAGATGCTCACCCTGGACCTTAAAAAGTCCAACGACAACCTTGTCGTCCACGGCAAACTCATTATTTATCTTTCTACCAACGTTAACCAGCCCATTAATAATCCTGGCCCCTCCCAAGTGTCTGGCCTCAACACCGCAATGGCCAATATGGGCCTCAACACTTCCCCTTCTGCCAGTACATCTAACCTCGCCCTCCCCACTTCTCTTTCTCGGACAGCCAGCGCCCAAGCAACGGCAGCTGATGCAGCCGCTGGTGGGAGCTCCCCCGTGGCATCTTCCCCCGACCAAGTACCCCCTGCCGCATCCTCATCTCCGGTCCCGTCTCCGGCCGAATCACGTCCCGCGAGCACGATTGCCTCACCCGCGGCGGTGCCGGCGCCGAACCCTCCCACCACATCACCCGCACCTGCGACTACCCAGAATGCCCAGACCCGTAACTTCAACCCGAACGAAGACCAGTATGGCCCTCTTCCCAATGGGTGGGAACGGCGTATCGATCCCCTTGGAAGAACGTACTACGTTGACCACAATACACGAACCACGACTTGGAACCGCCCCTCCGCGAGCGCTGCCGCCAACACAAACGCGCAGGACAACGAGACCAATGCCGCCCGCGAGCAGCACGGGCGTCGTATCTTAGCGGATGATCTCCTCGAAGCCAACAACACAAGCAGTATCGTCAGGAACCCCAGTGCTTCGGCCGCTCCACCGGCGGCTAATGCTCCAGGAAACATCACTGTTTCCAACAACGCAACCACTGCGGGCACGGGCAGTCTGCCAAACGGATGGGAGGAGAGGTATACACCCGAAGGAAGGCCGTACTATGTCGACCACAACACACGGACGACGACCTGGGTCGACCCTCGTAGGCAAACAATTATCCGTGTCATGGGCCCCAATGGTCAGGGCTCCGTGCAGCCGCAGACCATCTCTCAACTCGGCCCACTGCCGTCTGGGTGGGAAATGCGGCTTACCAACACCGCCCGTGTCTATTTCGTCGACCACAACACGAAAACGACAACTTGGGACGACCCGCGATTACCATCGACGCTGGACGCGAATGTGCCGCAGTACAAGCGCGATTTCAGGCGGAAGCTCATCTACTTCCGCAGTCAGCCGGCGATGCGCGCACAACCTGGCAATTGTCAGATCAAGATTCGCAGAAACCACATCTTTGAAGACAGCTACGCAGAGATTATGCGTCAGACCCCGAACGATCTCAAGAAGCGGCTCATGATCAAGTTCGACGGAGAAGACGGTCTCGATTATGGTGGACTTTCCAGGTACGCTTCTTGCGTCTGTTTCTCGCTTTCTAACGTCGCTTTCCAGGGAGTTCTTTTTCCTGCTGTCGCACGAGATGTTCAATCCCTTCTATTGCCTGTTCGAGTATTCCGCCCACGACAACTATACCCTCCAAATCAACCCGGCTTCCGGAGTCAACCCCGAACACTTGAACTACTTCAAGTTCATAGGGCGTTGTCTTGGACTCGGCATCTTCCACCGTCGATTCCTCGACGCGTACTTTATTGTCAGCTTCTACAAGATGATTCTGAAAAAAAAGGTTACCCTCTCTGACTTGGAGAGTGTTGATGCCGAGCTGCATCGTGGCATGACCTGGATGCTGTTTGTCCTCTTCTGTGGATATTGTCCTTGGGCGCTCACGGTTGCATCAGAGAGAACGACATTACGGATATCATCGACGAAACGTTCACAACCACAGAAGAGCGGTTCGGCGAGATGGTCACCATCGAGCTGAAGCCTGGTGGTGCGGATGTTCCGGTGACGGAGGAGAACAAGAAGGATTACGTCGAGGCGATCGTGGACTACCGCATCTCCAAGCGCGTTAAGGAGCAGTTTGAAGCGTTCATGTCGGGCTTCAGCGAGCTCATCCCGCAAGACTTGATCACAGTCTTTGACGAGCGCGAGCTCGAACTGCTCATCGGCGGCATGTCCGAGATTGACGTCGACGACTGGAAGAAGTTCACCGACTATCGTGGATACGAAATCAACGACCAGGTGCGCTTTTTTTGGGATCATCTTGAACGTAGCTGATTGGTTTTGCGGGTTATTGAATGGTTCTGGCAATGTATCCGTTCATGGCCGCCGGAGCGCAAGTCGCGGCTGTTACAGTTTGCGACGGGTACCTCACGTATCCCCGTCAACGGCTTCAAGGATCTCCAGGGTTCTGATGGGTTTGTCCAAGCTATATTTTTCACTCGCGCCGATGCTAACGACGAGATTAGACCTCGGCGGTTTACGATCGAGAAGAGCGGGGATCCTTCTCAATTGCCCAAGAGTCATACCTGCTTCAACCGTATCGACTTGCCGCCGTACAAGGACTATGCGAGCCTGGAACAAAAGCTGACCCTGGCGGTTGAGGAGACAGTTGGGTTCGGAGTTGAATAAGAAGTGATCTATAGTATGTTTTATCGAGCTGTACTTTATTCGTCTGTACAGTATCTCTGTCTATGCGTCTGCTAATACCGTTTGGTTTCCAATCAGCTGTCTTTGCGAACTTGAGTTCTCACTTGATGCACGATTTTGTTGTCGCGTTCCTTGGACCTGCGGGCACCTACTCTCATCAGGCAAGCAAGCGAACCCGCATCGACGCGTCAATTTCACGCGTTCTAGGCTGCGCATGAACGATTCGGAGACGAGGCAACCTACCACAAATGCCGCACCATAACAGGAAAGACCCGTCGACTGGATTCGCTCCCGTCTCATGCTCACTAGACGTCTTCGACGCCGTCGCCTCGAAATCTGCTCATTCTGGAGTAGTCCCACAGGAAAACAGCATCTTTGGCACTGTCGTGGAGACGTACGATGCCCTCCGCCAACTAGGAGACGACTGTCATGCGGGCTTTATACGCGGCGAAATCATACTTGAGGTGAACCATTGTCTGCTCGTCCCCCGTGGCCTCAAACTCTCGGATATACGACGCGTCAAGAGCCACGAGCAGGTGTGGTCTTCCTTGTCGTAAAGCTACATTTTGAGCGATGAAGGCACTCGGGCAATGTCGAGCCTTCCTCGCACGCAACCTGCCCGATGCGGCCTTGGAAAAGGTCGCTTCGACAGCAGCGGCGGCAGAGGCGCTCACAGGGACTACGGACTGCGCCGCAATATGCTCGAGCATATGCGTGCATATGTTTGCCGACCTGGAAGTTCTGGTTGAAGGCGTGCAAGATCGCAATGGTCCTCTTTCTCGTTGTTGGCGCCAAGCAAGAGCTCACAGGGGTTCAGATAACCACACGCGTTTCTACGTCTTAACTGCGTCTCGAGAAGACGGCCTTCCGCCATCGCCGCACCCATCACCAAGTTCGAAAGCACTCTTCCGAATAGCTCCGTCAAGTTCAGAGCGCATAACTTCTCTCATCGCAACTCTGGGCCTTCCCGTCTCCCGCCTAGATCGACGGCCACATCCTCATGCCTCTCGCGTGTTCCAGTCAGTGTATCTTGTAGAGATCGAGGCAGAAGGATTGGTCGACTGGGAACACGCGTTGGGCCGGCTTGCGGGCACAGATATTCGTCTCCTTGGGTGTTGGTAGCACCCGACACTTCATTCCACAACAACAACAAACAATAAAATTAGAATGAGCGTTGCACGCGGGAGTCCCGGTTGTACAAATGCAAAGATGAAAAGAGTGCAGTACAAAGCTCGATTGCGGTGGTATATGGCAAAAGTCAGAAAGTGAAAATGAGTGTGTTGTAAACCCGAAATTGAAGAAACCCGAACGAAGAGAGACCCGAGCCGGACGTGCTAGTCACTCCGCAAGTCCTGCCGCGCAGGGCCTGCCTCGGATGATGAATGTGAGCTCGTCGAACGCGATATGTCGGGAGCTCAACGGGTGCGCGAGGCGACGTTAATGGTCGTCGCCGGTGCATGGTCGTAGAACAGTCTAAAGAGCGTGTCGTTTTCTTATGTTCCGGATGCTAGGATCATCGCAAGATCCTTCTCGCCCGCAGCCGCAAGCTGGCGCGAGCGGGCCTTGAGCCGAACTAAAAAAAGAGATGAGATTTCTTCCGACGATTCAAAGCAAACATACGGTTGCGATCCAAACTGAGAAGGACGACTTTGACAGCGTTGTCAGTTGCGACGGCGTCCGACTTGAGGATAGTCGAACGGTCAACCCAATGTTCGTCCTGCCAGATGGCAGCTTTGAGGATAAGGTCGTCCATATTCCGTTCCGTTGCGCCGCCGGCAAAGTCAACCTGTTCCGCTCGCACACTCAAGGACGTAAGGTAGTTGCCCTTGGAGGTTTGCACCTTCAAAGATGTCGCGTGTGTGCGGATGTGAGCAGAGAGATACGCCATGGAGGCTTGCGCAGCTTCCCCAAGTTGAGAAGGGTTGGCAGAAAGGCCGTCCAACTCCATGATGACCGGGAGTGGAACAACAACGGTCCACTGACCACTCTCGATGACCGAGGCGAGCATGGAGAGGGAAGAGAGCAGAATATTGGTGTCGACAACCAAGACCGTGTAGCCACGAACAATCGGAAGTGTTGCGCGGGATGTATGCGATGTTCGTGGACGGGCCAGCGAGCGACTCGGAGAAGAGGCGGGACTACGCGCGTCCGAGGCAAGAAGGCTTTGAAGATATTTCTTACGAGCCTGCGAACATGATTCAACAGATCGCACAATGAGAAAATGGTGCCAACCTTCAATTCTCGGACCTCCTCCGTATCGTCTTCGTCGTCCTCGTCACTCTCTTCCGAGAGCAAATCGACGCCACCATCTCCGTCGACCTCCATGGAGTCGTCCGTCCAACGGCGGCCGAACCGCCGTTTCTCGTCCTCCTCTTTCTGCCGGCGATCTTCTTCCCTCCAAGCCGCCGCTTTCTTGGCTAGGGCGCCTTCGACACGCCATTCCCTGGTCCCCTCTACCCAAGTAAATCCATCAACAGCATCGGCAATCCCAACGGCGCATCTTGCAACTCGAACCCATCGTCGGGCAAGTTCGCCATCGCCCGGATTCGACTTTCCGCGGCCTTGATCATCATCGTCATCGTCCTCGATGTGCCCATCGGTGATCTCGACGGCCTCAGTATCGTCAAGGACTTCCATCTCCGCGCGCCGGTCCTCGCCCGACTTCCAGAAGCCGTGCTGATAAACCTTGCGGGCCACCCACTCCATGCCGCGGAGGCACCAATCCTCGGGAAGGGGTGGAGCACATCCAGTCGTTATCATAGCCCAACGGGTCTCCGGAGAAGAGCGTCCGTCCAGCAAGCCCTGAGACGACATAACATGCCGAGGAATATTGCAAAAGAACGAAACGAGGTCATCCCAAGGAACCGCGCGTTCCATCGCCGCGAGGGACTGGGGATGTTTGAGGAGGGTGGCAAGGAACGTCAGGGTTATGGAGAGGTAAGGGTTGAGGTTGGAGCGGGCGTAGGGATTGGATTTGCGCATTGGATGGCGGCAAACATGCGATAGCATTGCGAACATGAGCTCCTGCGCGAGGCGGAAGGAAACTGGCGGCTCGGCCAAATCCGGTTCGACTTCGGACATCGCGGGAGATGTTGGCTGCATGTTGTCGTCGTCAACGTCCATCTTGTTCTTGTCGTCTTCTGCCTGCGCACGTTTGGACATGACGCGCATCGAGCTGGTAGCGCCATCCCGTGTCGCGCCAACACCACCGGATTTTTTGAGTACCCCGGTCGGCTTGCCGTACTCGAGGACGGCGCTGATATTGACCACGGCCATCATAATCCAATCGCGTTCGTCGGCACCTTCAATCTCAAGACGTTCAATGAAACGGGCTAAAGTGACCGCAAAGTCGTCGAGATTGATGTTGGTGAACAACATGCCATGCAGCAGGAGAAAAAGGTCGACCTGGCGAGCTTCCGGAAGAGAGCGTTTTGCCTGGGCAGCTGCGGACCACATCGGTAGAATGGACTCGCGTGATGTTGGGAAGACATGGAGGGTGGTCATGCTAGAAAAGGGCATTAGAAATTGTGCTTGAAACGAACAAAACCGCGATACCTCTTGACAAAATGATAGACACCCCGCAGTTCCTCGCCATCCGCTTCTCGACTGAGCAGTCCCAGGTGGTGATGGAGTTTGCCATGGCCGGGTTGGTCGGCGATACCCATCCCAAACCATTCGCGAGCAATACACCTCCACCGTTCCTTCTCTGGTTCCAATTCGAATAAGCGGGCCGCTGCAAGACCGATACTCGGAGATGGCGAGTCGTCAATGCGCGCAGCAGGGGCATCGCTGATCGATTTGGCTGCGGCCGCGGCGGGCGGAGCTAATGTATCGGACGAGGTTCCAGCTGCGGAGAGCGCAGCTGAGGTGAGCGACACTCCCGCGTCGGATCCGCCTACGACCATGGCTGCGACAGCCATCTTGTAGCGCGCAAGGTCGCCCAGGGCCTCTAGCCAACCGCTCTTGAAGGAGCTAAGTGTTGGCTCCTCCAAAAGGCCAGTGTAGAATGTGTAGGCATAATAGATGAAGTCTTGAAGATGCTCGAGAGCAAGGGGGGAAGTGAAAGAGGCGCGACGAAGAGCCTCGAGGAGCTTGTGGAATCCGAAAGACCATAGGCGGATAATGATGTTGTACTTGACAGGGATGTTGCGGAGAGACGGAGGAACGCTTGGTGCGAGAGAAATCTCGAGGAGATTGTGTATTAGTTCGGCTAGTCTGTAGCGGCTTGTTAGCAAGAGAGGCGCAGAAACGGGACCACGGACTCCTTGTGGTTGTTGAGCCGACGTTGCCACATATCTCGTTCCTTCTCTCGCTCGATCTCATCGTTTTGTGTATCCTTTGTCTTGAGCAGTACCCTCCCAGAGTCCTCTGCCTCGTCTGAGTCCTCCTGCTTGATCTTTGTTTCAAGCTCGGTAATGGCGCGGTACAGCTTCTTGAGTTGGATTGCAAACACATTTGAGCTCCGTTCTTCGCCGTTGGGATGGCTCTTTCGGTCGAATAATGAAGAGGATGCGGATGATCCGTCGGTAGTCGATGAGAGTGTGAAGTTGGACGAGGCCATCGAGGCTGCATAGGAAGACGTCGATGATGCGGAGACGTATTCGCCGGAGGACTTGGGTGTCGGGCCTGGTTTGCCGCGAAGAACGAAACGGACGGGATCGTCCTTGCGGTGGTCAAACAACTGCCTGCCAGCATTGTCTCGTGGCGGGCTAGATTTGACAGCGCCCCGCGAGACGTAGGACGAGCTCGCAGCATCGGACATGTTCTCGGGCTCTGCAGTTCGACGCATTGGAATCGGGTCTCTGTCGGGGTTGAACAGCCGTGTGGTTGGCTGTGCGGAGGGCTTTGCGGGGTGGCGGGTGGGGGAGGAAGAGATGTTGAGTCGTCTGGAGAAGTCGTCCGCGTCTGCAGTGTCCGAGTCGGCGTTTGGAGCAGAGACGACGAGCTGGGAATTTGGCTGTTTCCGAGACTGCTGCGGGGGTCTGTCCCTCGTACGCGTAGCCCTTGCAGAGTCAGTAGAGGTTGCGGATGGGCGGAACCACCTACTCGGATTTGGCTGCGCGCCGCTTTGCCATTATCAGGGCCTGGTCGATATTGGTGGGCTGGAGCTCTCTGGGCACTGCATCGCGCTCCTTTCCCCGTCGCGATGGACGGGCGTCGGGCCCAGCGTCGACGTGCATCGAAGACAGAAACGGAGCAGCAAGCGCAGCCCGTCACACGCAACGACTGCGGATTCAACTATCCCCATTTGGACACAGCCCACTACTTGGGCGTATTTACAAGATATTTACCCAGTTTAGCGCTCAGACGCCGCAGAGCTCCTGAACCCATCCAGGACGGAAGCGGCTGGCCGTCCCATAGTTCCACCATTCTGATAATCTTTCCTTCGCCATCTAGGTCGACGGTGATAATCGAAGAAATCGTCTGCTGTATTTCAGCACAACAGCAGAATCGGAACAATCCGAACCTTGTCCATGAGACGGTTCTTGTATCTCTGCGTTTGCGCAAAAACGATGCGGTTGGGGACAGTGGTCGACGACATCACGCGCGTCGAAACTGTGTCAGATCGAAAGAGCTTTGGCTGCGGAGGTTTGGTAAGTCGGCGTCGATGTGAATAATTTGAAACAGCGCTGACCATCGCATACCACTATAAGGAACAGTCAGAGATTCTGCTGCGAAGGTCTGTATTTGCATACCTGCGCTGCATATTCACGGAAACCCTGAGCATGGACCAGCGGATCCTAAGGCTGTGGTAAGTTTGTACGTCCGCGCGGCGCGAGTTCCCACCTCAAACACGGCGTCTTTATGCCAAGAGCGGGCAAAGATAACTGGGGTAGGCCGACATTCATACAGTTCGCGAAGGTCATTCAAGACTTGCTGGTGGCCGTCCTTAAGAACAGAGTGGTCTTCCTGGGGCTCGTGGCTACTGTGTCGGTGTTTCAAAGGTTCTACGCTGCTTCCGCTATAGTGGGCTGCACCCGCTACGCTTTCGACGAGTGCGGTAGTCGGTACCGCGGCAGGCAATAGACTGGAGTGCCTTGTCTGAGTTGGGAGGTCTCCGTGGTTGCTCGCGTCCGACGGAGAGCGATGGTGGCTAGCGGAGGAGCGTCGGTGCGGAGATGATGAAGGCATGGTACAAGTGATGTAACAGGTGACCATGGATGCTCCCGTCTACTACTCAAAGGCTGAGTACATCGAGACCGACACCGGCAACAAAGTCTCCCGTCGTGCCACCATTGCCGGCCCCCAGAACATCATCCTCGGCGGCAAGACCATAATCTCCAGTGGTGCAATCATCCGCGGCGACCTCCGTCGCACCGGCGCAGGCCACGCAGTCGTCATCTCCCTCGGCCGCTACTGTCTCGTCGGCGAAGGATGCGTTATGCGGCCACCGTATAAGACCTACCGCGGCAACTTCAACTACTACCCCATGAAGATAGGCGACCACGTCCACATTGGCGCAAACACGGTCGTTGAGGCTGCAACAATCGGAAACCACGTCGAGATTGGCCGCAACTGCGTTATTGGCAAGTTCACCATAATCAAGGACTGTGCCCGTGTTGCGGATGGCAGCATAGTGCCTCCAAACACCGTCATACCCGCTCTGTCGCTTTTCGCGGGATCACCAGCCCACTTTGTTGAGGACCTGCCCGAGTCGACGCAGGAGATTGTGGAGTCACATACGAAGCGCTACTATACACTCTTCCAGGCCTTGGACCGATAAGGTGAGCACAAATCCTTTTTTTCGACGGGATGAACAAATAGAAGTCAAGCCCTGAGTCAAAGACTGTGGCGATTTTCGTTCTTCTGATCTTTCTTTGCCTTGTATTCTGAGGACTCGTCTGACGTTTCGTTGCAGGCAGAGTACAAAGGTCGTTGTGGCCCTTGTATTATGGGGACGCTAAAAGGACAGCGATGTGAACGCTCACTCCTTCCCTCCTGCTTGACGCACGCGACACTCCCTTGGACCCAGATACCTCTACTTATTCATACCATGTACGCCTCCCGCATCGCTCTCTCCGTCCTTTCTCTCGTCGCACTGGGTCAGTCTACCACTCCCTCTTCCAACCGCCCGATTAACGCGACGACCAGCTTCTGCATCCCCCGCACCTATTGACGAGAAGCTACAACCCGTCATCGCCGCGAAAAACAACCTCGGGCTCGTTAACCCAGTCCGTAGCGCTGGTATATCTTGATACCTAATGACGCGCATTCTAGCCCGCGCAAACCTCGAGCGCGCTGTCGATGTCGGTGTCATTATCGAGTGTTGTGGTTGTTGCAGGCGCGGTAGTCGCGATGCTGTAGACGGGAGATATGGACGATGCTACCCTACGATACCCCAATGAGACCGCGTCCGTCTCGAACATCATTCGTTACATCCTCGCTTGCTTCTCGCGTCCATGTCCGAAATAATCGACTTGACACACACCTTACGCGCAAGCATCCCAATATACCCTGGCGACCCATACTTTTCTTGCCTTCCCTGTACCTCCATCGCTGGTGACGGATACGCCATCAGCCGGCTCGCGTTGGGATCGCATTCGGGTACGCACATTGACGCGCCGGCTCATTTCATCCAGGGAGGGCGGACGGTGGATGAACTCCGGTTGGAAGGGGAGCTGGTGGGGAAGGCCGTGGTCGCTAACGTCGAGTCCGAGCCAGCTGGAGAGGCAGACAATCGACGAGGGAGAGAGATCTCGTGGGCAGAACTGAAAGACGCGCTCACCGTAGCTGGTTTCGACCTTAATGCAAGACCCTGCTCTCCGATGCCAATGCTCCTCATACGCACCGGCTGGGACCGATTCTGGAACTCTTCCTCCGTGGACGCGTCGACCGCAACCTACTTCAAACACCCGTTCATCTCTCCAACCGCCGCATCGTCAATCGTGCATCTTGGCTTCCGCGTCGTTGGAATCGACGCGTTGAGCCCCGACGAGACGCGTGTCGAAAATTCCGATGCTCCCGACGAGGCGCTCGCCTTCGCGGCACACACGCATATTCTCGGCGCAGACGGCATAATCGCTGAAAACCTTACGAACTTGCATCTGCTTGGGACCGGCGCGGGCTGGACGGTGCATCTGGTTCCGCTCAAAATCGGCGCATGCGACGGGTCACCAATTAGGGCGTATGCAGTGAAGGATTCGTAGCGCATGTCGTCTGTTCCCTGAGCTCTTCGTTGCTCAGCCAGTTGCGAATGTGGGCGCATCATCATCACACAACTTCAAAACACGTCTGCAAGAGCCAGCGAACAACAGAAATGTAGGATAGCAATGTGTGTACGTGTAAATTACGGAGTAGTCTTGTGCAAATGAACGTGTGTGTATCTAATCGCGTCCATCCAACCCAATTTTGCAAAATCAAAACCGTTACCGTCCCTCCACCAGAGCCATCGCATCCGCAACATTCATCTGGAACGCTTCCTCGCCCAACAGCTCGAATATCCCTGCCTTAGCAAACATTGCCCTTACGCGTGGGTGTAGATGTGTCACAAACAACCGAACGCCCCGCGCCGTATACTCGTCGCACAACTCTGAAAACATCTCCACCGCCGACGCGTCGCAGCTCTCCACGTCCGCCAGATGGAAGACCAAGACGGTGGCCTGCGCCCGTCGAGGGTCCTCCGATGGATGGCTCTTCGCGAGCCCGTAGAGCTCCAACCGGCGTAGCCTCTCCTTGAGCTGGGCTGTATTAGCGAAATCAAGGTTCTCCCGTATGCGAACGATAAGGGCGCCGGGGACGTCCTCCTCCGCCTCGGGGTTCGCGTTGATTGGCTTCCATCGGTCCGTTCCAGGTATCCTGCCCAGTATCGTCATACGCGCCTTTGAGGAACGGTGGACGACAAGAAGCAGCGACGCTATCATGCTGAGAGTAATCCCGACCTCGATATTCCAGATAATCGAACACCCAAAAGTAAGCATCATAAGCCCGAGGTCGGTCCATGCGGACATCTTGACGTAGTAGGCAACCTCGTGCGGCGCCTCGCGCAGGAGTGAGAATACGACGAGGCAGATAATCGCAGAGAGGACACATTTCGGGAGGAAGTAGAGTATAGGGAGGAGGAAGAAGATGGCCAGGAGGACGACGAGCGAGCAGACGATCGAGGCCATCTGCGTGCGGCCACCGACATCTCCGTTAATGCGCGACCTAACCGCGATTAGCTTGCGCATGTAGATTCTGCGGACGCGACCTACCGAGTGATGGAACCAAACGCTGGCAATGTGCCCGGCACAAAACTCGACGCCAGATTGGACGCGCCTAGGGCGACGAGCTCTCGATTCGGGCTGATTGAATATCCAAAGCGCGCGGCGTTCTGCTTCGCAGCGACAATGCTGTCCAGAAAACCAACGACCGTAATGAGCGCAGCGGTCGAGGTTGTCCGACGAAGGTACTTGACGTTGCTTGCGCGGAAGGGAATCTGCACAAATGCCTTCGAGGTGATAGGAACCGCCCCGAGAATATCGACACCCTCCTGGTCCCAGCGGAACTCGCGACATAGAATGGTGGAGAGGACGACAACGACGAGAACCTCTGGCAGGCGGTTAATCCACCAATAACGTTGGAAGGGGACTTTGAGCGCCCGTAACAGCACCAGCACGCCGAGAGCGGAGAAGCTAACGACGGTCGTGCGCACGTTGGCGCTTGGGAAGACGTGTTCCAATAGGAATAGAATCTTGTCGATCGTCGATTCAGGGTGGAGTTCGTGGAGCAGCTTGGTGAGGCCAAACATAGGCACAAGCTGCTCGGTGAGGATGATACATGCGATAGCGCTGATGAAGCCGCGTAGCAGGGCGCGGCTCAAGACAACGTCGATAAAACCAAGGCGGAAGAAGCCGAGGAAGAAGGCAAATAGGCCGACCTGAGCGCGTATTGGAGCGTAAAGTAATGAATGGAGGCCACGTACTTGGAAAGTGGTAATGGTCCCCACGGCAATTTTGACGATCTCGCCCTCCTCCGAATGTGGATCGGGGTGGTCAAGGAGGATCTCGTTGACGGCCTGGCCAATAAGAAGGGACAGTGCTGCTTCGGGAGCAACGTTTAACTGCCGACTTGTCCCTAGAAACGCGTAGACGAAGCCAGGGATGGCGGCAGAGAATAGGCCGGTCAGTGGGCTCATTTGCGCTAACGAGGTTGCGTAGCTGACGCTTTGGGGGATAAGCATCGATGAAACGGTGAGTCCAGCGAGTACGTCGCCTCCGAGACTGCACGATAGTGAGTACAACGCTCAGAGCGACTTAGAGGACTCACAAAGACCACGAGTAATTTGGAATCCACGCAGTTCCGGGCACATAGTATCGAATCTTCTTCCTGTAGCCACCCCTGGCTTTGTGGAGGGATACTGGGAGTCCTTAGAAGGTTTCCCGGGCGTGTGTTGACGACGTACCTGAATCCGAGTCGTGGATGGTACTGTAGTTGGATTCGCGACCGCGCTCGAGGTCTTGAGCGTCAATGTCCATTAGGGAGGACGTTGTTTGGTCGGCGGGTTGAGCTGGAAGATAAGAAGAAGACGCGTGGGCCGCCATTGCACGAATTCGTAAAAACGGAACCGGACTAGGTTGTGGCCGAAGCCAGGATACGTTGTTTCCATTGATTCCGGAACACAACCCACTCGGATCGCACCTTTTGTACTCTCGGTACCCTTTGTACCCATTCGGCGCGTACTCTGGCCTATGTCTCACTGAGACCATTATTAAACAGGAAAATACGCGTAAAATAATCGCAATCCGAAATTAGTAGGACGTATCACGCGTCCGCGTCCCTTGTCGACCTGCTCAGCAGCCTCAGCTCCCTCGCCGATGGCGCTACAAACCGAGACGCCCTCGCCCACCCCCCAGAGTAGGAACGGATTCACCCTTGCCGACTCTCCGCCCCTCATACTGGCCTTTCTCGCTGTCGCAATCTTGGGCCTCTCGATGGCAGGCTTCATCGTCTACAGACGATGGGTAGCGCCACGGCAGCCCTGGGCAGCAACAAACGGTGAAACCCGCGACTACATCCTACCAACAGAATTGCCAAAGATGTATCAGCTATGGGGTCCCGCGTCGCAAGACGGGGTTACTCCCATTTCGTGGAAGACCATACAGGTCTGGATGCTCAGCGCTCTAATGTACTACCATGCTTATCGTAGAAACCAAAGCCGCTGTCCGCAACAATCGACGCTGGGTTTGCACCGTCGATCCCCCACACGCCACAAGCGGCGCTGCTTCCCACACAAACCCTACGACGTCGCCTTCATCTCCCTGAACCAGCTAAACTATCGGAATCCCCTCCGAGGTCTGCACGCCTGCGTATTGCAGTAGCCATCGCCATGCCCGCCGCCGATTTCTCAGAACCTGAACAAGGACACCTGCTTGAATATTCTGTCGGCTTGTGCGAAATGCCCTGGGAGAAATATAACTGACCTCCGCATACCCTTTGTACAGAACACATGTATTCTTGCTTCGGTCGGCGGTCGCGTCTCCATCAGCGTTTCGGGCGTTTGAGCGTCATGAAGTAGGTGTTGTCCTCCGCTCCGCTGTTCGGCGACTTGGACAGCCCCGCGAACCCGACGTGCTGCAGCAGGCAGTCGCTCCGCAGGATACCCCGGCCCCGTACGCTCTGTGGCTCGTCTGCCGCACGCCATCGTGCGTCGAAGACGATATTAACCCGGTTCTGCTGCTTCTCGCACAGTGCCTCCCACTCGGCATGGGTAATTTGTGTTTGCAGCGTCACGTAGATCGCGTCCAGCACGTTCTTGACAGTCACCCCAAGCCAATTTCGCGTCTCCGAAACCCAGGCATTGGAGTAGAGGCCGCAGGTAACGCGTATAACATTCGTCGGAGGATTCGTCGCGTGTTGGCTGAGCTCAAAGTCGGAGAGTGGACGCGTAGGGGCGGACACATGGTGGGCTGCTACTCGCGGAGCGTTGCGCGTGTCCCAAAGCAGCGGGCAAGTCGTGTCTGGATCGGTGAGGGTATATGCGAGGAGGTGGTGTAGTACGGGCTCTGCGGTGGTCATCGCGCAACGGGAGGGCGATCTGCAAGTTCTTGCCGCGGCGCCTTCTCTTTATAACTCATTCCGCAACAGCCCAGGGTTCCAAATCCGGCTGCGGGACCGGATTCGGAGGAGTTTGGAAATCCGTGCGAAGGCGAAGCGTAGCCGAAGCATCCACGTTGCACACCGTGTCCTTTGTTCATGCACTGTCTAAATTTCCGTTGAATGTGCGCGGAATATTCTGGAGAGCTGTTCGGTAAATGGTGCTGATAAACTGGAATGGAAGGTGGTCGAAATCGGGACTGGACAGCGACCAAATACAGGTTAATGCAAGTGCAAGAAGCTCAGGCCAATAGCGAATACAGCACGCAAGGGGCGTCGTACGGTGATCATATCTCTACAGCAGGGCGGGTTGTGTGGGTGCGACGGTGGCACACATGGTATTCTAGATCTGCGACGGGATGGCGCCCCAAAGTAGCTGTTTGCTTGACTCGTCCTGACAACCCTTGATTCAGACCCAAACCGAAGCTGTGCGCAGTCACCCCGCGCGACCACCTGCGCCGTAGGCGGCGCTTGCGGCGCATGCAAAAATTGAATTCCGGAGCGCGCCGTAGCTGTTGTTGCATGCTCCTCCCGGATGCGCGGTCGTCCCTAGTGCGGAACCATTTTCGCCGACTCGATTGAATCCGCGGACGGAGAGATATACGATCGGACCAAAATGCAATTTTTGTGATACAGGTCGTGTGCATAATGAAACAGCCATGACGGCGAAGAAAATCCTCACAGCTGCTAACTGTTGTGAGGCTTTTTATGATAATCCGGGATAGCGTCTCCATAGTCGTCTTCGGTGGCGACGTTTGGCCGTCCAAGAATGCGCCAGACGTTAGGGACTTCCTGCAACAGCGCGTTATTGGTCTTGGATTCCGTCGCGCCGATATGCATGATGAGATCGGGTCGCGGCATGAGCAAGCTTTTGGCAGCGAACGGCTGGCAATTCAGCGCGTCAGAAATATGGCCATCGCAGAACGGGGAGACTGACGCTGCCGCTATCCCAAGCTTGTTGGGTCTGCACAGTGCGGGGTGGCTGCGTCCGGCGTCTGCGGCGTTCCCTATAGCAGAGCCATACGACTGCACTCGTTCCAAAAACAGCAAATGCGATGGCTAGGATAAGGAGGACGTCGACAGCGGTCGACGTTTCGACAGCCGAGCTTTGAGGATAGACAGTAGGCAGCAGCGAATGTACGATGTGTGCTATCCGTGACGGATGTGGAGACGATGCTGGCGTCGGTGGAACTGTCGAAACACCATAGCTCGCCGCGTTTACAGATGGCGGGATGTATGCATAGCTGTCGACCGTTGGTTGAAGCGCCCAGCTGTTGACGGGAGCCGTGAAGAAGATTGGCGCCATGGGTTGGATCTCCAAGAGTGTATTGGGCATCGGGTCGTTTTATCACTCCAGAGTAGAACATCCGTCCAAGTGTGAGATGAAGGGCTTCCGAGTGTTTTGAAAACGGAATGGAGAAAAGTCTCGCATGCCCCTAGTTCGGACGAATTACATACCATCCCGGCAAGCAAGATAGACGAGTAGCCAAACCTGAGCTGTCCGAGGACACAGGCACTAATGGCTCTTCCGAACTGATGATGAATTTCTCGATGGTGTACAAGTGTATGGTTGGCCATTCCGCTAGTTGGGACCGATGAACTGGTACATGATACGGCGAACGAGGCCAGAGAGGTGGGCAGGATCGTTCTGGTAGATCGACTGTTTCCCAGGGGTGAGAAGTGGTATTTAGACGCAAACAAAGAAAGTACCATAACCATCGCCATAGCGATTCCGGTCAACACACTCTCGCCCCAGTTGCCAGTACGGAAGACGTATCCCCGCCCCCGCGCGGCGAGCCAAGCGCTCTCCAAACCCTTCGGGAGCACGTACATCGCCAATTCCGCTCGTCGACGCCCATCCTCGATGAGAAGCGCGAGACCGGCAAGGAAGCCGGGGATCCAGAACGATCCCTTGGAAATAAGTAGCTCGAAAAGCCGGCGGGGGATGATGCTGCGCCAAAACGAGGATTCGATTATGCATTGATATGCCTGACTCTTCATGCAGACGGAGCCTGTAAGACGTCAGAAACGCGGTCAAATCGAGATGGCAAGGACTTGCATTGGTAGATAACGACGAAAACCCCAAGGAAGGCGGAACTCCGTATGCTGCCGAGGCCAGAACGGAGGAGCATGCGACCTGGGTCCTCTTTGAAGTTTTTCCATCGGAAGAGTACGGGAGGGATGAAATGGAGAGCAGAATAAACGGGCAACATCCACTTGAATACGTCGAAGAAACGGTCGACGGGAACTGACCAGCAACTGCTCAGGAGCGGGTGGATAGCGGCGCAGACGCCATACGCCGGCGTCGGCTCCCCAGACATGGCCGCCGATCGAATCGCCTCCAGTGTTGCGCGATTCCTTGCGGTTGTATCGGGAAGGGCAAGAAGTGCCTCGAGAGATTTCATGTTGACACTGTGGTCTCGTACAGCCGAATTGTTAATCGCAACAGAGTCTGCTGTTATACGACTGGCGCCCTGGATCCTGCAGCCCAGTTAGGGGCAGCCGTTTGTAGCGACCTCGATCCGTACCAGTTGATATAACCCCGTGGAAGCGTATCGGGACGCATGGTGAACGCGTACATTATCTGCCCGCAGGCAGCTGCGAAGAGAAGGATAGAGCCATACGGGATGGTGATGCCATGCCGCTCAGAGAACGCGTTATACGATCCTTGGAGCCCACTGCAACGTTATTCAAACGGTGAAGAATCGTCGGAAACCGCGACGCACCGAACGAAAAGCTGCTGCGCGAAGATGACGCGTCGACTTCGCTTCTCCCACAGGATCGCAAGACCACCAGCAATTCCGCCAGCCAATGCTGCGTGCCAACGACGCGTTTTCTTGCGAACCAGGGCCATATGGGCGGACGCGCTGAGGGAGAGGCGGGCAGAACGTCGGCGGTGTAAGTGCGGCGTCTCTGCTCCTGAGGCAGGGTACGAGACGATTCTGGGCAGCTCCAGCGCTTCATCTTCATCGTCGTCCTCGAAGGTCGAGTCGAAGCCGCGCGGTCGGGGCTGGATTGCAGGGAAAAGAATGGGCAATGCGTTGATTATGAACTTGTAGAGCGACGCGAACGTGCCTAGAGCTGCATTAGACTTTGGACGCATAGCAAAAAAAACAGAGCACGCACCTAACATCGCCGCGAAACGCACAGAGTCGTACCCAAAGACTGCATTTCGAATGACGGTTAGCCGGTGGTCTCTGCAAACATGGTCTGAGCACGGTCGACACCAACGCAGCGAATTCTGACCGTGGAACCTTGTTTATCCTGAGAAGAGCGAGAACGAGGTTCAAAGCGGCGCGACTGGTGAAACCGAGCGTAGCGCTGCGAAGCCCTCCGGTGGAAGCGTGCTCAAGACACGCTCGGATGGTCGGCAACTCAACCACCGGTTGCCCGCGATCTCTCCAAACGATTTTGCGAGCTTGCTTGAGTCTGCATGGCCGGTTAGCCGGGTGACAGCGGAAGAAGGGATTGCGCACCTTTCCTCGTAGTTGGCTAACGCTACCAGGTTTTCGAAGGAAGCCATGGGGATGGTGGCCGAGCGTCTAGGCGTGAATTCGAACTGGCCTGAATCGCCCGGGGTGCGGGGATGTGGAGAGGAGGTTGACGACTCCATGTATGGGGTAACAACGCAGAAGGTTGGGGACGGTGATGGAGAGAACGAGAGCGCGAACCCGGAGGCAATCACATGGTCTTTCATCTTTGTTCGTACAATACATCGTCCGCTCGTAAATTATATCGTTGTTATGCTACAGAAGCGCTCTCCGCTGCACGTACAGCTGCAGGCAAATCCAGGTGGAAGAACGGCGTCTCGTCCTCCAAAACGGACGCATATCCGTCCAGAACAGGTCGTGCTTTGGCATCACCCGATTCTAGGTCTGAGCTAGACTCGGATAAAGCAGGGAAATCGCGGCTTTCGCGCGCGTCGCGGAAAGGTACAACCTGAGCAATTTCCCGAGGCAAGCCGGACGATGGGATGCCAGTTCCGAATCCGCCGGCGATGAGAGCGCGCCGAATCCAGGGAGAGAGAATTGTGGCAAAGTGAAACTGTAGAGGCGTCAAACATACTCAAAATACTCTACAAACGATATACCTCGACAGGATGGTCCGCCCAACGCTCGACCTCGTTCCTTGTATCAATCAAGGCCTGGGTCGCCGTAATGTCCAGATGAGAAATGGCGGAAAGGTCGATGACGATGGCCCGTAAGTCGGGACGTTTGTCGTTTTCGGCCTGGTCCGCCGCAGCACCATTGCGACTCGGACCAGGATCGTTCCACGGGCGCTCGCTAAGAGGAACGAGCGACATGTCTTTACCGCGTCGCATGTTCTTCTTTACATAGGCCACGAGTTCAGAGTTGAGAATGGCCGCGTTCGGGAAGACCGCGCTCTCCTCGAAACGGTACACAACGACGCCGGGAGACGGTGGGGAGATTTTGAGGTCGCGGTTATTGACGCCGTTGGTGGTAAGAGGGATATATACGTCGCGCGTCTCCGTTTCTTTGCTGTCCGCGCGACCGCTGCGCACGGTTATCCTTCCGAGGAACGCTCCGCGTGGGTGGGCAATGCGGATAAGCAGTAGTGCTACCGAGGCAGAGACCGAGGCGTAGATACCGTTTTCAACGCTCGAGAAGATGGTGGTCAAAACCGCCGCAAGCCAAATGATGAACTCCAGCGGCGATACGCGCCAGAAGGAGTAGACCTGCGAGGGGGACGCGACCAAGTCGGCAACCGCATGAATGATAACAGCAGCCAGAGACGCGTTGGGGATCCAGAAGAACGCGGGTGTGAGGCCATAAAGGGCCACAAGAACAACGACGCTGGAGACGAGCCCTGCAGCCGGAGTTCGGACGCCCGACTTGGATTTGAGGGCAGACCGGGAGAAAGATCCCGTTGCAGGATACGCGCCGAAGCAGGAACCAATCTATGAGTGTTTAGACCATTGCAATGTCTGATTGATGGTGCGCCCACAGTGTTTGTCACGCCAATGGCGATTAACTCCTGCTCAAGAGGTCAGCAATGCCACTCAACCAAGTCGGGGGTACTTGCTTGGTTCGGATTAATCACATAATTGTTCAGCCGTCCGAATGCTGCGAGCGATGAGCAGACGCGAAGGCAAAGTGAAACCACTCACACTTGGAGATAGCAATATGCTCAAGCAAAAGAACGATGGTCGCTAAAGGAATTTCTCCACCAAGCACTTTGAGCAAATCGTGGTCGATTTTAGGTTGCCCAACATGTTGCAAACCCCGAGGAACGGTTTGCAGGATCTGACATCATAAGCAGTCGGCTTGAACATAGTTACGCTGCATACCTTGATGGGATAGGTGCCCTTCGCGGTCCGCCGGTGGCGGGTGTAGAGCCAGGCGGCGATTGTCATGACGAGGATGACAAACGCGTTCCTCAACACTGAAATGAAGAAGAAAAGCCGCGCCCTACGCGGGTATTTCTTCCCCAAGTACTCGCAACCGTAACGAATGGCGTACAGAGCCACTGAGATAACAAGACTTGAGTAAGAGATTTGAGACCAAGGAATTAGCGTACCGAGAGCCGGTAGGCCCCATGCCGCATCCAGCTTGGTGTGTGGTAGACCCTTGAGGGTGTTTATGATTACCTCGTACGTCGCGGCGCGCGTACTATCGAGCTGGTTAGCTCGACTAGCACATTCATCGTTCATAGCACTTACTTGAAGCCGGTAATGCCCATAAGACCAGGGACCTGACCAGCGGCGATGCTGATAGCGGACCCGGTCATGAATCCAGAGACCGCGGGCGCGGGGATGAATTCTACAATCCACCCTAACCGCAAGAGACCGATTCCGAGAGTGATGAAACCGCAGATGAACGCTATAGTAGTCGCGATCTGAGGCCCTTCCCAGACGCCGGGGTGGTGAGTTGTAACGCGGGTGATGATCTGGCCGACAATCAAGGACATGACCGCGACTGGGCCGATAGAAACATCCTTGGACGTGGCAAAAAGCTGAAAACGGCCATTGAGGGGAAGGACAAGGAGGAGAACGTGCGCCAACGCACGCAGTAGATCGTTACGCCGACGAAAGAGGAGTAGAGGCCGTATTGGGTGGGTAGCGTTGCAATCTGAGCGCAGGTGAGCAGGGTAAAAGCAGTGAAGGGTTCGGACCTGAGCGTAGGACATGCCCTGAGGGACAAGGACCATGCCCACGGTCAATCCAGCGATGATGTCCCCACTAAGCCAGCCCACATCTGCGCAATTGAGAAATGTGTTGGGGAGAGAAAGGAAAAATAAGCGCACTGTATCGAGGCAGCCAGGAGATGATGGGGAACAGGCCCTTGAGGTAGTTGACGACCTTCGTGAACGTGAGGAGGGTATATTTTTTTGGCTGAGTAACGTACAGGACGGCGAGGATCGTGTGCAAAGCGGCCGAGGTAGTCTTTTGTGGAGATGTAGGGTGGACTCTCCTCTGGGTGGCTCACGACGCGCTTTGCGAGGCGCTTTGTGGAATCCATGGTCAGGGGAGAGGTCGGAGAGGCGGCTAGTTTGGGCTGAGCTTTATAAACGCGATGTAACACAAATCAGTCGCAATCTGCGAAGCTGGTGGCGCAATCTGGTTCCCCCATCAGGTGCAGATTACGAAAAATATTGCTGGCGGATGTATTCTGCGTTGTAATTTGGTTCCTGGACGATAGCGGTTTGGTCTGGTTTGGTTCCTGAGGGATATATTGCGTGATTTTGTAGGCAGTTTTGCGAAGAGGTGAACCGCTGGTGTTCCTAGCAAGTGTCCGTGCTCCTAGCAAGTGTCCGTGCTCCTAGCAAGTGTGCGCTACGTTGTAGTCGAGTTGTGAGACACAAAGATTTGTGACGGACCGCGTTCCTTCTCTTCTCCGTTCTCCCGTGTATAATAACGACCATATCCTCATGTCAGTATAAACCCCCCATGTCCAACTCCTACTCACCTTCTCGCCAGGTCCGTCCACAAGCCTCTCGTTGCGGCTGGCCACACCCGCCCCGTCACTCATCTCTCCTTCTCCCCCATCCAAGACGACGGCACCTTCCTTCTCGTCTCCAGCTGCAAGGACGGCAACCCCATGCTACGCGAATGGACCGGCGACTGGATCGGTACTTTCCTTGGTCACAAAGGTGCCGTCTGGAGCACCAAACTCTCCCCCGACGCTTCCCGTGCAGCCTCTGGCAGCGCTGACTTTACTGCGTCCGTCTACTTTCATCTCATCGGACCAGCTAACTAACTGGTCCCCCAGCAAAATCTGGGACGCGTATGCGGGCGAAGTCCTCCACTCTTTTCCGCACAACCACATCGTTCGCAGCGTCGCAATCTCTCCTACCGCGTCCCATCTCCTCACCGGTGGCCAAGAGAAGAAGGTCCGAATATTCGACCTCGGGCGTCCTGACGCGGAACCCGATCTTTTGGGTGAACCAGGCACCTTGTCGCACGACGGGACCGTCAAGAGCGTCGTGTGGGTTGGAGAGCACACCGGAGTCACTGCAGGTGAAGACGGTGTAATCAAGTAGGTTTTAGAGCACTCGAAGAGCACAGAAAAGCTAATCCGAGCAGGTGGTGGGACCTGCGGACGCGAAAACTAACGACGAGCATGTCTTTCCCGTCTGCGATCACGTCGATGGAGGTTTCCCCGCAGACCAAGCGGCTCGTCGTTACGTCCGGCAAGACGGTCGCGTTCATTCCCGTCCTTCCCAGTGGAAATGGCATGCACTCGTTGACGCTGCCTTACACTCCATCCTCCGCATCGATCCATCCTATTCTCCAAGACCGATTCGTGACTGGAAACACGGCGGATGAGTGGGTGCGCGTGCACGGCATGGACGGAGAGGAGCGCGAGGTCCTCAAGGGCCACCATGGGCCCGTCCACTGTGTTGAATTCAGTCCAGATGGCGAAATGTATGCCAGCGGAAGTGGTGCGTGTGCTTGCCTTGGCTGTGTTCGGCGCTTATTGTGTTGTTGCAGAGGATGGAACGATAAGGTTATGGCAAACTAATCCCGGGCACAACTACGGCCTATGGACGGCCTAGGGACGCAAATGTGTATTTCAACATGTTTTGACTGCGCGATACTTCTTCGTGGCTATTGCATGCATACTTCAGACCTGAACAACAATCTCGGTGGCACCAGCGTCGACGACAACGGCATTCGCCTCCAGTTTCCCCCCGCTTGCCGCGTTCTTGATTGTCTCCCCCAGTAACTGCACCGACGCAATCTCACATTTTCCGCTGACCGTCGCGATTTTCACCTGTCCGTCTTTCTTTTCGACGCGTATTTTGGCGACGCTCGGGCTTCCGGCGCCAGCGATGTTGGTTTCGACAACTTGGCCTTCCAGCTGATATGTTCTAATTTCGAGACCCTTGCTATAGTCGTAATCCGGACGACCGGTTTTCGCGGGACCGAGAGCAAGTACACTTCCAGGCCGAACGAACACCGGTAATTCGTCAATCGGGACCTTGTGAATGTTAATTTGCTGATCCAAGAGCTGCACACAACACATACCCGTTCTTTGATCCAGACTGGGCCGGTCACCGTCCTTTCCGGATGGAAGAACGATGTCCACACTCCTGCAGGAATATAATATTCAGTCTCCTCCTTTTCGTCGGCGAACACTGGGGCGACCAGCAATGCGGGACCAAGCATGTACTGGCGGTCCAACGTATGCGTGTTTCGGTCCTCCACAAACTCGAGGAACATGGCGCGCTGCAATGGATGGCCCGTCGAGTGGGCTTGTACCGCGAGATTGTAGAGGTACGGCATGAGACGGTGTTTGGCTGCAACGAACTTGCTCATGCTGACAGCGGCGTCTTCGCCATACAGCCAGGGAACGCGGTAGGAAGAGGACCCGTGGAGACGGCTGTGGCTGGAGAACAAGCCAAACGCAACCCAACGTTGGAAGATCGCCGAATCCGGGTGTCCTTCAAAACCGCCAATGTCGTGTGACGCAAAGGCGAAACCGGACGCGGTGAGGGAGAGTGCGCCACGGAGCGCCTCGGCCATGGCTTCCCAAGTCGATTCGCAATCGCCGCCCCAGTGAACGGGGAATCTTTGTCCGCCTGTCGCCGAGGATCGTGCAAAGACGACTGCCTCGCCTTTACCAAGGCGTTTCTCGATGAGTCGAAAGACGAGTTCGTTGTAAATGACAGCATAGCTGTTGTGCATGCGCATCGGGTCCGAGCCGTCGTGGTAGACGACGTTTGTGTGTGGGATACGTTCACCAAAGTCGGTCTAAGCGGGTTAACAGTGACGGGCAGCAGCAAATCTTCACACACAACACACCTTGAAGCAATCGACACCAAGGTCCATGAGAGCGTAGAGTTTGGCCAAGTACCATTTGCATGCAGCTGAATGGCCGGTTAGATGGTGAGGACGAGGAGCGATTTACGGACCCGGATTTGTTATGTCGAGGATTGCAAGACCGGGTTGCCAGAGGTCCCACTGCCAAGGTGACCCGTCCTTGCGCTTGATAAAGTAGCCTTCCTGTGCGCCCTCCTTGAAGATGGGTGAGAGTTGAGAGATGTATGGGTTGACTGGATGGGTCAGATAAGATAAGATAACAAACAAAGTGCTCACTCCAGACGCAGATCTTGACGCCGTATTTCTCTTTGATTTCACTCAGATACGCCTTGGGATCCGGGAAATGGTCGGGGTCAAACGTGAACGAGCACCATTCGTACTGCTTCATCCAAAAACAGTCGAGATGGAAGACGCGCACATCGCACTCCCGGTCACGCATGCCCTCCAGGAATCCAGACACCGTTGTGCTCGAGTAGGACGTCAAGAACGACGTTGAAAGCCACAGCCCAAACGTCCACTGCGGGAGGAGCGCAGGGCGTCCAGTCATACGCGTGTACCGCTCGAGGATCTGCAGCAAAATCAGAATGCGGCCAAGTAGGAATGCAAAGGCGTACATCCAGCGGATGCTCCCCGTATATGATGAAATACTCCAAACTGCTGCCTGCAATCGACGTCCCCACCCGGCTCACCTTCTCGGACCCAACCTCGACCTCGACCTCCCCGGGGTTGTTAATGAACACACCATAACCGCGGTTGGTGATATAGAACGGCATGCACTTGTATGCCTGCTCGCTGGACGTGCCTCCGTCTTGGTTCCACACCTTTATCGCCTGTCCGTTCTTGACGAAGGCGCCGAACTGCTCTCCGAAGCCGTAGATGAGCTCTCCTGGCGAGATATTGAGCTCCGAGTTGATGTAGCGCACAAATTCGGGTGCTGGCGAGGGGACGGGGTTGGAGCTGGGGTCGAGAGCGAGGCAGGAGCTGTTGGACGCCGAGAGAGTGGTCCATCGCGAGGGAACGTCGAAGATGGCTTGGTGCTTGGGACCCGCGAATGTGAGTGTGCGAGTCGGTGACTTGAATGTAATCGTGTACGGATTTGTCGTTATCTCGGCTGTCAGTCCCCCAGAGGAGAGGGTGTAACCTCCATTATCAGAAGGCGAGATTGTCGAGTTGGGGATCGGTTGAGCATCGGGGAAGAGAGGGATGTCTGGAGTAGGCGCGATGAAGGTGTTGAAGTGGTCGAGCTTGACGCCAATTACGCCGTCGGTTGGGGAGGACACGCGGACGCTAATGAGGGGGCCGCCGAGGGTGTCGCCGCGGTGGCGGATAGGACGAGTTGCGACGAGGAGCTCGACACCGCCATCGACTTCAGACGCTTTGGTGGCTTGAAGGCCGTAGTAGGCCTTTACGCCGTTTTTGAGAAGCCAGAAGCCGTCGTTGAAGCGCATTCTGGATGTGGTCGGATGGTGCGTCGAGGTACTTGTATCTGGCCATATCACGGCTAGTTACGGGCCGGAGGACCGCCAATTGCCGATTACTACCCTTTCGGATTACTATCCTTTGGCCTGTGCTTCCTGCTTACTTCCTGCATCCATGAACAACCCAACGCCTCTTGTCCGCTCCAACGCGCTTTCTACCCATGCAAACCAAGTCTACCTCAAATTCGAAACCGTCCATCCCGGAATGTCGTTCAAGTCGCGTGGAATGACCTACTACAGCCAACGCGCAAAAGAGCAGCGCGGTCCGACCGTCCATCTCGTCATCGCGTCAGGCGGTAACGCAGGCTTCGCGGTTGCGTGTGCTGCCAGGAGTTTGGGCGTGAGATGCACGGTATTTCTGCCGGAGTGGCCGGCGGATTCGTCTGTGGCGTTTCTGAAGAACGAGAACGCTCATGTGGTGATCCAAGGAAAAACTTATGGAGAGGCATGGCAGGCGGCCAAAGCCTTTGCTGCAGCAGAGGAAAACGCGTGTGTTGTGTCCTAATTTCCCTTTTCTCGCAGATAATATACAACGTTGCAGTGTCTCCGTCCCGGCATATGACGACCCGATTGTCTGGGAAGGACATTCGAGTCTCGTGAAGGAGATTATCCAGCAACATCCCGAGAAGCCTGCTGCAATCTTCTGCTCCGTCGGAGGAGCCGGTCTTCTGGGTGGTGTCATCCGAGGCTGCAATGCTGTTGGCTGGGATTCAGTGCCCATAGTAGCACTCGAGACCATGGGGACAGATTGTTTCTACCACTCGATGGCCCTCAATCGTCGCAAGGACGTAGAACTACCTCCAGGCGTGACGGCCGAGCACGATGCTCAATACGACGTCCGCGTCGCACGGTTTTCGTCGTTTTCGTCCAAGGCGTCTGGGTCTCTCGGAGCATCGGCGCCGGCAGCGGGCGTGGTCAAGATGGCGCTAGAACGACCTGGAGGCGTGATTTGCGTGACCATGCCTGACGAATTAGCGATGCAAGCTGCCTGCAAGCTCGCAGGTGCATTGTCTACCGTGCTGAGAAGCAAAAGCTAACAAGGAATGCAGACGACCACAAAACACTTGTCGAGCTTGCGTGCAGCGTAACACTTGTGCCAGCGTATAAGCGCGAACTGTTTGAGCACGTCGTGCAGTCACGAGGCGATTGTGTGTATGTCGTTTGCGGGGGATACAAAGTCTCTTTGGACGATCTCTTCGGGTACCGGGCGACGCTAGACACGATTGCAGACGGGAAGGAGTTTTCGGTGCATTGCGACGGAGAGGTTATACAAGTAAAGAAGTAGTCTGCATGGGGGTTGGGACATAGAGGTAGATAGAACGACACGAACCAGTGCTCGTCAAGTATCCTTGTTAGCCTTGTCGCGTTGCCGTTGCAGCCTTTCCGCTTTTATGCGTTCCAGCTCTTCGCGGACGCGATGTTGCTCAAATGGAATATCCTGAAAGACTTTGAGACGCGTATAAGGATTGGTATTGACCTCGTACGCGGACTGTCTTCTCCAGCGGAGGGAGCAGTTTGTCGCGGTACTAGTACGCGTTTAAACGAGGAAACAGCAGTGGAGAATGGACAGACGGGCAGGACGTGTTTCTGGTACCATGCAGGGTCACCAAAGTAAACGAGGCTGAAGAGAGGGACGAAGAGGTAGACTGCAAATTTGAACACTTCGAGGTTGCCGCGAGATGACATTGGCTTACATCAGCCAATGTCACGTGATCAATCCATTATGATGTCTTTGATTATGCCTCCTTCTGCTCTCCCCTTCCACCACCACCATGGCCCTTTCAAAGGTACTATCCTCGCCTTTCCCTCCACGCGGAATAACCCTTCTCCCAAGCATATTAACCCAGATCACCTACTCCAAGCTTCTCGCGTATGCTAGCCTTCTGCTCTCGCGTCGCTCCCTCAGTATCCGCGTAGGACAAGACCCACGGGTCCCACTTTGCGAATCTCACACAGCGCGACCCTCAGGCTTCGCTTACCCATGCTTATGGCGCCCGCTACGGCACCACCGCTGTCCCCAAGTTCCAACTCCCATCCAAAGGCGTCGACCCGGACGCGGCGTACCAGCGTACGCACATCCTTGCATCCATTCTCATACCCAAACATCCCCAGTAATCCACGACGAGCTCGCACTTGATGGGAACGCCACCCTCAACCTCGCGTCGTTTGTCCACACCTGGATGCCACCGGCCGCCGACAAGCTCATGCTGGAGAATATGAACAAGAACCTCATCGACAGCGACGAGTATCCGATGACGCGTATGTTACGCTCATTTCTGCCGCATGGAGATGCTTAGACTGAACTTAGAAATCATCCACAACCGATGTACTATGGAGCGCATTGTGATTGACTTTGGAACCTGTAATTGACTTTCCTGAATTACTCCCTCAGTTCTGCTCCGTTTTTTTCCGGAGCGGCCGGCTTTTGTAGCACTGATCCTTCCACACCAATGGATTTAAAAATCTCAGCAAGAACTGCTCAGGAGCAAGAGCAACGAGCGACTGAAATTTACCTCACACAGCTGCCAAAACGCGGAAACAGCAAGTTGACCTGGAAATGTCCAACCCCAGCTGGTGCTTCTATGGCCAGACAACTGCTGAATATTTTTATATGGTTCAATGCATAAGAAGCAGCGCTACAAAATCCGACCGCTCCGGAAAAGAACGGCGCAGAACTGAGGGAGCATTTTTGGGAAAGTCAATTACAGGTTCCAAAGTCAATCACAATGCGCTCCATAGTACGCGTTGTCCCCGTTTCCAGATGCCCCTCTGAGCACTGTAAAAAAGGCATATCTATTCTTGCCGACATGTGGCACGCACCGTCGGCACAGAACGCCGTTGGTACGGCCACTACTGGATCCTCCGAGGCGATCCAGCTCGGCGGTCTCGCCATGAAACGCCTCTGGTTCGTTCTACGTCCTTTGTTCAAACAGCGGGCGCTTATGATGCTCACCAGGCAGGAAAAGCGTAAGGCTGAGGGCAAGAGCATCCACGAACCGGGTCCTAACATCGTCATGGGCGCGAACGCACAGGTAGCACTCGAAAAATTCGTCAGTGGAGTGTGTCCAAAAATAAACCAAGCCAACGCAATTATAGGCGCGCTATTTCGATGTCGAGTGCCGTCTGGTCCCTGTGTCTGTGGAGTCGCAGTATCGTCTTGATACCAAGAAGGTGCGAGCGCCCTATCTGCGTGGTTTGCTCTTAATCTGTCCAAGGCGATGGAGTTTGTGGACGAGAACACCATCGGGGTGTTTGTAATTCTAGGGTCCACGTATACGGGTGGCTACGAGAATGTGAAAGAAATGGCGGATTTGCTGGACACGTACGAAGCAGAAACAGGTCATTCTGTCCCAATTCACGGTGAGCCCATACACTATACTATCACGTGACCTTTGAAACAAAGAGTAGTTGACGCTGCGTCTGGCGGTTTCGTGGCGCCATTTGCTACCGTAAGCGTTATGTCCTTTGTTCTTCAACTCATTCACACCCACACAGCCCAATCTTCTGTGGGACTTCAAGATTGACCGCGTCGTCAGCATCAACACCTCGTTCGCGTCGTTTTTGCTTCATAGGCAATCTAATCTAATCTCTCTCAGTGGCCACAAGTTCGGGCTCGCGTACGTGGGTGTGGGCTGGGTCATTTGGCGAGACAAGCAACACCTTCCCAAAGACCTCATCTTTGAGCTCCATTACCTGTTCGTTTTTCAGCTTCCTCTGTGACCGATCTAAGTATTTTCTGCAGCGGCAGCGTCGAGTATTCATTCTCACTCAACTTCTCGCGTCCAGCCGCACCCATCATCGCTCAATACTTCAACTTTCTGTCGCTAGGATTCGAAGGCTATCGGTCTGTAGCTCTGAATGATCTCAAGAACGCGCGTTTGCTGTCACGGGCATTGGAGAACAGCGAGGTTGGCGTTTTTTTCGGTGCTTGCTCTCGTTCATCAAAGCTCCAGTACTATACCGTCTTGAGCGACATCCACCGTCCCGACCCGAAGCGCTCAGTCGGCGCGTCTGTCAAGGCGGCAATCGATAGTGACGACGTTGAGGTGCGCGCCAGCGGCGACTTGCATTTGTTACTGACCATGAGCGTAGAGCTACTGCGCCGGGCTGCCTGTCGTCGCCTTTCGCTTTTCCGACAAGCTTCGTGCCGAGCATCCGGAAGTGCAGCAAAAGTGGATCCAGACGTTGCTTCGTGTCAAGGGTTGGATTGTGCCCAATTATGAGTTACCGCCGAAACTGGAGAATGTCGAGATTTTGCGTGTTGTCGTTCGCGAGAACATGACCGAAGTGGTGCGTTGGATGCTCTAGTCTTGGACCTTTCTGACCAAGTTGCAGCTCATTGAACGCCTGGTCAACGACCTCATTGAGATTACCGAGGACCTGCTCAATCGAGACTCGTCCACGCATGCGCTCGATATCTTGGGCTCTGCGCAAGCGAAGCAGCCCCACCATGAGAAAATGCAGGGCAAATTGGACGACGGGCACGCAAGTGGGTCGTCGGGGACGTATGCAAAGACTTGTTAGTCATCATCTGACGGCGAATATTACATTGGTGAACCACTCAGACGATCCAACACCTGAACAAAGGCACCTGGGTCTAGAATATCTGTCCCTCCATATGTCACCCGCTTGCCCGTCTTGCTTGCCCATTCCTCCAGATTGCCGTATTCCACGTACCCTGCCCCGCCGACCACAAACACAATGCTCTCTGCGAACGCCATCCGCCGACTCCTCCCCGACCCTCCGACACCCGACGTGCCGCCCGGGCCCATAGCAGATGCCTTGGGCGCTCGCGGATCGAGGAAGAGGTACTCGTCGGTTTCTTGCAGGGACGCGTTCGACGCACTGGCTGAATCCATGAGCGCCTCTGTGAGCCGTGTAACCGGGAGCGATTTGTTCGCCGGGAGGAAATTTTTGACCCCAGATATAAGGCCATCGAGACCGGTTTGCGTGAGGCGATCGGTGAACTGCATTGGAGTTGGTGAGCGTTCAACAGTAGAAAAGGCAGACATGCCTTGCTCTGGAGGATATTGAACCCCTTGAACAGTTCGCCGCCTGCGCCACCGTCGTTGACGCTTGGAGTGCCAGGGCCCGTCGGGGCAGAAAACGCGCCCATGCTCATCCGCTCGACTTCCCTTACTTTGCGGACGTACTCGAATGCGCCAACACTGGCACCGGCGCTTTTGAGCTCCTTCTCCAGCTCGTTAATATCGTCTTTCGATAGCGAGTTATCTGCGCCGCGAGAGAGATAGAACACAAGCACAAATCGTAGCTTGTCTTCGGGTGAGAGGGCTGGAGAATCGCCGCGCAGCCGTCGCGAGGACGGTTTGAGTGTTCTGGTGAAGACATTCAGTATTGCATGCGGTTTGGCTTGATACAAACCTGTTTGCCGATGGCCTCTTCGAGACTGAACAATTGGTCCAACCCGCGCTTCTTAATCTGCTCCAACAACGCAGTTGCGATATTCATATGTGTATCGAGTGTCGCTTTCCGTGCAGTCAACTCGGGAAGCTGCGTAATCGCTGCTTTGAGGTGAGCGGCATTGGCGGATAAGTCACTGGACCGCGGTTGAGGAAGGTAAGCATGTAACATGGCAAGCGTACAGTTGACCAATATCGTTGACGTCGCTAACGCCAGTACTACGCGTAATCTCAGCGGCGTCGGCCGTGTACTTGATCAACTCGGCGTCGATTTCTTCGGCGACTTGGGGGAACGGATTTGCTGCGTTTCGCGCCCAGAAGAAGTCTTTCGAGTCAAGATCGTAGGACCGCTTGGGCTGAGGTGGTTGAGAGGTCGTCGCTGGCACAACAACTCGGTTAAGGTTCATCTGGAAGCAATCCGAGATGAGTGCCTGGTACGTCCATCCATGGAGAATCGGCGACGTTAGGTCGAGATTTCGGTCCAGGATCAACAACACTGCAGGCTTGATGAGCAAGGGTGCGGATGGAAGGGTGGAACGAACGAGGTCGTTGGAGGCCGGCCAATCCAGAAGAATCCTGCGCGAAGAGTGCGTTGGAGTTTACAGAATGTCGAGAAGCCGAAATCAAAGCATCCCGTATCTTTGTCTCAAGCTTCTTCGCTATCATCTCCGCTGCGTTTCCTCGCGGGCAGCGAATGTACGGGACATGGCCTAGGGCAATTGTGAGCAAGCAGGGCCATGACAGGGTTCATACCGATAGTTGCAACAACGCTGAACAGTCCGCTCGCGATTCGCTCTATCTCGGTCTCTATCTGCTGCTCCGTTGAAGCCGGGGAGTTGAGAATCGTGTAAGAGGATGTGGGGGGCGCGGGAGTTGGTGCGCCAGCAATTTGAGGTTGTGGAGGTGGAAGGAGGGAGAATAGTGTCGGCGACGGTGCAATGAATGAGAGGTATTGGTCAAGAACCTAGAAAGGCTTAGCCACGGACACGGCGCGCCCAAGAAGCACGCACCTGCTCAACCGAGTCCCCGGTACCATCCCGCGCAACCGACGCCGCAAGTTCCTCCAGCAGCGCGCGTGGCAAGGGCTCCACAAAGTTGAGATGGAAAGACTCGTACAGAGACTTTTCGAGGTCCTCCGCTATCCGCCTAATGTTCTGTAAAGTGGGGGAGACGAAGTAAACGGCAGGAACGTCGGGGAGGGGAGGACGGGGCGAATGAAGTTGACTGTAGGATGCATAGGAAACTCGGACACGGGGCCAGCGGAGCCACGCACACATGCAATGTTACTCCGACGTCGCGCAGGTCCTGAACGCGTAAGACGGTAGCGAGGACATCCTTGGTTTGCTGGTCAAGCACAAGGACCTTCCACACTGGCGGTCCCGACGGCGGCGGCGTTTTGAGGCCAGAGCTGGGCTTTCCAGATGTCGGCGCTGGTTCTGGGGTATCGTTGAGGTTCAAGACGGAGAGCAGGGCGTCGGTTTGCGCCTGCTGCAGCGTCGGAGCTGTTACTGCCTGCTCTGCATTGAATGGATATCGCGGAATGGTGGGGAGACAAACTCTAGTGCTAGCCATTGAGCGCGGTGGTCGAGAACAGAGCGCGCGCGCCACGTTCTCATGATCTGAACCGCCATGGTCGAGGACATAATCGCCCAGCTACAAGCTCAGGTCTCGGACGCCGACACTCTACTCACCCTCCTGGCCGCCCCGCTAGCTTGCATATCCCTTCTCCCTCCGCAACTCGCCCATTACAACAAGAATCCGCTCTCGCCCAACGCTGTCGATATTCAGAGGCACATTCCCTCGTTCCAGCGCGAGATACTCCAGCATTTAGCACCGACATGGGAGTCTGTTCTTGCCGAGAAGCAAGCAACCGCTTTGCTTGAGCAATATCTGTGCCCCGATCTATTCTCTTTTGCGTCTCCAGAGGCAGGAGAGGTGACGCTCCTCGCGTATTCCACCATACTTTCGCTCCCTCTGGCGGATTACTCTTTGAAGATTCTTGTCCGACTGTCTGAGCGCTATCCAGTCGATCGATTACATGCCGCCGTCTTTGGTCGCGCTATTCACGACGCAAAACGCGTCCGTCGATGGGAGGACTGTGTCCGCAACATCGCTGCTGTACCTGCTCGGGTGTCCAACGCGTTGCAGGGAAGGAACGTGCCTCCAGCACTCGAGCATGGAACGTACTTCAATAATGTCTGCAAACGAACAGACTGCGCAATCTCCTTACTTTCCGCGTCTCCGAGAGGTGTGCGGTCCTGCCCTCTTTCAAAGCGTAAGCTCATGCATCCAAGAGCATGAACTTTCATCTCTCGCATTCCTCTTGACCAAACTCGTAAACGTCGGCGTCTTTCCTCCTGCACCTCCATCTTCACCCGCTCAACCATCCTTCTTCGTCGCTGCCGGTCCCCAAATCCGCGTGCGATTAACAGAATCGAATGCAGCCGCGTATAGTTCTTCGTGGCGGATGATTCTGCAAAATATACCGTCCTCGTTGACGGTGCAGTCGATCGTCTGTTCGCTGTTCGCGACTTTGTCGGTCGACTCGGGTATATCGGATACGCCCCATGCCCGCGCAGTCATTAAACGGGAGGCTCGCCTTCTTCAAGGCATATTAGCCGCGTCGGATGCGGAAGATATATGGGACTCGATCTCCTCTGTGATTCTTTCGCGAGAGTGGACACAAGCGCACGCAAGAATATTCGCCTGTTGGGTATCTCAGTTTGCAGATAATCACAGTGGCAAGTCCCTGCAACGAATTTGGATGGGGAAGCTAAGTCTTTATAGCCCTCGAACGCTTGTTAGAAGCAGTTGCGGAGTTGTGGGGCTCGCCCGAGCACGTAAAGCACTCATTATTGAGCCGTCACCACTGTGCGGTTTTTTTTTTCCAGTTCCTGCTACATTGCTCACAGTGTTGTAGATATAACATCTTTGCTCCTAGTCACGCTCTCGTACTTCCCGCCTTCGTCTCCCCAGCTCGAATCCCTGGCACTGTCTCCTGCACTGATATCCGGGGTTGGGCGATATATTTCGCATCTGGATGACTCTGTTCGTCGGTGTGGCATGTTGGTTGCCGAACTCGTTGCTTCCATGACGGAGAAGAAGCTCGATTTCGGGGACTGGGATGGAGTTGCCGGTGGAAGGATTTGGGCGCGTCAAATTCGCACTCTGCTGACCGCCAGAGATTCCGACGCTTTGGACGAACCAGATCCACCTGCAATGGACGATGAAGTACCTCCAAGCCCTGTCATCAAATCCGATAACCTGCCCTCGCGGCCAATTGAGGCTGGGTACGATTCCGATGATTCTTTGTCCGGATATGTTTCGCAGTCGACTTCTCGATCTGCTTCGCCGACTCCCTCAGAGTTGGAGGAGATCGAGAAGGACCCAACACTCGGAGTCGGCGCAAAGAAGGTGTCCCGCCCTGTTTACCTCTCCCAGCTCGGAGCATTGATTCGACCTGCGGGCGGGACAAACGTCAACGAAAACGACCTCGCCGCCGAGATGGAGGTCGGCCTGAACTGCGCCGAGGAGCTTATTCGCAGGAAGAGAGGGTATGGTACAGAACTAGGTGCGCCATGCGTCGTTCAGTACTTTTGAACTTAGCCCGAGCCAGACGAAAACGCTGTCAATTTGGTTTATGGACTGGTCGCTGCCCAAAACAACTACGATCTAGATGGGTTTTCTCAGAAACGACAGGGGGCTCTTTCTGCGTTGGTCGCTTGTGCTCCCCGTGTTGCTTCTCCGTACGTCAGCTCAACCCATAGCCTCTACTAGATGCTTCACAAGCCATAGCGCAATCATTGGGGAGTTCTTCAAGAACCAATACTCGACTGACCAACGTTTTGCGATGCTCAATGCTCTTGCTCTGGGCGCCAGAGAACTGGCGTCGTTGACGATACCGAAATCTTCCGTTCCGCTCAACCGGATAGCATTTCCAAGCAAAACACTACCTGCTAGGCAGCACCAGAAATATCTGGAGGACACGCCTCTGCCTCGTCTTTTAGAGGACATAAGCCGCGAAGCACTCGACCGTGATGTTCAATCGACGGCCGATAAAGTTCCCGAGTTTGTTCGCGAACGCCGATTACGCGTCCAAAAGCCCGCCCCCTTGCAGGAAATCCAACGCCAACAGCGCCCTACCCCACCCAGTCTCCCGAAAAGCACCACCTTCACCGAAGTAGCCGCTCAATATTTTATCGGCCCTCTCGTAAACCACTTCTGGTTGTTCTTCCGCGACGAGCAGACTCGCGAGCAGCGAACAGCACATTTGGAGGGTCCTGGGCGTTACCACGGAGCGGGCACCGGGCTTATCCTCAACGCGATCGTCCTCTCGCATCTACTCGCAACATTGGCAATCCTCGCGCACGCGTCGAGGAACGCGCCGGAGTGGCTTGCGGTTATCGCCCCTGAGCTGCTTGAGCTCGCCGTCACAATGGGCACGAAGCCAATCTCGCACGACGACGACCCGGAGGACGTGACGGAACCGCAATCGAAGGAGGCGTCCGTATTGTGTGCGGCACTGGAGCTGGCGTTGGTAGTTCTCGACGGATGTCTCGAGTTGGACGGCGGTCGTGCGCTTGGTTTAGATCATACGGCGTTGCTATTTGGGACGGGTGAATGGGCAGGCTCTGTCTTTGCAAAACTCGACAAGGGCTTGTTGGTGGAGGGTGGTGGTGGCATCCAAGAGGTCAAACTGAAGAGGGCGGCCGCAGGCGTGCTACTGAAAGTAGACACTCTAACTTCGAAATGGCGAAGGTCAATGATTGACATATAAATTCCCTTTGTTACGCTTTACTTGAAATATTTAGTTGCAAAAGGTGCTGCTATCTTCCAGGCGTCATCGATAGTAGTGAGTAAGTCGTCGGGCAGCGGGCCCTTCTCCAAGTCGATAAGATTCTGACTACATCAAGTTGAGCTAGAGCGGAAAACACAAAGGATACCTGCTTAATGTGTTCGAGGTTCGAAGCACCAATGAGCACCGAATCGCCATACTCGCGTTTCATCATGCTATGGTGCGAGATCCAACGCAAGGCCACTTCGCTCATCGTCAGATTGTGCTGTTCGGCGGCCGTGCGGATAGCGTCAAGTGCTTCGAAGTAGTGCTCGTTCCAGTATCTTTGGAGTCAGACGCATTCGAACGATGTATGGCATATACCGGTTTCGATAGTGCTAGCAATTGATAAGAGTTGAGGGGGTTGAAATTGAAGGAAAACAAACTTGTCCTTGAGGTTTGTACGGGTCGAAGCGCGACCCCGCATCAGGTGTATCGTTGACCGACGAGTAGCGGTTAGTGAAAAACCCTCCGGCCACTGAAATGAGGTTAGTTCCGTTGCAAGGGCTCAAGATACCATACATGGATTGAACTCGTAAAATGCGATTCCGAACTTGCGCAGACAAGGAAAGAGTTCCGGCTCAACTAGATGGCCAGTCAGATGAACTTGGATAACCAAAACGAACATACCGTTACGATGAATAGCGTTGTAAATACCCTGGTACGCAGTCGGCTGAATATACCCATTCGCTTTGCAAATTCCGACAATCTCAGCAACCTCCCAGCTATAGAGGAAGATGTAGGTGAATAGCCAACAGGAACACAACACTATACGCAGCGTAGTTGCTGATACCGAAACGGTTGAAGAGTCCCTCCTTATAGAGGTCGTCTACCGCCTTGAATGTTACCTCATACGGGACAGAGCGGTCGGGAGCGTGCAGATACCACATTTCAATCGACCTAGCTTGATTAGAGATTGTTAGTAGACGAGGTCAGCTCATACTCGGCATTCAGAGCCGCAAGAGATAGTTTGAGGTGCTTTCTGAGGCCCTAGACATTATCAGGGCTAGCATCGACAGCAAATCGCCTCTGGTGCCGCTACCTCAGGGGTATGGCTGATATCGTTCCGAGGCTTTACACGAGTCAAACGCGTCAAACTAGTCGGAAATCCGGTCATACAGAGAGCTTGGTTTCGATGAGGAGACCCTTGGCTTTCCAGTCAATCCTTCCGAGGTATTCCTCGCTTGTTCCTCCCGCATAAGTTCTTGCAGTGTCGACTTCTTCACTCCAGGCTCAGAGAACCGACTTGGACCGACAGATACCCGACCTTTATGCCCGTAGCTCAGAAAGCAATCCAAGATAGCTTCGACGTCCTTGATGTCGTGGACGCGGGCGCCCGACGCGCCTGGCGCACCAAAGGTCATCGCGCCCTACAAGTCAGAAGGGAGCTCGTTGTGCAGTTAGCAGGATACCATGACAATATTGAGAGCACTCTGGGCCATGGTCGTGCGGGAGAGATAGAAGCCGACCCAAGCAGCCAATCAAATTTCTTGAATATGCTTTCGAGAACACTACGACCACTCGTCCGGCGTAGCACCCTCGCTGCTGTCCGGCCCATCTCCTCCACTTCATCCAGGCATTCCGACGCCCTTTTCATTGTTAGCTCCGTCTCTGAACCTTCTCCGGGCCCTGCATGACCTACTTTGCTAGCACCGCGACACTCCCTACAATAATCCGAAAGTAGGCCACCGTACCCCGTCTCCATGGAGGACGGCGCCGAATGTCTTTCCAGATCGCGTTCAAATTCACCCCCGACAACCTCAAGCGCGCCAACGAGATCATCTCGCACTACCCACCACAATACAAGAAAGCCGCTGTTATTCCGCTCCTCGACCTCGGCCAGCGCCAGAACAAGGGATGGACCAGCATAAGCGTCATGAACTACGTTGCGGAGCTGCTCGAGATGCCGCCCATGCGCGTGTACGAGGTTGCGACGTTTTACACCATGTTCAACCGGTGCGTAGTCGCCTCTGTTTTTCGGAAACGTGCGCTGAAGCGCGTCCGGTAGTGAGCCAATAGGAACCCACTTTGTCCAAGTCTGCACAACGACTCCGTGCATGCTCATGGGCTCGACAGACATTCTCAACACGACTTTGTCCCACCTTGGCGGAATCACGCCTGGAGAGACGACCAAGGACGGTAAATTCACCGTCATCGAGGTCGAGTGCCAGGGCGCGTGCAGCAATGCACCCATGATGGTCGTTGGTGACGATTTCTACGTGCGTTTGGTCCCCGACTGCGATGCGCTTCACTGACAACTCGCCGCAGGAGGATTTGACGCCCGAGTCTACGAAAAAGATCCTCGACGCGTTTGCCAAGGGAGAGAAGCCAAAACCAGGTCCTCAGAGCACTCGGCAAACGAGCGAGAACTCGGCAGGGCTTACGGCGCTCACGAGCAAGGTTCGTCGTGCGTTCCTTTGAAGCATCCCCTTCTAAATATCCACATAGCCGTACGGGCCTGGCGAACACTGTCTACCTGAGTTCCAATAGAAAGATTAAATTCATGCAACGGTCGTAATCTAATCGTCGCCTTCCCCGCTGCGCCAGAGCATAAGAAGACGCGCGTTTTGTGGAAGCAGTGACTTACTCGTCATACCCGTGTATACCTTCGCCGCTTTCGGGCAGCCGGTGGATCATGTACCTTGACGGAGGTAAACAAGTGCAGAGTAAGACAGAAGTTACCCACTCGATTTCTTCCTTGAGATCATGGCAGTAACGGTCTGGCAAACATTAGACAGATACGCAGCGAGGGAAGAGTCTACCAAGCGGAAGGTCTCCGTAGTCTGTGCCGAAAGGATCCTCGATCTCTTGGGCTAAAAGCGCGTGAACAAGATGTAGTTTTCTTCTCGAAAACAAGTACCGATTCCCTCAATACCCCTGGAGCAGCGTTGAACGTGCCAGAAAGCGCGGGCAGAATGTACTCACATGAACGTGAAAGCCACAATCGTGACAAGGGGAACCATGCGCCAGCCCAGCTCCTTCACGAGGGTCATCGGCAGAGCAAATAGGTAGAGCGTAACACATTGCTTCAAATGTATGCCGTCTACACGCACAGTGAGCACAAGTCCGTTCAGTATTTCTGGAACGTACAAGACGCGGGGATAGGCGTGTTTGCGACGCGTTCCATGTTGGACATCTGGTCGGTCATGGTCTGGATGAGGCCGGTCATCGCATTAGTTCCTAACGGTGTTCAGATGAACTTCACTAGATATCACAGTAGCGCACCAGCAGGACCGACGGTCTCCAAGAAGCCCTCGCGACGGAAGCCAAAGAGCTTGCGATTTAGTTCATGAGCGATTCTGTTATGTATTGGGACCAAACGCGGCGAGGATGGCCACCACGCACGTCAGAGGGAGCGGCATCGACGTGTCGTCTGCAAAGGGATGGAACTCGACAGTGCGATGGGTTCCACTTAGCAGTGGAGTGTTGGCCGAGACAATCTGGTGCTTGCTACGTTTTGGTCGCACACGTTTGGTCGCGTCTCCCTTGAGGAGCGTGTCGCTGGATTTACCCATCGAAACGGAGCCGGCAAGACTGGTTGCCGCATACGTTCCCCCAGGAGTTGTCGATTGAGTATTATAACCAACCTCGGCGTCACTGCGCAGGAACGAGGACGGCAATATGCCTTTGTAGTCTTCCCAATGTATCCCGTCCTCGCCTGGGCAAGTCTTTTAGAAACAGTTTCCAGACGTTGCATAGATCGTACCTCGCAGATAGTGCTATGCACGTGTAATTATCACTAATTGAACGAGGAGGTGGAGAAAGTACCTTGGTCGCATATACAAAGGCCAAACTCAGATGTAATGTCTCCTTCTTCCGTCGGTACAGTTGCTGTGGCGTCACTTCAGTCATTGGCGTTTTGCCCTTGATATGCGCGGGCTGCTCGTCGGTCGGCGGAAGGGCAACATTGACCCAAATAGCACGGCTGAGGTTCCTAACACTCGAACAGAGAGACCCGAAGGATTTGCGACCCTCCCAGAAGCGATCGTAGGACGTTCTATTGAGCTTTAGCGCCCCGCAAGAATATTTTGAAGGCAACTCGCCCGTTTCTGAACACGAGAATCAAACCAACCTAGAACGCATGAGTATGGCGTCGCAGTGGCGGCACGAGAAACGAACCACGACGGAAAGCATTGGGACTATGGTATTTGTCAATGCGATAGTGTGGCCTTTGCTGTCTGCGAAAGCGACGGCAGAAGAGAATAGTGTAACGGTGAGGACCGGCCCGAAGATTCGTGGAATAATCTAGGCTGCGATGAGGGCGGAAGGGGCCACAGAGGCGCGTCTTACGCTTCCTTTGATTCGGAATACATCGGGCAACCAAGAGTACTGGGTATAGATGAGGGGTATTTCAAGTCTTAGCAATGGGCTCCAACCTTGCGGAGATGACGCCGCTTGATAGCAGAAGGCTTTGTTGAAGTATGAGCTTGGATGGTTAGAGTGGGAGATAGACGCATACCCGGAGTATAGGCAGTATGCCAGATTTTGGTGTGGACGAGGTCGCCATGGAGGAAGAAAGGGAGGCTCCGCTGTCGATCATTGCTGGCACGCGTCAAAATTCGGAGGTCAGAAAATGCTTCAAGAGTGCCAGCGCAAACTAAACTATGTCTACGCTAGAGTGGTCAGAGTACGGGGGTGTCGTGGCGGGCGTGGTGAGTTCCATCCGGTAAAAGTAAACCAAGCAGTCCGTGAGGGTCATGGTAGGAGGAGAGGGAAGCGCGGCAAGGTAAGTATGGCAAGTATGATACAAAGGTAGTGCGTTTGATAAGTACTTGTGAAGATCCATGAATATTAAAGCTTGCGGAGAAGCATGAGATAAAGATAGTTGCCTTTGTGCAGCATACTTACACGCTGTTTACGCAGGGCCAGGATGGTGCCACGCGGACATCCCACCCTGCTCTCGGCCAGCACGTCCAGGGACCATATGTGTCCCTTCCCAGCTGCCGACAGTCCGCCCGCTCGAATCTGTTGTGGCGCCCTCAATCGTGACAGGCGCCGTCACAAATGATTGCGGCGCGCTGCTGAGGTCTGCGTAGCTGCTTGATGACACAACATCATCGTCCTGGGTGGTCCGGATAATGGGGATAGGGACGCCCCGAGGCTCGGGAGCGAGCTGCCCAACGCTCGGAGGACGCGAAATCGTTTGTTCGGAACGCGGCGCTTGTTGCGTCGCAACGGAAGGTGTAGAAAAGACCGAGGTTCTCGACGGGGAGGGTTGGAGGCGCTCCTGCGCCTCCGCGTAATGAGAACCCGCATCACTATGCTCGGACGACGCCTCGGGTACAGGCGACGGTGCAAGGTGCGCTACACCAGTCTGGGCCCTAATAGGGTGCCCAAACGTGTTGTTTTCCGCCCCGCTGCTCATTAGGCCGTCCGAACCGCTCCCCGAGCGCGAATGCGTATTGGCAACGCTTCCGGAACGCGACCGCCCATGTTCGGAGCCAGAGTCCTCTTCCAATCTTGCCATGGACGAGTTGGCACGTATCCGCATCGCCATGCCCTCGAACGACGACGCTCCAAGCGACGGAGAACTTCCGACGCCGAGGGTTTGCAAAAGCGACTGTGCTCGCTCACGAACGGCGTTCATCGAATCGGCTCTTGACCTCGCCGACGAAGATCCCGAATGGGAGTTGGTCTGGGAGTTGGTCCTCGAATGAGAGCCAGAGCCCGAATGGGAGCTGCTGTATCTGGAAGTCCGTCTGGGCTGTACCGCTAGCGACAGCGAAATATTACTCGCGCGTTGCCTCAACGCGCTAAGTGACGTTCGCGGGCTCGGAGACGCCGAGCCGGTAAGCAATCCAAGCTGATCTTCGCCCTCGCCATCGTCTTCGTTTGATCCTTCCTCCGACTCAACATCGCCAAACGACTCGTTGGGCCCAACACCTAGTTGGGGGTGCGGCTGCTGCGACCCACTTGCGCTGCCGCTCGTTGTGGCGGCCCTTGAGCCCGTACTTGCACGCGGACGTCTCGGAAAGTCGACTGGCGTCGGCGGCGGCATTGAAATCGACGACGAAGATGCCGAGGCGGAGGCGGACGGCATCGGTACTGTTCCAGCTCGTGAACGTCCCCGACCACGAGCTCGTTGAGCTTGTTGAGCTTGAGGATGGCGAGGCGGCATCGGAATGCCGTTAGAAGCGCTGCTTGCACTTTGCGATCTGCCTGCATCCGGTGCCGACGAGCTGCTTGCACTGGCACTGTGTTGAGACCTGGCCGGATGCGAATCGGTAGACTCGACGTTCCCAGTCGACTGCGACAAAATCGAGCGTTGGGGACCGGTACTTTGCGAGTGAGAGTGGGTGTGTGTGTGCGACGAGTTGCTTGCGCCACGAGCGGGACGTCTGAACTGAAAGGGATACCTGGATGTAACAGGATGGCCGAGACTCGACATAGAGCCAGAGGCACGTCCAGAAGACGGTTCCTCACTCCCGACTGGATAACCCTCCATGTCATCGTCGTCTTCATCCTCATCGTCGTCGTCGTCATCATCATCTTCTTCGCCTTCCGGGCTTCCACTCCCGCTCCCGCTAGTGGTTCGCTTCTCCGCAGACGGACGCGGAGACGGCGGGAATGGGACGCGGTCTTGGGAGGACATCTGGGCGCCCGGGCCAGTAAATGGGTAGGGGAGTTTCATCAGCGGGCCCTCGCGCTCGCGCTCCTTGGAAGATCGCTTCACGACCTTGGGGATAATATCTCCAAACTCGGGCGACGGCTCAACGGGACTGTCGAACAGATCGCCCGACAATACACCACGTCTGGCAGGCGGCGGCGCCGACGGGAATCCTGCAGCAGCAAGGACGCGGTCCATACCCTCGAAAGCCGGTGTCAGCGGTTCCGCGAGCAGCTCGCTCGTCTCGTTAACGTCCTTCTTCGCCTTCTCGCGCCTACTCCAACGTTGTTTGATGGTGAGGCAAAATTCGAATGCCGTCTGGACGCGGATAGCGGTCGACTCCCGCCACTTCCATGGAAGCGATTCCAGGTCCGAAACATTGTCGCTGTAAACCGACATGATTTTCTCCATCGTTTCCTCGTCCCATCGATTTTGAGGCCCGCATATGCCCGCGCAGCCAGTCCCGCTTAGAACCCAGAGACCGATCCTACAATGGCATTAGCAGATGACCAAGTCTAGGTGATGTTGCCTACCAGCTCACGAGTACAACGAGAGCCCGCCACAAAGCCCACGCGGCATTGGCGTACAGGATTCCGCGTGCATAACTGGTCAACGTGCCATCATGAACGCGGAAGAAGGTCTTATCGCGATGATTGCGGCCAGCATCTGCAAGTGCGATAACGCCCGGGTCGGGATTCGAGAATGCGAGGAGTAGCGCGAGGGACAAGCCCGCACGAGGGAGAAGCAGGGCCACGGTGGGCAAGTTTTGGGAGTAGAACGAAAACGTTTCGGCCATGCCGTCGCGCCAGCTGCCCTCTTCACCGCTAAACGCCGACCGACGGAGGTGCTGCATGAAGCAGAAATTCGTGAAAGAAGTCATGGAAACAAAGTTGAAGCCGGAAGAGGAAAGGTACAGCGGGAGCATGACGGGACGTTCTATCGAAATGAGAACAAGGACTAACGTGGTGAGGAATAAACTTACTGATGCGCCACCGCCGGGCAAAGGAAAAGACGAGCTCGTACATGATTACGACGGGGAAGATCCAGACGAGCCAGCACGCGACGTAAGCCGCGGCGCCCAAGGCCCAGTTCTTGCCCGAGCCAGGAACGCCAGGCGCTAGAGGGTTGGGAAACTTGGAGATTCTAATCGCGGAAAGATTAGCACCAAAATGAAAGACGTATCTGCTACGCACTGAACAAGGATGAACACGGCGTTCAAGTCGAAGAATGTTTGTAGCGGAATGTGGGCAAGAACCAGAAGGGGGAACAGGTAAAAGTACAGCCGCGATTTAAGTCCAGGGTTTCGCAATAATTCGAGATGCAGGCCAGTCGCGTGGAATCGCGGTTGGGGAGGACGAGGCTCAGGACCGGCAAAGACCACGGGAGCGCCGGCTCCGCGGGACCAAACGCGCGGAGGAGGAATGTTGACTTTGGTCTGATCTGTTGGCTCCCTGCGGTCCTGGGACGCGTCCTGAGCGTAGCTCACAACGCGCATTGAACGGGGTGTGGGCTTGCGGCCACCAACAAAAGGACCCTCGCTGACAGAACCATGAACAGTCGATGCGGGGGCTGGATGCAAGGGTCGCTTGGGTAGCCAGGACGGATAACCTTCAGAGTCCTATAAACGTTCAACTTCGTACGCTGTACGGACGGGGATGCACACCTTGGACATCCGGTGTCGTTGAGCCTGCGAGCCGGATGACGGTTCCTCCGAGAGCTGCTCGGCCTGTTGAAGCTGCTCTAGGAGCGATTCGACGCCAGCAACTGAGTCGTTGGTGGGGGAGTCGGTGGGTGGTCGTGACATTGGAGTCGTAAATGGGAGACGCGTGAAGGGGCAGGGTAGGATTTTTTTGTGGGGGTTTTAGAGGGAAAAGACGCGCCAGACACCTAATAATGGACTTGGTGGGCGGGTCGGGATTCGCGCGGAGGCCTCGTTTGCCGCCTCGTGGCCTGTCGACGCTGTCGTTCGTGGAGGACGGGAAGAAACCAACCACTCAACATCATATTCTGATCCCGCGGCACCATTTCCCTGGGTAGCAGGGCCTGCCTACATCGTAGGCTACAAATTCAGAAATCGCCCTTGTCTATGTTTGGTTCATGTAGACCATTCGACGAGTAGATCTCTACTCGCACACGCGGGATGCAACGTTGAAAAGGTTCCGAGCAAGATTCGATCGCGAAGACATGCTAATTATACAGGCTACTACACTACAATTAAGAGGAATTATACAACGATGCAGCAGACAAAACGACTCTTCAGAAGCTCAGAACATCAAACTGGAATGGTGAAAACTCCAGCTCGGACAACTCGTAGCGGGGCGACGCGGAGGATCGATTGCAGGGTCCAAACGACCGAATCAAAGCAGGAGAGGCAAGCGGAATGCCATGCTTGTGCTCGGGGGACCACGGAGTCTGAGGACCCTGCGAGTAGGACAAACGACGCGAGATGTTCTTGGGTGGAGAAGGCAGCGCAAGGCGCAGAAAGCGGCTGGTCAAATGCTGGACGGGAGACTCGGGACTGTATGGGGACATGTTTTCGTCGGTGACGCGTCGCTGCAGGACGGGACTCTGAGACGGAGCGCGCCTCGGTGTCGCTTTGGGGTCCAATCTCATGGGCGGCGGTCGGAAGGGTGTGCTGGGAAGCAGTTGGTTGGCGGGGGTGAACGGACTCGGGAAGTTGCTCGGCGAGATGAGGGTGGGCACCGGTAAGGGAACCTCGATGATGAGCGCCTGCGAGGACGCGAGACGACGCGTCGCAATCGTCGGAAGCGCGTTGGTGGGGAGAGGACGCGTCGCTAAACCTACTGTCAGCCGCGAAATACTGGCTAGTTTGAAGTACGCGCGTTTCTTCTTGGACTGGAGAGCACAAATGTCATGGGTAATGTGCTTGTGTCTCATGAAGTGGCCCTCTTTAGCGGCGACATTGTAGACGAATCGCGTCAGTGCGCGCGTTTGTCGGAGTGTGCAGGGACGAAGAGAAAGCGCTAAAGCTGGTGAGGAGTTGCAGGAGGGTCGGAGGAGACGATACATTGAAGGAGAAGCGAGGAGGAGGTGTTGAGGTATCGCATGGTGGTGGTCGAGAGCAAGTTTGGGTTGTGACATGCATTGGGGCCTGCTTCGACTTGGAGTTGCCAGCTGTCGGGTTCTACCTCGCAATATCCGACTTTGCTCCAGAATGGCTGCAAACGACAAGTACAGGCTGCCCAAAAATGTCTCCCCAACTCATTACAACTTGACCTTCTACACCGACATTGCATCCAAGTCCTTTGGTGGCTTCGTCGATATAAGGTTCATTTATTTCTCTGTACCGTCGTTATTTGGTCCTAAATTCGACAAAGCCTCGACGTGCTTGCAGAGACCAGGACCGTGCAGCTCAACACCAACGAACTCACCCTCGGCGACGCGTATTTCTTTTCTTCACCGTTTCGATCTCTGCTGACGCCTAGTATAGCACGATTTCATCCGATTCTGGGCGCAATGCTCAACAGGTCTTGAACGCATCTGTCGACACCGAACTACAGCGCGTTGAGTTCACCGTTCCCGAAGTCTTGCCAGCCGGATCAAACGCAAAGCTCAAGGTTTGCCCCGATACTGGCATGGCCGTGGCTAATGGCGATTCAGCTCAGCTTCAATGGTACACTCAAAGACTCCATGACTGGCTATTATCTGGCGAACTACGAGGAAAACGGCCAGCCGAAGCAGTACGCGTTGACGCAGTTCGAACCCACAGACGCCCGTGCTGCATTCCCTTGCTGGGACGAGCCCTTGTGCAAGTCCACCTATGCGATTACCATGGTATCCCATGCGGACGCGGTCAATCTGAGCAACATGCCAGCTATTTCCGAAACCATCTACGAGCCCGGGTCCGAACAAAGCCCCGAGCTTGCGGCGCTCCTCTCATCTCTGTCCACCGAGCAAAAGTGGAAGATCACACGCTTCGCGACGACGCCAAAGATGTCGGCAAGTTAATTTTGACGCGTTTCGTGTTGAAACTGGAAGTCTTGTAGACTTATATCGTCGCTTGGGCCACCGGCAACTTCAAACACCTCGAAAAGACCGTCAAACTCCCCATGAGCGGCAAGACCATTCCGCTTCGCATATACAGTACCCCGGACGTCATCCACCAAACGGAATTCGCACTCGACGTTGCCGCGCGTGTGCTCCCAATTTACGAGGAGGTTTTCGACGTCGCGTTCCCGCTTCCAAAGCTTGATACACTCGTTGCGTCGGACTTTGATGCTGGAGGCGCGTCTCTCTATGCAGGCGAATCTCGATTACTGACGGTGCTGCAGCGATGGAGAACTTTGGTTTGATTACTGGCAGGACATCCGCGCTGCTCGTCGACCCCGAGCACTCGGATGTTCGGGCCAAGAAGAATGTGGCCAACACTCAAAGCCACGAGGTGGCGCATATGTGGTGAGTTCCCGGCCGGCTCTGAGCTTTGGATCTCTCAAACGCTCGATGAACAGGTTCGGAAACATCACCACCATGAAATTTAAGACCCTTTGTGCTACCCCGGCAAGTAAACTTACTATCTTTCAGGGTGGGACAATTTGTACTTGAACGAAGGTACGGTTCACGTTTTGGTCACAAATTTGCCTCATGCCATGCAGGTTTCGCAACTTTATGCGGCGAGGTCATTATGCTCGGTAATTATTCAAATTTTGGACGCACAACAGCATACTAACTCGGCAGACAAGTTCGTCCTCTTGATCATATTTTGAACGTTCTAACCTTGGTCAGAATCTTCCCGGAATGGCGCGCCAAGAGCGAATTCATTAGCGACCATCTGCAAAGCGCCCTCTTCCTCGACGCCAAGCTCTCTTCCCATCCCATCGAGGTATGGGCCGTTTTGTGGCCTCGAGCGTTGACTTATCGATGGCAGGTCGAATGCAAAGATGCTAGCGACATCAACCAAATTTTTGACTCGCTATCGTACTCCAAAGCGGCGTCGGGTTTGTGCTCGCCGCATTCCAGTGCTCCGTCTAATCTTCCCAGTCCTGAACATGCTCTGCGACTATGTGGGAGAGGACAAGTTCCTTCGGGGTGTTTCTATTTACCTCAAGCGGCACTTGTTTGGCAATGCTGTAACCAACGACCTCTTTACCGGCATTTCTGAAGCGACTGGGCAAGACATCGTACGCTTCATGGACAATTGGATCAAGCAGCAAGGATTTCCGGTCATCGCTGTGACCGAGACCGCCGACGGTATCCATGTCCGACAGGACCGTTTCATCGAGACCGGGGAGGTTGATCCCAAGGAGAACCAGACGATATGGTCCCTTTTTCCTTTGTTTCCAACCTGGTTAGATATTAACGGGGTATAGGAACGTTCCTCTGAGCATTCTTACGACCGATGCCAGCGGTGCTGCATCTATAGACCGCACAGCTATCTTGAACGAGCGAGAGAAGACGATCGCTCTCGACACGAGCAAAGATTTCAAGCTGAACTCTGGGACTGTTGGCGTCTGTATGTTCATCTCTTGAGGGGCGCAGTCGGCTTCTGATACTCCTTGCAGATCGTGTTTTGTACACTCCGGAACGCCTTGCCAAGATTGCGGCAGCGGCGGCAACAACTGACTCGGTCTTCACGCTTGAAGACCGCATGGGCATCCTATACGACGTCATGGCGCTCTCAAAAGCGGGCCTAGCCAAAACCAGCGATACTCTGACCGTTCTGGAAAAGTGGAAGAGCGAGAAGGAGTGTGCGTATCTTTCTTGGACACAACTCCCATCTTCGCATTGATTTAGCCTCTTGACCAGATCTGGTCTGGTCAACGATGTCAGAGGCCATTAGCGCATTGCTCGTGACCTTCTGGGAGAGCCCTGAGATATGCGAGACGTTGCGCGCGTTTAGTCGGGTGCGCTCATCTTTGTTCCTATCATCTGCCAAACTGAAAGTTCGTAGACGCTCTTTGTCCCTCTGGTCAAGAACCTTGGTTACGAATACGCCGCCAGTGAACCCACAGACGTCACCCTCCTCCGAACACTAGCCATCTCGTCCGCCTTGACCGCACAGGATCCCGAGCAAGTTGGACATGCACTTGACCTTCTCGCGACTGAGCGTTTGCAGGGTGATCACCGAGATGCAGGGTCGATTCAAGCACTTTATGGATACAGCCGACGACTCCAAGATACCTGCCGACCTCGAATCGGCCATCTTCATAACTGCAGTCAAATACGGAGGGAGCGCCGAATATGATGCCATCGTCAAAATCAACGAGAATCCTCGGACACCTACTGCACGACTGTGAGTGACAATACTGAAATGAAACTTATTTATGCTTACCTTTGGTGTCCTAGCGCTGCCATGTATGCACTCAAGTTGCAAGACTACTGTTTTTTTCTAATTCTGCCCAGATCTGCAATGACCTCTACGAGGAACGCTGAGCTGCTCGAAAAGACTTTTTCGTGTATCATGAACAAGTCCCGCGACCAGGATTTCATCTACTTCTTCCGCGGGCTGCAAAGCAACGCCTACGCGCGTCACAAAGTTGCAGAGTTTTTCAAAGCCAACTATGATGCCGTGCGCACTATATTTTCTTTGATCCTCGTCCTCTAATCCATCCTCTTGTAGTTGATGAAACGCTTCGAGGGCAACTTCACGCTCAAATATCTGGTTCCGCCGAGCTTCGGAGGGCTCTCAAACGAGAAGGACCTCGCGGACACGGAAGCCTTCTTCCAGAATCGTGACAACTCGAAATACAGCATGGCTCTTGCACAGACGTTGGAGAATATTCGCACCAAGATAGCCTACATCGCGCGTTCCAAGTCAGATGTCGAGAGCTGGCTCGCGGCCTGGGACAAGCGGTCGAAATTGTAATCGAATTACAGGCAGTACATGGTATCAATGACAGCAAATGCGATGTACAGAGAGCGAGCAGCACGTACAATACAACAAAAATAATCTACTGGGCTTGCGCTTCTTGGTCGACAAACTCCATCGCCTCTTCTCGCTTTATGGCGCGGATCGAGGATACTTTCTGGTTGTTGAACAAAACACCATAAAACTTGTCCGCAGCGACCAGCATCTCTGGTCGGAAAGTGGTGGTAATGAACTGCGCACTGGACGATAGAGATTTAATCATCGCTGCGACAGGTTTAGTGAGAGCCATGCAACACCACAAGGGACATACCAGCCACGGCTGTTCGATATTGGGCATCCAGATTGGCATCAATCTCATCGAATAGGTAGAACGGTGCGGGATCGCACTTTTGGATTGCAAATACTGACGGGATTTGAGCCGGAGTATGCATTGGGAGGTTAACATACCGGTTGCAAGCGCGACGAGCGACTTTTGCCCTCCAGACAGCTGCTGTATCCGCAAACCCTCGTCCACTTTCGAGTTGAACGACACCTGGGTCGAGTTAGAAATACCGAGGACGATGAACAGTTCGCACCTTGATGGAAATACCCGTGTAGTTATCAATAGTGGTCTGCTGCGTCTCCTCCGTGTCCTCGTCCATATCCTCGTCCTGGTCGATCTTGCGCTGGATGATAAGCCGACCCCGTCCGGCTGGTACGAGTTTCTCGAAGACCTCCTCAAAGTTGCTGGCGACCTGCTTGAATGTGCGCTCGATTGCTTCATCCTTGCGCTGATCGAGGACTTGAACAAGTTCCTCGATTGACACGGCGGAATTGTCCAGGTCTTCTCTGCGTTGAAGAAGTTGATCGCGCTGTTTTGTGAAGTTGCTGTATTGCTCAAAGGCCTTTTTGTTTACATGCGCAAACTTCTTGAGACCCTCGTTGACAGTGTGCAGCTTCTTGACGAGCTGCAAGGCAATTGAGATGTGACCAAATTGATGGCATCGTGTGACATACGCGGTCCAGCTTTTCGCCCGTATACTTTTCGAACGCCTCCTCGGGAAGAACGCCGAGATCGCGGATGTTCTTGTTGCAGTCGTCTTTCCGCCCAGAAAGCATCTGTCGCTTAGCCAGATACCGTTCCGTCGTCTTCTGTTGTCGCGACATGTTCCGAGTGTCTTCTGTTTGCTGCGTCTGCAACGTCTCCCGCGTCGCTGTGTTTTTCTGAATTGACGCCTGATAACCCTCGGCCTCCGCCTCCATGCCTGTAGACCGCATTAAAAACACGACATGTCCAGCAAACGAGACGTACTCATTGTCTTCTTGGTCAACGACTCGATCGACTTCTTTAACTTGCGCAGCTCCCGTTCTCGAGCAGCAAGGTCGTCCGCAGATGACGCATCGTCCGTGGGATCTCCGAGTTCATCCAGCTTGGAATTGAGCTCATCGCGCCTCCGACGCAGTCGTTCGTTCAACTCGATCTCCAGGGCATTCTTCTTGCCCTCAGCCTACACAACTCGTCAATCGACATCCTCGTCTGATGCACAATACCAACGAACCTGGTTGCGAGCCTTCGTTAGCTCAATCATGTCCTTTCTCCGTCTCTCGACCTCCTCCGACAGACTGACAAGGTCTTGCTCCTCGCTGTCCGTCAGCCCCTTGGTTAGCGGACTTTGCAGCTCGCTCTGATATCCAGCCAACTTGGCATCGAGCCCGCCCAGCTCGGCTTCCAACTCATCCTGGTCCTTCTCTAACTTGCTAATCCGTTCCTGCAACTTGTCTTTTCGCTTCAGTAACCCAGTCCCTTCCAGTTGGGATCGGTCGCGCGACTCCCGGAGCTGGTTGATTTGCTGGTTGTGAGCCGTAATCCGCCCGTCCAGTTGCGTCACCGTCTGGTCAATCTTGGCAATATCCTCCTTGACCTTTCGCGACTGCGCGTCCTCCGTCTCCCACTTTGCCCGCCATGTTGTCACGAGTTTGATTGCCTCGATGCGGGACCGCTTGACATCATGAAATCCGCCAGTAAGGGCACCCTTGCGGTCGACGCGGTCGCCGTCGAGCGTAATCGTATTGATTCCGTGGCTCTTGACGTATTCCGCCGCGATATGGAGGTCGCGACAGACGCAGGTCTTGCCAAATACCTGCTGGAATGCTTTGTCAAGTTTTTTGTCGTAGTCCATCTTGTCCAGAATAGGGATCGCCTCTTGAGTATTGGGAATGTTCGCGGGCGTTGGCTTGAGACGGTTGAGCGGCATGAAGGTGACGCGACCAGTCTTCTCTTTCAACATAACCTCGAGGACTTTAGACGCTGTCTCGTCGTTGTCGACAACAACATGGAACAGACTATGGATTGGTAAAATCAGAAGGCGAAGGGAATCTAACAGTTACCCACCTATTACCGGCAGTCAGCTCGATAGCGATATTGAATTTTTGGTCGGTGATCTCGAAAAGACGGTAAAGAGGGCCGTAGACACCATCCAGATTGTGGCGTTCGGCAATCTTGTCCACTGCTCCCAAACCCTGACCGGTGTCCTATACCCAAGCGTAAGGGCATGTTGAACGAGGTACGCGGGGAACACAAACTTTGTCCATCATTCCTGCTAATGCCCGTTCTGCGCTCTGCAGTTCTGACTTTGCCCTCGCCACCATGGAATCGAGCTTGGTATCTTCTCGCCATAGATCCTTTCGCTTCTCAACCAGCTCGGCCTTCTCCTCCTTCAATCGCGTGATATCATCGCCGAGGTCTTTGATTCGCTTGCGTCCATCATCCATCTTGCTATGCAAATCCGTGATTTGCGATTCCAGCTCGTCGAGACCTTTGCGAGCGTCGCGCAGTTCAGACTTGGTCTTCTGCAGCGCGTCGGCTTGTGCCATCTTGTACGTTCCCATGGACGCGATCTCCTGCTTCAAGTACGCGTCCCGTTCCGCCTTGGTGCGGAACTTGGCCCCACGACCCTGCTTCGCGAATAATGCACCGAGTCGAGCATTGGCTTCGTCAAGGGCGCGTCTTTCCGCGCTCTCATCGGCACGGGTCGATTCCCATTTAGGAAGCAACTTGGCGAGCGACTCTTCCCGAGTCCTGATCTGTTCCTCGACTTCGCCTAATTCACCCTCAAGGCTCTCGCGCCGGCCACCAGCCCGCGCGCCAGCATTCTTAAGGTCAGATACAACACACTCGACTTCAGTTCGAGCGCGAACAAAGTCAGTGAGCTCTGTTTGGGCTTCTTGACGGGCGGCGGTGACGGTTTCGAGGGCATGTTTGGCTTCGGAGATTGCGCGTTCAACGGACTGGGCTTTGCTTGAGCGGTTGCTGCAATCTGAAAGCATCAGGCGCACCTGTATTTCCTTTTCGCGCTGGTTGTATTGCTCTCTACGCTCATTGGCGCCATGGACCTCGTTCCGACGTTCCTCCTCGATATCCTCAAGAGCCTCCCCTACTTCTTCCAGTTCGCGTTGGTACAGCGCGTATTCCAAGCACCGGCGCTCCTTGTCCTTCTCCTGGAACTCCTTGAGCTCCTCCTTCTCTTCTTCGAGTTCGGTTAATCGCGCCTCGATATACTCGAGGAGTTCGCTGATCTTGGTACGCTTCGCGTCGGTTTCGGCCATGATTCGAAGTGACTCGGCGCGTCGTTGCTCGTAGACCTTTGTCCCCGCGACCTCCTTCAGCAATGCAAGTCGTTCCGTGTCTTTCGCGTTAGTCAACGCCGTGATCTGAGTTTGTGAGGAAACGCGAAGATAGAATAAGACGCGACATACACGACCCTGTGGCACGATATAATACGGGTTCGACTTGCTGAACCCTGCGCTTTCGAGTAGGTTCATCACCTCTGCCTTGTTGGCGCTCTTTTTGTCGAGAGAGTACTCGTCCTTCTTGATTCCAATGGTACGGCGGAGGATCACTTCGTCGTGTCCCGTGGGGAAACGGTTGTCGGCATTGTCGAAGATAATCTCGACGTAGGCCGAGAGAGTGGATGTTGTCGAGACCCCTTCGTGGAGGAGGGCCTGGCGCTCCTCACGCGTTAGTGAGGTATACGCGTCCGAGAGAACGAAGCGGATAGCAGCAAAGAAGTTGCTCTTGCCCGAGCCGTTGCGGCCGACGACGACGTTGTGGCGCGGGGAGAAAGGCTCGATGCTGGTTTGGTCGCGATAGGACTTGAAGCCCTGGATGGTGAGGCCTAGAGTGTAGTATTGTAGGAGAGCTGAAACGATAGGGAGAGGGGCGCACTCTTAATGAAGACCATGGCGCCGGCCTGGCGAGGAGGTGTTGGTGGACGCGTTCAATGGGAGTCACGTCAAAGTCACGCCAAAGTCACTGCTTATCCTCAGCCATGCCCTTCGATCCCGTCCGCGACGCCGTTCTCAACTCTCCAGTCGCAACCTTCAACTCTCCGTTACCTCCCAGTCTCCCAGTAACTCCACAATCTCCCTCCAAAACTCTTCCCAATCCTGTCCGACGCCCCACCGGCCTTGCTGCCCTTTTAAACGACGAGGTGGAGAAACCACCCCGCGCTTCCTCCATTGCCCATCTCCTCCACAAGACGGACGTGGATGACCGTCTTGCATCAGCTCCTGCGATACGGAAAGTTGTCAAATACAATCCTCGAAACCGCGTAACACCAGCAAGCAACATTCTGCGCCCAATGTCATCGGGTGAGATGGAAATGTACGAGAACTACCGGGGCAGAGGGAGTGCCCGGCTCATCAAGCGCAAACGGTCGCCTGAGACGGACATCGTGGATTCGCCGCCAATGAAGAAGCATGCTGGGGATGTAGGTGTCGTGGTTGACCACTGTGGGTATCCTCGTTGGCTTGTTCCCTCTCCTGCTGACTCTTTGTCAGACAATGCGCGACCGGAGGTCGGCGTCGCCCAACGCGGAACGTCGCCCATTATCGGGCTCAAGAGCTTCAACAACTGGGTTAAATCAGTGCTCATATCCCGATTCGCTCATCCTGCTCTCTCCAAGAGCAAGGTCAGCGGCAAAGGTCCGCGTTCAAAGGGAAAAATACTCGACATGGGTTGTGGAAAAGGCGGCGATCTCACAAAGTGGGCAAAGGCGCGTGCAGGGGAAGTAATATGTGTCGGTGCGCTTTGCCGTCCTTGTTCATCTCCCTCTGCTCACCTTGCTTGAAAGACATTGCTGCCGTTTCGATCGAGCAAGCAAGGGCTCGATGGCAGCAGATGCGCGGTTCTAGTTTCAACGCTACGTTTGCCGCGCTCGACTGCTACACCGAACTTTTGTCAAAGGCATTTCAACCCGCGAAGCTCTCCATCCCGTTCGACGTCGTGTCTATGCAATTCTGCATGCACTATGCGTTCGAGACGCTGCAGAAAGCGCGATGTATGCTTGAAAACGTGAGCAGGTGGCTGCGGCCGGGCGGGGTGTTCATCGGGACCATTCCCAACGCCGAACAACTCCTGCGCGTTTCTCCTTTATATGATGTTGATCTCAAAGCTCATGCTCCGCAGACGGAACCTTGAAGAACTGCCTCCGGACGCTGACGAGCTCAGCTTTGGCAATGGGGTATACAAAATTCGCTTCGCAACGCGAACACACAAATCTGTTTTCGGCCACAAGTACTGGTTCTATCTCCAAGATGCGGTCGACGATGTTCCGGAATATATCGTACATTGGGAGAACTTTGTACAACTGGCCGCAGAGTTTGGGCTACATCCTGTATACAAGGAGGAGTTCCACGACATATTCACTGAGCACCAAGACCATACAGAATTTGGGCCGCTCTTGACGAAGATGAAGGTGGTGGACGCAAATGGGGAGAGCTCCATGACTGAGGATCAGTGGGAGGCTGCGAGTGCGTTATCGCCTCCTTGTCGTGCAGGTGCTAAAGAATCCGCAGATATATATATTGCGTTCGCCTTTGAGAAACGGTGATGCTTTGTCGTTATTTGTGTACAGACCCTTTGTTTAGCTAGCTGTTGTAGTACTGGAAGATTCGTGTTTTACGCTTTCACAAACCAACTATCACAACACACATACAGAAGTGCCGCTCGACGTTGCGCAAGGCTCGCTTCCTCCCTCCGCAAAATTGAGAAGCCGTGCCAGAACTTCAAAGTACGGAAGTTTGGGCTCTCCACTGGCATCGAAGAGCGTGCCTTGGTGCTGCAGCAGCATTAGTAGCGCTCAAATCTTCATTTAGAAACTCACCACACCAGTCGACTGGATGCCATTCAACCACGACTCGTCATCCTAAGTCGATCAACCTTCAATCAGTTGCGCCCACAACATTGATGGCGTACGCGATTGTCCCAGACAACAAACTCCAGGCAATTTTCCGAGTAGAGGCACGAGTCTAGAATATCCCCAAAGATGCTAGCTTGCCACCGCAACGATTCGGTTGAGTTGTCAGGTAGCCACACGTCCGCCTCGGTTATGGCGCCTTGCAGTCCAAGGTTCTTGAGACGGTCCATCGTGAAATGCGCCGACTCTTTGGAAGGAAATGCGCCGGGATTCGCACTGTAATGCGACTGAATACCGACACCGTCGACTCCGATTCCCGCTCGCTGAAGTGATTGGACCAAATTGAACATGCACTCGGTCTTGGCTTGCGAGGGAAAATTTCCGCCACTGAATATTGTGAGACTAGAAGTTGAGTGAGGAAGGGCACATGTACACTGCAAGTTCAGATGAATGTCTGTTTCTTCGCGAAGACAAAGAAGGCTCGCCGTTATAGTCATTATAAAACAATTTTACAGCCGAACCGAGTTTGTTTCTGGCTTTGTTTGCGGCAATAAACGCTGTGTTGACAAAGGACGAGTCGGTGAATAGCACAGAAGACGACGCATCCCCGTCCACAGCGAAACTCGGCCATCTGTGAGTACATGAATGAGTATCAAGCAATGCTCTAGCCAGATAAGTATATTGCCTTGCAGCACTGACCACGCAATCGGTCAGCGGCATTCCCGGCGTAGCGCTATCAGACCTGGTAGATGCATTTACTAGGGAGGAAACGACGGAAGTAAGACGGCATACAGCGCCTCGTTGACGACGTCCCACGAGACGACCTTCTGGCCTACTCCTTCAATGACAGCCTCGACCGCGTTTGGGATGATGGTCTTGTTCAGGTGTTGGACGGTGAATTGGAGAGGGTTGTTAGCCAGCCAGTCTGGACGTTGACTATGCCAGAATCTAAGGACAGGTTGGAGCATTCTTGATATGAAGGTAGCGAGGGCTAGCGCACGTATTGTGTCTACAAGAAGTCAGCTCCGAAACCTGGAAGTAGAGACAAGTAACCCACCCGCGATAAGCAATGTTGCGTTCAGACGCATAATCGCGCAGGCTGTTGCATGCTGACAGGTTGAAAACGCCCTCTTGTGGTTCGTTCGAGAACCATTTGCAGTTATTCTCCGCGACAGCCAGATTCCAGGTGTCTTCAAATCGTAAACTACGCCAGGCAGCATTCTGCGTGTTGAGCGACAGGTCGGCGAGCGTGCTGCCAAAATAAAACTCGCTCCCTTTGAGCCGCTTGTCGTTGATCTTCTTGAGCACGGAGCGGGCGGTTATCTTGGCCAGCTTCTGGACTTGGAAACCAGAGGTATCAGTAAGGAGAGAGACTGTCGGAGTGCTGCTGGCCCCATTCACAGCGACGGCCAACGTAAGAAGTGCAAGTGTGGAGCGCATGTTCGCCGAAATGGCGGTCGAGGGATTTAAAAACATTCGCGGGCTATCGTCGGCCATGGAAGCATGGTCAACTGACTTGAACGCGAGACTGAATTTATTTGTCGCTTGTCCTCAGATTTGGAACTACCCAAACGGCCTCAAGAGGTGTCAGTCCCCGAAGTAGTCTTGCTGTTTGGACTCACCTCCATCATGTCCGCTGCTTCATCCGGTTCTGCTGAGTCTCCTTGCGGAGCCAGATATGCCCGGCCCGCACTATTACTGGCATGCACACTGGGTGTATTCACCACCCGCGTAACAGCATCCAAGGTGTCTGCATCGAGCCCGTATCTTGCTGCTAGAAACTCTTCATCGCGTCGCGTGCGCACCATCTTGCGTTCGTCCAGTAGCCGTCCAAGGCCGACTGCAGGTAGCGAGCCCGGTGTAGGCTTCGTGTTGGTTTCAGCTTCGAAGCGCGTGCGCGCGTTGAGCTGGTTGCGTGCCAGTTGAGCCTACCGAAGCTTGTCAGCCATGACAACACCACATATACGCGTGTTTTACTGGTCGGACGGCCTGCATGTGGTGGTCGACGCGTACTTGGCCTAGTTTACTCAAATTTTGCAACAACTGAGGGTCTTTCGAGTCCTGTATTATAGCTGCGCGTATTAGACAGCTCAACGGGCACATTTTGACGAATACCATCGTTCTTGGTATCGCTAGCCTTTTCAGGGACTGTTCGAGGAGTCCTTGCTCCCGTCCATGGAGGTGGTGTTGTTTTGGGACGCTTTGGCAGTACTCTGGACGGTGTGGCGCCCATCCAAGCTTGGTTGGGCACGTGGAATCCAAGAAAGCGATTCTATTCAAGTAAGACCCGCGCCGCTATGCGACTGGGAGGGTGGTTGTACAAGTAATCAAGGAAGAATATATAGTATGCAAGCAGGATCGGTATATGGGAACGGTATCCGTATGTTATCAACAGGTTCCAATGAACGTAAGGCGAAAAGGAGCGCGCGCGGTCGTTAACGTCGTAACGGTCTTCAAGAGTGGTACGTTCCCATGTTTTGAGGCGGAGGTGGTTGCTGGTATGCCTGGTACATGTATGCTTGGTAGACGTGTGGAGGAACAGGCGACCCATACGATGGCTGCCCCATGTTGACCATTGGGCCAGCAGGTGGAGAGGGAGCCGCATACTGCACCGGACTGGGCATGCCACCGTTGGGCGGCAACACAGGTCCCCGACGAGGCGCCGCACGAGGGCTATGTGCCTCACCTCCGCGCATGTTGAACGGGCTGTTGTACGAGTCAACATTCGGGGAGTAGGTCGGGCCACCATTATTCGGAGTCCGACGCGCGGGAGTGGGGCTGCCGTACGACGGGTCTATCTGGAGCTGAGCTGGTCCAGCTTGCGCACTCTGTCCACCCATCTGGAGCGCCGCCATCATGGATGCCAATCCTTGGTCGTTGGATGGGTAGCCCGATGGTAAACCTGGCACACCGAACCCGTTGTTTGACGACGATCCCTTGGATTTAGAGCCTCCTTGCATGTTGTTGGCGTACGTGGGTTGGAAGTTGGGGACCGGCAAGCCAACTTCCTCGATTAGGCGGCGATAGGCTTGGGTGGCAATCACCTTCAACTCGATCAAGACGCGCTTGGTAGCCTCCATATACTTGCTCTTCATAACGGGGTCAATGAAGGGGCTCGTGAGGATTTTATGCACAACCGCAACACCGTTGACCTGGTCTCCAAGCACGTCCGCGAGAACATGGTCACCCGGCGACGAAAAGAGAGCCTCGACGAGCTCGGTCGATGCAGATGGCTCGATCTTTTGATTGACAATTCGCAGGACGGTCAGCGAGGCCAGCTTGTGGGTGCATAGGTGTGAAAGGTGAGGCGTAAAGCGGGGAGCCAAGAGGTTGTACCGCGAAGGGAAGCCCGATGTGTCCAGAAGCCAAGTAAGCAAAAGCGCGCCGTTCGGGTTGGTCGCCAACGGAATGGAGTTGAGGATAATCGCGGTAGCGACGCGTCGCTGCTGACTGACGGTAATGTGGGGGCTTTCCAAGCACGCCCGCATGCTACGTGCTCCAAAGCGACCTTGAGCGACTTCCCACATGCGGTCAACAATAGCGTCGAAAATGAAGTCGTTGGCAGGCGAGTTGAACCGCAGGCAACATCTATCGGCAAAGGTCAAAAAAAAAACGTCCAAGAGTTGATACAGGAGCATACTGGACGACATAGTTTCCAAACTGGTCGAGGAGGAGCGGCGGAGTGTACGCGCGGAGATTTTGTGCAACAAGAGCGACTTCCTCTGGATTCTGGACGCATTCGATGATTTTCTGGGCGGCCCAAGTGCCATTTTTATGGATGCCGATCATTGCAAGGTTCGGAGCGATGCGTTCGAGCATCGCAAACCGCGGAACTTGGGAGCATCTCTCGAAGAGTTTTTGAACAACCTAAGAAGTTAGAAGCCGGCCATACTCCCATAGTAATTGGAATACCGTATTTCCAAGCCAATCCGACGCCAAATCTACAATCTCGCCCTCCAGGAAATCGGTCGCGACCTGGTCGATTTCTTCGACCGTCATCGTGCCAGAATCCAAGCGCTTGCGTAGTTCGCGGAGTTTGGAGGCATCCCATCGTCTATTGTGCGGCCTCTCCGACACGAGAGGGATCGTGGTGTAATACATCGTCGGTGGGCGGAATTCTAGGCAGAGTTAATTGAAGCCAGACGCGTAATCAAGCCGAACGCGTACCGGCGAGAGCTTGGATATCAGCCTCCGCGTCCAAGCTACCGGCACTGAGCTGCTGCATGATCATTTGCTGCTCCGTTACAGACGGCGTCCAACCAGCAGGTTTGGGACCACCATCGCTGATGTGCGCGGTGGTATGGTTTCCTGCTGCGATCATGCTGAGCAAAAGGTTGGACCGGTAGTTCTCGACAGCTCCGCCGAGGACTTGTTGGTCGGCTGGAATCGTGGAAGCGCCTTTGACAGTTCGGAGCGCATGGATCGTGGCACCGACGCTCAGGTCGCCGACACCTTGAACGGTAACGGTGGGGCTTTCCTCTGAGCCTGAACCTCCTTCCGTAGCGTTCTTTACCGGGACCTTTGCAAAGCCGATGCGGATGGCCCCAACGTCACTGCCGAGAACATCGCGGCCATTGAGGGCTTTGCGAGCCCTAACGGCGTCATCCAGGCGTTCAAAATTGACTGATACAGGCGTTCATGTGATGAATGGACAGAACGAAAGAACCACGTACTGAAACCGCAATTTTTGTGTGTCAAAACACGAGCAGATTCAATCGGGCCGTATGGACTGAAGACACTGAGGATGGTAGCCGGCGTTGTTGTCGACGGAATAGAGCCAATCCACAAAGCGCGAGTGGGGGACGATTGGAGCTCCATTCCGCCGAGAGCGGAGTTGCTGTTGTTATTGGTTTTCGTCGTTCCTGGCGAAGCAGGTGCTGGGCTCGCTGGAGCACCCTTGGCTGGCGCTACTGGGGCGCTATCCGCCTTTCCGAAGCCGATACGAACGGTTTGGCCGTTGGGCATCCCGATGTTGCCGCCAAGGCGATTGAGAACATCTTCCTTTGCGCGGATAGCATCTGCGATGTCGACAAAGTTAACAAAGCCGCACTCCTAGGAAATATGAATGAGTGCTGTTCGTCAAAGTCGGTGCAACAGGTACCTTTTCTGGCAGGAGCCGCAAACTCTCGATGGCACCATACGGCGCGAAGACGTGGATGAGCTGCTCGCTCGTAACAACGCCATCTAGATTCCCGATCCAGAGGGAACGTGTCGGAGTCTGGACCTGCGAACTCTGCGTTTCGGTTTTGGGGGAGGTAGAACGGTTCTGCGTTCCGGGCGCCGTCAAATAGTTGGAGACTCTCGTCGCAAGTTCCCCGTTGGGGAAGTGGACGGTCGGTGAAGGCGCACTGGGCGGAACCAACTTGTTTTTCAAGATGCCCGCAGGCGAATTGGTCGTATTGACGGTCAAGCCAGAACTCTCCTGCGTGACCTCATACCCGTGGGGGCCTGTTGCATTGGGACGACGCTGGAGGGAGCGCATGGGGTCGTCGAGGATACCAACCGATATCGCGCGAGGCCGGGAGGGAGCCAAATGGTCGGCCGACTTGAACGCCTGGGCGATGAGGGAGGACGACCCGTATGAAGAGTCCTGGTTTTCGTATGTGCTGAGACGCTGGCGCCCATAGTTTTCGTCGTAATTGTCAAAGTACTCCTCCTCGTCTTCTCCGGAAGGAGTTGCCAGATGCGAGCCAGGGGCTGCAGAAGACCTGTTCCGGTACGGGTTGGAGACGGTTGTCGCGCGCATCCGTGAGGGGTTTCCCGCGAGATGCACGGCGATGGCCGCCTGCGCCTGGTTGCGCAATTCTGAAATCGTGGCCGCCGGAGGAGGGCGGTAGTCGTCCAAACCGAGGTAATCGAGAGTATGAACGTCGCCATAATCGTCGGCGGAATCGGCAGAGGTGACCGAGCGAAGGTCCTCGAGTGTCGAAAAGCCGCCGGCTCCGTTAGAGGACGAGAGCCAGGAGGAAGAGAAGATAGAAGGGCCAAAAGCATTGGAGAGCCCACCAGTGGGGAGTGTGAGAGACCCGGAGCGAAGACGGCTGTTTGGCTCTCTTGCGGCGGAGGACGCCACTGAGGAGGCCACAGAGGTTGAATGGCGCAGATTGGGGCGTGAAGGAGCCATGGCGGATGTGGGAGTCGCGACCGGACGATCGACGAGCGAGTCGGTGGAACCAGTGAGCGTGGCCAGGGAACTCGATGCTGCTGCGAAACGTTGGGCGGCCAGCTGTACATTGGAAGGTAAGGTGCCAGCCCTCGCCCTCCTGAATCCAGGCGGGTAGTTGGTCGGCGGAAGAGTCGCGCTATCCACGGGGGTGGTCACCGAAGGCGATGGCGCCTCGTTCGACGGCGGCGAGCCACTTGCGTCGAGTGCTCGGAGTGCCGGCGGACGGTAGCGAGCCCCACCGAGCCTGTCTTCGGCCTGGAGCTCCCGAGCACTATAAATGAATGATATATATTGAGGACGCAAGACGAGGAAATCATGAAAAAGCTGACCGTTTAGCAAAGGCAGCCGACGGAGCTGGAGGCGGCGTCTTTCCGGGAGCAGGTGCGCGAAAGGCGTTGTCGGGAGTAGGTTGGAGCGACATTAACTGGTAGAAGGGAAGCGATTATGGATTAAAAGAGGATGGGAAAGACAATTAGGCGTCGACGTTGGGTGCGTCGACGACGAGAGTCTCGTAGAGTGCGGATACAAGGGTGTGGACGACGTTGGGAAGAGAGCAACCCTTGTCAGTCACGACTCAAGATCAGCTTCGACCTGATACCAGTAGTACCGCCGATGAAGAAATACAGCTATCCAGATAGAACCCTCTTGCATTCCTCCTGCCCAAATTTGTCTCCAGTTTCCGCGTATAACCTTTCCGCCTCGCCAACCATTCCTCGATCCCCCAAAACACGTCCCATTCCAAGCAGACAATCCGCCAGGTTCCGCACGTTCATCTTTTGGCACACGGGGTAGGCAGCTCGGAAGAACGAGATGGATGTGTTGTGGTCTGTAGAAGCATAACATTCGCCTAACCTCACCAAGGTTTGGCTTAGTCCCTTGACGTCCTTTGACCGCCTTTGTTTCGACGCAGCCACGACCAAGTGCCGCAGCCCAGTCTCTACCCGATGTTCTGCAACCTCGAGGCGCCCGAGCTTCACATGACATAAAGCTTCTTCCTCCGCAAAGCCCAGAGTCTCCGCGGAGAGCAGTGCGCGGCGGTAGAGCGACGCTGCATCTTCGAATTTATGCTCGTAGAACGCCAAATCGCCATAGATGATGTCGCAGTGGAGGTTCCCGTACGCCATGAAGCTCGTTTTCTTGAGAATATTCGTGGCTTGTCCGAGCCACTCCGCCGCTTCCGCGTATTCGTGCAAGTATGCAGCAGCGGTACCAATTGACAACAACGCGAACGCATAGTTGGATGCCAACATGTTCGCCTCTTCGAATGTCGTTTTCGCCTTGAGGTAGATCGTCTGCGCCGTCTGATACTGACAACGCGCGAATGCACGATCGCCCTTTCCAATGAGCGCGGCGCCCGCTTGGCTGTAAGCCCCGGCCTGCTTAAGCACAAGTTCTGCCTCATCAAAATATGCGTCCGCGGCTGGATCATCGCGAAAAGCGGCGATCTTGCCTAACATAAAACAGGACATGCCAATATTGGTCAAATGGTCGAGTTGGCGAAAGAGGACGAGTGCCTGCAACCGGTTAAAATCGTGGTGGCTTGCACAAAGACTTGCCTCCTGGCTCAACCTCTCGGCAGCGGACGCGTCGCCGCCATAGAAAGTGATTTCGGAGAGACAGGACAAGCATTTCGCCTGTAACAGACCATGAACTAAGCAACCGCTATGCAGTCAACGCCTACCTGGCAATAAACATTCTGTGACGCGACAGCAAGCTTCAACGCTTCCTCCCATAGAGGTCTGCACTCTTTTTGCCGCTTCGTGGCCTTTTTAATCTGTGCCATTCTACCAACGTTGATGTCGTTCCATTACAGCGTCGAAAAAAACCTACAACCATGTACATTCTGCCACATTAGTCTCCGCTGGCTTTGTAGGATTCAAAACATACCAGCTTGCCCAGACATGTCTCCCAACCGGACATAGATTGCGAGGGCCTCACTACAGAGCGCCTCGTGTGTCGTGGTGTCGCCGTCGGTAGCAGCAAGTAATGTTGTCCAAGCGGAATGGTACAGAACGTCGGCGAGAAGTTTCTCCCCTCCAAGCTTCCGAGCAATATCTCTGGCAGTTCTAAGCGTCTCTTGACCTCCGAGATGTGTATATCGCGTGAATTTGCTTAGATTTATCGCAGTCACGACAGCGCTCCGGAGTAGCTGCTCGTCTCCAGCTTGTTGGCTCGCGCTCTCATGTACCAGGTCGACGATCGCATGCAGGTTTCCAATTTCCGGAGTGAGCTTCTTGACAATATCTTGCCCGTGGGGTCCACTGCGATAAGGTAAGACCACGAAACACTAGCGAGGCCGCATCGCGCACCCTAGATCGGAGCAGAGCTCCGCGAGGCCCATGTAGAAGGTGAGCATCGGGGTTCGTTGTTGGATATCGGGAGGGTGGTAAAAAATCATATGGGCGCGAATGGGCGAAAGGATTCGCGTTCGTCCATGCCCATCGTTGTATGCCAACGAGGTCTGCCAAAGCGCGGCCAAAGCCCGACGTGCTTTGGGAATATGGGGGAATATCGCGACGAGTTGCCCGTGGTCGATGCCATCTGGAAGCAGGGATACTAGTCGGAGAAGTGCAGCCGCCTGTTTTAGTTTTCAGACACTTCTGGAGAGAAAAGAGCAGTAAGAGAGAAAACCTCCGGCACGGCGTTCATACGCGGGCTGTTAAGCGAGATGCGAATGGAGACGTCTAAACTCGATGTTCGATCCTCGACTCGGTTCAGTAGCGAACTTTGTTCTTCGTGCCAACGCTTTGACAATTGCTCCGTGCTGTCCGTTTCCGCGAGGTTGGCCATGAGTGCGATAGCAAGAGGCACATTATCAACTGCAGATAAGAGTCTATTCGAAATTGAGCGTTGGCGGAACGATATTTGAGGAAGAAACTTACGCATCAATTCCTTGATCCTCCTCCGCACAATCGGAGAGTGCGAGAAACACTTTCCGTGCCGATGGAGAATCGAGCGGACCAAGCTGCGGCAGAGTTGGTCGCGTCCACTTGACGCCGCCCGGTCTCTCTGATCCCCGCAAAGTTATAACAACAGTCAAGCTGTCCAGCGAGCAAAGCGCGACAAGGAGGCTTTCAACCTCCTTCTTCGACGCGTCTGGTCCTTCCCATGGCGACTCAAAGTTGTCAAGAACAAGGAGAAACTGCTCTTGAGGATCTCCGAACGCATCGAGAATTTTCTTTTGCAGTTTACTGCCATGGAGCCCTAACGGACCCGCGATCGCGGTGAGGACATCGTCCTTGTTCTTCGCAGCGTCGCAGGAGATGAAGAAGCGTCGGTTTCCAAACTGCTCGACGACTTCTGGACTGAACAAAACCATCGCTGCGACACTTGTCTTTCCGATTCCTATACTGGCGTAAGCCCACCAGAACGCCGCCTGCGATTGCGTACCAGCAGCTCCGAGAATCGCGACCCGCGCAGGTTGCTGACCAACAACCATGTTTACGACTGTCTTGACTGTGTCCTCCCGTCCATAGAAATGTCGCGGCGCTCGAGGTAGGACGGGACCGGAAGCCATCCTAGTTCGCTGACCATCAGCAGCGCAGCGTAAATACCCATCCCAGACACGACGTACACGACGGGGGACGGCGGTTCGTTCCCCTAGCAGAAAGTCGAGAACAGAACAATGAACACGGCGTTCACAGCAGATTATCAGCCGGCTTCACCTGTTTCGCCAATTTCAATTCATCCATGACTTGCTTGCAAACCTCGGCAATGTCTTCGAGAAGTTTATCGTTGCGTTCCGTGCTCAGAGCTGCGGAGCGGACGAGGCGTCGTTGCAATCGTACTGAGGATTGAAACTGTACTTCATTGTCGGGTGCCAAAGGTAGAGTGTTTCAAAACTCACAGAGAACAGGTCGATAGCGTGCTGCAGCCAAGCATGAGCGGAGAAGAGGGTGAATGAAACCACTGACCTTGATATCCCGTTGCAATCGTTGCAACCGTGCTTCGTCTCTCGAATGCTTGACAAACCACGAAAGGGACGAATCGCGGCAGAACAGATTCTGTTGGGCATATATAAGTAGCACTCTCGGCGCGCTGACCGGCCGTACCTTGAGTACTTCGTCCACTGCCTCAAGTTGCCTACCCGGCCATAATCAACTTCCGTCCCGAGAAACGTCGACTTGTGCTCACCCACACAGCATCGCAATATCTTGCAGGAGTAGCTCCGCGTCCGCGCCGAGCTGGGGTTGCTGCAGCTCTTCAACGTGGGTCGCGACAACCATAACGAGCTCTGCGACATCAGCTGCAAGCGCGTCCGCTTCTACCTTGTTCGATGTTGCGGTCTACAGCGCCAGAATAAGCGCCGGCGTTTCACTTGAACGCTCTCCACGCGCACCTCGCATATATCGAGCACCCTAGACAGCCGCCATCTCAGTACACACTCAGAACTGCAGAACCGCGCTCACAAATTTACGACGCCGGCAAAGCCTGGGGTCAATAAATACAAGTGTTTACATCCCAGGGACGCGTTCAACGCGCCTTTGAGAACTCCGACGTTCGCAGCATCGCCGACATTGGCCAGCAGTCTCAGTGACTGCCGGACTGCACCGGATTGAACCACTGAGTGCGACTGGAGTCGCATCGCGGTGAAAGGCAACCTGCGTTGATGTCTGCACAAGGATGAGATTATGAGGTCTTAACATTCCACTATGACTATCTACGAGAGTACTGTTCATACACAACTGCAAGATATCAATACACTGGCGCCAGTTAGGGCGGCAGATGAGAGCGCCCGACTAGCTTGTATCATAAAGGAAACGACTAGCGCCAGGGTATAGCGAGTTGGACTGTGGGCGGCGTCGGTGGGATAGTATAGCGAAGGTCGTCAAGCAAAAGCTACAATTTCTAAGTTTCTTCAATTCAAAAAAGACTGCGCTCCGAGTAGCGCACGAAATCAAGACAATCAGGTGCGACGCTTGCCTCCTCGTCCACGACCACGGCCGCGAATTGGGCGCGGCGTAACCTTGGCGTCTGCAACGCGCTTGGACCTTCGAAGATTGCGAGTAGATGAAGGTTCTGGAACGTCTTCACCGTCTGAAGGAACGTCCGAAAGTGGCGATGGCGGTCCTTGCTCCATCTCCCCATCCCATTCGGTCGTAATGCAAAGCTCCTGGAAGATTTGTTGCTCGGTAGAGCTGAGGGGTTGTTCGGGCTCCACGCTGTTCCCTATCGGAACCGCGCTTGCTGAAAAGCTTGGAGCTAACGGCGTCAAGAACGACGTGTCGTCTACATCCAGGCTGGCGTCGGAGCTACACAGGGTAGTTGCTTGGACGGTTGACGCGAAATGCTGCCCAAAGACCCCACGGCTCGACACCCCTTCCTTCCAAGCAGTTAGATTTGACGGAAACTGCGATGCAAGTCGGTCGGAAAGGAACATCTTGAGAGGATTTCCCCGTAGCGGATGGTCTCGTATGTACGCCCGGGCGGCAGGGAGGGGGACCCAAGTGCCACGAACAATCGGGGAGCCATGCGATATAATGGTGGCGTTGGGAAGGATGGGGAACGGTGTTTGAGAAAAGGTAGCGATAGGGGGAGAGGTTAACGAAGTCGGTGTCGAGCCGTCTGAGAACGGTCTGCGTGCCGAGAGTCGTCTGGTAAACTGGGATACCTACAATAGGTGAAGTTAGTTGAGGCTTCGCTGCATAATGATGTAGATAGCGGACCTTCGACTTGAGTTGCGGAGATGGCCGGCGTAGACGGAGAAGATGTGTGAACAACAGGCGGTTGCGTGCTCCATCCATCACATCGCGTGTCGTGAGGAGAGATGCATGGCGCCGGGCTACTCACAGACATGCTCTCAATGAGCGACGTCAAGGTCTGCGTCATCAGAAGCGGAGGAGGTTGCGGGCGATGTACGGGGGCGCTGAAAAAGTCGGACAGGGCGGGGACCGTCCTGGACCGTGGTCTTAGCGTTGCCTTGGTAAAGTCGACATCTGGCGGGTCCGTAAGAGGATCACTCGACCGCCGAACAGATTCGAAACCAATCAATGGGGAGGTGACGAGAGGCGAGAGCGGAGAAGAAGGCCCAGGGTCGCGCATTTCGAATGAGCTCGACAAAGAGAGCGATTCGAGGTCTTCCTCTTGCTTGACAAGGGGCTCGGCCCAGGGAAGATGTTGCCATTCCCAGCCCTCGTCTAGCTTGACCTTGACGGTGTCAGAGGGAAGACCCAAGATCACTTCCTCGTCCAAGAAGTCGCCGGGTTCTTGCTTGACTTCTATTTCAGCCGCAGCCGGCGCAGACGGGGAGCGTGGGCCTGGACTCTCCCACATTGTTTCGCCATCGCCCTCGCTGTCGTCGTCCTCGTCAGCGTCCCAATCCTCCCCGTCCGACTCGTCATCATCGAGTTTACGCGCGCGGTAGCGGGAAGATGCACGTCGCGAAGCCGTCATAGAGATGTGAAAATCATCATTGTCGTCTTCCGAATCCGGTGGTGGGGAGACGGGGCTGTACGGCACAGAGGACGAGCGCTGGTACGGGCGCTGGGAGTAGTAGTACGGTCCGTCTGCTGTTTGGTTGCAGCATGGGATCGATATGGATCGTCGAGGATAGGGCGGCAAAGACCACGGCTCTTCCTTGTGCTGCTCGGCGTCTGATTCTTCTTCCGAAGTCGGGGCACCAGGAACGACAGCAGAGGGCTCGGTCGTGGCAAAGGCGCGGAGAGGTTTGAGCCGGAGAGTCAGCTTGACTTTGGGCGGCGGCGCGGCCAACTCTGGGGAAGAGTCCGAGTCGGAATGGTGGGCGCCTCGCAACGAGCGTTTCCTCTTGCTACCACATTCGGGAGGCGGCTCGCGAGTCTTCTTCTTGTCTCGGATGATTGCATATTGAGACCCGACACGGCCATTGTCTCCATATTCGCACAGCATGATCCCCGCGCGCGCAAATGGACACGGAGCGCCGGTCGCACCGCTAAACAGGTCGACGTATTAGTCGCAGTTTAGGGCACAATAGCGCGGGGTCTTACCTCAGATACCAAACGGATGTTCCGCGTCGAAAGTTGGTTTGGTTTCCGGTGTTGACGCCGGGATGGGCCCCGCCGCCGGTTGAGTGGAGTGCGGCTAGGAGGTCGTCGTCGTCGGGTGTACCGGATAGAGTGTGCTTCAGGAGAAGAGGGTGGTCGTCCTGTTAATTACGTTATATTTCACTGTGGTGACGGGGGTGGGTGCACAAACTTGTTCCTCGACGCGGCTCATGTGGCCGCGGATATAGGTTGTAATTGCCTGGCTCGCGGCGGAGACGCTGAACGGAAATGAGCCAGCTGCTGCGGAGGGAACAAAGGCGCACTTTTGACAGACGAAGCCTTGGGCAACGGTGAGGTCGGCTAGGTCCTTGATGGTCATTGCACGGTTGTCCTGTAGGGGATGAGGGGGGTAGACGAGTGGCGGGTGGGTTGTACGCACGACAGACATCAAGGCGCGTCCTATGGCGAGAAATATGGCGGAAGAAGCATCCTGAGGGTGGAGATGTACTCCGGGAGGCGGGAAGGGGGTTGTCGGGGGGTGGAGACGAATGGAGGGCTTTATTCGAGCATTTTCAGGCTTTCGGGAAGGTGTGTTGTGTGATTGTGCTGGCATAAAGCGGGGGAGCTGGGCATCGACCAGCGAAGGGAGATGGTGGTGGTTGGGAGCAAGGGAAATTTGTTCCGAATTCAAACCCAATCGCACAACCGCGTATCAGCAAAGGGGTACGTACTCCTCCTCGTTTTGCTTCCGAACCATGTCCATCTCCTCCTCCCAATCCTTCGACATGCTCACCTCTCCCATCTCCTCCCAATGGAGTGTCCACGGAGACGACGCATCCGACGACGACTATGTCCTCCTCAGTCGTCGACACTCTCCAAGCCCCGATGCACTCGCCGCAGAATTCGCCCGTATGAACGTGGCTCCCGCTACCCCGTCTCCGAAACGGCGCAACCGCAGGCGTCGCCCATCCGCAGCACCCTCCCAGAGCCCCAGTCCACCACCCACGCCTGCTCCTATCGTCAAATCCGCCCCTCACCGTCGCAAACAGACCAGATCGCACCACCAGCCAGAGGGTCTCGGAGCTCGTCCAATCGTTGACGACCTCTCCTCTGTGCCCGACTCGGCCTCTGAGGCTGGCGACGACGACGCTCTTGCCCTCCTCTCCTTTAAGCACGCATCCTCCCACATCAGCGCGTATGTCGCTTGAACCTCTCCCAAACACCGCATTCTAATGGGCCGTAGATTCTTGGAGGATAACACCTCTACATCCATCCTCACATTGCTGCAATCGCTAGTGGTCGAACTCGGACTCGTCACCTCCGCATCCCCCTCTCTTCTTCCCGCGTCCCTCACCCAGGCACGCGCAATCCTCAAGTCGCGTGCGTTCGTAAACATAAGCGAATATCTTGTCGCACGCCAACACGGGCCAAGCGCCATCCAGGAAATCATGCACCCCAGCCGCTCCGCGCTCATTCGCGACTTGCGTCGCAACCGTAACCGCGTCAAGAAAGAGCAGGTCAAAGCGTCGGGGTTGAGTGTCCTCCTCGTTCGGTGCTTCCATCACTAGCGGCGGCCGTTTACTTCCGCGCAATAATCCTCCTAATGTACTCTCCTCTTTCCTATCTGCCATTGTTGTCTGTAATGTCTGTCTGTCGTAGAACGTGCATTTCTTGTCATCTCGCTGCATCCAATCGAATCTGTATTTCTTGCAGGTGTCGCGCTCACTTTCTCAGCAAATGATATCGATTGGGTATACAACAAAGGTCGTGTTAGTAGGTGAAGAGATGAAAATTATGGTCCAGCAGTCGAACCCCAGCGACGAAGGGAAAATCCTAAGATACTAAACTATCTACTGGGCACTGGAGCCAGCAACGATTACCCCGCTGAGGCCGATAATTGCTTGCGCAAAGGTATACAGGTTCTGGGGCTCCGCGGGAGTGTTGGACGGCACCGTGCCAGACGGCGCAGCGATACTGTTGGAAGCCGGCGCAGAGGATGACGCGTGGGTGGTGGTCGATGCCACGGACGAACTGGTACGGGCCTCTGTGCTCGAAGTCGTCTTGGTGGTCGTCTCCTCCTCCTCCTGCTCCTTAGTGCTGGTCGTGGTCGGTTTCTCCTTGGTGGTGGTAGTCGTCTTCGCCTTCTGTGTGGTCTAGCGCGGCTTAGATAGATGTAGAACGCCGAATAATCAGCAGATACCTTGGGTGGTGTGTATGCCTTCTTGGTGGTGGTGGGCTTGTCGTCGTCGTCGTCGCCGCCGCCTACTCAGATATAAGTTTATGCATTATTTGCCTCAGAGAAGCTGACCTTCGCCGGCAAAGTACCAAGTGCCTTGGATTACGCCCATGTCTTTGCTAGCGAAGAACGAGAAGAGTCCAGGTGACAGATCGAGACCTAGGCAATATGAGAAGCGGCGGAGGATCGCGCTGAGGAGCCACGGACCTCCCCAGGGGCAGCCAGGGCACGAATCCTTGATTGTCGCTGTGGTCGTCTTTCCGCCATAGCTCATGACAATCTTGCGGTTGCAGTACGGGCTGGGATAAGAGTAGCCAAAGGTCCCTTGGTTCAAGGCTACGATCTGGGCATAATTTGAGCGGAAATCGCGCAGGAGGGAAACATGCTCACAAAGTCGCCGTCGTGGTTTGTGTCACCGCAAGCGCCACTATTTCGAGGCGTGAGCTCGATGGAAGAGCTGCACAACAGAGCAAAGAACATACAGTCCGGTGGAATAAAACGTCCATCGAGTGTTCTTGAACACCTCCCGCTTGGAAAGGTCGCCCTTTGCCCGTTTCGCAAGCTCGTGGTGATTAACGCTGGGGGAATGCGAAGCGAGGGCGAGAGGAGCGGCGAGGAGAGCAAGAAGCGAGGAGATGGCACGCATGGTTGGGAGTTGGGATGGAATGAACGTGGAGGTGAACGAAAGATGTAGGGCGGACCCTGCGCAGTGAGGCTGAAGCGAGGCAGGTGAGGGTCCACTAGCAAGTGGGGTGTCCGAATTCGGATAGGATCTAGACAGCTGATAGGGCCGTCAATCGCATTTGCCCAAAACCAAGACAAAATCTAGTATACAAGGCGACTACCGCCCGGCAATAACCACTGCAAAATAGCCATACCTCGTTGCAAACACGACGACACAAGGCATCCGATACGGGCGCAACACCGTGCACAACGTTCTATTCTCTCGGAATACGTTACAAACATCAGTCGACCTTGAGTTTAGACGGCGGGCTGATAAACGTGGCCTTGTCGTGGTCAGGATACAACAAGGCAAGAGGAACGCAGCAACATACGGAAATGAATTTGAGGACTTCGTCAATGGCGATGACCGGCGCGCTGAGATACAAGACTGCTTTCCATTCTATCCAGTTGAGTGGAGTGATTGCAAACAGTTGCTACTTTCGAGTTAGGCAACCTTTAAGACCTCAAAGATGGTCTCACCGTAAAGAAGGGCACGTAGAGGATCATAAAGTGCAACGCCATGCTGAGCGCAACGGCAGCGACCAAGAACGGGTTCTTCCACACGGGCAAGCGCAACAGACTCTCGTTCTCCGAGAGCGAATTGATGGCGTTGAACATTTCGACTGTCACGAGGATGGACAGGCTCATCGTTGTGGCCCGCTTCGCCATGAGGCCGGTGAACATCTCACAACCGATTTCTGGGAAGAGCGCCGAGCATTGGTGGAAGTGTGTCTGGAAAACCGTCAGCTTGCCGCGACCAGAAAATAATGCATGAGGAAACGCACCAATTGATGGTAAGTTATTTGCGGGCCGCCGGAGTAGAACATGAACCACCAGGCGTATCCGAATACCGTCGCGCAACCAACATAGGTACCAATGACCATGTAGCGGAAGAACAACCACTTGCCGACCAACGGTTCACGACTATCCCGGGGAGGTAGTCGCATGATCGAGTGATCTGGCGGGTTGAAGCCAAGGGCAGTCGCTGGGAGTGAATCGGTGACAAGGTTGACCCAAAGTAGTTGCACGGGAATTAGAGCTTCTGGCATGCCTAGAAGGACCGTAAGGAATATGCTGACAACCTCGCCAATGTTCGAGGAAACTGTAGATACATCACATCAGCGGCAATCGAACAAAGAGGGGGAACATACTAAGATAACGGATGAATTGTTTGGTGTTGTTATAGATGAGTCTACCCTCCTCGACCGCCTTCTCTATTGTTGCAAAATTCGAGTCGGCGAGCACCATGTCTGCAGCCAACTTGGCGACATCGGTGCCACTTCCCATTGCAACACCGATATCAGCCTTCTTGAGCGCGGGCGCGTCGTTGACGCCATCTCCAGTCTGGAATGCCGGTCAATAAAACGTTTGTTGGTGCTCAAGAGACCCATACCATTGCGACGACCATACCCAAGCCCTGCAAGAGATCCACGAGCTGGCTCTTGTGAGCAGGCTCCGTCCGCGAGAACAGACTAGCGCGCTGCACGGCCGCGATTTTTTCATTATGAGACAACGCGTCTAGTTCGCGTCCTGTATAGCTCTTCCCCGTCAGGTCCTCCGTCTCGCCAAAGATGCCGATCTGACGACATATCGTCTCCGCAGTACCCTTATTGTCGCCGGTGATGCAGATGACGCGGATTCCGGCGGCTTTGCAGTTGGCAACGGCCTCGCGGACTTCGGGTCGAGGCGGGTCAAGCATGCCGACTAGGGAGACAAAGGTGAGGTTCTGCTCGAAGCGGGCGTAGTCTTTAGTGCTCTCCGAGTGGTAGTGGCTCGCGTCAAGATCGTTAACGTCGACATAGGCGAGCGCAAGAGTACGAAGTCCTGCGGCGCCATACGCCAACGTTTTTTCCATAATGGCCGATCGCAACGCGGAGGTGAGCGGGATGACGCTACCGTCAACCTGTACGGAGGTGCATCGTTCAAGAACGGACTCGGGGGCGCCTTTCGCGAAAAGGGCACCGCTTCCATTGAGGCGGACAAGGACCGACATCATCTTCCGGTCGCGAGAGAATTCGAAAGTCAAGATGCGGGGGATCGAACGTTCCAAGTGCTCGTTCACAGCGTTCGCTCGGACAGCCGGGGAAAGACTGGAGAGCGACTTGGTGACGTCCCCGTCGCGGCAGCCAAGTTTCTCGACGAGAACTTTAAGTGCCGCCTCTGTTGGCTCGCCGACATTTGAATATACGGCTTTTTCCTAAAAGGTGTCGGTTCATATCGAGCGTCGCCATGTAGCGACATACCGAGTTGTAGACAATCTTTGCGTCGTTGCAGATAGCACTAATCTCAGCCAACCGTTGAACGGCGTCTGACCGGAGTTCAGCAGAGGCTTCTTTGCCATCAGCAGACACTACCGACCCGTACGGCGAGAATGTAGTTCCCTCGACGGTGAATTCACGAGGACTACCCGTACGGCCATCGACAACGAGGAACTGTGAGAAGTTGAGATCCATTTAGGAGGAGTAGCAGTGAGAATGTACCTTGGATACGCTCATCTGGTTCGTGGTCAACGTTCCCGTCTTATCCGAGCAGATAACGTTTGTGCATCCAAGCGTCTCGACGCTGGGCAGGTTGCGAACGATGGCGTTCTTCTGCGCCATTTTCTTTGTCCCGAGAGCCAAGCAGGCCGTGATGACAGCAGCCAATCCCTCTGGAATAGCAGCTACGGCGAGCGCTACGGCGATCTTGAAGTAATAGATTGCGCCCTTAAGGACTCCGTGGTGTGAGGGATCCCAGAAATGACGGATATTGACGAGCCAGACGAGAAGGCAGATGACAGAGATGACTTTGGCTAAAAGGTCTCCAAAATCGTCCAGCTTGCGCTTCAAGGGGGTCTTTTCGGAGATCTGGGAGGTAATAGACTTGTGTATGTCGCCAATGGCAGTGCGAATGCCGGTGTAGACGACGACAGCGGTAGCCGTCCCGTTTACAACTGTTGTTCCCTTGAATACGCGTCAAAATCTTGGCGGCGTTCAAAAGTTTGCCACGTACCGAAAACAACATATTGGTCATGTCCTGCTTCACCGCCTTGAGGTCGGGAACAACATCCGCGTATTTGTTGACGCTAACACTCTCCCCCGTGAGGATAGCCTGGTCGATGCGGAAGCTGCTGGACGAAACGGAAAGCAGTCTACAGTCGGCCGGAATCTTGTCCCCAACCGAGACAGAGATGATGTCGCCGGGAACGAGCTCGGACGCGTGTATACGAGCGATTTGACTCGAGCGCACAACTTTGGCCTCGTCCGGAGAGTATTCCTTGAGCGCCTGCCAACGATAATTAGAAACGAGTTCCTGGGTCACGAAAATGGCCATACGTCTATCGCTTTTTCAGCGTTCGTCTCTTGTATTACACCGACAGTCGCATTCGCAATGAGAATGAGAAGGATGACCAGAGGCTCGACGAAGGCGCCAGCAAGAGACTCGGATTCCTCGAAGAGGGCGAGTACGAAGGAAATGACAGCAGAAGCAAGGAGAATGAGCACAAGCTGGTCCTTGAACTGCTCTAGGATGAGCTCCCAGATTGGGGTGGGCGGGTCCTCGGGGAGTTCTGCGCTGCATTAAAACCATAGCATTTCGGTTGACGTTGCAACACACCATTCTTGCCATATACTTGGGCATGCTTTGCAGCCTGGTCCGACGATAAACCGCGGTCGGGGTGGACGCCAAAATGTTCGAGGATTTGCTGGGGCGACTGGGCCCAGGGAGAGTCCATAGCAGAATGAAGCAGAGACGAATTCGGGCCGCACGTGTGCAGGTGATACGTGGAGGTACACGTCGCGCGTGTTGTGGCGTCCGTCGAGCGCGAGGTTCGAGTGGGTACGGCCGACTACGACGAGGGAAGCCAACGAAGGTGAGAGCCTGAAGCAAGGTAGATAGGTCCAAAATGATATCACGCCGCTGCTTGGCTCCGCCTTCCACCGCCGAACTGGACCTCTGCAGATGGGCAACAGTTCGAGCTCAGGACGTGGGCCACACGACGAGACAGTCGACTACGGGAACCTCGTTCCTCAGGGGGTCTACACCGGCCAGCGCGACTGGAACCAGTCAATTACAGCCCAGCTCATTATCGCACGCCGTCTCGCTCCCTTCTACAGACCCCTCGAGGACTACGACGATTCCTGGGACGACGACCGCATCCTTGCGGCTAGAAAAGCGCTTCCCGAGCCAGAGAGCGACCAGCAACTTCCTCCGTCTCAACCGCCAAAGAAGCGTTCGGGGGCAGCGGGTAAGGAGCCTAGTAGACCTGAGGCGGCCGTCTATCGGAACGCAGTGGAATGCCCCATCTGCTTTCTGGTGCGTGTGCGAGCTCTTGAAGCTAGGGTCTACTCACACGAGTCAGTACTATCCGCCGAACATCAACCACTCCCGCTGCTGCGACCAGGCAATATGCACCGAATGCTTCGTGCAGATCAAACGGAACGAGCCCACGACGACTCACATCGTCTCTGAGCCCGCCGCCTGTCCGTACTGCGTACAGGACAACTTTGGCATCGTATACACGGCTCCGCCCTGGAGAGCCGGCATCGGGGCCGACAGCGGCTCTCCTTGGTCAGACTCGGGCAAGGGTTCAGCAATCGAGACGCCGACACACAAACGACGTCAAAAGAGTTTCGGTGCCGATAGTCCCGACGTCGTTCTGACCGACCATATCCGGCCTGACTGGGAACAGAAGCTTGCCGCCGTACGTGCAGCGGTTCAGCGACGGGCCAACAGAAGGATTATTATGCGTCAAGTGGGAGACCGCCTCATCCCGATCGGCGTCACCTCTGGACGGGTACACGCTCTTACGCCGGAGGAAGCCGCCCAAGCAGCAGAAAGTACCGGGGAAGGGAGCGGAAGCAGACGTTCTCGTCGTCGACAGCAGCCGCCATCCAACGGAAATTTGGAGCAGTTTATGGGCATGGGCGGCGCTGAGCTCGAGGAGGTCTGTACCATATTTCATCACGTGCATTGGCTGACAAGATATTCAGCTCATGTTAATGGAAGCAATGCGGCTGTCCCTCATCGAGCACGAAGAGCAACAGCGCAAAGAGGCAGAAGAGAAGAAGAAAGCAGAAGCAGCTGCTGCCAATGCCACACCCACCGTCGCATCCTCTTCCAGCCTTTCCGTCAATAAACCCGCGTCTTCCCGAAGTCGCTCACCGTCCCCAAATCCACTTCAAGCCCTCAAGGACACCGCGAGTGGTTGGCGACGGAGAACCTCTAGTCCGCCCCCTGTGACCCTCAGTGCAGCATTGAGCGCCGTTTCTACTGCATCAGCGGTTCTCAATGGCGTTGGGCCGTCGCAGGTGGACTCTACGCCCTCGCCACCAACGCCAACCATTATCGAGCCCGATGCCTCTTCAACTGCAGCGGAAGCTGTTGCCCCCACAGCTCCAGCTGGTCATTCAGTGGTCGTCACGACCCCTTCCCTCGAAGCGCCAGCTGTTGCTCCGACTGAACCCGCAGTTCCTGTTGCGGAGCCCGTTGCGGCCACCCTTGAGACCGCGCATGATCCCGAGCCACTACAAGTGCACGTCCCTTCACGCCCTGTTCCGACTCACCTGGACACGATGATGTCGGCCATCTCGACGACTTCCTCGGTCGGGGCTGTCGACTCATACAACAACCTTCCGTCTTCCCCAGACGACGATGACGAGTCGATTGTAGCTCGCGAGCCTCTGCTCGAGTCCCCCACAGAAATCACCGAACCGGCAGATAACACCCCAAAGCATCCCTCGACGCAACCTGACGATCAGAACGACTACTTTGGGTATGTTACTACTTGAGCTATAGATTACGACTCAGGGTATCTTCAGCGACGCGCCTCCTACAACAACTACAGCGACGAGGGATTGATTGAAGCACGGTGTACAACAAGGCGTATGACTAGCCTCGACTAACCTCAGTTTCCGGTAATATCATAATTCACTACGTGTATTGTAGCGCATTTAGAGCAGCAGGAATTTTCATTCACACTCTCCTCATTTCTTTGGAGGCTCCTCACTGAAATCGTCTGGATTGAGCTTTTCCTGTTGCGCGACCCGGGTGAGCTTTGCTCAAGATGCAGTAGCAATAGGCCAACCTTTGCGAATACTTTTGCACGGATCTCTGCTTCCTGTGCCGCGCGTCGGGCGCGTCTTTCGTCGACCCTTTTGCGCTCAGCTGGCGACAGTTTCTGGGAGCTCGACGCGTCAGCACCAGTGTCCGAGTTCTAGATCTCGGTAATACCTGATATGCAGCTTCTTCGTTGTACGCTGTCGCTGTATAACGCCGGCGTTAACTCAGCGGCCGAGTGGATGCGGAAACGCTAACTTTGGAGAAGAAAATAGCCACCGCCAACCACTAAGTTGCGCGCGCGGTGAGCGGCATAGCAGGCTAGTATATGGACACACAGATTGAGGTCAGAGCTGTAAACCTGAGCAACGGGAATTGTGGAGGCATTGTGGGTGGACGCGACAAGAAACCTGCGAATGATGGGTAACACTTGCGCGTTCAAGTCAAACGATAACTATGCATGCAGGTATTATACAGCTCAAATGCAAGAAAGCAACTATGTACTAGATATAAATGCACTCTTAGCAGCTCATCAGGCCGTCCACTAGACGCTGAGTCCGCGACTTGGCTAACAAGTCGCTAGACCGTCGACTCCGCAGCTCGATCCGCGCCAACTCTGCCTCCCATTCGCGCATTTCGTCGGATGGGTCGCTAATCGACGGCTCCGAGCTGCTATTACTCCTGCTCCCGCTCTCCGATGTCGCTACCGTCAAAGGTGCCTTCTCGATCGGCAATTCGCTGGGAGGCGTTGCTCTGGGCACCTTGCGCCGTACCCGTTCCCCATCTGGTGACCGCAGAACATCGTTCTCGTCCTTACTGGACCCGGTACGCATTTTATCTCGGGGTCCCGCGCTTGTATGCGGTCTCCGCGGCGTTCGGTGCGTCGGTGAAGTGGGAGAATGGGATGTGGATGGTGAAGCGCGATGAGGGTGTTCCGCGCGCGAAGCGGATGCGGGGAGTGGCGGCGCGGTATCGGTCTGCCTATGTGATCGTCTCGGCGACTTGGATTTTGAGCGGCCGCCCTCGCCGTAGCGCGACTCGTCGTACTTGGATAGCGCCAGTTGGCGCTCCGCGTCGTTGGTCGATACGACGATTAGTTCGCTTTCCTTGAGCTCAACCGACTCTGTTCCGTGCGATGTTGATAGAACAAGCTGAGAGTGGATGAACCATAATCGTAGTAGATTGGGTTGAAACGAACCTTGACGCGAGCATAGAACTTGACCGACACCATAGCAGATTCGATGGTCTCGCCGATCGCCCAGCGGCTTTGCGAGCGATTTGCAGGCCATTGTAGCGTTAGCGTTTTGCTCCAGACGCCCGCGTCCGAAAGAGGGAACGGGCCCGACGACTCCGCTGCGGCAATAGGATTGACTAGCAAGGAAGCACCGGGACGGGTATTATCTGGTGTTTGAATAGTGGTTGTCGAAGACAGTGGAGAAGCATTCTCTTGGAAACTCGACGGGGAGGAAGATGACGCTTTCCGTTGGAGTGCCCACGATGGATGGGGGGTTGGGGTGGTAGGAGAGGCGTTCAGATGTACGTTTGGCGTGGTAGGCGGAGAGGCTTGATCCATGAAACGCATCCGCCGCTCAACAATGACAGAAATACTTCTCAGGGTGACCGCGCCAGGTGGCGCACTAGGAAGAAGGTGGATGGGTATGCCCACGAGATCGAGCGGCCCAATGGGTGATGACGGGAAGTCGACAGTGTATCGCATGGGCGGGAGATGTGGATGGGATATTTCCAGCAGAGGCGGCGGAGCGGGGGTCGGGCGGCCTGTCGACCGGGGAAGGTCGAAACGAACTAAAGGAAGCTCGGCATGTTTGACGATTCGCGACCCGACACCAGCAATGGGAGCGTGCTCGACGATGGCTTCAACGCGCCATGAGCACTTGTAATTCGTGTAGGTGGCGCTGGAGAACCCTGGGAGGGTCGTTCAGCCCGATATAATTGGCTACAAATGAGCACACCTGCAACTTTCCGCGGAATGGACAACGAAAACGGCAACTCTAAATCGCCTATGGGCTCAAAAGGCTCTTGACTGGGGGCCCACAGGACTTGATTATAGTCGACGATGCAGTTGGACGTGCTGCCGAGTAGAGAGAAGCGCGTCTCATAGCAACAACAGCGGATGCTGACACGAGAAGCGAGCAGGGTCTTAAGGTCGGCGTCGAGCTTTGTGCGGACCACTGGGGATATTGTGAGCACTGTAGACGGCGTCCAGGTTGTAACATACCGCCGTCGATTTGGACTGGGGAAAGGCCCAAGTAACCGGTGTAGGGGAAGAATTTGACTGCCTGGTTACCTCTCTGAGTTGCGAGGATTACATGGACCATTGGAGGATGGTCGCGGTAGGAAGAGAAAGGCGGGTTCTATAAGTACTTCTTCGATGCATCGGTGTAACAACGCGGTATCAACGAAGCTTCGGACTGACGCGTCTCCTGAACCGAACCACCACCACCACCACCACAAATGCCGTCGACATGGTTCATACCTACCCTCCTAGGCGGTATGGTGCTCACTGGCGCCTGTAACTCTTTATTCTCCAAGTGGCAAGACATGCAATGCGTCGAAGACTGCGATACAGCCAATCCCGTTTACTACGAGCAGCCTGTTTGGCAGGTTCGCCTCTTTCCTACCCGCGATTCGGCGCTAAATGTTGCCTCGTAGACGCTCCAGATGTTCCGTAAGCTACCATTCGCCTTCCGCGCTAATCTCACCGTCCCAATCGCCAGTCGGAGAAATGCTTTGCTTCATACCTGTCGTCTATACCTGGTCTCAGACTAGGCGTCAGCCCATTCAGCTCCCTCCAGACGATTCAGATAAGCTCGCCCCTCAGCTCGTGGGTTGGAAGGTCTTATGGCTCGCCATCCCGGCTCTCTGCGACTTGACCGGAACTACTGTTCGTTCGATTCTCCTCTTCCGTTAGCGCCTAGTTCATCCTGTTGCAGCTGATGAACGTCGGCCTTCTATTCACTCCGGGTCGGTGCAACACCACTCGTGCGCTGACTGCGGCTTGAATTCTAATCTCACAGTCTCTATTTACCAAATGACCCGCGGTTCTCTGGTTCTCTTTGTCGGCATATTCTCTGTGGTTTTCCTCCGTCGCCGCCTTTGGCTTTACCAGTTCGTGCTTCGCGCTCTATGTTGGCTGCTTTGGCTGAACGCGACATAGATGGGTTTCTCTGATCCTCGTAATGGGCGGCGTTGCTCTGGTCGGATACTCGGGCTCGCTCATCAAGGAAACGGCCAAGGAACTGTTGGGACTCGTCGACGAAGAAGGAAACGAGAAGCCGGAAGCGACGAAAGCCCTCATCGGTGTCTTCTTCATCTTCTTTGCGCAAATTTTGTGAGCTCTTTCTTGAATCATCCTTTGTTTACTGACGACATTCAGCACTGCAACGCAATTCGTCGTGGAGGAGAAAATTATGGGACAGTACCAGATTGGTCCTCTGAAAGCCGTTGGCTTGGAAGGGTTCTTTGGAACTGTGGCAATCTTGCTTGCTATGCCGTTCCTCTCTCTCCCTTCGGTGGTCGCAATATCCCCGTTCTTCGACCTTGCGCGAGGCTGGCAGCAGATGATCGACACGCCGAGCGTCCTCTACTCTGGGATTGTCATTGCCTGCTCCATAGCTTGCTTCAACGGCTTTGGGTGCGTTTCAGCTTGCTGTTCACTCTCCTGGTTGATTCCTTTAGGTTGAGCGTCACACGGCATGTCTCTGCGACGGCGCGTTCTGTAACAGATTCGTGCCGCACGTTGCTCATTTGGATTGTTTCTCTCGGGTTGGGATGGGAGAAACTCCTGTTCCCGGTTTCTCTTCTGCAGGTCCTTGGCTTCTCGTTCCTCGTCTACGCAACCTTCCTATTCAACAACCTCGTTACCCCGCCCAAGTTCCTTCGCCCAGCAGAGCCCGTTGCGGACGCTGCCGACACAGAGGCACTAATCACTTCCATCGACGACACTGCAGCTTTGCCTGCTGATTTGGGCCAGAGCGGATTCGATGTGGTTCCCCAACCCAAGCCTGCTTCCCAGTCGTCGTAGATTGTACATTTTTCTTGCGGAATATACAAGTCCCGGACATTTGACATATTGCCGGAGTCCGATCTGGCACTCCTCGGAGTCTTCCACCATGAACGTTCAAGTCGTTTGTCTTTAACCCTCTCAATACTAGCCTTACACCGTTCTGTAGCGGCTTCCTGCGCTCCCCTCTCTCGAGACTGTCGAGCGCCTCATCAACGTCGAAAAACTCGGAAACTGCGTCCCTGTCTATGTCGAGATTCCTGCAGACCTCCTCACGCCATGCATCGCGTACCTGCGCATCGCGAAAGACTCCAAATACAGCTTTCTACTGGAATCTGTCATAAACGGGGAAAATGTCGCGCGCTACAGCTTCGTTGGTGCTGGTGCGTCAGTGGACGCTCGCGTTGTTCGTGCTCACCCCATGCAGATCCAATCAAGATAATAAAGACGGGGCCTGCAGAAGAGCTCAACGGCGACCCCATGACTGTGCTGCAGCGCGAGCTGGGGCTGCACAAGTACATCAAGATCCCCGAGGTCCCGACCTTTACCGGCGGCGCCATCGGCTACGTCGCATACGACTGCATCCAGCATTTTGAACCCAAGACAGCCACTACGCTTTCTGACCCACTCGGCATCCCCGAGGCCGTCTTCATGCTTGTCGACACCCTCCTCATCTTCGACCATCTTTTCCAGACAGTCAAGGTCGTCTCGCACGTCTTCAGCCCCAAGAACGCGGGAACAGTGAATCTCGCGTTTGTGTACCAGACAGCGGTGGCCAAGGCGCGTAGGCTGGCAAAGTCTCTGCTCACCAGCATCACGCCGGAACCGCGCCAAGGGCCCATAACGCTCGACCAACAGGCGGTGTCGAATGTGGGCAAGGAAGGGTACGAGGGGTTCGTTACGACCCTGAAGAAGCACATTGTGGCGGGGGACATCATCCAGGCCGTGCCGTCGCAGCGGTTGGCGCGTCCGACGGGGCTGCACCCGTTCAACGCGTACAGACACCTGCGGCAGGTGAATCCCAGCCCGTACATGTTCTATCTCGACTGCGGAGAGCTCCAGATCGTGGGCGCGAGTCCGGAGACTCTTTGCAAGGTCGAAAGGAACGTTGTATTCAACCATGCTATTGCCGGGACAACAAAGCGCGGCAAAACTCTAGAAGGTACGCTTCGTTTTTTTTGGTGCCACAAAAATCTGAAGTCTGTTTAGAGGACGAAAAGCTTGGCGCGGCACTGCTTGCGTCCGAAAAGGACCGGGCAGAGCATATCATGCTTGTTGACCTTGCGCGGAACGACGTCAACCGCGTCTGCCAGCCAAAGACCGTCAAAGTCGACCACTTGATGCGGCTGGAGAAATTCAGTCATGTTATTCACCTCACGTCGCAAGTATCCGGCACTCTTCGGGAAGATAAGACGCGGTCTGTAGTTTTTCTTACAGCGCGATTGAGTTGCTCACCAACTCAGATTCGATGCCTTCCGGTCGATTTTCCCGGCTGGCACGGTATCGGGTGCACCGAAAATCAAGGCGATCGAAATAATCTCGTCGCTGGAGAAGGAGCGGCGTGGGGTGTATGCGGGTGCAGTCGGTCGGTTTGACTTTGCCGAGGACGAGATGGATACGGCCATCGCTATTCGGACGATGACCTTTAAGGACGGAGTCGCCTATTTGCAGGCCGGGGGCGGTATCGTGTTCGACAGCGTGGAGGAGGATGAATACATCGAGACACTCAACAAACTTCAAGGGAATGTCCGAGCCTTGGAGGCGGCAGAAAGTCTGTCGTACCGTTTTTGTTTGTTCCTTTGATTCCCTGACGCGTCCATAGGATATTGGGCGGAAGTGCAGAGCGTTCCTTCGACCAGGTCGAGGTAATTAGTACAGGACGCTGAATCTATTCTTCCTTTCGACGCGGAAACTTGGTCCGAACTTCCAACTCCAAGTCGGAATCCGAGTCGGAATCGGAATCGGAAATCCAGCTGAGGTCATCGTAGTCGACCTCGTCCTCGTCGCTGAGGACCCCGTCCAAAGTGGAATCCCGTGCTTCTGCCTCTTTGACACTCTCTACCTCGGCCCACAACTCGTCGTCTATCTTCTCCTGCATAGTTTCGGCCGCTGAAGCCTCCTCTTCCAAACGCAATGATAACCCCTCTCGTCCAGCGATACTCAGAATGCCAGCAATGATCTCGGCCGTTTGCGGGCTCTCGTCGTTTGCAGGTATGGGATACATGACTATGCGCGGGTCCGCATCCGAGTCGACGATTGCGATAGTGGGAATGTGGGAGAGAGTGCATTCCTGAATGCAGACGAGGTTGGAGAGTGGGTTGAGTAGAACAACTAGGTCGGGTTTGACGGCCATGCTTTGGGCAGTTTCGAGCCCGAATAGCTCTGGTGCATTTGTGAGGGTGCCGGGTATCCAACGGTCAGAGATGTAGAATCCCTGACGGCCAATGCGGTCTGCGGCAGCTTTGACAATGTGTCGTAGGTCGGGACGGGTGCCGACGAAGAGGATTTGACCGCCTGCAAACGCGACGGCGCGAGTGAGGTTGGCAGCGCGTTTGAGGAGGGGTACGGTGTGGTCGATATCGATTATTGTGGAGTTTGCGCGTACACCGTACGCGTAGGGGAGAAAGTTGCGGTTCATGCGGGTTGAGGCATGGCCAAAGTGGGCGCCGGCGGCAAGGAGCGACGAGACGGTTGCATTGGCTATTGGCCGCTTCAAGTTGTCGCGTAGCCTGAATGTAGTCTCCTGGCGTCGATTGGAACCGTACTTCGAGAAAATGTCGACTGAAGAGGGTTATAGGTTGTGTGCGGAGGAGGAAGGGTTATAATTGATACCGAGTGCACCAGTTTCAGCACGCTTTACTTGAAAGTCGTACCAGTCCTCCTGGCTGCGGACTGGGTTCGTGTCTGCCGAGTACAGACGCGTTAGACAGAGACGGGGTACTCGTCGAGGTCGAAGGAGCATAAGCAAAAACCGCGACTGATGTCACAGTGTGACAGCTTTGCTTCCGACCTACACAACTAACCTCTGTCTGCAACACCTCAATCATGTCCTTCGACCTATGGAACTCATTTCCCATCCAAATTCAGGCATCCAAATTCAACAGATCCCACATCTCCGCTGCCGCCTGTTGAGTCCGAATCTCCCCCATCCATGCGGCTCAACCAACTTGACAACATACCGACTTGAGCGCCGCTGCCTTTCCCTCCAATACTCCAACTGTCTAGCTCAGATCTTGTTCTTGAGTTATCACCACATTCATTAATGTCCTCCTTGAATGGCTGGGCCATGCTGTCGTCGACACTCTGAGCCACACCTTGATCTATACAAATGGTGCTGCGGCACACTCGGGATCCAGAAGGTACAGTGCTCCCAGCCACTTCTCTTACATTGGGTTTTGGAGGGATCTGTAGATTTAAAGGCTCCAAAAATGCGATTACTGGATTCCTGAGGTCTGAAAAACCCATCTTATGTAAGAATTGATCGCTTTCCCATGATGTTTCACTTTTTCGGGCCAGAAGTCCAAAATATTTGTGATTTTTGCTGTTGTTTGGCAGAGTAGAGCATATTAGCAACTGGTTTGAACCGGGGTCCGAGGTTTATATCTGAAACATTTTGGTGTAAATTTGAGCAGCAGAAGTTTTGAACCACATGGACGGCGACCGAAGACTCTCGCTGTTCAGGTCGGCTCCACAGGTACAGGAAGTTTAAATTGGCCTGCGTCGTGCGAGGTTTGTTTTCGTTTTTCACCGACTGCTAATATGCTCTAGTCCCCTAGTAGTATCGAAATATGTGTATTTCTCTGTCAAGTCTACCACTTGCCCTTGTAGCATGAAATAAACAGTGTCACATGTGACTATGTTACAAGCTTGATCAACTTGTGACAGCTTCAATATCCAGGTTTTCAAGTAAATTTAGGCCTTGTAAGGCATAGAATGGATGGAAGACATCACAAGAGCTATTCCAGCTATCCCCGATGCATCCATACCCTACTCCATTTGTGGGTCAAGAAAAGTCGAAACCTTGACCAATTTGCTTAGATATTTTATCACTGGGTAGCTATGGCCCCTAGGGCTCCAAAAACACACTTTCCAGAGTTCTCAAAATGTTTGGCCGAACAAGAATGAGAAAGTTTTTGGGCGAGTAATTTACATCAGGGCTGTCCAACGAGAGGTGACTGTGGGTACTGTAGACACAATCATTAGTGTGGTGCTCAACATGTAAAGATTGCATTGTGTGATTTGGAGAGGCTCATGGACTCATTTAGTTGAATTTGGAACAGGTTTCATTCAAGGCTCATATTGCACTGTATCATACAGTACACTCCCAATTCTACATACCATACCTCTACGTTCAGCCCGGGGCTATCTGAGATTAGAGAAGTTGCGATGAGCCACCAGAGCCACCTGGTGGCTCCCTGGCGGCTCGAATATCTTCCGTTAGAGAGCAGCCGCGGACGGGAAACTTTATGGATGGGTGTCTCCATGTGTTCAGAGCCCATCCTGCAAGTTCGGTTCTACTTGGCGCGGAGGAGGTAAATATATGCCAACATTTTTGAGCCACCAGATGGCTCTGGTCGCTAATCGCAACTTCTCTATTGTTTCGTTGCGTCCTCAGCGCTGTCAAGTGGAAATTGTGTTTTTCTGCGTAGGTATTCGGAAGCAGCTTTGTTCAGGAAACCCAACGAAATGTATCTAAAAATAGACAAAAGGGAGGTTAGGAGGAAGGGAGGTAAATGAGGAGGGCTGGAATAAGGTTGCAGTGAATATAACTCCACACGTAGAGTTATACAAGGAATTTGTAAGTCTCAGGGTTTGTTGACTCTAGCTAGATGATACAGTAGCGCTCTAAAAATGTCCAACAGGGGGTTTAGGGCAATTGGAGGTGCATTTACATCCAAACGAAGTTATAGGGTAAAAGACCCGACTCAAATACCTAGGATCATGATTTGAATAAACTCCCTGATTGGGAAATCATCCCCCAGTATCGCAATCTTGTCACCTTGAAATTATCAATCTGCTGTGTGAATCATTGATGGTAGATTTGATGACATCAGGTGAAAGAGTAATTAAAAGTGACCTACCTACAACTTGAATCATGTTCATACGGTGCTGTGGTGCATTTGTTACGTCAGTTACAAAACTGCCACTTTTGCCGCTTTTCACTATGTTTTTGGCATTTTCATGGCAAACCTAGTAAAAGTGGCCAACTTGGATGGCCCATATCTCATCAATAGATTCATCAAACTCCATGGTTCAAATTGTGAAGCTGTTCAGTTTCATCAGCAGTTTTTGATTTTGTTGATGAAAATATTCTCAAGGTACCTGAAACTGAACTCAAAATTTTGCCCTCAAAAGAACTGTCTATTCTAAGATCATTACTCAATTAGACAATTTGATCAAATCATGATCTGAGGCTATTGAACCTGGAGCATCAGCTCAGAACTTTATTTCAATCTCCACCCACCTCCAAGTACCCTAAACCCCCTGTTGCACATTTTCAGAGCACCACTGTAGAGCATCACCTCCTGCACTCAGGGTACATTAATCAAGGGTACTTAGCGTAGAGGCTATTGCAACAATTGAGGGTAATTCCGTTTTAGGCAATGTGAGGCACAAAACAGCGGTAACTCAGTGTTTTTTTGATATAGTCTAATAGGGAAAGTTGAAGATATAGACAAAATGAAGATAAAATTTAGCATGGAAAAGATGGGACAAAACAGTGATGGGAGCTTGGATATTGGGGGATACACTTGGTTAGGGTTAGATTTGGTTAGGGTTAGGTTGCTTAGGTCAAGATTATGTTTGGTTAGGGTTAGGTTAGAGTTAGGTTGGTTAGGGTTAGGTTAGGTTAGAGGTTTGGATTATGGTTGTAGGGATGTTGAGAAAAAGGTGTGATTCAGACTGATGGGGTCATGAACAGGCTTAAATGAGCAGACTGTTAGAAAGACAGACCTAGAAAAGCCTGGGGGAATTGCTGACATAAGTTCAACTAGCCCCCCAATAAAATACCAATAAACACTTGATCCCATTCTCTTGCATATGAGCTTTTCCCTAAATGATAGTGATATATAGTAGCTACCCTCAATAGTTGCATTAGCCTTTACGCTAACTACCCTTGATTAATGCATTAATCCTGAGTGCAGCTGCTGACTCGCCTCCATCCACAATCTTTAGGAGCTTGTCAAATGAACAAAAGTGTCAGCCAATATTGCAATGTTGCTATGCAGCAAAAAGCTAGAAACACCGACTACGGCCCACTACTCATCTAGGTGATTGATTGAATACAATCTCCTGCGACATTGTTACCATTTTGTTCCATCACTTTCTCCAACGTCCCTACTGGCCTTCTCTCATGTCTCTACTGGCCATTGCCTGCATGTTCCGCATAGTTTTTGGGGATCAATGTTTGTGTAACCAATTCTCCCTGATTGGTGATAAGCTTGAGAATGCTAAAGGAAGTCGAATGAACTTACCCATGCGTGAAAATTAGGTCAAGAGCATACATGACACTAGGATTAGTGTCCTTGCATGGCCTGAGGGAGATATAGGACATCTCTATCCAGCTCCCGATGTAGCCCACCACAACAAAGCTGTTTCCTGTCTTGGTGAGAATTTGGTCCCCTTTTCAAACAAGATCTGGGAAGCGATGGGACAACTGCGAGATAACCGTGTCTGCAGGGACCATCTTCGTGGCTTCAAAGCCGACGACAGAGAGACGGGCTATGAGCCGACGTCCCCAGACTGGCGCAGCTGTAACTTGATGAGCACATTAGCCATGTTGGCAGCGCCAGGGAATGATGTCTGCCCCTGGTGGAGATGGAAGGAGCAAAGTACGTGTTGCTGCTGCACGTTGGTGGAGATGAGTAATGTACCGCCTACCAAAAAAAAAAAAAACTCACCGAGCGGGGGAGCCAGCAGCAGCGAGATGCAACGGACCACATTTTTGAAGCTCTTGTTATGGTACTGCTAGCATACAATACAAAAGAATCTGCACTCTCAACAAATCCCTGATCAGAAGCCCACGAGGGCTCAGGGTCTTCCGCACAATATGAGCCCCGTTCAATGGGCTCATAACGTGAGTTGCCGCCAGAGAAGTAGCCTGGAAGTGTGTACGTCCGGTTGGCTGAGTTGTTGAAACATAAGAAGCAGAAATAAGGGAAGTTATGCTGCCAATCCGCATCTGAGAGAGAGTCACAATGTAGGGTGTGTAGGAGACAATGGCATCCGGTATGGTTGCCAAGGGATGGCACGATGCAGTCGTGGTCATGCACCAGTCTGAAGTGGGGAAAGTGCTGGACAGTTTCAGTGGCACTGTCTTGGCACGAGCTACTGTGAAATTGTCAATATCCATAGTCTTGTTGTTCATGGTGGGATTATGGGGAGACAAGTGTTAGCACATGATGAGGCTAAACATATTATACTAGTACTATATCCACCCGCAGCTCACATGCTTTGTGGGCAATTCCTAGACTACATGTGCATCATGTTATATGTGTGCAGGAAGAGCACATATAACTGATATATATAGCCCGAGAGCCTATAACCAGTATCCGGTCATAGCGGCCTTTTGGCTCAAGTGACTAAAGTGTTGGCTCCGGGGCACGGTTGGTACACATTGTCCGCCGAGACATTTTCTGACCTGCATTGCAGTTGGGATATCTCTCTCTACCTTTGCTGTATCCAGCGGTGTCCTGCTCCTTCCCCGACAGTACATACTACCCGCGACCCTCAGCTCGTCCACATAAGCCATTCCTGAGCAGTGAGCCCCTCAACAGCCTCCCTATTGCTACGGTGGCATGCCGCCTGCTTTGCTATCTACTCCAATCACTCTGCACTGGCAAGGCTGCATTCAGTCCTTCTATTTAGCCCTCGGACCAATTGTCAACACTGCTCACAGCCGAATAGTCACATCAGTGCATAGCCACATTGGCGGAGATGTCACGTATGGTCACATACATCTGTCACAGATCCTGGAGCTTGTCCCAGACATTCCGCCCAGTCCGCTCCAAGTTCCATTCTACCTAAAATCCTTCCACTCTCACTTCCGATCCCCTCAACGTGTCACAAACACCCTCTAAATCACCCACATCAGTTCCCATCACGCAACCATCAGCTGCCATCACAGTTCAACCATTGGCATCACCTGCTGATGCAGAAGGGGATTGTGACCATCAAGCAACAACCGATCAACCGATCCTGCCTTGTTACACGTGGTGTGACCTCATACCACCACACTCGCTTCATCGGAAGCCTCCGCAGCTCATTGCTCCACTTGCTCCACTGACGATGTCATTCCGCAGCACCATTACAGCAATCCGCAGCAGCGGCTCCACTCCGCAGCGCCCATGGCTCCACTCCGCAGCACCGATGCTCCACTTCCGCAGCACTGATGTCATGGCTTCCGAGTAGTATATAAGGAGGACCGTTAGCACCGTAGCTTTAATCCTTTTATTCTTACCATCTACCGCAACCTACCTCAACTCGACTAGGTGCACCAGATTGTCATCTTTCTGTGCACACAACAATATCAACTGATTGAACCTCCTTTAACTTGTGTGCTTATAACGAAGCCTGATCTGATCAATCCTACCTGATCCGCCTGATCCGAGCTTTGTTGGTGACATAATAAAAGGATTCCATCATACCTTCGTACCAACAACCTACAACCAACACCAATAACAACAACAACAACTCCTACCACCTAAACTTGCAACTTGATCTACAATGACGATTAGAGTTGTACTTGCCTCTCTACCCCCTTTCTTCGACGGAACCGCCTCAAAATGGAACAACTTCAATGATGCGCTGACAACTTACATTGCTGCTTACGACGATGAACTCAACACCGACAAGAAGCGCATTTTCTTCACTGTCTCATTCTTACGCAAAGAAGATGGCTCTTCTTGTGTTGCTGCTGACTGGGTTTGCAACTGGAAGAAACGTACACTGAATGACGATGGCACACTTCGCAGTTCCTACACCTTTGCAGAACTTGTCGAGGAGCTCAGGTCTGCGTTTGAGGACAAGAACCTCGCACAGCTTGCTCACTTGCGTTTAACTAGTACCCATCAGGGGAAGCTTATGCTTAATGACTTTCTGCAACAATTTGAGCTCAATGCAGAACAGGCTGGTTATTCTCCACACAATGAGGACAATGACTATGATGCCTTTCTGATTGAACTCTTGGAGGAAAATGTGAATGAGGACATTGTCAGTCAGATTTATGTTGGAGGAGATGCTCTCCCAACTACGTACAAGCTCTTCAAGGAACGCCTACAGCAGATTGATGGCAACCTACAGCGAAGCAAGATGCGTCGGAATCGCCAGCATGCAGTACCGACCATGAAGCCCAAGGTTATTCATACGCCCCATCAGCCACGTCAAACAACGGGTTCAGTACCAAACCTCTTGAGATCAACTGCTCATGGGCCTGTTCCAATGGATGTTGACGGGCAAGACCGAAACAAGAAGCCGTTCACCTGCTACAACTGTGGTCAACCGGGCCATATACGTAGGAACTGTCCAGAGGCTCCAAAGCAACAGTTCAATCTTCGTGCCCTCTGCACACAGATTGATGATCTGGAGAAGGACAGTGAGGTGCTTCAGACGCTTGCAACAAAGTTGCGCGAGCGGGGTTTTTGAAGAACTCAGGTCCCGGGGCCGCGGATTCTGAGAAACGTTATGGGAGATATACTGTTCTCTTGGGGCATGCAGACACGGACAATCGCGTAGATACTCCTGTTGTACATGCTCCAGAGAATGAGACAGTATTTGTCCCTAAAGTTAAGGCTGCAAAGCCTAAGGCCCAAAGGAAACGTGCGACTCGCGGTATTCGTGCGAAAACACCCAGTTCTCAACCATCGACCGACTCTGGTGATGAACTAGAAACCAAAACTCCGATTCCGGCATGGCGCAAAACCAAGACCCCAATTGCTGTACGCATTCGAGAAGCTGCAGCTAAGCAAAAGGGTCCAAAGCCCGATCGACTTACTCAAGAGCTCAAGGAATTTTGGAAGAATGAGCGGAAACATGAATTCATGGTCAGGGTTTCCCTTACCACTCTCAACACTCGGAAGATTTCCTGCACCAAGGCTCTCCTCGACTCCGGCTGCCAATCAACCTGTATTGATAAGGCATATGTGGAGTCTCAGGGCTTTGAAATGAAGGAACTTGACGTTCACATCACCCCTATCATGGCGGACGGAAGGCCAAATGTGGAAGGCAAGATCACACATTATGTTGAGCTGCTGATGAAGATTGGTTCACATCAAGAAAAGCGCCGGTTCCTAGTCACCCGTCTAAAAAAGTCCAAGATATTCCTTGGATATGACTGGTTACTCAAGCACAACCCAACCGTGAACTGGCGTCAACATAAAATCTTCTTCACAGGTTGTCCCACAGAATGCAATATGAAGGGTGGTGAATATGAATCAGGTTGTGAGGAACCCACCATAGAAGATGGGGAGTCTGTTCTACTTGTCGATTTTACCCCAGCACTCGACATTCGCTTCAAGGCAACCGAGTCTCAACGACTGGCCGAGGAAGCCGCAAGGTCAAAACCGACAACCAGAATCCCCGAGCACTACCGGTCATTTGAAGATGTCTTTTCAAAGGAATCCTTTGACTCTCTCCCAGAACGACGACCCTGGGATCATGCAATTGAGTTGAAGCCTGGTGCGAAGGCTGTTGACTGCAAAATCTATCCTCTCTCTCGACCAGAGCAAGAGAAGCTAGATGAGTTCTTAACAGAAAACTTGGCATCAGGGCGGATCAGACCTTCAAAGTCACCCATGGCCTCATCATTCTTCTTTGTCAAGAAAAAGGATGGAACACTCAGACCGGTACAGGATTATCGAAAGCTCAACGAAATGACGGTCAAGAATAGGTACCCGCTACCGCTGATTTCGGAACTCGTGAACAAGCTCCAAGGTGCTCGCCACTTCACAAAGCTCGATGTTCGTTGGGGTTATAACAATGTGCGAATCCAGGAAGGGGATGAGTGGAAAGCGGCCTTCAGGACCAACCGAGGGTTGTTTGAACCACTTGTCATGTTCTTTGGACTCACGAATTCACCTGCAACCTTCCAAACCATGATGAATGATATTCTGCATGAACTCATACATGAGGGTCATGTCATTGTTTATCTGGATGATATTCTCATTTTTACCGAGAATCTGGAAGAGCACCGGCAGATCGTGAAGCGTGTGCTGGGAATCCTTGCTGAGCACAAGTTGTACCTCAAACCAGAGAAGTGTGAGTTTGAACGCACGGAGATTGAATACCTGGGAGTTATCATCTCACATAACTCAATGAGGATGGATCCTGTTAAGATCAAGGGTGTTCTGGATTGGCCGGAACCCAAGAATGTGAAACAGGTTCAAGCATTCTTAGGTTTTGCCAACTTTTACCGACGGTTTATTCGTGGGTATGGTGAAGTTGCAAAACCTTTGACCCGGTTAACTGGGAAGTCTGGGTGGACTTGGGGGAACGAACAACGGAAGGCATTTAATGCCTTGAAATCTCGTGTTGCAGAGGATGCAGTTCTGGCATTGCCAGCGGATACTGGGAAATTCCGGCTGGAAGCAGATGCATCCGAAGGAGCAATTGGTGCTGTCCTCAGCCAGAGCCAAGGCGGACAGTGGCGTCCAGTGGGTTTTATGTCTCATAGCCTGAGTGAAACAGAGCGGAATTATGAGATATATGACAAGGAGATGCTGGCAATCATGTCTGGCCTTGATGAGTACAGACCAATGCTCATGGGAGCAAACGAGACATTTGAGATATTCACGGATCATCAAAACCTGGAATACTTCAAGAAACCACAGAAACTTAATCGACAACAGGCTCGCTGGTTCACGGAACTATCCCAATACGACTTTACATTACACCATCGGCCTGGAGCACTGAATCGCAAGGCAGATCTATTGTCAAGACGTGCGGACCATGACCAGGGCAAGAACGACAACAAGAATGTTACTTTGCTGAAACCTGAACTGTTCCGAGCAACCGAGCTCCAGTTTGAGGGACTTGACACAGAAATTCTGGAAGAAATCAAGTCCAGCCGGCAACTTGACACGACGGTCAAAATTGCACTCGAGAAATCACTCCCAGATTGGGCTCGGGAAGGTGATTTGATTACACATTGAAGCAAGATTTATGTACCAAAGAATCCGACTTTGCGGGAGAAGATCATCAAGCATCACCATGATAATCCTCTTGCTGGCCATCCGGGAGAGTATCGGACCCAGGAGCTGATTGAGAGAAACTTCTGGTGGCCTCGCTTGGGAAACGACGTGAAGGCCTATGTTCGAACCTGTGAAACATGTCAGAGGACACGATACCGACGACACAAACATGGGTTGTTAAATCCACACTCCATCCCCGACAAGCCGTGGCAAACCATCTCAATGGACCTGATTGGACCTCTGCCTGAAAGCAGTGGATTCAATGCCATTCAAGTCTTTGTCGACCTGTTCACTAAACGGATCCATATTGAACCAACCACCATGGAGCTGAATAGTGAAGGTGTAGCCAGGCTGATCAACGACCGAGTCATCAGATATCATGGACTACCACGAAAGATCATCTGTGATCGAGATCCTCGTTATCTTTCAAGGTTCATGACTGAGCTTACCAGAATCATTGGCATAGAGATGAACCCAAGTACCGCATACCGACCACAAACGGATGGGCAGACCGAGCGGATGAATCAGGAAATTGAGCATTATCTCCGGATATATGTGAACTTCCATCAGACAGACTGGTCTGAATGGCTTGCAACTGCTGAGTTTGCATATAATAATGCTATTCATTCTGCAACAAAGGTCTCACCATTCTACCTGGACCATGGCTACCATCCCTGGCAGGGTGTGGAGAATGGTGTCGAATCAAGGAACGAATCTGCTCAGCTCTTTGCAGACAAGATGAAACAGGTGCGAGAAGATGCACAAGCATCAATGCGAAAGAGCCAGGAGCGGATGAAGAAGAATTATGACCGGAAACGAAGGCCCGCACCGGAATTCAAGATTGGAGACAAGGTATGGCTTGAATCAAACAGGAATATCAACCAGGGACGTCCATCGAAGAAGTTCTCGGATCAACGATTGGGTCCTTATGAGATTCTGGAGAAAGTGGGACCAGCAGCTTTCAAGTTGAAAGTGCCTGGACTGGACTACAAATACCCTGTATTCAATGAAGAAGTGCTTACACCATATCGGGAACCACCGGCTCATCGACGAGAAGAACGACCACCAGCACAGATTGTCCAAGGTCAACCGGAATGGGAGGTTGAATGCATCCTGAAATCACGGAAACGAGGACGTGGTTGGCAATACCTGGTGAAGTGGAAGGGATACCCGCACAGCGAGAACTCATGGGAGCCTGCACGTAATCTTACCAATGCACAGGAACATATACAGGAGTTTTTGAACACACAGGGGAACCGACAAATTCACTTGTCAACATTCAGAATTGGGGAGACAAATCCGGTACCTCAAGTCAATGAGGACATTGACCATAGAGGGGGGGTAATGTCACAAACACCCTCTAAATCACCCACATCAGTTCCCATCACGCAACCATCAGCTGCCATCACAGTTCAACCATTGGCATCACCTGCTGATGCAGAAGGGGATTGTGACCATCAAGCAACAACCGATCAACCGATCCTGCCTTGTTACACGTGGCGTGACCTCATACCACCACACTCGCTTCATCGGAAGCCTCCGCAGCTCATTGCTCCACTTGCTCCACTGACGATGTCATTCCGCAGCACCATTACAGCAATCCGCAGCAGCGGCTCCACTCCGCAGCGCCCGCAGCGCCCATGGCTCCACTCCGCAGCACCGATGCTCCACTTCCGCAGCACTGATGTCATGGCTTCCGAGTAGTATATAAGGAGGACCGTTAGCACCGTAGCTTTAATCCTTTTATTCTTACCATCTACCGCAACCTACCTCAACTCGACTAGGTGCACCAGATTGTCATCTTTCTGTGCACACAACAATATCAACTGATTGAACCTCCTTTAACTTGTGTGCTTATAACGAAGCCTGATCTGATCAATCCTACCTGATCCGCCTGATCCGAGCTTTGTTTGTGACACAACGTTCCAAATACCAACCTCCACTCTGACTTCCACTCCAACATCAGAATAAGATGGCGGAGCTTGGATCAAAAGTTGGATCAAAATCAGAGATTGTTGGAAGTCAGAATTCAAACAAACAACTACCCACTCGGAAACAACTTTTAAACATCTACAAACAATTCCTATGCATTCCACCTTGAGTACAAGTGACTCCACCCAAACTCCGCCTCCAATGTTCAACTCCAACACTCCACCCTGACTCAGAATTGAGTCTTGAGTCTCTTGTACGCATCTATGAACCTATGCCTCCAATTATCCCTCCACCTATGTTTATTCTCTACTTCACCTTCCTGTCTTACACTGGGGGCAAGGTCCCATTTTCTGGCAGGGAAAATCAGCGGGAAAGCAGTGGAAAATAGTGTATTTACCCAACCTTTACCCCCATTTTCCCTAATAGAAAATGTGTGGAAAATATCCCCTTTACACACCATTTACCCAAGGTTTTTTTGCTGTGGAAAACCAAGTGAAAGGCTTGCAAAGTGCTCCTAACTGCTGCACTGCACCCTTCCCCGGGCCAGACGCTCCACTCTCACATAACAGCACGATCTGCGCGGCAGGGCCAGATGCAATACTCTATACGGAAGCCAAGACAAGCACCTTCCCTTGCCAACCAGAGCCCTCACAAGCATGCTAAATCTGAACAAGCTGCATCCCCATCTAAACTGCAGTTCTAGAACACCGGCACATGCACCAATAAAAGAAAGAATTCTCCCACTTCTGAACAATGCCTACAAATTCCATGCATCAGGAAAACCCTCCCTCAGAAAATTTCCAGGATTCTCTCGGAATTTTAGAACCAGCTCCAAAATTTGACGGAATTCCGCAAAATTCCCCAAATTCCGGGAAGTTTGGAGGAATTGGAGTACATTCCGCGGAGCTTTCCGCTCAATTCCAGAATGAAATATCAGTACATCAACATACAATGGTAAATACATGGTGGTCTGTTTTACTTCTAACAAAGAAAGTTGGGTACCAATCCAACACATTACTTGATAACCAATCAGCCGTACACTGGAGGATTGAGTGAGTGGCTTGGAGAGGGAGTATCAAATGGAACCTGGGACCCGGGCAGTAGCGTGGGTGTAATGAAGTAAATTTGTGTTCCTTTGTCGGCAGCTCGGAGCAAGCTCGGAGGATGCGGTCCTGCTCAGCACATTGCGGACAGACAAACACAAAGTGCTTGATATCTTCGCGATGCCAGCACGTTGGGCAGTCGGGATCTTATGCCAGGGAGAGTGAACCGTCGTGTGCTTGTCCCTCAACCCTCTTGTGTAGTCTGTCGTTCCGCGGATTTCCGCCAAATACCAGAGTTTGGACGTCTGCATATTAATTCGCGGGGATGGAGCTTGTGTCTTGCGTGCGTCGACGCGTTCAAACAGTTTGCCCGCGAAAACTGTGTGGTCCATCTCGGGTCCAAATTTTAGGCAGTGTTGGAGGGAAAAATCACGGATGTTGATATGCAAAAGTTCAAGTCCTTGACTTGCAGTCGCAGAGGCGCGCGTCGGAGATATCAGAGCGCCAGCGCCGCACCAAAGACCTAGCCGAGGGCCCAGAACGGCCCAGAACACTGAGCGGCATCAAAAGCACACATCCGACGGGTCATGCCTTCTCTTCCAACCACCAGCTCCTCTGAGTCTGCTCCTGCCGGCGACCACTCCTCCAATTGCCCAGCTCTCGCATGGCCCTCGCTCCCGCCGCAGGGCCCTTACCCTTGCCTCGCCCTCACCGTCGCTTCACCCTCGCCTTTGCCGTCGCTGTCGCCTCTCGCTGTCACCTCGTCGGCAACTACTCCTACAATGCCCAGCTCTCGTCTCGCCATCGCTCCCACCGCATGACCCTCCCTCCCACCGCATGGCCCTCGCCTCGCCATCGCCACCCTCGTGTTGCCGTCGTCGTCCCCGCCAAGTGTTGCCGTCATCTTCTCCGCCTCGCCTCGCCTCACTTTGTGACTAAATCAAGATCACTAGCAATGCGGACACGACAGAGGACGGGGAGGAGAAGAATCCGCTGCCTAAGGTACGTCGTCGCCCGTGCCAGATCAGCACATCCTTACCGCTTCTGTATAACACAGTATCCAACGGCACGAGCACTCAAGCTGGGCTCACGAGGTGCTCCGCTAACACAGCAGCACTTCACCATCCGTCCCCCTCCCAAACCACGGCTCAGGACTCCGACCGCTGCCGACCGCCGAGCCGTCTAGCACGTCGATAACCTTCTTTGCTACCATTGTATGTGTTAGTTACTATTGTTGCTTTCCTATCCTGACGATGTTTCAGCGTATATAATTTTCCTCATTCCATCCAGATACCACCTAATACTAATAGCATTGGACTCTTAACCGTACCATTCTGGCTGTATTTGCTACTTTTACTGCAAAATATAACACATTTCCATGTTGAACTGCCTGATATTTGGATGGAACGGCTCAAAAGCAACATCGGAATGTGCTAGAGCTGTGTCGGAATAGAACAAAATAGCTAGTCAAGTTTGGGGAATCAGGGAAAACCAGGTCAAAATTTCCCGGAAATTTAGGTGGGGTGATTAAATTCACGGAATTACCAAAACTCCCAAAATCAGGTCCCATTTTGCGGAATTTACCCAAGGCTCCACGGAATCCCCCGCAATTCCTGAGGGAGGATTTTCCTGATGTGTAGCCTGAGGGCTGGTTGCTCATCTGCCGCATTCAGATTGCCAGTGTTACTTAAAGTCCAATTGCACACCATATCAGCGACACTCTGCACACGCTGCTTGTGATAGTGCAAGATGTCTGCTTGCATGTAACCAAGAAGTCAGTGGTGCTCAAGAGTCAAGCATGGTATCTAGACCAGTAAGCCAGTTTGAATAGCTGTTCAATTATCTCACCTGGTACATGAATCACAAGCAACTAGAGAAGATCCAGGAGACTCTTCAATGGACACAAGAGACACAAACCTTTCCATGTTGTCAAAGCGCGGCATTAATGAGGGTCTCTGCTCTCCCGGTCCACAAGACAGAGACGGAAATGTCCTGCTGAGTGCAGTCTTGTAAACAATCCGAGATATCATGGCCCGAGGTGTAGACTGGAGTAGTGGTCAACATACGTTAGCATATGGGAGAGCCGCCACTTGCTGTCAGTTGGCCCCAAACTGGTCCTCCTGGCTTGCATCAATGATGATTGCAACTATTAATGAGGCAAAGTACCTTGCAAACATCTTGGAGCTCCTGGTTGCCAAATGCTAATCTGCGAACGACGGGCTGCGGTTGTAATGGAGGCAGTATCGGTTTTGCACTACAGTAACGGCCAAATCAATTTACTTACCATATATGGTAGGTGTGCTGATGGCACATATTTATAGAGTGTTTGAGGCTGTATCACACATTTTTGATGGCCATCACTGATGTGAGATGATTTCATCACAAAATGCATATTCCGCACCACAGATGTGTGCCATCAGCACTCTTACATATATGGTAAGTAAATTGATTTGGCCGTTACTGTAAGACTCTTGCAAGCATTTCGGGGTGGTAACTTTAGCAGAGATATGAGCATGTTTCGTTGGGGATAGCAGGTATACCTTTGGGGTTGGGGAATCGGAATCGTACAAAGTGATGCCCTCAAAGACTATAGGGCGCCGTGCCGGAGCCGTCTGCTGGCCGTAGGAAGGAGGGTCTACATCCATTGGCATCTCAAAGGCAGGTGGGCGGTGAGCTGGGAATGTGGGGTCGTTCCTCTTAGCATCTTGCGCGCTGTTCAATCTCTGTTAGCGTTTCCGTCAACAAGGACCGTCCGGCAATCTGAAGAATATACCTTTCGCCAGCCTCCAATCCATGCTTTGTCGCAACAACAAGGGACGGTTGAGGCTAAGACAAAGAGAGAGCTGCACTCGGTAACGCAGGAGATTGCTGCTGGATTCTGTGTGTTCGAACGGTACACTGCACGCCCGACTGCAGGCAGCAGGATTTGCAGCGCCTATATTGAGCGGCGTTGAGATTTGAGCACACAGCGCAATGGGTCCGTGGCCTGCGCGCGCGTTTCTGAACCGGCCTCTTGTTCGCGGCTGGCGGGCTAAACATTAGATATATTGGAGGAGGTACCGGCGACATACGGGGCGGCAGCGGGGCAGGTATCATGGCGGGAGACTATTGCACTGTGCTTCAAAGTAGCCACCATTAAATATTAAATAAAGGCATTGCAGAGTGTTGCCTTGGGTCGTTGGCGATTGACATCAAAAGCCGAGTTGGGCGTGACCACAGATTTAACCCGCCTTGTGTGTGGAGCATGACTGGCACCGAATCCGTTTCTGTAGCTAGTTCGGTACCTGGTTCGGTACCCAAGGAAGGTGCGCCGTGGCAGGTGCACAATCTGCAAAGCTGAAGATTGTGGCGAAGATGAGGATTCATGGTAATATGAGTTTCAAAGGTAGTCGCAATGCAAGCGGTCGAGTGTGGCCGAATACAGGTAAAAAGCTTGAGGGCACATAGTGAGTACACCGCGGTAGAGCTTGCGTAGGTATGTTGTCTATGTATGTAGGAAATGGAGACTTATATAAGCAGCGCAACTGTCACCAGAACCTCCAGCGCTGAGCCAATGTTGCAACTAATAGGTGGGCAGTTATCTTTTCTGAATGCATCTGTGTCAAGTCTGCGGCAAGCTTACCTGCAATCCACTTTGGCAAAGGAAGCAACGGATACTGCCAACCTTTGGTGTCTTCTCCAGTTCTAGGTCAAAAGTTGAGGGATCAAATAAACAACATGAAGATAAAGGCTAGCATGGGAAAAATACAACAAAATAGTGATAGAAGCTCTTATAAGACCAGACATTGAGTTATACACTTGGTTAGGGTTAGATTAGGTTAGGGTTAGAGGTTTGGATTATGGTTCAAGGGACGTAGCAAAAAAAATGTGATAGAGAGTGATGGGATCATGAACAGACTCACAGTGAGCACAAGATCAAAATGTACTACCATATTTGGTTACCCAACTGATGGCATACCTCATGGGCACAAATAGTGATGATATATGACATAATCACTGTCATCAGTGATGGCCATCAGAATTGAATTGATGGTACCCAACAAGACCAGAAGTGCGTGTTATTAGAGGGATTACCATAAATAGTAATACATTTTGATCTTGCATGCACTGAAGCTGAGTGTGCCATTGGGAAGACAGACCAGAAAAACTCCCAGTGAAGTTCTGTTGTTATCATAGAAGGTACCACATTAAATGCTACTAGATATTTGTTCCAACTGCCTAGATAGGGGCCACTTCCCACAACCAACTTTTGGGACACAGGGTAAAATACCCTGCATTATGCAGAGGGTGTCAGGCTCATTACCATTGATTAATGCATTAATCAGTGCAGCTGCTGCGGGTAGTCATTGCAGTCTTACCACACTTTTGTGGCAGCTCTAACTTTTGACCCGTTGGGTTGTTCTTCCTGAAGCCAGCAGTTAGTAGAAGCAACGGACACAACAGAGTAGAGGACACACGAGCTTCATGACCTCCATTCCAGCTTCCCGCTCACCTTCCCGCTTGGTGCGCTTCCACTTGATGCAGAGAATCTCTTGGATTGCCGTTTGCACATCTCCAGCATTGCTGAGAACGCGGTACAGGTCCCGGCGGTGCTCTTCGGCTCCTTCCAGCCGATGGTCTCCTTGGGAGCCACACACATTGTGCCCTGGACATTCCAAATGAACTGCGCGGCATCAATGTCTGCAGCAAACAACATGAGCATCTTTGTAGGTGGGGTGGCTTTGGTAGTTGGTGACTTTGACGGAGAATCATGCGGCTGAGTATTTTAGTGAGAGAGGTCAACCAGGACACAGACTACACACCGTCTCGTTCCCCAGCGGCCGCAGGCATGGCTGAAAAGGTGGAGGGGGCAGAAGGTAGCCTTGCCAGTTGTTGTCAAGACTGCTGCCATGTGTAACAAACCCGCCTTCTCTGATGTAAGCTCCACAAACAGAGCCATTGTCTTTCTCAACACCTCGGCAGCCTGGTCATTCAACGCAATGGGATCCACAATCCGCAGGAGGAGCGAGCCCAATGGGAAGTGGGCAAATGTGGAGACGCCAATGGCAGCTGTCTTGCGGTGGATGCGTTGGAACGGACGGCCCCAGAGTGCTGATATTGTTGATTATATTAGTAGCGAGCTCTGTGCAGCTACGCACTGCCACGTTCATGCAGTATTTAAACCTGTTGTGATGCTGCACGCATACGCGAGGTCGGGGTAGGCCGGAATCGCGTTAGGAAGCTCCGTTGGAATACGTCTGTACTCGGTAGCGAATGCCACTGAGTTCATCGAAGCGGCAGCCCAGACATAGGCGCTCAGCGACGAGATACACGTGTTGACGCGTAGTTGAGTTCGCATTTCGGGTTAACCGCAGCGCGAGACTGGAGCAGTTAATACGCGTGCTCAGGCTAGCAGTGGGTCCAACCGGTGGCGTGGTTCGCGCAGATAGCTCAATCTCTCATCGAGGAAACATATCAAGCATAATTGGTGTGACCCGATGGTCACACCTCTAAGTACGAATATAGGTAAGTAGCGTGCATAGTCTTCTAAGTGTCCAACCCGTCACAGTGCCCCCCTGCGCGCTACTCTTCCGCATCACTATCCACTCGTTCATCCTCCTCTTCCTCGTTGTCCTCCGTTTCCACGACCCCGTCCAACGCGCCGTCCCCGTAGTACTCTGCCACCTCGTCCTCAAACTCCTGCATATCATGTCCGTCCTGTCTCGCTAGCTCCACCACGTCGCCGTATTGTCGCAAGATTTTGCGCAAGCGCCTCACTTTGCCGGCGCTTGAACCCCGCATGCGTCTCTTCGACGGTCCCTCTTCCTGGTCCTCGCTCTGAACGGGCTTCGAAGGTTTGCCCTTGCTTGTCTTTCGGGGCTTATCCTCGTCGCCCATTCTTCGAGCTATCGACCACGGATGGGAGATACGCGACTCCAACGGACGCTGAGGACGTTGCCTGTCCCAGACGCGGTCCTTCAAAGGTAACCCTACGCGAGCCGCTAGGTGAGGACGGTCTTGCTCCTGCTCCCGACGAGAACGTCGTTCACGGCGCTGACGGCCATTCTGTCGCCTGTGAGTGGGCGCAGCCCTGCTAGGCGCAGCCCCTCGTCCTGCGGCTGATATCGGCGCTCTCGACCAACCCACGTCCGATTGCCTCGCAGATGGTCCAAATCCGACGTTGCCGCCCCAGAATGGTTCGTCCCTACCCCTCCATTGTCGTCCGTTGTGGCCTTGCGTCGAGCGCGGCTGGTTTCCATCACGGGCTCTAGGGAGTATCGGAGGGCCGAGACGGTGCGGGAGAATTCGAGGGATCTGGACGGGGAACTCCGGAGTTGAATGGCGCTGAGCGGGCGGGGGCGCTTGGGTGTAGTCCGTATCATCCATCGCGTCATCGTCATCCCGCGCCTGCGGCGGGTTTTCCCAACCATCGTCGTTCAGCAGTTCCTCCAAATGCCTGTCCCAACGTTCTGAGGACAAACCCCACGCTTCCTCGAAGTCGGATCTTGAGACCAGCTGGAGGTTTCCCAACGGCGCCGTGTCGGTGTTGACTCGTCGGAGGTCTTCAAAGAACTCGACCGCCCGTTCGATGCTGTCGTCTTCGTCGAACTGAAGCCACGTCTCCCGACGAGCAATCGTGACACGTTCCGGGTAGGCACCGGTACGGCGCAAGTCGTCTCCGAATATCCTCATGAAGTCCGCCGACAAGTAAGGCGCGTTCTCCAACCGCAGGCCCACGATGGGATCTGTAAGTTCGGGTACTTTTCGTCTTCCTCAACCTCGACCTCGTCCCCTGCTGACTGTTTCCCTTTGCCCTTGGAACGCTCTTCCGTCATAGGAGCTGGTCCGCCTTCAGCGGACTCGGTCAACGTCGCAGGCGCGGTGTTGGGTTCTCTTGCCAAGGCTGCCGACGGGTCTGGTCTTTCCCGTGCAGTCGCCACCCTCGCGCGAACTGGCAATTGGATGGGTCTGCCGATCAAGGGGCGATCCTCTGGCGCTACTTGTTCTCGTAGATACACCCACGTGGTCCGCCGGCCTCTCGTCGGCTTGTCGACGTCGCCGTAGAGGAATTCGAGGTTGGGGAACGGGAAGCCCAGAGTTCGTGGCCGATAGACGTTGTTCGGGATCTTGAACAGCGCGTGCTTCGGCCATTCAAGAATACGCTTATGTACGCGATCGTATACGAGCCGTTTTGTTTCTAGACTCCTTGCTCTCCCGATATGGTGCATAAATGGCCGACTCCTGTCACTGCCATCGAACTCGAACTTCTCCCAGTGGCCCTTCGGTTTGGCGTTGTTCAGCAACGGGGGTTGCAAGTACTCTTCTACCGCGGATCCTTGCGGCGGGAATTGGATGTCTTCCTCGTCCGATGACTCGTTTAGAAGTTTGTCATACGGATCCTCCTCCGCCGCCGCTCTTGAGGGCTCCGTGACCGCAGCCCAGTCCGCCGAGGCGTGAGGCGCTGGTCCGGAGCCAGGGATAATCGCAGCCCGTGTCGTCGAAACGAGAGGCGCAGAACTCCCCGACAAGACGGGAGCCGGATCGTCGACTTCCATCTCGACGCATTGTCCTTCGTAGGGCTCGGGATCGAAACGGGATAAGCCCAGCGGGGACGCCGACGACACCGTGTCCCAGCGCATGACCGGAAAGTAACCCAGACCGATGGTACCGACTGTATGCCAATGCCCAAAGATTTCGTCTGGCATTCGCGGTCCGGGCGTATCTGCCGACGGGTGGTCGCGGTAGTAATCGGTGTACGTAGTCGAATCTTCAAGCCAACGTCCGGGCTGTAACATCGAGAAGTCTTCCCCGTCGGTTTGCACATGAGCGACGAATGCTGGAATGCCTGCGGTCATCAAAGGGAACACCCATACATCGGAGACGCCGTTAGCGTAGAACCCAACGTAGTCGTCGTTAACCGACGCTTCCGCGGCTCGACGACGAATGAGAACGCTCGCGATGACGGGCTGCACAAAGAACCTAGCCCATTCAAGCCAGGCTCGCGCTTCTCGCAATGCGTATTGGACCGCGATTGCTCGGTCCAGCGCGTCATCCCAGGAAGAGAGCTCGTCCAATTGCAAGAGCAGGTCGTCGAGGTGATCTAGGACGGGCATGCGGGGCATGCGCGAGTTGTGCAGGGCTGTAGATTGTCGCAAGTCCAAAGTGTCTTGCCATCGCGACGCCTCCTCCGTTATTGTCGATATAAGTCTCCGCATCGACGCGGTCCAGAGGGACAGCAAACGCCCGCGCCGAGCTTGGAGAGGAGGTAGGTCTTCCTCCATCCAAAAAAGGGCTGGCGGAGCGTACGCCGAGTACCAAGCATCGTCTTGAGCAACTCGGCTAGTTCGCCGAATGAAGGGTAAGTGCGGGCGCGAGATCGAGTACGGAACCGGGATGAGGAAGCAGTCGTAAACGCCGTATGAGCCGTCTTCCCGTCGTAAGCCTCCCGTCGGCGCTGCGGGTGGTAGTTGTGCCGGGGCGACGCCAGTCGCTATGGGCGCTTGCCGAGAGTTGAAGCTCCATATGACGACGAACAAGCCGTCGTCTCCCAGCACTGCGCGCGCAGATCGAGCCCTCAAACCCTCTAGCGTAAAACGCAAATCCGAGCGTAAGGCCGGAATCGTCCTCAGACCCGCGAAACGAGACAGTCGCGGGAGGAGGAATTCGGGTCGGGAATTGCGGAGGAGGGAGCGAGGTGAGTTGCCCTGAGACATGGTGAGGCGCGTGCGGGGTTAGCGCTGCAGCCCAGAACCGTGCAAATTTTCCGTCGAAGTCGGAAGCAAGAGACGTGGCTGACTGATGGGGTCACGTGGGGACGCGGCCACGTTACTTGAGTCCCTTGAGATTCAAGTAAGTGCGCGTCAGTAACGGCGCGTTTCGCATGTCGTATTCCGAGATCCAGGAGTCCTCAGTGGGTCCGTACCCTTCCCACCGCACCAGGAAATACAGTACATTCTTACCGCGTCGTTTACGCGTCCGATGTCCGAGGATGGCCTCGACGGCGTATTCCTCTGAGGCAATCAGGTAGTCCCTTGTGTCCGGGAGGCTCGTACGCGGGCCCCAACGAGTTTCCGAAGGTTTATACTTTCTCAGGTGCTCCAGGTTAAACACGGGGTGCATCGGGTACTTGTCGGGTAGCCTCAACCGGTACACGAGAGGGTTGATCTTCTCCAAAACCTCGAAGGGACCGATCGTGCGCTGCACGAGCTTGCGTCCCGTGCCCGTGGCCTCCACCAACTCGAGAGAGTGTGGATTGACCAAGACCAAATCCCCCGGAACGATGCTCTCGACCGGCCTTCTAGCTTTATTGTAAGCTTTAGCTTGGCGTTCCTGAGCAAGGACGAGGGCATCCCGCGCTTTCTGTCGGTGCGATTCCAGCGCTTCGATAAAATCCTCCCCCTTCTGACTAGGGAGGAATGGACGGGCGACAGGGTCTCCCTTCGGAACGAGCAGCCCAGTAACACCTTGCGGCTGGTATCCCAGCAGCAAGAAGTTAGGCGCATATCCGGTAGACGCGTGTACATTCGAATTGTACGCCGCGTTCAACTCCCCCAACCATCGGGACCAAGACGTCCGATCTTCCGCAACATACGCACGAAGCATTTGCTCAATGTGAGCGTTGAGGATTTCCGTTTGCCCGTCCGTCTGCGGATGATGCGACGACGACAGCGCCATCTTACTACCGTATTGCAACGTCACCGATCTCCAGAACGCCGTAGCCCAGCGTTTGTCGCGGTCCGCTATAATTCGATCCGGCATTCCGAATCGGTTTACAACGTGGTCGACGAACAGCTTAGCGAAGCCTTCTTGCGATAGTTCATTGTGAGTGGGTACGATGATCGCGTATTTGGTTAACTTGTCGACAAAGACCAGGATGGCCGTAAACTTCTCCGCTCCGGACGGAGGGAGACCAGTGATCAAGTCCAGCGAGACGGTAGCGAAAGGCCGAGCGGGTATATGAGCAGGGCGTAAACCTCCCATTTTCTTGCGATGGTCGGTTTTGATCTTCTGACAGACGTCGCAGGTAGTAACAAAATCTTCCGCGTCGTCGTTCATTGTCGGCCAGTAGAAGAGTTCTCGCAAACGCGCCACAAATTTAGCAGGGCCCGCGTGAGCGGTCTCCCTAGCCGATTCGTGAACGTGTTCCAAGATGGTTTGGGCCATTCCTTTCGGGACACAGAGGCGGGTTTCCCAATTGGCGTCAATGAAGTACAGCAATCCGTCAGGGCTCTTGATGAATCGAGACGGAGTCAGGCGTACGGACGGACCAGACTTTTCGTCCCTGTAACGATCCTTGAAATGCCGGTCTCTAACGTAGGCGTCCGAGAATTTGGACAGCAACTGCTGGTCGAGGGAGACCAGCAGATGCGCTCGTGAGTTCCAGTCATCTTCTGGATCGGACGGCGGTCCGGAGACCCCTGTTGGGTAGCTCCAGACATTCGGAGCCTCCTCCTCCTCGTTCAGCTCCTTAAGGCGCACAGACGACTTATCGTCGGCAGCCCTGGTTATTTCCGCTAGCTCTGGCTCTGGCGGCTCCAAGTTGGTATTCTTGGGGTTCCCTCTCAATTCCCTCTCCTTCTGCCGACGCGTCTGAACCGGGTACGCGCGCCGCTCCACCACTTCGTCCCACCACCAAGCCACGAATGCAGCCCTGGGAGCAGGCGCAAACTCGTTCTTCAGTTCGGCTTTCTCCGCCCTGATTCTCTTCTCCTCATCCGGGATAATAGCTTCAAGTTCGTCGCGGTTCGGCGAACTATGCGGCGGTATTCGCGGAAGACGCGACAGAGGATCCACATTGGAATGGATCCGCCCTTCCCTATGCACAATCCGTAGACCGGGGTAGGCGGCGAACACGGCCCCCCAAGCGGCCAATCTCCGGTTGGTATTCTCAAACGCGCGCGCCCATTGTAGCGCGGAATGGTCCGTGATAAGGACGATTTTCTCCCCCTTCTATGAATGGCTGGAAGCGAATGAGAGCTTCCTTGGCCCCCAACGCTTCCCTTTCGGTTGCGCTGTAGTTTCGCTCCGCCGACTTCAAACTCCGGCTCCAGTAGCAGATGACGCGCTCCACAAAGACTTCGGTTTCGTCCAAGGAAGATGCCCATTCCTCTTTACTTGCACCAGCGCCTTCGACGATCTCTCTCGCCCCCGCGTACGTCTTGTAGAGTTTGGGGACCGGCAATTGGAGATCAAACGCGTTTTTAAGACGCTCGTAAATTGAGGTTCCCCGCAAGTCCTTGACAGTGATCTTCTGGACTTGCTGGAGACTAGCGCCTAACGGCGTAGTCGGACGCGTCCGTGTACAGACGGTACGGTTGACCTGCTTGGGGATGACCCAGGACTGGAGCTTCAGACAACGCGTCCTTCGCGTTGTTGAACGCGATCTCATGCTCCGCGAGCCATTCCCAGCGTCGTCCCTTGGTTAACAAGGAGAATAAGGGCTTCATGAGATAGGCGTAGAAGGGAATGTACGCCGAGAAATAGTTTACCATCCCGAGGAATTTCTGCAATTCGAGCGTCGAACGCGGGCGTTGCAGTTCCTGGATGGCGGCCACTTTCTCTTTGTGCGTGGACATGCCTAGTCGGGACACTTTCTGACCTAAAAGCAGAATTGAGCTGTAACCCAAGAAGCATTTCTTGGGCTCCAGCGTAATCCCTGCTCGGGCTATGGATCCAAGTACCTTGTCGAGATGTACCAAGTGGTCGTCCCAAGACTTGGAGAACACCACGATGTCGTCGATGTACACCAGCGCAAAAAGCCAAAGGTAAGGCGCCAGTATTCCTTGCATTATACGCTGGAATATGGACGGCCCATTTCGTAACCCAAAAGGCATTCTCTTGAATTGCCAGAGCCCGCGGTGAGAGCGAAAAGCTGTTTTCTCCCGATCCTCGGCGTCCATCTCCACTTGATTGAAGCCTGCGAGCGCGTCAAACGAAGACAGAACTTGAGCGCCGGATAACGCCTGCACGATCTCCGACTGCCGAGGAATAGGGAATTCGTCCGGCACCGTCATTGCGTTGAGCTTCCGATAGTCAACGGCAAGCCGCGCCTTTCCGTTTCGGAAAACGACCACACACGGTGCGCCCCAAGGACTATTCGATTCCTCGATTACGTCCCGAGCAAACCAGGTGTCCATTTGCTGGTCGATGACCTCGCGTTTGGCGGGGGAGGCCGAGTACATAGGCATCGAAACCGGTTTAGCATCTGCTTTGAGCGGAATAGTGGCTTTATCCTTGACGTTGCCCAGTCTTCCTCCGACGCCGAACGCGCTCGAATGTTTACGCAATAGTTCCACCAACTTGGGACAATACTCGTCGGGGATATCCGGTCCGAGGTTAATCGCCTCTGTTACGTCCTTTGGTCGCTCGCTGTCGGGCTCATCCAATGCTGCCGTTTTCGGCCCTTCAAAAATCTCCTCCTCACTTTCCGCCTCGGCGCTGCCCAGACCCTCCGCGGGGGTAGGCGCAGCCTCGACGTCCGACGCTAGGTCGGCAGCCTGTATAGCTCGAGCCAACGCTTCGGCACTCGCCACCATCCGCTCAAGATGTTCCTTGTCCTTGGGTTTGTCCGCGAAGTTCTTTGGATTCCGTAGACGACCGACCACGTCTCCCGCACGTATCAGCCAGGGCCGAGTGCTGGGGTTAGCGATAGGGAGAATAGGCGCGTCCGAACGAATGATCGTCGACGGTGCAGCCATGGCACTCCCATCGTCTGTGGAAATAAGTACTTTCTCCACGTACCACTCTTCCTCGCCTTCAAAATTCGCGGACACTCGAACGTTGTGCACCGATCCGGGTGCCAACAGCACATCTACGGCTGCGGTAACAGGTTTGTTGGCTTTCTTGTCCCGTTCCCTTCGTTCCGCAACTTTAGCACGTCTGGCTGCTCCTACTCGAAGTCCGGCAGGCACTGGTTGAGGAATTTCGGCTTGGTCATTGGTGACCACGTTGACCTTGTGGAGGTTGAATCCCAAATCGCAGAATCTCGAGGACGAAGCGCCGACTCGAGGCCCGTCCTTCCCAATAGTGAGTGTAGCCTCTCCCGACGCTCGACGCTCAACTCCGATTTCGTACGCCGTCTGGAAGTCTTCCCCCAGAAGTAAAGGAACTCTCATGCCCCGAACCACATACGCTTCAACGTCGAATTCAACGGGGTCGCCGCTCTCCGATTCCCTGTACATCTTAAGCTGAACATAGCCAAGAACTTTTGCTTGTCCAGTAAGATGGTACAGTTTCATCCGCGCGCTTTCCTTGGGTTTTGGACGCTCCGCTAGGGCAGCCCAGAATTCCTCCGAGATAAGCGTAATGTCGGCTCTGGAGTCGAGCCTCCCTCGAATGGGCTCGGATTCCAGGGAGCCTACTCGGATCCAAGTATGGAGAGCTTCAGCCCCCAGGGAGGCCATCCCCGCCGGCAATTCCTTGACTTTGCAAGCCTTGAGGATCTTGCGCTCCCCCTTCTCGTCCGTCTTCACGATATGGGCTCGTCGCCGAAGGACTCGACGGGAGACGCGAGAAACCGGGTCGTCACTCTCTCGTTCCTTCCCTTTCCGCTTCCAGCCCGGCGTCTTTGTGAACATAGCAGCGCGACGCGCGTTCCGGTGCATGCCTTGAACTAAAACATGAGCGGCGGCGGCGTTAGACGGCGACTTGACACTTTCGTCCCGAGTTTCGTTCCGAGAATCGCACATATAAGCTCGAACAATTTCTTGTTCAACGAGTAGTGCTAGGTACTCCCGACCCTCGTCGTCTATTTCCTCGTCGGTAATATCCACCTGTATTACATTCGCGTTGCGTAGCGTCGTCCACTGACCGTAATGGGGGCAGTCGATCATGAAATGTACCGGGCTGGTGCAGATGTAACACGATCCTCTCTTCGGAGGACGAGGGCTGACTTTGGAATCGTCGCGCTTGAAATGGTACCCATTGACCATTTTTCCCGCCGGATAATCAACCTTAGGCGCCGCTTTCGCGGCAGCCCTGCGTGATTCCGTCGAGTGAACTTCCACTCGTTCCTCGGGTTCGTCATCCAAGTCGATGAGATTAATCTCGCCCTGTCCCGCAACGTTTGCACGTCTTTGGAAACGGTTCCCGTTGGAGTTCCGCTGTCCCATAAACTGATCGAATCGCATTCGTTGCCGTTTGTCGTTGTATCGTGCCATCAACGATGTCTCCCTCCGAACCACCAGCTCTAGCAAGTCGGTGGTCGACGCGCACGTTTCCGTGTTAACCAGATCATCCCATTCTGGAGGTTGATCTTCCAAGGCTTGCGTAAGCGCTTGGTAGCGTTGCTCCGGGACGCGCGCGTCGATGGGATAAAGGAACGCGATGTATTGAACGCGTCGCTGGAAGTACTTGACGGGGGTCTCGTCCATATGCCCTGACTGGCGGAACTGCATGGCCTTAAGTTCCAGTACACGTTCGGCTCTCCAGTGTGGTGTCATGAAGTGCGCTTGGATAACCCCCAACAGAGTAGCCCAACTCGAAGAGTGAAGACGACGTTCTTCGGGGTACATGCCCATCCACCAATCCTTAGCTAGATCGGTAAAGCGTTGGGGAGCAAATTGAGCGAGTTGGCGTCCAAGGAGGCCGGCCCCTTCCAACGGGTCCATTTCGAGCATCTGCGCCATAGATTGGCACCAAGGGATAACCGACAACGCCGCTCCGTCAAATTCCGGTATCATTTTGACGGAGAGCTTGTGGTTGAATATCCAGCCCGGCTCTCGGTCATCTCGACGAGGTTCGGGATCGCCTGGTCCCCCGGGCGGTCCTGGCGGCGGTCCACCGCCTGGGAATCCGCCACCCGGGAATCCTCCGCCGGGATGTCCGGCTCCCCCATTGCCTCCTCCTCCATTTCCGTCTGGAGGGCCTGGAGGACCTCCGGGGTAGCGGGCGGCGCCCCCTGGCCAGTTAGGGAAAGGGGCTCTAGCTCCACCTTGGGTAGGAGGAGGCGGCGGCGGCGGCTGCGGAGGTTGAGCCGCGTTTCCCGAACCTCCCATGAGCGTTCCTCGTGGCAGCGCATATGACCCCGGTCCCAAGGGTTGGTTGACCTTTGGAAGCATCGACAATGGCCCCCCAGTCCACGCAGCTCGGGCTTGCGGGACTCGTCCGACTCCGGGAATGAAGCTGATCGTTGGCGCAAAGCGAGTATCGACGGGAGCAGCCCTAATAGGCGCGTCACCCGTCCCGAACATTCGGAAAACCGGAACGTTGTTGGTAATGGGGGATGGGAGCTTGGAGGCCCCTCTTGATGACGAAACAAACGTCGGCGAGCTCTCGCGAATGGTGGGCAGCGCGTCAGCCCCGTGCTGGCGATAAGGAAGGGGATTGAACGTCTTATACGTCTTGTACACGGCGTCCAATCCTTGTTGCATTTCCCCTTCATGCCCACGCGGTTCTTTTAACGCAGGCGCGTAGTCTCGGCGCGCAGCCATATGCCATATCTCTTGCTCGACCGTCCTAGTACCCGCTTTATGGCGAACGTCCGGGATAGTTGAATTTGCCGAGCTGACGGCGTCATCGTAGACGACACCGTATTGGTTTCGAATTCGTCACAGCTCTTGTTGTACGTGTTCCGTAGCTCTTCCTACCCTGAATTGCAAGGACCCGTACCCGGCGGCGACGGTCATCTTATCCTCGTATCCAGCTAACGTCCGTAAAAATCGGTATCGGACGTCAAGAACGAACGCGTCCCTCGGGTCTCGGGAGTTGAAGGTCGATAAGTTGTCCAGGATCTGCTGGAGTGCCACGACGACATGAGCAAGGAAGGCTAGCGCATCCACGTTTAGCGCCCACAGACGTTGGCCGTCCTCATTCAAGAAGGCCTCGAAGTCGATTTCGTCGGCGCCCAGGGATTGGATACGAACAACGGCTTCGGGCAGACTGCGCCAAGCGCCGGACTTGTGCGGTCGAAGGAAGCGTGCTAGAATATCCCGCAGGCGGTCGGTCAACTCGACCCCCAAATCCGGGATACAGCCCAGGTTCTCGTCGAGCCCGTAATCCTTCAGTACGTCGTAATCGTTGTCTTCGGGCTGAAGGTGGAGGCGGTCGACTGCTTGGAATAGCGCTTCGTCCGAGTAGACATCAATTTCCGCACCGTGTGTCTCGAAGATGGGTGTAAGTTCGTTAGACGACGCTCTGGACTCCGAACGACTTGACAAAGCCGCCGTAATACTCTCCGCAGTGCTGCCCAAAGGATCCAGGCGCGTCTGCGGGGTATTCGCGGATGAATAGTTCGCTGCTTCCTCCGCTGCCGACTGTGCATTGCGCGGGGTCGCGTCGCTGGAATGGGCGCTCGCTCCCGAAGGAGAAACGAAGCGCCCTTTGACGGGGGATAGCTGCTTCTCCACGCTATCTTCCGAGTCAAAGCTGCGCGAAGCGGCAGAGGACGGCGTGTCTCCAAACGGCGCCGGCAATTCCGCTATGTCGGACAGTCTGGAACTTGGTGGCCGCTCCGCGTTGTCGGTCGGCGGCGAGCGACCCCCAGGGATCGATGGCGAGCCAAGCCCCGAGAGTAGCGGCACGGCCGCGGGAGTTTTAACAGCTCCCTTCGGCGCCGGCGATGACCTTGGGGTCAGTGACGAAGGGTGGCTGCCAGCGGGGCGCTGACCAGTCCGGGCTGGCGCCGGCATTGGAGTCGGCGAGTCTATGTGACGCGCCGTCGACGCTGCAGTCGGCGCAGAGACTCCGAGACGAGGGGAGCTCGTATTCGCGTTGGGCGCTCTCATTGCGCTAGGTCGTCGAACCTCGGGATAAATCCCCGGTGCCATGACGCTCGCTTTACGCGAGGTAGCGGTGGTTCTTGAGGATTGAGCGGGGGGCTCGTGGTTAGAGCCTTGGGTGGTCATAGTGTAGTCGTAGTCGTAGTCGAATGTAAAATTTCGCGAGTTTTGATGTTGGCGGTACGCTCGGCTACGACTGGCGTCAACGAAACGTGGCCTCCCAGCCCCCCAGGCTCCGATAGAACGGTGAAGCTAGTTTCCGTTATAGCGAGTCCGGCCCTGTGAACCCCCTCGCGGTGGGCTCCATTGTGATGCTGCACGCATACGCGAGGTCGGGGTAGGCCGGAATCGCGTTAGGAAGCTCCGTTGGAATACGTCTGTACTCGGTAGCGAATGCCACTGAGTTCATCGAAGCGGCAGCCCAGACATAGGCGCTCAGCGACGAGATACACGTGTTGACGCGTAGTTGAGTTCGCATTTCGGGTTAACCGCAGCGCGAGACTGGAGCAGTTAATACGCGTGCTCAGGCTAGCAGTGGGTCCAACTGGTGGCGTGGTTCGCGCAGATAGCTCAATCTCTCATCGAGGAAACATATCAAGCATAATTGGTGTGACCCGATGGTCACACCTCTAAGTACGAATATAGGTAAGTAGCGTGCATAGTCTTCTAAGTGTCCAACCCGTCACACCTGTAGTCACACTCTGATGTACTCAGTGTTTGTAGTAGGTGTCACATCCGTGCATAGCCACCTCGGCGGAGACGTCACATATGGGTCACATACGTCCGTCACAGATCCTGGAGCTTATTCCAGACATTCCGCCCAGTCCGCTCCGAGTTCCATTCCACCCAAAATCCTTCCGCCCTCACTTCCGATCCTCTCGACGTTCCAGATACCAACCTCCACTCTGACTTCCACTCCGTTATCGGAATACGATGGCGGAGGTCGGATCAAAAGTCGGATCAAATGTCGGAGATCGACGGAAGTCGGAATTCATACAACAAATAACTCGGAAACAACTTCTAAACGTCTAAAAGCAATCCCTATGCGTTCCGCCTCGAGTACATCTGACTCCACCCAAACTCCGCCTCCAATATCCATCTTTGACGCTCCGCTCCGACTTGGAATCGAGTCTTGAGTCTCTTGTACGCATCTATGAACATATGCCTCCAATTATCCCTCCACTTATGCTCCTCCTCCACTTCTCCTTCTTGTCTTGCCCCGCCTCATGCCTTCTCACCATCTACATGTGGTGATTCCACCTGTCACACTTATTGTTTACCATCATTCCTGATTAGGCATTTTCCTTATTGTCTGCCTACACCTTGATTGTTGGGTCTGCGAGCAACTGGGTTATCCGTCGGATTTTTGGAAGACTTTGACTACTTTTAGTGACTTTGAAAACTCTCTCGACGCGTAGTTAGTAGACATGCTTGGTACTACACTGGATTAATGTCATAATCTTCGCCGTCATCGTCCTCTTCGTCCTCCTCATCCTCGGGCTCATCCTCTGCTTCATAGTCCTCGTCAGGAAGGTCCAGCCCTTGAGCAGCACGCTCAGCAAGAACACGCTGGTAGTCCTCCCACATTGTGTCCGCGATTTGGTCGTGGAGTTCTTCCCCAGCCTCAGATTCCTCTTCATTTCTGCGATCCGTAGCAAGCTTGCCCTGCAGCTGAAATGCGGTGATGGCCTCGGCGTCCACCGTGCTAGCTGGCATGGGATCGTGAACATTGGCATCGACACGGTCACCTGGATCATGATGCAGGATGAAATTGTGGAGTGCGGAAAGAGCAGGCGGAATGCGGGCTTGAATGTGCATGTCGTAGGACGGGGGAAAGACCAAGATACGCCAGCGCTTCTTGATGACACCAAAGATACGCTCAATGATGTTCCGAGCCTGCGCATGGCGTAGATTAAAGGGTTCTTGTCACAAACACCCTCTAAATCACCCACATCAGTTCCCATCACACAACCATCAGCTGCCATCACAGTTCAAGCATTGGCATCACCTGCTGATGCAGAAGGGGATTGTGACCATCAAGCAACAACCGATCAACCAATCCCGCCTTGTTACACGTGGCGTGACCTCATACCACCACACTCGCTTCATCGGAAGCCTCCGCAGCTCATTGCTCCACTTGCTCCACTGACGATGTCATTCCGTAGCACCATTACAGCAATCCGCAGCAGCGGCTCCACTCCGCAGCAGCGGCTCCACTCCGCAGCAGCCCGCAGCGCCCATGGCTCCACTCCGCAGCACCGATGCTCCACTTCCGCAGCACTGATGTCATGGCTTCCGAGTAGTATATAAGGAGGACCGTTAGCACCGTAGCTTTGATCCTTTTATTCTTACCATCTACCGCAACCTACCTCAACTCGACTAGGTGCACCAGATTGTCATCTTTCTGTGCACACAACAATATCAACGGATTGAACCTCCTTTAACTTGTGTGCTTATAACGAAGCCTGATCTGATCAATCCTACCTGATCCGCCTGATCCGAGCTTTGTTTGTGACATAATAAAAGGATTCCATCATACCTTCGTACCAACAACTACAACCAACTCCAACACCAATAACAACAACAACTCCTACCACCTAAACTTGCAACTTGATCTATAATGACGATTAGAGTTGTACTCGCCTCTCTACCCCCCGTTCTTCGACGGAACCGCCTCAAAATGGAACAACTTCAATGATGCACTGACGACTTACATTGCTGCTTACGACGATGAACTCAACACCGACAAGAAGCGCATTTTCTTCACTGTCTCGTTCTTACGCAAAGAAGATGGCTCTTCTTGTGTTGCTGCTGACTGGGTTCGCAACTGGAAGAAACGTACACTGAACGACGATGGCACACTTCGCATTTCCTACACCTTTGCAGAACTTGTCGAGGAGCTCAGGTCTGCGTTTGAGGACAAGAACCTCACGCAGCTTGCGCACTTGCGGTTAACTAGTACCCATCAGGGGAAGCTTATGCTTAATGACTTTCTGCAACAATTTGAGCTCAATGCAGAACAGGCTGGTTATTCTCCACACAATGAGGACAATGACTATGATGCCTTTCTGATTGAACTCTTGGAGGAAAATGTGAATGAGGACATTGTCAGTCAGATTTATGTTGGAGGAGACGCTCTCCCAACTACGTACAAGCTCTTCAAGGAACGCCTACAGCAGATTGATGGCAACCTACAGCGAAGCAAGATGCGTCGGAATCGCCAGCATGCAGTACCGACCATGAAGCCCAAGGTTATTCATACGCCCCATCAGCCACGTCAAACAACGGGTTCAGTACCAAACCTCTCGAGATCAACTGATCATGGGCCTGTTCCAATGGATGTTGACGGGCAAGACCGAAACAAGAAGCCGTTCACCTGCTACAACTGTGGTCAACCGGGCCATATACGTAGGAACTGTCCAGAGGCTCCAAAGCAACAGTTCAATCTTCGTGCCCTCTGCACACAGATTGATGATCTGGAGAAGGACAGTGAGGTGCTTCAGACGCTTGCCACAAAGTTGCGTGAGCGGGGTTTTTGAAGAACTCAGGTCCCGGGGCCGCGGATTCTGAGAAACGTTATGGGAGATATACTGTTCTCTTGGGGCATGCAGACACGGACAATCGCGTAGATACTCCTGTTGTACATGCTCCAGAGAATGAGACAGTATTTGCCCCTAAAGTTAAGGCTGCAAAGCCTAAGGCCCAAAGGAAACGTGCAACTCGCGGTATTCGTGCGAAAACACCAAGTTCTCAACCATCGACCGACTCTGGTGATGAATTAGAAACCGAAACTCCGATTCCGGCATGGCGCAAAACCAAGACCCCAATTGCTGTACGCATTCGAGAAGCTGCAGCTAAGCAAAAGGGTCCAAAGCCCGATCGACTTACTCAAGAGCTCAAGGAATTTTGGAAGAATGAGCGGAGACATGAATTCATGGTCAGGGTTTCCCTTACCACCCTCAACACTCGGAAGATTTCCTGCACCAAGGCTCTCCTCGACTCCGGTTGCCAATCAACCTGTATTGATAAGGCATATGTGGAGTCTCAGGGCTTTGAAATGAAGGAACTTGACGTTCACATCACCCCTATCATGGCGGACGGAAGGCCAAATGTGGAAGGCAAGATCACACATTATGTTGAGCTGCTGATGAAGATTGGTTCACATCAAGAAAAGCACCGGTTCCTAGTCACCCGTCTAAAAAAGTCCAAGATATTCCTTGGATATGACTGGTTACTCAAGCACAACCCAACCGTGAACTGGCGTCAACATAAAATCTTCTTCACAGGTTGTCCCACAGAATGCAATATGAAGGGTGGTGAATGTGAATCAGGTTGTGAGGAACCCACCATAGAAGATGGGGAGTCTGTTCTACTTGTCGATTTTACCCCAGCACTCAACATTCGCTTCAAGGCAACCGAGTCTCAACGACTGGCCGAGGAAGCCGCAAGGTCAAAACCGACAACCAGAATCCCCGAGCACTACCGGTCATTTGAAGATGTCTTTTCAAAGGAATCCTTTGACTCTCTCCCAGAACGACGACCCTGGGATCATGCAATTGAGTTGAAGCCTGGTGCGAAGGCTGTTGACTGCAAAATCTATCCTCTCTCTCGACCAGAGCAAGAGAAGCTAGATGAGTTCTTAACAGAAAACTTGGCATCAGGGCGGATCAGACCTTCAAAGTCACCCATGGCCTCATCATTCTTCTTTGTAAAGAAAAAGGATGGAACACTCAGACCGGTACAGGATTATCGAAAGCTCAACGAAATGACGGTCAAGAATAGGTACCCGCTACCGCTGATTTCGGAACTCGTGAACAAGCTCCAAGGTGCTCGCCACTTCACAAAGCTCGATGTTCGTTGGGGTTATAACAATGTGCGAATCCAGGAAGGGGATGAGTGGAAAGCAGCCTTCAGGACCAACCGAGGGTTGTTTGAACCACTTGTCATGTTCTTTGGACTCACGAATTCACCTGCAACCTTCCAAACCATGATGAATGATATTCTGCATGAACTCATACATGAGGGTCATGTCATTGTTTATCTGGATGATATTCTCATTTTTACCGAGAATCTGGAAGAGCACCGGCAGATCGTGAAGCGTGTGCTGGGAATCCTTGCTGAGCACAAGTTGTACCTCAAACCAGAGAAGTGTGAGTTTGAACGCACGGAGATTGAATACCTGGGAGTTATCATCTCACATAATTCAATGAGGATGGATCCTGTTAAGATCAAGGGTGTTCTGGATTGGCCGGAACCCAAGAATGTGAAACAGGTTCAAGCATTCTTAGGTTTTGCCAACTTTTACCGACGGTTTATTCGTGGGTATGGTGAAGTTGCAAAACCTTTGACCAGGTTAACTGGGAAGTCTGGGTGGACTTGGGGGAACGAACAACGGAAGGCATTCAATGCCTTAAAATCTCGTGTTGCAGAGGATGCAGTTCTGGCATTGCCAGCGGATACTGGGAAATTCCGGCTGGAAGCAGATGCATCCGAAGGAGCGATTGGTGCTGTCCTCAGCCAGAGCCAAGGCGGACAGTGGCGTCCAGTGGGTTTTATGTCTCATAGCCTGAGTGAAACAGAGCGGAATTATGAGATATATGACAAGGAGATGCTGGCAATCATGTCTGGCCTTGATGAGTACAGACCAATGCTCATGGGAGCAAACGAGACATTTGAGATATTCACGGATCATCAAAACCTGGAATACTTCAAGAAACCACAGAAACTTAATCGACGACAGGCTCGCTGGTTCACGGAACTATCCCAATACGACTTTACATTACACCATCGGCCTGGAGCACTGAATCGCAAGGCAGATCTATTGTCAAGACGTGCAGACCATGACCAGGGCAAGGACGACAACAAGAATGTTACTTTGCTGAAACCTGAACTGTTCCGAGCAACCGAGCTCCAGTTTGAGGGACTTGACACAGAAATTCTGGAGGAAATCAAGTCCAGCCGGCAACTTGACACGACGGTCAAAATTGCACTCGAGAAATCACTCCCAGATTGGGCTCGGGAAGGTGATTTGATTACACATCGAAGCAAGATTTACGTACCGAAGAATCCGACTTTGCGGGAGAAGATCATCAAGCATCACCATGATAATCCTCTTGCTGGCCATCCGGGAGAGTATCGGACCCAGGAGCTGATTGAGAGAAACTTCTGGTGGCCTCGCTTGGGAAACGACGTGAAGGCCTATGTTCGAACCTGTGAAACATGTCAGAGGACACGATACCGACGGCACAAACATGGGTTGTTAAATCCACACTCCATCCCCGACAAGCCGTGGCAAACCATCTCAATGGACCTGATTGGACCTCTGCCTGAAAGCAGTGGATTCAATGCCATTCAAGTCTTTGTCGACCTGTTCACTAAACGGATCCATATTGAACCAACCACCATGGAGCTGAATAGTGAAGGTGTAGCCAGGCTGATCAACGACCGAGTCATCAGATATCATGGACTACCACGAAAGATCATCTGTGATCGAGATCCTCGTTATCTTTCAAGGTTCATGACTGAGCTTACCAGACTCATTGGCATAGAGATGAACCCAAGTACCGCATACCGACCACAAACGGATGGGCAGACCGAGCGGATGAATCAGGAAATTGAGCATTATCTCCGGATATATGTGAACTTCCATCAGACAGACTGGTCTGAATGGCTTGCAACTGCTGAGTTTGCATATAATAATGCTATTCATTCTGCAACAAAGGTCTCGCCATTCTACCTGGACCATGGCTACCACCCCTGGCAGGGTGTGGAGAATGGTGTCGAATCAAGAAACGAATCCGCTCAGCTCTTTGCAAATAAGATGAAGCGGGTGCGAGAAGATGCACAAGCATCAATGCGAAAGAGCCAGGAGCGGATGAAGAAAAATTATGACCGGAAACGAAGGCCCGCACCGGAATTCAAGATTGGAGACAAGGTATGGCTTGAATCAAACAGGAATATCAACCAGGGACGACCCTCAAAGAAGTTCTCGGATCAACGATTGGGTCCTTACGAGATTCTGGAGAAAGTGGGACCAGCGGCCTTCAAGTTGAAAGTGCCTGGACTGGACTACAAGTATCCTGTATTCAATGAAGAAGTGCTTACACCGTATCGGGAACCACCGGCTCATCGACGAGAGGAACGACCACCGGCACAGATTATTCAAGGTCAACCGGAATGGGAGGTTGAATGCATCCTGAAATCGCGGAAACGAGGACGTGGTCGGCAATACCTGGTGAAGTGGAAGGGATACCCGCACAGCGAGAACTCATGGGAGCCTGCACGTAATCTTACCAATGCACAGGAACATATACATGAGTTTTTGAACACACAGGGGAACCGACAAATTCACTTGTCAACATTCAGAATTGAGGAGACAAACTCGGTACCTCAAGTCAATGAGGACATTGACCATAGAGGGGGGTAATGTCACAAACACCCTCTAAATCACCCACATCAGTTCCCATCACACAACCATCAGCTGCCATCACAGTTCAAGCATTGGCATCACCTGCTGATGCAGAAGGGGATTGTGACCATCAAGCAACAACCGATCAACCGATCCTGCCTTGTTACACGTGGCGTGACCTCATACCACCACACTCGCTTCATCGGAAGCCTCCGCAGCTCATTGCTCCACTTGCTCCACTGACGATGTCATTCCGTAGCACCATTACAGCAATCCGCAGCAGCGGCTCCACTCCGCAGCAGCGGCTCCACTCCGCAGCAGCCCGCAGCGCCCATGGCTCCACTCCGCAGCACCGATGCTCCACTTCCGCAGCACTGATGTCATGGCTTCCGAGTAGTATATAAGGAGGACCGTTAGCACCGTAGCTTTGATCCTTTTATTCTTACCATCTACCGCAACCTACCTCAACTTCGACTAGGTGCACCAGATTGTCATCTTTCTGTGCACACAACAATATCAACGGATTGAACCTCCTTTAACTTGTGTGCTTATAACGAAGCCTGATCTGATCAATCCTACCTGATCCGCCTGATCCGAGCTTTGTTTGTGACAGTTCTTTGCAAGTTTGTGGCCTTAAACCGTGTTCATACATGCAGAACAAAGGACATCAACAAAGAAAACTCACCGCACATTGCCGCGTGCCCACTCCCGCAGATGATATCACACATTTTGGTAAGGCACCAGAACCTTTGCTGTGAGCGCAAAGCCCGCGTCCCCAAAGTAGAAGAATCTATCGGGGATGAGGAAATCCTTCATACGAGCATCACCGTAAAGAAACACATCGGTCACAGAACCTTCCCATCCAGAGAGAATGTAATGAAGTAGAAGCCGAAGCTACATACCGCCAAGATGTTCTGGGAAAGGAAACCTTTGCGATCTCGTGTCTTCCCGCGATCCTCCTCCCGAGATGTGCAAGCAATATGAGAACCATCCAAAGCACCGAGGCAGTTCTTAAAAAACGGCCAGAATTTTGGGTTGCGTGAGAGATACTGGGCTGGTGGATCCTGAGTTGTGGGCAGGACAACATATTTGTTGTAGAATTCTGGTCCAGAAAAGATGAACGTCATTTTGCGAACGAATCTAGATGCAATCAGCCACACAAAGGAGTTTCAGAAATCAGAATAACTTGGTAATTGTGCCATTGGCGCGCTGAAACCGTTCACCAACGTGTCGACAACCGAGGCCAGTGCGTACACTGTACAAAAATATTGCCAGCTGTTCCTCCAGAGTTACATACTTCGTGTCAGTATAACCAAGGCCGCACAGCTCTATAATCAAAGCAACAAAGACATGGAGATGGACACCCAACTCATGGTAAATGCGACCATGATGTCCTCGGATGAGTTCATTGACCCACATCTTCCCCGTGAGCTTTGAGGTGTGGTATGGTTGGTTCCAGTATGCTTCACTTGCGTACAGCTGTCGCACCAGCGCGACAAGCTGCAAAACAAGGCCAGCGGCAGTAATCCAAAGATCGAGCTGGTGTACAGCAATCTCCCGAGTCAGGGGATCCATGGTGGAGGTGGTGGAGGAGCAGGGAAGAGCAATCTGGCATTATATCTCCATATCTATGATTATCTGGCAAAGGATCACCGTGTGTTACCGCCGTGGGCCGCCATCAAACCCTTGTTCCCAGCATCAAACCCAAACCCGCAGGTTTTGTCTGAACGCACTCTGGAGATAGTCCCTAACGTATAAGGTTTTAAGCTCGACTTTCAACCGGGCTGGAAATAAATCATTAAGCTTCATTTTCAGACTGCGCTGATAATAATTATTCTTTCGGCTTCATTTTCAGCCCAGCTAAAAATTTCCATATTTACAGTGTGTCACATTGGGTTCCGCACATGCCGCGCAGACCGTGCTATTTTGTGAGTGGCGCGTCTGGTAAGGATGCGGCGCGGCGGTTAGGATCATTTTGCGAACCCCGAGAAGCGATGGAGCGCGGTTTGAGAGAATAGACCATATTTGCAACCCGCCGGCAGAGCGCCGGCAGGTCTTCTCGCACCTCTTCATCACGTCGAGCAGTGGATTGGCGGTGGAGCTCCTCGAACCTCCCGCGTCGACGCCTGGCAACCGAATGATTGGAGCGCCCTCCGGTGTTTCTCCGGGCGAGTGCAAATATGGTCTAATAGGCTAGGGTCGCACGTCGGGTTGAGCTGCAGAATGTAGAAGATGCCGAGTTAATCACTGAGGTTTCAGCGCCACGCAAATTTTGTCGGCCCAAAAAACTTGCAAATGAAATGTTTCACTCGCTTTTGTGGTGAAACTTGCAGCCCCGCAATATTCTCGTGGACAAGACCCTGTATCCCGCTGATGGGAAGATAGTCGATCACGCGGAGGCCCCGCAGCAAGCGAATTTCGCTGAGTTGGAAAATAATATCATTTTCTTAATTTTTGAGAAACTAATTTTAGCTATTTTGTGCGGTGTTTCGTAGCGAACGTTTCGCGGGGTCGCACCACAAAATTCGCAGTGCTTGCTGAGCACAGTGTAATCGAAATTTGGGGCCGGACTTGCGCAGGGATCTCTCACGTGACGACTTTTGAATCCTGACCACCATGGAAGACGACTTTACAGGTGCCATGGGTCTGATTGTCGAGAGAAAGGCACTCGAATTGAGTACTGTGCATTGTGTCGCGTAGACCGTTCTGGTATGTGAGAGCGGCGCGTCTGGTACAGGATGCGGCGCGCGGCAGTTAGAATAATTTTGCAACCCCCAAAGAAGTAGTTGAGCACGATCTGAAAGAGTGGCTGCAGGTCGATTGGATGTAAGTAAAAGTTGCCGAGTTAATCGAAATTTTGGGCCAGTGGATTTGCGAGTCTGCGACTTGGGATCTCTCACGTGACGACTTTTGATCCTGACCATCATGGAGGACGACTTCACAGGTGCCATAGGTATCGACCTTGGAACGACGTACAGGTTTGTATTTTTGCAGAATGGCTCCAACCTGCTTCCTGCTTCCTGACTCCTCTCGTCCGCAGCTGCGTCGGTGTCTGGCAAAACGACCGCGTCGAGATTATCGCTAACGACCGTACGCACCTTTTTTTTCGTCTCCGCAATCGTCCTACTCACGGCTCATTCCAGAGGGTAACCGCACTACTCCCTCCTATGTCGCCTTCTCTCCCGAAGAGCGCCTCATTGGCGACGCTGCAAAAAACCAGGCTGCGATGAACCCCCGCAACACCGTCTTCGACGCAAAACGCCTTATCGGTCGCCGCTACGAGTGCGTCCTAGCTTTTTTCTTCCCCGCTCGGTCCTCATCCCGCCCACAGTGACCCCGATGTCAAGAAGGTACACGACAAAAAACTTTTTTCGCCGATCTCACCCGTGTAGGACATGACCCACTGGCCATTCGAAGTCATCGAAAAAGAGGGGCTCGCCCTTGATCAAGGTTCAATACCTTGGAGAGGAGAAGACCTTCAGTCCCCAGGAAATCTCGTCCATGGTCCTCACGAAGATGAAGGAAATTTGCGAGGCCAAGCTCGGCAAGACCGTCAAAAAGGCTGTGGTCACGTACGGCTCCCGCTGCGCCCCGATTTTCTCCAATCTCATTCTGCTCCCAGTGTGCCCGCTTACTTCAACGACTCACAACGTCTCGCGACCAAGGATGCCGGCGCCATCGCTGGTCTCGACGTTCTCCGTATCATCAACGAGCCCACCGCAGCCGCCATCGCTTATGGTCTTGACCGTCAATCCAAGGCCGAAAAGAACGTCCTCATTTTCGATCTTGGTGGAGGAACTTTCGATGTCTCCCTCCTCAACATCAGCGGTGGTGTCTTTGCCGTCAAGGCTACCGCGGGGGACACCCATTTGGGTGGTGAGGACTTTGACAACACCCTCCTCGACCACTTCAAGAACGAGTTCAAGCGCAAGTCCAAGCTTGACATCTCCGACGATGCCCGTGCTCTCCGTCGTCTCCGCAGTGCTTGCGAGCGCGCGAAGCGTACTCTGTCCAGCGTCACGCAAACCACCGTCGAGGTCGACTCTCTCTTCCAAGGAGAGGACTTCTCCGCCAACATCACTCGTGCCCGCTTCGAGGAGATCAACGCGGCCATGTTCAAGTCGACGTTAGACCCCGTAGAGAAGGTTCTCAAGGATGCCAAGATGGCCCGCGAGAAGGTTGACGACATTGTCCTCGTCGGTGGCTCTACGCGTATCCCCAAAATCCAAGCGCTCGTCTCTGAGTATTTTGGTGGCCGTCAGCTCAACAAGTCGATTAACCCCGACGAGGCCGTCGCCTACGGCGCAACCGTGCAGGCCGCTATCCTCACCGGCCAGACCTCTGACCAAACAAAAGACTTGCTGCTTCTCGACGTTGCTCCTCTCTCCCTCGGTGTCGCCATGCAAGGCGATGTGTTTGGTGTTGTCGTGCCCCGCAACACGCCCATTCCGACGAACAAATCACGAGTATTCACGACCGTCGAGGACAACCAGACGACCGTCACGTTCCCTGTGTATGTTCTTTGTTCTCTATCATTCTTGGACGCTCATGTTTTGTAGATACGAGGGTGAGCGCACACAGTGCCGCGATAACCGTTTGCTTGGCGAGTTCGAGCTGAACGGTATCCCGCCCATGCTCCGCGGACAGGCTGAGCTCGTCACAACCTTCGAGGTCGACGCCAATGGTCTGTTGAAGGTGTCGGCCCAGGACCGGGCATCTGGCCGCAAGGCTTCGATCAGTGCGTTTTTTTTATGTCCTTTTGTTCTTCCCTGACGGTTGTTTTAGGCATCACCAACTCAGTTGGCCGTCTGTCGTCTGCGGAGATTGAGCAAATGATCAAAGACGCGGAGCAGTTCAAAAACGCCGACAAGGAGTTCTCTGCGCGCCACGAAGCCAAGTCCGACTTGGAGGCCTACATTCACCAGGTCGAGGGCACCATCACGTCGCCTGAAATCGGCATGAAACTCAAGCGCGGTGCAAAGTCCCAGGTCGAGGCTGAGCTTGCGCGCGCTCTCGAGAAGCTCGAGATTGAGGATTCGACGGCGGATGAGCTGAAGAAGGCGCAACTGTCTATCAAGCGGGCACTCCAAAAAGCGACGGCTGGAATCCGGTGATTCTGGTACTTGACGAGCGCGTATAGATGCAGCAGCTTTCACCGTTCCTTGTATTTCGCTGTCATTTGTCCCTTTTTGCATAAAATTACAAAACGCGCTGCTTTCGATTGCAATGCAAGTCAAGAAGAGGCCGAAACAACTTTGTGGACTTTGAGGGCGACCTCCAGAATCCACAATTCTTCATCGGCTCCGTCGCAAAGCGCTTTGTCCGCCTCCGCGATGGCCAGGGCACAGTTGGACTTGACACGTCCGGTAAGAGTTGGATGAAGCACAATGAGATCATGTAGCTGAACGAGTATGAACGCGTTCAAGAGAGTACATTAACCAACATACCTGGGATAGCAGCTGGGCGGCGGAATATCCCTCCCGAATGAGTTCCTTGACCTTTTTTTGTATGGGATGGAATGAGTTCTTCGAGTTATCGTCGACCTGCATCGCGTCGATGGCTAGGACGGTGGCAAAGTCCTTGACCACCGCGTCTGGCACGACACCCGCGATTTCCTGGATGTCGGTCGGCGTGATGGGTGTCGGCGGAGTCGTGGAGGAGGAAAGTCGTGACGCGGATTGGAGGTATGTGATTGCGCGACGCAGGTCGCCGGAAGAGGTGGAGATGAGCGCGTCAATAACGGGCTTGTCGACAGAGATGTGTTCCGCGTCGGCAATGAAGGAGAGGCGCGACGACGACGAACCCGAATCGAGCGGGGTAAAGCGGAATTTTGAGCACCGGGAGGCAAGGGGCTCAATTATCCTGATAATCTCAGCGGCAGAAGGAGCTTACAGACGAGGACGAACCGTGTAACATAATTGCAAACAAGACAAAAGCGCGTAATCCGGGCGTACGTCTCCATTATTCGACGGAGGGCACCTTGGGCGTCCTGGGTCATCGAATCGGCCTCGTCGAGGATAATGATTTTGTAGGGAGGACAGGGATATTCCTTGCCGTCCGATGCGACAGTCTGGGCGCGCGGTGTCTGGCGGGCAAAGTTCTTGATTTTCTCGCGAACAATGGATATGCCGCGTTCGTCCGAGGCGTTGAGTTCAAGGACGCGGTTGCGAAAGTTGTCGGGGCTGAAGAAACGCGTCATCGGAGGCGGAAGAACGCGTCGAGAGACGCACCCAAAGAGCTGGCGGGAGAGAGCAAGGATGGTGGATGTCTTGCCAGTGCCTGGTGGACCGTAAAAGAGCATGTGTGGCAGCTAGATTATGGTAAGAAATACGGGATATGGCAAGGATTGTGTTGCGGACGTTGGTTGAAGAGAGGGTTTTTCTGAGGACTGCGACGGTGTGCTCCTGGGCAGAGACATCCTCTATAGTTTTAGGACGATATTTTTCTACCCAAGGTTGCAGAGCAGGATCGATTGTGTGCGCTGCCTTGGGTTTCTGAGCTTGGAACATGGGAGTACAAGGTCAGTGGCACGGTGTGACTCTCGTCACTTTTCGCGTTTCGTCCCCACCACCACCCGCGATGTCCATCCCCACCGACGCGCCCATGCCACCTCAGCCAATGGACGCGTCCGCACTCCCCTCAAATCCCCCTCTTCCCTCCATCGTTGAGCTCAAGAATGGCAAAGTCGTCTTCAAGCAGAAGGTGTGTGTCGCGCTTGAATGGTCTTCGATATCCCTTGACGCGTCTTGCAGCCCATATCCTTCGAGAAAAACTCGGAAACCCTCTCTGAAATCGTCAAATTCCGTGAGCTGCTCGAGGACCGCATCGGGAAGCGGGCGGACGGTCTCAGCGCCATTCCGGAAGAGCACAAGCCCGTCATTGCCAAGCTCGTGCACGAGAGGTGCTTCCCGGCCTTCTATGACGCGTCCCAGAAACTCACTATCGTCCCCCAGCGACAAGACTCTCTCCCGCTCTGTCCAAGCACCTGTTGCAGGAGCTTCTCCCTGAGCAAGACGAAGACGAGGAGGCGCCCGCTCCGCCGGTGCTCACTCTCAGCGCTGTGGAGAACGGGATAAAGACTGTCGCTGTGCGCAATAACTACGGGTTGGACGGGCTGCCTGGTGTCAAGGCACCCGCAGCGGTCTGTGTCTGGCGATGGGAGGTCATGCCTGATCTCCACCAATTTCTGCCAAAGAATGCTCGCGAAAAGGCGGAGACGCGCATTGCTGAACGCGTGCAGGTGTGTAATCTACACGTCGTCTTCTCACTTGAACTCATACCTGCCTAAAGGCCAAGCTGGATCTGAAGAAACAGTTCGACGCCCTGCCGAAGACCGAACAGGACAGTATTCTTGACCCGAAGGGAACAGCCAGCGGCAAAGTGGATGCGTCAGCCGCGATAGATCTCACTGGCGACTCTCCAGCACCGAAAAAGAAGAAGAAAGAGACCGACGACCAGCCCGCGGCATCGGTGCGTTACCAGCTTCCAATACCGCCGTTGCTCACGTTCAATCAGACCAGTGCACCCAAGGTCGGCCGTCCCAAGAAAGCACCGGATCCGGAGAAGATGGCCAAGGTCTTTTGCCAGTTCCTTGCAAGTAATCCTCTCATATTCCTCTGCAGGAAAAGGAGAAACAGGAGAAGAAGGCCGCCAAAGCCGAGCGCGAGCAGAAAGAGCAGGAGGCGCAAAGCAAGTCGCGCAATATGATGAAGAATTTCTTCACCGCTCGCGCTGCCGCGTCCTCGACAAGCAGCAAGCCGTTGTCCAGTGCAGACGCATCTCCTTCGCCCGAAGTTTCCCAGTATCACAAGACCTTCCGTCCTTTTGTCGTCAAGAAGGACACCGTTATGGCGCCGGTCAATTGGTTCGCATCCCAAACGCAATCTCGGCTCAAATACGACGGCGATGTCATTATTGTGGACGAGGATGAGCATGTTGGCACTGACTTCTCCGGCCAGACCGCAAAGGGTGCGCTTCTTACTTTGCCATTGACATTCCCGCTCATAATCCTTTAGAACGCCTACAGACTGTTCTTGCCCAACTCCCTCCATCCCTTCATCACCGCCCGAGACCAAATGCTCGCCGTTCGTCGTTGGCACCACGTCTCAAAACCCACAATCCTGTTTCGACGCGCGACCTGATGGCTCAGCTTACTGAGGCTGAAGTCGCAGGCGACGTCTCTCTCGTTCGTGCCATTACCTCCAAACTCGCCGACCGGGAGCTCGTGCCAGCCAAGGTGCTTATTTTCACCGACGATGCGCGTCCTGGCTATTTTGGAACGTGGTCGCGGGACTCGCGTATCATTGGGCCGCGTTCTGCACTGAAGCGGGATGTCGCGGTGTTTGACTACGACTACGACAGCGGCGAAGAATGGGAGGAGGAGCCGGCTGGTGATGCAGATGACATTGTGGACGACGGAGAGGATGAAGATGTGGACGGTACCGAGGCGGATTCGGATGCGGATAGCTGGCTTGTTGACGACGACGACGAGCCAGTTACGATGGGCAGTAGCCGTGGCGCGTCACCTGTGTTCCCAGTATTCCCTGCGCCAGCAAAGCGCAAGGCACAAGGAGAAGACAGCAAGATCGCGAAGAAGCGAAAGGTCGTGGTGCCGTTGGTTCCGTTTGGCAAGGGACCGTGCTGGGAGGAGACCATTGGCCAATGCGAGCATACCCTGTTTAACCCCTACCGCATCCAACTACTTAACGGTACGCGTGTCTTTTCTTACTTGGTTGCTTTCCTGACGGCGCACATAGATACACCCTTTCCCATCGATCCTTTCACCTTTATTTCGCAAACCGTGGACGTTGGGGCGCGCAGCCACGCGACCAAAGCTGTTTTCGCAGTCCCCGACCTACCCAGTCGTATTACTGGCCAGGCAGACGCGTCCCTTCCCCTGCCACCGCCGTCGGTTGTGAAGCGTGCTGCGCCTGCCCCCAAGACAACATTCCCTGACATGCACATGCCCCATTTGCTTAGTCGTATCATGAACACGGCGACGCCGAGCCTCCCGATACTGGTGGACACAATCTACCAAGATCTCCGCGACCACAAAGTGAAGAAGAACTCGATTGAGGCCAAGGTTCGCGAGGTGGCGGAGAAGTGCAAGATCAGGAAGGTTTGGGTGGTCAAGGGCGCAGAGAATCTCAAAGTACCGGGCGTCGCGTCGTAGAGAACACTGTACACAATCGATATTTATCGTACAAGGTAATACAGAGCAGTCCAGTAATCAGGAACACGCGCGTTTCCATAGAGTGGCGGTATGTTCCTGGTCGGGTATGCGGTCGCTGAATTCGACAATATGTATATCGCCCGACTGGGAGGCTTGAGAGTGTCAGAAGACGCGTCTTGACGCGAAAAAAGACGCGACGCACTGACGAGCATCTTGACCAAGTCGCCGTGTTTATCGAGCACTGGTTGGAAACCAAGTTGCTTGTATATCGACAGACGCAACCTAGATAACTGAGTTGATTGAGGAGGAAAGTGGCAACATAACCACGTACGCGGCACCGTCAAGCTCCTTCTCATGCTCCGCTGCAGCATCGTAGTCCTCTAGTTGCCGTGCCTCCTCCTTGAGTGCCGCAAGCTCTCCCTCCCTGCTTGCAACCAGCGCCTCGGCCTCCTGAATTGATTTCATGAGGGACAAATCCGTCCCTTCGAGGTCGTTCATCGTCGTCGCGTGTGCCTCAGCGGAAGGGACCGAGGCTGGCCGTGTTGCTGACACGCGTGCTGCATCGCGAATCTTGGACAGAGCTAGGATCGAGTTAGCTTTGGGCGCACTGGGATGGCACTGCTACGCGCCTTTGAGGTTTGCATGGAGTTCTGCGAGCTCCTTCTTCCGTTTCGCGTCCGCGAGACCGATTGTTTCTTCTGCGCCAGCAATTGTGTAGAAGTCATCGTCGGGGTTGACGACCTCGTTTACTACGCGTAGAGCCCGTCTGGGATGGGAGTGAGCGTATGGAATGAGGGTGGTGGGTGTGTTTACAGCGCGTCTTCGAGGGGGATGGCGGCCATTTGGAGAAGGTTGATGCTGTGACTTGGTCCCCTCTGCAATCGCATGGAGGTCAGTCGTCCCCATGCATCTGGCTGGGCGCTCACAGACAATCTCCATAGGCGCTCCTCGATTTCTCCAGAGACTTCGATGTCTCCCTCATGGACAAGGTCGCCATGGCCTTCTACACCAGCTCCATCCCGCAGGAGCAACAAATGGCACAGCGCGTCCTCACCCAGGTCCGTCACCAGCTCTCTGTCGGCCTGAATCCAACATTTCCTCCAGTTCGAGGAGCACCCAGATGCCTGGACAAAGGTCCCCGATATCCTGGAGCAATCCACGTTTCCCCAGGCCAAAGTCGGTACTTGTTTGTCCCATTGCGCGCCGCTCACACTTACCAAGTACATCGGACTACAAATCCTCGAAAAGCTCATTAGTACGCGCTGGAAATCGCTCCCCGAAGCGCAACGACAGGGTCCGTCGTGCATCCCGGGCTGCGTCTTTCGTTGACGACTGAACAGGCATACGCAACTTTATCGTCGGGGTTACAGTCAAAGTGGCCTCGGAAGAGGCTACGATGCGCAAGGAGAAGACCTTTGTGGACAAGCTGGACCTCACGCTCGTGCAGGTGTGTAACAGCATGCCGGCTCTGGTCGCCAATCTAACCGAAGACACGCAGATCTTGAAGCAGGAATGGCCACATAACTGGCCAAACTTCATTACCGAGCTCGTCGAATCCTCAAAAACAAACCTCAGTCTCTGCGAAAACAACATGATTATTCTCAAGTTGCTTTCCGAGGAAATTTTCGACTTTTCCGCCGAACAAATGACCCAAACCAAAATCAAGAACCTCAAGGCGCGTCCTTGGATGCACGTGTCGTGCGACAAGGCTAACACATTGACCACAGAACCAAATGTGCGGAGAGTTCTCAGAAATCTTTAAACTCTGCCAGGAGGTTCTCGAGGAAGCGCAAAAGTCTTCACTAATCAAAGCAACCTTGGAGACTTTGCTGCGATTCTTGAATTGGATTCCTCTCGGCTACATCTTTGAAACGACCATTATCGACCTACTCTTGAATCGCTTCCTCGAGGCACCGGAATTCCGGAATATCAGTCTCAAATGCCTTGCTGAGATAGCAGCTCTGAACGTCCCCGAGTACGATGCCAAGTTTGTGATTCTTTTCCAGGCATGTCGGTACCTCCTCCTTTCTATAACGCTAACCGTCCTAGATGGTCATGACCTCGGTTAATCGCATGATCCCTCCGAGCACCAATATCTCCGAGGCTTACGCTGCAGCGGGCGACGCGGGCCAAGAACTCGTACTAAATCTCTCCCTGTTCCTCGTCAACTTCCTTTCCAACCACCTCCGCGCTGTCGAGCCAGAAGCACATCGCGATGTCTTACTTAACGCGCATCTTTACATGGTCAAGGTATCGCAAGTGGACGAACGGGAGATTTTCAAAATCTGCCTTGAGTACTGGCTTAAGCTTGTATCAGAGCTATACGAGGAGATATCCAGTCTTCCAGTCGGGGAGGCAGGTATGCTTATGGGCCTCAACCTTGGTTCAGGCGCGCCGCAGACCATGTTGAACGGCATGTCGCTACGGAAGAACATATACAATGATGTCCTGTCGAACTTGCGGCTGGTAGTCATAGAGCGAATGGTCAAGCCAGAGGAGGTGTGCCAGTTGATCATCTTTCGATCCAATGCTCACGTCTGGCCAGGTTCTTATCGTCGAGAACGAGGAGGGCGAAATTGTGCGCGAATTTATGAAGGAGAGCGACACGATCGTGCTGTACAAAACCATGCGAGAGCTATTGGTGTATTTGACCAATCTCGATTGCGCGGACACCGAAACCATCCTGACCGACAAACTCTCGAAACAAGTAGACGGATCCGAGTGGTCATGGAATAATCTGAACACGCTTTGTTGGGCTATTGGATCAATATCTGGCGCGATGAGTCGGTTCCTTCTTCCCGGTTTTGACGCAGCTGATGCAACTCCGCCAGACGAGGAATCCGAGAAGCGGTTCTTGGTGACTGTGATAAAGGATTTGCTTGGTTTGTGTGAAATCAAACGCGGAAAGGACAACAAGGTGTGCTTGTTTTCCGCTGGTTTGCGTGTCTTACGGTTCCAGGCCGTCGTCGCGTCAGATATCATGTATATCGTCGGCCAATACCCTCGTTTCCTCAAAGCACATTGGAAGTTTTTAAAGACGGTCGTGAGCAAACTCTTTGAATTTATGCACGAGACGCATGAGGGTACGTTCGTCTGTTACTCGCAGACATGCACTGACCTTTCCGAGGCGTGCAAGACATGGCTTGCGACACATTCATCAAGATTGCACAAAAGTGCCGCCGCCACTTTGTGATGATGCAATCTGGAGAGCAAGAGCCGTTTGTTGACGAGATCTTGCGGACGCTACATCGCATAACGGTCGACTTGTCGCCTCAACAAGTGATTCAAGACACCAGTTTCTCCTTTTCGCTGACTTATGAACCTAGGTCCACACGTTCTACGAGGCAGTTGGGTGGATGATATCTGCTCAACCAAACAAATTGCAACAAGAAAAGCTAATCACAAGGCTCATGGAGCTGCCCAACAACGCCGTTCGTTCTGATCATCTGCGAAGCTTTATTGCTGATTGCGCACTCAGTGGGACTCGCTGATGGCTCAAGCTGCGCAGAACATGGACGTGCTGGCCAACCTGGACAATATCAAGATCATATCCAACGTCTTAAAGACCAACGTCGCGGCCTGCACGTCAATCGGGAGCTTTTATCTTCCCCAAATCGGCCGGATATTCCTCGACATGCTCGGGCTTTACAAGGCAGTTAGCGGTATCATTAGCGATACGATCGCGAACGAAGGTAACATAGCATGTCCCGAATCACCAGCGCAATTCTCACATCCCAAAGGTTCGGTCGCTACCAAGACACCTAAAATCCGGCAACTGCGTACGGTGAAGAAGGAGGTGCTCAAGCTCATGGAGACATACATCAAGAAGGCAGAAGACCTCGACGCGGTCAGCGCGAACTTCATACCGCCTTTGCTGGACGCGATCCTCGGGGACTACAGCCGCAATGTCCCGGCAGCGCGGGATGCAGAGGTACTGAACGTTATGGCGACAATAACGACTCGGCTCGCGGTATGCCAGCGTGCACCTTGAGGTATTCGTTGACGACGTTTGATAGCATCTGTTGACTCCGCAAGTCCCTGCAATCCTCGACGCAGTCTTTGAACCGACATTGAACATGATCAACAAGGAATTTTCTGAATATCCAGAGCACCGCACGGGTTTCTATCGCCTACTACGTGCGATCAACTTGAATTGTTTCCCGGGTACCTCGGTTACTCCCGTACTGCGCGGGTTTCTAACGCGCAATTACAGCACTTCTTTCCATGACACCGCCGCAATTCAAGTTGTTCATGGACAGCGTTGTTTGGGCCATCAAACACACGATGCGGGATATTGCCGATATCGGACTGAGCTGTATGTTGCCTTTGACCCTGAATCCACCGCTGATCTGGCCTAGTGTGCAACGAAGTCGTCAATAACTTTGCTGGGGCGGACGCGGCGGTCGCAAACGCGTTCTTCCAACAATTCTTCCTGAGCATAGTTCAGGACATATTCTTTGTCTTGACGGATACGGACCACAAGAGCGGTTTCAAGCTGCAGAGTCAAGTGCTCCAGCGGATGTTCCAGCTCGTCGAAATCAATGCGATCCAAGTCCCGTTGTTCGATCCAGCATCCATGGCTGAGCCAACCACAAATGCGCTGTTCTTGAGGCAATATAGCGCGGACCTACTCAGTAACGCGTTCCCGCACGTCCAAAAGTGCGTTTTTGGACTACCCATGTGTATCTTTGCTTATAATCTTGCAGAGCTCAAGTGCAATCGTTCATGGTTAGCTTGGGAGAGCACCATAGCGATGTGAACCGGTTCAAGTTGACGCTACGGGATTTCTTGATTCAACTGAAGGAGTTCTCGGGGGATAACGCGGAGCTTTATTTGGAGGAGAAGGAAGCGGAGACGCAGCGGAAGGCGGACGAGGAGCGACAAGCAGCGATGAAGATTCCAGGGCTGCTACCGCCGTCACAAATGGTCGATCAGGACGAGGATATTTGATTCGCGGACTGCAGTACTCACTTGCTTACCCTTGTTTGTTTTTCTTGTATACTGTACTAGTAGTTGTAGCGTAGCTCTAGATAATCGAACACGAAATGTCACGCCCCTCGGCTTGTTCCTTGCTGCAATGTTCAAAAAGTAGCAACCACGTTCCCAATCTATTGTGCCTCATCCAGTCGCGTCAGGTTCTCCCCATCGACGGACATAGCTGGCCAGACTCCGGTCAAGACGTCCGTTCAACGTTCCATCCGCGCAAACGTGCTCGCACAATGGAACATTGAGCCAGAAACTCTCGAGGCGATCTGGCCCAAGAAAGAGGGACTTGTGCATGTCAAATGGTGGGCTACTCGCCGCACTCCTCCACGCGCCTAACGATCGGGCAGCAGAGAACACGTCTCGGTATACACGCTCAACGGCGAACCCGTTATCTTCCAGCACTTTGATGGCCCATTCTACCCGACCCTACGCCTTCTCCACAAATGTTACTCGGAAGTTATACCTGCGATTTCAGCAAGTTGACCATTCTACAGATCCGTTTGTGCTGCCAAAGGTCAAGGTGGACCGAGGCGCGATTCGGTTCTTGCTGGCGGGCGCACATATGATGTGTCCGGGACTCACGTCCGCGGGCGGGTATTTACCCCCGGCGGAGCAGGCGTTATCCGAGGGCACACCCGTTGCGATACATGCCGAAGGCAAGGAACACGCGGTGGGGGTGGGCATCACGAAGCTGGGGACGGAGGAGATGAAAAAGGTGAACAAGGGTGTGGCGGTCGAGACGGTTACCTATCTCGGGGACGATTTGTGGTCCATCCGGGAGATTTGAGTGACCTTTGTTACTTGTTCAGAACCCCGATGAGCTTCAGATACGACAATTTTACTAAAGTAACGCGCAAAAACCGCAAAACAAAAGGCCAGGCGGAACGGCCGCCGCTGATATCGCTTGTACGCAAAGCAGCCGAAGACCTGCGGCAAGACGACTGGAACGCGTCCTGGCAACGTTCGCCGCCGCTTTCCCGCTCAATATCCAAACAACGATTTGCTTCTAGGCCTGCTACACGATCGTATCCAAACCCTGCCCGAACGGCCATGCAAGTTGATCTGCCTCGGACTTGGTAGTCCAACCGAATCGGCAAACTCTCGCGCACAACTCGCGTTTCTGCTGGAAATATGCGGGGCAGTCCCGATCGTGCGTCGCAGTTTCGTGTGCAACTACAGCCGCAAACTTGACGCGTAAGGAACACGCGAATGTCGCGCTGTATGATCCCGTTTTTTCGCAGGAAGACGAGACCTTGTTTGGGGAGCTTGGGATGCGCTTGTTGGCCGATAACAAGGTTCGTGGGGTTCGGGATTCTCAACACCGCCGCAATTGTTGTACAGGATGGTAGCTATCCATTGGACGCGCCAACAATACTCTGGGTCGGTCCCTTGGCCGGTGTAGGAATGACTTTGAACGACTGTAGATGCCGCATTGTGACCTTGAGCTCTACGAAAACGTGTTATCGGCCAACTGGTCCCACGACAAACTCGCGTTCATGACCCTAATCGCAAACCGTCTCGGTGACTATGTCGATAGGTGCGTGCAGTACACAGCACTTGCCGCCAGCTAACCGCGCGTTCCCAGTAACCCAATGGCTAGGCTCCAGAAGAGGGCACCGCGACTTGTTCGCATCGCCGACGTATTGGAATGCAGGCCGCTACCCGCGCCTTCTGCGTGGACCACGGCCTTCAACACTATCGCAATTCAATGGGTCGCCGAGGCTTCCGTTTCGGACCTTTTCGAGTTGCCTGAAACGCACTCGTCGGCCGACGAAGGGCCCGAAGTTGATACCAACATCCAAGATGTGCATTCCATACCAAGATAGCGGGAGACGAAAGATATGTACTGGTCTAGCATTGCGCGTACTCGAGGGGCGGAGGAGGATGATTATGGGAGGCGAATGGCAGAGGGTCAAAGTGGTAGAAATAATCCTCGTCATCGTCGATATGTATGTGGGGGGAAGAAATGCGCAAGCTGCTGTGTTCTGGTGGGAGCGGAATGGAGGTGGGGTTAAGCGAAGACAGCGACTGGCCAGGCGTGGGTGGCGCGTCGGACTCGTCGTCCGACGTGTCCTCGATAGCCTCCGGCACTGGTAGGTCGTCTAGGTCGTCAAAGTCGCAGTAGGGGAGAGGGTCAGCATATGGGAGAGTGGTGAATGGAGCAGTGGAGAGAGATGGGGATGGTGGAGGAGAGTATGGAGGATATGGTACAAGAAATGGATAGTAGCAATGGAGGTCGTCCGAAGAGGACATGGGAGAGATGGATGGACTGGGTGGCAGGTCTTCGTCGTCGTCGTCAACAGGCACGACTGAGACATTGACGTCTGTTTCGTCGTCGTCTTCGCCGAGAGTCTCGAGGAGAGAATCTAGCCAGGCGGCTTCAGACGCGGCAGACTCGGTGGAGATGCCCTGCATGAGCTTTCCAGCGTCAGGGAACATGAACGAGTCGCCGTCGTCGTCTCCGTCGTCGTCGGGTAGTGGAGTAGCAGCAGCGGTGTTCGCTGAGGACGAGGTGGAGAGCGGCGGGGATTGGATGATAGAGTTTTTGAGGAGGACCCAGCGGTGGAGGCTGAAGCTGTCGCGGCTGTCGCCCGAAGGCGCGCGGGAGAGCTTTGAGCGAGCCATGGCAAAGAGGCTGTTGGAAGACATGGAGGATAGTTGGGAGGGCGAAGATATATGAATGTGCTGGACACGAGGTCAGTGCATGGAGAGGAATAGGAAGAGGTGAGGTACTGACCGGGAGGGTTGTTCAGTGTATACGTTCTACGAGAAATGGCTCGAAGAGCAAGGTGCCGGAGGTGGTGAGGCGGGCAGAGGTATTGACCATAGTGTGGAGCCGGTGCGGTCAACGAGGAATGGGGCTTATAAGCGCGACTCTAAGCGGACATGGTGGAGAGAACCAAGGTGGATTGATGGTGTTTGCATTTATATTCAACTGACTCGTCCACAAATCCCGCAATAATGGCGTTCGTTTCAGTGCAGTGCTCCCTCTGCAAGACTACAAGTTCCGTACAACTCCGCACCTCCAATGAATATGCGAATAAACATGCGCTAATTCTGCCAATAATCCCCCCGATAACGTTCAAAACACGCGATACTAGGCGGCTCCGGTGTTCCTGGCGTGGTGTGAGTATCCTGTTCACATGAGCACCAGGTTAGACGCCGTCGTGCTTCTCAGCTGTAAGCGCTATAGCAAGCTGTAATGACTTGCTCCCAACAAAGAGGCTCGCGTCCGATGTCCGCCGCGAGCGCCTCATTTGATCTCACCGGTTCAATCCTTGGCAATGAACTTCCTCACCGCCTGCGCTCCTTACCTCGTCCTTGCCCATGCCGCTGGTACAGAAGAAAGTCAAGCTGCAATTTCTGGTGCTTAGGCCATTTGTTTCCGCCAACAAACTCACAAAGACCCCGCCCAACAATGTGTGCCGCACTCGTACGAACCAGGTTCTCGACGACTCGTCTACTGGAACTAATCTAATATATCCCAGCGAGCTCTCAGATCTCAGTTTCCGGCCATTTTGGGAACCTGTAACGTCGATTCTGCCCTCTCGGACTCGACCGCCCTCGCCAAAAAGCCAAATTCAAGGAGCTCAACAGCACTTGGCCCAATATCGCGCCGACAGTACATATCTTTCTCTGCCATATGTGTACAACGCGCCCATGGCAAGCACCCTCGCGGCCGGGCAGTTGACTCTACGAGCGACCCTATTGCTGGTGGACCGCCTCAACCTATTCAACCCCCAAGGCATCTGGCGTCAACACAACGCAGATATCTTCGCTGCTCCCGAGGTACGCTGCCCAGCTTACTTGCGACTGTGCGCGTTCGTATTATTTTTTGCCCAACACCCTGCGCTACGGTTTCGACGGTGCGCAGCCCGCTGTATCCAACTCCCAGTTGAAGCCAGTTCTCTAATATGTTTGCCTAGACGGACCCTTACTTACTTTTTATATACAGACACACGGTCGCATCGTTCCATGATGGCGTTTACCAACAAGCAGGCTTCTCTTTATGCGCCATTTTGAGCATTTCCAGCCCCCGTTTGGTGATTGCGATAACCGAACCTGGGCTCTCAAGGCCTTGGTCTGGGTTTGTGGAACGGTGAACTTCCGTCTTTGTCTATTTATGGCGTCGATCCTTTGGTAGAAAACGTCCTCTGGAGGCACAATTCGAACGATTGGGCAGTCGAAGCGGGCGCAGCGACGGCATCGGAGGTACAAGCAAACTACGACGCGCTTATCTCGGCCGCCAATTCGGGAGCGTTCAACTCTGCTGGTTCTATCATGCTCATTCACGAGCCCAACAACTCCACGATGCAAACTGCCATTGACAATTACCCGAAGCTGCCGGCCGCGTTCAAGGTATCATCGCGTTCCTTGACGCCCGATCCAGCCTGAACACTAACAGCATATGGTTCCGATGTTTGTGGCGCACAGCTCCAAGTCGAGACCAATACACTTGCCAGACATTTGCTCAATGTTAGTTGCCTCTCTCAGTTTACTGTTTAGCAGCACGCCTTTATGCAGACTCGTCAGCAATAGCGCGACGTCCTCCGGTAGCTCGTCGCCGTCGACTTCGACAAGTGGCCAATAGAGTACAGGCCATCAGCCTTGTGGGCGTCGTTCTCACCTTCTTCAGCTCGTTGTGAATGGCGAATCCACAGGCACTTGCATTGGCCACAAATAGACGAAGACGATGCTCACCTTACATTACTATTCACAATTGGATAAATCAAGTGTTTGGATGTGCGGAAATGCAGAGATAATATGCAATTGTAAGGTACCATGCTAGCCCTCGTCCATTCGGTCGTCCGTACTCTCGTCGGCTTTCACTGTATCCAACAGCTTTTTGATCTTGGACAGGCTCTTGGGCGCGATATCGCGCGCAATCGCCAGCAGTTGCGCCGATTTGAGCTCATCTCCAACCAGTCGATACACTTTTGCGAGCTGGAACACCACATTCGACTCTTCAGGAGACGTGTTTCGGAGGGTCTCCAGATCCTGGATCGCGTCCTGCACGGGGTTCGATACGAACAACACGAAGCCATTACACTCACCCGATAGTTCCTGACGGCAATGTGTACCTTGGCGCGTCTGTATCGAACGAGGGCGTTATCGGGCTGGTGCCGGACTGCTTCATCGAACAAGGCTAATGCGCCTGAACGGTCACCGCGGCGTTCAACAGTCTGTGAAAATGAATTTTAAATGAAAGATAAGCGGATAAGATACGAACCATGCCGACACATCCAATCAAAACCGCGTTTGTTGGGTGTATTTGCATTGCCTTGCGGAAATGGTACTCGGCTAGTCGGACCTTGCTCATGCGCAGATAACATGTCCCAAGTCCGTACCTGCACCCTCGATCAATACCCTGGATTGAAACACAAAAACACGCGCACCATGCGTTATAGTGCCGCGGATCCGCTCGCAACGCCGATTGGAAAAACGAAATCGCCTTGTCCACATCTTCGTCGATCGTCTCATGCCCGCTGAGCGTGTACGCGTATGCACACGACGGGTCCATCTGTGCTGCACGACGAAAGCATGTCAGCGCTTGCGCCCGCTCCTTCTGCAATGAGAACAAGTTGCCAATAGCAATCCAAGCCTCGGCAGACTTGGGCTCGATGCCCAGCAGCTCCTGCGCCAGAAAAGACAGCTCAACGTTGCGTTGTAGATGCCACAACAGTGTCGAATATACTTCCATGTCCACGAGCCGGTAGGGCTGCAATATCCGAAGGTGTTTGAATGCCCTTTCCGCCTGTGCTAGAGTTTGAATACGACCCGTAGAGGATGAGAGACGCGCGTACATTCGAATATTGCAGTTGTTCGTAATGTGCCTTTCCGACCATGGATAGTACTAATGGTGTCCGTTGTTGCACGTCAGGAAGCTTTTCGAGCTCAGACAGGCAGCCGGGAGCATCATATATCGACAGCATTTTGGCGGCGCAGGCAAACTGTCGTACGAGGTGGTAGATCTCGTAGTCCGCGAGTTCCCATTCGTACGCCTCCTGCGCTGCTTGTTCGTGTGCCGCGGTCCATTGATTCGGCGATGGAGATCGGTCGGACCGAGGAGACTGCGTATTGGCGGGTGGTGAAGGCGAGTAAGCTGCCTGGAAGTCGTCCTCCATATCCGACTCGACTGGCGACCGCACAGACTGCGCGGGTTGTCGTCGGCGCCCTCTCGGGTTCGTCTGCTGCTGCTGCATGTAGCCTGCCCCGTTGAGATTGTAAAAGAAACCGGCAAACCTTGGAGCTATGGTTCGGTTTTGAGGACGTAGCGCTGGTTGTGCGAGTGTTCCGTCGGGTGGTGGACACTGCGACATGATTGCTAGGGCCATTGGCTGTCCGTGACGAGGGGGGCTGAGAGTTAACGATGAGAATGGGAGGAAATATTGGGATGGGCGTGCACCTGCCTTTTTCTGAGGTTCGTCCACCGTCAACCTCGGCGGTTTCGTAGATCTACTCGACTCTGCGTGAGGGGCCGCCGACCGAAGTTTCTTTGCGACAGGGCCAGCTTCATCCGCGGAAGAAAGCGGCCGCGAAGCATTTGCATGTTGAGATCGGGCGGAAGCAACTTGTTGAAAAGTTGTGTCCTGCGGTTGGAACGAGATGTCGCTGAGATCGGTGAGTGTGCGGAGACTATCAGGTCGCGACGACACGCACATGGAGTCATTTGGGACGATGCGGAATGGCTGGGGTTGGGGAGCGTGACGGAAGAGGTTTCCGGAGCTGCCAGACTCGGCGCCGGGAGTGAAGAAGCCCGCGCCCGAGGCGGAGGGGACCATTGGTCTAGGATGTGAATCTACTGGCGGGGCGCGTTTCACCGGCGGTGGGCGATGGGGGAAAATGTCGTCAATTTCGGGAACGGCACCTAGGAAGAACATAAGAATGTGCCATTATTCGGATATATGAACAGACGCACCGACAGCACATAGACCCTCCACCGCCTCCCAAATAAGCGGATTCAAGGCCAGGGCCTGGCGGAAGTTGTGTGACGCGTCGTCGGGAAGGTTGCCTTTGAGGGCCATGTTCCCGGCACGACATCGAAGCGCGGCCTCGTCTGGAAAGGATCTCGCGGGGCGGGTGGCGGAGGAGGCTTGGAGGAGGTTGGGAAGGAGTAAACGCGTGAAAGATAATGGGGCGCACCGGAGGATGTGAATGCGGGATCGCGTATACTGGCGTCCAAAGCATCCTTTGCCTGGCGATGGCGACCGAGTGCAGTGCAGCACTTTGCCTTTACTTCGAAGCATCCACCGCAGGAGTAGTTTGCGACAACGGAGAGGGCGGCGTGTGGTTGGCCCTGGCGGAGGAGAGCAGTGGCATAGAGGTGGCGCGAGTTGTGGTTGGTGAGGATGGCAAAGTAGCGCTCCGCGTAGAAGACGGCCGACTTGCAAAGGTCGGCGTCGAGACACGTCCAAACAAGCTCCTCGTATCGTTTCGCGAGGTGCGAGTTCATCAACGCAAGGTCCAACCCCGATGTGTGTGACTGAAGTCAACATTCTACTACCATTTACTATACTCTAATGCCCGTGAGGGTCTGCTTCAGCCTTTTGTTCTGCATAAAAGTTAGAAACAGTCTCTGAAATACTGCAAGAAACCTACCAGGGACACACTGGATCGCGTCGTCGATTCTCAACAGCGAAACAGCCGCCTCGAACGCAGATTTCAAACTCTTCACTTTGCTCATCGTCGGCTCCAGAACTCCAGCCGCCACATTGTCCCGCACTTCCCCGTTCATCAGGTCCAGCCCGTACCGCAACAGCGCCTTCTTCGGATCGCCTACGGGCGCGTTTTGAGCTGCGTTGTGGTACGACCGTAGCTTGGCCACAAGCTCGGTCGAGTCCTTGGCCGCGTTTACAGCCAACGTCTTGGGAATGGCTAGCAATGCACTCGCAAACTCGGCAATGGCAAGCTGTTCACGCGAACCCTGCAATGATCCCGTTAGCAAAGGCGCAGATAGAGCAAATGAAAACGTACGAGAGTGGTCGCAAAGTTTTCGAGGTAGATGCTGAGCGCCGACTCGACTGCGCCACCTCCAGGCACGACCGCGCCGCTCTCCAGCGTCCGCTTGATTACAGAAAGAGTATCATGCAGCGCACGCTCCATCTCGTCGAGCATGTAGTCGTTGGCGCCGCGCAATATTATCGATGCCGAGTTGACCACTTTGGTCCCCTTGACGAGGATGAGCTCGTCGTCCGATATCCTCTCCTGGATGACCTCCTCCGCCGTCCCGAGGTAGCTCGCCTCGTAAGTCTCCTCGCCCTCGAGGTTGGCCAAACTCGAGATGAGCTGCCCGCCCGTCGCCTTTGCAATCCGCCTCAGATCCTCCTTCTTACACCTCCGCACGGCCATCGCGCCGGCTTCGACAAACTCCTTCAAGCAGAGATCGTCGATCCCCTTGGTGGTCAAGACCACATTCGCCCCCGCCGCGAGAATCTTCCGTATCCGCTCCAAGGTAATCTCCGCCTCCCGCTTCCGGATTTCCTCGAGCTGGTTCGGGTCGTCGACGAGGATCTGCACACCGAGCTGCATGCGCGCTTTCTGGAGGTTGATATCGAGACACGCAATCTTGGCGTTGGTTATGCGCTTCTTCATTGCTGTTGGTTCCGTCTGTTAGCCACAAACGCGCTCCCCGGAGTAGAACACACCTTGACTCGCTACGGTGCAGTTGAGTGCATATCCTTGTACGAATATCGACTCGCGCGCGCTCCTGCCATGCGCTTTGAGGACGTTGACCGCTTTTACGGGGTACTTGATGTCGCCGCGAATGTTAATCGTCTTGACCGCGAGCATCGCGTCGACCGCCATCGGGGCAAACAAGTCGTCGTCGCTGCCCGAAGCACATGAGTCGATGCAAAAAGGAGTGAAAAGATGAAGCACGCACCTCCCAATAATTTTGCTAGACATGCTCGTCTTTGCCGCATTCACCAACGCCTCCCTCCCCAGCACATCCACCTTGACGCTCAACTGGTCCTGCATGAACTTAACTGCTTCCTTGCACGCAAGCCGGTAGCCAGTTATAATCGTTGTTGGATGAATCTTTGCCTTGACCAGCTCGTTTGCGCGACGCAGCAGCTCCGCCGCGATAATAACCACGGACGTCGTCCCGTCGCCGACCTCCTTGTCCTGCTTCTGGGCCAGATCGACAAAGATGCGGCCCGCAGGGTGTTCGACCGACAGAAGGCTGAGGATAGTTGCGCCGTCGTTGGAGATGGTCACTTCCTGAGAGGATTGAGTGGGCAAAGAGGGCGCAGACGCGTAGACGCACTCCGATGTTATCCACGAGCATCTTGTCGAGCCCTAGTGGACCCAGAGAGCTTTTGAGAATGTTGGCGATTGCGAGTGCAGCGATGACTAGGATATAACTGAGAGGTGCAGGGTGTTGGCAGACGGCCTACGTACCATTCTGGTCGCGGATGTCCTGTCCAGAGACGCGGTCGCCGCCGAGGAAAGCGCCTGCTCTGGGATCGCGTTGGAACATGGTCATTTTTGGAGACGCGCAAGTTGTTCCATCACAAGTCGCGGGCAGGCAAATAAATTGGCACAACCGACGATAAATAGAATAATACGATAGTCGAACCTCCATGGACCTCCACAGAACGACGGCAAGCACGTACAAAAAAGCATTCGAATGGGTAAAAAGAGTCCATACGGCGCCAGGTCCGTCGAGTAGGTACATCGAAGCGTATACACGTACACCAAAGAGGCTCGAGTTTATTTGCAACCGGCAAGCGGTTGTCGTTGTGTGTGTGTGATGTTGAGACAGATGAGAGAGGATGCAAGTGAGATGCTGGATAAATGTGATGATATCGAGAAAAAATTGGGCACGACACGGAAAACGAGCGTGGTGGACAAAGAGCGGCGTCCGGCATATGGTCTGAAGATCATGGAGACATGCAAAGCATTGCCGATAGTTGGTCTAGGCGTGGTGGGGGCATAGTGTTGCGTTGGGCGTCGGGAGTCGTCTAGTAGGGCATCCGTGCCGGTCCATACGTCTCTGCGCGGATGAGGGTGCGCGGCGGTTTCTTGCCGCCTTTGGGAGGAGGCGGACAAGGACTGTCACCGACGTCAACGTCTGTATCGTCTGCATCCGCCGTCACGTTCCCGTCCTCTGCGAGCGTAGTCAACGAGCTACCGCGACGCGTACGAGCCACAGAAGCAGCGGCAAAGATGGAGCCTGGTCCCGCAGGAACCGTGTTTCGTTTGGGCGGTTGGGGAAGATTCGCGACCTTGGCTGCGTCACCGTACGCGTACGATTTGTGGCGTCCAAACTTGGTCCTGCGAAGCTGGTCAAGTCCACCGTCGCGGGAGGCGGTATGCGTGGGGTCGTCCATCGTCACGTAGCCCTGCGGATGGCAGCGCGTGGACGAGTTTTGGAAGTAGTTGGAGTATCCGCCCTCGAGGATATAAAGCTCGGGATAGTGGATCTTGGGATAAACGTGGTTGTTTGCAGCACGGTCCTTTGCTCGCAGATGTTTTGCGCTGTACATTGCATGAGAACAGTACGAACCACGGTCACGTTCATAGAACGTACAACGTCGGAGCGCGTTTCATGCTAAACTCGCAGTGGAAGATCAGGACGGTCTTGCGCGCGGGGTCGCCGCTAACAGACGGCTTGGGCTTCTTGAGGCTGGCTCGTAGGAAGAATTCTTCTACAGCTGCGACGTTGTTGAGGTTGACGGCGCCGTTAATATGGCCGCCATTGAACTCGTAGTCGAAGCGGCAGTCGATGATATGGTAGTCGGCGCGGTCGCTGAAATGCCCGTCCAAAACACGATTGAGCTAGAGGATTTTCAACAACGAGAGACGGGCAAAACAAGTCAATGTACCGTCTCTCCGTGAATCCTCATTAACCCATCGTCCGTAACGCGGTGGCAGGGGAGGATCTTGCCGGCCGCCTCGTTGTCTCCAAACCCAGGCATACCTGCGGTGAGGAACTTGGCCGACGGGCTCTCCTTCTGCACCAGAGCGGTTGCGCCAGTGAGCGGACGGAAGTCGTCGGTTCCGTCGCAGCGACGAATGGTCTTCATCTGCTGACGCTGGGCGTACGCATGCGCTGGCGAGGACATTCCTTCAAACGACGACTCGTCGGATGACTGCGGCTGCTCGGCAAACCTGCCCTCCATTACGGAGCCAGGTAGTAGTGCTGAAAACGCCCGGCGAGTAGGCGGAAGTTGGCGCTCCTCTGGCGAGGGAAGCGACGGGTGGCCCTCGGGGGATGGATAGGCAGTTTGCGCCATGGTCGACAAGGCGGGACGACGAGACCTTTTGGACGGCGGGATACCGAGCCCTTCGATCCGCGTTTTGTCAAGGGCAGGGAAGAGTGGACCAGCGGAGAGGCGCTCTAGCTTCCTGTGAGATGGCGAGGAGGACTGGGCGGGCGAGGAACCGTCGTGTTCCAAGACGCGACTGGGGGAGAGCGAACGACGCGCTTTCTTGGGCTGAGGCGGAGCGGGGGACGTGGAGTCGAAGAAGAGGTTATTAAAGCCGGTTACAGTGGGCGCGGCAGACTGAGGGACCGACGCGGGGACCTCGAAGGACGTGTCGATGTCCATGGCATCGTCTGAGCTGGGTTCCTGGGGTGGCTGACGCGCAATGCCACTCAGACACATTGAATAGGAGCGGAAATAACAAGGCGACGCACAATACGGAAGGACGGCTCGGGGTCTGCCTCGGGAGCCGAGTTCATCCACTCAAAGGGCAACGCGCTCCGTTGGGTGCGCTTTCCGCTCGAGGTGCCCGACTTGAGAGACGGGGGCGGCCCTAAGCGCAGAGACTCGTTGCTGCGATCCTGGCCGAACATGCGGGGTACGGCGCTGGTGAAGGCGCGTGGGCGGCCGAGGTGTTTCGGAGGAGGAAGGGGAGAAATGTCCATTGGTTTTGGTGATTCGCTTTCGGGAGTGAGTGCGACATTGTCTCTTGGGGGAGAGTTGAGAGAGACATTTGAGGCGAAGGAGAGCTCGAGGTCGTCCGAGTCGTCGTTGAGGTGAGGAGTGAGGAACTGGGCGGAGAAAGGCATTGGGTTAAGGCGGCGTCTCTTGCGTTCTGGGTTGAACATGAGGGGCACGGAAAACAAGACAAGAAAGCCAACATGCACGAGGTTAAGTAGGTGGTGGAGCTGGACAATGGCGTCAGGGGTTTGGCAGGCAAAAAAGCGCATTGTTCGACGAACCTGGAATACCTCGGAGGTGGCCGGGCCTGCAGGGGATGGTTGAACAAGTCAAGCAAGCGCAGAAACCCTTCTCACGTCTGCAAATAGAGTCGTCTGTGGGTGCTTCGGGGCTGCCAAACTGCTGCTCGCCGCTTGCAAGACGCGAAAACCAACGGAAAACGGGCGGAGAGGGTTCTTGAGGTCGCTGGACGCGACAGGGACGGTGTGGTGGAGTCGTTGGGGTTGTCGGGTGGTGGGCGCTGGCAAGTGGGGAGAGCGTGTTGAAACGTATCACGAGTTGGCGCTCTTTTGATGTTCACAAAAATATTTATCAAGACCCTCTTGCCAGCACATCCCATCTCGGATACAGATATTCTACCGCGTCCGGCCCAAGTTCACTATACCACTCCCGTATAGTATCCAGCAACGCGTCGTATACAATCTTGAATCCAGTTAGCTTCTTATAATCCAACAAGACGCGACGCACCTCGTACCCCGCACTCGTCAAATGCAGCCCATCCGAAAGGAATCGACGCAGTCCCTCTTCTACCTCTCCCGACGACTTCCAGATCGCACTCCATACATCCATAACCGGAACCTTGCTTTCTGCTCCAACCTTCCTTACCCCGTCAGCGTACAACTTGGTCGTTTCAAAACTGCGATCCATCGGCAAAGCCGGGTTCCTGCTCGAGATATCTTCCCAGCGCTGCTGCACATATACTGGTGGGGGCGTTGCAAGGATGATCTTGGTCGTTTCGTCCGCGTCCCGCACGAGTTGCACCATTTCCTTGAGGTTGTCCAAGAATCGCGCGATTGGAACGTGCTGCGGCGACGACTCGAGGCATGAATCGTTCGCGCCGAACCAAATGACGATCATCCGCGTTTTTGGAGCGCGTCCTTGGCCATCCAAGCACTGGTTCGCTTGGTTTATTGGAGTATCTGGGAAGCCAAGACGACGCGCCTTTTTGAGCACAGGTAATGCCCAGTCCGTGGTGTAGCCAGCCAACCCGCGATTGAGCACATCGAGTTTGCGAGAGTAGGCGTCTATTAGATTAGACGCGATATGGATTATTTGTGGGGGCATACCTGCGAGTCTTTCGCTGAATGCATTGTCCGCCCAGCCAGCCTGGGTCAAGCTGTCTCCAAACAGTACCACTGCATCGTAAACCGGCGCCGCCATTTTGGACGGAGCCAAGAGCGAGTTCGGCTGATCCGACTTATGTATGAAATGTACCTTCCTCTCGTCGACGACCACGAACGCCAAATGCCCCAAACACGTCGTAAAATGCGCCTCCTTAGATCCTACGCCCCGGACTGGTAATCCAACGCTACCAGACTCAACCGCAAACTCATCCTTTTGTAGGATTATAACCGCAGTCCTCTCGTCCGTCCTCGCTCTGCCGCACATCCACCGACTCATCCGAACCACAGCGCGGCCTTCTTCAGCCTAGATAAAGTCCATGGATACCAAAGACGCTTCTCCGTCGATGACCCAACGTACGTATCCCTCCTCCAGTCGGTCGTCTTTATTCACAACGATTGGCCTCAGCATCCATTTCCCTTTCGCCACCCATGAGCGCATACCAAACTGGGGTACGCACACGACCTCCGTCTCGACGCCTGTTCACCCTATGTTAGCACTATACATCATCGCCATTGCCGCGCCAGCGATCCTCCAAGCCCTCATTAATCTCGGCACATTGCGCAGCTTTTGGGACCTCCACAACAGCTGGCTCGGTCGTAAGTCGCTTCTGAACACAACCCGACGCGTCCATTTACAAGTCCCGGCTAGTCGCGTTGGGTCTCTCGTTAACAGGTTCCATAACCCAGGTAGTCAAGCTCACAGTCGGTCGTCCGCGCCCAGGTTCGCCCGACTTACCCGAACAAGCCGCGCTCTGACGCGTCGAATATAGATCTCCTCGACCGGTGCCAACCAGTTCCCGGCTCCGCCGACCCCGTCTACGGCCTCTCCTCATCCGCAATTTGCACAGTCGACGCCAACTCCCACGAGCTTCTCGACGGATTCCGCTCCTTCCCCTCAGGACACTCATCTCTCTCCTTTGCCGGCCTCGGCTTCCTCGCGTTCTACCTCGCAGGAAAGCTGCATCTATTCGACCGTAGAGGATACGTGGCAAGTCGCTCGCTTCTCCCAGCAATCCGCGCTACTAACAAACGCGTTCACAGGCAAAAGCGTGGCTAGCTCTAACCCCGTTTCTCGGCGCTGCAATGGTCGCAATCTCGCGCACAATGGACAGCAGACGTACGCGTCAATCGCATTTCTGACGCGTCCTGACCGCGTTTTAGATCACTGGCAAGACGTTCTCGTGGGCTCTTTGCTCGGAACAGTCGTGTCTTTCTTTGCTTACCGGCAGTATTACCCGTGCCCGAGTTCGGAAGTATCACATCTGCCATACGCGCCGCGAATTGACGACACCCCCCAACGACTGCCGAAGCACCACCGAGAAGACCATCATCCAACCTCGAGCGATGTGTTTGAGAGTGGCCCACTAGAAGGCACTGTTCGCCGTGACGCTCCCAACTCTGTTCATGAAGCCTGGCGCGCCGAGGAGGACGATAACGACGAGGTATCTGTGTTGCATGCGCATCAACGAACGCGTAGTATTCCGTTGGAAACAGTATAATGTACAGTACAGTGCATTTAGACGAACTTTCAATATTATAGCTCCTCCGCATACCGTTCCTCGAAAAGCGGAAAATCGTCCTCCTTTTCTTCGTCGAGAAGTGACTTGTTCAAACCCATGAGCGCCCCCGTAACATCCCCGTCATCTTCGACAATCACCTCCGCGTCGTCGAATGCCAACAGGTCTCCGTACCCATCGTCTGATTTCTCGTCCTCCATGAACAATGCCAAAAACTCCGCGTTGATTCGAGAAGAGCGTCCTGTGCCTCCACCATCCTTTCTTCTCCGCCTTGGTGGCGGGCGCGCTACTGGCGACTTCTCGTCCTGGTCCGCGGATTGCAAACCCAACACCTTGTTGAGCTCTTCTGCCTCTTCCTTGGTCCGAAATAGTTTGGCCAGCTCATCTTCCTCGAATAGCTCGTCGTCGTGAATTTCGTCTGGGCCTACGCCACCACGCGAGGCAGCAAGGAGCTGGAGACGCGTGGGCATCGCATCGCGCCGGAAAGAGAACGAAGGAGTAAGAATGAATGTTGGCAGCGGCATTGGCGGAGAATGTCCAAAAGAGAGCGGAAATAAGGAAGCTGGCAGAGGTCCGACGAGAGGATTGAGCACAAAACGAGTTGCATCCCGCAGGGCATGGACGCGTCGGCGTTTGCGAGGATGTTGGCCGTTACCTGCATCCTGGCAATCGCTATCTCCTGCAGAATCGGGCCTGAATTGCTCTCGACGATAATCGCGCTCCGTTTCGATGACAGCCTTGACGCCACGGGCGACGACGACGCGGCGCGGAATCTTTGCCCTTCCACACTTGCCGCTGTTGGGTTCGTAGTGGTCGAGCCAGTCAATCTTGTCTATGCGCTCAATCAACTCGTCCTGTATTGTCTTGTACCGGTTCATGACCACGCTCTGGGTAGCATTGTATCGTGAGCCAAGGAAGGCGGCGAGCTGGCCAAGATGTGCCAGGGAAGTGCGTAATTCCGCTTCAATCGCCCACATGAAGACCGCGCAGGCAGTTGGAGGAGTTGGGAGACGTGCGACGGCACTGGGTGGAATCGAAGAAACGAGGAGTTCGGAGAGGGCAGTGGCAGTGGTCACTATTGCAGCAGTAGAGAGCGATTTGAGTGTGGAGACGAGTTGAGCAGGTACGCTCGACTCGGTAGAGTTAAGCGCGGACGAGAGGTATTCCTGGAGGTTCTGGATGTGGGATTTCGGCTCCGAGGGAGGGAGTTGGTCGAGCTTGAGAGCAGAGATGACGGAGGTGAAGGAACGGTTGAGGCTGTGGACTTTCTCGCCGAGGAGGAGGGATATGTCACGGAAGAGTTCGGGGCGGCCATTGAGACGGAGGGAGATGGCCAAAGACGCGCCAGCAACGAGCTTTGCGGTGCGACCCCATCGGTACTCGCCCGTGGCCATTGCTTGCTGGAAGAAATGGAACGCACGGTCTGCCATGCTCGGAACCAGGGCGGCGCGGGCGAGATTCTGGAGGAAGCCACGCATTTCTTCCTAGACGCGAATGAGCAGCGGATAGAAAGACAGGAACGCGACGCACTAGGTTCCTAGACGTCCTAGCGTCCTTGTCCTGACCGGCGAGATAGCGGCCACGCGCGGTCTTTACTGTCTTTTGGGCGACAGAGAGCCATGGGTTCGGGGGAAGAATTTCCGAGTCAGCGGCGAGAACGACTCTAGCTGGGTCAACGAGTTCTGCGCAGCCAGTACACACTAAACCCACATCCACGTCCAGGACTATCGGTTCGCCGCAATGCTTGCAGGGGCCCATTGCGGCATATGGTGATGAGGGAAGGAGGCAAGAAGGTCACATCTTTGTTCTCTGCAATCTCCGGCGACATTGAGGCTGTCTCTATCCAGGTCCTTGCCAGGTCCCCAACTTCCAGCTTCTTGTCGTGTCAGAAATGCCATCCACTCCGAGGGCCTCGCCCCCCAAAAAACTTACGGCCGACTACAGCCGCTCGCTCCTTCGGCAACTATATAATAGAGTTGCCCCAGATTGACAAGCCCGTCTGCTCTTCCCCCAACTACCATGAGCATCCAGCAGCAGTTCTCCAGTGTCCCAAGCGCGGCCGTCCGCCGTCGCCTCTCCTCTACCGTCCAGCAAAAGCCCAACATCACGGCACCCGCATTTACCAGCCTCACCGTCCGTTTGCCTCTGCCATCGTCGCCGTCATCGCTGACCCCATCCCAGCCGATGTGGATTGGCATCGCAGGCTCCGTCGACGAGGGAAACAAGGTCATTTTCCTCTCCCTCATTTGCCGCGATGCTGAATTTCTTTCAGCTCAGCATTTGTTTAGAGGTTCGCCGCGATTTTGTGGGGTATGTTTAGATGTGTTTTTGACAATCTCCAAAGATCCACGACTCTGTTTACGCTTCTGACTACGCGTCCGCCGAAGTCGCTCTCTCGAAAAACAGGGCCGTCGACATAGAGAATTTCGTCATCAAGACGATACGCGAGTTCAGCACCGAGCACCTTTGCAAGTTCCTCGGCGCTGGAATCACGACCTCATTGCTCAAAGAAGCCCCCAACCTCACGACGCGTCTTTGGCTGGAGCTCGACATCGTTCCCGTCGTGTTCAACATTAAACCGTACCACACTGATTCCGTTACTTCGCCCAATGTCAAGCATCGCTTGCCCTCCACCCTCGTTTCGGCAACCGCGTCTGGTGCCGCGACCCCCCGGGTCCTCGTGGAGGAAGCGCATCTCAGCCCCGGCCAACTCAATGCACCTGGCGGAGGGTCTGGTCGCCTTCCGATTCCCCGCACGTTGGACGAACAAGCTGATTCGGCTGTCCGCAAGTGCCTCATGTACTACGGCGCGTGTCAACTACTCCTCGTGCCCCAACCCTCTGACATTCCTGCAGGACCCAACAACAACCCCCGCCTCACGATCGGTCCACGCAACCAGGTCACGGTCGATGCAGCGGGCAAGATTCGTCTTTGTGAGGATCTAGGCGTGTACCAAGCCTCTGTTCGTCCAGGTTCGTGCGTCTTTGCGATGACCTCGGAATGTACCAAGCCTCTATATTCGTCCAGGCACGTGGAATGCCGTCAACAAGCTCGCCGACGAGCTGCGAGAGAAGAAGGTCAAGATCGGCTTCTTTTCCTCCACTCCTCAAGGAGGTTCGTCGCGACTTTGTTGATTATATCAGTCTTCTGATACGGCAACTCTATAGGTGGTGTCGCGCTTATGAGGCACGCCCTCATTCGCTTCCTGACGCTCCTCGATGTGGATGTAGCCTGGTATGTCCCTAACCGTGCGTATTCTCCCACTATTCGTTATTCTTTCGGTTAATCACCCAACAGCCTCGCCTGCGGTCTTCCGCATTACCAAGGTACGCGAGTCGCCTTTGGTTGAAATGTATACTGAACTGCTTCGAGGACAACCACAACCGACTGCAGGGTGTCGCTGCGCCTGATCTCCGTCTCACTCAGGCGGATAAGGAACGGTTCGATGAATGGATTCTGAAGAACGGCCTGCGTTGGACGGCCGAGGGTGGACCGCTTGCTCCAGGCGGAGTTGATGTTGCCTTCATTGATGACCCGCAGATGCCGGGCTTGATTCCGCTCATCAAGAAAGGTCTGTTCCTTTGTTCGATTTGGCGATGTCTAACCTGCTGTAGTCCGCCCTGACCTGCCCATCGTCTACCGCTCGCACATCGAGATCCGTAGCGATCTAGTTCACATCCCTGGCTCGCCGCAAGAAGAAGTGTGGCAATATTTGTGGAACAACATCCAACTTGCGGATCTCTTCATCAGTGCGTGATGTCTCGCTAACCCTCGTGTGCTCGTGTATGACGACCTGCGTAGGTCATCCCGTCAGTAAGTTTGTGCCGGACGATGTGCCCATCGAGAAGTTGGCTCTTCTCGGCGCTGCCACTGACTGGCTCGATGGGTAGGCTTCTTTTGTTCTTCCGAATTCCGCTCAATGTACTAGACTCAACAAGGAGATGGACGACTGGGACAAAGCGTATTATATGGGCGTCTTCAGGGACCTTTGTGCCAAAGAAAAGTACGTTTTTGTCGTTCCTCCTCCGCCCATCTAACGGTCTATGCAGGATGCATCAGCTCCAATGGCCCGCCAGAGATTACTTTGTCCAAGTCGCGCGCTTCGATCCGGCCAAGGGTATTCCCCACGTTATCGACTCGTATGCCAAGTTCCGGCGTATGCTCAAGGCGGCTCAACCCAACGTGGCCGAGGAGGACTGCCCGCAACTGCTCATTTGCGGCCACGGCGCCGTCGATGACCCAGATGCCAGCATCATCTACGACCAGGTTACGCAGTTGATCGCGTCCAAGGAGTATTCCGAGTTCTCTTCCGATATTGTCGTCATGCGCCTCCCTCCGAGCGACCAGCGTACGTCTTCGTTCATGCTCTTGAACCCATTTTAAACGATGCAGTCCTCAATGCCTTGATGGCCAACGCCCGCATTGCGCTCCAGCTCTCGACCCGCGAGGGCTTCGAAGTCAAGGTCTCGGAGGCAGGCTCGTCGCTTTCTTTCCTCGTCACGTCATCGCTCTAATGGTTATATAGTCCACGCTGGCATTCCCATTATCGCCTCGCGTACCGGAGGCATTCCGCTCCAAATCGAGCACGGAAAGTCCGGCTTCTTAACGACTCCGGGCGCGGAAGGCACAGATGAGGTCGCCAAACACTTGTTCGAACTCTACTCGGACGAGGCTCTGTACCGCAACATGAGCGCATACGCAAAGACGCATGTGTCGGACGAGGTCGGTGTTTGCGTCTACTTGTCGATGATGATGCTTACACAAACCAGGTTGGGACTGTCGGGAATGCGGCAGCGTGGTTGTACCGTGAGTGTTTTTGACGCGTCTTTCGTGAGCTAGGCCTGATTTTAACATCCAGTCGCGGTTATGTACTCGCGCGGCATTAAAATCAAGCCGGTATGCTGTCTCTTCTGCCCAGATTGCATTCTTCTGACGCGTCAAAGAATGGCGCATGGCTCAACGACATGTTGCGCGCTGAGACTAACGAGCCCTACGCGCCCGGTGAACCACGTCTCCCCCGAGACGCGTTGCAGATGCAGTAAGTAGAATTGTAGACGTAGAAAGTGCTTTGTTGTAGACTGGTGAAAGACGCGTGCATACCTGATCGCGTTCTCTTGCCACCACCATGAGCATCGAAATCGACATGGCGTCTCCTTGGTACAACACTCGCAGTGTGTCCGCAAAACGCCCGCGTACTCCAGACAGTCCCTCCGAACGCCCAGCAGTCTGCCAGCTCCGCGCCCATCCCCAAGACATGCTCACTTTGTTCCAGAAACGCCTCTCCCTGGCCATAGACCGCGTTTCAAATGCATACGAGGGCCGCAACTCCGCAAACTCAAGTCGCCAGTCGTCTGAAGACTGGGTCCGACAGGCCGGCGTCCTCTCCATCGACAGTCCACACCTGCCATTCACCCCCGCATCCGGAACGGAGAATGACGACGACATGGTGCGCGTCTCCGCGTCGACCTGGTCCGAGACTGACTCAACGCCAGGCAGTAGACTCGGAGGAACGGGAGACACAACGTCCATTTCTCTCCTCGCTGCACACCCACTCGTTTGGACCGACGCCACCAGACTCCGCGACGTATTACCAACACGAAAGCGCGTCGCTGTCGGTCCCTGCAATCAGCGTTCAGCCTGCCACTCCCGAGTACCCGTTTCAACGCGCCACGACGCCAATTCACGAGAGTCCGGCCGGGATGCAGGTGTCTTCGCCGACGCCGTTCGGGAGCCCAATGAAGCGGAAGTTCATGATGGGGCCGCGCCAAAACTGTCTAAAGTGTAGACTGGGCGTCAAGGGCCACAGTGTGCACTTGGACTAGGTAGTAGGTAGGACTAGAGTGTAATGCATCCATCGGGGGTGACTGTAAATGTCAATCCAAACTTTCTGCCTATGGCCACCACCCTCTCGTTGTTCTGGGACCTTTCTTCATCCTCGACAAACGACAGAATCGCTGCCTCCGTAAAGCTCATTGGCGCTTTGGAGGATTTCCAAAAGCAAGCCCAGATCGTAGCAAAACCAGACGACGAGCAAGACGCAGACCCAGTCGATGTCCTGAACGCCCAGGACGTAGCATACTCCCTTCGCCGCCTCATAAGAGGTCTTGCTAGCCCGAGAGAGAGCAGTCGACTCGGCTTTGCTGTCGCACTAACAGAGGTGCGCAACATGCACATTTTTTTCCCTTTTGTCTGATTTTACTTCAGCTGCTCTCGCGCCTCGACACGGTTACCAGCGCTCAAATTCTGGCGCTACTGAACGACTCCACCAAACCACAGGGCTCAATGACGGGCCAGGAGGAGCGCGACTTGCTGTTTGCGCGACTGTTTGGAATCACTGCTATAATCCAGTCTGGCCTCCTCGTCCGCTCCCAGCCTTTGCGCTTTTCCGTGTCCTCGGAAACCTCTGCATCATCGCTTGCCGCATTTCAGGAGGCGCTTTCGATCTTATTTGCGTTGGGAGACAAAAAATCGTGGTTGCGAGAAAGCGCTTGGTGGACTGTGGGACTTGCAATTGACGCACTGAGCGCGTCGGAGGTCCCTTGGAAGGATGAGGCGTTGGAGTACGTTGTTGGAGCCGTTTTTGGCGAGAACAACGCGTTGTGGTCGCCGGAGAAGCTTGCTATAACGCTCAAACTTCAAGCGATACTGCCAGAGCGCAACTGGCAGGAGTCGCTCTGTCCGCCCTTCAAGTCCTGCGACTTGCTGTGCAGCGCGAACCTCTTGACCGTCGCGAAGATTCTCAAAGTTCGCCATTCCAGTCTTGCCCGATCCGTATCGTACTCATTTATTTGCGTACCAGGAATCCGCTATAGATTCGGACGAGCAGGGTGCCTCTGCTACCGGCTCGTGGAAGCCGCAGCTTCATTTTGTCTGGGACGCTCTTATTGAACGGTTTCTTGAATCGACTGGTTCACCAAATGCAACGAAAGGCACTTTCCCGGAGTTCTTCAGGGTAGTCGTGGATGGTAAGTCCACCTCACAACTCAAGGCCTTACTCTCAACCCCAAAAGACTCGCTGTTTTCGTCATCGTCTTCTCAAGAACGCAAATACACCGGCTTCCAAGTCTTTCAAAAGGCCCTGCCGCGCGTCAACGCAGACAATGTCGGGATGCTCTTCACCAAAAACTTTATGCGATCGTGGATTAACCACCTATCGCATCCGGATCGCTACCTCCACAAAATTGCGAAACAAGTTGTATGTCAGGGTTCGGGTCGCGCTTCGAATGCTGACGCAGCTCATTGCAGGCCACGGATATACAGAGCATCGTCAAAACGCAACCGCGACTCGGGTTTGCGCTCATCCTCGAGCTCACAGGCGTGAACGGTAGCCAGCAATTCGATAAGCTGACCAAGTCGAAAACGGTCGAATCCATCCTCGCGTCGATGGATGCAGAAGGAATCAAGAGCTACATTGAGCATGTTATTGAGCAGGCCAACCCTTCAGGCGATGACCAGTTGCGTGTAGTGGCCTTTCACTCGTCCCAAGCTAAGCAATATCAGGGTCGATATCCCAGCAATCAACCTCCGCCGAGCATGGATAATCGACCAACTTTTCACGCTCATCCGCAACTCGGTCGTACCCAAGGACGATGCCTGCATTACATTGATCCTCGACTGGTTAACCGTGCACGGCCTGTTCTCGATAAAGAAGAAATCAGACAAGAGCCCTTTCCAGGCTGTGTGTTCTTTCTTGGAATCGTATTATAAGGTTTCTAACCATCCAAATCAGTTGCGCAAAGTACCGGCGCCACCATTCTCTGATGCGCTGCGCCAGCAGTGCCGGGATCGGCTCTTGTCATGTCTCGCAGAACTAAATGGCCGGCTACAACCCTTCAAAACCGGTGGGTTACTTCTTTTCCCTCAGTACGGGCGCCCATTTATCTTCAGCGGACGACAATACCGTCAAATATCCTGGGATGACCTCTGACGGCGAATTTTGGGTCGCGAAGGTCATCAAGAGCATCGAAACGCTACAGAACGACAGTAAACATGTCGAGTTACTCTCGGAAATCGATGAGGAAGATGCCGCGGTCTACTCGTCCGCCAAGGACACAGTCGATAAGCTTCATGCTGTGGGTGATACCACCCTTGCCCGTTCATCATTAACATCGCGCAGCTGCCTCAAGAATCTGCGAAAGGCGCGCAGCTGCTCCTGTTGGGTATGTTACTGCAGCACTGGGTCGAAGACAAACCGGAGGTCGATACGTCCGCTCTTGAGGTACGCAGACCCCATATAGCTCCACTAATTCCAACCTTGATTCAGGATTGTGTTGACGCGTCGATACGGTTCTTTTTCTCCAAGAAGAAGAGCAAGGAAAAGAAGAGCAAGAAGAACAAAAAGGAAAAGGAAGCCGATAAAGCAGACGCGCAGGCCGAACAGCCTGAGCCGGTAGACATATTCGTCGATACCATCATCGGGTTCCTCGAAAAGTCGACCGCATTCTTGCGTGTAGTCGGCAACCAAGTGTTTGCGCTCATCTCCAGCTCGTTGCAAGCGTCTACCATTGACTTGATACTTTCTGTACGCAACGCGCGCCATATTAAGATAATTTGCTAACGCCTGAGCAGCAACTTGAAAGGAAGACGCCCGATGAGCTGATACACGATGAAGAGGACGAGGAAGCAGAGGGCGAGGAGATAGAGGACGGGGACGATGCAGACAGTGAGAGCGAAAGCGAGATCGAGATCGACGAGGAAAGCGACGACGGGGAGGTCGACCCGGAGCTTCGGCGCAAGATAGAGGAAGCGTTACGGGTGAACGGCGTCGGGGTCGACTCTGGGGAAGATGGATCGGAGGGCGAGAGTGACGAAGAACTCATGGACGACGAGCAGATGCTTGCAGTCGACGAACAACTCGCGCAAGTGTTCAAGATGCGTGAGGGTGGAAAGCGCGGGAAAAGTTCGTTGTACACTATTCTTGGCGCTCACTCTGACTCCTGTAGACGTCGATGTTCAACGAGAAGCAACCCACTTCAAAAACCGCGTCCTCGACCTGGTCGACACCTTCCTCAGAAAAGAAGGGGCGAATCCTCTGGTGCTCCGTCTTCTCCTCCCGCTTGTCGAGCTCTCGACAGGAACGAGTTCCGATGAGGGTCACCTCACGGACAAGGCCAAAGGCATCCTCCGTTCGCGCATCGCCAAATCCAAAACCACGCCTTCGGTTACCAACTTGGACGAAGCCAAAAGCGTGATTGGCGAACTCCACACTCGCGCTCGACGACTCCACTCCCCGGACCTCCTCAGCACGCTCAGTCAATGTGGCCTCTATCTTGCCAAGGTGCTCGTAGACGCAGACCAGCAGGAGACCGTCGTAGCGGCCTACCGCGAATCTCTGGAAGATTTCGTGACACGGAAGAACTCAGCGCTCAGCCAAGCTTTCTTCTCCGACGCGATCCGACGTTTCCCAGATGCGTTCTGGGACGCGCGCAAGGACGTCATCACACTCTCGAAGAGAGCGCTAAATGGATATCGACGCCTGCAGACCCTGCAGCTCCTGCAAACACTGCTCAGTCGTACTCCGTCGCCCGTACGCCATTCTAACCGACCCGCGTATTAGAACTCATCGCTGCGCAGGATAAGCAAGCCGACACACTTGTACTCATGCGTTCTTTCCGCAAAGCACTCGTCGAGTGCATAACAGAAGCAAGCGCCGACAAGGTCGTCTTCACGGCTGCGCAGATGAAGGATCTGCTGAAGCTCGCGTCCTTCGCGATGCGTCAAACATATCGCATTGCTTCAGAGCCCGAGGCTCGGAAAGCCTGGGATCACGAAAGCTGGAAAGCTCTCGGGGAATCTTTGGCCGAGTCAACGCGGTTCAAATCTGCCGTTGGTCTTCATAAAACCTGCCAGCAGCTTGCAACACCACCGGCAAGTGCAAATGGAACATCCAAGCGCAAGGCCGAGACAGAGGATGCGGCGTCGGACCTTCCACCCAAGAAAAAGAAGAGTAAGACACGCGAGTAAAATTTGTAGGTAGATTAGGACAGATGTCTGATTGTTGAGAGCGTCTTTGCGACATTTGTTGGGTTCTGAAGGAGATTCTTGAGGAGGTCGATACGTCTAAACGCGAGGTTGTGCTTGGTTCGTTGGGCGACAAGCCGCTCGAGGGCTCCCGAATGGTTCGCGGCCTTTTCGAGAATTTCCTCCGGAAGTCCTGCGAGCCGGGCGCATTCTACCCCAAACGATTCTGAAATCGGATGAGTTTACAAGCCAAACGTGATCACGTGATCGAACCTGGCGCCAATCCCTTTTCTAAGCGGTACAAGAACGCGACATCGCGTCGGCCATTCGCCCTGGTTTCTGCTCGGTACCCAACGTGGAGATTCTCGACGTTCTCTGGCATCTTCTTAGCAAGCTCTGTCGCGACTAAGGGGTAGTGCGTGATGAAAAGGGTTCGACTGTGGGTGGCTTTGACGATGTGCTGCAAGACAGCATGCGCGATTGCCATCCCATCAAAGGTAGACGTCCCTCGGCTTCAAGCTTGAGCCTGCGATCTTAGCGCACGAAAGTGCTTACCCGAGTTCGTCAAGGATCACCAGGCTCCGGTCGGTAGCGTTGTGAAGAATTTCGCTCGTCTCGGTCATTTCGACCATAAACGTGCTGCGACCCCTAGCAATCTCGTCGTACGCTCCCATGCGCGTGAATACGGCGTCAACCAGGCCCAGCCTGACCGACGCGGCAGGGCAATAGCTGCCTGTTCGCGGCTTAAAGGTGAATGCGCTTGGAACAAACTCCGAACCGATTTGGGCCATTATAACGCAAAGCGCCACCATCCTAACAGCTGAGCTCTTCCCACCCATATTAGGCCCGAGGACACATTTGGCCCGCTGCGTCCCGTCAAAGGAGATCGAGTTTGGGACATAAGGGTCCGTTCGGAGCACTTCGATCATGGGATGTCGTCCATCGACTATATTTTGTTGAGAATTTGACCCACAGAGCGGACCAAAAGTTCCCACCAATCTCCAGAACGTTGTTTTCGGCGACAAAGACAGGTTTGACGTAGCTGGGGTTATTCAAGCCGACGTGTGCGAGGCTCAGGAGGCAGTCTATCGTCGCCAACCGCTGCACTGACTGCCTCATGACGCCGTAATGCTGTCCAACCTCTTCCAGGAACGCGAGGAAGGCCTTTTTCGCCTCGATCTAAACGCCTTTAACTCGTCGCAGTCTTTCATCGTCTAATGCATACCTGAATCAATTCCTCCGACCGGGCTTTCTCCACAATCTTCTCGGCAACTTTGGGAGAGTGATATCGTTCGTAGAATTTCGTTTTTGAGCGCACCGCCGGCCAGTCGTCCGGGATTTTGGCTTTGTCCGTTTTTTTGATCTCAACAAGATACTCGTCCGTCTGGGTGGTCGTGTACTTCAAAGAAGGCATCTTGAGCAGCTTTCGAACTGGAAGGGTTACTGTATTGACATTCATGCGAATGCCCTCACTCACTCTTCGGTAACTCGTCATTAATTTCCTGCTCGATCACCCCAAGAACCATTCTTTGCTCCTCAAGGTCGGGAAACTTGTCTTCGCTCCTCCACATGGCCTCTTTCCTGTTTTTCTGTGCATGAGGTACGTTGATTTCGTTTAACAGTGCTTGCATCGGCGCCTTCAGCGCCGGAAGCGCAAAGATGACGCTGTTTAAGATAGGCGACTTGAAGCCCACTTCTGCGGGAGTTTCGAACGCTGGGAAGGCCGCGCCGATTTTGTAAAAGCTCTGTAGAAGTAGGACGAGCTCTTCCGGCGCACACTGTGGGATGTGAACAACGGCGAACGGTAACTAATGGATGTTACTGCACCTGTTTATACTGAATCCTACACAAGCCCCGCCCAAGGTCCGGTAGCTTTCTTAGTAGCTGCCGCAATGTAAAAAGTGTTTCGGAAGAGCTCGAAACAATCTCTTCAACGGCGTCGATTCGTTCCTGCAACGCGTCTTTATCGACCAACGGCGCCCCGATCCAGTTCTTGAGCAGTCGTTTGCCAAAGCGCGTCTGCGTGTTGTCGAGGATCGACCTAGAGTTCAAGTCAGCTCCGAGGTCGGAGCAGACAACCCAACGAACAAAAGGGAGCCTTTGACACTTAAATCCGTCTCATTTTGGAAAATCTCAAGATTTTTGAGAGTGTCGGCGCCCAAAAGCATTCTCGTTCGCGAAGTAAACCGCGCAAAGAAGCGGGGCTCAAGTAGCGGCGCGGCGATTTGGAACTGACTAAGATGTCGAATAGAATACGCGAGCGCGACGACGACCGAAGCTGGAAGGTCTGCGATGATTGCAAGCAGGGAGCCTATCGCCCACTAAGATAAACCAGCAGCTAAACAGAGACTCACTCGATTCCGGCTGAGAGCGAGGTTTATAGAGTGTCGAGATGTAATCAAACGCCTCAGTAGAATCAAACAACTCGTCAAAATATTCGGTCCTCGTACGCGCTCCGGATGAGGATGGTCTGTAGAGCTTCAGTAAGGCTCCGGGGCGTGAGAGAGGCCATACTCAGCGATGAAATGCTTGAGCATCTTCTCGGAGTACTTCGAGAGCCCTTTGCGTTGGATGAGAAGCTCCTGGGGCTTGAGATGAGCAAGCCGAGTCTGAAATGGTTCAGCAGATTGACCACAGGTTCGGTCTTGAGCCTGCCTCGAGTTCTATCCTCATGATAGTATCTGCGGACTTGAGAACTTGTAAAGGAACGAACAAAGGGCTAACCATCAAACGCATCCCAAATAACTTCTCCGTCCTGCGCCGCATTATGTAGATATTTGCCAACAAAGAATAAAACGAACGAACGCTCGGCGAAACAGAGATAATAGCAATGTGCGTTTCGTTTTTCTCCACTACGCAGGCGATGCGGGGCGACCAGTACTCGTTCGACTCGTCGGAAGCTCCCAGTTCCTCGACATTCCTGTGGCCAATTAGCGAGAAGAGCCGTGGAGCGGAGACGGTGCATACGTCGCGGCAGTTACCATATGAACTACTTTACGCTCAAAGAGCCCGCTGGATTGCTTCAGGGCGGCGGTATCGACTTGAGCAACGATGCCGACTTTATATCCATGGCTGAGCAGTCTAAACACGACATGAGCACAGAGAACGCGCCGTCGAACCCGGCACTTTTTGATATGGACGTCGCGTCGATGGAGAGGAATCGATGCAGTGTCGAAGTTGTGTTTGAAGATACGGACCATGCCGAGTTCCTTTTGTGCAATCTAACGAACGTCAAAATAATGCAGACCCACTATAAGTGCACATGCCTTGGCGTCCTCGCCGAAGAACTTGTACTTGTAGCCCACTTCGACCATGAGCACGGTTCCCGGATTCTGCTTCTTCAACGCCACAACCTGTAGGCTGTTGAGAATGGACCAAAACCAGCAGGGTAATGACCTGTTGTTCTAAGGGCGTTAATGGCTTGCCACCTGGTCCAATCTCCGCTGCCGGGGTCGCCTTTCCTTTTCCCTTGGAGTTGGATGACTTGTTGAAGAACTTGGTCAATTTGCTGAACTCGTCCTCTTCCTCTGACGATTCCTCGTCTTCCTCACGGAGCGCCTTGGATGGAGAAGATGCGGGGGCGTTGTTTCTCGCGCGTATTTTTGCTGTCATACGTTCGCGGAGAGTGCTGGTAGATGCAGATGGCTGAGAGGCGCGCGACGAGGACCCATCCGTGAGTGAAGCGTCGCGAGGACATGCCCATTGTTCGAGGCGAGCTTTGCGGATGGCATCGGACTCGATGCGACGACGTTTCGAAGGAGAGTCCGGCGAGGGTTCTCGTGGACGACGTTTTGTCGGGCTAGGTGTAAAGAACCGCGAGAGCTTGGGTTGCGACATGAGCGTCAAGAGTTAAGTCGTGACAATGCTTCGTCTCTCCCGCGACCTCGGGTCTGCCCTTAGTCTACACCACCACCTTCGTCGCTACTCGACCCACGATGGGCCTGCTACCACCCAGACAAACCGCACCGAGGCTACCTTGAAGCGGTTCTGGAAAACTGTCTCCATCGGAAAACGCGACGACTCGTACACCGTTCTCCTCGATAACCGTCCACTCAAAACGCCGTCCGGCAATCTTCTTCTGCTCCCCCCAAACAAGGCCCTTGTCGCGACACTGGTTGCCGCCGAGTGGGACCACCAGAACACGGTCCTCAAGCATCATGCTCTGCCAATGGTACGCGACGAGACTTGTTCACTTGACGCGTTTTGACGCGTCTACTCCAGACTTCGCTGGTCTCGAGGGCTATAGACTCCTTGGGCGATCCAGAAATCTCTACGGAGGTCCAAAAATCTCTGTTGCGGTACCTCGACACAGACACAATATGGTATGGTACGCGTCCTTGCGTTTCGTGCATCCTAACAAGAATATACTAGCTTCCACCAGGATCACCCCCGACCACTGGTAGAACTCCAGGACAAGCACTGGATCCCTTTACTGGCTTGGGCGCGGTCGACCTACGGCGTTGAGCTCACCACTTCCGACTCGGTCCTCTTTAATTCACAACCGGATGCGACGAAGTCCAGGTTGAAACAAGTTCTATCGACACTGAACCAGTGGGAAATAGCCGGTGCGTTGTTCACCTAGCAGAGGGCTCGCACTGATACACCCAGGCATGGAAAGAGCAACATACACGACCAAGTCGTTACTTATTGCGCTGGCCCTCGTTAAAAAGCACATGTCTGTCGAGCAGGCAGCTTTGGCTGCCCTGGTCGAAGTGAACAGCCAAATCGCGGTCTACGGAGAAGTGGAAGACAGTACGCGCATGTCCTTGTCCGTATTCTAGGCTAACTCTCGCGCAGCTCATGATGTTGACTACCACGATGTGAGGAGGCAACTGGGCAGTGTGGCTTGCTTGCTTTCCTCCGTTTAATCCATACAATACATCGATCTTGCTTCCACTCTGTGATCATGAGCCCGCCAGGGCTCCCGGACACGCCATATACACCGTGCTATTGCGAAGAGAACATTTGGATGCTGGCTGAGGTGTTTTCGCGCCAAGAACCGCAGCGGCGAACATGGGCGGTGTTCATATCGAACGCACGTAGAACGGTCCGCGGTAACGCGTCGCGTCTACGCGCAGGTGGCTCATGTGAGTACAGGTCGCGCTGTGGGAGCAGAAATTGCGCGAACGCGTAGTTATTTGGGACTACCATGTCGTGCTGATGCTCGAGGACGTCGATGGAAGTTGGTGGATATACGACCTGGATACGCGCCTACCGCTTCCATGTCCTCTGGATCGTACGCAAGGTCGCGTCTGATTCTAACCGCTCAACTGAACTCAGGCTACATGCGCGAGACGTTCCGCAATAGTGATGTACCTCCAGAATTCCACAGGTAAGGCCATTGACGCGACTGCTGGGGACTCATGCCCTTGCAGTCGTTTCAGAGTGATACCTAGCAAGCAGTATCTCGATTATTTCGCCTCAGACCGATCCCATATGGTGGGCACTGCAATTTTTTGAATGTTTTTATGCTAACTGCGGCCAGTTGAGAGACAATGGAGAGTATGCTGAACGGCCTCCAGAGTACGCTGCAATACGAGGGCGTAAGGCTGAGAGTAGAATGAACCTTGCAAGTTTTGTGAGCATGGAGGACGGGGTTGGGTACGGACTCGGAGTAGTTGTGGACCGCGTGTGACGAGCCAAACTCTTTCTTGTACCCGCTCGACCTCTCAAAAATATGGCCTCTACCTCCACCGCTGCTAACGGACACGTCGTCAACGGCGACGCCTACCCTCACGAGGACTCGGTATCTTTGTGCGTGCTCATTGTACGCCCCGTCGTCGACCGACACAATTTCCAGCGAGCACCACGACGCCAACGTCTTGCACCATCTCTACCATGCTGGTTTTCAGACTGGAGTATGTTTCTTCCTCTTCAATATACTCCATATAACCTGGGCACCTCTGCTAGAACTACTCGGATACGCTTCTCGTGCGTTCTATCTCCCGTATGCAGCAAATCCCATTCACCTCCGCCCCAGCATGTCCATCCCGCACAAGGCCACCCCGTCGCCTTTCGCTTACACGCTCTCATGCTTTCGCGCTCTCCATTCCTTGCCCACCTCATGTCGACATCTCAGCAAGGGTTGAACGCGAGCGGCCAGCGCGTCTTGTACATCCAACTCGATCCGCAAATAACACCAGAGGTACGGTGTCACCTAGCACTCTTAAGTTGGTCCCACAATTTCCAGGGCTTCGCCGTGGCTCTGGGGTATTTGTACTCTTCGGGTACGCGACTTGGTTGATCTCCGCAACTATTTTAACTGGCCCTAGCTTCTGCCGGCTTAGTACACGACAAAAACTGCCGCGTCGTTCTTGCATCTGCCGAGATGCTCGGAGGGATGGACGAACTCAGTAGTTACGCGTACGAGACATGCCGCCGTTCCATTTCCGTCGACTCCCTCGACGAATGGCTTCAATTCCTCGACATTATCGCTCCGCCATCGGACGGTGCGTCTACACCAAACCCTGCGCTCGCTCCACCGCCTTCGGTATTCGGCTTGTATGCCCAACGGCTACGAGACGACGTCTTTAATTTCCTTGTTGTCACTCTGCCGCAAAGCCTTGAGTTGCAGCCCGATACGCCGTCCGGATCCAAATCGCGCGACACCCTGCTGCAGGTTTTTTCTCGCGTGCCCTTTGACCTTTTCAAGGCCGCGATGGAGAGCCCCGCGTTCGACGTTGGTCAGTTCTTGTACTCGACCGTCTTCTGCTCGTTTAACACGATTCTGGCTTTAGGTTCGTCTCAGACGCGGTTCAAATTCGCCAAGGACGCGATCGAGTTGCGGAAGCGGGGTATTGCTGCACAAGGGGAAGAAATAGTTGTGTTGCAGAACTTTGGGGCTTCCGCCATACATGTTACGCGTAAAACGCGCAAGCGAGCTCTCTGGAAGATAAACGCGTAGGAGTAGGATTGATCGTTGGGTCTGCATGTATCCTTAATAGGTTCCGAATGCGTGTCGGAATCAGTGGCGTTGGGCTTAATGACAGCTTAGATTGTGTCACTTGAACTGGTGCTCTTTGTTACGCCTTCCTGGACGATAGACAAAGGTTTCCCGGCTAGGTACTGGGATTACGACTGCCAACACGAGTTAGACCGTTGTATGTTAGATCTTCCCAGCGCCATCACGCGGCTGCTCGGACAACACCCACACCCACTGTAGCTCTATCCCCAGCTCCTCTTCAGACCCAATCTCTATCTCCAGCTCCTCCTCCAGATGTTCAACGTGTTCTTTACCGGTCATGAATCCCAGCTGTTTAACGCTGTAATTATTGGGGACGATTCCGCCGCGGCAAGGTTCTACCACTTCGAGTTCTCTGCAGCTCGCGCTAGCGTCCGAGTCTTCATCCTCCCACTCGATCGAGTATAACCGACGCATATCCTAGCTCTATTCCAACAACACGACAAAGATCGCTTCTCTTCAGTTTTCACCAGGCAACCAACTCGGCACCGCAACAATCCAGGCGCGCACTCTTCCTATGCGCGACCTACTCGCAGCGGGCACCAGCTCTGCGTATGTGGCCCCCGTTCCCGCCTGCCATCGGGCCGTGAATTTCCACATCATAGCGCCCGCGCGTTCTACAGCCCCGACGGAAGCAAAAAATACGAGTGGAGGCGCGTTTCCGACGGATATGATGTACGTACATCCTTCCGCATCTTACTATCCTCAGCGCTTCCCAGTTGTACGCCCTCAGCCCTCCGACTTGCCGAATAGCTGCGTTCAGACGCTGTGGCCGCGAAGTAACATCAGTCGGAGAGTGTTGGGCAGTCCTGCAATACACGTTCAGCGCAGAGACTCTGTTGGTTTATAGTCTCGTCACGCTGTCGCTCAACAGGTGGTTGGACAATGCTTGAGTGCAAAGAAAGCGAACGAAGTACAGCAGTGCAGATAATCTAGTCTTCGGTCCTTGGATATAGCGTCGGGATAAATTATTACAGATCCTCAAAGCCCCAAACAAACAAAGCATAACAGGGTGGCAGCAGATGTTCTATCGTGGCTGAACGCCCGCAAGCATGTGGTCGATTCGCTGCTCGACCGTCCAGTCTGCTCCTTCTGAAACAGACGACGAGCTGGAATGGACCACTGGGCGGTTGGCAAGTATGTTGAACGAGCCCGAATCGATGCCGCTCGAGATATTTTCTATCAGGCGGCCGATTTCGGTGGGTGAACTGTAGTAGACCTAGCCAAGACGTCAGTTGGTGACTGGTATTGAGCCGACCACAATACCTTGGTTTCGGGCCGCGATTTGGTGATTGTTTTTTTCCGTGTGAGGAACGACGACCCGCTGTTCTTGCGCCCGTGCTCGCGGAAAAAGACTTGCATCCCGTCATTGCTATCCCGGATTGAGTACTCGGATCCAAAGCTTGCGCGATTATATCCATCGGCATATTCGTCATCGTCTCGGAGGCCGTTGACGATCGACCTACAATACGTTGAGAGACATATGAGGCAAGTTTGGGAACGCACCATATTGTTTGACCGTTCTCAAGTTCGACAACCTCCACAGCAGGCAACGGCTCGTCCGAACCAGCACCAGGGGACGGGGTGGGACGGTCAGGCGAATACATATCATATCTGGGGACATTCAGCCAAAGTCCTACGCTTGTGATAGATAACACGAACAAATAATCGTAGTTCGGGCTTGGCCGTTGGCCAGAGTGTGGCATTGGAGGGATCAACAGGCGATCCGGTTTGGCAGGTTGCACGCCCGGAACCGGCGGTATGAGGGGATTCTCCGTAGAGATGCGCCGGCTGTGTGTGGATTTGGCTGGAGGAGGAGGGGTCGGGGCACGATCGTGAACAGATCGATTAGAGATAGAGGCAGCACTGGCTCGGCGCCGACGGGCCGACTGTTTGCGCATGAGGACGCTCAAGTCGATTGTGGACGCTCGGGTATCGGAAGGGTAGATGATGGTCCTACGTACGACGGCGCTCTTTTCAGAAGCGCCTTCCTTCGGCCGTCGCAGGTGATCTGGCGCGTTTACGGGTGGCGGCGGAATAGGTGGAGGAGAGTGGGCGATCTTGCTTCTATGACTCGCAGAACGACCAAGTTGAGCAGGTTGAGCGGGATCTTGGGGAATCTCCGGACGAGTACTCGAGTTATTTCGGGACAACATCCCCCAGTCAGTGGAGCGAGACGAAGTAGAGGCTGAACGGGCAAGAAGGTCGTTCAACGCGCCCTGATCGAGACCGAGGTTGGATGCTGCGTCGAATAATTGTCGAATTGCCTGCGACTCGTCGGCCTCGATGCTCGGACCGCTCTGATGCGCCGGGCGACTACCGTAAGGTACAGGCGCGGGAGCGGTTTGACGGGGAAAGTGATCCAACTGCGTCGGCGTAGAAGCGGAAGTAGGCGATGTACGCGCGAGGAAACCAGCAGACTGAGGAGGTGATGTGTCGGATGGGGAGAGGTTTTGGGTCGGCCAGCCAGATTGTTGGATGAAAGTATCCTCCGGGAGCGCTCTTCGCATCTCCACTTCTGGACCGATTTCGTTCACACGTTGTTTTCCTCTGAACCGCGCCATGAATCCCTTGAGGCCTGGCCCAGCAGAAGCGGGTGGACTAGGAATTGGAACCTTGAATCCCTCCTGCTCCATGGCGCTGGCTGGAACTGGTGCACCCGGCGGACGGAACTTTGTCGGGTCATATCGCGCCGCCTGGACGGCGGGCGGCGTCCCCAGTTCAATCGGGAAGGGTGTGACGTCGTCCGCAGTGGGTAAGTTCGTTTTGGCGCGGAGCGAGCCACGAAGCCGCTTCAAACGTGAGCCAATCTTGTTAGACTGGCCAGTCAAGGCCGGCGATGGAAGAGGGATCGTGTCCACGCTCGTCGACGCCGACACCAGCTGCGGCGTCGAGATCTGGCTCGGATTTATTCGCTTGCGGGGTGTTGCTGCTCTGTGGGGAAGGACGAGATTGGACGCAGAAGGTTGCTTCTGTAACATAACCATCGCGGCCTCCGTCTTGCGTTGAACCTCTCGCGCGAGTTCAGCGTGCTCTTCAGCAGATTGCGGGAGGCGTGGCGTAGAGGGATTGCGGGAGATTTGGTACGGCCAGGTAGCTGACGCGGAGGTCGGAGGAACCTCGTGATGGCCAGAAAATGCGCCGTCTGGTGGAGCAGAATTCGGGATATGTGGAGTTGCTGGGCCAATCGACAAGGTTTGAGCAAGATCGACTTCCTGACTTTCGTCTCCAAACAACACTTGGGTGAGATCTCGAGCACGACGAGTCGGGGAAGGGACGTCGGTGTCCGTCTGGGCTTGAAAGGAAAGCTCCGGCAGCGAAGATGACACATCTCCGCCACCGTTTATTCCCATTCCGTAATCAAGGCCGGTAATTGGGGGAGCTGATAATCTGGAGACAGATTAGTGGGCATTCAAAAAAGAGAGAGTCTACGTACGCGGCCGTTGGTGAGGGAGTAGTTGGACTGGGAGGTTGATGGGCAACATCGCCGGAGGGAGGGAGAACGCTGGGGAGATAGTTCGGTTGGTACGGTCTTCGCGACGGCAGCGTTGACCAATTTGTCTTGCATGGACAAGAAGTCGACCTTTTTAAGACCGGCCAATTTGAGAATAACGTCCTCCGCTTCGTAGTCATCCGAATAGCTGTGAGGCGAGCCGGAATTGGGATGCCCGCTGGAAGACAGATCATGCCACAGAGGTTTCTGTATATCGCCGTCGGCGAATAGCCCAGCGGTACGGTCTTTGCTGTTTCCGTCTAAAGAGTGGTAGCTCGAACCTGCGGATTCAAGTGATGAACGTGAAGAGTTGGCGATTGGGGAAAAGAGCGGCTGGAAAGGACCGAGAGTAAAAGGACTGGAAGCGCCGTTTTGCTTCGAGGAACGTCGGCTACCATTCTTGGGCGAAGATGTATCCACATTGGCGAAAGACGCTGCGGTTGGCGAACGACTACCGATTTGCGTCGGGGTAGGCGATCGTAAAATTCTTTGGGCACCAAGAACGGGTGATCCAATGTCGACACCGGAAATCGACGACATTGGACGAGGAGACTCGAACGAAGAGGCAGAGGAAAAAGTCGAGCTGAAAGAGTTCATGATTGTGTGACCTGGTCCAATGAGCGGAGAATCGGGCAGTGCGGGCGATCGTAACGACCGCGCCGGAGAAGTTTCCGAATAGTCGCTTGCCCAACTTCCGTCTCGGGTATGGCTCTGTCGAGAATTGCCGTTGGATGTCCAAGTCACGTTAGAAGGCGTTCCCGGACGAACGGGAACAGCTAATGGCTGATATGAAGCCGTCGACAGTGGGGAGCTTGGCCGCCGCCAGCTCGCAGTAACGGGGCTACTCGGATCGCCATGGTGCGGCTCCTCTGGGGTCAGACGTCCGTTGAGAGAGCGCTGGAGGAATCCGGGGGACTTTGGCCGTGGAGAATGTCGAGATGGCATCCCCGAGTCGCGCCGCGGCGACGGAGAGGCCAGTATCGGCATGGTCGGGGAGGTAGCACGAGGCGTCGTCGAATATGATCTTTGCTCGTCAAACTCCAGCGTTTGGGGAGTCATGGGGCGGGGCATTCCCGGAATGTATCCAGGAACGATGCGAGAGGGAATTGGGGAGGCGCGAGGAGAGTCTGGTTCGAGGCTGATGTGTTTGTCTGAGGAAATCGCCATCCCACCTTCACTAGGACTCTCCGGGTATTTCTATACTGGCTCAATTCTGAGCGGAAATAGCTGACAACCACGCACCGATTCAAGCGACGGCCGTTGAGAATCCAAACTCCCTCGAGGTATCGGCGTTGAACGCGGCATGACGATCTCGTCCTCCGCTTCCTCCTCGATAGCCTTGATGGCATCTTCGAGCGCTAGGGATGCGCGTCGGAGCCCAGATGTCCCGAGGGACTTGGACAGCCGGTATTCGGCAACGGACAGCGGTTGACCGCCATATGGTGCTGGTGCAATGAGCGGCGCTGAACGGACGGCTAAGACGTCGGAGCCGGACGACATGGTGCTGGTACGAGCGTCGGAGCCTCCAATGAGACTGTCGTGGGACGCGGTCTGGGTCCTGAAGGAATCGACGGTGCGGATGCTCGATGTTTTCTGAACGCTGCGGACATAGGAATTGTCGCGGAATCGACTGGAGCCAAAGAGGTTGTTGCTGTAGCGCTTGCTGGACGAGGCTGACCGTGAAGAGTACTCATCTCCGCTCTGCGGCTTGCTATTCGACCGGAATCCCAATGTCTCTATTATCATGTCCTCCTCCTCCTCGGAAACGGCGTTGGCAGCACCGCGAGCGCGTTGGTTTGCGAGTTTGGACTTGAGTGCGTCGACCGAGGACGAGTCGGTTAACGTTGAGGCCGCACTAAGCAAGGTGAAGCGCCTAGAAAGACTAGCAGACGCGTTAGAAGAGGTGGTAGAGCGCAGGGACGGGGACTAACTCGGTCAAGATGAGGGAAGTGCGAAAGTCGCTGACGGAGCTGGATGGGAGCTCTGGAAGGCCCTCGGGTGCCGGTGTGGAGTCGTAGGGGTCGTTGTCGTCTGGCTCGGGAGACGGGGACTGCAGAAGCGCGCTTGGCCGCTTCGCTGCTGCGTCGGACCTTTTGCTTTTGAAAGGCTAAGTAAGAGAAGGAGCTGGAGAAGGACTGCTCACCGAAACCGATGCATCGTGGAGTTGGCCTCAAGCGACTTTTGTACAGTTGTGGGCAGACACGAGGCAAGAAGAGCAGGCACGCTGATTACAACAAAATTACAACAAACAGTATACAACTACGCCTCCCTCGCATACCTCCTCGACGTTCAGCACTCGCAGATACACAAGCACAATACTCACTTCTTTGTCCAATCTTTCGCAGTCTCAAGGAATTTGGTCTTGTCGTTCTTTAGCACCTACGCATAGTCAATACCCACAATCCACCGTAGCAGCCCACCCACCGCCGCAATATCCGGCTCAAAGGGGTCATCGGGACTCGGATTATTCACTTTCTCCTGTATAATCGACAGAACTGCGACGGATGAGACCAAACACGGTTCCGCAACCACACACTCACTTGACGCCAATGACATTGAAGGCCGCCACTGTGCAGTGTGGGGCTTTAATATCAGGGAGAAGCATAGACACGCACGTCCTCGCGTAGTGCAGGGACACAAATCGAACCCTCTTCGTTTATTCCGGGGTGGTAAATCTTGGTCGTAAAGGTGACCTTTGTTCTCATGAGCGTCCGCATTGCAGCAGCATGTCGCGTACCGTGGGTGGTTTGAAGGGAAAGTCCTGCCATTCCGTGAGTTCAGACGCGTCAAGCTCATGGTGAGGGCCTCGCACCTGGGGTAGCACGAGCGTAAAGTGGAATTTGCCGGACTTGTACGGGGAATCGGACTAGCCAAGGTTGAGTCGGAGGGAGGACAGGAAGAATCGTTCTACGGCGGCAGCTATGGTGCAATTCCAGGTGAAGAGGTCTTCGTCCTTTGCCTTGACCGAGAGACCCTAGAACTGGTTGGATGGTGCAAGAGAGAAGGTGTAGGTGCTTGCCTCGATGGGATCCTTGTCGATGTCTCGTAGTTCCTAGGGTAAGTAAACTGAGCTGCGATTCTGTGGGCGATTGGACGTTGGAGAAACCTTGAGGATCCTTCTGGCGGCAGTCATCGTCTGAATCCGTGACATGAATGCATCTTCCAGCACCCCACCACCACAACCCACCTCCAAGAAGCGCAAGCGCGGCCCAGCCAACTCCGAGTCGCCAGCGCCCGACCCCGCTGCACCACCCGTCCCTGAAGTTCTCTCTTCTTCCCGAGCAGACCTCTCCAGCCGACCCCAACTCTCAATCTCCCGAGGCCCCTTCTTCTTACCCGCCGTCGAGGGCTCCCAATACTTCAAAACCGACCTCACCGGTCTCAACCGCATCGGTTTCCGCTACTCTCCCGCTGGCATCAACCCTCCGGGTCACACCCTTCCGTGTCGAACGATAGAGAGCAACCCGACGGCGTTCAGAATCAGCTGGGAGGATCGCAGTTCGTTCGTTTCGGTTACCAAGGACGGGCTCGGCCTGCTGGGAGGGAAAGGGTTCCGCAGTGCGCGTTGCAATGCGCCGATTCGCGAGGGACGCTGGTATATGGAGGTCAAGATTGGGCAGGGCGGCGGAGAACATGTCCAGGATGACGGCAAGCGTGAAGGGGCTCACGTTCGCGTTGGATTTGGGCGCAGAGAAGCACCTCTCAACGGCCCCGTCGGTCTCGACGGGTATAGCTACGGCTATCGCGACAAGACCGGCGACAAGGTCACCATCTCCCGTCCCCGACCATATGGCCGTCCCTTCTCCACCGGGGATGTCATTGGAATGTATATTTGTCTGCCACCGCGGCGGCAAGCAGATCCAGAGGACCGTCATGACCCGGCCCGTCTCAAACGAGAGCGCATTGCCATCGACTTGAAAGGCCAAGAGGTCTTCGAGGCTATCGAATACCCCCAGTCAAAGGAGATGATTGCCCTCATGGACTACTCAGCCAAATCTTCGACCTCTGCGTCCATCCCTTCCGCCTCCAAGAAAGCCACAAGCGGAAAACTTCCCGAACGCGGTCCTCGGAACGCTCCCAAGAACACCGCTCCCAATCTTCGCCCTCTCCCGACCCTCCCCAACTCCCATATCGCCTTCTTCCTCAACGGAGAATGCCAGGGCGTCGCGTTTGAGGAGCTTTACGATTATCTACAACTCCGCCAGACTGCGTCTTCCCGCAAGGGGAAGGAACGTAAGCGAGGGCGCGAAGGCGTGAAAGAGCATACAGACAACCCATTCGACGACGGAACGCTTGGCTACTATCCGTTCATATCGCTCTTCAACGAAGCTTCTGTCCAACTTAACCCTGGCCCCGACTTTGCGTTCCCGCCGCCGGCCAATATCGACAAACTTCTCTTTCCGGATCGTCCGGAATCAGATAATCAGCGCTGGCGTCCGTGCTCTGAACGATATCCCGAATTCATGAAGGAACAATGGGAATTGGACGCGTTGGAGGAGGAGGATGCAGTTGAGGACTTTCAACGCGTACTCGCTGCCGAGAAAGTCGCCGCAGACAAGAAGGCGCAGCGGGACAAGAAACGGCAGCAGGCCGAAGCTCGCAAACGTGCCAAGCTTGCCGCGCAGGATGGTTCTCCCAGTGCAGAAGATAAGCCGCCCTCGCCGATGCCCACATCCGGGCCCGGCCAACCCAGTCCGCTCCGCGGTATTGCGTTTTCGCCAGACAAAATGGACGTGGATGAGGTCAGTTTGAAGGATGTTTCGTATAATCCCAGTCCGTTGCGGCACAACACGCTTAGTGAGGTGCACGACGACGAACCTCAGTCGCGGGAGGAAACGCCGACGAGACAGCCGACTCCAGTCTCGTACGGTGGAGGATTCAAACGCGAGGATTTCCGATTCGAGACCGCCACTTTGTCTGGTCCTGGACAGCCTGGCGGCAGCGCGTGGACCCATTCAGTAGACGAACCCTTACCTCGTCCTCCTCGTCTTCTTGCCGGGCCTGGACAGTCAGGTTTGGCGGCGTTATTGAACTCGGACGAAAGCGAGATGCCGCCCTTTGTTGAACACCGTCCAGCATATTAGATTTTGGGTATATCGAATGCATAAATACGTTGAAAAGGCCGGATTTCATTCAGCTTGTCCAGTGCGGGGCAGGGGCTCGCACGCTAAATCCAACCGTCTCGCCTGCGCCCTTTTGCTTTTCGACGCGAATGTCGAAAACCCAGTCCCCTTCCTCCCACCAAACCTGACACCAGTTCCTTTGGCCCATGATGTAAGCTTGCTTTCTAGATTTGCCAGTCGCTGTTTCCGTCTTGAAAAGCGCGACCTGAGGATCATTAAAACCGAGCCAACCATGCAATAGTAGATGGGTTTACCATGGACTCGTCTGTGTCAGCATGGTGCATCGTTCGATGCTTCTTGCTTGCCAGACTCGACACCATGGTAATGACACCCCCTGGGGGTGGAGTATTGACGATAGCGCCTGAAGGAAAGTTAGCTGGCAATACAAGTAGCACGTCCAACGAACTCGTCACAACGTTGAGCATGTAGCGGTGGTCGTTTGCGGGGAGTAGGTCTTGCGATTTTGGTGCTCGCAATGTTGAGAAGAAGCCTACAGCTGCGCAGTGGACATCGCCAGAGAGAAACGTAACGCGTATACGTTGCGCTTTGGCGAAATTCTGAAGCTGCTCGACAAACCAATTCCGCTCTTTCTAGAATCTTTTGAGACGAGGACTTGGTGAGCGGCAAGGACCAACCTTGTGAGAACGAGCGGTCCAGTGATCGTTCAAATCGTCGAGCAACTCGGCTTCAGCGTTAAATTTGTTGACGAACGAGGACAGTCCGAAACTGCCGCTTCGTCCCAACGCCGTCAACGGATTGAACTTCGACTCGAGTGTCTTTTCCAAGAACACCATGCGCGGGTACGAAATCGGGACTCCAACCTGAACGCAAAGGTGCTGTACGCCCGACGGGATTTGACGCAGTCGTTGAAAGACTTTGTCGTATTGCGCTGGGCTACATATTTGATCTTTCCGACGCTCGGCTCTGAAATGAAATGAACAAAGACATTCGAGACCGCCAGAATAGAAGTATACCGGCAGTCGAGCAGAAGGATATATGTTTGCGGTCCGAGATAAGAGAGGAACGAGTGACTTGAGAACGGGATGTATGGGCCCGGAGACCCGATAATGATAGAGCGATTACTGTGTTTTCCGGGTCGGTCATCGACGCCGTCGACTTCCACTGGAGGATTTTAGAAGAAGCGATCGAGAAAGTGAAGGCGACGTGCCGTTGATAAAACACTGGAAAAGCAGAAAGAAGAAGTAGCCTCTGGAACCGATGCTGGGCAAAGATGAGTGGTTTGAGAAAACTCGAGGGAATAATATCGAACTGCTTGAAGATAGGCGCCGACTGCATGTCATCGGGGTAGGACCCAAAACCATCCGTACAGAAGTCAGCGAATGCCAAGTTGAACAAGACTCGGCCTACCAATCTAGACGAGAGTTAATCGACCGACCACTTTGACGACTAGCTTCAAGCGTACCAAGTCTGGAACGCGACAGGCCATTAGCGGTTTCACTACGTTTTGAAGAAAGCGCACCATGATCATCAAGCATGTTCAGCATCGGGCTTTTTGGTTTCGTCAGTTCTAGCCATGTCGCAAGGAGCCGACAAACATTGTACTATTAGCGCGAGCAAATGCACCACGCCTAAAGTGTGTGCAGTAATGACTGAAGTAAAATCGGTCGATAGCCGTTGCGATCTCGTCTGTCACTGCACGAGTTTTGCGGTCTTCTGGTTTGCTAGTGACCCATTCCTGTAATTCGGGTTCTCGGGTGATGCTAGAGCGCCGATTATGGTTACAAGAAGCGGAGCCGGGCAATGCACCCACCCATCTGAAGTACCCATCAGAGGCGTTAGTAGTCCAACTGCAAGATGGCGTACCACAGTAGATTTGGTCACCGCCCCCGACCTGGAGGTGGAACGGCTTTTCTGCATGCTTGGTGAGGACATCCATCCAACACGGATCATATCCTGAGGGAAATTCAAGATAATGCATCGCGAGTTTTGACGGAACACACCGCTGTTGAAACCCGGGCCACGGAACTCGTCAGGGTTAACGCCCGCAGAGAAGCCGTTGCACTGGAAAACAGTCGTTTGACAAAGTGAACCAACATGCCGACGAACTCTTACAGATGACGCTGCCCATCTCATGTTCTGGTTTATACCAGGGACAAAAAAGACGAACTGGAGGCGGATATCGTTCAATTACAGTGGCAGAAGAGACGAAGCTCTCACCGGTTGTCCACTGTTCACCCTGTAGCTCACCGCCATTTCGAAACGCGACAGAGGAATCTCAATGGCAAAACGCCAGAACGTGGATGTCCTACATGATATGGCTCACAATGCGTCAGGGTGAGCCAAGACGACAACGCACCGACCAGCACCAATAAACACCCAGATTTCTTGCCCAGTGACTTCCTGCTTTCGATATCGTGGGCCGTGTTTATCGGCGTCATTCGCGGACTTGTACTCGATGCCTTGGCTGAGCGTAGCTGCTGCGCTCGGATCTGCTGGGTGTGGTCCGAGGTCAAAGGAAGGATGGGGTTGAGTTGGGGTGGTTGGGTCGTGAGATAAATCCGGGTCCCACTCGAGTGTGAGGGCCGGATGAGGGGAGTAAACGGAACCAGAGTCGGCAGCTTGAACGCGTTGAGACGCGTCGGGGTACAAACAACCCGCTCAACTGGCTATCATCACTGCACCGCGCCAAACTCCGTTCTCCACCGTATCATAGCGCAGAAGCGGGCCCACCATGAACTATGCACCCGCGATGAGCGGTGGAAAGAACAAGACAAAGTCCAGGGCGCACTTGTAGATGCGGGTTCATTCGCGGGATGCGTTGCGCCTCTGAACGCTCGACTGCGGTCATGGTAGCAAAGGTACTGGTGGTGGTGGAGTTGCTGGTCGACTGGCTGAATTGCGAATGAGCTTTGCCGATGTAACTAGCGTCTTTGGGCGGAAGGGGTGGGCCGGGGGTCGCAGGGCGATGGACCATTGTGTTATAGGGATTGAAGCCGCCTGGAAAAGTCTCGTCCAGGGGAAGAACGTTCTCCACTTTGCAGGGTAAGACGACGCCCCGTTGACGAGGATGCAACGCACCGGGGACGAAACCGCCTCCTTCATTTCGAGTTGGATGAGCATAGTACTCGCTTTCCTAGGGCAATTTAAAGCGGGCACGGAGCCGGAGGCGAAACGTACGCGTGCCGCCCTACGATGCTGGGACCAGCCTGAAGTGTCCATCGCAAGGTAGAGGGAGACGGAGAGTTTTGTTCAACAAATCATTTCAAGCATGATTCCGCGATCTACTGGCTCCACGATGTAGCTAGCCCATACTATGGCGCGCGATGTGATTAATCTTGGCACCTGTAATTAATTTTCCCGATTTACTCCCTCAATTCTGCGCTGTTTTTTCCCGGAGCGACCGGCTTTTGTAGCGCCAATTTCTCTGCATTGAACCATACAAAATTATACAGCAACTGTCTTGCCATAGAGGCACCAGTCGGGGTTGAACATTTCCAAGTAAACTTGCTATTTCCGAATTTTGACAGCTTGTGAGATAACTTTCAGTCGCTTGTTGTTCTTGCTCCTGAGCATTTCTCGCCGAGATTTTTGAAGCCATTGGTGCGGAGGAATTGGCGCTACAAAAGCCGGCCGCTCCGGGAAAAAACGGTGCAGAATTGAGGGAGTAAATCGGGAAAATTAATTACAGGTGCCAAGATTAATCACATCGCGCGCCATAGTATGTTCCACCACCGAAGTGACAAGCTTCCCAGCCACCACAACCGACTTCAGCATCTCTGGCACTGCATGCTCCTCAAACACACCAAGCTCCTCTCCTGGGACAGGCAAACTAATGTTGATGGCGCTGCACTTTGCAGTCGTAATCTCGGCCGTTAGACTTTCCTTCGAAAGATATATCTGCCCAGAGTCCGTCTTGTCCACTTGGATCATCGGCGCAGACCCGGTGATCTGAATCGCGAACGAGGGCGAGTTGGTGACCGAGATGGAAGCAACCACCGACTCGACGAGCAGCGAAGTCTTGACACAGTCGACTAGGGAACATGTGAGAGGTGCATTATCGTGCAAGGCGTCTTCGTACCGAGAGTAACCGCATTGACCTTGCCCTTGATCACCACAGTCGTACCTTTGCACGCAAAGAGATTTACGGCCTGGCTCATCTTCCCTTCTTCAAGAGTCAACGTTTGGTTTTCTTGGTGTTCCTGACGGGCATGCTTGAGGAAATAAGGTCGCAAGAGTAATCAGACACGAACGATAACCCAGTTCTTGCCCTCTAGAGCATACTTCGGCGGCTTCTTGGTGCTGAGAGAAGAAGGTTTCGTCGGTTTTGCCGGTTTCTTTGCTACGAGACTCGATGAGAAAATGGCCCGATACAGAGATAGACAAGCGTACCAGGTGTGCCGACGGTGCTCGGGACAGTGTCGTTCCCTCGGAGGGCAGGGTTCTTGTGTGTCATTTCGCTCTTGTCGACCTTGCGCAAGCCCTTTGTGACCTCATCGCCGCGGTTGATTTGCGCAAACACGGCAGCGGCGCCACCGGCACTGCTCGCCGGAGCGGCCGCTGGCGGGGGCGGGGGAGGAGGGGGAGGGGGCGCTCCGCCAAGTCTGGATTTATAGTCTGCGACCGACATGCCTTTCTTGTTCCAGACCAGGCCGGTCGTGTGGTGTTCCACAACATAGACACGCATGGCCTCCAGAATCGCGAGAAATGCGCGGACCCACTCGACATGCTTGGAGTCTCTGCCGCGACAGTTAGATTAGCGGAAGCGACAGAGTTGATAGCGCACTTCTCCTTGAACTCCTTGATGACCCTGTTCCCGTTGTAGAGCACACTGTCTTTGATTTCGCCGATGTATGGTCCAGGTTTGGGCTGCGATGGATCAGGACAAGAGTCGGGATGCGACCGGTTACGCACATTGACGATCCACCCAACGACGAGGCCTCCGTCGCCCACGATGGTTATATGGTTAAACCATTCGCGATCCTTTCGTCCAGCATCCTTGCACCGAGTGATGGACTCGATGCTGAGCTGGATTGGCGACAGGAGCTCTCTCAACGCGGCCTCGTCCGGTTGTTGACACGAGCTGCTAAGAAGCAAGAAAGCCCTTAGGCCTTGGAATTGCTTCTCGAAGATGCCGACCTAGCAGAAGAGTAAGGCACAGTTTCTTCGCAGGGATTGTAGCATCACAATCTCCACGAGGGTCGGGCTCGCGCCGAGAGACGCGGTCAGTTCGACAAAGGGCTTGAGCTTGCTGTCCATGACGGTTTCATCGAACGCGACAACCCTTGCGGGTGTTTCGGGCACCGCGGGCGCAGCTGGGGGTGGTGGCGGCGGAGGGGGAGGGGGAGGGGCGGCGGCTGTAGCGGATCGCGAGTCGGGATTGGTCGAGGACGCTGCACCCTGCAACCCGCCAGCCATTGCGAGATCCTCGATTCTGGAGGTGGCTGCTTCGAGGCTGGATATGTTGCCCATGGTCAGGAGAAGAAATTCTTAGGAGGAGGGGCCGGACCGCTTTATTATTGTGGCCAGCGAGTGGAGGCCAGAATTTGTGGCTGCCATGGTCGTCGCGTTCAGAAGCAGGCGGGTGATGGGTACATGAAGTCTAGCTATCACGCTGCTTCTTCTTTGCGCGTTTCCTTCTCCGCCGTTCCCGCTCCCGTTGCTTCGCTTGCTGCATATTCTCTCTCGTTAATCCAGGATTCGCCAGCTGGTCTAATCTTTCGACCAAAAGTTTGCGAGCAATTCGCCGGTTAGTGTGTAGAGATCGCGTCTCATGGCAGGTTATCCGGATTCCAGTCGGTCTGTGGACTAGCTGCACATTGTTTCGCGTCTTGTTCACCGACTGGCCGCCCTAAAAGAAAGTGCATTCGGGCGTGGTAATGAATACAAGCCCTACAACATACCGGCCCACTTCCTGCTCAAGATTAGCTTGTGAATGGAATATCGGACCGAGAGCGTACCTCTAACGAACGTCTCCTCGAGGTCTTCCTCCCTCAGTTCGGGCACCACTCGGTTTTTGGATGCAGCTTTCAACGCCGAGTAGTGCACAGACCGTATCCTGTCAAGCGGAGCAGCAGGTAGTTCTGAGCTACATAATGAGCGTCCGGAGAGCGCAGAGTACAAAGGACAAACTCCTTGTTGCGGCCCGCAGTCTTGATAGAGTCATTTGAACCGAGTTCGGTGTGTTCTGTTATGCGAACTTTCCAAGTATCCGGTTGAGAAGTTCTTGAGGCCTGGACGATATTTTCTCGGAGGATTTTAGCGACCTCACGACCGAGTGCATTATGTTGCTCGTATGCGACAGGGTCAGCGACCTGGCTGGCGGCCATAGCGTCGTGCCTCATTTTTGAACGGAAGGCTGGTAAGATTGAGTGAGGAAATGGGCAAAGGAATGAAGATACCGAGGAGAACTTGTTCATCGCCAGCAAAAGTAGTAGAGGAAGCGCGGAATAACTGGCGGTAAGCAGCCCTTGCTGCTGCTTGTAGTTGGGAAGATGGCATAACTGTTCGCGTTGTTTACATGTCACACCCAACCACGGCTTTCCCTCAAACCACCACCATGTCTGCCTCACCCAAGAAGTCAACTCCCTCCCCGTCCAAGGCCAAACCAGCACCCAAGGCAAAGGCCGCAGCAAAGAAGAAACCCTCTCCAGGCCATCCTACCTGGGTCGACATGATCAAGGCGCGCCCACCTCCCTCTTGTCCCGCTCCCCTTAACAACTCCCAACAGGAGTGTATTGCTGCCCACCCAGAGGATGCGCGTTCCGGTGTTTCTCGTCACCAAATAAAGAAGTACCCCTCACCTCGTCACCCACCTTCTCCTCTCATCTATCCCCCAGATTCGTCGAGGACAAGTACAAACTCTCTATCGGTCAAGCACAGACCACCCAGATCTCCAAGGCCGTCCAGAAGGACGATTTCGTCCTCCCCAAAGGTGCGTATCCCTCCTCTTTTACTGACAGCCAATCAACCCTCCCAGGTCCTGCTGGTCGCGTCAAGCTCGCAGCCAAGGTCAAGGCGGACGCGTCAACCAAAGAGGTATTCCTTTTCTCGTCTTCATACACCACCGTTCTTATTGTCTGTAGAACAAACCCGCGACCAAACCCAAGGCGAAAGCGACGGCCACCAAACCCGCCGCCAAAGCCGCTGCCAAACCCGCCGCTAAGAAGACCGCCGCTAAGCCCAAGGCGACTACCACCACCAAGGCCAAGTCGGCGGCGGCCAAGCCCAAGGCAACGCCCTCGAAAAAGGCTGCTCCTGCAAAAAAGGCTGCGCCGGCGAAGAAGACTGCAACCAAGGGCAAGGCTCCGCCAGCGAAGAAGACGGCGTCGACTGCAGGCAAGGCGAAGAAGGTGCAGCTCTTTTCTTCTTGATTCACTCAACTTGACCCTGTTCAGGCGGTCACTGGCAAGAAGCCGGCTGCTCCCAAAGCCAAAGCCAAAGCACCTGCGACCAAAAAGGTACGTGCGTCGCTTTTCGCTATGATCTACGCTCATATCGTGTAGGCGGCGGCGGCTAAGCCTGCAGCTCCCAAGAAGACAGCTGCAGCAAAAGCTGCGCCCAAGAAGGCAGCACCTAAGGCAGCACCCAAGGCTGCTGCGAAGCCGCGGAAAGCGGTACGTTGCTCTCGTTTCGTTTGCGGATGTTTGGGAATTGATTGTGGTCGCAGCCAACCAAACGCACATAACTATCGTCTATTGCTGTCGACACTGATACCTTCTACTCCCTTGCTATCGCATTTCTACGCCGTTGCGGCCTTTCTATGTATAACTTATTGCAGCTGTATGGTAGACCATGTTGTATGAACAAGCGAGGTCACAAGCGGACTGCTTGAACCTGCACCGTCATGAGCCTTTCGAACAAACTCGCAATTACCGACCTCGACCTGCAGGTAGCGCTATCTACTACTACCCGTCGCGATCCTCAACTCCGCAGGGCAAACGAGTCCTCATTCGCGTCGACTTCAACGTGCCTCAGGCCCCCGATGGCTCCATAACGAACCCAGCGGTGCGTCAACGCGTCCCGATCGTGTTCCAGCGCAGCTTAGGCGACCATCGATAGCGCATCGTCGCTGCTTTGCCCACAATCCAGTACGCCGTCAAAAATGGTCAGATACAGGCCCCATTTCTTGCTCTGTGCGGTCCTCAGTCAATCTAGGCGCGTCGGTCGTCACTCTCATGTCCCACCTGGGACGTCCAGATGGGAAGGTCGTTGACAAGTACTCCCTCAAGCCAGTTGCCGCCGAGCTCGAAAAGCAGATCGGCCTCCCTGTGACGTTCCTCTCCGACTGCGTTGGGTCCGATGTCGAAAAGGCAGTCAACTCTGCAGCATCGGGGTCCATTATTCTACTTGAGAATCTGCGTTTCCACATCGAAGAGGAGGGGTCTGTCAAGAACAAGGATGGCTCCAAGACCAAGGCGGATCCTACTAAAGTGGCAGAGTTCAGGGAGGGTCTGACGCGCTTGGGCGATGTGTACGTCAACGACGCGTTCGGGACGGCCCACCGCGCACATTCAAGCATGGTTGGCGTCAAACTACCCCAGCGTGCGGCTGGGTTCCTTGTCAAGAAGGAACTCGAGTTTTTCGCAAAGGCGCTGGAGAGCCCCGAGCGACCGTTCCTTGCAATTCTCGGCGGTGCCAAAGTTTCGGACAAGATCCAGCTCATCGACAACATGCTCGACAAGGTACGGGGTGTTGCCAAATCGGCGACATGGCGAATTGACCGCCAGCAGGTTAACTCGCTCATCATCTGTGGCGGTATGGCTTTCACTTTCAAAAAGACCCTCGAAAACGTGTCGGTGCGCGCTTCGCTGCAATTTGTGCCGTTCTTGTTGACGATGCATCGAATCTAGATCGGAAACTCGCTCTTTGACGCTCCCGGCTCGGAAAAGGTCGCTGGACTCGTTGAGAAGGCCAAGAAGCACAATGTCAAGCTCGTCTTCCCTGTTGACTACATCACTGCCGACAAGTTTGACAAGGACGCCAAGGTGGGCTCTTTGTTTGCGTTTGGAACTAGTTGACTCTGTTCGGCGATAGACGGGAACAGCAACAGAGAAGGAGGGTATCCCCGATGGATGGATGGGCCTCGACGCTGGTCCTGAGAGCAACGAACTCTTCCGCAAGACTGTGCTTGAGGCAAAGACTATTCTCTGGAATGGGTTCGTGGTTTTGGATTCGTGAACAATCTCGCTGATTGCACCAGGCCCCCGGGTGTGTTCGAATTCCCTGCGTTCGCCAAGGGCTCCAAGTCGCTCCTCGATGCTAACATTGAGGCGGCCAACAACGGCGCGGTCGTCATTGTTGGTGGCGGCGATACCGCGACGGTCGTAGCGCAGCATGGCGTCGAGGACAAGTTGAGCCATGTCAGCACTGGTGGTGGTGCGAGTTTAGAGTTGCTGGAGGGCAAGGTTCTTCCTGGTGTCGCCGAGTTGAGTGAAAAGTAAACGTGAAGCGTTGGAGAGGAAACAGAATGTACTTGAAGACAACAACCACCACCAACTTGTACTCTCGCACCAATAGACGTTTGCTTTCGCTTGCAATTGGTCTACGACTGTTGCTACAACTTTGCCTCACCGCCCAGCCGGATCCCATGTTCCTCCAGCACGTCCATCGCGAGTCGTCCGATGAGCGGGAAGCCTTTGCTATGAATATGGGCGCGTTCGGAGCTGGCTTGTTTCCGCGCGACACGTGCAGCAATTCCTTGCGAGATTACCGCCAGCTGCATCGGTCTCTGAGTTAGACAAACATCAAAGACTGAACGCACGAACCCGAAAGATCATCCAACTGCGCACGTAGAGCATTTCGGTTATGGGATATGGGTACTTTGCAAGGCGGCAGTATTCGCGCTGAAGGTCGTCGAGCGACGCGGGGACTTCCGAGCTTGGAAGCCCCTTGAAACCACGCATAAAGGGCTCGTTGCTATCCAGTGCAATGTCGGAGGTGTACAAAGACCAAGGAATCGTCAGATTTCCGAAGTCAGCGAGCTTTCAACGTCGCAAGGTGAGCGGAACATACATTGCAGTGAATAAAGGGCGCTTACCGGACTTCCCAAAGTACACAGCTCCCAATCCAAGATGGCAATGACCCGGTTCTCAGTCTACTCGAGAGTTAGCGGAGCTGGAAGCTGAACACCGCAACGTACTGGGTGGAAAATGAGGTTGTCCAACTTAAAGTCCCCGTGTACGATACGCAATCCAGTCTTGCGTTCGTCCGGAAGGTTGCTTTGGTACCAGGAGATCATGTCTGCAATGTGGGGGATATCGCCGATGGGATGGTTAGTGTCGAGATCGACTACAGCGGCTTGGGCACGCGAGACAGCGCTCATGGATTTGAGTTGGCGCGGGAAGTAGTCCGAGGACGGACCGAATGAAGAGAGACCTACGGCTTCGGGGGATACAGAGCCGAGAGATGCCAGGGCCGCTACGGCGGCTAGCCAGCTGAGCAAATGCGTTGGTCCAAGGTGAACGAGACACAAAGATGCACAAACCATTCTCTCCGGTCAGCAAAGGGGATTTCAGGCATTCGGGTGTCGGTGAAGATGCGGCCGTCCACAAACTCCATAACGTAGAAAGCGGTGCCTATTATCGAGTTGTCCTCGCAGAGGATGATTGGCTCTGGGACAGGGACGCGCTGGTCTGGAGGAGTAGAGGGGTTTGTATTGTGCTTGTGGAGAGCCGCGAGCATCTTGTATTCGCGTTCGACTTGGTGTGCCGTCTTTGAAATGAGTTCTCCTGCAGGTTTCTTGCGCAGCACATATTTGGTACCGCTAAGGAGAATTTAAGGAAAATGGGGTCGACGTTGGGTGTACTGACCTTGCATCGGTCAAGAAGTATGTGGGGTTGGACTAGGAGGGAGTCGGCACTAGTGAGCTACGAGGGGGATATTTTACCTGGCCAAACTGGACACAAAGGTGAATGATGATAGAAACCAACGCGTACAACCGACCTTGAACTGTTTTACATTGAGCGGACCTCGGATAGACGTTACATTGTCGGCGAGGTAGGCGGTAAGACGAGGGATGTCGATAGTCGCGCGTACTTTGCCTGTTTCTCCACCGACTTTGCTGGACATGAAAGCTGGTTCCGGACAAGCTATACCCGGTATCACCTTGTGATGCTCGTTGAGTCTAGTACTACTAATGCTACATTTTATTTGAGCTTGAGTGCAAGGCAGTATAGCGCAGGATATATAGCAGGATATGGTGGACTCAAAGTGCACACTGTGCTTTACCTGCCTTGTGCTGAATTTCTCGGACTCTCATCAAGTCACGCTGAAAATTTTGTTCCTTACGATTCTTTCCTCTTCCCCTCATGTTGTCTGCGGCGTCGAGACCTTTCCGTGCTGGCGTTCTCCGTCCCCGTGGCGTACGTTCTCAACCCCTCTCCCCGTCTTCCGCTCACCGTGTTTAGGCCGCCGGGCGCGCCATGTTTGCCCGCTCCATGAACTCAAAAGTCAATGGCCCCGTCGTCGGCATTGACCTCGGCACCACCAACTCCTGCGTGTCCATAATGGAGGGCAAGACGTCTCGCGTCATTGAGAACTCGGAGGGTGCCCGCACAACTCCCTCCGTCGTCGCTTTTGCCAAGCACGGCGAGCGTCTCGTCGGTCTTCCTGCAAAGCGCCAGGCCGTCGTCAACTCGGCCAACACCGTCTTCGCATTCAAGCGTCTCATCGGTCGCAAGTTCTCTGACAAGGAGGTCACTGAAGACCGGAAGCACTGGTTCGTTCTTTTTTTTTCATCCAACACCCAACCTTATTTTCCTAGGCCCTTCACCGTTGTAAACAAGGGTGAAGACCGTCCAGCCGTCCAGGTCGAGTATGACGGACAGAAGAAGACCTTCGTAAGCACTTTTTTCCTGCTTACGGAGTCACCCAACCGACGCGTCCTAGTCCGCCGAGGAACTTTCTTCCATGGTCCTCGTCAAGATGCGGGAAACCGCCGAGCAATACCTCAACCAGAAGGTCAACCACGCCGTCATCACTGTCCCCGCATACTTCAACGACGCTCAACGGCAAGCGACCAAAGACGCGGGTCAGATTGCGGGTCTTGATGTTCTCCGTGTTATCAACGAGCCCACTGCCGCTGCTCTTGCCTACGGTCTCGACAAGGACAGCAAGGCCAAGGTCGTTGCTGTCTACGATCTCGGAGGCGGTACTTTCGATATCTCTATCCTCGAGATGCACGATGGCGTCTACGAGGTCAAGTCCACCAACGGCGACACTCACCTTGGTGGTGAGGACTTTGACATCGTTCTCGTCGACCACATCATGGCCGAGTTCAAGAAGGAGAACGGCATCGACCTCAGCGGCGACCGCATGGCTATCCAGCGTATCCGTGAAGCTGCCGAGAAGGCCAAGATTGAGCTCTCGTCAACCGCCCAGACGGAGATCAACTTGCCCTTCATCACCGCCGACGCGTCCGGTCCAAAGCACATCAACACCAAGCTCCTTCGTTCCCAATTCGAGGCCCTCACCTCCCCGCTCATCCAACGCACGGTTTCTCCGTGCAAGAAGGCTCTTACCGACGCCGGCGTCAAGGCCAGCGACGTCCACGAAGTCATCCTCGTTGGCGGCATGACCCGTATGCCTCGCGTCGCGGAGACCGTCAAGAGCGTGTTCGGTCGTGACCCCAGCAAGGGTGTCAACCCCGACGAGGCCGTCGCTATTGGTGCCTCGATCCAAGGTGGTGTTTTGGCCGGCAACGTTACAGATGTTCTGCTTTTGGACGTTACTCCTCTGTCGCTCGGTATGGTTCAGTTTACCGTCTCGAGAAATTTGAGCTCATTATCCTGTAGGTATCGAGACTCTTGGCGGTATCATGACCAAGCTCATTACTCGCAACACGACCATCCCCACCAAGAAGTCGCAGGTCTTCTCGACCGCTGCTGACGGCCAAACTGCCATCGAGGTCAAGATTTACCAGGGCGAGCGTGAGCTCGTTGCGGACAACAAACTCCTAGGCAACTTCAACCTCGTTGGTATTCCTCCGGCTCCCAAGGGCGTTCCTCAAATCGAGATCACCTTTGACATTGATGCTGGTGCGTTGGCTCGCTGTCTTCTGCCTTGAAGTTCTAACGTGGTTGTAGATGGTATTGTCAACGTCTCGGCCAAGGACAAAGCGACCGGCAAGGACCAGTCGATGACCATCGCTTCTTCCTCGGGTCTCAGCAAGTCGGACATCAACAAGATGGTTTCGGACGCAGAGCAATTTGCGGAATCGGACAAGGAGCGCCGCGACCTCATCGAGATTGCCAACAAGGCGGACTCTGTCTGTGCCGACACGGAGAAGGCAATGAGCGAGTTCAAGGACCAGCTCGACCCTACGGAGAAGGAGACGGTCACCAAGCTCGTTGGCGAGCTGCGCGCGATTGCCCTCCAGGCGCAGGCTGGCGACGGTTCTGTGTCTTCCGAGACGATCAAGGCCAAGATCGACGAGACCCAGAACGCGTCGCTAGGTTTGTTCAAGAAGGTGTACGAGAAGAAGAACGCCGAGTCGAGCAGCTCGACTGAGGCCCCTTCTGAAGAGAAGAAGGATGAGGAAAAGAAGGAGTAAAGTGCTTACCCTTTGTTCTCCCGCTTTCATTTGCTCTCCGCCTTGCACGACCTCTCTAGACGCACGAAAAGTACAGCATTTTTTACGATACATTCTTACTACTACGCACTCGACTATGGTATAGCAATACTGACCACCCAACTCACCCTCAATCTTGCAATGGAATAAAAAAAGATTGAAAAATACGCGACTTGCGAATGACGATGAGCACTGCGTTTGTTACAGTGGGCACGTTCCAATTCGACGCGCTTGTAGAGGCCGTATTATCATCGGCGGTGCTCCAAGCGCTGCGTACCAAGGGATATACGCGTCTCATTGTCCAATATGGGCTCTACAAGACACAAGAGTCGAGCATGGAACGGGAAGGAGTGCAGATCGAGCTTTGGCCGTCCAAGCCATCGCTAACAGCCGACTTGGAGCAGGCAGACCTCGTTATTGGCCATGCAGGTACGCGCTCATACACTTCCACGGCTCAGCTTATGCCATCCAGGCGCGGGGACGATCCTCGAGGTTCTCCGTCTCGGCAAACCTCTCATCGTCGTGCCTAACCCTACACTGCTCCACAACCACCAGACAGAACTGGCCAACGCGTTGGGGGCATACTTGGCCACTTCCACCGTCGCGTGCGTCGCGCGCTGTCCCTTCAGTTTCCGATATTTACCAAAACAGTGACCTTGCACGATGTATCGACGCGTTGGACCCGACAACCCTCGTTAGATTCCCGGATTTCGACGGAAGCCGGTTCCGTGCGGTTGTAGACAGCGAGATGGGATTTTGAGCAGACGACGACTTGCAAATGCCTGCTCCTGCCGTCATCTCGACCATCGTCGACGCGCCTGTGCACTTCGAGGAATCGCATGTCCACTCCGTCTACGATGAAATAGCCTCCCATTTCTCCTCCACCCGCTACAAAGTGCGTTCGAACGCGCTCGACAACGGAATTTATAACGTACTCTAAAGCCATGGCCCATCATCGCTGCCTTTCTTCAGAGTCTCCCAGCCGATTCCATAGGGCTGGATTCCGGGACAGGAAACGGAAAATATCTCCCATTGCGCCCGTGGATGATTGGGCTGGACCGGAGTCGTAATCTGCTCGAGATCGCACAGACAGCGGGCGGTTCAGTGCGCGAGGTTGTGCATGGGGATGTGCTTGGAAATGTCTGGCGGCCTGGCGTTTTTGTACGTTGACGCCAGAGGGCATTCCACGCGCCGTTGACGCGACGCGTTTGTTCCAGGACTACGCGGTTCGTAGACTCGCAAGCATGGACAAGCACCTCATCGACCGGCTAGATCTCGATTGCGACTGTTCACCACCTCGCCACCCAAGAACGCAGAAAGCAGGCAGTACAGGTATGTATCCTCATAATACCTCTGCTGGACTTCATCGCGTCTAGAACCTCATAAAGGTTGTTGCACCAGACCACGGCCGCGTTTTAATCTACGTCTGGGCAACCAGACAAGACGAACAGTCGAAACGCGTCATTCCAACAACGGATAACGGGCAAGGTCAAGACGTGTTCGTACCTTGGGTGCTTTCGGACGACCCAACGCGTGTCTTCAACAGATATTACCATATGTTCACAGACGGGGAGTTAGATGCGCTGGTCTCTTCGGCCGCGGAAGAGATGGGTTTACACGTCGGACCACATGCGGAGCAAGGAGTCGAGATTGTGCAGCAGGGTTGGGAACGAAGCAATCACTATATCGAGCTGAGGAGGTACATCCGCAAGGCGTGAATTCTATCTACGTGAATTCGCCCGCTTCAAGCCGGTCTGCACCGACACCGGCAAACGCGTTGGTGAGACCACCGAAGTTACCGTCGTGCGCTTCCGAACCACCAGCGGAGATACTGCCGCCGGCGACTTGGTCAATGACAATCGATTCAAGCTCTTCAGCACCGGCTTTGGAAGTCGCGACGCTTTGGTTGGCGTCATCATCGATTCCAGATGGTCTGGCGGACGCTCAACTAGCGACCAACCCAGCTCCTCGTCGCTGTCCTGCTCCTCAGTATCAGGAATTTGAGGAACCTCTGGCGTAGCATCCTCTCGTTCCTCCTCGATGCGCCCTAAGGGTCCCAGATGGTTCGAACAGAGACTGTGCTTTGAGAACGAGGGGACGACTTTGGTGACAGCGAGTTCGTGAGGGCGCGGCCGTGATTTGGTCGGGGAATCATCGTCCTGCGTAAAGACCATGTGAGGATTAAATATAGCTGACTCGCAAGAACGCACAGGCTTGAACCGATTTTGCGAGTTGGCACGCCGTCTCAGACTAGATTTGTTACGCGGGAGAGTTGCGCGCTGAGGCGCTGGAACGTTGCCATCTACCTGACCAAGGACAGGACGGTTCTGTTTGACAGGCGGCCGTTTAAACAACCGTGGACCGGAGGAGACGTTGGCCAACTGCGATCTGAACGATTCGCTGGCCAGCGGAGAGAGTGGCGGAGCGAAGCTTTCGACTTGATTAGGCGTAACAGGTTCGAGCGCAACGGGAGTATTCGGCGCATCTGCCGTCGGCAAAGAGCCGGTACTTGAGGACGACGAGGATGCGGGGATCGGTACCATATGCGGTTCGAGAGGTTTGGTCAATTGAGAGGCAAGAGATGCTCGGCGTCTCGTAGAAATGAGCTCGTCGACGGCCTTTTGACGATCGGGCGGGAGAGGCTCGTTTATGCTGGAGATGGCTGAGACGGAGGGCGTGACGATGCCAGAGGGCGCGTTCTCGAGAGCGAGTTGCTTCCAATACTTGGCTATCTTGCGTGTATCCCGGAGTTCCTTCCTCGCCTTGAGGGTCAGATGCAGGGATGCTCTGTACTCGTCTTGGGTCCGCGGGCCAGTGACGCTGGGGATGATAGTTGACCACGGACTGCCAGGAACAGCGGCAGCGTCCTTTATTGCATCGACTAGTGCAGCATCAGGGTCGACGCCGTTGCGCAGGGCGGTATACGCATCGCCAAGAACACGCTGGTGAACGCCGACGCTGATCATAAGGCCGATGAACCGCTCGTACTTTGCGAGCTTGGCGAGCAGCTCGTCCATCTCGATACGGTCGGTCTGGATGTGCCGCTGAAGCAACGAGTTTTGGTGGAGCTGAGTGAACAGATCTGCACGCGTCGCCTCGAGATGGGACTGGAGTTCTCGACAGTGGTCGGTGCGTGTAGAGAGCTCGCGCTCGAGGTGTGCGTTGGCGGACTGGAGCTCGAATATCGCGTTTGACGCGTCGGTTGGGGTGGGGTAAAGGAATGTGCGTGGACAGGCAGGGATAGCGGCGGCGAGGATGGCAGCTTGTGCTGCATCGAGGGATTGAGGACGTCGGTTTAGGATGTGGTCCCAGGGCGCGCCGGGCGGGGAGATAGCAGAGTCGGACTTGGTGCGTCGATGAAGAAACTTGAAGAATCGCATCGTCTTGGGTGAACGGAACAGACCCACGAACAACTTGCACCCGCTCCTCGATGGCAAACACAACAGTCCGCGACGCCATCTCCATCCACGGCCAAAATCCTCAGGTATACTGCCAGGGCTTCATGCGCCTTATTCTAACACTACCCAGTTCCTTGTAGAAACGGTAATACGGAACCGCATCTGGGAGTCGGTCTATTGGAAGGAGCATTGTTTCGCTCTGACTGGTGCGTCTACGGTCTCATTCGACGCGTCTAACTCAAAATATGCAGCGGAAACACTTATTGACAAGGCCATCGAGCTCAAGTTCATTGGAGGAGTGTACGGAAATCAACGACCAACCGAGTTTCTCTGCCTGCTCTTGAAACTCCTCCAAATCCAACCCGACAAGGAGATTCTAGTCGAATACTTGCGAGCAGACGAGTTCAAGTGCGTTTATCGACGCGTCTCATTTCATTTCATGATATCTGCGCAGGTATCTGCGTGCCTTGGCTGCATTCTACATACGGATGACATTCCGAGCTGTCGACGTTTACGAGCTGCTGGAACCACTGCTCAAGGATTATCGGAAACTACGTTACCGGAACATGAGTGCGTTACATGGTAGCATGCATTCCAGTCTGCTCATTCATCCAGTGGGATACGAATTGACCTACATTGACGAGTTTGTCGACCAACTGCTGACGGAAGAGCGAGTATGCGACATTATTCTCCCCCGAATAACGAAACGCAGTACCTTGGAAGAAAACGGCGACATTGGACCCCGTAAAAGCAGACTTTTGGATGCATTGGAGGGCAAGAGCGATCATGGGAGCGAACGAAGTCGTAGCCAAAGCCGCTCTCCAAGTCGCAGTCGGAGTAGGAGCCGCACACCGTCGGACGCCGGTCGATACGTATCGCGCTCTCCCTCACGTTCAAAGTCGAGGTCGCGTTCAGGCTCGCGGTTCCGGTCTCGCAGTCGGAGTGTGTCCCAAGATCGTATGCAGGTTGAGTAAACATGGATCCATTTACTTCTTCGTGGTGAAGGTTTGCGTTTTCCATACGCCGAGCTGCTTCCCAAGCGTCTCCCAGCGGTCTGGCACCCATGGCAAGAGCTTGACGCGTGCCAGCGTTTCCTGCGAAAGATAACCGCGGTTTCGGTGCCTCCCATACCAGACTGCGGCTGATTGAGCAAAGGCAGAGCGGGCAAGAGCAAGACGCACCAATATCTTGCCTGCGTGTTGGGGCAGCTTCTATTCTGTCGGTCCGACCCTTTAGACAGTCGCGAAGAGCGAGTTTGTTGTAATATTTGCAAACGACCTGGCCGCCATTTTTCTCGATTGCCTGTATGGCGCTCTTGGATGCTCGGGATGGAGTAATCCAAATCGGAGTCTTGAAAAACGAGAGTCCCTAGCAGGAATGAGGTCGCGTTGGACAGGCAGAGGGCCAAGGTATACATCGCCAAGTACTTTGACGCCGTCGTGCGCATTATGGATGCAGCCGCTGAGGAGGAGTTCGCGTGCTGTTATGGGGTTTTCCGGGGAGGATGTGAGGCGACCTTGGTCTATCCAGTGCTGTATCCTGTCGAGGTTCACGGGTGCCCAAGTTTTCTCATTTCTACACGGTGGTCAGCCACGAAAAGCAGCGACTGCAGAGGACGCGCCGGTTGACAAAGCCGCGTTTTGGGAAGAGCTTGGTTATAGGTGTCTGTCCTCCCTCGAAACCTGGGCGTATACCGGGACCCGCCCGCGACTTTTGGCCATTTGCACCGCGACCGGCTGTTCCGCCATAACCAGAGCCTTGACCACGTCCGACACGTTTTTGCTGGGGAGAATGAGATGGAATAGACAAGGTAAGGATTGGGTACGTTTGTCTTGGACCCGGGGTTGGGCTTGAGGTTGCGGAGACTTATGCGGGATGAAATCCTCGAAGAAGACATGATCATGTCTCTGCGCCCACTCATCGCGATATTTGGCACAACAGGCGTTGGAAAGTCTAACCTAGCAATCCACATCGCCCGATATCTCAAAAACTCTTCAAAATGCAACGGTGCACGCATTATAAACGCAGACGCAATGCAAGTATATGCTGGACTAGATGTCCTCACCAATAAAGTCCCCGAACAAGAGCAGCGGGGCATACCACATCTCCTCATGGGCTTCAAGCAGCCAGGAGAACAATATGTCGTCGGCCAATGGGTCAAGGACGCCATTTCTGCGGTTAGTTTCAACCAAACGCCACCAAATGCTATTCAGCGTCCCGCCAGATTGACGAAACGCATCGAAATAAAGAAATACCCATAGTCGTCGGCGGAACATCGTACTGGATGCAGCACCTAATATTCCCAGAGCGCTTGTCTGGCCCAGCGCACGAAGAATTGCAGCCAATGTCGGAAGCTGTACTCGCATCTCTCGCAGCCCTTCCGCCAGAACTACGAGATCTATTCGACCACTTCCCTCCTCAACCTCCTGATGCTGCGGTTGACCCCGATGCCGCTGCTTCTCTTCATCGGCTTCTCCAGAATCTCGACCCAACCATGGCGGCGCGTTGGCATTGGAAGGACACGCGCAAGGTCTTTCGCAGCTTGTCTATCATAAAGCAGACCGGTCGCCGGCCGAGTGATATAGTGGACGAGCAAGCTGCGACTGCCTTGCGGCCCCGATACGACACTCTTTGCTTCTGGCTGTACGCCGATTCCGCTGTTCTGCTGCCGCGATTAGACGTGAGAGTGGACCAAATGTTGAGCGTTCGTATGGCTATCCCCATGTTCATTCACTAACGGCTTCCAGCAAGGACTTTTGGATGAGGTCCGGTCTCTTCAGGGCCTCAAACATGCAAACGAAACCGACTACACGCTTGGAATATACCAGTCCATCGGTGAACGCCTTACCGAACTTGCGTGCTTTTGTGCTGAGCATGGCCAGGTTATCGAGAATTCCATGCCTATCTCGCTTCTGAGACGCAAACTTCCAAAGCGTACACAGAGGCGGTGGAAAACATGAAAATCTCGACAAGACAATATGCACGACGCCAGATTTCCTGGATACGCAACAAGTTACTCCCTGCTGTACGTGCTGCGGATGTTCCTGCTTATGTTCTCGATGCAACACGTCAGTGGGGTTTGGTTTCTGGCTCTGGTCTCATCCTCTTAGGCGTCGACGAGAATTGGAACAAGAACGTCTGCGATCCCGCAGTAACCCTCACCGAGAGCAAGTACGTTTGTTTGTGCACAAAGCTTCGTTGACGGGATCTTAGAATTCCTCGACGGAATTGAACTCCCTGACCCAGCAACACTTTCGGAATTAGCAACGACCCTGTTCCAAGGCAGTGATAAACCAACCAAGTACGTTCTACTACACTCGAATCCGCGTGTTCACTTGCGTAGTCCGAACTCAGTGCTTGCATCTCAACGCAAAGTGGTTTGCGATAGCTGCACCTCCGACCCAACAAAGCCGTATTTAGTGGACGAAGACCAGCTCCAGCGCCACATTCACGGACGGACACATCGGCGGCTGGCGCGCAAAACGACGCCTGCACAACATAGAGAAGCGAACGAGTCTAAACGCGCAGCCCAGAAAGGCACCCACGTTGAACGAACAGAAGGTCGTTCCGACGAAGATGTTGCGGATTTGTTTGTGTAGGTTGTCAAAGAGTTCGAGCGAACCTTCTAATTATTATCATGCTAATAAAGTCCATGGTACATTACTCGGCCATCTGGCGGAACTTGTCTTGAATCTCGTTATACAGCGAATCCAACTTCTCCACGATCGGTTCTTTGCCTTGTGAAGGCGACTAAACGAACAACATCAGCGAATGGTGCGCATTCCGAGCTAGAAACGAACCTCAAACTTCATCTGCGACAGCTTGAACATGAGGTCGCTGGCACCATCCTTGATCTTCGCAAATGTGATGTCGCCGTTGCTCTGCGAGATGGCACGGATAGCGGCGTCGTGAAACCCGACGAAGCACTTCAACATCCCGCTCGTCTTGTAGAATGGGCAGTATCGGTCGTACTCGCTCATACCGTTCTGTTGCAAGAAATCGTCCTTGAGCATACGCGCCACCTCGAGCGTGATCTTGTCATTCTCGCCAAGCGCGCTCTTGCCGACGAGCTGCACAATCTCCGCCAGATCCTCTTCCTTCTGCAAGATCTCCTTTGTCTTCATGCGCAGATCGATGAATCCTTGAGCGTTCGATTCGTAATAGGGTTCGAGGACCTTCATGTATTTGGAGTAGGAGAGGGACCAGTTGACGGAGGGGAAGTGCTTGCGCTGAGCAAGCTTCTTGTCCAAACCCCAGAAAACTTGAACGATACCGAGAGTTGCAGATGTGACAGGATCGGAGAAGTCGCCACCGGGAGGGGAGACGCTTAGGGTGATTTGAGTGCCAGGATCAACGAAAGCGATGAGGCCACTTACGCTCCGACGATGGAAACGGTTCCCGGTCGTGCAGGGTTTCCAAGACAGACGACCTTGCCCGCACGCTCATAGAAACTTGCAAGTTTCGTGCTGAGGTAGGCCGGATAGCCAGAGTCAGCAGGCATCTCCGCCAAACGTCCGGAAATTTCACGAAGTGCCTCTGCCCAACGCGAAGTCGAGTCGGCCATCATAGCGACGTTGCTTCCCTGGTCACGGAAGTACTCGGAGAGGGTGATGCCAGTGTAAATGGACGCCTCTCGAGCAGCGACGGGCATGTTGGACGTGTTGGCCACCAAGGTCGTACGTTTCATGATAGGTTCTTTGCGGTCGCCAACGTCCATTGTCAGCGTCGGGAAGTCAGCCAACACTTCAGCCATCTCATTTCCGCGCTCTCCACAGCCGACATAGACGATGATGTCGCTGTTCGAGTATTTGGAAAGAGCCTGCGAAATGACCGTCTTGCCGCATCCAAAAGCACCAGGAATGGCAGTGGTGCCGCCTTGCACACAACTAAATATGGCTGAGTGACAAGAGTAGAGCAAAACGAGGCGACGAACGGGAACAGGGCATCGAGAATCCGTTGTCCGGTGAGAAGAGGGAAGTCGGCGGTTTGCTTCTCGGCAACTGGCCGAGGAGCACGTACAGGCCACAACTGCATTAGTGTGTGCTTCGTCGTCTTGCCCTCAAACTCCGTCTCCAACACAACATCCTGGCCCGAATTGAGCCAAATCAACTGGCAATATAAACGAGACTTACGTCGACCGCGTAGCTGCCCTTCTCGACGATGTTGGTGATGGTTCCGAGAGCGCGAGGGGAGAGCATGATCTTGTGGTCGTCGAGGAGAGAGTTCTCGTAGACGCCTCCAAAGATGTCGCCTCCAGAGATGTGGTCACCAACCTAGATACGTCAATAGCTGGCAGTGAGGGGCGTAAGCGGCTATATACTTTATAGCTGGCGGGCTTGAAGTCCCACTGGATCCCGCGGTCCAGGGCGTCGGTGTTGATGCCACGAGGAATGTAGATGGACTTTGAACGCTCTTGGATGGACTGCGAGCGACGTGAACGACTGCGGGATACGAATCAACATCGGAGTACACGCACCCTGAGCGGTCGTTGAATTCCGTCGACAATGTTGCCCATGAGACCTAGAATGCATTAGGCCAAAGGAGATGGCGAAAGGGGAGGAGAACAGCGCACCGGGGCCAAGCTCAACACTGAGCGGTTTACCGGTGCGCAATACAGGGTCTCCGACAGTCACCCCGGAAGTCTCCTCATAAACCTGGATTGTGGCCTTGTCGGCCTCGATCCGGATGACCTCTAAACGGTGAGGGTGAGGAAGGGATGGAGAAGGAATGAAGTGAGGGGATCGTACCACCAACGAGCTCATCGTGGCCGACGCGGACTAGCTCGTACATGGCGGCGCCGACCATGTTCTCGGCAACCACGACGGGCCCGGAGACACCGTATACCTGGCCAAAGCGGGATTCGTGTTCCTCATCTCGTATTTTCTGGAGATCGCGCTTGGCGTTCTGCAATGCACCAGCCATTTGTTTGTCGTGGAAAGGTGGGTGTGTCGGGGGGCGCAGGGGGGATGGAGAGGTCGATGCTGGCGGTCAAGACCAATTGGGGTGTCACTGGTGACAGATCTACTTGGCTTACGCGTCCGCCATGCCTCCGAAAGCGTACGCGTCGTCTGTCTCAACCTGCACCTGCTCACTTCCTACAGCGACTGGGAGAAGTACCAGAAGAAAGCAGACGACAAGCAAGACGACAAGATCGTCGCCCTCGACGACAGCGACATCCAAATCCTCAAGACTTATGTCCGTCCTTCCCTTGCCATTCTGCGTCTACTCACAACAGTAGGGTCAAGGTCCCTATGCGGCTAAACTCAAGACAGTCGATTCCGACATTAAAGACGTTCAAAAGCGAATCAACGAGCGGTTAGGCGTCAAGGAGTCCGACACTGGCCTCGCTTCCCCAAACCTCTGGGATCTTGCTGCCGACCGGGCGCGTGAGGAGCCTCCTCTTCAGGTTGCACGCTGCACGAAAATCATTCCCGTCGACCCGAAAGCTGCAGAGGCCGCCAAATCTGTCAACCCGCTCGGTGCTCTCCAGGGCCAGAAAGGCGCCGACGAGCAGGACAAGTATGTCATAAACATCAAGCAAATAGCCAAGTTTGTTGTCGGCTTGGGTGACCGTGTTGCATCGTCGGACATCGAGGAGGGCATGCGCGTCGGGTATGTTGTCGGTTTCTCGCATATTCTCGCGTTTACGCCCGAGCAGCGTTGACCGTGTCAAGTACCAAATCCAAATACCCCTTCCACCCAAAATCGACGCGTCCGTTACGATGATGCAGGTCGAGGAGAAGCCGGATGTGACCTACTCGGACGTTGGAGGGTGCAAGGAGCAGATTGAGAAGCTGCGTGAAGTCGTAGAGACGCCACTTCTTTCGGTGCGTGTTTTCCATCGCGCTTTCTACTGCTGAGCCGTCTTCAGCCGGAGCGTTTTGTCAAGCTCGGTATCGACCCACCAAAGGGTGTTATGTTGTACGGTCCTCCAGGAACGGGCAAAACGTTGTGTGCGCGTGCTGTCGCCAACCGAACAGACGCGACGTTTATTCGCGTCATCGGCTCTGAACTGGTGCAGAAATACGTCGGAGAAGGAGCGCGGATGGTCCGCGAACTGTTCGAGATGGCGCGCAGTAAGAAGGCGTGCATCATCTTTTTCGATGAAGTCGACGCGATTGGTGGCGCCCGTTTCGATGATGGCGCCGGCGGCGACAACGAGGTGCAACGGACAATGTTGGAGTTGATTAACCAGCTGGATGGGTTCGACCCGAGAGGGAATATCAAGGTCCTTATGGCGACAAATCGGTGCGTCTACTACAAGTTTTGACGTCCATTGGCTCACCTCTTTCAGTCCCGACACTCTTGACCCTGCGCTCTTGCGACCTGGACGCATAGATCGTCGAATCGAATTCTCGTTGCCCGATGCTGATGGCCGTGCCCACATTCTGCGCATTCACGCCCGGAGGTCAGTAACACTTGTCGCCATCTCCTCCATCTCATTATTTCTCAGCATGAGTGTGGAACGCGACATCCGTTTCGACCTCATTGCTCGCATGTGTCAAAATACAACGGGCGCCGAGCTGCGGTCAGTAGCTACGGAGGCGGGGATGTTTGCAATTCGCGCACGCAGGAAGGTTGCTTCGGAACGCGATTTCTTGGACGCGGTGAACAAGGTAGTCAAAGAAAATTCCAAATTTTCCAGCACAGCGCTCTATAGCGCGTACAACTAGACGAACGAGCTCTGGAGAACGAGTGTGGGGACGACCTGTTTGTGGTTGCGTACATGTTCTTTGTTTGGACGAATCAAATGTCGTGATTGCCCTTCCCAAATCGCGCAGGATTGAAAGGCCCGAGAAAGGCCGCAAGCTGGTGTAGGTCGGGATAGCGGATTAGCAAATCACTACGTGTTCATCTATGTTAAAACCGATAGGTGACAACCTGCGTCGTCTCGGACCTTGCTTTGCATCTTGAGTAACATTATTGAGTTTCTTTCAATTGGTATAGATTTTTGCCTCACTTTTGTAGGCCCGGTATTAACTTCTACTGAGTTTTCCAACTCTTGTGCTGTATAACATGAGATATAATCAAAGGGTAATAACACTGGGGGCAAGCATGCTTTTTCTGCAGTGGAAAATGCACGGAAAAGCAATGGGAAATAACTTATTTACTCAATATTTACCCAATGGATGACTTTCCATAAGAGTATTTAATTGTTTTGGAGTTTTTTCAAGCATTTCTTTGACAGATTACGGCGCCAAATCAGGACCCCGAAGGCCATTTGAGGTCGAGTATAGCTTGAATTCCCAGTACTTATGAGGAGGGGACCCCTCATAAGTATTCGAGCTCAACTAGAGTCAAATTGGCGGGTATGCCGAGAGGCCGCACAGCTTCTGGGCGGGAACTCTTTTGCATCAGCACAATTTGCTTTCGCATTTGCTGTCATGAAACGCCCCCATCACCGATCAATAACTACCAACATCCCTTTGTGTAACACAAAGGGTTACACAAAGGAGGACAGCCAGACAGAGAGGGTTAACAAAGGGAAACCACTAGTATATTAACCCAACTCGATAGAGCCTTGCAGTAGCTTCTATCTCGTCTTAGTAACGACCCCACTTGGGGCTGAAACCATCTTTCTCCGCCTCAAACAACCGAAACCCGACTGCCCGTCGGGAAACTATCGGGAAACTTCCCGAATCCCGATTCCGTCACCGAGCCCTACCTGGCCTCATTCTGACATTTGCCATGGAATAGCAATATAACGGTTCTGAATGAGCTGCGGCCGGCAGAGACAAAGGCGCTTTGAGTGTCGCACTCGTTCCGGAGCCGACGCGCCTCTAACACGCCAAGCCTGATCATCGCGACTACCATACCGGCGCTGAGATCGTCGTCGTTGGCTCTCCGTTGCCCTTCATACGTGTCGAGCTGCATTTGGAGATATATCGCGTCGTCGTCCATGTCGCGAGTCGGACATGTTGCGAGTCGGACATGTTGCGAGTCGGACATGGTGGAGAGAAATAACGACGCGTCGTGCCAAACAAACGGCATCCGAGGCCATGTACGGCGCGTTTGACGTCCGACTGTTCTACCAACCAGCTTATGGGAAGCCGCAAGTTGGACTTTTTACTTTTTGTTATTTCAGTCGCGCCCATCACTGGCACCCTTGAAATACTCACAAAAATTGATAACTCTTATGGAAAGTCATCCAATATTTTCCACACTGTGAAATCATGAGTAAATTTTATATTTAACCTTGATTTTCACATGCAGAAAATGCGGTGAAAAGAAGTTCTATTCATGTCATTTTCTTGGCATTTGATTCACATTTTCCGCATGGGAAAACAAGAGTAAACAATGAGGAAGCTTTCCGTGCATGGAAGGTTTGTTCCAAGCCGCATTCTGATTGGCTGACGGTGTTTGTACCTGTTATCAATTGCCTGTATCGATTTGTACACGTCTATAGGACAGGCTTGTGACAGGATGGTCTCAATTGAGGGAGTGTGATCTGCCTCCGCCCACAACTGTTTCTATTCTGTGTTTCCCCAGCACACCGGGGATTCTTCATACACTGGATTGACCTGCGCAAACTGTGTCCAACGCTCTTACCGAAACTGAGGCAGACATTCGACGCGCTGCTGTTCACATCTGGCAAGTCCTGGTGTGTTGCAGCTATACATGACCACGCAGTGGTGTCTAACCTTGTCACTAGGCATCTTTTCAGCCCGCATGTCGTGTGGAGTGTGCCGTTGTCGCTGTCAACTTCTGATCAGCACCCGGATGGCCAGCCAGCCAGCCAAGTCCCCAAACCCTGCGACAACCACACAAGGTGTCAAAAACACCAGTGTTGCTCTCCAGGCATCTCCACAGTACTCCAGTGTCACTCCCCAATGGGCTGGACAATGTCGAGAAGGTGCGCAGTGCAATGAGGTGCAAACTTGGGCTCAGCTTTGTCCCCAACCTCTGGCAAGCGCACACCGTCCAGCAGATCCTCTGTGGGTTTGATTCTGTTGTAGTCGCGGCCACCAGCCTCAGAAAATCACTGTTATTTGAAGGGACGGCGGTGTTGGCGGAAGCAGGAAAAGTGGTCGTGGTGATCTGCCCGTTGAAGAGTCCGGGAAGACACACCGTTGATTACAAAGAAAAGACTAAGAAGGAGAGGCAAGGCAAGAGGTTTGTCCCGCGGTTTTGGATAAAGCTGTTACGTGTCGTGCACGTGGTGGGAGGATGGTCGGATTTTTGCAATGCAATCCGTCTTGGCTTGTGACCATCAGGAACGGAGACGGAGCTAGGGGCGGAGAAGCGGAAGCGGAGGAATCGGGAGTTCATTCTCCTTCAAAGTTCGAACCACATGTACAATCCAAAACACACCAAGTGTGCAATGCCAGAAGGCGTGGGAAAGTCTGAGATGATCTCCGCCCCATGAAGGGATTGGAGATCACTCGGAGCGGAGTGACATGGTGGAAACGGAGTAGAGTATTGTTCGCCCAAAGATATGAGGTCTGAACGCATATATGCGCAACGTCGGAGGACGTGGGAAAATCACAGGTCACCTCCGCCCGTCGGAACGGAGCGGAGGCGTCCTGGATTGGACCAACATATTCAAGGAACAGACGAACAACTCGTACCAACGAATTCCGGACTTCCGACGATATCGGAGGAAGTTGAAGCAACCGAAGTATTGTCAGCTCAGCAGGGACCGTGGGAGTGCAGAGCGGAGATCAAGGCGGAGGTTGGAGCTGGGCGGAGCGGAAGTCGGAGCAAAGGTACCAAAGGGAACTTGTGGACGAGCACAAGGCCAGAGGCCTGTAACAACAAAGCAGAATGTTGGAGTTGTTGGCTGCGATTGAAGTCCAGACAAGTTCAGAGGAAGCCAGTGCAGGCAGAGAGGGATGACAAGAAGCAACTACAATAATCAAACTGGAGTCCTGAAGGGCCTCCAGCCTACTTATACAAAAAGGACTAGATACAGATAAGACAATAAGAGTCTAGGCAAACAATAAGGTAAATGCCTAATCAGGAATTGATGGTAAACAATAAGTGTGACAGGTGGAATCACCACATGTAAATGGTGAGAAGACATGAGGCGGGGCAAGACAATAAGGTGAAGTGGAGGAGATGCATAAGTGGAGGGATAATTGGAGGGATAGGTTCATACATGCGTACAAGAGACTCAAGACTCAATTCCAAGTCGGAGCGGAGCGTCGGAGATGGATGTCGGAGGCGGAGTATGGGTGGAGTCTGTTGTACTCGAGGCGGAATGCATAGGGATTTGTTGTAGACGTTTAGAAGTCGTTTCCGAGTGTTGGTTGTTTGGATTCCGACCTCCGACAATCTCCAACATTTGATCCGACTTCCGCCATCGTATCCCAATGTCGGAGTGGAAGTCAGAGTGCAGCATAGTATTTGGAACGTCGAGATCGGGAGTGAGGTCGGAAGGATTTTGGGTGGAATGGAACTCGGAGCAGACTGGGCGGAATGTCTGGAATAAGCTCCAGGATCAGAAGCGGAGTGCAAGTGACCCATATGTAACATCTCCGCCGATGTGGCTGTGCACGGATGTGACAAAAGCTCAGCATCCCAGTTGCAGCAGTTCTAGCCTAGGAGAACATGAGCATGAATATGGACAAAGGAAAGTAATATACCAGCTCTGCATGTTTATTCAGATGCACTTCTGTTGCGTCTTCATCCTCAGTCTCGTACTTGTCATCCATCTCACGCTCCACTGATTGCTTGCACTTGCAAGGAGCCCCGGCAGCAGTTTGGCACCGTTGCAAAGCCGTGCATAATACCCCAGGTGAAGGGTGCATGTTCATGCATGTTCCTTGTACTTTCTACAATGACGCCGGGCTCCAGGAGGCTGGCGATTGAGTGGGAAAAGAGATTCTTGATATGGACTGGTATCTTGGATTATGTGGTCACTCTCTTGGAATGCTATCCGCTGAGCATGGTCCCCAACGATGTCATTGAATGTCTGCTTGCTGACTGCTGTTAGTGCTGCAGAATACCACAGCCCTAAGACATGAGATAGTGCCCATGTTTGCAGGGACTGTTGGGCGCTCGGGGCCTGGAGAAACTTCCCAACACGTTGTTGGACCTTGGAAATCACGCATGAGAAGACCCAGATGAGAAATCCGGCCAGAGAAACATTGAGGAAGAGTAGGAGCAAGAAGAGAAGGTGGTGTTTCTCCCAGGCGGGGCCTTTCTGGGTGTTGGTACTGAGTTTCTCGCTCCATAGTGCCTCAGAATAAGCAAGTTTGTTTGGCTCATTCTTGTGTTTATCCTGGGAAGGTGGTGGATTGTCCATAGAGCACAATTTGTGTGTTCAGGGCATTTCAAGCCGTGTCACACAGCCATATCTCACACTGAGGCTCTACATGGCTCAGATATTTGTGCTGCCAGATAAACACTCGGAGGCATCCATCAATCCATCTGCAAAATTTTAGGCGTCTCCGACACGTTTGTGGCAAACAACTTGGGTGTAGGTTTGGGGTGACAGACCACAAGGCCAACATAAAGGTTTTCATCCTTGAGGCGCTAAATGGCGAGGCTTCAGTCATCTCGCCAATTTTTGATATGTGGAAGCAAAGTGTTGCGGCAGAGAGAGACGGATCGTCCATGATAGTGGTGGTAGAACTGCAAGGGCGTGACCCGCAAGGATTCTCTCTCTACACATCCCAGATAGATGTGTTGTCGCTCGTTCTTGACTGGTCCTGCCTTGTAGCTTCTTTCATACAGCGGACAAGCGTTAAGCAACTGCAACACAACTGGATGACAGCGCTTAGCTCGGGATTTTTGCCTACACTAAGCAAATTCCGTGAGGTGCATAGATGCGAGCACCTTGCATAATTTCTTCTAATTGGCAGACCCAGAATGAATCTACAAAGAAAGGTCATTCCCAGACAGAATCAACAAAGAGGGGTTCCCAAGAGGAGGAGCCGGACGCCAGTTTATACGACGACGAAGATTATCCCTGCTCCGCAGACGACCACGAGGATGCAGAATGTTCCGACGAGGATGAGTGTTCCGACAATGAGCTTCTTTGTGAGGAGGACACCTACCTGGCTGACCAGGATGATTTTGTCGGCAATGGTAACTCTCCGGGCTGGCAACCAAAAGCCTGGCTGTTGGTGCATGATCATTCCAAGTGTCGAACTTGGTCCTCATTGCACGACATCTCAGGTCCTGCCCAGCAGCATAATGTTCAGCCCGCAGCTGTCAACCACCTCACTCAGTCCCACGCTGGCCATTGACCACCCGTCCCTCGAGATGATCTTTTGTGCCTGCCAAAAGGCAAGCATGTGCTACACGCAAGAGTCCTATCTTGAGCCAGCTCGCATAACACAATAAGTTGGCATCGTTTCGACCAACGAGTCTGCTTTTCCAAAACTCATCAAGGATCTGCCAGCGGCTGCACTCAATATTAATGCATTAATCAAGGGCTGTTAGTGTGGAGCTTAATGCATTGTTTGAGGGTAACTACCATGTGTCACTGGTCGCCCATTCAGGAAGGAGCCCCTATGAGATGGGATGGGATCAAGTGTCTATTAGTATTTATTGAGGGCCTATTTGAACTCAGGTCAGGCCACCCCTTGGAGTTTCTTTAGGTCTGGCTTTCCAATGGTATAGTCAGCTAAGCCCGTTCATGGCCCCATCAGTCCCTATCACACTTTTCTTTCTACATCCCTACTAACCTAATCCGAACTCTAACAAACCTCTAACCTAATTCTAACCCTAACTAAACCTAATCCTGATCTAACCTAACATAACCCTAACCAAACCTAACCCTTACCAAACCTAACCCTAACAAGTGTATCCCACAATATTAGAGCCCCCATCACTATTTTGTCCCATTTTTCCCACACTAAACTTTATCTTCCTTTTGTTTGTACCTACAACTTCCCTTATTAGACCATACCCTAAATCTCAAAAACCACAAAGTTACAGTTGTTTCATACCTCAAATTCCCTAAAACAGATTTGCCCTCAATTAATGCATTAGGCTCCACGCTAACAGCCCTTGATTAATGCATTACCCTGAGTGCATGAGGTGGATCTGCTTGCACACAAGCTTGACTTCCACACTGGCGTCTACTTGGATGTTATCTGGGTGCCACAAACAAATCTGCATCGCTTACTCACAGACCTCGTGCACTCTCAGCGGGTGTTGGGGGCTCGTTGGACGTGGAAGGTCCATTAGCTGCAAGCGAGTCTCATTGCTCTTGCCAGATACTGTACTATTAAACTTAACTTGGCGGTCATGTGTCACGCACCCCCTGCGGCGCCCAAATAATTTCGGCGGTTACGGTAGTTCTGAGTGGCTGCCAAAACCTTTTGGCCATCAAAACATCATAAAATTACTTCACTGCAGGGCCGGCCATCGAAACGACAAAATTTCTTGGCGGTCACGGTGCTCCGCACCATGTGCCGAAGATTTCAGTTTGTTGTCAATGTCATGCAGCCGAGGGTGTGCTACAGTACTGTGATGAGTTTATTCCGTGTGTTTACACTGGCAAAATCTACTGCAGCACTCTGGAGACTTGCAAGGACACGGGGTATTTCACACAATTCTACCAGCTCCTACTGGATGCAGCCCTGGAGGGAGGATGGACACGGGAATGGACGGAAATTATAGACCTGGCAGAAAAGGGTGACAGGATGGTGCACACGGTGGAGAGAGTGGTAGTCACAATTCTGGACATGGGGCGATATTCTCTAATCTTGCAGTAGTCCACGCCCTCATCAGGAAGATGACAAGTTCAGCTTCGCGCACTTCACCAGCTTTGCCAAGTTGAAAAAGGCAGAAAAGTTGGAAAAGTAGCTAAAGGTCTTTAGCACCTTTATATTCTATGTACCTTACTTGGCAAAGTCAACCAAGCTATTGGAGCCGAGCATGAAGTGGGGGCAAAAGTCTTCGAAAAGCGGTGGTTCACATATGCTTATCCGGCTTTACAGCCAGCTTTAGACAGAATAGAAAGGCCCGTTGGGCCAATAGATAAATACATACTACAGGTGAATACATGGTGCAGACTAAGAACAAACATAGTAGATGTAAGCGCGGTGGGCTCAATGCTGACAAAGAATCAGACACCGTGGCAAACAAATGTGAGATGGGTACCGTTTACTCGGAATTGACGTCGCCATCCGCCAGCTCGAAGTCGCTCCCATCATCCGAGATTTCAATCGGGTCCGACTCGGCAGCGTTGAGCTCAGCGGGCGCCAGATGCGGACACAGCTTCCCATGCCGCAGCCACCAGTGCACCGATGTGAGCTTGTCGACAACGCGTGTGATGTCAGCCGTGGCCCGAACAGAGACACGCTTACCGTTGACGAACTTATAGTGGTTGCCGTAGTTAGTTTTCGAGAAAGTCCCTAGTAGGTTGGGCTTGCCAGCGGGGGACTGGATGCTGTCAAGATACCGAGATTGGAATCGGTTTCAAGTACAGTCGCTGGCCCTGGCAAGGGCAAAGTAGTGTATAGACAAGGGAAGCCTCCCTGGGGGTCGTACTAGGGTTATACTGTAGCTAGTATATTCCCTGTATGTCCAATTGGGTTACTGGTCACTGTAAATCCCCTTTCTAGGCTATACCGGGTTTCTGGAGTCGGTCATTGTGATGGAATCATGATGGGAGCCAGCCAGAGTTGGTCTGGGCTTGAAACATGACACCATCTCTCTCTGTATTAAGTACGACCTGTTGGCTGACTCGGACTATACATTTGTTTCAATGCAACTCGGGGATTCAGAGTGTGTATCTTTGTGTTGGCTGATTTACTGGCATTATTAATACTTTCTCCCAGTCTTCTTGCTTGTGGCGCTTGTATTCTTTACCTGGCTCACTCCTGTGGCAATCTTGCTCCCGCTCTGATTTGCAGCACTTCTTTCCTCCCATTGAACCACAGCTGTCTCCTCAATACCTGGGATCGAATGGTGTTCATGATCACTAGCAATGGGAACCGCGAAGGGAACTGGAAGAGGAATTGAACCAGTCAACACTGGAGAATCCAGGTAGAGAGGAAGAAGTTGTTGAGATGAGAGATGAGAGACAAGATATGAGAGAGACTGGAGGAGGAAAGAGGACTGAGTTGTGAAATAGAAGGGGAAATCAGGTTATTATCTGCTGTCACATAATATGATGGCTTGCATTAATACAAGCAAGGTATTGTAGTTCTATGTCACATCCGTGTATAGCTACCTGGGCGGAGATGTCACATATGGGTCACATACAACCGTCACAGATCCTGGAGCTTATCCCAGTCATTCCGCACAGTCCGCTCCGAGTTCCATTCTCCCAAAATCCTTCCACCCTCACTTCTGATCCTCTCAATGTTCCAAATACCAACCTCCACTCGGACTTCTACTCCGACATCAAAATACGATGGCGGAGATCGGATCAAACATCGGAGATTGTCGGAAGTCGGAATTCAAACAACCAAAAACTCGGAAACAACTTCTAAACATCTACAAACAATTCCTATGCATTCCACCTGTAGTACAACTGACTCTGCCCAAACTCCGCCTCTGACAATCAACTCTGACACTCCGCTCCAACTCGGAATTGAGTCTTGAGTCTCTTGTACGCATCTATGAACCTATGCCTCCACCTATGCTTATCCTCTACTTCACCTTCCTGTCTTATTCTGCCTCTCACCATCCCCATCTGGTGATTCCACCTGTCACATTTATTGTTTACCATCATTCTTGATTACTGTAGCAATCTATAGGACTACAATGTAACACGTAACACGGCCCCCATATCAGTGCAGTTTGACAGCCCAAATAACATGTAACATAGGCACCATTTCAGGTTGATTTTCTTAGGTAATAACACACCACAAAGGCATTATTTCAGGCCAATTTTGGACCTTTTTTTTGGGGAGATGACGGAGTAATTTTTGAATGTAGTCAAGGCACCCCGCGGTACTTGCGGGAGGCCGATTACTTTGGGTTTGTGTTTGATTGGGGAGCCATGTTTCAGCAATGTTGCAGAATCAAACTCAAAATTAAATATTGTTTTTATATGTGATGACAATCAAGGACAATGCAGTAGTGGCAGAACCTGTCACAGTGGCAATCCGCCAAAACAGACAATACACCAGCCCATTTCACTGATCGCACCTGTGTAATACAAAATGGACACCCCATTATAGGTATCAGATCAAAAGCAAATCGTAACATTTGGGCTCGTAGTGCAGTCCTACAGATTGCTACAGTAGCCATTTTTCTTATCGTCTGCCTATACCCTTATTGTCTTATTTTCTTGTCTTGCCTTGCCTTCTCTGCCTAGTCCTTTTATATGAGTAGGACTGGAGGCCCTTCAGGACTCCAGTTTGATTATTGTAGTTGCTTCTTGTCATCTCTCCCTGCCTGCACTGGCTTCCTCTGAACTTATCTGGACTCCAACCTCAGCCAACAACAACTCCGATGTTCTGCTTTGTTGTTACAGGCCTCTGGCCTCATGCTTGTCTACAAGTTCCCTTTGGTATCTCCGCTCTGATTTCCGCTCCACTCTCCTACGACCTCAGCTTGATCTCCGCTTCTGCATTCCCACAGTCGCTATCAAGCTGACAATACTTTGGGGTCGCCAACTTCCTCCAATATTGTTGGAAGTCCGGAATTTGTTGGTATGAGTCGTTTGTCTGTTCCTCAAATGTGTTGGTCCAACCCTGTCAACAACAAGGCGAACCCGATATTCTCAGGCGGTTTCGGGTTTCCGGATCGGGATTCTGTTAAGTGCCGTGCGGAGAGGGACGGAACGAGGCGGAGTAGACGGAGTGGGGACCGAGGACACACGAAGGATTCCACAACACTTGCGGGAAGTGAGCAGCTGTCTTAGACCAACGTTGTGCGTCGAAGAGGAGACGGAGACACGACGGAATGTCGGAGTCGAGGCGGAGACGGAGAGTAGGCAAAAACGTTTATAATCAAACTGCTGTACTCTACGTCCAGCAGTTGCTTATAACTACGGGGTACAAGCGGAGATAACTTTGCCAAACAATAAGGTGACAGTAAGTATCACCGCGTGTAGATGCGGAGGAGAACATGAGGCGTGCGAAACAATAAGCACAATAAGAGATGAGCATATGGGGATGGATAAACGGAGGGCATGGAGTAATAAGTGCGTACGAGTCGAGACGGAGTACTCCGCCTGAGGCGGAGTAGGCGGAGTCGAGTCGCACGGAGACGGGAGTTGGCATGGATGTGACAGTATCCCCCTCTTAGACCACGAGCCACGAGTGGTCGAAGACGGAGTAGTCGGAATAGGTTGGATGGATGCAAGGAAAACAAGTCACGTGCCGGTCAGGTGATGGTCACGTGCAACTTGCTATAAGATGAGTCACGCTCCCACGGGGTCGAAAAAACCAAGTCTCTTCCGCTCCACCACCATGCCCCCACTCCGCGACCAACTCACCACCAACCACGACGACGACGACGGGGAGGAATGGGGCGGAGTCAGCGGAGGAGGAGGAGGGCGAAGCGGGACGGAGAGCGACGAGGCGGGAGACGGCGGCGGAGGGAACCAGACGGAGCGCCGGGGAGACAAAAGTGAGTGGTTTTACGCGCCCTGGCTGGGCTAACGTCGTCTTCCAGGATGCGGGATGTGCGTCCAGTACAAGCGGCCCGTCTGCGTCGGCGCCGTCTCGGGTTCGAAACCCGCCTCCTGCCAGTTCTGCCGGGGCCGCAAGAAGGGCTGCGTTCTGCCCGGCGCGCCCGAACGACCCAAGCGACACGTGAGCGGAGGCGGAGACGGAGGGAAGAAGAAGAGGAGCACCGGCGGCTCGTCGAAGAAGAAGAAGTCGGCCGAGTTCGTCGTGAGCGACGAGGAGGATGAGCTCGACGACGAGGCGGAGTACGGAGCGAAGCCGGCGAAGAAAGTTCCGCCGCCCAAGTCGAAGGGCAAGAGCCGCAAACGCTCAACGAAGGCGAGCGACACGGACGGCGACGAGGCGGAGGAAGGGAATCGAGGCGGAGCGGGGCGGAGCAAGACGCTGGCGGACCTCGTGGAGCGCGTCGAGCGTCTTGAGCGTCTCGTCGAGGGCGAGGGGACGAATACGGACCGGCGGGTGAAGGACGAGATCGCCGTCCGTCGGATCCGTACCCGCAAGACGCAGACCGCCGTCGCTCGCCTCCACAAGGCCGTCAAGGACCTCGGCGGAGAAGTCGACGGAGACGACGAGCTGTTCGTCGAGGCGGAGTCGACTCCCGACCCCGAGTCCGCTCGGTTGGAAGTTGTCGACGACGGCCACCCGACCTACGACGAGCACCGGGAGGACACTCCGTCGGAGGCGGGGAGTCGGAAGACGGAGACGGACGCGGAGGACAACGACGGATGGGGTTTGCCGGGGATGGAGACGGCGATTCGAGTTTCCCGGGCGCGTCGGCCAGCCGTCGTCTTGTCTGACGACGAATCGACGGAGACGGAGGCGGAGAAGGAGAAGGAGAAGGAGAAGGAGAAGACGCCGGAGGAGAAGACGGAGCCGGAGAAGGCTCGGGCCGCCTCGCCCGAGGTCATCGTCATCTCGGACGACGACGAGACGGAGGAGGCGGAGAAGACGGCGTCGGTCAGGCGGACGGCGTTCCGCCCTGAAGATCGAAGAACCCGACGACGTCGAGATGCCCGGACCGCCTTCCGCTGCCACCAGCGCTGCCTACGAGCGGCAGCAGGATGAATTGTCGGAGACGTTGGTTGCGGCGGAGGCCGAGGCGGAGCGGAGGCGGAAGCGGAAGGAGGAGAGGAAGCGGAGGGAGGAGGAAATCGCCCAAGGAGGCAAAGGAAAACAGAAGGCGATGAGTCCGGAGGAGGATGAGTTGGCGGGGAATTAGGTAGTAGACGGAGACGGAGATGTAAAAATAATGGGCCCAAGGCCATATTTATACGTACGATGGCTTTTTTGAGATGTGTGAGATGTGTGACTGAGGTATTAGTCGGAGGAAAAGCGGAGGACGGAGGACGGAGGACGGATCACGGTATCGTAGAATGTAAGTAACAAGAGAATTGAAATAAAAACGGAGGTGAACGCTCAGAATACTTCATTGCGAACACCCCCTCCGTCTCCGTCGCGGCGGAATGAAGCGGAGACGGAGACGGAAGAGAAGATATACGTACTAATAGTCGGGACCGGGTTTGTTTGGGTGTTGACGATGGAAAGAGTCGATGAATTCTTGAGCGTCCAAATCGTCGGCTCCAACCCAGTCGTACTGGTCGGAGGTGTTTTCGTAACCAAGCCACTCAACTTTGTGCCGAAGCGGAACGCGGAACCGACGGTCGAGCTTCGAGTCCACAATTCCCTTGAGTTCGTAGTGGGCGGAGCCCTCTTCGATCTCGACGGGAGGCGGAAGCGGTTGCTCGCGACCGGGGAATGGGTTCGGAATGTGACGTTCAAGTTGAGAGACGTGGAAGACGGGATGAACACCGCGTAACCCCGACGGAAGGCGGAGTTGGTACGAGGCGGAAGACGGTTTACCGATAATTTCGTACGGACCCAAATACTGCTCGGCGAACTTGGCGGTAGGTCGAGTAGTCGAAATGTTCTCCGCATCGATGTACGCCAGATCTCCGACTTGGAAATCTGGGTCGGGAGAACGCTTTTTGTCGGCGATCTCCTTATAACGATTCGAGGCGGAGGAGATTTGGGTGCGGAGGAATTCGTGAAGGGAGTCAAGGTCGACGGCGTAGTCTTTCGCGTTGGCGAGGGCGACATCGCGACTAGCATGAACGACGAGCGAAGGATTGTAACCCTTGTTGGCGAAAAACGGAGAGATTCCGGTGGCGGAAGACGGAGCGTTGTTGTAAGCGAACTCCGCCAGAGGAAGAAGAACGTGCCAGTTGTCCTGGAGGTACGAGACGTACATGCGGATGTACTGCTCGATAGTTTGGTTGGCGCGTTCGACTTGTCCGTTTGCCGATGGGTGCCAGCCCGAAGTGTAGTGCAGTTCCATGTCGAGGAGAGTTCCGAGCGAGCGGAAGAAGGCGGAGACAAACTCCGATCCGCGGTCGGAGGAGACATGAGACGGAACGCCGTGTTTGGAGAAGACGTGGATAAGGAAAAGATGGGCGAGCTTTTCGGAGTTGAGATTCTTGTCGCACGGAATGAGAATCGCCTGCTTCGAGGAGCGATCAATGATAACGAGGATAGAATCGAACTCGCCCGATATCGGAAGACCTTCAATCAAGTCCATCGAAATCGAATGCCACGGGCGGAGTGCGGTCGGAAGAGGGCGGAGCATTCCGAACGGTTTATGACGGGGAACCTTGTTACGTTTGCACGCAACGCAGGATTCGACGTATTTCCGAACGAACTTCCGCACCTCCGGCCAAGTATACTCGCGGCGGACGATCTCGAGAGTCCGGTTTTGGCCAAAATGACCTGCCGTGATATGATCGTGGCAGTTTTGGAGAACGCGGACTCGGAGGATCTCGGAGCGGTCGGCGGAATAGGGAACATAAATCCGTCCGTCAAGTCGGAGAAGTCCTTCCGGGTCAATAGACCAGCGGTCGGAAGTTCCAGACTCGGCGGAGGCGATACCGGAGAGGGCGGAAGGATCATGGGGATAGGCGGAACGAATGTCGGAGTGAAGGGATTGGATATCCATGATGATCGAGGCACGGCACACAACCTCCTCAAGGAGAGTCGCGCGGAGAGAGGCGGAGAGCTGGTCGGAAGTGAAGACGGGACGGAAGTTGTGAGGATTAACATTTGCGTAGCGTTTATCCCCCTCTTTTGGATAGACGTCCCATCGTCTAGTGAGTGCGTCGGGCTTTCCGCCAAGCCGCCCGGGGCGGAAGCGGATAAGCATGTTGAACCGACAAAGATATTCCGACCAACGGACCTGCCGTCGCGTGAGAACCTTCGTTTCGGCGAAGTATTCGAGGTTCTTGTGGTCCGTCACGACGTCGATGCGGAGCGGAGCACCTTCGAGGTAATGGCGCCAGGCCGTAAACGCATCGAAGATGGCGAGAAGCTCCTTATCGTGGACGTCGTAGTTGAGCTCCGCTCCGGTGAGAGTGCGGGAGCGGAATGCGACCGGATGTATATCTCCGTCGTCGCCATCGATGGATAGGATGGCGGCAATCGCATAGTCGGAGGCGTCCGTTTCGACGGTAATTTGACGGTCGGGGACCCAATGGTGAAGGATCGGAGCTCGGGCGAAGGCGTCCTTGAGGGAGCGGAACGCCTTCTCGCAGTCTTCTGACCAGTTCCACTTCACGTTCGAACGAGTGAGGCGGGTGAGCGGAACGGTCATGTCGGAGTAGTATGGGATGAATCAACGATAGAAGTTGCAGAACCCGAGGAACGATTGGATATCCTTGACTTTCCGCGGAGTCGGCCAGTCGGAGATGGCGGCGACCTTGTCGGAGGACATGCGGAATCCATCGGGGGAGAGGATGTAGCCGAGATACTCGCAGGACGTGACACTGAACTCGCACTTGGAAAGTTTGCAGAACAGGCCAGCCTGGCGGAGCCGTCGGAGAACCTCTTTGACGTGGGCGGAGTGTGAGGCGGGGTCATCGGAGTAAATGAGAATGTCGTCCAGATAGACCACGACGCAAACGTCCAGCATGTCGGCGAAGAGACTGTTGACGAACCGCTGAAAAGCGGACGGAGCGTTCATCAGTCCTTCGGGGACAACACGCCATTCGTAAGAACCATAGCGGGATCGGAACGCGGTCTTCCACTCGTCTCCATCCGCCACGCGGAGTAGATGATACGCATGGCGGAGGTCAAGCTTCGTATAAATACAGGCTTTTCCTGGCGCATCGAGGAGATCGGAGATGAGCGGAAGCGGATAACGGTCGCGTTTCGTGATTTTGTTAAGCCCGCGATAGTCGACGCAAAGCCGGAGGGAACCGTCCTTCTTTTTGGCGAAAAGAATCGGAGCGCCATGCGAAGATTTGGACGGATAGATGAAACCGGCTTTGAGGTTCTTGTCGATGAACTCTCGAAGTGCAGAGAGTTCTGCCGGAGAAAGGGAGTACAGATGACCGATCGGAGGAACTGCTCCGTCTTCCGTCTCGATGTGAAGATCGAATTCCCGATGAGGTGGCAACGAGTAAGCCTCTTCTTCGGAGAAGACGTCGGCGAACTCGTGATATTCGGGCGGAAGAGCGGAGAGGACTTCAGAGGCGGAGACGGAGGCGGAGCGAGCCTTGAGCTCTTCCGCTGTCGGTTCGGAATGAGTCCGGATCGTATATTGTACGGTTCCTTTCTGGCGTATGGCGGCAGAGTAACCGGCGGCATTGACAAGGGAGATGGAAATCGGAGGAGAAGATGTCGAAGGGATGTCGGAGCCGTCCGACGGAGGACCCGCGGAGGATGAGACCCCCGGGTCGGGGAGAGTCGAATCCGTGGCTAGGGGAGACGACGGTTGCGAGAGGTGCGGAGTGCCCAAAGTCGACATCGGAGAGGCGGAAAAGCCATCCGCGTTCCGATCGACGGAGGAAGAAGGTTCCAGGGCCGGGTCAGGCTCGAGAGCCGGTTGTGTCGACACAGATATACCAGACGGAGTAGAGCGGAACGAGATACTGCCTTCCGACCAGTCAATCAACGGATTGAAGCGGTGGAGCCAGTTGTATCCAAGAACTAGATCGCTAGGCAGATCAAGACGGGTGACATAGAAGTCGAGGATTTGCACATCGCCGGAAGGGAAGATCAGCGGAAGACGGAGAGCTTCTGTGATTTCCGAGGAAGAGCCGTCGAGATATCGGAGCCTCACGGGCGGAATCGAATACGGGACAAAGTTGTACATTGCACAGATCGCACGAGATACAAAACAGTGTGAAGAACCCGAGTCGAGTAACGTTCGGAGGCGGAAGTTGAATTCCGACAGCATATTGGCGAACGGTGAGGAAGCCAATGTTGAATAAGCTTCCGCTCGAAGGTCGGCGGAGACGGAGCGGAGAGAGTCGGAAGCGGAAATAATACGAGAGGAAGAGGCGGCCAAGAGATCGAGAAAAAGTGCATGAGGGTTGGAAAGAGTGGACGCGTTGAGAAAGACCTCCGAATGAGCGCAGCAGGAGTCAACGCGGCCCCGAACCAGCGCGGAGGCTTCGGGACCGCTGTCTATTTTTTTGACCCGTCAGTAGCAGCGGTTGAGGTTTTGTCGGAGGCGGAGGCGGAGTCGGAGGAGACTTTACCCGCACGACCACGCGGCGCCGAACTGCCTCCTTTGCAGTCGGCTGCGCGATGGCCTTTGCCGCCACAACGCATGCACAAACCCTCTTTCTCCCGCCGAGCCCGCTCCTCCGGCTTGAGTTTTCCGTCCGCTCCTAACAAGTGCGCGTTGGGGTTGGGACGAGCGCCACCACCGTTGTTTTGCTTGTTCTGCGGAGCGGAGGCTTTCGGAGCGGAGGGAGCGGAGGCGGGAGTCGACGATGAACCAGAAGTTCCGGGTTTAGACCCAGAACCCGAAGAATGCTTGTGATTCTTCTTCCCACCACCCTTCTGGTTCTGTCCGCCTCCGCCTCCGTGGTTAGCGGAAGACGGAGACGACCTCGGAGTGCCAGACTCTCCGGAACGAGCACGAGCTAGCGCTTGCTCGCGTTCGCGTTCGCCCTCGCGACGCCAATACCGGTTGTCAACACGAGTTGCCGCCTCGCGGACACCGGAAAGAGACTCCTCGTACTCGTAGCTGACCATGGCATCCTTGATCCGACGCGGAAGACCTTCGTAAAATTGGGAGCGGAGTGCGTTCTGATCCCAACGAATGATCGCGGCGAGACGATTGAAATCCAAGAGGTACTTGGAGATCTTGTCGGAGGGCTTCATGCGGAGGTCACGGAGTTGACCCTCCGCATCTCCGATCGGGTCGCGAGGTCCAAACGCCGCAATCAACTCGTCGAGGAAGAGGTTGAGGTCCCCATCCCAGTACGGGACGGAACCCTCGTCGGAGTTGAAAAGTTGCGGAAGGAACCACTCGAACGCGTCGCCACGAAGGAAGGAGAGGACGTAGGTGATATGCTCGTGCGGAGTCGGAAAGTCCTGCGGACGTTCCGCAAAATGAAGCGCGCACGAAGCCAAGAAGGTCTGAAGCTTGGACGGGTCGGATCCATCGAACGGATCAGGGTTGCGGAGGTTCGACCGTGTGGAACGCGGAGGCGGAGCGAACCTCGCATTGATCGTATTCCGATTCATCTCAAGTAGCACCCGATTGAGGTTGTTGATGCCATTGAGGAACCCCTGAGCCAGACGTTCCGGCGAAACCGGACTGTCGGGACGGTCTTCGCCTGGCGGATCCCCACCCGGAGGACCTCCGCCTGGCGGGCCACCTCCGCCACCACCACCTGGGGGGCCTCCACCGGGGGAACCACCACCCGGGGAACCACCACCAAAAGGTGAGCGTCCACCGCCTCCTCCGCCTCCGCCTCCGCCTGGGGTTCCAGGCGGAGAGCCACCACCGCCACCTCTGCCGGACGCACGGCTCTGGTGGGAGTGATGGGAACCAGCCTCAGAACGAGGAGCAGGTCCCGGAGTGGTTTGTCGCTCGGTCGGAGCGAATGCGGAAGAAGGACGGGGATGAGATTGCGGAATCTCCGAACCATCGATGTAGCTGAGAGCCGGCTCGTCGTCGTCCTCGTCCTCGGGAGGGAGTTCCCGAAAACGCGGAGCTTGAGGAATAGGCGGAGCGGGCGGAAGACGACGCATTCTAATAGCCGGAGTGCTAAGATAGCCACCCGTAACTTGGGGCAACTGATCAGAGCGGAGAGTGATGTTCGGAGCGCGAAGTAGCGGAGTGTAACCGCTTGGAATAGACGGAACAGTCGGACGACCGAGCGGAGAAGGACCGTGAAGCATAGAGGGATGAACCGTAGGAGCCGTAGGAGTGATACGAGGAATATGGGTCATGAGAGAGGAACGTCGACGATCTCCGACTCGGCGGAGCTGGAGACCATCGGAGACGTAGTTGAACGAGGAGGGAGGACTTGCTGGGCGAGGGAAACGTTCTTCTTGAGGAGAGCCTTGGCGGGAGCCAGAGCCCGGATAGGACGCTTCGTAAGGATGGCGGGACATGTCGAGGAGGGAAGAGGATTGTTGGAGTCAAGACAGGGAGTTTGATTATACTGTTAAGTGCCGTGCGGAGAGGGACGGAACGAGGCGGAGTAGACGGAGTGGGGACCGAGGACACACGAAGGATTCCACAACACTTGCGGGAAGTGAGCAGCTGTCTTAGACCAACGTTGTGCGTCGAAGAGGAGACGGAGACACGACGGAATGTCGGAGTCGAGGCGGAGACGGAGAGTAGGCAAAAACGTTTATAATCAAACTGCTGTACTCTACGTCCAGCAGTTGCTTATAACTACGGGGTACAAGCGGAGATAACTTTGCCAAACAATAAGGTGACAGTAAGTATCACCGCGTGTAGATGCGGAGGAGAACATGAGGCGTGCGAAACAATAAGCACAATAAGAGATGAGCATATGGGGATGGATAAACGGAGGGCATGGAGTAATAAGTGCGTACGAGTCGAGACGGAGTACTCCGCCTGAGGCGGAGTAGGCGGAGTCGAGTCGCACGGAGACGGGAGTTGGCATGGATGTGACAGATTCCCATGGTTTGGTTCGGGCTTCTCTAGGCAACCCTCGGGATAAGCAGCACATCCAGGTTTGCTCCTGGGGAATAGACGAGAATACTCTACAGTACAGGTGTATCCGTCAGGTATAAATACTACTTGGGGACGTATAGGGAAATGTTGGTTGTCGGGTTACGGACAAGCGTATAGGGATATGGGCACAGATGGCAGTTGTTGGGATCGAGCGGAAAGGGATGTTGGGGATCGGGCAGAGAGGAGGGTAGTGGTAGGAGTTATGTCATGACAAATCTAGGACACTTCCGCTCCTTTCCGACAGGCGGAGGTGGCCTGTAATTTTCCCACGTCCTCCGATGTTGTGCATATATGTGTTGGGACCTCATATTCTTGGGCAAACAATACTCTACTCCGTTTCCTCCATGTCACTCTGCTCCGAGTGATCTCTGATCCCTCCATGGGGGCAGAGATCATCTCCGATTTTCTCATGCCTTTTGGCATTGCAGGTGTGTTTTGGATTGTACATGTGGTTCGAACTTCGAAGGAAAATGAACTCCCCCATTCCTCCACATCCGCTTCTCTGCCCCTAGCTCCGCTCCTGATGATCACAAGCCAAGACGGGCTGCATTTCAAAAATCCGACCATCCTCCGCCACGTGCACGACATGTAACATTCTAGGTAAATACTCATCCCCACGTAAAGTAACCGGAAACATGCTCACTTTAGGGACAATTCTCACGCTACAGCAATATAAATTACCGAATATATTGACATCAATATACCCTTTAGGACTACCAAGTTTCGATGTCACAACTGAACCTAACATTGAGTAATGACTGGAACAATCTTGAAAATGGCTTGTAATTGCACCAAAATCGGAAGTTAAGGCAACTCCTGTAGTGTAGTGGTTTGCTCTGAGATTTTGAGGATCAGTCATCGACCTTGGGCCATCTATTAATCCAAATAAATTTTGAATATCCCTACACCCTCAGTGATGTGAGAGACTAAAGTTCACTTTCTTCTACCCGCCCAGTTTGGGGAGTCCAAAGTTGACCCCGCCTTTACTAGGCAAGCTTTGTTTTGATGTGACAGATTCTTTGTGTCCGGCAACATGGGAGCCTGAAGATTGAAATTTTGATGCCATCAAACATGCAGCCTATATTTACTCCACATAATAGTTGATTTAGCTTAAAAGCAAGCCACAATACCGAGGAGGCACATTCAATTACTCCATATCATGGCAGAAAATGATCCAATCATATTCCAGGTAGAATAATCACCTCCAAATTGCATCAACATAAAATGGCCAAAATCTTATAATGACAGTGTGAGAATTGCTCCTAAAATGGGCATGTTTCCGGTTACTTTACGTGGGGATGAGTAGATGCAAAATTATGTCCGAATTTCCCGAACAACCTCCAGTTTCTCCCCGAAATCCGTCCGAAATCCGTCCGAATTTGGTCGGAATATTCAAAAATTTCTGTGTTTGGACTAAATTTTGGGCAAAGACTGGCGCTCTCTGAACGATAGCTCCGAAGAACAGTTTACACTGCCTAAAATATGTTTCTAACTAGGAAATTGTGTGTCAATTATGCAGTAGACTGAAGATTATAGTCGAGGAAAATGTCCGAACTCCGCGAACGACCTCCGAACTTCCGAACGACTTCGAGGTCCTCTCAGGCAAATTTCGTCCGAACTCTGAGAACGACCTGTGACCGAATTATCAGGGGGTCCTAGGAGGGCGAGGATGTTCACGTGACGGACGCGTCTTGACCCTCCTCACACCAACCACGATGGCGTTCTGGAAGCCGGGAACGTCTGGGCCCGGGAGTAGTCTGGACAGAGAGGTCGATGATGGAGTCGTAGTCGCGTCCTCTCTCAATACTCAGCGTCAACAACTTCCAATATCCAAACACCGTATACTACCCCGTCTGCTTGTTATCATCGCGTAACTCTACCCTCCAGGTGACAGGCTACTCTACGCCGTCGAAAATCACGGCGTTGTAATCCTTGTTGCAGAAACTGGTTGCGGCAAAACTACCCGTAAGCGTCTGACCATGCGAGATGCATCTCGAAAATCATTCGACCAACCAGAGTTACCACAATACCTTATGGAGGCAGGGTGGGCTCAAGACGGCAATATCATTGCCTGCACACAACCACGGCGTGTCGCCGCAACCTCTGTCGCGGCTCGTGTTGCTACAGAAGTTGGCTCTGTTCTCGGCGATGAGGTAGAGTGCTATCACCTCTCTATCACCCTGTTAAACGCAGCCAGGTTGGTTATACTATCCGTTTCGAGGATGTGAGCGACAAGGAACGGACGCGGATCCTGTACATGACCGATGGCATGCTCTTCCGCGAGACCTTAGTCGACCCGCTGCTCAGTCGATACAGTGTGATAATGGCAGGTTTGCGGCACTTGTGGTTCCGCCACTCATCTGTTTTAGATCGACGAGGCGCACGAGCGCAGCGTTTATACTGACCTCCTCCTCGGCGTCCTCAAAAAGTTGGCCCTATATCAAGTTATCTGCATTCGTTCACCATAGTCAGAATCCGGCGAAAACGACCTGGCCTGCGGCTGGTGGTCTCGTCGGCGACTCTCGACGCGTCCTCATTCTTGGATTACTTCACAGCGTCGACTTCTCCCGATGAAGCTACGATCGTCAGTCTGGAGGGACGGATGTATCCGGTCGAGGTCGCATACCTCGACGCCCCTACTCCGGATTATGTCCGGACTGCAGCTCAAACCGTTTGGAATATAAATCTGCAGGTCGGTTTGTTGGTACACGCATTCTGTTCGCTCATCTCCGTAGCAAGGGCCGGGTGATATTCTCGTCTTCCTGACAGGTCGCGACGACATCGAGCGTTGTCTGGAAGAGCTTGCTGAACTTTTACCGACGTATGTTTCTAGTCCCTCCAGCCCAAAGAAACGCGATCCCACCTCCTGCCCAGGTTACCACGAACCGCGACGCGCCTCGTGCCCCTTGCTCTCCATGCTGGTCTAACAACAGACGAGCAACTCCGAGTCTTTCAGCCTGCGGATCGGGGGACGCGAAAGGCAATCATATCAACGAACATTGCCGAAGTAACGTTTCTACGACCGTTCTCCGATCTTTCGCTGAAGACCAGTAGGCGAGTGTAACTATCGACGGAATCAAGTTCGTAGTCGATGGCGGGTTCGTCAAGGTACGTTCACCATGACAGGTTCCATGGTCTTCAACCCTGCAGATTCGAATTTATAATCCCACAACGGCGCTAGCGTCGCTCGCGACTGTACCAACTTCAGTCGCCTCTGCTACCCAACGAGCTGGGCGCGCTGGACGAACCTCTCCCGGAATTTGCTACAGGCTCTATCCTAGGGCTTCCTTCGATTCTCTCCTTCTCTCGACTCCGCCGGAGATCACTCGAACAGATATGACCACTCCCATCTTGCAGCTCAAGTCATTGGGTATCGACGATTTAATGAAATTCGAGTGGGTATCCGCACCTCCAGCTGAGAGTGTCTTGAGAGCCCTGGAGGGCCTCGTCGCGGCCGGGATGATTGGCGAGGACGGTCGATTAACCGTCAATGGCGAGCAAGTTGCGGAGTGCCCTGTCGAGGTCGGCATCGCGCGAATGGTAAATCTGAACCGTGGGATTGGCTACATTTGCTGACATCCACAGCTATTCAACTCCAAAGAACATAAGTGCGGGGAAGAAATCTTGACCATCGCTGCCATGACGGCGGTTCAGGTAACGAAGCAAACCACCAATGACCAGTTGCGAATAATTTTCTGTAGGATGTTTTCGTCATTCCCGATGGTGCACCAGGTGCCCTCGCCGAGCTCGAGCGTCGCAAGTTTACCGCGGAAGAAGGAGTGAGTGAGCATCAATTCTTTGTTTCGCTTCCTGACCTCAGATAGGACCATTTAACACTATTGAACGGTAAGCCGGCGGCCAGACAAGTAGCAGGGTGTTCAAAACTGTCAGCGTATAATGCGTTCACCAAATACGGCCGCTCGTCAGGATGGTGTAAATCCCACGCTCTATCCTTCCGCGGCATGTCTCGAGCGGTCTCAATTCGCGCACAATTGAAGAAGTACATGCAACGCTTCAGTCTGCCGGTCGAAAGCTGTCAAGGAGATGCTGCTCGTGTTCGTCGCTGCCTTGTCAGCGGGTACTGGCGAAACGCCGCGAGATGGGCCGCAGATGGAACCTATCGCTCTGTCAGAGGCAATCGTGTAAGGTTCAAACACTTCATAGCGTGTTACTCATTTCAACCAGACGCTCCACGTACACCCGACGTCTGTTTTGTTCACGCGCAAGCCGCGTTCTGGTTGGGTAGTTTTCCATGAAATGGAAGAGACGACCAAAACACAGTATGTTTATTAGAATCGTGCGTGCGTCGTTGACTCAATACGCAGGATTCGGATCCTGAGCGAGATAGAGCCAGACTGGCTAATCGACCATGGGCATAAATACGAAAACCATCGGCCTCATATATCATAGAACATGGCTATACATAACGATTATCTACGCAAAAGCAAGGCGGACATCACCAGAATTCCACAGATGCCGCCCACAAGTCCCAGTACAGACCAACGCGCCAGCGGGTATTGTCCTAGCTTTCCCTCGACAGAATATAGCGCGACAGCGGCAACGAATGCTAGCATGGCGTAAACGAGGAAGACCAGAGGGAGCGACATGATAATGCTTCGAGTCTGTCATGATTCTCGTGTGAGGATGGAGAGGTTATCAAGGATGAACCCACAGAGACGACCAACATCCCTTCCCTGTTCAACAACGCCGGGTTCAGCACTGTCACTCCAGTTGCGGCGTCCTCCCGCTCCGCCAGGAGATCAGCCTTGAAGCGAAGGAGCGCGAGGAGCCCGGAAGCCATTGAACAGGTCGCGAGGGCGGCGACGACGAGGGTGGCGATGCGCGCAGGCAGTATGTCTTCCAGCCCTGGAAGGGACAAGAATGTTATTGATGCGCTCAGAAGAATGGCGGCCTTGGAAACGAGTTCTTAGACCGGGCGAACGAAGGAAAAAGGAATGTAGAGAAAAAAAATAAAAATAAAAATAAGGGGAATGCAAGCTCACCAACAAACACGTACACGCCCCGACGAGAAGGACTGGAATGATGTTGCGCTGTACGATGGAACGAGCGCCTTCAGCATCTCGGAGACCAAATCCGCCGCCGGCGCGCTTGTCGTAGAACAAGAACGGGATTCCGAGAAGAATGCATGAGACGATTATGTCGATAGCAGAGCGTATCCATCCCGATCGTTGGGGACGAGGTTGCTTCGCCATGTTCGTCCATGCATCAGTCGGAAGGGCCTTGTGCGGGCGCAGGTGGTATTGGCGCCAGTGGGCTTTGAAAGTGAATGATCTAATTCTAAATCACAGACGAATGCTTACCGACGCGGAGCATAATTCGAGAGACGATCCGAGTGAGTACGACGTTCTGGATCCCAGCCTCGTTCTGCGGGACATCTGCTGGCGATCAGTAAAGCGATTTATGGTAGGCGATAGTATGTTATGCCTTACCGAACGTCCGCAACAAGCCCAGAAGCTCCTGACATTCGGCCGGAGAGAATGGCGGAGGCAGCGGCTGCTCTTGCGGCGGCAGAAGTCGATCTATACGAAATAAATAAAAGATGGAGATTGAAGAGCATCAACTCTACCCGTCCACGACCAGGTCAGAATATCCATGGCCTCTCTGCGGACCCCGAAGGGGACAACGGCGTGTGCGGGATGCGATTGCATGTATGCCCAGTATCGATACTCCAGGTCGAGATCTGGGTGAAGCTTAGTTTATGAGGAAGTATCAACAGGGATCCTTACGATCTTCCTTGTTGAAAACTCCATCGCTAACAGCCTCTCGTTTCGAGTGATCAATCCACCAACGAGCCAGGCCTAATTCGGCAATGTCCTCGCGTCGAGACGCTTTACCCTTTCCTTTCTTTCCGTGCGTCTTTCCGGGCACACCACTAATCTCCCGCAACCACAACTCTGTCCGTCCTCGATTTCCAGTCCCAGCGCCGTCCACAGAATATCCCACTGCTCTCCCCACTCGCCCGAGGACTACAGCGACGCGAAGGTCGGCATCGGTCGTGACCCGCAGGGTTGGGTGGACGTAGTAAACACCCGAGCCGTCGGGAAGTGAGTAAACCAACCAGCCGAGATCATGCAGAGTCTGATCTCCCTCGTTACCGCCGACCCTGGTGCTCGTCGCGTGGTAGCCTTTGTGGTGATGGTGCTCGTGCCGGGATGGAGAAGGCTGACTCGACAGCAAAGGGCGTTGTTCACTGGGCATATACATGTGAGCAAGGCAGCGAAGGGAGGACCCTGCGTCAACGCCCTCTCCACGCAAGACACCATTAAAAAAGTCGTGATTGGGGCTGTGACGGGCAGAAGGCATGCTGCGGATAGAGCTACGAGAGGTTCAGCTCGGAATGCGAAGAGTAAGTTGAACTTCGTGCCCGTAAAGATCATCCTTCGGAAAGGGAACCAGTGGAACGGGAAGGGTAGCCTTATCGATGTATGGGCTGTCATGGTTGATTTCTTGTGCGTCGTCGACGTCCACAACCGCAATCGGCCTACCCGTTTTTAGTAAGAGAATCCCCGGTCGAAATAAAGAAACAGACATAAGAAACACGGAGTCTTGCTCCGGACGAAGCTCCTCTTGCGGGTCCGCAAACGGATCTTGGTCTACCTGGACGTCTCTGCGTATAGAGTAAACTAACCAATCTCAGAGCGGAACAAAGAAACTGACGGTGTCTTGCTTTTCTCGACTCCCCGCCAGCCGTCTGGCCGTCCCTCGAAGTCATCGGTCTCGAGGTCCCCAAGCACTGGCACAGTACGCGGGCTAGGGATGGGAATAGGCTGCGATATCGCGGGCGAAGCTGCGGGTTCGGCAAGCCCTAGTGTATCGCGCGGCGCACTTGTGGCAGCGTCGTAGGGCACGGGCGGCGTAAATGGCTCGATATTTGTAGCCCGTTTCCACTCTTCCGCCTGTGTGTCGGTCGTAGGGAGAGCGGTCGAGTCAGTAGCAATGTCCTCGATGGGCCGGAGGAGTGCCGAGGGCGGAACGAGGTCGAAATAAGCTGCTTCGGGCGCTACAGTGGCTGCCGGTTCGGGCATGGGTGGAGCGGATTCGGACAGCGCAACGTCGCTCGCGGGCGCAACCAAGTCCTCGGGCTCGTCCGTGAAAGCTCCGGGGTTACTCGAGTCGAGTACGAGCGGCGGAGGAACGTATGTCGACTCGGAAACGACCGGAGGTGCCGCTGGTTCGGGAAGTTCGGCGTCTCCAGCTGCAACAGAGTCCGGCTCGGACGCTGGTTGAATGATGGGGGCGGATACGTCTGGTGGGGTCGACGGAGCACCATCTTCGAACGCAGCAGCGTTGGCGAGTGGAGAGGGTCCGACCACCTTTGCCCTTTGACTTTGCTCCTCGTCATTGGCGGCGGCTTCCCGGGCAGGGGATTCGGAGATGGGCGACGGATACATCTGGTACTGAGCCGCGATCGGAAGCAGTCGTTTGAGGCCAGGAGACGCTTTGCCGTTGGTTTCGGCAGCTGGGGCAGCAGGCATCACCGGTTGCTCCGCCGCCGGCATGGGGGCATCAGCCATAGGCGGAGCAGGACCAGCAACAGCAGGCGGGCTAGTAAACACATCTACGGTGGCGTCTGGCGCGATGGCAGGTTCTGTCGTTGGTAGGCTCTCCGGGGGAACAGCGACCTGGTGCAAGGAAGTGTTCGACTTTCTGCCTTCGGCGTTCTTGGAGACGGAAGAACGACGGGAGTCATCGCCGGAAGGTGCGACCGGTGTAGTTGACGCGGTCGGCGTCGATGGCCGCGAGTTGGCCATAGCCAGGACAGAAGAGGTCCGCCGCATGACGGTGCCCATACGGGAACGAAACGACCGGCCGGGGCTACTGTTGGGGCTGCTCATATTGGATGAGGTCGAAAAGGATGCGAGTGGAAGAAGTCGGCTGGGGGATGATAACTTGAAGTCGGTGCAGGATGTCGCGGGGAAGGAAGTAGAGCTTGTGCTTGTGGCACGCGGGAGAGTATCTTATACACGCTGCGCAGCGCCTGGCCGCTGCAGCATGCACACTCAACCACGATTATCTCGTCAGGCCTTTTCATAGATCGCAGACGTCTCAACACGTGTATAGCTGCAGGAGTTTGTGAAGTAGTAGCCTGTAAGCTTGCGGTGGGCGGCCAGACTGTGATGCGAGTGCGGCAAGCTCGAGGTCAATGCAAGCAGCAAGGAAAGAACCACGTTGCGATTGGTAGTATACATCTAAAAAGACAGTGCCTGTGATTGGTTTTCGACCTTCCAGACAGACTTGTGGTTCGGATCGGTCGGCGGTGTCTCTGTTGTCGCAGCATCTTGAGAAGCGCGTACAAGAGCAGGTTTTACACCAAGGGAGGCACAGAGGGCGCGATATCTGGACTGGATTTGGCGCGATAGTTTGAGAATATCGAGATCCGAGTCGCGGTCAGCGGCAGAGGGGTTGACCTGAGGGAACTGGGCGATGAGGTCGAGGAGGTGGCGGAGGTGTTGCGCTGTCCGACTGTGGTGAAGTTAGAAGCGGAATTCGTGGAGAATTACGCGACGAACTCGGTACGCGAGTACAGTGCCAGCCAAGTGCGTGCAAAGCCCTCGTAGAAGGCGAGCTCCTCCCACATCTCGAAACCCTTCTCTCGGCCCAGGGCGCGACCCTCGATTAGACCGTGTATTCTTCCATGGGCGTAGCCGTCTGAGTAGCCGGCGTCGAAGAACCTGACGAGGAAAGTGAGAACGGGGTCGATACGCGGCTCAGTGGCGGACGTCTGTTCAACGGAGACAAGAGAGTCGAGGTCCAAGGTCATAATGATCTCTCGGTTGGCTTCCACTTCCACCCGCTCCATTCACCTCTACCGCAGCCCGCCGTTGGTCCTTCGCAATCTAGGGGGCACCCTCCGGCAACAACCCATGTCCGATCCCGAACCACCAGTGAAACGACAGAGAACGGAGAACCCGTCCAGGCCACAGAAAAAGCACAAATTTCCGTCGAAACGACAAAAGCGCAAGCTGGCCCTGAACTCGCTGCCTGAACCTTGCTCGCACGAAGACATACTATGGCAGGAAATCAAGGACATTCTCGGCGAGCAGTATGTCGAGACCGCTCTTAAGAATGCCTCCGACCGCGACGCGCCCTTCGAAAAATACGACCATATCGACGTTCAGGTTGTTGCCTTGAGCTCTACAGGTACCTCTTTCGATTGCAATTCTCGGTAGTATTCTAATGGCTCCTGTCAGGAACGGCACTGGCGACGTGCGAAGCAGCCGCCCGTCCCTGGGTTGTCGTCTTTCCGTTTGGGCTTCCCGGGGAGACAATTCGAGTCAAAGTGTACCAGAATGGACGTCTCCATTCACTGGGCGACTTTGTTGAAGTCCTCAAGCCTAACCCTGACCTACGCGACGAAAGCAGAGTGCAATGCCAATACTTTGGCAAATGCGGAGGGTTCGCAAACATTATTTTGCATTCCGCTCTAACGTGTGCATAGGTGCCAGTATCAGGTTCAACTGGATCCTCACTTCGTTCGCAGTTGCTTGACCCGCTGTTAGATGCTTTCCTACGAAAAACAGCTCGAATTCAAACGCGATGTGGTTGTGAAAGCATACGAAAAGTTTTCTCGTTCGTTGCCTCCACCACGAGCGCCACCGTTTTCCCAAGTGTATCTCAGATCTCCCCGGCTCCGCGATCCCACCTATCGAATCCACGATGCCTTCGCCGCTGCAATACGGATACCGGACCAAAATTACGCCCCACTTTGAAGCTCCCCACGATAAACAACGAAACGATCCCGATAATCCCAAGAACGATGTCGATCGACCTGCGGTTCGTTGTTTCTCGCCGTTTGCCCTCCCGATGACGGTGTTCCGAAGTGGTTTAAAATCGGCATGAATGAGGCGGGATCACAGAGGCTCGTCGACATTGAGGTACGGCTTTCCGGCTTATTGTCTGCGACATGAAAAACATCCATCTAGGACTGCCAAATCGCATCCCCAACTATTCGCGAAGCATTGCCCAAACTGCGCGCAAACGTGATCAAGTAAGCAGCGCAGGACCGCCCCGCTACGCTCTACTTATAGCACACAGGAATCTCTACTCTTACAAGCGAGGAGTCTCCCTCATCCTGCGAGAATCTCTGCCCATTCCTGCTTCCAATGTTGACGTGCTTGCGGATTCTTTGGATAAGGTCTGCATCACAGATCACCGAGGGACTGTCCGCGAAAAAGTTGGCTCGTGGCTTTTCGAATATCCTGCATCGTCCTTCTTCCAAAACAACAACGCGGTGCTCCTCTCGCTCACCTCCTACGTGGAATCGCGGATTTTTGCCGACCCTGCGTATAAACCAACGCATCTCGTGGACGCGTACTGCGGGGCGGGGTTGTTCGCGATTACACTTTCGCCCCGGTTTGAAAAAGTTGCGGGGATCGAACTTTCGTCCGAGAGCATACGCGCGGCAACGAGGAATGCCGTCACGCTCAACAACATTCCGGAGAGCAAGATATCGTTCCGAGCGGGGGACGCAAAAGACATCTTCGCGGTCGTGCAGGATTTTCCTAGGCCGAATTCTGTGTTGGTGATCGATCCACCTCGCAAAGGCTGCGACGAGTCGTTCATCGAGCAAATGTTGACGTTCCGCGCAAAGACTGTTGTGTATGTGAGCTGCAATGTGCACACACAAGCTCGAGACATTGGCATCATCTTGAAGAGGTCGGAGAGGGATGGGAGCGGACGGTATGTGATGGAGACACTGAGAGGGTTCGATCTATTCCCCCAGACAGCGCACGTCGAGAGTGTCGCGGTGCTACGATGGGTGGATACAGAACAGAGTGACAAGACAATTACACAAGTACAGTAGCTTTGCCTTTTCGTCCCTACGATGATTTCTTCATGTCCAAACTACGTGCCTGCTCCAAATCGCAGGCCCACAAGGCGGCGCCAACAGTCGACGTCAAGATGGACAAAGGTCCAATGACCGGAAGGAGGGCCAGCGCAAGTGTCGCCGCTCCGAAGCTGAAGCCACATTGGACATGGGGAATTGAAGTAAATGAACTTGAACCTACGCCGTGTATGCGCCTTTTCTGCGTTCGACAAAAGCCTGGCGCGCTGCAGGAGTCATGCCAAGCGCCTGGAAGTAGCGAGCGTGGTACGTAGGGCCTGATTTAGCGCCTAGTCTTGTCAGAGGTTGGATGGTGCGTCTTTATAGCGCCAACCGTTGTAGAGGAGGAACAAGATGGTCCCAATGACGGGTATGAAGTTTAGTGGAAGCGAGACGATGTAGCGAAGCAGGCCGTCACGACTGAACCGGCTGAACGGTTTGCTGAGCATCTTCACTGCTTCCTGAAGGAATCCACGACTTCTGTTTCTTTGGTCGACATAGACGAGAGGAATTCCTTGTTGCCGAAAGACAGCGTTGACTTGGGAGACGAGTTGACGAGGAACTGGTGGACGATAAAGGATACGCACAGAGCTGTTCTTGGGCGCGAGAGAGGTAGAAGGTTTTGCAAAAGAAAATGACGACGAAGTAGGCTTCGCCTGTGTTGCTGCTGAGAGGGCTTGAGTCTCGTGGACTATGACTTGCCTATAATCATGGTAGTAGCGGCAGCGAATGCAAAAGGACCGAGAATGGCGCAGATTGCAAGATGTGGGATAAAGAGGAAGAAGAACATGGCTGCAGTTATGGCGATTGCGGCGAAGAGGATGTTGAGGGCGATTGGTAGGACTGAGCGTAGCATGCTGGGATTAGACACCGAGTATACGACGCCTTTGAGCGGATACAGCGCTGCAAGCAGCTCATCGGTGGGCACATTCTGGGCCATTGTAACAAGGGTCACCGTCGACGTCACACAACTCTCCTCTTCCTACCATGCCTGCCGAACCTTCTCTCAAACGCTCAGCCTCTGCCGCCTCTCTTCCTACTCCTCCTCCCACTACTCATAAGCGGAAGCGGTCCTCATCGCCGGCGCGCAGCGATGGCGACATTGGCTCAGACGACGAAGATATCGGGCTAGAAGAGCGCGTTCGCCGTGCTGAAGCAGAGGAGCACTTTTGGCTCTCTCACAACAACGCCTCTTCGTCCCCTCCACTTGTCTACAAACTTCTTCCCGTCACTTTGCCCGCGTCCCCACCTCCCTCTCCTCTAAAACAAACCCTTCGCTCCCCGTATACTCCCACTCGGAGCGCTGCACCGTCTCCACCAGCGACGCCGCCACCTCCAAAACGAGCCAAACACAACCTCATCCCTACGGACTCTCCGCACAACCCTTTCCTTGCTTCGCCCTTGGGGCCAAAGGATGAAATTGTCGCGACAACGAGCAGAGTCATCCGGGAGGAGAGGCCAACAATGGAATACGTATTGTACGTGCAACCCACTTTCATTGTTCGTGCACCGGCTCATCTTCGAAGCCGAGGAGTCCGTCGTTCGTTCCCTAATCCTTACTACGGCAAGCCTGTTCCACCTAACTCTCTACTACCTCCCGAGCATCCCGACTATGAACATGACGAGCAGCATATCCCCAAGCTCGTGTTTGGGCTGAAGCAGGATACTACTATCAACACTCGTCGTACCGCCCCAACAGTGCGCTCTTTCAGCGTAGAGGACAGCGACGACTAGCACTATTGCTTCATTTACCAAGTTTTCGACTATATCCTATCAGAGCACAGAGGATCGAATCGAATAATTATTTTTTCTACTATGCATGCATTTCTACCGCCGCAGATCTAGTCCCCAATGGCTCGCTTTCTCCAGTCACAAAAGCTCGGGTACATTGAGCCATGGTTACCGAACTGTGAAAGGTTAGAAGATGCTCACGCAGATGAACGAGCAACGTACGCTCGAGAAACCACGTCAGTTTGATAAAAGTTGTCGATTGGCAACCCGAACGCTTGCCCACTCGCCGGCTTCTTGCTTGCAGCCAACGATGCCAACCCGACCTTGGCAATCTCAAGAGATGTCTCCTCCAAAGCATCCCACCGCACAAGAGACGGCGAAATCTCCCACATGCGGTCCCTTACACCAACAACATCGTCGTAAGGCAAGTCGACGCCAACGACTTCGGCGAGCGCTCGGAGAATCTTCCAATCTTCGCGCGCTGCGCCGGGCGGCGGGACGGCGGCGCGACCGAGTTGGCTACGACCCTCGGTGTTAATCCATGTAGCGCCCTTTTCTGTGTATGCTGCACCAGGAAGGCAAACGTCTGCTAGGGCAGCTCCGCGATCACCGTGGTGGCCTTGATAAACGACAAAGGCATCGGCGGGGATGGTGGTTGGGTCGATTTCATCCGCATTAAGAAGGTATATGAACTTTGGTGTCGCGCTGGCGGCCGCGCGGGATGGGACAAAACCGATTTCGTACGACGCAGGCCTGGAGGCAGTCTAGATACAACATGAGCCAAGAACCAGAAAAAGAAAAGGAACCGCACTCGTTGAAGGACGTTGAATCCGTTCCAGTCCTCACGGACGAGACGGGTACCAGCAGACGCAACATAGCGCGCAAGAGTACCAAATACTGCTTCGCCATCACCGTGTTCAGCTAGGGCGCTGCCGACGATGATCATAGGTCGCTCCGCCTTGGCCCAACGCTCAGCAAACTCTCCTTTGGCCTTGCCAGCAAGGAACTTGTCCAGCGCCTTTGCATCCTCTCCAAGGTGTTCGTAGCTGTATGTCGTATCGGCGCGAGCACCAACCATACCAACGACCAGCTCGGAGTGGAGCCAGCTCTTGCGTATACGGGAATTGAGAACAGGAGCCTCGTGGCGGGGGTTGGTACCGACGAGGAGAATTGCGTCGGCGCTCTCCAGACCGGGGATACTACTGTTGAACGAGTAGTTGGACTTGATATCGATGCCGTGTACCGGTGCAACGTCTCCGTAGTTGCCAGAGAGGTCACTAGCGAGGTTGTCGGATCCCAGGCGATTAAACAAATCCTTGAGGACCACCAAACTCTCCGTGTCGGCCAGATGTCCCGCAACAGCTTTCATCTCGTTACCCGATGCGCCTGTGCGTTTCAACCCATCAGCAATGGCTGCAAGAGCGTCCGGCCACGATGCGGCTACGAAGCGGTTGTCAGGGCCCTTGACTAGCGGCGTTGTGAGACGCTGCGTCCGTAGACCGTCATAAGCGTAACGAGTCTTGTCGCTGATCCACTCCTCGTTCACGTCGTCATTGGTGCGGGGTTGGATGCGCATAACCTGAACGCCACGCGAGTCGACACGGATGTTGCTCCCAACGGCGTCGAGAACGTCGATGCTCTCCGTGTTCTTGAGCTCCCATGGCCGAGCTTGGAACGCGTACGGCTTGCTGGTCAGTGCGCCAACCGGGCAGAGGTCGATGACGTTGCCGGAGAGCTCGGAATTCATGAGCTTCTCAACGTACATGCCGATTTGCAGGTCGTTTCCGCGACCAGTTGTACCGAGATCCTCGACGCCAGCGACCTCATTTGCAAAACGAACACAACGCGTACATTGAATGCAGCGATTCATGGACGTTTTGACGATGGGCCCCAGGTCTTTATTGGAAACCGCGCGTTTGCCCGTTATTTCGTGGAACCGCGTGCGGTCTGAACCGTAACGGATGGATTGGTCTTGGAGGTCGCATTCGCCACCTTGGTCACAGATGGGACAGTCGAGAGGATGGTTCGCGAGAAGGAACTCCATGACGCCTTCGCGAGCTTCGTGGACGAGGGGAGTGTTGGTGAAGACGACCTGGCCGTTCATGGCAGGAGCAGCGCTACGGTATATGAGAGAGATGCAAATTGGGGCGACGGCAACGGCACCATGACGCGACAGGTTTCGGTGAGCGTTGAACCTCGACTAGGCACATTCTATGCGGTGGTCAAAAGAGGCGTCCGAAGGGATAGTGAAGCTCGCACCGACAATTGCCTGCTATTGCAAGCCTGGCCAAGATAAGAAGAAGGAGATAGCACCGGGAATGCAAACAGACCTATCATGGTAGCAGAATCTGGTGCAGGAGATGAGCAGTGGGTGAAAACGCGCCGGAAGACGAACCTGGGTATGGGTGATCCAGCCGCCTCACAGGCCTGTATGAGAGCGGAGCCTAGTGGATTTGAGGAGGGCACAGGCCACGTAGGGATGGCGCACCTTGAGGAACGGTAACTTCCTTGCCGTCGACGGTGAGGGTGATGTCGGCCTGGCGAGCGGAAGTGGAAGCGATACTCCGGCGGTCTGGAGGGCGTTCAAGGGAGGTGAGGAGGGAGGGGTGGACGTACGGGCAACGCTGAGGAGGGAAGGGCGGGACGCGGACGAGACGAGTCGTAGCATTTGTCCGCCGCGTCGTTGACGATGAAGAAATAACTTGACGGCTATTGGCTTGCCTCAAGATGCCATCATCTACCTCGATATCCACAAAGCCACTACAAAACCTAATACCCCAACCCACCACAGCGTCAGCAGCTCTGGCGCACCCATCGACCTCGCCTCATTTAATGCCCGTTCCAGATTTTCCGCCATGACTTCCATCCCAAACACTGTCCGTGCTCGCTCCTGCGACCGTCGTCCTAGCAGAACCCGTTCCTCCGCGCTCATTCCTACAATTTCCGCCAAGGCACTGGCCCATTCACTGGGGTCTGGTGGCCGTAACCATCCCGTTCGTTGCTCTCGCGGTGCTCCAACGACGCTTTCAGTTGGTCCGCCGCTGTCGCACGCAAGAACCGGGAGCCCGCAACACATGGCCTCGACAGGAACGATCCCAAAGTGCTCGTTGGTCGGCGTATAGAGGAGCACACGCGTCGAGGGAGCGGTCAACAACGCCGTTCTTTGTTCGTCAGTGAAGTTGAGGAGGAACAGGACATCCGGGTCATTGTTGGAGGTCGATAGCTGGGGCACTCGAATAGACGAACTACGCGGTGCAAGGACGTTCAGCGACAAATGGTGCGATCTGGCAAGCTCTACAAGAGAAGAAAGGGTGTCGACATTATCTTGCAAACGAGGATCGTAACCCCCGGCAAGAACCAGGCGCATACTGGGCTGATGAGATCGTTGCAGCTTGGCAAACGATTCCACAGCCAATGCGACGTTCTTCTTCTTCTCAAAGCGATTGAGCGAGAGTAGCGTCGGCCGCTGGCTGATATGTAATCAGCGTCCAATAGCCACTCTTTGCGGGAGAAACGGACGAGGCAATGGCCTGTATATCCAAGCTTGACGCGTCAATTGGCTTCCCGTACGCCGAAATATTGATTCCAGGATATACCGTCGTTGGCAGACGATTTATAGACGGAAAATACGATTGGAAGACGCGCGCCGTGAATTGAGAGTTGGAAAGAATAACATCCGCCTGTCCTATACAGCGTCAGGACATGTAGAGGAGGACGCCGCGTGTCTTACGCGTTGTGACTTCCTCAAGCCAGTCAATAGGTATACGGTAGATACGCTTGAGCAACGTTTCCCGTCTCTTCTGCAGATTGCCCTCGATGAACTCGCCAGTTGCGAGCAGTTTGTCAGGAAAATGGCAATAGAAAACGACTGGAGTGCGCCCGAGCGTGCGGAGAAAGGGAACACACGTCGAGAGCTGGTCGACAAAGTAGACGTCGTATTTCTGGGCCCATGGGGCGAGCAGGTGCAATGTAAGGTGGAGTTGCCTCGCATTGGCGAACAGGATGTGTAGCTTGCCCCCAAGCGAGCGGGGGAACGGAGGCCGTACGTAGTTGACCTCTAGTTGACCATTTCGCGTTTCCTCAAAGCACCGAGCGGGATCGTGGTGAGACGTGTAGAAGGCGACAGAATGACCAAGGTTTTGGAGACCGATAGCGGCGTCGACGACGAGACGCTCTGCGCCGCCTAGAGGAATGTCAGACGCAGGCAGCTCAGAGAGCGAACTGGGACCTATTCCGAGGTCCGGGTGCACGAAAGCGACTCTCATATCATGGGAGTTTGAAGCAAGAAGCGTATCGATTTGTTTCTGGTCTCGACCACATCGCCCTCTGCTTGCTTTGTCGTTGTCGCTCAATGGCGACGGTAGCCGCATATCTGCTTCCTGGGGTTCCTGTACAGCAACCGCTCCTCGTGGAAGGCGATTCCTCTCTAGCCACGGAAATCTTGCCAGGCCCGCCGCCGCTCATCGACGTCTTGCGTCCCGAAAAGCGCGACCCCAAGAAACCTTTCTACTCGTATCTCTACCCGACCGACCCTGGGTCCACGTACTCTGGCATTATGCACGGTACCATTATCGCCCAAGACGACGCCATGAACGGCAAACGTAGGTGAGTGCTGCCCTCTTGTCCTTGTTTTTCTCCCTCAAAGAACACCCAACCCACTCCCCGTCTTCCAGCGCCGTCTCTGGTCGTGCTCAGCGTGCTTCTGCTCGCAACCATAACGGTACCGCAGGCGAGCTACCCGGTCCCTCCGTCTCCGAACCGTATAACATGGTCCTCGATGACGAGGCGTTCCCATCTCGTTCCACCTCGGTAGCGCTGCAGGATGGGGACGCTACCTACAAGGGTAGGAATCGGGCAAAGGGCAAAGGAAAGGCCAAGGAGACGGACGGCGGGGTCCGTATCAAGGAGGAGCCACGGATAGTGTCGCTGCAGGCGACGCCGGATCCTCAGGTGTGTCGCAATACTCTCCCTAGACACGACCCTGGTCTCATTGACCTCTCTCAGATCAACAACGACGACCACTGTTCCTCGTGTCGTTCACACGGAGCGCTCGTCTACTGTGATGGCTGCCCTCGTGCCTTTCACCTCTGGTGTCTCAATCCGCCCCTGGAGCACATCGACGACGGCGACAGTCGCTGGTTCTGTCCCGCCTGTGTAATACGCAAGGTACCGCCCTTCGCCTCGACCTTTACTGACCACTTCTAACGTCGCTTGCCAGCATCCGCCCCGAAAACCGCCGCCCGGCTTGTTCTCTCCGCTTATAGCTCAAGTTCAGGCCAGCATCCCGACAGAATACCAGCTCCCGGACGAAATTCGAACGTTTTTCAGAGATGGTGCGCCAATGTCGCTATTCCGAACCGCCGCCATCTGACGTATCGCAGTTGGCACCGGCCCCAAAGGCAGCTATGTCGACAATTCCGTCGTCAGACAACCACGCGTCAAGTGCGTCCCGCCCATCCGCTTTTTGTCCGCTAATGCTGTCCGCTAACGGTCCCCCCATAGCCGTTTTGGTCTCATAGAGGACCGGGATTCCCAACGACTACGAGATAAAAACGGTGATCCCGTGCTATGCTTCAAGTGTGGGACCTCCACCCTTCCCGCAGCGCTTGTCGCGCCGCCGGCCCCCTCGTCCCGTCCTCGGAGAGCAACCGCAAAGGCCGCAAGCGACGAGATATGGAAATCCATGGTATCGTGCGACTACTGCAACCTTCATTGGCATCTCGACTGCCTCGATCCTCCCCTGACCACTATGCCTCCAATAAACAAGAAGTGGATGTGCCCGAACCATGCGGAGAAAATCAAAGTGCGTAATCCATCGCTGGTCTATGTTTCCTGAACGTCGTCTAGTTGCCCAAGCTTCGCATCCCCAAATCCGCTGCCGCCGTCGAAATCACCAAACCGAAGCAGTTCAATAATGGCAACATCGAAATTATCCACACTCAAGCGTCCACCACTCGTCCAAAGAAAGTGGCGGTCGACGAGGTTTACATCAACGGGCGGAAGTATCGCGTGCCAGAACGAATCGTCATTCTTGATTTTTGGAACAAGGTCAGCAACAAGACCACAGCAAAGTGTGTTAACTCTCCTCCCTATGAATGGCGCACTGACCTCGCAGGGACGGCTCTGAATCCGGATCAGAATTGTCTTCGCCACTGACATCTTTGAGCTCGTTGGAAGACGCAGAGATGTTTCCTGCCGGGAACGTTAAAGATGGTGACGACGACAACATTCGAGCAGCTCAAGTATGTCGCCTTGTTTCGGCCATTTCCTCCTGTTGAAATATCCATAGATGCTATGGAGCTTCCAGCGCTCTGTTCGCAATAGTGAAGAGAATGCAGTCGAAACAGAGAGCCCTTCCTCTATTTTGAAGGCACGTTTCTAGTCTTTGGCCGGCTACAGCCTGTCCTCACGGACCATCTAGCGAAATGCCTCTGCTCCCGCCAACGGCGACTCCCATCCTTCCGCCACATCTGCAGATGACGCCCCGTCTACCTCTACCGCCAAGCGGAAACGGACTAGCAACGGAAACCAGCTTCGCCCCGACGCTGAGAACGTCGACTCAACGATGGTCAGCGTCTCGTCCAGAGTAAGAATACCAACGGTGCGATACTGTGTTTTTAACGATATACAGGACTCGAGTAGCCTCGAGGATGTAATCGCTTCTTCCTCCAGACCAAATCTCCATGTCAAGGTCGAGGATCATGAGCCCCACATGCCCAAGGTGTGTGGATACCGCCATTAGTTCTCCGATGATCCAACATTCACCAGCGCTCTGCCAAATCCACGGGGCGTCAAATCAGACCTCCCGTAAGGAAAGACGCGCAATGGGAACCGCGGGGTACGAAGCGTAAAGGCCGAGACGACAACTCGTCGGGGGGAGGACTCGGGCGACTTTGAACCCCTTGGAGAACAGACGAAGAAGAGTCGGACTGAGAAGGGGCTGAAGGGCCAGGAGGCGAGGAAGACGCAAAGCCCGAAGAAGGTTCTGTCGAGCACAAACGCGGCTGCTGGATCTTCAACACAGATAACTCCGACTCTGAAAATCCGACTTCCTCCTCTGAGCGCTGCGGCGAGGACGTCGACTGCAGACTAGGGTCGGCTATTAGTGTAGTGTAGCAAGTCATCACCTGATTGACGCGTATGTCTTCAACCTCGATGGACCCAAAGTTCAGTATCGACCAGTTCGTCGCGACAGCAAACTCGACGACGCCCCCGCAGCTCCATCCTTTCTTCGACGCTTTCCGCACTCTCTACACCAACAAGTCCGTCTTGTCCTCACGCGTGAATCATCCACTCACCACCTGCAAGGCTATGGCACCAGTTAACACTCAAACTCGTCGATTTCTTCGACCATCCCGATTCAAAGCCATACCGAGTAGAGGTCTTTGAGTCATTTGTTCGTGATTTCGAGGGGGAAAATAAACCAGCTTCGACTGGTTGAAATGGGTGTACGCGTCTCGAAAGAAATTGACAGTGCGTCCTAATTAACCTCTTCGCGCGTACAAGCTGAATATATCCCGAGATCCCCAAACCCACCTCAACTTCCTCACCTCTCTCCTCACCCGAATCACTGCCGACGCCTCCAACTCAAAGCAAGAGGCGCATGTTCTCCTTCTTGCGACTATTGCCCGCGCCAAGCTGCTGTATGGCGATCTGGAGGGCACCAAGACGGACATGGATAAGGCATGGTCTGTCCTCGATGGGCTGGAGGATGTGGACAACGGTGTCAATGCCGCGTATTATCAGGTGGCGGGCGACTACTACAAGGTCTGTGCATGCCAAATCCCTCCCAACGCCGCCAATGAGCAAGTAACTCGCAGGCGAAAGGCGAATACGCGCCGTACTATAGACATTCACTTCTCTTTCTCGCATGCGTCCCGAACCTCGCGACCGACATGTCTGCCGAAGATCGTTTGGCGCGTGCGCACGATTTGGCCATCTCGGCTTTCCTTGGGGACACCATCTATAACTTTGGCGAACTGGTGGGCGCTTTATATCCACTCTAGGAGTGAAACTTAGCGATTGCAGCTCATGCATCCTATACTGGATTCGCTTGACGGAACGCCTCATGAATGGATCAAGAAGCTGCTTTTTACATTCAACGAGGGCAACATTGGCAAGTTCGAGGCGTTGGCACCGTTGTTCCCAAAAGAGGTGGGGCACTCGCCAAAGACTCCGACTACGCTGACCACGTTCAAGGCGATCCTGCAAAACAACTATGCGTTCCTGCGGCAGAAGATTTGTTTGATGGCGCTCATTGAGAGCGTATTCAAGCGCGCAGCCAATGACCGGACCATGTCCTTCCAGACAATCGCTGAAGAGACCCGGCTGCCGTTGGACGAGGTCGAGCATTTGGTAATGAAAGCCCTGAGGTATGGAGTAATCTTTTCGGCGTCGAGTGTACTAACCAACGATATAGCTTGAAACTTATCCGTGGCTCTTTGGACCAAGTCGACCAAAAGGCACAAATTACCTGGGTGCAGCCGAGAGTATTGTCGAGGGAGCAGATCGGGACTCTGGCTAAGACGCTGGGCGATTGGGTCGATAAACTGAACAAGGTAGAGCAGCGTATTGCGCCAGAGGTATTAGCTACCGCGTAGATGCGAATTGCGACGATTATTTAACCGAACGTGACTCGGAAAAGTTGTGCTCTGTCTTGACATCGATATGGCCCCGCTCGCCCACCCTTCGATTCGAGGAAAGGCTCCCTCTCTGCGTCACTCCTGTATCTTGACCTTTCATACAGATGGCTGGTTCCGCGAGATCTCATCCCAATGGCCCGGCCAGGCGATGACTTTGCGCGTTGTTAAAATTCTGCACGTTGAAACATCCAAGTTTCAAGACGTTTTGGTCTTCGAGTCCGAGACGTATGGTGCGGTCCTGGTGCTAGATGGGGTCATCCAATGCACGGAGCGGGATGAATTTTCGTAAGAAGGCTTGAATTCCATGCAAACGGTCCTAATCGCAACGCGTCCAGCTACCAAGAAATGATTGCCCACATCCCGATGGCCAGTCATCCCAACCCCAAAAAAGTTCTGGTAATTGGCGGTGGAGATGGAGGTGTCGTTCGTGAAGTGCTCAAGCACGCGACGGTTGAAAATGTTGTTCTCTGCGACATAGATGAGGTTGGTGCCTCTCGGACCGGAATCTTGCCTGTCCAACATCCTTTGTCCAGGCAGTCGTCCGAGTATCCAAGCAATACTTGCCGCACATGTCCGCACTCCTCAACGATCCCCGCGTCACTGTCTTCATCGGCGATGGCTTCAAATTCCTCGAGGACAACAAATCGACCTACGATGTTATCATAACCGACTCGTCTGACCCAGTTGGGCCTGCCGAAGCTCTATTCCAGAAACCTTACTTCGAACTTTTGCATGCTGCCCTCGCCGATGGCGGCGCCATCTCCACGCAAGGCGAATGCTTGTGGCTGCACCTTCCCCTCATCTCCAACAACCATGCCACGGTCAAAACTCTCTTCCCCGTCACCGAATACGCGTTCACCACCATTCCAACGTATCCTTCTGGTCAGATCGGCTTTGTCGTCGCGACCAAGGACGCGAACCGTGACCTACGCACACCTGTGCGCGATGTTGCCCACACGCGGTACTATAACCGTGCGGTTCATTCGGCTGCATTTGTGCTGCCCGAGTTCGGTAGAGCGATGCTACAGGAAGGTAAAGATGTTCGACCGCTGTTTGGGAGGGCGGCCAAGGCGGCAAACAATGTCAAGACGAACAAAATACTGTTGCTCGGCTCGGGTTTCGTCGCTCGGCCTTGTGCTGAATACTTGACGCGGGATCCATCCAACCAACTCACCGTTGGTATGTAACTGCCTGTTCCCTATTAGCTTCTAATGGTCTTCAGCGTGCCGCACCCTCGCAACCGCTCAAACGTTTGTCGCTGACCTGCCTTCAACTACCGCTATCTCCTTGGACGTGAACGATACAGCTGCTCTCGAAGCAGCTGTCGCAGCTCACGATCTGGTCATATCCCTCATTCCCTACACTTTCCATGCTGTCGTCATAAAGGCTGCTATCAAGGGCAAAACCCACGTCGTCACCACGTCCTATGTCTCCCCAGCGATGCGCGAACTCGATGCGGCAGCTCGTGACGCCGGCATCGTCGTATTGAACGAGGTCGGATTGGACCCTGGCATTGACCATCTCTATGCGGTCAAGACCATTCAAGAGGTCCATGCTAAAGGCGGCAAGATCAAACACTTCTTGTCGTACTGCGGCGGGCTCCCTGCACCCGAGGCCGCAGGCAATCCCCTTGGCTACAAGTTCTCGTGGTCGTCGCGCGGTGTCCTTCTGGCTCTTCTCAACCCAGCGTCGTTCCTATCGTCGGGATCCGCCACGAACATTCCCGGCGAAGAACTCATGTCGCATGCAAAACCTTACTTCATCTCCCCCGCGTTTGCGTTTGTCGCATACCCCAACCGCGACTCGCTGCCATACCAACAGTTCTACAACATTCCAGAAGCAGAAACGGTGGTGCGAGGAACTCTGCGCTACCAGGGCTTCCCGGAGTTTATCGGAGCTCTCGTCAAGCTTGGCTGGCTGAACGCGGAGCGCAAGGAGTGGCTGACTGAGGGTATTTTGTGGAAAGAGGCGACGCAAAAGGCCATTGGGGCCAGCGACAGCGGCGAAAGCACCCTCATCGCTCAGGTGAAGCAGCTTTGTGCGTTCCCGTCCTTCTCGGAAGCCGAGCGGATTATAGCGGGTCTCCGTTGGATTGGACTTTTCTCCTCGGAGACGGTTGTTGTCCGGGCTGGCAATCTGCTAGACACGCTCTGTGCGCGCCTCGAGGGCCTGATGAAATACGAGGCGGGGGAGCGGGATCTGGTGATGCTGCAGCACAAGTTTGTTGTCGAGTGGGCGGACGGATCGGAGCAGACGATCACATCGACACTGGAGGCGTATGGTACACCGGGCGGACACTCTGCGATGGCGTTGACGGTTGGGCTGCCCTGTGGCATTGCGACGCAGCTGGTGCTGGACGGTGTTCTCAAGACACCGGGTGTTCACGCGCCGTACACAAAGGAGATCTGCGACCCGATCCGAGAGAAGCTAGAAAGCGAGGGACTGGGAATGGTGGAGAGGGTACTGTAGACTACGACACGTGACATTTAACACGATGGACTCAATCCACAATCTCGTTTCGGAATGGCTGCGTCTGGACAAAGTGCTATATTCCAGCTACGTATCTATAGGAACTAAATCTCTCTCAAGAATCCAGCTACTCGTGCCGAGATCGAGCAGCTCGTCCAGCAAGGCGACATCCAGGAGTTGCAACTTCGACTGGGAAATCGCATCGAGTTTGGAACTGCCGGTCTATGCACATACCGTTTGCATTCATTCAACTAACCAACAGCAGGCCTTCGTGGACGAATGGGCGCCGGCTGGTCCTGCATGAACGATCTCATTATCATCCAGGCGTCTCAGGCTAGCTCTTTCTTTGGCATTGGTCCCTTGGTCGAATCGCACTTCCAGGGCTTAGCTGAATACGTTAGAAACAACGTAGAAGACGCCACTGCCCGGGGAATTGTCATCGGGCACGACCATCGACACAATTCAGAGCGTTGGGCGCGTCTGACTGCCTCAGTTTTCACGCATGCCGCGTTCAAAGTATATCTGCATCGCGGTTTGGTTCATACGCCGTTGTAGGTGGTCTCACGCATTAGCCGGTGTCCTCTCATCTCCCGAAAGGGTTCCTTTCAGTGTCCAGGTTGTATACAGCGTCGTATGTGAATAGCCGCAGAGCTAACTACACTAGGCGCTGAATGCGGCTTGCGGAGTTATGATTACCGCCTCGCATAATCCCAAGGTCTTTTTGTTCAAGATACCGTTCATTTTTATCTCAATCCCTTGGAAAGAACGATAACGGCTACAAGGTCAAGCTCTGAGTTAACACGACTCTCTCACTCATTCGCTCAGGTGTACTGGGAGAACGCGGTCCAAGTAGGTCCAGCCTTACTCGCAGATACGTTACACACAGCTTGCGAATAGATTATCGGTCCCCATGACAAGGGAATATCTGCCTCGATTCGTGCCAACCTCGAGCCCAGAACGTGGCTCGATGAGCAGCTGGATGCGTCTCCACTCTGCCTTGATCGTACTGCGGAAATGAAGGACGCCTACTTCGCGGAACTGGCTTCGTTAAACTTCACTAGGTTCCGATCCTTTCCTTCGGCTTGTCAACTGCTCAGGGTGCCTTCTCCCAGGACGCTCAACCAATCCAGCAAAATCAAATTTGTCAATACTTCCATGCACGGAGTGAGCGATCCCTTTGTTTCGCGAGTGTTCCAGCAGTTTGGGTTCTCGCCCTATATTCCCGTGACCCAGCAGCAGCAGCCCGATCCCGAGTTCCCTACGGTCGCGTTTCCAAATCCAGAGGAGAAAGGTTGTCTCTGCGCAAGGTTGATATCATGCATCTAACACTTATTTTGCAGGCGCTTTGGTAGTGACCCTAATTTCGGCGCATCCTGGGACCTAAACGGCGTATAGGACCTAGCGCTCAAGGTGGCCGAAGCCGAAGGCGCCAATTATGTTCTCTCCCAAGATCCTGACTCGGATCGCTTTTGTGCTGCGCAAAAAAGGCGAGTCGCTGTGTTTCATCCGTCTCGAAAACGCTTAATCTTCGACATCTAGCTCCACAGGCTGGCTTGTTTTTACTGGAGACCAACTAGGTACTCTTTTCGCCGCGCAAGCCCTGCAAAGGTATCGCACCGAGAACAAGCCGATTGAAAAACTTGCCATGGTGGCGTCAACCGTGAGCTCCAAGATGATCGAGGCTATGGCGAGACGGGAGGGTTTCAAGTTTGTCGAATGTCTGACGGGTCTGGAGTCCTTGAACCATACTCTATTCGCTCGTTTATCCATCTTTAGGCTTCAAGTTCATCGGCAATACGGCCTTGAACTTGGTCAAAGAAGGATACGAGGTTCCTATGGGATACGAGGAAGCTATCGGCTTCATGTTCGGGTCCAAAATCCGCGACAAGGATGGCGTTGCTGCCACTGTTGCGTTCGCCGAGCTCGCAGTTTCGCTAGAGAGCGAAGGAAAGACAGTCTCGTCTTATCTCCAAGAACTCTATCATCGTTATGGCTACTTCCAAGTATGTTCCATTCTGTTTGATTCTTCTTCGGGCGCTAAAACGTTCCAGACAAGCAACAGCTACCTCATATGCCGAGATCCGCCTACAATCGACAGGATTTTTAACCGCTTGCGCAACTACGAGGCGGGACTTTTCCTTCAACCGCGAAGTTGAATCTCAAACAGCAATAGACCCAGAATGACCGCTCTTATCCTCGAGAAATCGCCAACTTTTCTATCTCCAGTGTCATCGACCTTACAACGGGTTACGATAGCACCAACCCCCCAACTTACAGACCCGCGTTGCCCATTTCTTCCGGCCACATGATCCAATTCCGAGCAGTGGCCGAGGACGGTGTAACCAAGATCGTTCTAACGCTGAGGTTTGACGTTCCCTCGAACTCGATTTAAACTCATCGCATAGCAGGACGAGCGGCACAGAGCCCAAAATCAAATATTACCTTGAAGCGACAGGACAGAACATCTCCTTGGTACAAACCGTTTTGAGTGAAGTCGTGTCAGAATTGGAGACAGTGTGGATGGAGGCAGAAAAGAATAATCTAGGCAAGCCCTGAAAGTTTATTCTTTGCTTGAGCGTACTACGACCGAATCAAGGCGGAATTTCCTCCTGCTTTCCAGAGCCTTGACCTGCTCCCATATATCTCGCGAGATCACAGTGGTATGGAAGGACATGGCGATTAGCCTTTAAACAAGTTCAGGGCTTGATATTCTACGCTGCGAAGTTCAAGTAACGTACCGAGCTATGGTCATGCGTCGAATGAGGTCTTCCGAGGTAACCGCTTCTACGGGGGATGCAGCACTCTTGCGTTCCGCCACAAAATCTTCCTGGATATGCTGCGGACGGCTGTGAATTGCGATATGACCATACTCAAGATGTTCATACCTCGGCCACGTCGTCGTCCACGGTGACCTTGCCCAGTCTCGCTCCGCCAACAAGTTCTCGAAAGAGTGCGAGTTTCTCTTCGCTGGGGAGTTGGACCGAGGCAACAGGACCGTAAAGGAGGTCAGCCGTCTCCGCCTTGAATGGAACGATGTTGTGGGTCTGCTACAGGTCAGTTTTAGATACACACAAACTGGAGAATATGGCATGCCTGGAAGAACGTGCTCTTGCGCCCCTCCGCCAACACAACGAATGAGATGTCTGTGTGGAACGAGAAGCGACTGAATGGAAAGACATAGTCAAGTGTTTGCGAAGACATCGCGTTCTGCAATGCTTGCAGGTTTTGCATGCCACGCTGAACAATACCGCCTTCGGTGACGCCGCCCTCGGACACGACACAGACGCTTCCACGGGGCAGTTGGAGACGCCCGCTGTGTAAATCTTCGTTTTTGGATTCGGGAGCGAACGACGATGTGTTTATCATGTCTAGGGAGAGTTCCAGTCCATCGACGATTGGGAAAAGCTGCGCGAGGACGAACAACAGCTTGGGTCGAGTGTCCGAGGAGGGAAAGTTTGAGATTGTAAGCGAAGGGGGAAGGATGGGCGGTGTTCGGGACTGGACGCGAGCGATTGTCGACAAAAGGACCCATTCAGCGCTCAACTTGTCCCCAGCAAGCGCTGCATCGGCTATCCAAGATATAAGCTCGGCGCGGAGGCTCTTCACGGCCGAGGCATCGGTAAACGCCGGGAATACTCTCGGAACGAGCGTTTCCGGAAGCCGCTGCAAGAAGAGGACATGGAGGGTGGGGACATGGACGGACTCGATATCTGCAGTGACTCTGGACGAGATGAGACGACTTTCCCATTTACTCATGATCAAGCTCACGGTTCCAGCGAGTATATGCCGACCAGCGTCAGAACATCCGTCGCTTTGAGCGAATCGCCTAGTGTAGCATCGTAGACTTTGACTTGAACCCCGAGATGACGCGCCCCGGAATCGGGAAACTTGTGCGGGTGGGATTCGGTAACGGTCGGTGGAGTGAAGGGAGCCGCTGGGGTAAAGTTAGCGTGAAATGGCGCCGAAGACGCGACGCACCATTGGGGCCATCGATCTCTGCGGAAACCCAGTTGCTTTCGTGAGGGATGTTCACAGCCCAGACAACGGTGTTTTCGCCTAGTTCATTCGCATCGCGCGGCGGAGCATAGGCGGTTTCATCGTCGGTGGACGCGTCGACCAAACCCCAACCTCCACATTTGCCATCGGAGCGCTGACGAATGTATAATTCAGGACTGGCGCTGTTGTCCTGAATCATGAAGCGACCCTTGACAAGTCTACGGTCTGTTCGTCTGGGATCGATAGCATGAATACTGGGGATTTCGGAAAACGCGTCCTTTGACGCGAAGATGTGGGTGAAGTGGGCGGATACACGAGCAGGGAAACCATCGGGGGCGTTATTTTGCGCGTAAAGCTCCTCAAGGGCTTGTGTAGGGTCTGAGATGGCATCCACAAATGTCGAGGACACCATCGTTGTCAAGAGCAAGTGTGGGTCGTCTCGTGATGGTAATCCCCATTTCTTTGTTGCCTCGATGCCAAAAGTTGGCCGCAGTCTATCGTTCAGTCCTACCTCCATTCCATTCGCTCGCGCTGTACTCAAGCTCAAATACCGTAATCGCCCCCTCGCCCACTATCAGACACCAGTTCCCCATGGTCGCCCCGAACCAGATCCCGTCGTCGACACGCCTCCACCAAACCCGACCGCTTGCGTCGCGCTCCAAAACGAGGACTTTGTAGAGGACGCCGTAATCATAACATCGCTCTCGGCGGTGCCCTTCTGCTGCCACGAAGACCTCTTGACCATGTCTCGCCCGGGACTCATTGGCGTTGCTGAGGCGCTCAACGACAAACTCCCCGCCGCGCTACGCATCTCCACGAACCGCACTCGCACCGACGCTGCCATCAGAAACGAAATCGAGTTTATTGTAGGGCTGCGCGCAAACAAGGGAGCAGAGGATGGTAGTGGGAAGAGCAGCAAGGAACGGTACCAGACGCCACCGACGAGCCCCACTCCCGCCTCGCCGCATGCGCGAAAAAGAGCTTTGAAGGGACACGGAACACCGAGAACTCCCCTTCTTGAACGGCTTGAAGAGGAACACGAGGAGGAGGAGGAGGGCACGCCCACAAGATCGAGTCGTCCAAGCCACCCCATTCCCGACGCACGACGATCGAAAAATCGCGCAGCCCGCTGCTGTGCCCAGGACAATCCATTCGTTACTGCGGCGGAGGTTCAAGAAGTAGGGTCGTCGGTTGGTTTTGTGGCGCCGCCAACGACGCCTTCCAACTCAGGGAAGCTTTGAACGAGAGCAGCGTTGAGGTAGTTTCGATATGTGTCAATGGCCACGATTTTCCCGTTCATAAACTGGTTCTCGGTGGCTGCGCGCTCGAGTCGTTCGCGGGTGAGCTGCATTGGATTACGGGCATTGTCGATGTCCACGAGGACTTGGAGGGGGACCATTGTGCCGAGGCCTTGCGCCATTTGCTCGATTGTCGCAAGATGGCCCACGACGTCGTTGACGCGGAGGCCAACCTGTTTCCCTCCACCCGGTTTATCGCGGTCCTTGGTGGAGTCGTGTATGACAGTGGTTCCGAGGTTGTAGAGAGCGTGAGCCAAGCCCATGAGTTCGAGCTCGAGGTCTCCCTGAGGTCCAGAGGGGGGAGGAGATTGGGAAGAGCGAGGAGAGTCGGGCGCTGCAGTGGCCATGTGGACGTACGATCTAACAGCTGCAACACTTGTCAATGAACGGCCATCCCGAACCACCGCGATACGAGCCCGACTACGCCGCAGACTCATTCTCCAATCTCCGCCTCGATGACCACGAGCCCGTTCCTAGGGCTGCCTCGGCAGCGTCCATGCGCGGCCCTCCGCTCCCAAGAACACCCAGACATACCCATACTTTACCATCCACCGACGAAGAATATCGTCCCCAGCACGATTCCCAGCGGTATTCTGGCCACGACAATCAAAGCTACATATCTCAAGACTCGTACGAGACCGCATACGATCCGTCGGTCCAGTACGATGAAGCCTATGAGTCCCCAGTCTCATACGCGCCCCACCAACAGGAATGGCACCCCCCACTGCAGCAGCAGCAGCAGCAGCAGCAGTTCAATCCTCTCTATGCCGCTGCATCCAATGTTCTAGGCATGGGCCCTCCTCCCGGCGCCCAACCGTCTGGCCCCGTATACCACCATCCTCCCCCTCCTCCGCAAGGACCATATACCCATTATGCGCCAAGCCAAACTTCCCTCTCTTCTTCTCGCTCCGCGCCTTATCCACCATCGACATACTCGGGCAACTCCTCATATGCTCCTCCGCCGTCCCGATATTCTGAGCCGTCCGAGTTCGACCTGCGACCTCCACTCAACCGCTCTGGAACTACGTTCAGCGCTACGCCGACCACCGTCAAAAGCAAGGCCGTTGATTTGAGCGCTCCTCCTTACGATAAAGACTACATCGAGGGTTATAGGCAGCGTATCAAGGCAGATCCAGACCCCGATGCCCATTTTGCCTACGCAAAATACCTCGTCGATGCCGCCAAACATATCCGGATGAACGGAAAAGACCAACGGTCTGCGAAAAAGTACTCCGAGGTTCTCATCCAAGAGGCGCTCAAAGTCATCCGGCGGCTGGCAACGCAGGGAGATGCATACGACGAGGCGCAGTTTTATCTGGCGAACTGCTACGGGACCGGCGCGCTTGGCTTGCAGGTTGACCACGAGCGGGCGTACCACCTGTATCTGCAGGCAGCTAAGCAAAATCATGCTGCCTCGTCGTACCGTGTGGCAGTCTGCAACGAAATCGGAGCGGGAACGCGCAAAGAACCATCTCGTGCGGCGTCGTTTTACCGCAAAGCGGCGTCTCTTGGGGACACGCCTGCGATGTATAAACTAGGGATGATTCTGCTTCATGGCTCGCTTGGCGAGCAGAAAAAATCCCCGAGAGGCCATCAACTGGCTGCGACGGGCTGCCGAGCAGGCGGACGAGGAGAACCCACATGCGCTGCATGAACTCGCGTTGCTGCACGAGCTCGGCGATTGCGTCCAGCAGGACGTTATCATTGCTAAAAACATGTTGACACGGGCGGCACATCTGGGATATACGCAGTCGCAATTCAAGCTGGGACAATGCTACGAGTACGGAAGCCTTGGTTGCCCGATTGACCCTCGACGGTCGATCGCATGGTACACAAAGGCAGCAGAGAAGGGCGATCCCGAAGCCGAGCTTGCGTTGAGCGGATGGTATTTGACGGGGAGCGAGAACGTGTTGAAGCAAAGCGATTCAGAGGCGTACTTGTGGGCGCGACGAGCGGCGAACAAGGGCTTGAGCAAGGCTGAATATGCTGTTGGGTACTATGCGGAGGTGGGTATCGGAATCAAGCAAGACATTGAGTTTGCGAAACGATGGTACATGCGGGCAGCAGGTTAGTGGACAAGTTTGCGTTGGGCGTTTTTCACTGATTGTGTGAGCAGCTCAAGGCAATAAACGGGCGATGAGTCGGTTGACGGAGATGAAGAGGACGGGGAACAAGAGGACGGCGTCTGGACTGCGGCCAACGAGACAGCAGGCAAACAAAGAGGACTGCATTATTGCGTAGAATACTGTGTGACTCGAGTGTGACATTGGATTCGAGAACCTTCTGTGGGGGATTAAAATTTCGACGAGAGCTGTTTGATCTGAACCACTTCCTGCTTCCTACAGTCATCTACCCCGTCGTCTCCTCATCTCCCTACACACCATGGCCAACGTCGAGAGCTTCGGATTCCAGGCTGAAATCAGCCAGCTCTTGGACCTCATTATCAGTGCGCCATTCTCAAAGAAAAAACGTGCATACAGCTAACATTCCGCCTCTAGACACCTTCTACTCCAGTCCGTATCCATCCAGTAAACCTCCTCCTCTTCTCATTTGAGCCCTCTAGACAAAGAGATCTTCCTTCGTGAAATCATCTCCAACGCCTCCGATGCCCTCGACAAAATCCGATATGCCTCCCTCACCGATCCCTCCGTTCTCGACACTGAGAAGGAGCTCGCCATCACAATCATCCCCCACAAGGACGACAAGCTCTTGATTATCCGTGACTCTGGCATCGGTATGACCAAGGCGCGTCTTTTTTTTTCGTGTTTTCCTTGTCTTTGACACCACTATATAGGCTGACCTCGTCAACAACCTCGGTACCATCGCCAAGTCAGGCACAAAAGGCTTCATGGAGGCCCTCTCGTCTGGCGCCGACATCTCCATGATTGGTCAATTCGGTGTCGGTTTCTACTCGGCCTATCTCGTCGCAGAACGCGTCCAGGTCATCTCAAAGCACAACGACGACGAGCAGTACATCTGGGAGTCCGCCGCTGGTGGCACCTTCACCATCACCCTCGACACCGTCAACCCTTCAATTGGCCGCGGAACCGAGATTCGTCTTTACCTCAAAGAGGACCAGCTCGACTACCTCGAGGAGAAGAAGATCAAAGAGATCGTCAAAAAGCACTCCGAGTTCATCTCGTACCCCATCAAACTGGCCGTGACGAAGGAGGTCGAGAAGGTACGGGCTTGTCGTTATTCTGCGCACGCGCTCACCGTCATCCAGGAGGTCGAGGACGACGAGGAGGAGGCCGCCGAGGACAAGCCGAAGATCGAGGAGGTTGAGGACGAGGACGACGCGCCCAAGGACAAGAAGAAGAAGAAGGTCAAGGAGCAGGAGACGACAACAGAAGAGCTCAACAAGACCAAGCCCATCTGGACGCGCAATCCCTCCGACATTACCAACGAGGAGTACGGCGCGTTCTACAAGAGCTTGACCAACGACTGGGAGGATCACCTCGCCGTCAAGCACTTTTCCGTCGAGGGTCAGCTCGAGTTCAAGGCTATCCTCTTCATCCCCAAACGGTGCGTTACTTACTCTAAGTTGACTTTTTTCGACACTCATCCGCGTCGCAGCGCCCCCTTCGACCTCTTTGAGTCCAAGAAGAAGCGCAACAACATCAAACTCTACGTTCGCCGAGTCTTCATCATGGACGATTGCGAGGACCTCATCCCCGAGTACCTCAACTTCGTCAAGGGCATCGTCGACTCTGAGGACTTGCCGCTCAACATCTCTCGTGAGACGCTGCAGCAGAACAAGATCCTCAAGGTCATTCGCAAAAACATCGTCAAAAAGTGCATGGAGCTCCTCTCGGAGATTGCCGAGGACAAGGACAACTTCCAAAAGTTCTACGAGGCCTTTGGCAAGAACCTGAAGCTCGGTATCCACGAGGACGCCCAAAATCGCAGCAAGCTCGCCGAGTTCCTGCGGTTCTTCTCGACCAAGTCCGGCGAAGAGCAGACCTCGCTCAAGGGTGCGTTTCTTTGTGTTTGAGCTGGTTGCTTCGCTAACCAAGAGTCCAGACTACATCACTCGCATGCCCGAGATCCAAAAATCCATCTACTACCTCACGGGCGAATCGCTCGCTGCCACCCGCGACTCTCCCTTCCTCGAGGTCCTCAAGAAGAAGGGCTTCGAGGTGCTCCTCCTCGTCGACCCCATTGATGAGTACGCCATCACTCAGCTGAAGGAGTTCGAGGGCAAGAAGCTCGTCTGTGTGTCGAAAGAGGGACTCGAGCTCGAGGAGACGGAGGAGGAGAAGGCGGCGCGGGAGGCCGAGGTCGCGGCGTTCAGCGACCTTTGCACGACCGTCAAGGACGCGCTCGGAGACAAGGTCGAGAAGGTCATCATCTCCAACCGTATCACGGACTCGCCTTGCGTTCTCGTCACCGGCCAGTTCGGTTGGTCGTCCAACATGGTATGTTTCTATGACCCTCTCTACATTCACCACTGCTCACGCTATCCCAGGAACGGATCATGAAGGCGCAAGCTTTGCGGGACTCGTCAATGTCCTCGTACATGGCGTCGAAGAAGACCCTCGAGCTCAACCCGTCCAACCCGATCGTGAAAGAGCTCAAGCGCAAGGTCGCGGAGGACAAGGGTGACAAGTCGGTCCGGGACCTAACGTACCTCTTATTCGAGACGGCATTGCTCACGTCTGGGTTTGCCCTCGACGAGCCAACATCGTTCGCGAAGCGCATCCACCGCATGATTGCGTGAGTATCATCCTGCTGTACACCGTTCACGGCTCAAGTTTCTGCTAGGCTCGGTCTTGATGTTGACGAGGATGAGGAGGCTGCGCCTGCGGACGAGGAGATGCCCGCCTTGGAGTCGACGAGCGCGAGCGCGATGGAGGAGATCGATTAAAGAGGACGCGTCAAGAATATTGCTGTTGTGTAGATTTTTTTTTGCATTTGTTTTCCTTGCATCCATGAATCAACTGTACTGTTTCGGTGACCGTGTACAGAAAACGCGTATAAACCTCTTGAATATGAAAGGGATATGGCCGAATGTAAGCCCGACCTGATTTGTCGATGGCGCCGAAATATCACATGCAGCACTGCTCCTCATAAAACGCCGCCTCCAGTTCTTGCCGGACCAACACCAACCTCGACACGAACCCTCGATGTCTCCCTCCAACAAAGCGCGCGTCCTTGCAAAGACCGACGACGACGTAGTCATCGTCTCCACCATCCGCAGTGCTCTCACCAAGGTACGCAATGGTCAGCTACCCCGCACTACCCCGCTCATCCCTCTCCAGGGCAAGAAAGGCGGTTTTAAGGACACGTACCCGGAAGAAATCCTTTCCAACGTCCTTCGCCACGTCTACACTTCCGTCAAGCTCGACCCTAAGCTCATCGAGGATGTCGCGGTCGGCAACGTTCTCCCCGCCGGTGGAGGTGCTACCGCTGCTCGTATGGCTGTTGTACGTTGTGTTCATCCTCCTCTGCTACTGCCGACCGACACCGGCCGTAGTTGCACGCCGGTATCCCGAACACGACTTCGGTCAACACCGTCAACCGCCAGTGCAGCAGTGGTCTCACAGCCGTCGCCCAAATTGCAAACGAGATTACCGCCGGCCAAATCGACATTGGGATTGGTGCGGGCGTTGAGAGCATGACCAAGGGCTACGGCGCGGGTGTCATGCCCAGCGGTTTCTCCGACGCCGTTCTCTCTAACGAAGAGGCCGCCGACTGCTTGATCCCCATGGGTATAACGTCGGAGAATGTCGCCGCCCAGTACAAGATCTCCCGTGAAGTTCAGGACGCGTTCGCTGCCGACTCGTTCCAGAAAGCTGCCAAGGCGCAGAAGGAGGGTCGTTTCAAAGACGAAATTCTCCCTATCGAGGTTACTTGGATCGACCCCAAGTCTGAGGAGGAGAAGAAGATTGTCGTCGACGCCGATGACGGTATTCGCGACGGTGTCACCAAGGAGAGCCTCGCAAAACTCAAGCCTGCGTTCACCAAGACCGGAAGCACCCACGCCGGAAACGCCTCCCAGGTCAGCGACGGTGCCGCCGCCGTCCTCCTCGCCCGCCGTAGTGTTGCTAAGAAGTCCGTCCTTCGTTCTATTTCTTTCAAGATGCTGATATGTTCGCAGACTCGGTCTTCCCATTATCGGAAAATTCGTAACGGCGGCGGTGGTCGGTGTCCCGCCCAAGATCATGGGAGTTGGTCCGGCATACGCCATACCCAAAGTTCTCGAGAAGGCCGGACTCGGCAAGGACGAAATCGACTTTTATGAGATCAACGAGGCATTTGCGTCCCAAGCTGTTTTCTCGATACAGCATCTCGGTCTCGACATGAAGAAGGTCAACAAGCACGGTGGTGCAATCGCTATGGGACACCCTCTTGGATGCAGTATGTTGTTCTGTGACTGTGGCGTGCCTTACTCAAGCTGCATCGTAGCTGGTGCGCGCCAGGTCGCGACTGGGCTTAACATTGCAAAACAGTACAACGAGAAGATCTTCGCCACCTCGATGTGCATTGGGAGCGGGAGTAAGTTGCATCCACTAGTCCGTGTCTCAACTCATACGCAAAACAGTGGGTATGGCGGCGGTGTTTGTGAACGAGCAGTAAACGAACGATGTATCCCACTATGGACGCTGGATGGATGTGTAAAGTTATCGAATAATACAGGCATAATAATGATTCTGCATTACGTTCCCGCCCAGAATACATGCATGCTCTACCGACGACTTTCCCCTCCTTCGTGGGGACCGGGACCGGGAGCGGCGATAGCTCGACTCGCGCGCACGCGTCCGGTCGCGACTACGGCTCCGTTTTCGGCGCGAGCGGTCATCGTCGCGTCGTCCAGGCACGTCGAAAACCATACCATAACGATCGCGCTCTTGAGAATCCTCCTGCTGGCGGTAACGTCGTGTCTTTTCGAGATCGTCTCTGCCCGCAAACCCGCCCTGCTTATGGCGAGCAGGTCCACGCGTTATGTTGTTCGACCAGACGTTGTTGGATTTAGCAACGGATTGAGAGCTATCAAGGATGTTAGCGCAAACCGGATAATAATGGGTCTTTGTACGCACAAATCAACCCATATCCTCCGATCGTCCACCAGAACGTTCTGCATCTTGAAGTAAGCCTGCTCGGCGTCTTCGCGACGGTCAAACTCGATGAACGCGTATTGCAGTGAGTCCCCCGTCCGTTTGTCGCGAATGACATGACAACTCATAATGACGCCGAAGCGGGAGAAGATGAGTTCAAGGTCTTCGTCGCGCGTTACGGCGTTGAGTTTGCAGACGAAGAGAACATTCTCTGGTGGCCGAACATTGGCAAACGGCAGGTCGCCAACCATTTCGAGGGTGAGTGCAGAGGCAGCAGCGGCCTTTTCGCGTCGGAGACGCTCTTCCTCTTCTTCGGGGAGGGTTGCAAGGGGATCTTCGTCTTCGGCAATGCGGGTAGAATTGTCCGGAGGACGGGTAGGAGATGCAGGAGGCTGAACGAGGCCAGGCGGGTCGGGAAATGGATCGTCTATGCAGAGTTGAGGAGACAGAACGCGTAGTTTTGGTGCCAGAAACGCACCGAGGACGACGACATGTCGAATACGCACGTCCTTGAACGGGCGGCCCTCCTTGTCCGTGAAGACGTCGTTGAGCTTGTCGAGTGTGTCGAATCCTTCGACAACATGTCCAAAGACGGCGTGTTTGCCGTCGAGGTAGTCGATATTATCGGCAAGGGTGACAAAGAACTGGCTTCCGCAGCCACCTTTAGAGTGTCCTTCGAGGGCAGGAGCAACTGCCATCGACACCGTGCCTTTGGACGCGTGCTTCAACTTGGGTCGTATTTCTGGCTCGAAATAACGCGTCTCAGAGCCTAGCAATGCCCATATAGACTCTCCACCGGTGCCTGTGGCTGTTGGATCGCCTGCTTGTGCCAGGAAGTCCTTCGATACTGGAATACAAGGTGAGCTGAGTCGAGGAGGAAGTGGATGACTGACCGTTGAAGAAGGCGTTCAAGTTGTAATAGTACATCTTGCAGAGCTTGAGGAAGTTTTCGCAAGTCTTGGGACATGCGTCGACTTGCAAGTCGATTACGAGGTCGCCGAGCGACGTCTCGAACAAGACCGACATTCGATGATGGTGGAGAGCGTCAAAGGGTTGCTTCTGCCAGTCACCATGTCTGGCCTCGCGATGCTCTACTCGCTCACTGCGGTCCTCTTCAGGTGCGGTAAAGTCCCGCCTTCTGTCCAGCATTATTGACGCGCTACAAGGATCTCCGCGTACGTCTTCTTGAGGATTATCCCCTCCCCTATGGCTCTGGCAATGTTATCGGCCCTCTTGCTGCTCAACTGCTCCACTATCCCCTTCTTATCCAATACCGCCATCCCCCCACCCAAAAGCATCTACCGTGCCATTGCGCTCGCTCACCCAGCCAAGCTGCGAGCAAACGCAGTTTTGAATGCCGTCATATTCTGCATGGTCCTCGAGTTCACCGCGGTACCTTTCCTCGACACCGGTAGACACCTTGCGTTCAGTCGTGTCGGCGCGGTAACCTCACACTCAACCAAAATAACAATACGCAATCCGACGGACGTCCTGCCCCAGCTACTCTACCGGGAAGTCAGAGCAAACACCGAGCTGCCTTGGAAGAACGGACCAGTCCTCGCACCCTTCACCAACGAAACCGACTGGGTCAACACTGTCAAGCTTAGCGGTCTTTGGCCCGGTACTACGTATGAGTGTGCGTTGCTCCTCATCGACCGACCCTCGATCTAATTCGTAAAATAGATGCTTTGGCTGATGCCAACCGTACAGTCGTATCTGGCCCTTTCAACTTCAAGACATTCCCGGACGCGCGGATGACCACTGGCTCCCACTTCCGCTTCATTGCAAGCTCCTGCATGACCCCCAACTTCCCGTATCTCCCATTTGGTGGTCGCAGGCTACGCGGGTTTGACCTCCTGGCGCGCTACATCGCACCGGACGCGTCACAGGCATCACCTCTAGCCGAGTTCCTTCTCCTTCTCGGCGACTTTGTGTACAGCGACGTGCCCGTCTCGGTTGGGGATCGCAAGGACGCGTTTTTACGACTATACCGACGAAATTACCTATCCAAAAGCTTCAGGAAGGTTTACGAGCGTTTGCGTTCGTGTATTCACTCTCTTTCTGCTTGCTGCTAAATATCGCTTAGCCATTGTCCATATCTTCGATGACCACGAGGCAAGTCATCTCCATGGCTCCTTCAAGGCTAACAACCCCTTTCCAGATCCAAAACAACTTTGCCGGCGCGGCAAAAGATCCTGCCCCATTTTTGAACGCGACTAATGCTTATAAAATCTATAATGGCGACGCCAACCACGATGGCGGAGACGATGTCCACTATTACAACTTCCGATACGCAGATTCCGCCTTCTTTGTCATGGACACTCGGCGCTACCGCAATCCGACGACAGAAACTATGCTTGGGGAGGCCCAGCTGGCTGCGCTGCACGCGTGGTTGGCTCACGCAAATAACACGGCCTCGTTCAAATTCGTCGTCAGCTCCGTTCCATTCACTTCCCTGTGGGGATTTGATGCTCAGGTCGACTCCTGGGCAGCGTTTCCGGCGGAAAAGGCAGCGCTGCTCGATGCATTCCATTCCGTCCCCAACGTCATCATCATTTCTGGTGACCGCCACGAGTTCGCCTCTATCGAGTTCACGTCGCCTCACCTCCACACTGTTCGCGAAGTTTCGACTTCTCCGCTCTCTGCGTTCAACATCAACATTCCCTTTTTCCGCACCCTGCGGATGCGGAGCAACGAGACTGTCTCGCGGCTGCAGGCCGTGCAAACGGAGAACGGGACGGTGAGCGAGATAGTGGAGGTTCCCAAGGTTTGTGTGAGATACATTTATGCCGGTTCCATCCTGAAAGGATAACCAGGAACGCGTTGTAAAGTATCTTGCGCGCGGCAACAGCAAGTGGACATCATTCGAGGTCGATAGTCGAGATTTGCGCCGGCCGACACTCCGTCTTGAGACAGTCATTGAGGGGAAAGTCCGATACCGGTGCGTTGGACAATTGTTCAATGCGCGTAGCTCATCTCGTGTCCAGAGAGGAGATTGTAGGTAGCCCAGTGAAGCTAGCACTGTCTTCAGATGCGCTCGGCGCTTATGTCGTGTCCGGGTTGAAGGATGTTTTCAACAAGATTGGAATCCAACCCAGTAGATGGTTCTGAAGTTTGTAGAGTTACTTATTGAGGAGCATGTATGATTGGATGAAGACCGTGACCGCGCGAATGGCCTTGTTGTTGTGCCGAAGAGTGGTCTTGAGTTTGCTCCTGCTTCCGACGCGTTTCTACCACACGACCACCATGTCCAATCCTCGCGTTATTTCCTCCACCCCGCTCACTGCGTCCGACGCCAAATGGATTACCCTCAAGAAGATTGTGTATAAAGATGCGGAGGGTACTGAGAGAACTTGGGAATCTGCTGAGCGCACGACGCGTAAATCGTCCGGGATCGATGGTGCGGTGCTCTTCATCGGCGGGATACTCGATAATGCTTTGCCAGCGGTCGCTGTCCTTGCCCTGATTCGGTCCAAAACCAATGCCTTTCCACTGTCGACAATTGTCATTGAGCAGTACCGCCCTCCAATCGACCGCTTCATTGTCGGTAGGCAGATCTGTTTAGACTTGCGCATCCTGCGATTGTGCACCTTCTACAGAGATGCCAGCAGGGCTCATCGACGAGGGCGAGACTCCAGAACAGGCAGCCATTCGGGAACTGGAAGAAGAGACGGGTTATAAAGCCACTAGCGTCGTCGAGTCGACCCCAGTCATTGTTGCGGATCCTGGTGAGCTATCATATCGTGTCCTACAGCGTCGAATTCACCTCTTAAGGCATGACAAACGCGAATATGGCCCTGGTCGTTGTACGCGTCGATTTGCCGGACAAGATGGAGACTCCGGAGCAGAAACTTGACGCTGGCGAATTCATCGTCAAGCGTGTTGTCGAGGTTTCCAAGCTAGCAGATAAGCTCAAGGGTAATAACACCTTTCACTGGGTCGCCATTGTTCACAGTTATGTGCAGAATACGACACAAAGGGCTTTGTGGTCGACGCGAAACTGATGCATTGGGCGGTCGGTTATGAGATGGCGCGCCGCCTCGCAGCAGGGGAGGTGTAAAATGGTACACTACTTCTTCGCCTTTTTCCCTCTCAGCGCCTGCTGCTTGTCCCTCAAAGAAGCCTTCTTCTTTCCCCGGACCGCCGCTGTATGCATGACCATCATAATCGGTTTGTTGCGCGCCTTCTCTCTATTCGTCGAGCTGCTCGGAGTGCCTTTGTCCTTCTTGCCCTTGCGCGACCCGTACTTCTCGCGCCCCTCGCGCCCTTTCGCGATCGACGCCATACGTTCTTCATAGTCCGCTTTGGCCTTTTTGCGTGGACCAAGGATGTCGTTTTCAGACACAAAGGTGTCCTCCATCTGGTCTCCTGCTTGCACGAGTTTCTTGTTCGCCTCGAGCGTCGCGAGCTTTCGCTTTGCGCGCGATCCGCCGCCTTTTTCTACGGCCGCGGTTGCGGCTTGGATTCGGAGGTCGTTTAACAGAGCAAAGTCTGCTGGCGTAAGAATCTAGACGAGCAATTTAGCATGCTTCCCCTCTCACCCATTAATCGTACCTTGGTAGTGGCGAGCGTCGACACTCGCGCTTCTGCGGATGGCTCCGAAGGTTTGCCCGACGGTTTGTCTTCGTCCTCGCTGTCCGAGATGTGGAGATCCTGGTCATCGTCTTCGACGTTGATCCAGCCCTCGGATTCCGATTCGGAATCGCTCGAGTCGACATCCCAGCCATTCCATGCGGCATCGTCGTCTTCGCCCAGTTCTCCGCTCTCCTCATCCCGGAGCTGTTGGAGATGATCTTCCAATAACTAAACGCTATTAAGTATGTGCGGATTATGTAATAAAGGGACCCTACAGCAAGGCCCTCAATGTCAACAGCTGCGTCGGCGCTATGGCCGAAAGGTAAAGGCAGCGAGCCACTCGCAATCCCCATGCTTGCATCTTTGCCCTGGAGTAAATTCAGCGGCGCGGCACTCGAATGTTCGAAACATACCCGCTCTCTGCGCTTGAGGAGCCCCGGGTTGACCTCTCGGTATAGCTGGAGTAAGCCACGAGCGGCAGAAGTAACCGCCTTATCCTTGCTCTTCCTGTACTCGACAAGATCGCCAAGAAGGTCCTCCTCCATGGCCCACGGCTGGCGTCGACAAACTTCGCGAATGGCGTTAATACCGGCCGCGATAACCTCGCTCGCCACACCAGGATGCACAAACTCGTGCGCGAGCTTACGGATAACAGGTGTTACAGCGTCAGGCGGAGTCAGGTCATGCACCGACTGCGCAAGCGCGACAAGAATGGCGGGGACGCGGAGTTGTTTGTAGGTGAGGTATTTGACGATGTACGTGTAGAAGCCGAGGACGCAGAGTTTGTGCGAGCCCATGACGCGGGAGAGGAGTTGCATGACTAGAATTTTGTGGTCGAGGGAGAACCGCTTGTCGTAGCGGTTGAGGATGTCGAACAGCTTTTCGCCAAAGGTCTGGGGATCGTTAAGCAGCTGTAGGCCTGAAAAGTTGGGCGTTGGAGCCGATTTATTGTGTCGCTTCTGCATGAATGTCAGTTGACGGAGTTTGAGCGTGCGCGTATGTACAGTACCTTTTTGGCCGCATCTAGTTGCTTCCTGAGCTTCTTGTCCCCACTCCGCGTTTTTTTGTTGATTTCGCGACGGTGTGCCAGTGCCTTGACATCGACGGCCTACGCAAACATTGAGGCTGACAAGAAAGGCACAGCAAGGAAGAACGGACTTCATCTTCCTCGTCGTCACTGTCCTCCTTTTCTTCGTCGCTCCCGAGGAAAAAGTGGATGGACGCGCTCTGCACTTTGATCACAGGATGAAAGCAGCCCAACGCTAGGATCGACACAGATTTAGCATCGTTCCTAAAAGCAGTTGAGCCAACAGGGAAACGCCTCCGACAACGTAAACGGACCATACACCCTTCCTCCACAGCTCCTTTGTGAGAATGACAGCCCACATAGCCTCTTCTCCGTTATGGGCAATCTTGTCGCTTGTGGGCCCGCTAGATTCGCGGAGTTTGCCTTTGTCCCCGAGCACTTCTCCGTCCATTCCACGCTCAACCATGCCAAACAACATGGCTTGAACTGCACGATTGAGCTTGTGATTTTTAGAGCGCATGTTGGCGGTTTTTATATCGGAAAGGATCGTTTTCCGGATGAACCCCCGTAGCTGGGAAGAAGTTGTGCGTGGTAGTAACGGAAACAAACTCTTGAGCAGCCTAGGAGCGATTAGAGTGGGTTTCGCGACGAAACGGAAGACACACTCGATAGAGCTGATAACCTCCTTGTTTTTGAGCATGACTAGATTTTGCACGAGCGTTTTGCGCGTGTCCGGAGACAAGATGCCATAGTTTTCGAGCAGTAGTGTCGAGATTTGCGACGGAAACTCTGCGGTTTCCTTGGGATAGCATGTTGCGACCTGAACGAAGGACTTAGAGAGTTGTCTAGCTGCAGGGCCATACAGACCTGAGATATGAAAGTTACGAGTTCACGAAAGTGAGCTGCTTGTTCGTCGGGATTTGTGGCGAATATACGGCGGATGGAGTTATAGTGATTCCACTGCTGCAAGAATTCCTCCTTGTAAGACAATGGGTCGCGTTTAATGAGATTTTGAAGCTGGGGTAGATTCGCAGTGAGAAGGATACCGCGAGGCATGGTTTTGGAATGAGACAAGCTTGAGACAAGCTTGAAATCAAACTCGGCTTGCCTTCGCCCAGCGATGGCGCTACCTATGCCAGAGGAAGGCCGGTTACTCGCGGATGCGCTGAGCACCGTCAAGATACAGGTCCAGCAAATGAAGCGGTATCTGGTTCGTTGCAATACGCGTATGCCTCTCCCTCTACTCAACCGCACCAGGAACTCGACCAGCTCATGGACGCGCTCAAGAGCGCCAGCCTCATGCTAGCAGAACTCCGCACCTCCTCACTCTCCCCGAAGCAGTATTATGAGCTGTGTACGTTCCCGTCTCACCGTGTTCGCCAGCGTTCAACTCCGTCCAGACATGGCCGTCTTCGACGCACTCCGCCACCTATCCAACTACCTCTACGACGCACATACCCAGTCTCGGCACCATCTCGCGGACCTCTACGAACTTGTGCAATACGCAGGCAACATAATACCTCGGCTCTACCTCATGATTACTGTCGGCGCCGTCTACATGTCGGTCCCCGACGCACCCGTCAAGGAGATTATGAAGGACATGATGGAAATGTCTCGCGGCGTCCTTCATCCTACTCGTGGCCTCTTCCTTCGACACTACCTGAGCGGCCAGACTAGGGATCACCTCCCCTTTGGACTCGACGATGGGTCTGTGTACTTTCCTTCTGCGTACCTTCACGAACCTCACGGCGTGGTGCAGACCCGCTGGGAACCTACAAGACTCGATTACCTTCGTCTTGACCAACTTTATCGAGATGAACAAGCTATGGGTACGGCTGCAGCACCAAGGTCACTCCAGAGACCGCGAGAAACGCGAGATTGAGCGTCGGGAATTGCGCATCCTCGTCGGAACGAACCTCGTGCGGCTCAGCCAACTTGACGGTGTCGACCTTGCCATGTACCAACAAATAATACTGCCCGGAATCCTTGAGCAGGTCGTCAATTGCAAGGACGTGATTGCTCAAGAATACCTGATGGAAGTCGTTATTCAAGTATGCTGTTGTCTTCGACGTGCTCTTTTCACTCTCAATTATGGCTAGGTCTTCACTGACGAGTTCCACCTTCACTCTCTCGGACCGTTTCTCACCGCAACTGCGCAACTGCATCCCAAGGTCAACATAAAGCAAATCGTCATTGCTTTAATCGATCGTCTCGCGGCATACGCAGCGCGCGAAGCGGAAAACGAGGATCCGGAGGAGACCAAGAAGCAAGAGGAGGCGGCGGCTCGACGTCTTGCGGACAAAGTCAAGTACCAGAAAGCGAGGACCAAGGAGAATGGTGCCACTGCGACTTCGCCCGTCGAAACGAACGAATGGGACCAATCCATTCCCACCTCTGCGCCGTCGGAGACTACTTCGCCTACTGTAGCCTCTAGTGAGGCTGATGCGCCTCCTGCTCCCGACGCTGCCGCGGCTGGTCCATCGGACGTGCGCAAAACCTTCCGCGGAGTCCCGGAAGATGTACAGCTCTTCGAGGTGTTTTGGCAGCAGGTGGTCGAGTTGATAAAAGTAGGTCTACCGCCCAACTGGATAAGCTGAAGCTGATCAAACTCTGCAGGCTCGACCCGATTTGTCGATCCAAGATATAACGGCACTCTTTGTGTCCCTGACGAACCTTTCGCTGAGCTGTTACCCGGACCGATTGGAGTACGTGGATCAGGTGTTGAGCTTTGCAGCATCCAAGATTCAGGAGTATTCAGAAAGGTGTGTTGCCCGATGATGCTCTCTTATAACCTATGACAACTTGTCTGTAGTCCCGACCTACATGCCCCACAAACATCCGCAAATCTGGCAGCGCTTCTCGTCGCCCCCATTAACAGTTATCAATCCGTTCTCACCCTCCTCGCAATTCCCAACTATGCGCCCCTTCTCACGAAACAACTCTTCTCCACTCGCCGTTCAATCGCACACTCGATTGTGTCGTCCGTTCTGAAGAACGAAACCGTCATCGAGACGCCGGAGGATGTTGACGGAGTTCTCGAGCTATGCCACGTCCTCATCAAGGACCAGTCGGATTCTGGGCCGAACGGACCCGCGATGAACGGCAACCAAAGCAACCTCAAAGACCCTCGGAGACACGGTCCCTACGCCGTCGAACGTGAGGAGATGGCTGAGGAACAAGGCTGGGTCGCGAGAATGGTGCACCTATTCCGTGCCGAATCATTAGATGTGCAGTTTGAGGTTTTTTGTCGTTTATTTTGGTTTTCTTCCCTCTTACGCCCCCATAGCTCCTTCAAATAGCCCGTCGCCATTTCGACGCTGGTGGAGAGCGAATGCGTTTCACTTTCCCCGCTCTCATTACCTCGTCCATCAAGCTTTGTCGCCGATACAAGAATCGGGAGCATGTGGTCTGTCTGGCCCGAATCTGCTCTGGGCGATAAAATGAACTCATTCATCCCAAGGAACCGGACTGGCAGACGAAAGTATCGACGATCCTCAAATTCTGTCGACAGTTAACTTTCATTCTGGCGTCGCAAGTGGACGCACCTGCCATTGCCCTTCGACTATTCTTGCTTGCTGCTCAAGTTTCCGACGAGTGTGGCTTTGAAGACCTCACGTACGACCTCTACGTGCAGGCCTTTAGCGTGTACGAGGATAACATCTCGGAATCGCGCGCTCAGTTACAAGCGATAACGCTCGTAATCGGCACTCTTGAGGGCGCCAAAGTGTTTGGCGATGACAACTACGACACTCTGATTACAAAGGCGGTGCTTCATGCGGCCAAGCTGCTCAAGAAAAGCCACCAGTCAACGGCTGTTGGGCTTGCCAGTCATCTTTGGTGGCAAGAAAAGCCGCCCGCAACCGAAAGTGACGCTGCTGCACCTACGGCGAAGGAGCCCGAGAAGGAGGAGCAACCTGAGAACGTCAAATCTGTGCGTCTAGTTCTTCGGTTTGCGACGAAGCATCTCACGCATCGCAGTTCCCGCACCAAGACAGCAAACGCGTGTTGGAGTGCTTACAAAAGTCATTGCGCGTTGCCGGCGCCGCAATCGAGGAGATCGTAACCGTACAGCTTTACTGCGACACGTTGGACCAATATCTATATTATCTGGACCGCGGAGCTCCTGCAGTCAGTACCGCTTTCGATGCCTTTGTCTTCTTATCGCTCATTCGTTATCAGGTTGCGGCCAAGTTTGTCAACAGCTTAGTCGAGCTCATCACCTCGAGCATTGACAATATTTCCTCTCCTGACATTCACCCTTCACAACGCGCTCCGCCCGGTCTCATCGAGGGAGTACAGACACCTGAAATGATCGCGAGGCATTTCAGAAATACGTTGCAGTATATTCAACGAAGGAAAAACGCGGTCAGCGAGGGCAATGCTGATTCGCGGTGGCACGAGGTTGATGTTGTCGGCGCGTTGCTGAAGATGGGTATATCGCGGTAATAGGATGTTGGACTGCTGTACAGATACATGTGCTCAGCGCACCGTAATTATGCACGAGGAGTTTCTGTAAACTATGCGACAGTTCCTCTAAACGATAGAAGCGGAAGGTTTATTCTTTGGCCTTTTTCCCTTTCTTATCTTTCTTGTCCTTCCGCTTCTTGTCCATATCATCGTCCTGTAATTGCATCAGCACACCTTCGGAGCCACAAACGAGCAATTTTACGCCTGTGGCAGCAGCCTTCGCCTCTGCTTTGGCCGCCTTCTTGGCCGCCTTCTTCTCTTCCTTGGAAAGCTTGACCTTTTTCGGTGCGGGCTGCTCCTCCTCGTCTACGTCCATCGCTTCGCTCTTCCTCTTCTTTTTCTTTTCCTTTTTGGGGGAAGGCTCCAGCGTAGTGAGCGGCATCTCTTCGTCGTCGTCATCGTCGAGCGCAAGATCCTGTAGCACCTTGCGCATCGCATCCGCGTTCTTTGACGGCGGAGCGCCTGTCTCAAAGAATGCAAGGCGCTCCTCGACTTGATCCCGCAGCGCCTCGCCGAATTTGGGCGTCGGATTGTCCGAGTAGCAGTCTATCCGCGATGCAATAGAACACTTATTTGCGAGGAAGCGGGATATTCGACCCTTGTGCTTCGGTCCAGCGCGACCGATGAAGGTTGAATGGTAGATGAGCCCGTACTGCGATCACATTAGCGACGGCCAGAGCAAGAAAGGTCGGAACACACCTTGGGTGTGTTACCCTTGGTCTTGAGCGCCCTGAACAGAGCTTTCTCTGCTCCAAGAATCTGGACCGTGCTAGCGGGGTACTTGCTCAGATTCGTCAAGCTGCCCGCATGACTAATTAGTCGCGCGCCGACGCGCTCACCGAGGAGCGCGGTCAGACTCGGCGCTACGACATTCATCTTCTCGGAAAGGTACGACACCAGCGACTTGCGGTAGTCCGAGATACTCACGACGCGTGTCGCGAACGCAGAGATGTTGAGCATGTCAATGTCGGAGAGGGACGACCCCATCGACCCTCGCGCTGCGTCGAGGATGTTTTGCGCGCGCGTCGAATCGTCATCGAGGATGGTTGTGAGTTGAGGAAGTTTTTCTTCGTCCAAAGTATCCTTGTCGCCGATGAACTGAGCGACACGGGCATATTGGTGGTTATCCGGCACAATGCGAACGAGCTCGGGGAAGTGGTAGCCGTACCATTCGCGTATGCGCATGGAGAACAAGTTGACATCCTTGTCGAGCTGGTCAAGCAGGGCAATGGCCTGGATGATCATGTTATCGACGCGGTTAACGTTAAACTTGAGTTTTGAGCGGGAGTACGAGTGCCCGAGCCCGAGCTGTGCCTTGGTAAAGTCGTCCTCCTGGAGTCCTTGGAGCAGTTTGGGCGCGTGCAACCGTATTCCACGGATAATTTCCTGCGCTTCTTCCGAGGCCTCGCAGTTTATGTTGAGGCCATCGTGTATGCTCTTCCCCAGAGTGCTGTCGGACACGGCAAGCAGGATGGGCGACTTTTTCGACGTTTTGGAAAGACAGAGTTCGAGGAGCGCGGTGAGATGGTCATTGAGTATACCTGGTAGGGTCAGCCGTGGACGTGTAAGTAGACCGTTCAAACGCACCCTCGGAGACGTCGTTGGCATTCTCGAGTGCCTGGGCCGCGCTCTTGAAGGGCAGGAAAGAGACGAGCTCGACAATCTTTTTAAATTTTGCAAGATCGGAAATGGACTGCTGGACTGCCTGTGTTCTTGAGCCAATGTCGTCGGTGAGTTTGGTTTGGAACACGGCGTAGCCCGACGCCGTCTCGAAGAGCGCGTGTGTTATCCGTGTCATGGCGCGGAGAAGAGAATTTTGGTTGGTGCGAAGCCATCACCACCGCATTATTATAATTATGTACTCGAATATTCTATCTAATTGCAAGTACCCCGCTGCGAGTCGCTCCCTCCAGACGACTGGTCTTGTTCTTCTTGACTTCTGAAGCAACGTCCCAGATACGCCAGAACTTGAGGCTCTCGTCTCCTGCACCAGTTACAACCATGTCGCCTCCTGGGGATACTGAGCTATACAAGACGCGCGAGTCGTGCGCGTCTCGAATCTCTGCGACCTTGTCCATGGAAGGGTAGGACCATACGGCGATGGCGTTGGTGGGGTATCCGTGCGTACTGAGTAACTCTTTCTTGTGAGGCGCAAAGTGGAGGCTGGTGATCTGGGACGGTGTTGTGACTGAGTGCAGACGCGCCCCCGTTGTGCTGTTCCACACGTTGATAGTCGCGTCGTTCGTGCCACCGCCAGACGCAAGCAAGTTGGCTTGCCACGGAGACCATGCCAGAGCCTGTATACTCGTCAATTAGTGCCTAGATATGCCACAAATGAACAACTCGCCTTGACCGCCGCGGTATGGTTCCGCTTCGTCCACTTGGCGTTCCCCGAAGCCACATCTCCTCCTGCAGCCGCATCAGGAACGCGTCCATCCCATATATTGACAACGTTGTCGTTCCCGCCACTCGCAATGAGTTCGCCATCGTTCCTCCATTGCAACCCGCAAACTTCTCCACTATGCCCAAGGAGCTCCATGACCTTGTGCCGCGGAACGCGGACGTCGTGGTGCCAAACACTCCCGTCACCACAGCCCGAGCTGAGCAAGTGGCCATACCACGAGAGAACAGCAACCTGCGCTTGATGTCCGCCCATAGTACGCAGCTTAACGCCACGCTCCACGTCCCATAGCTCGACCTCTCCCGTCCCGAGGCCTATGCCCAGAAAGGCCCCATCGCTGGAGAACTTGGCGCTGCTCACGTACGTGCCACCCGGAGCGTCACCCATCTGGACAACGGCGCCGGTGTCGGCCTTCCAGATGTATGTGCTGCCGTCGAGGGCGACAACGACGCAGTTCAGCGAAGACCAGTCGACGAGATTAAGGTAGAAGTCGTCTACAAGGCCTGGCGCGTCGAGAACGCGCTCCGGCTGGGTGGAGATCTTGCGGCTCTTATTGGTGGTTGATCCCGTGGAAGACGCGAGCGAACCCGGCCGACTGGCGTAGAGTGGGCGGGCGAATTCTCGCTGCAAGGCGAGAGTGGTATCGGAAGATGCAGTTGGTGGAGGCAGATGATATCCGAGAATGCGACGGTTGAGAGGAACGCCGGCTGCGGCTGCGAGACGCGCTGTGTGACCTGGCGAGGCCGACTGGGGATTGAGCGACATTTGGTCGAGGGTTTCGAGACCGTGTTCGCGGGATGTAATGAAGCGGTCGCGGTCGGCGACGTTCTATACGAAGTTGAATGGGGGAAAAGAGAGAGAAAGGTGAGGGGCGCACAATGGCAGGTGTGGATCGTGAGCGCTTGACTTCAGAGGACTTGGGGGGCGGGACATAGTCTATGGTGACGACGTCTATCCTGCTCTCGACGCCGCCCTTGCGAATTACGCCACCACTAGCCTGACGGTGAAAGGCGTCGGAGACGGGGATGCTTGTTGTACTCGCGCGCTTGACGGGGCTGTCGAGGGCGACGGTGTTGAGGGCGTTAACGAGGGAAGGAGTAAGAGGTGTCTTTGCCTCGGAGCGTACTCGTCGGCGAGAGGGAGTTTTTGGCGTTTTGGCGGACGACATCGCAGCAAAAAGTCAACAAGCCTGGTCATGCCACCGTTCCTATTGATCCCAACAAGCCAGGTACTACCGGGTACTACCACCACGCCCACGACTCGCTTTCCCTGTATATCCTTTGTCGCTCAATTCCATCCCCAGTCCTGCGAACCCGTATCATCGTGTCTGTCCTCCGTTTCACTCGGACCTCTTCTTCCCCACCACCACCTTCAGCGTTTGTCCATTCTACCCATCGTTCCTTCCACTCCCCGTCATCGCTCGGTCGTGGCGCATGAACAACCTTAGGTTCCTCTTCATCAGCCTTCTCCACAAGATTGTCCCATGAGCGTGGCTTGAAATTGCGGAACTTGACGCGTTCCTCGTCCTCTCGCTTCCGCTTCACTCCAGCGCCGTTTGGCTTGACACTCGTGCCCTCGTCGTCGCTCATATTCCCAGCCGCGAGTCGAACGCGCCATCTGAGCTCCCGGGCCATCGCGGCAGAATCCTTGACACGGTCACCAGGGATCTGCTCTCGGACCTCCTTCTTGGCTTGTTCTGTTCCGCGCTCCAAAATGTGCACCTCCGAGACCAAGAAATCCGCCAATGCCAGCAACGAGCTCAATACCCGAGCCGGGTAGGAGACACCGATGGTCTTGAGATCCCGTAAATACTTGTCGCCCACATACCAGCAGAGCCTGTGGACGCGTCAAGAGAGAAGCGGGCTAGTAAATGAGGTCGTACTTGGCGAATAATGGAAACCGAAATTTCTTGGGGACCTGGGTCGCAATCTCAATTTTGCGAATCTTTAATTCTGTGTTTGGATGAGCATCGTTGAATAGACGTCTTGCCCACGTACGCATTGGCATCGAATATGAGTGCAGGAAGTTGCCGCCGAAAACTATCGTGTCCACCGGTGTGTAAACGGCATGGATCCAACCGCTTGGTATAATCATGGTGTTCCCGGCCGACAACGAGACCTTGATGACTTCGTCGACCATGTCCCCCAGCCAAGTACTTTGGAGCTCAGTGCCCGACCACTTCTCGTAAGCTGCTAGATTAGCGGGCGTTGGTTTTATAAAGTAGAACACCTGCAGGGTATTGGCGGTGTTCAAGGCTCAAGACGGTACGTACTTTGGTGCCGCTTAGGATATGATAATACACCGATGAGCCAGCGAAGTCGACGTGCCAGTCCTACAAATCATTTAGAGAGATGTGCGGAGGAAAAGATGTTTGCAAACCGTCCAGGCGTTCTCGACTCCCATGAGGCAGTACAATTGCACTTTGGGATATGCATGTCCCTTCCCTTTCCTCGTGCTCGGCCAGAAACTCTCGACCCAGTCGAGGTCGCGAACGAGTTTAGGTGGCAGGACCATGTCGCCCAGCTCGGTGCCAGATACTTCCAGCGAAATCACATTGTATACCTTTTCGCGCGCCGACGGTTCCGTGGCGATGTAGTCGGCCCATTTACCGAGATTCCACCCGGGAGACGCAGACTGGGTTGTAACATCTACGCGTGTAAACAGCTGTGAAAGCGCGTAAAAAGGGACCGCACCAATAACCTCGACCGGTACATCTTCTCCGACGAGCTGCGCGACGTCCTCCACCGTCAGCTCAACGCTGGGCATCTTCATGCCCAGCCCGTCGGCTTTCTCGATGACAATCGGGGCGGTCATAGCGTCGTCGTCGTCTTCGAGCCACTCCAAAGACACATCCGCGCCTTTCATGCGCTTGAACTGGTCTGGTTTAAACGTCTTCTCCTTGCTCTCAAGCAGCTTGTTCCAGCGGTTAGGGTCCGTATTGGTACCTCCAAGCCCGAGGTTCGAATAGTCCTGAACGTTGCGCTTGCGGTCGGAACGTCGTGTGGGGACTTTGAATGTTATTTTGCGCGACGGGTTAGCGACGAGACAAGATTTGCAGTACCTGGAGCGGTGTTGGACGAGCAGAGCTGAAACTATAGACGCACCATTTGTCTATCTTGTCGAGGGACAGGGCCTGCTCCTCCTCTGTCGTTGCTGCGCAGCCCCAGTGATACCACTGCTTGCATACGTCGCAGGCAATCCAGTTCTCCTTGTCCGACGACGATCCACCTGACGCGGAGATACAACCTGGGCAGGTCGAATTGTCGACTGTCGCAGCGGACGTGGACGCGACGGGTTGGGGCTTTCCATCGTCAGGCTCTGGCGTGGGTGGAGAAGAGGATAAGGGGGACGAAGGGTTGCGAGTAGTAGTTGTTGTCCGAGTCGAGCGACGTCGTGTTGCTCGAGCCATATTTTATGAATCAGCGTCAGTCACATTTCAGATTCGAAAGGCCATGGGCTACTCCCTCGTCGTGCTCGGCTGCGGGACCATGGGCGTCGCCGTCCTCTCCGGTGTAATCGACAGTCTGGACGTCGCGCGTCCTCACACATCCGGTCTCAACAAGTGGGAGGCGCACACTCCTGGCACACTGACGCCAACTATGGAGGAAGACGCGTCGATTCCTTCGCGATTCATCGCCTGCGTCGCGCGCGAAGAGAGCGTCGCTCGACTACGAGCAAGCTTTTCTGCTTTGGGGCCCATGGGGGCAGAAGTGGAGGTTCTCACTGCGCGCAACGTTGAAGCCGCGCAGAAAGCCGATGTTGTGTTGCTCTGGTATGTGTGCGGGTTGTTAACTGGACCAGATCTGGACAACGGATCCTAGTTGCAAGCCTCAACTAGCACACACGATTCTTACAGAGGCCGGGATGAAGGAGGCGCTCGGGGGAAAGCTGCTCATCAGCATCCTTGCCGGCGTTACCATGTCCCAGCTCAAGCACTGGGTCCTGCCGTCTACAAAGGTCATCCGCGCGATGCCCAACACCCCCTGCAAGGTTTCTTGCTCTTCCTATTTTCTTTTCATCTCCCTCAGCTCGCCTGCAGATTCGCGAAGGCATGACCACTGTTTCCACGCTCCCTATTTCCCCCAGTACCGAGCTCGACCGCGCCATTATCCTCAAAATCTTCTCTTCTATTGGCCGGTGCCGTTTCCTGGATGAGAAGCATTTTGACGCATGTACGGCCTTGTCCGGCTCCGGACCCGCGTTTGCGTGCATATTCCTCGAGGCCATGGCGGACGGCGGTGTCATGATGGGCTTGCCTCGCGCCGAGGCATTGGAGCTCGCAGCGCAAAGTCTGCGTCTTTGTCTTGCTCGATTCAATGCGCTGATCATCTCTAGCCCTACAGGGTACCGCACGAATGGTTCTTCAAGGCGGCGCGCATCCCGCACAGATAAAAGACGCCGTGACAAGTACGTTCCTGCCTCCAACCTGCGTGTTCTGACATTTTGCGTTAGCACCGGGAGGGTGCACCATCGCCGGCTTACTCGCGATGGAGGACGGGCGCGTGCGGTCAACCATCGCCCGCTCCATCCAAGTTGCAACGGAACGCGCGAGCGAACTCGGTCAACCGACGGAAAAGTAGCACCAAATCGATGTATTAGCGGTAGAATGTGTCCTATAGTATCAACTATCCTCCAGTCGTCTGGAGCAGGTTAAAAACCCAAGGTCACTACGACGAAGGCGCAGATCATGTACTCTTGCTCCCGTAAAATGAGAACGAGCGTGTAGGACTCCAACGCTGTCCAGAGTGTCGAGGAGCATACGGCAAACGCGGTAACAATGAAATGGATCGCATTAAACCTATGGAAGACATCAGTATCTAGGGAGATGTTTCCCTCGCGGGAGCCACGGTCGCCAGCGAGCAAGGCGCCATGGACATAAAACGGGGACAATTTCTCTTGCTCCGTTGAATGATCGCCATCCTCCATGGTATGGGAGGGACGCCAAAGTGCAGAGCGGCGAAAGGAACACGGAGAGTGAGAGAGGAAGACAGATGGATTGCAAAAACAATACAGCGCCTATCGGTCTGGAGGAGAATGAGTACAGAGGAGGGGAGGAGTGGGAAGGGAACGCACAAAACTCGTGGGTCTCGTCGCCGCGCTTGACTGTTTGCTAGGGATGGTCGTGGTTAGAGACTGAAAATTTTAGGCGGGTTGATGATGGTCACACACTTTCCAGGCTTCCTCAAAGTCGACAGGAAGAATTACGTAGCGATTCTTGCGAACAGCTACAGTTGGTGAGCACGCGTTCGATGCATGGCGTCAGGCATACCTTGAAGACCGGCGGCCTGAACAATCGATGCAATCTCGGCGGAGGATAAACGGTCAGGTCGCGACACGTCTGTGGTCCATGAGATTCAGTTCAAAGCATACATACCAGAGAATGTTACGCACAGTCTTCGAGGTCCACATCGGGGCCCAAGTTCATCTTGCTCGTGACGGTCTGGAAGATGAGCCGCTTCTCTCGCCTCGACGGAAGCGGAAATTCGATCTTTCGGTCGAGCCGGCCGGGTCGCAGCAACGCTGGATCGAGCGTGTCGGCACGGTTGGTGGCCATGATGACCTGCACAAGTGAGCCTCTCATTAATGTCCGACCAAGACGACAGACCTTGACATTGCTGCCCTGGTCAAATCCATCCATTTGATTCAACAGCTCGAGCAGAATCCGCTGAACTTCGCGGTCTGCTCCCGTCTGCGCGTCGAACCGCTTGGTGGCAATCGCGTCAATTTCGTCGATGAAGATGATAGCGGGGGCATTCTCGCGTGCCAGCCGAAACACGTCGCGGACCATGCGCGGGCCTTCTCCAAGGTACTTTTGCACGAACTCACTGCCAACGACGCGAATGAACGACGCAGTCGTGTGGTGCGCAACAGCCTTGACGAGCATCGTCTTTCCCGTACCCGGGGGACCGTAGAGAAGAACACCGCGCGGTGGGTCGATGCCAATCTTCTTGTAGAGGTCGAAATGGGTTAACGGTAGCTCGACCGCCTCGCGAATCTCCTGCTTTTGCGCGTCCATCCCACCGACGTCCTGATAGCGCACATCCGGCTTCTCCTCCTTGCCCAGCATTGCGATGGAGGAGTCCGCTTCTGGGGGCAGGATATCGACGAGGGCATTGGAATGACGGTGGAGGGCGACGGAGGAGGACGGTTTGAGGAGTTCACGGTCGAGGGTGGAGAGGATGCGGACGACATAGTTGGAGCCGGTGGTGGAGCCGACGATGCCAGTGTGTTGGTCTATGGGTTCGAGGAACTGGCCGATGACGAGAGGAACGGATTGGATGCGTTTGACCTCCTCTTGGGCGCGAATGAGCTCGCGTTTAAGGTTTGCCTGCTCGTCCTTTATGTAGTTTTCTTGAATTTCGAGCATTTCGAGGTGGCGAGCGAGTTTCTTGTACTTGATATAGAGGTCGTCCTCCTGCAGTTCCTGGTACAAAGCGACCTTTTCGGTGACAACAGACTCGAATGTGGGTTCCTAGAGGATATGAGTAGTTGAAGCGAGCGGAGATGAAGACGAACATGGATGCCTATTTCCTCCATGGTGGTTGTGGTGGTGGCAAGAACGCGACGCGCGGCGGCCGTCACGTGTGACCCATGGCTTCGACATATCCACGATTCATTCCCCTGGCTCCGTCCCTCTTCCTCCAGGCATCTTACGCTGTTCAAGGCTTTATCGACGCGTTTGCCTGGAGAACTGTGGCTCTCCTCGCATTTAGAGACGCGAAAATACGCAGCAGTCTCGTCAAGTCCTTGTTGCTCAACTCATCCTGTCTCGTGTTGCTCTACCTGGCCGTCGACCATAATGGCCTATTCCATGTCCGCTCCCTCTATCGCCTCGTCTGGATTCTTCCTGTCCTCGCCGTCTCATTCTATCTCAATGTGTGCAGCAAGCAGTTCGGCTGTCCTCAACTCAACGTTTCTAGAGCTCGTGGAGTAGCCAAGTCGCATGGCGGACATATGCGCTCCAGAACTCCAACCGCCCAGCTATGACGCCGTCTACCACGTACTCTGGCGTGCTCACGGCCATCGCAACTTCTGCTTACCGCGCAATAATGCTCTTCAACTCGGTGGTCCTATCTCTCACATTGCAATTCATCCCCAAGGTACAGAGGCAGTCGACCTAGAATCATCATCAAGCTGAATGTGTAAGGTTGGCCCTGTCGCCGCATTCGTGTTTTTATGCTGGGTGGACGCGTACTATTGTTTCGAGTGAGCCGAATTCATAGACCGGAAATGCATTCTGAGGATGTGTAGGTTCGGTTGGATTGCGAGAGGTGTCAATTTGTCGCGCAGAGTCCGACATGTCGAGGAACGTTGGGCGTACCACCTAGCATTCGGTCTCCCAATCACAGCCGCATGCTCGTTTGCAAGCAGCCTCACCAACGCTGTAGTATTTGCGTTGCTCTTCCCCTTGGTATGGTGTCCTTTCAGTCAAGCCGTCTTCTCATTCGCCGCAGTACATTATCATGGCAATGCACGCGCGGCCCATCCCAGAAGACCCGTACAGTCCTCTTCCTCCTGGTTTGAGAGGCAGCGATGACGTTGTTCGCCACCCTTCCCCCTTCATTCCCATTCGCGTCCCTATATTCCGCGCAGTTCTGTGGCTGAATGATATTATCGTGCGGGCAGTGAGCGTAGGCGGCGGAAGACGGCCAAGTAGACATTCTCGAACGTTTAGCGATGGAGGGGAGAGCGTGGAGGCAGGCGCACAAGACGCGTCCCTCGCGAGCCAACACGCAAACCGCATAAACATTGGGAGGCGCGGTAAAAAATTAGATTAATGGATGAAATCAACCGAAACCTGCCCATTCGATGGTCAAATACGAAACCTTCCTCTGCTCGTCATCCCAACCGCAGAGAAGATGTGCTTTCTTTGTCACAGTCCCGAGTCGACCATGGGCAACGATCTCCATAGGCGTCAGAGCCGCAGTCGGGGATTCCAACACGCTCGCGGAAAAGTGCGCATGGTAGCGCAGGGGATCACCTACGATTGGATTTAGGCAAGTAAGCGGTAGGAGTCGGTACACTGACCGGGATAAACGAGATAATCGCCTCCGAACTTGATTCCAATGCCGAGGAACATGCCTTGCTCCCACAGATCCCTGAACACACCGCATTTGGCGCGTTCTTGCAGCGTAGAAGGATAGTCCCATATTCCTGCTTCTTTGGCAGACACCAGGGTCGTATAACCGCAGTCCACGTCGTTATACCACTCGAAAGACGAGGCGGACGCAGGAATGACGACGGTATACTGAGGTTCGGGTTGACTCGGCGTCAAGGGGCGTGGCGGCTCCGCCTGTAGAACCAGCAGATCATCGGACTGAGCCTTTGCCTTTGCTGCACGCTTCAGTTCGCGTTCTTTGCGTTTTCGGACTGCTTCTTCAGACAATGCAGGCGTTTCTTTTGCAGCAGCAGCTGCTTGAGAAGCTTGGAGACGAGCAGACTCTTTGTCGTCTGTACCCCAACGGCGGAGCTGGTTAGCAGAGGGTACGATGTGGGCTTTTGGATCATCGATGAGAACGACCACGTCTAGGACGCGTCAAAACGCGTGTTCGTGAAAGGATAGAGGATAGATACCGTTTTCGACGAGAAGAACGACTTCCTCGGGCATAAGGACCATAGGAACGCCGAGAAAGAGGTTCTGTTGGCTAAGATGAGGTAGAGTGCCGGTGAAGAGACCGCATATTCGATGCTGGGAGCGGAGAGCAGCGATGTCTAGAGGTATGAGGACAGTTAGCAGCTAAGGAAAGGTGCAAACCTTGAACGTCCCAAACGTATGCCTTTTTGTTGGCGATTCGTAGTGGAATGCGAGATGGAGGCATGTGACAAGATAACTCAGACGATGCTGGAGACCATTGCCTCGACGGACACAGTCAAGTAAGTCCTCCTCCTTACTTCTGACGCGTCCGTAGACGCAAAAAACAGTTCAGACTGGCCTTCCCTCCGCGACCACATCAAGCGCACCATACACACCAACATTCACGTCTACCTCGCCGGTCCTCGAAAAGCCCCACCCGCGCCTCAGTTTCAACCCACCTCGACTCCCTCGGGAGGCATAAAACTACCACCGTTCCCGCCCCGGAGGACTATCATTCCCGTTCCCCCAAGCTTTATGACCGAAGCGGAGGCCGATGAGATGAAGGAGGCAATCTACTCGCTTTTGGACCAATTCGAATCGTGTGTCGTTGTGCTCTCACTGTGTATCAAGGAGCTGACGAGTTGAAAGAGCACCGTTTACGATCCAACGCGTCTGCGAGCTGTGTTTGGAGCCCCAAAAGCACTACAAGTCCGTCGGCAAATATCTCAGAGCAGTCGAAAAGGCGCTCCTCGTTACATCCACGCACGACAGCTTCCCTCCCTTGACGGAGAGCGAACGCGATATAACAATCCGAACCATGCAAGCAATTGGTGCTGCACCATCCATTCCGACCACGCCCATTTTCTCCCCGATAACGCCTTTCACTCACACCGACGCGCGACGATCCAAGTCGCGTAGCCCGCCTCCTCCTTCGCCCTTGATATTAGCTGCCAGCGCCACGGACGCGCATCCCGATGCTCAGGAAACGCAGACACTAGGGCTAGTAGACGAACTCGATGATCCCGGACCGGGGCACATGAGCGAGCATCCCGTTGCACTGTCGGCGGTCACAGAAGGTGGTCATGTCGAGAGCTTGGAAGCCCGGTTTGTGCGGGCCCAGGGAGACGAGATGGCCGTGGACACTGAACGAGACCAAGGAGCATGACAAGAGAGAATTTTAGCGGTAGTCCCGTTTAATGGTTTCGAGTAACACCCCCATCCGCAATTTCATATTCGGTTGTCCTCTTCCCGTTGTGCCTCCTCGCTGTCGCTTTCCCGAGGGTTCGGATTTGTAAGTGTGTAGAGACGAGCGCGAATACGCTTCTCTAGCGCGATCTCGGAGCGACCGCGGGTGTTGCTGGTGCCTCGGTGGTTCGGATTGCTTGGTGGCCTTGCTTGCGGACGGAGGGGAGTTTGGCTGCATTGGCGGTACGGGCATGTCCTCCACCTCATCCACTTCCTCAGTCTCCACCTCCTGCATGTGCTTGCGCTTGTCTGCTTTCCATTTGCTCTTGATTTTTTGAGAATTGACCCATTGCGACTTGAGTTTTTTCGCTGCGCTCAGTGAGTCGAGGAGTGCTCTAGAGTGGAGTACATACCTCTATTGGCAGGGTGGTGGGCAAACGAAGGAGGTCGTTTCCGTTTCGAATCCATTGTGCTGCAATGTGCAGGTTAGAGATGCCAAGTCACAGCAATCGTCTCCCTTCTTCCGGACCACCATTGCATGAGCGTTCAAAACTTGAACTCATTCGGCGCGTCCCACTTTCCGCCGTACCTTCCAGCCGCTGAGATGACTAGATCCCTTTGCTGAGGACGGTGACCCGCTCGGCGACAGCCAAGACGTCGGCTCTCAAGCCGACTACATCCACATTCGCATCCAGCAGCGCAATGGTCGCAAGACGTTGACAACCCTCCAGGGTCTTCCTAAACGTCAGTTATCGTCCTTCTTCCTGCCTATTCCTCTCTCAATGGCCGCAGAATACGACGCCAAGAAGCTGCTCAAGGCATTCAAGAAGGTGAATCATCCTCCTGCTCCCGATAAATCACCAATTGTGTCTAGGAATTCGCCTGTAATGGCACCCTTGTCGAGGACGAGAAGATGGGTCAGGTTATCCAGCTCCAGGGCGACCAGCGCTCCAAGATATCGACGTTCCTCGTCGACAACGGAATGGACAAGTCCACGATCAAGGTTCACGGTTTCTGAACGCTGTTGTCTTACTACCTCACGAATGTATATTGGATCCACTAGACTGTCAACGCTACTGCTGCTATACGCTTACTTGATTTTGTCGAGTGGTCTGGTGGAGGGTCAGAACATGACTCTGCTGCCCAGAACAAAACAAGCGTACCTGTTGAATCCGCCGCGTCTACGAGAAGCGTTAGCAGAGTAGGCGCAGATCGTCCGTCGATGGACGAACCTGTTCATATACTGTCTCCAAGTTCGCTGTTTCTTGATGGAAGCTGCGCCCTCTTGGTTGCCCTCGATGTGCTTGCCCTTCAACCCGTCAGCACAAGATATAGAGAATCGACGAGAACGCACCTTGGTTGTCCCGAAGCCGCTCATACCCATCATAGCTAGCATTGCATCCTCATCCATTTCCTCCGCTTCGGCTTTCGGCGCTCCTGCGTCTATCTCATTGCCTTCTCCACCTCGCGTCTCCTCCCTAGGTTTCTCTTCTTCGCGCCGCGGTCGAGAGCGGTCGTAATGTTTATCGTCTTCGCGTGTCCGCGAGTCTTCGTCCCGTCGGTAGTCTCGTCTCTCATCGCGTCTTTCTTCGCGTCTGTCGTCGCGCTTGTCGGTGTCTCGTCTCCCACCATCTCTGCGGTCACTGCCGCGTCGATCCGAATCCCGAGCGTAGTCCCGGTTGTCTTGTGAGCTGCATGAGTCTACAAGTGGGCTTTCGAGATTTAGCAGACCTCGTCGATCTCTGTCGTTTCTTCGAGGAGAGCGCGAGCGGGAGCGAGAGCGCCGACGAGGCGGGTCGTCTCTGTAGCTTCCACGTCGCCGGTCTTCGCGGTCCCAACTCCGGTCTCGGCGACGGTTAGACATGGTGGTTGTCTGCAAGACAGTCACGCACCATGTCTTCTCTCTTCCCCAACATCCGGGATGTTCGTCGCCATTGCCTGCCCATCCGAACGCTGGCCACGTCTCTTCCTCTTCAAGCAAGCCAACAAACGCGCTTCATCGCGCCGCAGCTAGCTCAAGCCACACAAATAAAGCTATCGAATCTTCCACTCACGGCAAAACCAGACGATATTCGTCGCCTAGTTGCCCGCTCACAGGCTCCCGGAGTCGACAAGAGTTGGTCCATACTGGCAGCACTCTCTATACTCAACGAAACTGCAGTCGCTATCGAATACCGAGACTTGGAGCCTACAGGCTGCGCTGTTCTCAATCTCACCAACACTAACCATCTGTCGACGTGCTTAAACGCTCTCGAAAGTGTCTCAATTTCCGGCGTTCATCCAAAGGCAGAACCGGAACGGCGCACCTTGCTACCAACGCTCGTTAACGGGCTCAGCTCTGAGCTTCAAAGCAATGACCGCCATGTCGTCGTGTCGGGCCTCCCAAAAGGACTCGGGCCAGCCGAAATGGACCAGATGCTGCGCCGATGGCACTTTCGGCCTCGGAACGGCGAAACAAGTGCGGTGGTGCTGGCAGCCAGGGACAAAGGACGTACAGATCGCTATTTGGTTCATTTGGATTCTGTCTCGGAAGCCCACCGTCTGGTCCGGCTACTGCACATGGCCTACTACGACCCCGCCGTGTACGGACAGCAGTATCCCCTACGTGCGCGTGTGATATATTGACAAAATTACATGTCGATTCGTGACCGCTGAGCCTGGACAAAGAAAGGTTAGCACCGGCGAGATCACGGCCCAAGGATGTACCCCGCGTTCATTATCCCCTTCGTCATCGGGCGACCGTCCCCGCTTGAGCCGCTCTCCACTCGTGTCAGCCTCCTTCCAATCTCCACCTCCCCCGGCAACTGCACCAGGTCCGTCCTGTGCATCGGCGTAACGCTCTTCTACCTCTCTGCGCCGCTCGATCTCCAAGCGTTGCGCCTGTGCGCCCCAGCCACCACGCCCGGGATCGTAGTCTTGCCTGTGCTCGTCGCGCACCTGCCCACCGCTCTTTCCGCGCCCAAATTGGCGTCCTTCGCTGTACCCTAGGTCGAGATCGCAGCGGATGATGCGCTCGTCGAGTTTTGTGCCGCTCACATAGCGCATGCAGGCCAGAGCTTCAGCATTAGTGTAGTATTCCACAAAGCAGAACCCGCACGGAGTTCTGGGACATGTAAGAATGAGCAGCCGATAAATAGACTACGACAACTCACCTCGAGTTTCTGTCGAGACCCATAATAATACGTTTAATGCCGCCACCATCCTCTGGGCTGGTGCACTTGGAGAAGAGCTCGTATATCTGTTCTTCAGTGGTGTAGAAGCTCAAGTTGCCAATCTAAAACAGTGAGGACAGGATGGTGCAGGGGACGACACGAACATAGAGGGTTGTAGACTTTGCAAGAAGGTCATTCTGTTTGCGACGGTCTACGCGAGACTGGGAGTCCTTGTAATTAGATGGCTGGTCGAGTGGGGTTACGACGTGCGACATGGTTTGAAGCAAAGCAGGTCACCCACGCTACCTAACTTGCCATCCACAAAAATGTCGGCGCACATCGAGGAGCTCCACTCGGACGACGACCACCACGACCATGCCGGCCACGACCACGACGAAGACCCTACTAGTGCCGCCGCCCTCGATAAGGTCCAGAGCAGGGCAGAGCGCAAGGCCCGCAAAGCCCTCCTTGGTCTTGGACTCAAACGCGTCCCCAATATTACTCGCGTCACCCTCCGCCGCCCTAAAAACGTCCGTCCTCGTTTTTCACTTTTTTTCCTCGCGTCGAATGTTTCGTTATAGGTCCTCTTCGTCGTCGCGACGCCCGAGGTGTTCAAGGCCGCCAACAGCGACTGCTACATCGTCTTTGGAGAGGCTAAAATGGAGGATATGAGCAACCAGGGCCCGATGGGCGGCGCGCAACCCTTCGCACCGGGGAGCATGGGTGGCATCCAGCAAACTGCCGCAGACGATGATGACGATGACGACGTTCCTGAACTGGAGGCCGCAGACGACGATGGCACGCTCGATGAGACCGGTGTTGAGGCCAAGGACATCGAGCTCGTCATGGCTCAAGTCAACTGCTCTCGCGCAAAGGCCGTCCGCGCACTAAAAGACAGCAATGGTGACCTGATTAATGCCAGTGCGTCGGGTTGCAGTTTTTTTCCGAGCTTTTCAATCTTATGCAACGACCAGTCATGGCTGCGAGCGAGTAGTCGGAAACCTTTGTTTAAGACGCTTTGACCAACAAATTCTTCCAACAACCATTACAAGTTCTGAACACATTCCGTGAGCTAAACAACAACACGGAACTCGCGGCAGGTGGCTTGGAGCCCTCTGTGCACAAGAATGTCCCAGTACCTAGCCAGGTTCTAGCGCCGTTTCGCTGCTCTTGCACCGCAACAGCCCACGCAAACCGGCCGTACAGGCTCACTTCGCGCATCTCTCGCGTCTACGAGCTGCAAGATTACTTTGTTTACGCGTGACAGGCATACATATGGCAAGTTCCAGACCGGAGAATGGGTGGCGTCGGATGAGCGCGAACTCTGAACACTTCCAACCACGCTCGCACCGTGACTCGTGCGGGTCCTTCGCAACAAGCTGCCGACGTTGTTATACGTCTGCATTAATGCACTGGTTTCTTTTTGAAGCTACTTTGTCTGACAGAGAATCGATTTCGGCGGCTTTCCCTTCAAGTGTTGCGGAAGGAATGCATTTTCAACAGTCTTTGCTCGGCATCGGCGACCAACCGTTTGAACGCCACAAGAAGTGATCAGGCGCGTCGACTCTGGTGAGGTTGAGGCCAAGGTCATTTAAGCATTGCATTTGACGTAGCGTGTTTCGTAGGCGAGAATCCCCCGTCGATTGTGCAACGCGATAAGCACATCCCAAGCATGCCATCGAACCCACCACTTACGACGCCAATGTCGAGTCGCGCAAGAGCGCACACTTGTCGATCCTCGTTATCTTGCGAGGCGAGCGAGAGATCGAAGTTCCAGTCAAACGGCTGGAATAAAGCGGCCGGAACGAGTGACTTCGTGCGCATGGACTTTGAGAGGTCTTTTTGTAGTTGTGCTGTGTGTGTAGATGTCGGTTAGCTACGTCCGGGCTTGAAGCTTGAAGCTTTATGCTGGTTGGTCACGCCAATTGCTGCAGAGGCTGGTGTTGAGCGTTGAGCTCGTACCGTCGTCCAAGACTTATGAGCGTAGTGCCGTGCGCATGCTCTGTAACGACGCGGTCACGCCTTAGCGCTCTTGACCATGGACATGTCGTTGCTCTCGTACATCGATTCTACACAGGTCAGCTCTTTACGATTGCGCTCGCGTCTCTGAGATTGGTTAGCTTCATTGTCTCAACGAATCCTCCGCGCACACCATTGCTTCCATCCTGGCGCAAAAAACCTTCAACACGACTTCGAGCTATCTGCTTAGCGACGACGGCGACCCCGAGCTTCTCTTGAACGTCTACGTGAATGAAGTCTCTCGTGCGCGTCTTCCGAGCCTCAACCCAGGAATAGTTCAATCAGACAGTCCGTTTGCGCGAGCTCGTATTCAAGGCAGGAGCAACTGCGGAAGCAATGGACCAAGCGCCGAAGCAAGTCAAGCTTCTCGTTAATCGTCCGTCAATCGGCTTTGAAGACATGGAGGGCGAGGAGCCTGCTCAGTTGATAGAACTATCGGCGGAAGATGTCGCCTGCGGACGTCCGATCCCACTCAGATTTGTGCGTTTTCAGGCCGTTAACTCTCTCCATGTATGTAGCGCTTTCTTTTCACTTGTCCCTTCTCAAGGTGTGTTAGATTTTCATTACCTCAAACCAAAATGGTGCCGAGGAAACTAGATTAGATGCACTTGACATTCTGGGCGTACCGGTTGAGTGCGTAGAAACGAGGGATCTGATTTCTTTACTGACAACAAAATAGAACCACAAAAGACTTGAGCGGTTTGCAGAAGCAAGAGGATCACATTCATTGACCCGTAATGCAAGAACAAAGTCGGGTACTTAGTAGTGTTTGCAAAGATTAATTTGACTTACCTGAGGCCTGAGGCTGGCACAAGGTAGAGTCTGTGTACAAGAGACATTTCGGGGAATTTCTGTTGTCCTTTGCGATGTCCTTGCTCGGCCTTTCCCCGGCTCAACTTCGTTCAACCCCGTATGTACACGGTACCGACAACTTACACTTACAAATTTAGAAAATGACATGGATGCTAGAGAGAATAAGACCTTGATGTGGAGCTCAGAAATTTAGAATACAAATCACTTCCGCACTGTTATTGCTCTGTGCCACTGGTTGCAGGGCACCGCGAATTCCACATAGCGATTTCACGGACTTTTACAGCAAAGTTTGCTGCCTTTCTCAGCGAAATTTGTGCAAAATTGACAAATTTCACTTTTTTTTATTTTTTTATTTTTTTGCTGACCCCCAGTTAGTGAGTGTAATATTTTTCTGACTTTTTTCGCATTTTTTCGGCGTGAATTTCCCCATTATTCTGCGCGGAATTGGCAACCCAGGCATTCACAGCTCGACACCGTGAAATTCACAACAATTGAAAGCAAAAATGGAATACATATTGCGTGAAATCAGAGGACATCCAGGTATCTATAACTGGTTTGGCAGTGCTTGGCCGGTTGCTGCTCATCCTCCTCCGATTCGAGGTCATCTCGCGCCCTCTGCGTGTCCCTCGACGAATCAAAGTCCATCCTCCTCCTCCTCTTCCTCTCATCGTCGTCAACCTTGACCATGGTGTGGTGGTGGCGCGATGGAGAAGTGAGGGGCGGAGGATCCGAGCCAATCTTTCTCTTGCGCCTTCCCAACATCATGCATATTGATATGCACGGCATTGAGCGCAAAGCAGATAGCGGTCTGAGACAATGGATGAATGACAAGGACCCAGTGCGGGAGACACTTACATACACGGAGTGTATCCAGCAGCTCCCGAATCTTTGTTACGGGGATTTTTGAGACTTTCTTGCGGTGTTTGGTTCCAATGCAATGAAGCAGCCTTGCTGGGCTGTTTGGGTGGGTCAGCACAGAGTTGGGCGATCTCAGTGCCGCAAGCAGCGACCATGGCTTCCTTGTTGTGGGGTATGCGGATGTGGCGGGTGTGACATCTGATGGCATACCCCGGGGTGTGGCGATTGCTAGGGATTCGTCCTGGCCCCCAGATTCCGCCCCTCCCTCAATCGTACCGTAGTGCTGGTGTACCCAGAATTTACGCACAATTTTCTCTGGCGCATTTGGAGCCAAATTTGTACATGTTTGGCTGATCGGAGCGGAACGGGGCTCGGAGCCTGGCTCCAGTCTTGACTTCTTCTCTGTCGCGTCGTTGTCGCTATGGACGCCAATGCCCAGCTTGCCTCCGCCGCCCCCCTCCCTTCGCAGCATCCTCAGACAGCCCTCCCCGCCCTCCACTGCCCTATGGCCTCTCCATGAGTGCACTGTGCGCTGCCAAGGGGCCGGAACTCAAACGCTGGGCTACGGCGACCAACCAGGGCCTCTTGATGTCGGGAGTCAAGAGGAGGAAGGGAAAAGGCGGCACTTGTCAGCAACGAGGTTGGTGATGGACTGAGGGCATCGATCAGCGGGTGATAGACCGGCTTGGATGCTAGGCAAAGGGCAACGACGAGGTAGACAAGCAGCGTCCTCGGATTAAGACGATCTAAACCTAAAGGTACTCGGGTGTCTACTCGGGCTTTTATACGGTATAGGACAAAGGAGTTCAGGGATTGGGCGTTCAGGGTTAAACGTAGCGTTGAGGGGGGGACATGGACATGGATGTGGACGTGGCAGGAGGGGGACAGGGAGGAGGTAGGGGTATGGATTGACTCCCGGGGCTTGATCGTCGGGTGTTGGGAATCCCGGGGGTTGGGGCACGTGATCGGGTTCATCGGGGGGTTCGGGACGAGTCCGTGACATCACCCCCTCCTCAAGGCAACGCGTCCTCACGTTGTTTGGACCGATGTAGCCTTGGAGACGTCCGGGTCGCCATCCGTGGCGGCGAAGAAAAAATTGGGCCGGGTTTAGCTGGTTTCGGTGCGGGAGGTGTTGCGCCTGAGACGTTTTTACGGGGTCTGCCCTTTTTTCTTGGGGTTTGGGGCGTTGGACTTGCTTCTTCGAGTGCATTACCCCGACATATCCGCCATTTTCCTTTGTGTAATTCCTCCTTCGGCATGTGCGGGTATTTGCCGTAGAACTCTTTGAGAGCTTCTTCAGCCCCTTCGAGAAACGCCCGTTTTTCCCAAGTCCATTCCTCGCGGGGATAGCCCTTCCATTTGACAAAGTACCGCAGGGATTTGGAGTTTTTCGAGGGCTGGCAGACCGCAAGGATTTCCTGGACCTCGTAAACCGCTTCTCCGTCTCGGATGTCCTCTGGAGGAGGGGGATGGTCTTCTGGTGATCTGCTACCGGCGGGTTCCATTTCCGCAGCAGGGAGGTGTGGAAGACCGGGGAGATTTCCCAACTTGCGGGTAGTTCCACTTCGTAGGACATGCTCCCGACCGGGCGTATGACTTTAAAGGGTCCGAAGCGATTGTCGTCTAGCTTCTTTGTCGGGCGGGGCGTGGTGAGGTTTTTCCCGTGTACGTAGACGTAGTCCCCTTCCTGGTACTTGGGGCTGTCCTGCTTCTTCAGATCGTAGTAGTCCGTCATCCGGGCTTGGGCTTGCTTCATGGAATGGCGCGCGTCTTCCCTGGCTGCCTGAAGACGCTTCGCGAATTCTGTGGCTGCCTCTGTAGGGACCCTTGTGAGAGGTTCGCTCGTTTTTCGGGGGTGGTACCCAAGCATGAGGTAGAACGGGGAAAACCCGGTGGAGGAGTTGACTTTGTCGTTAAACGCAAACTCGGCGAGGGATAGCCAGTCGGACCAGTCTTATTGGAAATTGCAGAATGTTTGCAGGTACTGTTTGATTTCCATATTTGCCCGTTCTGTTTGTCCGTCGGTCTGCGGGTGGTAGGCTGAGAAGGTGTGAACTCGTATTCCCAGTAGCTCGCTTAGGTCCCGCATGAAGTGGCCTACGAACTGCGAGCCGCGGTCGCTCGTAACCTCCTCGGGGACGCCGTAGTCCTTCCATACGTGGTCCCGGTATAGGCGCGCGACCCCTTCCCCGGTAATGTGTTCTGTGCACGGTAGCACGCGAACTCCTTTCCCCAGTCGATCCACGACGACCATAATGGAGTCGTAGCCCGCCGATTTTGGGAGCTTGGTGATAAGATCCATGGACACTTTCTGCCAAACCCGTTTGGGTACGGAGTTCGGGGTCAATTTGCCAACCTTGCGGGAGGGAAAAATCTTCGTACGCTGGCATGTCGGGCAGGCGTTTACGTAGGCCGCTACGTCCCGGGCTATCTGCGGCCACCAGTAATTGCGAGTGACCATCTCGAGAGTCCGCACCTCATGCACTCCATGTTATGCATAAAGTGTGGGCTTGAGCCGAGGGAGGTAATGCATTAAACCCGGGCAACCCAGAAAAGGAAGACTTTGATTGAGCTCATACCGCCTGGTGGGGCTTATATGGGATATAAAAATGGTATGGAAGGCTCTGTGACACTTAGGTGCATTACATAATACATGTCTCAATCTGATTTGATGGGAAACCACTGAGATATTGGCTGTTTAGCAGTGTGAATCACCTATTTTGGCAGTTATCAGGTGATGTCACACATCAGTAATACTGATACATCATTCTTATATACAAAACTTTTCTACCCAGCAAAGAACCCGGAGCAAAGTGTGACTACTCTGATACAGCCTGTTTGGCTGATCATGTGACAAACTGAGTACACCAATAGAAAGCCAGTACCAAAAAACCCCTAGGGCACCCATCATAGTGTCACAGGAGTCCACTGAACCCAAACAATTGACTATCGTAACAGGGTTTCAGCTCTCCCAACAGACATAGGGGCCAAATTCCCACAGTGCCCGGGCAGAAGCCCGGATTTAATGCATTACCCTCCCAGGCTCAAGCCCATGGTTTATGCATAGAAAATGAGTGCAGCTGCTCCTTGGAGCAGCTTGCATTGCCGTTGGTGGTCCTCGAGTAGTGATAAGACAATGAACCCGTCCCAGACGTATTTGGGACAAATCTTGAAGCTCGCGTCCATCCAGGCCAGGTGGTCTCGCGGGATGTTCTCTGGCTTGGACAAGCATGTATTGTAAACACGCGCCCCATTGGTCGCCGACGTCCAGGAGATAAGCATGAGGTTGATGAAGAGGTCAAGGACGACACGTTCGACATAGTGGTGCTCGGCTACTTGGATGGCATCGGGGATCTCCTTGTAGTATGTCCAAATCTTTTCGCTGACGGAGTAGTTGGGATAGTAACGTGTCGAGCACTCTGGCAACTGTCCGAACAAACTGGAGCAAGGGATTGGGTCAACGCACTGTCGCAAGTGAGGCGGTGAGCAAAGGCTACACAAGCTCCGTCTGCCAGCGTGTAGAGAACGACGCCGGTTCCGTTGTTCTTTGCGCGGAGGAGCTTGGTATTTGTGCAGCCCAACATTGTACAGCGGTGCGTTGGCGGGAAGAGCATCTTGGCGGCTGAGGGAAGAATGAGCACCAAGACCCATGGATACAACAGCGACACACCTATATAGGCGTCCATTCTGGTCTGAAATCCCTTCCCGTCCTCCTTCTCGCCATTGTAGTCCCAAACCAAACTACTAAACGCTGCCCAGCAGCCTTGCACGTAGTCGGGAGGAATGCCAATGGCGCAGCCCGAGAACAACTTCGAACTTGGCCGGTAAGCAGTTGGGGGGTGTTTCCGGTTTGCGGACGGCGGCTAGGCAGCGATAATTGCGTCCTTGAGGCAAGCAGCCATCCGCACAAATTGCATGCCTTTCTCCATCCCCATTGATTTGCAAAGGCCGGGGACGGCGTTGAGATGCTCATATATCTCCTTCCAAGTGTCCACCGAGGCGGTGAGGGGAGGTGTCGCACAGCAGCAATGGGGTTAGAGGCAAGGCGGATGGGCAGCGCATGATCATGATGCAGACTCTACAGACTCTACTTACAGAAGCTGCAACATTCTACATAGATTCTACACGCTCACTTAGAGTTTCCGGTTCAGGGTTTTTCTGACCTCCCCAGCGGCCTGCTGCCCCATCGTGCTATCGAACGGATACTCCCGTTTATACGCCGCCACCAAAGCGAAACAGCTGGTTCGGGACGCAGAGCTCGCGAAAATTCTTCCCAACAACCAATATGGCGCTCGGCCGGGACGCTCCACCAATGACGTGCTACACATGGCGGTTAAAATCGCAAAGGATGCATGGGACGCTGACCATGTCGCAAGCATATTGTGCATGGATGTGAAGGGCGCGTTCCCGAGCGTCGATCTGAAGCGGTTAGGGCACGACCTGCGGATGAGAGGGGTGCCGGAGGGGTACACAAGGTGGGTTGAAAGACGGTACGCCGGACGCCGGAGCCAAATGGCGTTCGGCGACTATGTTTCTGATTGGTACAACGTTGGCGGAGGGCTAGACCAAGGTTGCCCGGCGTCTGGTATCTTGTACTTGCTGTATAATGCTCCGCTCAGAGAGATGGCAAGGAAAAGGAAGGGCGAAAACAGTGTCGGATTCGTGGACAATAATACACTGATCGTCACAGGCCCCAACTTCGCTCACAACCACCGCCAAATCCACGACCTCAACTACCGGGACGGCGGTGTCACGCACTGGGCAGCGGTGATAAGCCGTGAATCGGGCTAAACCTAAAATTTCGCGATTTTGGGCGTAGTACAAACGCGCAATCCACCTAAAAAGCTACCATCTGTGGTTCTGAGATGGGTAGCAGAGCTGTAACTCGCGACGATACTGAGGGATTGGTCTGGGGTAGCAATATCTCAGGGGATTACCAACGTATTGGCCACACTCAAACAAGCGAGGCTCGTTAACAAGTAAATCCAACTTGTAAAACAACCAAAGGAACTATGTGTTGCCCGAAGGAACCTGAGGAGATACTGGAAGATGGACAACTTCTCAAAAGGGTCGACGAGACTGCTACGCTAAACCGAGACGGGGAAGGGAACTCCATAAACAACGGGTCCCGACGGCTGTGATGACCTAAGGACAAATGACAAATCACCGGGGCGGAAGCCTCAGGTGACGCGTTACAAATCTGGACGGCAACTTCTCATTCAGAAGTACGGAGCTCCGAAGGGTTCCGGAACAGGATGAATGTGGGCGTCGTTTCTCATACCAACTCAGGCGGAAACGCCACCCCGAAATATCAGGCGGACATATAATCGGGAGAAGTCGGAGCGCCGGCCAGCGAATACTATACATAAAATTACAATGGACATTTATTCTGACGTACTTACGTATTACGAGTCCTCCGCCACGATTTAGGTATAAAAACCCCAGCTAGAGTAGAGCGTAGACACCGTATCCTAGTACAAAGGACCGGGTCTCGCTGTTATTGTCACAGGAGATACAAGGCTGTACAGATGTTGATTGGCATTCAAGAGCTACCGAGATTTGATTGCGTGATTTGGGACTTGTGAACTGAGGGAACAAGATTGTGATTGAGAAGTAGGAACATCGCCAACCAGAGATTGAGGGACTTAAGACTTTTGAAAGAGTTTTAGTTCGACGCGCAGTTGTGTGTTGACCTATCACAAACTACGTGAGCACTTCGGTCGATACAAGGAAGAAGATAGTCGTTGAGCTAGCAGATTGCGCTCCGGCAAGAGATAAAATACAAAAACACCAAAACCCTTCCGCCAACCTTTAAAACTTCCCTACAACCAATATTTAATATTGGCCCTGTAGCTAGGGATACAAGTTCTCGCTTGGAGTTGCATTTGGGATTGATTGGAGTTTGTGGTTGTTAGAGTTTTGATCTCAGTATCGATTTCTCTATCTACTACAGATTTTAGTTAGTTTGAGGTTCAGCCCCGAAGCACCCGTTTCATCTGGAGCCCACCGCGAGGGGGGTTTTAGAGGAGTGGTATCGATTAGAAGAACGAGTTCCCGGGATTTTGGAAACCGCCAAGGTTCCAATTCCAAAATACAAAACGTCGCATCGACCAACCCACCCAAAGGACTTTGGTAGTCTACTAAGAACGGAGAAACCGCTGTGGGATCCAAAGGAGAGGATAGCATCCAGTTCAAGAATTCCAGTACCACGAGGCACTAAGAATTCCAATCGGGGACCTCTCGTCGGACCTTTACAACAACACAGTGTATCCGCTATCAGGAGGCAATCCGGAGCACAAAGGGAAATTGTCGAGAATAACGACAAACAACCAACACCACCACCACAACAACAACAACAACAACATCCGCCCACCCCACTACCACCACCACCAGATATGAGTGACAGAGAAGATGAAAGACGAGGAGAGGGTAGAGCTCGGGCTCCGAGGGCCAGGACGGCAGCATTTAAAATGCCAGAGCCATGGGAGAATTCTCGACCCAGTTTCGATGGAAAATCCTCGAATGTACTCAGGAAATTCCTATCGAACTGCGAGATATTGTTCACTCGAGCAGGAATTGCGGATGATGAAGAGAAGAAGGAGAGAGTTTTGTCCTATGTGGATGACGATGACTCGCGCGACCTCTGGGAAGCGTTACCCACCTATAGGGTAGGGACGTACACAGATTGGAAGAATAAAGTCAAAAGTCTTTTCCCAGAATTGGAAGAGCAGAGAGTCGGAACCTTGTCAAAGATGGAGCGAGTCTGCCAAGAGTTTAGAGGAACCCAGCGATCAGATGTTGGGAGGCTTAAACGCTTCAAACAAGCCTTCACGGTCGAAGCAAATAAACTTTTGGTGGATCCGGCCCAGGTTACCAATAGGCAGTTAGTTACTGCAATTTTGGAGACTCTAGAGGAGAAGTTCGCTAAGGATCTCGAGACTGCGTTGAACACACCAGGAGCACTAAGTGCGATAGGTGTTGCAAACGAGGCTTTGGACGCTCCGGCTCCAGCCGTAAGGGACGCCCAAGCAGTTAACACGGCGGCGGTAAACGTAGCAGCGGGAGCTGAGGCAGGGGCAGCAGTAGTTATACCTGCCGAGGCGAGGGTGATCAGAAAGGGAGATAAACTTACCTTTGGGGAGGTCTTCCGACTGGCCATTCTTCTCGCGGAAAATTGGACTGGCAGAGAAGCGGACCGGAACATGTTTGAGCATGGGCAAATTGGATTATTCCAAGGATCTGTCCCAGCCAAACGAATGGAGACGCAACTCTATAATCAGGCCAAGGAGGATAAGTTGGAAACATTCGCGGCACAAATGGCAGCGATTACCGACACCTTGGCGATTCAAGGCCGCAAAATGGACGACTTTATTCGAAATGCGGAGTCTGGGTCGGAGAAGTACCGGCAGCGTGAGATGGATTCGATGGAGAATGCCTTACGGAAGGATTTGCCGTGTAGGCAGATTACCAACCGCGGGGAGCGCTCGTTCGAACCCGGACCGTGTTATTATTGCTATGGTACGGGGCATATGGTGAGGGAATGCCCGAGAAAAAGAGTCCACATAGATAAGGGGTGGATAAATGTGGAGGGACCAAACCAGGTCCTGGGACGAGGAATGGGTCCGATTCCGTACATAGGTGGAATGTCCAAGGCAGACCGAGTTGAGGCCTTCTGGCGCAAGCACGGAGACAATTCGGGAACGCTAGCGGCACCTGCCATGGGGCTCTTGCAAAGGGGCTGGGATGAGGAGGATGAAGAATGGTATGACTCACGAGAAGATGAGTTTAGGACCATAAAAGTACAGAGAGCACTCTTGAACCAGGAGCGAGCGGAGTTTCAGGCGCAACAGGCCAGGGCTCAGCTGCAAAATAACCAGGGTAGTGGATTCCCTCAGACTGGGGGCCCACAAAACTTCGTTCCACACGGAGGACCCTCGGCGAATTTCGTTCCAATGGCGCAACCGCAGTTTATGCAGCGCCAACCACCGCAACAGAGTATAGGGAATATGACACCTGAACAATTATTCGGGATGTTTAATCAGTTCCAAACTCAGCAAGGAAGGTCTCAACCTTCTGGCGATCAAGTTCAAGAGGCTCAAAGCCAGTATGTTACCACAAGGCGGGGAGCGGTTTCAGACCCGCCCCCTCAGCCAAATTTCCGCTGAGTCCGAGGAAGGGCACTCAGGGTAAAAACACGGAACCCAAGAAAGCGGCTAAGCGCCCGGAGGACAGAAATAGAGCCGCTACTACGAGTAACAACTGGCGTGTACGAGACAAAAGACCGACTGTGGAAGAGGTCACCGATGAAGAAGATGTGATGGTGGAGATTAGGAAAATGCCCAAGAAAGAGCGGAAGTTGCGATTTAGGGATGAGGAGACCGATGATGAAGGATTTCCACATATGGGAGATTTACCCAGGAAAACTCCGGAATCGGAATCTAAATCCAGAGAGATAGAGAAGATGGCCTCTTCCGGCAAGCAAAAGGATAGAGCACACTGCGTAGAATTCACAATAAACGGGTAGTGCAAATGTTAAGAATATACGAAATATGCTTAACATATGCACACCCATATTCTCAGTATATTCTTAGTATTTGCACCCCAAGAAAATGTTAAGAATATTTGGTATATGGTTAACATATGCTCAGCATATGCTTAATATTTGCACCCTGTGCATATTTTGAATATTCTTCGTATATGCTCAACATTTGCACAAGGTGGATATTTTAATTAATATAAAGAATCCATCACTGTCAATCAATGGGATTCTTTGGATTCCATGGTACATGTAACTCGGCCGTCCCTGCTTCCCCTGGGGACTTCCGGGGGTCTATTCTGTAGCGCAAAGCGAGGATAGTAAGATGCAAGCTACCGCGTACTTGTAGGTGCAGCCGTTCCAGAGATATTCACGAATTACTCTGTGCCTCATGGCTGCCACATGTCCTAACTCAGAGACCGCTGCACCCCTCAGCCTCGTCCAGGGGTCGATTCTGTAGCGCCAACCGCGAGGGGTAAAACGCACGTTACCGCATATTTTTACGCCCAGCCGTTGCAGAGATATTCCCAGATTACTCTGTGCCTCATGGCTTCCACATGTCCCACAGCAGTGAATACCGCGCCCCCCAGCTTCGTCCAGGGGTCTATTCTGTAGCCCCAAATGAGCAGAATCCAACGAACCCTACAGCGTCTTTTTATGACCGGCCGTTGAGGAGCAATACATAAATTACCAGTAGCGGCCATGCAGACCAAGGATCATTACCTCGGGTTAAGTTTATTCTGTGGTCACTTGGTGCAGCTGGTAACTCTCTTGTCTCATGGTCAGATCCAGGAGGCTGGCGGTTCAACTGAGGCTCTTGTCTAATTTTTTCTGAGTTTTACTTTTATTTTTATTTGAAACACTCTTTTTCCCTACAGGCTCATCAGCACTTGGCTTGGCCTGCCGCGGCGGGACTGAGCTTTGTGTAAGATCCTTTTTATTGACTCCATCATTTCCCCCTGGCTTGGGGATCCTTGCAAGCTGTTCAAAGGCGACTCCTGGGGCTATTACCGTGCTGTGGCTTCCTCGGTGGACAGGTCATTGAATGAGCTCATTCAAGTTCATAAATTAATGGCTGGGTCCTAGTCAGGAACAGCAGCTCCAAGCAATCTCCCCGTGTACACACACCACCACTACAAGATTCACACTGCTGATTGAAAAGATAAAAGGGGATTTTCTGGATTTATTTTGGTAGGTAATAATGTCGTCAAAAGAAAATGTAGATTCTTTCGGCTTTGAAAATTATTGATTATTTTCCTGGGTTGCTTCTGCTGAGCAATGGGAAGTCAATAAATGCAGGCCTCTCTCTCTCCAAAAGCCTGTCTACTGTTGGCTCCAATATTCATGCAATTGGAAGGTAAAAATTATATAGTTGTTAGTTTTCAGACTAGACTTTTTTTTTTTTTGTAGAAAACAAAATCCACTCAAAAAGACAAAAGTTTATTCGAAAAAAAAATCAGAAGAAAATCTGTCAAGAGAATTTTGTGTTCCCAATTTGGATGGCGTGTGGCGTTTGTCAAAGATGGATGCGAGCTAGCTTAGTAACTAGACCTTAAGTCCGGCCAGTGTAACACGTAACACTAGTTGTCAGAAATGCTACATGTCCAATAGCATCAAAATTCCGATAAAAGGCAATTTGGGTGCAGCCAGAAGGGTAAAATTGCCTTTTCGGGCCACTTGCCGTGCAGGGATCACACTTTCTGTTTGTTGGCATTTCCTCTGCAGTGGGATAACTGCAAGATTATGGTCCATTGTGTTGCAAAAAATCCACACAATTCAGCAAAATTAATTGTACATTGATAACATCATTTTACAAACAACATTGAAAATACATTTGCAAGCACTGCTGATCTGGACTCCTAATAACCGGCCCTGACTGCTTGTTTCAAGATGCAGCAGACAGCCACATTCACTCTATACCTTAAATGTTACACCACATTGTCAACCCTTCTGGCAATAATTACCAAATTTTCTGATTGATGTGTGGGCTTTGAAGGTTAGGTGGAGCTGAGACCAAGGTCCTGATGCTCCTACATAATATTACAATGCTTCGAAGTTCTCAGTCTCATTGCGCCAAAAGCATGTTTTCTTACTAACAGATTGTGCAGAATACAATACAACATTATTCATCCGTTGTGCGGTTTGCCTTGCAGTCCTTGTGTTGCAACCTGAATTCTGACCCTTGTAAACTCGACTTGTACGTTGTATTCAGCAATTTTAAGGGTCCCCAATGGCCTAGGCATCGGCTGCGCATCATCTGGCTTCAAATTGACAGTTGCTAATCACATTACAGACTGCTTTGCAGGCCGCAAGCTGCGCAACATCATACTTGCCCTTCCATTTCATCCCCATGAATCCACCTACTTATGCAGCAGCTCGCAACAATTTGGCATACATCACTGCTGGAAGTTGTGTCCTTTACCTTTGCTCTGCCAAGAATGCTGGGCGCGTTTGATACCAGTATCCGTGTGTGTGGCGGCAAAAAAAAAAAAAAAAAAAACGTGCAGTAATCAAAGACACACCCGACAGCAGTAAACGTCCACACTTGGTGACGTCTTAGTCCATCCTGCCGTCCTCTGCCACTCCATTGTCCTCTACCCAAGAAGTTTACTTGATGGAACCCCTCCTCTTGTCCCGCTGCTAGACTCTAGGTCCTTGTTGGGTTGCATGTGATTTCAAAAAGGACCCAGTTTGTCTCAGCAGCAAAACAACACAGATATTCTGAAAGACCCCTTTGTGTCTTGCCATCAACCCATTGACAAATGTCTCCATGTTGCTGTGTTGGGCAACAACAATGGTGTATTGGATATCAGAGACAGCGAGGGTGCCAACCACCGGTGCGGCCGCAAATCAAGGTTAAATACTCGCCCCACGTTGCTTTCTTCCTGTTCCACTTTTGTTCCCATGTCCTGATTGCTCTTAGGCACAAGTTATCACCAAATGTATATATATATATATACCTCGGAAGCTGGGACAAGTTGTCCAAAGAAGCCCGTGCTGCATGCGCTGCTGCTGCATGGCCAGTAAACTCAACATCCGCAGCATGTCCCCATCTGTGGCTTCCGATTGGCGATTGATACACTTGAACAGAACACCTCGTGCCTAGGGCATCCACGGTCAATTCTTTGCCTCGCTTCCCTCAACATCATTTCCCAATTTGACTTTTATCAATCATAGAGCTTAGCTCATCAGCCGTACAACAAAAAACCCTGCTACCTCTATCTCCACAGGACCGGAGCAACCCTTGCCAACTGGCACAAAAGTCTGGAATATATTGCCGCGAGCTTCCGTCCCCTACACCAAAACATGATCGCCAAGATGAAATGTCACAATAGCTGTCTGCCTGCTCGTTTCTATGAACCAACAGTGTTTCTCATGCTCGAGATGCAAGGTTGGTGGTGGAAGTTTTCTGGGAACAATATAGCGGAGTCTGCGTTCCAGACCACAGAGATTTTGATGCAACAAGGGCAGGGCATGGGGGCTACCTCTCTGCAAAGCCCCTCTTTACAAACAGCAAGCCGATCATAGCAGAGAGGAAGACTACTGTACTATTCCGACCTCAAGTCTTGTTACGCGTTACGGGGCCTAAAAAAGCATGCTTTTAAAATTTGTCTAAAATCAAAATAAAATTTATCGGCCATCTCGGAGCCTAAAAAATTCAAAATGGCCGGACTTATTGCTGATTTCAAATTTGTTGTCGGATGGAAAGTTTTTGAAAACATTTTGGGTGGGCGGGGCTCAAACCCAAGTGGTGGATTCCTCAAACCCCGAGCCTTGGGATAAAGCAATCTGGCAATCACAGGGTTCGAGCCCCGCCCAGGCTAAAATGTTTTCAAAAAAAGTCCTATCCGACAACAAACTTGAAATCAGCAATAAGGTCAAAATAGTACAGTACTGGCATCCCTCTACCGCATGCAGACTGACTCTTTTAAACCTTCCAAGGATGTCTCTGTCCCCTTGAAGAGGTTGGCAAAATAGCCGAAAGCCTCTTCGAGATGAACATAACCAAAGGTGCGGGGCAACTCTCCGTCTTGGGCTACAAGAATGGTGATCGTATCGGCATATGGTCCTCCAACCGCAGTCCACTCAGAAGTCAGCTGTTTCTCATGATCTTGCCAGATATCCTGGCATTGATGGACTGGGCAAAGAACAATGATGTCATTTCATGATCTTGGGCTTGGATTGGGATGGTTTGACCTGGGCATACAAGGAGCAGACAGATAGATTCAACTGCTATAGTTGGGAGAGGTTCATAGGGATCTCATAGGCCAATCTTTGCTGGCACAAGCAGAGCCGGGCGAAAAAGGGCAAAAAAAGTCTATACATTATACTAGGTCATGCGAAAGGTTTTGGACGGTGGGGTCAGATTCAGTTAGGCGCTGCGGAGCTCCTGGAAATCATATCACCATCAATTTTGAACAATCTTCTAAACCCCACCGTCCAAAACTTTTCTCATGACCTTGTCATGCAGGGCCCTGTTGCGAATGGATGTTTATTTTATTATCAAGTATAATCAAGGTAATCAGCATATAGTTGCGGACAATCAAAACTGACAAGTTTAATTACTTGGAATTGGCCCCATAATATTGTGATTTTGAGGCTAGAAGCGGATTCAGGACCTCGAAAAACCTCCCAAATCCCGAGTTTCAGAATTTTAAACATCATGGATTTAATTAGCCTGTTTGCACAGTGCCAACAAGAGCCACCTGGTGGCATCTTGTCGTTGCGCAACACGGTGGCTCCGGTGGTTCATGCCTAGCATTGGTACTGCAATCTCGGCTGTCAATAGGCCAGCAGAGCATCATAGTTTCTGTATGGTGTACATACCCATCGGAATTTGTGCCATCCGCCTGATGTACAAGGCCTTTGAGTTGTCACATTGTTGGTCTGAGTGGTCGCAGATGTTTTCTCCTGTTGGACAGTCTAAGTGGGCAAACTAATTTGCATGGGACTCTGATAGATTATTTCCAAGTAGTAAACAAGAGCCACCGGGGAGCCACCAGCCACCGTGCTGCGCACACTGCAGGGAAATTACAATATTTCACCAGTGAAATATGTTGATAATATCCTGAGAATATTTCAAATATGTTGCCCATATAATCAACATATTCCACCAGTGGAATATTTCCGGGGGACGCAGGCACCATTGTGCTAGGACCCCAACAAAAATCCTGGAATTCATCCTGGAATTCATTGTGATGAATATTCCACTGGTAGAATATGTTGATGATATGGGAAACATATGTTGAACATATGGTGAGTATATTCCGAATATCCCACTGGTGGAATATGTTGAACATATGGGTAACATATGTTGAACATATGGTGATCATATTCCAAATATTCCACTGGTGGAATATGTTGATTATATGGGCAACATATTTGAAATATTCTCAGGATATTATCAACATATTTCACTGGTGAAATATTGTAATTTCCCTGCAGTGGCAATGACACAATGCCACCAGGTGGCTCCTGGTGGCTTTGGGCAAGGTCTCTATTATTACCTTAACTGTGGAGTTGAAGTGGTTTGATTCTCGCATGTGTTCTTTTTTTCCTCCTCCATCCTATGCCTTGGTAACCATCTACCAGCCATTGTCTAACAAGCAGCCACTGCAAAAAGGATCTTTTTTGCCTGTTTAATCTGTATTTCTTTTATGATTTTTTTCGAATAAACTTTTGTCTTTTTGAGTGGATTTTGTTTTCTACAAAAAAAAAAGTCTAGTCTGAAAACTAACAACTATATAATTTTTACCTTCCAATTGCATGAATATTGGAGCCAACAGTAGACAGGCTTTTGGAGAGAGAGAGGCCTGCATTTATTGACTTCCCATTGCTCAGCAGAAGCAACCCAGGAAAATAATCAATAATTTTCAAAGCCGAAAGAATCTACATTTTCTTTTGACGACATTATTACCTACCAAAATAAATCCAGAAAATCCCCTTTTATCTTTTCAATCAGCAGTGTGAATCTTGTAGTGGTGGTGTGTGTACACGGGGAGATTGCTTGGAGCTGCTGTTCCTGACTAGGACCCAGCCATTAATTTGTGAACTTGAATGAGCTCATTCAATGACCTGTCCACCGAGGAAGCCACAGCACGGTGATAGCCCCAGGAGTCGCCTTTGAACAGCTTCCAAGGATCCCCAAGCCAGGGGGAAATGGTGGAGTCAATAAAAAGGATTGTTATGCGTCGTGCACGTGGCGGGAGGATGGTCGGATTTTTGCAATGTGACCCGTCTTGGCTCGTGACCATCAGGAACGGAGACGGAGCTAGGGGCGGAGAAGCGGAAGCGGAGGAATCGGGAGTTCGTTCTCCTTCGGAAGTTCGAACCACATGTACAATCCAAAACACGCCAAGTGTGCAATGCCAGAAGGCGTGGGAAAGTCGGAGATGATCTCCGCCCCATGAAGGGATCGGAGATCACTCGGAGCAGAGTGACATGGCGGAAACGGAGTAGAGTATTGTTCGCCCGAAGATATGAGGTCCGAACGCATATATGCGCAACGTCGGAGGATGTGGGAAAATCACAGGTCACCTCCGCCCGTCGGAACGGAGCGGAGGCGTCCTGGATTGGACCAACATATTCAAGGAACAGACGAACGACTCGTACCAACGAATTCCGGACTTCCGACGATATCGGAGGAAGTTGAAGCAACCGAAGTATCGTCAGCTCAGCAGGGACCGTGGGAGTGCAGAGCGGAGATCAAAGCGGAGATCAAGGCGGAGGTCGGAGCTGGGCGGAGCGGAAGTCGGAGCGGAGGTACCGAAGGGAACTTGTGGACGAGCACGAGGCCAGAGCCTGTAACAACAAAGCAGAACGTCGGAGTTTGTTGGCTGAGATTGAAGTCCAGACAAGTTCAGAGGAGGTCAGTGCAGGCAGAGAGGGATGACAAGAAGCAACTACAAATAATCAAACTGGAGTCCTGAAGGGCCTCCAGTCCTACTTATACAAAAAGTACTAGGAACAGATAAGGCAAGGCAAGACAATAAGACAATAAAGGTATAGGCAGACAATAGGGAAAATGCCTAATCAGGAATGATGGTAAATAATAAGTGTGACAGGTGGAATCACCACATGTAGATGGTGAGAAGACATGAGGCGGGGCAAGACAAGAAGGAGAAGTGGAGGAGGAGCATATGTGGAGGGATATTTGGAGGCATAGGTTCATAGATGCGTACAAGAGACCCAGGACTCGATTCCAAGTCGGAGCAGAGCGTCGGAGATGGATATCGGAGGCGGAGTATGGGCGGAGTCCATTGTACTTGAGGCGGAATGCATAGGGATTTGTTGTAGACGTTTAGAAGTCGTTTCCGAGTGTTGGTTGTTTGGATTCCGACCTCCGATGATCTCCGACGTTTGATCCGACTTTTGATCCGTCCTCCGCCATCATATTTCGATGTCGGAGTGGAAGTCAGAGTGGAGGTTGGTATTCGGAACGTCGAGAGGATCGGAAGTGAGGTCGGAAGGATTTTGGGTGGAATTGGGGCCCGGCATTTGCGATGGCTTTGACGGCGGTCACAGTTGATCCCACGCCCCGCCCAAAGGGACGGGCGACGCCGGGGTGGATTGTGGTCTGCCGACACTTTGACCACACAAAGTTCAAAACCAAAAGATGTCCAGATAGCGTGTATGCAGGTCCTCTTAGCACAGTTTTTGGCGTTGACGTCTAGTTCTCGAGATAATGTGTCTGTACCACTCATTAGTGCTTCAAGAAACAAATCCTGCCCAAGAGGACCTAGAAAATGGAACCCCAAATATATTTCATTATTTGAGGCAGCACCAGATTCGTGCCTAGCAACGACAATCTGTGTCAAGAAACCCAACGTTTTCGGGGATCAAATGTCAAGCTGCTGCCCTCTCCGTTCCGTCATCTCGACGCCGCCGCTGGTCGACGCTGGTCTGTGGGGGCGGCCTGGGATCGTCTGAGGTGCGTCTCAATGGCTCCCTGTGTCTTTCTATGCTCACCGAAGCTAGACAAACGCGATGGGCAACTCCAAAAACCGCGCCAATCGGGGCAAGTCCCTCTCGAAGCGGTCGCGGAAGCAGCAGCTCCACACGGCGGAGCTCAGCAACGTCCGTCGTCCTCTCGCGCCTATCCAGTCTCCCGAGCGTCCCCGGAAGCGGAGGAGGACAATCCCGCCCGTTCCAAGTCAGCCACCAACTCCCCGTCCAACGCGCGCAGCCGCAGCCTCTGCATCCCGAACCGCCCCCGTTCTCCCCCCGAATCTCATTCCTCCCGCCCTTCCGAATCAAGCACTCCGCATTCCCTCGTCCGTTCCGTGCCAGATTCCACTCCAATATCACGATCTTCCAATCTTCTCGAGTCCCAGAATCACCGCACGATGCCGCGTCCAGCAAAGAAGAAGGTCGACTACCGAAGGAAGTACGAGAGCGTGGCACGCAAGGAACGCCGTCAACACAATACGATAGCGCAGCTCGGAGCAAAGGAGGCTGAGGCCGCTCAGGCGCTGAAGGCAGCATTGAAACGGGCGGAGCTGGCGGAGGGGCGGCTTGGAGTGGCGGTGAACAAGGGGATGCTGGTGCAGAGCAGGATTGAGAAGCAGCAGGCGGACAACGCGAAGCTGAGGGAGGATAAACGGGAGCTCCAGAGGACGAAGAAGATTATCGAGAAGCGGTATCTCCGGGCAAAGAAGACAGCGACCCGCGTCTCCAGCGCTCTCAAGGCCTCGCGCTCCGCGACAATGAAGAAGGGACGTACCTACGCGCAGGAGTTTCGTCAAATCGCACGCGTTCTGGTGCAGTCGGGTGTCGCGCGCGAGCGCGTCGGCGCCGTTATCATCGAAATCGCAGCTCTACTTGGCGTCATCCTAGAGCACCGAATGTCGGCGCGCACGGTGGGACGGGTGGTGCTGGAGGGGCTGATTGCAAGCGAGCTGCAGCTTGGTTTTGAATGGTCTTTGTGCAAGAGTACGTGGCCCGTTCCTTCTTTTCACGCATTTATTGACTCAATCCAGCCCAGACGATCTCGGCCGACAGCACCGGTTATCGACACCAGAACTACGAGTCTCGATATTCCGCCCATCGTGTCCCGGACTACACCGCCAATCCGCTCGTCGTCAACCCCAAATCCGTCCCTCGTCTTCGTCTCATCGCCCTCGCCGCAACCGAGGACCATACTGCGCAGGGCTCCGTGAATGGATGGAAAGGCGACGTTGATCATATATCTACGGTTCTGGGAAGGTCCCCGCTTGCGCATCGGCTCAATATTCAGTTTACGGCGACGATGTTTGCAAACGGCCTGACGGGCATGAGCGGGGATCACGCGAATAACGAGAAGGCAACGGCGGAGGGCATGCGTGCCTGGAAACACGATCTGCAGGTCCGGGACCTTGCGATGAAGAAACTGACGCCGGAGAATGTCCTCAACAATCGCGACCTCGTTCTGTATCTACAGTCATTCAACCTCAAAAAGATATCGGACGCCGGCGGGCCGGACGCATGGGCGTCGCTCTCACCGATTGAGCAGTCGCGTCGGGACCGCGAGCTGCTCGACGAGATTCTGCTCGACCTCGGGGAGAAGGAGTTCAAGGAGCTGCCGGAAGAGACGCAGAGAGAGAGATGTCGCTGTTCATTTGGTCGGGCTGCTGCATGCACAAGGACATGAACAGCTTCAAGGGCGGGAACACCGAGATGATGAAAGAGTGGGAGGTACGCGGGTGGACGCCGCCTGTTGTTCTCGCAAACAAGCAAAACGCGAAGCGCCTGAAGGACGTTCTAGCGCTGGGAGGGAAGCCGTATGAGGAGATGACGGAGGAGGAACGGGAGGCGCTGGAGAATTAACATCGCGAATTCGTCAAAACGCTCGGTCTTGCAAAATCCTCGACCACCAAGATGACCAATATTGAGCTCAACCTCGAGCGCGCTCTGGACGATATCCCAACCATCACCGAAATGTGCGCCATGGCGATCTACTCCGTAATAATCGCCATTCCGTATGACCGCATCGTCCGCGGGACCGACGAGAACGGCGAAACCCCCAATGCGCTCAGCATATTGATTCGATAATCGACGACCCCGACCTCATCTTCGGCCGCGACGCGACGCCGGAATGCATGTCGCTCGATAGTCGTCCGTGGAGCGAGAAAGATGCGGAGGCAATGAGCGCCGTCTTTGAGCTCGCGCCAACGCTCCCTCATCTAGTGGACGTCACCATCGCCTTCTTCCGCGGGTCTCTCGCGATCTGGCATCGCTTCTGCGCGGAGTTCGCGCCCGGAGGAACCATTGATGAGGCGACGGAGGACGAGAGGGAACGATCCTGGCGCCCTGCGACAAAATGCGTTAACGAGGGTCGCCTAGCCGATTTCAAGGTCAAGAAGCGTAACAAGCCGACCCTCACGCTGCACGCATACAACGCAGAAGCCATGTTCTCGGCAAATCGGACAATCGAGTTCATGAACGCGCTGTTTGACGAGGAGGATTACCTGTTCATTATGCGCGAGGCGCGGAAATTGGATGCAAGCGGATTGGAGAAGCAGAGGAAGGTCGCGCAGAGGGATTTCCGAGCGAGGTTAGTGGAGAGGAATCGGCTGAAGGAGGCGGAGAAGGCGGAGCGGGCTGCGGAACGCAACGCGAAGCTCAGCGCGATTGTATTGATTCCGGACGCATCGGCGCTTGACTGCGCTCCGCCTGGCGAGAAGAAATGGGTGGGAAAGCTGTACGACGAGCAGCTTGACGCACTGAAGGAGTGGAACGTCGAGATTAGCCCCGCACGGTCGTCGCTCAAGGTCCCGGAGAAATTGGCGGCGCTGCGGTCTTACATCCCGCGGTACGCGCAGGAGATACAGAAGTTGGGTCTGAAGTACGGGGACGTGTTACCGAAGGTGCTCAAGGCTCGGAGGGCTAAAGACGATGTTATTGGAGGGCATGCTGACAAGGAGGACGCGGGAAATCCGCGATAGAGGCGATTAACGGCAGTTTACAGCGTATTAATTCTAAAACCTCATTTTCTTATTGCAGATTCTGTACAAGTAGGATAATTCACGGGTACTTTGCCTTTATAACTAAGCCCTGGCGTCTGTGGATGGGGCGGGAGCGACCCCGGACACGAACACAGGTGGCGGTGCCGTGGGCATGGGCCGTCACAGCACCGTCAAATGCCGGGCCCCAGTGGAATGGAACTCGGAGCGGACTGGGCGGAACGTCTGGGTTAAGCTCCAGGATCAGAAACGGAATGCATGTGACCCATTTGTGACATCTCCGCCGAAGTGGCTGTGCATGGATGTGACAAGGATCTTACACAAAGCTCAGTCCCGCCACGGCAGGCCAAGCCAAGTGCTGATGAGCCTGTAGGGAAAAAGAGTGTTTCAAATAAAAATAAAAGTAAAACTCAGAAAAAATTAGACAAGAGCCTCAGTTGAACCGCCAGCCTCCTGGATCTGACCATGAGACAAGAGAGTTACCAGCTGCACCAAGTGACCACAGAATAAACTTAACCCGAGGTAATGATCCTTGGTCTGCATGGCCGCTACTGGTAATTTATGTATTGCTCCTCAACGGCCGGTCATAAAAAGACGCTGTAGGGTTCGTTGGATTCTGCTCATTTGGGGCTACAGAATAGACCCCTGGACGAAGCTGGGGGGCGCGGTATTCACTGCTGTGGGACATGTGGAAGCCATGAGGCACAGAGTAATCTGGGAATATCTCTGCAACGGCTGGGCGTAAAAATATGCGGTAACTTGCGTTTTACCCCTCGCGGTTGGCGCTACAGAATCGACCCCTGGACGAGGCTGAGGGGTGCAGCGGTCTCTGAGTTAGGACATGTGGCAGCCATGAGGCACAGAGTAATTCGTGAATATCTCTGGAACGGCTGCACCTACAAGTACGCGGTAGCTTGCATCTTACTCCCCTCGTTTTGCGCTACAGAATAGACCCCCGGAAGTCCCCAGGGGAAGCAGGGACGGCCGAGTTACATGTACCATGGAATCTAAAGAATCCCATTGATTGACAGTGATGGATTCTTTATATTAATTAAAATATCCACCTTGTGCAAATGTTAAGCATATACAAAGAATATTCAAAATATGCACAGGGTGCAAATATTAAGCATATGCTGAGCATATGTTAACCATATACCAAATATTCTTAACATTTTCTTGGGGTGCAAATACTAAGAATATACTGAGAATATGGGTGTGCATATGTTAAGCATATTTTGTATATTCTTAACATTTGCACTACCCGTTTATTGTGAATTCTACGCAGTGGCATATTGGTAGATAGCCTGACGCGAGGCACGAGCGGCTCAGGCGTATTGTAGGATAAGCTAGAGTAGATGAGCCTCGGTTGTGACGCGTGACAAACTGGTTTGCCTCACGCGTCAACAAGGCCGAGGGCTCCAGTAAACTCGTTCTCTATTTCTTATCTTCGCCGCACACGTACTCCGAATGACGACGATTACACCCCCTCAAGACCGAGACGGGTCCCCCTCCGCGGCTCCGCCGCCCCCGCTCCCAGCGCGAAAAAGAAGAACGCACGCAAATGCCGAAATCTGCTCGTTCCTCAAGCAGATGCCGTTGGAAGCGGTTGAGCAAGCCAACAAGGAGATTAAAACCAGGAACAAGGACAGATGGTTGGCGAGGTACAAGTTTCAGAGAGAGAAAGCTTCCGCGGAAGCAAATGGCGAGACCCCGCCCACTTTCGAGGACTCGGACGACGAGTCCCTCATCTCTCTTCCCCCGCCGCCGACCCCATCCACTCCCAAATCCCCCAAGGCGAAGGCCCTCGCGTTCCTCGGCGCCCTCTCCCCGAGCTCGCTGGCGGCCTCGATGCGCATCTTCAAGCGCAAGATCGACAGCCCCGAGGGACAACCCCCGCCGAAGAAGTTCGCTCGCCCGCCCCCCATCCTCCTAGACGCAGACGCGGGCCTAGTCGTCTTCGACGCTGTCCTGCGAGACCTCCACTCGTACAACAAGTACATTTCGGCGTCCCTTTTCACCAACGAAAACCTCGCCTTCCTCAATCAGAACGCCCTCCTCCTCCAACGGAGCAAACAGTACGTCCAGGGAAGCGATAAGCAAATCCTTCTCCTCGACCAGGCCAACTTCGAGGCATTGCGCGGACGCGAAGAAGACCTTGATCGAGCCGACTGGGCCGAGTCCGCGGCGAACCAAGTCCGCTGGGCCCGCGAGATGCAGGACGACGCGCTCGTCACCTTCCTCAGGGAGCATTACCAGTGGCTCGGCGCGCGTCCGGAGCCGAAGAAGTTCTACAAGGCGGTCCTTCGGACAGACATCGCCATGAGGAAGAAGTGGATGGCGACGCCGTTCTTGTTTGACGAGGGTAGATGGCACAAGATGGAGTACGAAAAGCACCAAAGGGAAGTACACATCGACCAGAAGTGGGAGGCGAACGCGTCGTCTACCTCCCTTCCCCCGGCGGCGACCTTCCTCCCGTCGACATCCCTCCTCCCGCCCGCGAACATCACACCTTCCGTGCCCGCCGGCCAACCCGCGCCAAAGACCGGTCGTCTCGGCGCCCTCGCGGCCCAAGGCCGCGCTTTATTTCAAAAAGGCACCGCCGGCGGTCCGCGGCAGGACGTGTGCCTCCTCTGCGCTAAACGCGGACACAAGCAGGCGAGATGTAACGAGAAGACGTTCCCAGACGGGAAGCCAATCCGCGCGCGCATCCACAACTACAAGCTCGTCGGGACGGACGGCAAAGAGATTTGTCGCGCCTGGAACGCGACGAGTTGCGACGGAACCCACGGAGACGCCAGACTCCACGTCTGCTCCTTCTGTTTCAGCGCCGCTCACCGGGCTTTCGAATGGCAATGCCAACGAAACCCGGAGTTCTTGTAACGCGTCGTTGGAGGACGCAGAACATTTCTTGCACTCTCTCCCTTTCTTGCCCCCGCCGAGGCCGACCACCACCGATTCCCCTTCCCCTCCTTCCCATCCCGTTTTTGACCCGCCGACCTCTTCCCTCTCCCCCGAGTTCGCCGAAATTCGAACGCGCATCAACTGCCCGTACGACGTGGACGCAATGGAACGCCTCCTCCGACTCTACGGGCTAGAGGAACAACATCCCGGACTCGTCGACTCAATGCGCAATGGGTTCTCGATGGGGTCGTTCAAACCACTCGAGGAGACGGTCGTCTTCCCCAACCACCGCTCGGTCAACAAACATCGCGAGTTTGTCGAGTCATATCTTGACGAAGAAGTGCAGGCGGGGCGGATGAGTGGCCCGTTCACGAAGGACGAGGTCCAAAAGATCGTAGGCGGGCACTTTCAGTGTTCTCCGATGATTGTCGCCGAACAAGCGCAGGAGCTGGGCAAGCCGAGCAAGCTGCGGCTTTGCCGGCACTTGTCCAAAGGCGACGCGTCGCACCCGTCCACAAACGACCACATTGACAAAGATGATTTCCCGACCCGTTTCGGAACGGCGGCAGAGGTGGCCGAAATCGTGAGTCGTCTGTACTTGTGCCCCGTACTTTCCCTCCCTCCGTACCCGCGACGCGTCGCCCACGTACTCCTCTATCTGGCACACCCCCGTACTTGAACACGTACTGCACTACGAACCGTACTCAAAAGCGTTTGCGAACGCGAGATTTGTACACGTACTTGACGCACAATGCACTCTCTTTCTTGGTACTCCGTTGGCACGCGTGCTGAACACAAACGCAGGTGGCGAGCGCGCCCGAGGGCACGCAAGGCATGACGCTGGACATCGCGAAATTCCACCGGACATGCCCAATCCTTCCCGAGCACAAACGTTGGTTTGTCGTACAAGACAGCCGCGGCTTCTATATCGACCATAACTGTCCTTTCGGTTGCGCATCCTCGAGCAGTAACGCCGGGCGCATCGCAATGGCGGTGATGGACATCGCCAAGGCCAGAGGAGTCGAGCCCTTGAACAGGTACGAAGACGACTTCCTCGCGGCGTGCTTCCCGTCGGCGGTTCGGAGGGATCCCGAGACGGGCCGGACGCTGCGAACTTGGTACGCGTACGACCGAGAGAAGGTGCTGGAGGCGGTCAAGGAGCTGAAGGTCCCGTGGCACCCGGACAAAGGACAAGACTTCGACGAGAAAGTCATATACATCGGGTTCGAATGGGACTTTCGTCTCAAACAGGTTGTGCTTCCCGAAAACAAGCGTTTAAAATTCCTTCGCCGCGTCACCGACTTCCACGAGCTCAAAACTTTCTCGTTGCACGATATCATGAAGATACACGGATCCCTCTGCCATATCGCCTACGTCTACCCCAACGGCCGCTCCTACATCGCCCCGCTCTCGAACGCTATCGTTATCTTCGACGGCAGCAAGACTGCGAGGCACCATCATACCACGGCGACGGACAACGCGTTGAAATGGTGGAGGGCGACGCTGTCGGTACCGGGGACGCCGCGCGACCTTAGACCGAGGGGACCGGTCAAAGATCTTCGCCTGTACGTGGACGCGTCCACCGACTGGGGCGTAGGCACCTACTGGGACGGTCTCTGGGACGCGTTCAAGACCATAGAAGGATGGAAATCAAAATCGAGGCACATTACCTGGTTGGAAGCCGTTGCGCTGGAGTTGATCGTGTATACGGTCGAGGAGGCAGGGCTACACGACGCGTACTTGAGGGTATATTCGGACAACCAGGGCGTTATCGGGGCCTTCAGGAAGGGGCGTAGCCCAAACTCCGAGATCAACCTGGCCATTCGGAGGATGGAGGTCGTCTTGGACGCCAGAAACATCGCGTTGGAGTTGGTGTACGTCCCGTCGTTGGAGAACCCGGCTGACAAGCTATCGAGAGGGGAACGCGGCGACGAGCGGGACAGAATGCCCTTTCGTTTTGAACTACCAGTAGAGTTGAAACCGTACCTGTACAGAGTCGCGTAGAGGTTCCGCGGAACCAAAATCGCGTATGATCAGCACTTACTTTTGCTTCCGTCTCCCAACTCTCGATGTCGCTGTTCGCACCGGGCGGAATCTTCGACCTGGGCCCGTCCCCGAGGAAGCAAGCAGCGAAGGACCCGCACAGAGGGGAGAAGGGAGCAGAGAAGCCGAAGGAGGTTGGGGGCAGTTCGTGGATACACGCCTTGACGAGCGGAAGGTCGACTATAAACCGACACTCGACCACGTCTAGCACCACCCCCCGCGCGACACTCAGACCCGCCCACTCGTCCCAATCCCTTCCTCCGATTCCTCCGCCCGCCCGAGACGGCCAAAGAAAGGCAACGAAATCGAAGAGAACGAGCTGCGCCCCCATGTACTGGCCAAGGACCGGATTCGCAGCTGGAGAACCCCGTGGGGAATCCGCAACGACGAACTGGTGCGCTCAACGTTGCCGGACAAGGTGGTCGACCGCACCTTCGCCGCCATACACGCAGCTTGGGCGCCGAATTCGACATCGTCATACGCAGCAGGTCCCCTTCGCTTCACGCAGTTCTGTGACGAGCATGGGGTGTCGGAGGAGGATCGGATGCCTGCCTCACACGTTCTTCTCTCCGCTTTCGTGGCACAACACGCCGGCTCGGTGAGCGGCGACGCAGTCAGCAACTGGCTGTCGGGTCTCAAAGCCTGGCATGACGCCAACGGGGCGCCATGGCACGGGAACGAGCGCTGGGTAAAACTCACCAAGCGTACGGCGGAGAAGATGGGCTCGGGTTTCAAGAAAGAACAGCGGGGACCGGTGACCATACAGCACATGCGAGCGCTGAAGGATGCGTTGGACCTAAACAAACCGCAAGACGCCGCTATCTGGGCGGCCGCGACGGCGGCTTTCTGGGGTTGCCGGAGGTTGGGAGAGGTGACGGTCCCCTCGGCGGCCAAGTTCGACCCCAAATACGCTCAGTAAATTAATTGATGAGACTACGGGGACAAAGTTGGAGAATGTTACTATCGGGGATTTGTTGGCCACGAACCCAACTTATGCCCGAGGTTTACGGAGGATTTTAACCAAGTCCCGCAAACCGGTCAGAGAAGCTCTATTCGCCGACATGGAAGGAATTTTTCCTGACATGACGGAGGACAGCCCGGATGAGTTGTTGGAAAATGAACCCAACGAGGACACTCTATATTTAAACGAGTTGCCATCGGTGGATTCTTTCTACGTCGCCACCGAAGAAGATGAAGGTGTCGAAGTCGGGGGCCTGGTCATGATAGACCCGGTGATGCAGTACTATAGTACCTTGGGAGCTGATGAAACGCCCAAGAAAATCATCGCGGGTACAGATTCGGCGTCACTGAGGGTAGTTTTCCCTTTGGTGAACGGTCGAGGACGGGTTGAGAGTGTCTTGGACAACGGTTCTCAGATCGTATCCATGTCCAAGAAAGTTGCCAAAGAAGTTGGACTTATGTGGAACCCCGATGTTCGCATATACATGCAAAGCGCAAATGCTCAGCTAAAACTGACCGAGGGGATAGCACGGAACGTGGCTTTCCTTTTCGGAGACATTAGACAGCTTGCGGCGCAGCCATTGAAGCCATTCAATGGCTGCGCCGCATTGCGATTCTCAATGGCTCCTGGTTGTGGCAGCCATTGGATGGCTAAATGAACTGTGATCAAATTTGATCAGAAACATCTTCGGAGATCAAGAGGGATCATGCCGATTTCGGCATGCTCCACACACGCTCCAGTGAGGTGACAGAGCCGCTCATGCCATCAATGGCCGATGAATGGCGTCATTGTGGCGGCGCAGAGTGGCGACTGTGGCCCTGCAGGGTGTGATTTGGACCTTCGGGATGGTATTGCCCTCCCCAGCACCAAGAATAATATTATGCCATGGTTTTGTGAGCCATTGACAATCACAACGCGGTGCAGCCATTGAATGGCTCCAATGGCTGCACCGCAAGCTGTCTATTGCCGTGTATTTGCAAGTCCACATCATTGACCAAGACGCCTACGAAGTATTGTTGGGCCGACCCTTCGATGTGCTTACCAGCTCGAGCGTGCAAAATTTCTCGGACGGGGCACAAACGATAACCATACGGGATCCAAACACTTCGAGAAGATGTGTTATACCCACTCATGCGCGCGGATCCATCAAGGTCCTTACGCCACCTAAGTCAGAAATGACTTCGGCTGAGAAGGGCAAGAAGGTCTCAAAGGAGGAGCGTAGGAAGGCCGAGAAATTCTCGGATTTTCAGTAATCGCTAAGGAACTGGAGACAGAGATGTCCTGGGGAAGCGAGGAGCTCTGCCTGGTTTTTGGTGTCAACAAGGATGGTGAAGTAGCTATCGAAAAGGGGTTGAAACCTCAGAATGGGTCTCGGTTTACCGAGAAGGAATTAGCGAGAGCCTATGTGTCGGCCTCCCAAAGTTGCGGCGCCTTGAGAAAAGACTCAAAAGCATCGGAACTTCTGAATGAGTACCTGTCACCTCAGGGTAAAAATGTGGCTTCGGACCTACACAGGAAAGAAGTGGTGTTTTTCAATGAGGAGGGACGCGAGGTAGTCATGGAAGCGGTTAGTAGCCGGGAACACAGTCATGTGCCAGGAGAAAAAGACGGGTGCGAGCGGTGTCGAACCCAGGACTTCGGTGGTACCGTGAGAGAAGAGTCGGGGATGACCCCTATCCGGGAGTCCTACGCCGGGAAGAAATATAAGCCGGTGGCTCTCAAAACGAGACCGGTGTACGGAGAAGTTCCTGAGCAGTATTGGATAAAACGGGAAATTAAGGGTGACCCACTCGCTGGAATACCAGAATTACCGACTAGACCTACGGATTTCGTTCCTACGGGACGATATACGGAGGAGCGAAAGAAGCTCATCGACGAAGTTCATTCGGAGGATCTTATGACACCCGAGGAACGGAAATTGATGCACAATGTTATGATGCTGCATCCTAACGCTTTTGCGTGGGACGACTCTGAACGGGGGACACTGAGAAGTGACTTCTTCCCGCCGATTGAGATACCTACGGTGCCTCATGAGGTATGGATCGAGAGGAGCATACCCATTCCAAAAGGACAGTTAGAGGAATTCTGCAAGGTCATAAAGAGTAAAATCGACGCTGGGGTCTACGAGCCATCAAATGCGTCGTATCGCTCCAAAATATTTGGAGTGGTGAAGAAGGATGGCAAAAGCATCCGATTGGTTCACGCACTAGAGTCGCTAAATGCGGTGACTATTGCGCATTCGGGAATTCCGCCGGCAACGGAGGAGTTGGCCGACCATTTTGCTGGGCGTGCATGTGGAGGGGTCCTAGACCTATACTCCGGATACGACCAGCGGGATTTGGCAGAAAGCTCAAGGGATTACACGACCTTTCAGACGCCATTCGGGGCCTTGAGGTTAGTTAAATTGCCGATGGGTTGGACCAATTCGGTTCCCATATTTCACGATGATGTGACATATGTTCTGCGCGACGAAATACCGCATGTCACCAGACCTTACATTGATGATGTCGCCCTGCGGGGACCTGCGACTCGTTATGTGCAAGAAGATGGGACGGAAGAAACTATTCCGGAGAATCCCGGAATTAGGCGGTTTATCTGGGAGCATTTCCAGAATGTCAATCGGGTCCTTACTCGACTAGAATACGCAGGACTGACTGTATCGGGAAAGAAGGCCATACTATGCGCTGAAAATTTCTCGGTGGTTGGGCATCTGTGTACGCCAGAGGGACGGTGTCCGTCTACAGACAGGGTTGGGGTCATCACACGATGGCCACCTCTAAAGAACGTCTCCGAAGTACAGCAATTTCTGGGCGTCTTGACGTATATACGGCAGTTCATAAAAGACTTTGGACTGTTGTGTAGACCAATGTACGACTTATTAAAAGCCAGTGTTGAGTTCCATTGGGGTGAAAAAAAAAAACAACATGCCATGGATCAGATCAAGAAGGCAGTCGCGGAGTGCCCGGCGATCCGTCCTCTGCACTATGACGATGAGGAAACACCCATTGTCGTTAGCGTGGACACTTCTTATAAAGGAATCGGAGTTTGCGTTTGGCAACCCGATCCAGTGGATAAGAAGAGGAGACATTATGCCACTGCAGGGAAATTACAATATTTCACCAGTGAAATATGTTGATAATATCCTGAGAATATTTCAAATATGTTGCCCATATAATCAACATATTCCACCAGTGGAATATTTGGAATATGATCACCATATGTTCAACATATGTTACCCATATGTTCAACATATTCCACCAGTGGGATATTCGGAATATACTCACCATATGTTCAACATATGTTTCCCATATGTTCAACATATTCCACCAGTGGGATATTCGGAATATACTCACCATATGTTCAACATATGTTTCCCATATCATCAACATATTCTACCAGTGGAATATTCGTCACAATGAATTCCAGGATGAATTCCAGGATTTTTGTTGGGGTCCTAGCACAATGGTGCCTGCGTCCCCCGGAAATATTCCACCGGTGGAATATGTTGATTATATGGGCAACATATTTGAAATATTCTCAGGATATTATCAACATATTTCACTGGTGAAATATTGTAATTTCCCTGCAGTGTGCGCGTTTTGAGTCCATACCTCTGGATGAACGGCAGAGCCGGTTCTCTCAGTCGAAGAGAGAGCTGTTCGGCCTAAAGCGGGCGTTGGAACACCTACAGTACTGGATACTGGGATGTCGCAATCTGATTGTCGAGACAGATGCGATGTACATAAAGGGGATGCTAGATAATCCGGGAATGGGGCCAAACCCCACCATAAACCGGTGGATCGAGCAAATTCTCATGTTCCACTTCAAGTTGAGGCACGTAAAAGGGAAGACCTTTACGGCTGACGGCTTATCTCGGCGGGATAAAGTACCCGGTGATGAAGAGTACCCGGATACGGAACCTGTCCCAGAGCTACCTCCACCAGGGATGGATGAGGAATGGGATGATACCATTCCTCAGCCGAAGCCTTTTGAGGAGTTCAAAACGGAAGTCGACACAAGGGGAGGATACTTCTGTGAAATAACGGAGGCCGATCTTGAACCTTGGGAAGATGTCATGCTAGAATATTCGAAAGACTGCCACCAGCAGTATCTGGCGGAATTGGCCGACGTCAGAGTCATTAGGGAGGCCTATGAGGCTGAGGGACTACCTATCCCATCGTACGTGCATTCGCATATACAAGAACCTGAGAAGATGCTACCGGATGACCATTTTAAGTGGGACCCCAAGAAACGGGAAGACTATCCGGAGGAACATCGACCAGACGCGACACGGGAATTGGACGATCGAATCCTCCTGGTGAAGGAATGGCTGCGCGATCCAGCGAGGCGCCCCCCCGAACATGACTGATAAAGTCTTCGGCCGCTTCATGAGATACGCGACCAACTTCTACCTAGGAAGAGATGGGCGCCTGTTCCGTAAGGATCCGGATGGAATGCACAAGTTGGTTGTAGAAAAAGAACATCGAATGTTCGCACTACGTGTTGAAGTCCGGAGATTATCGGACTCCAGCAGTCGCCATACCACTGGTATCTGCGTACCAGCGGATATCCAGCTGGCATCTCTATTCATCGTCAAGTGGACTCTATTCATACACCAGCAGATCCTATTCACTTGCCAGCGCATGCGCGCTGGCGCCCCTGTACTTACATCGTATATAAGTAGCTAGCTGCGCTCTGAGGCCCTCAGTTACTCACTGTTGTCCTCAGGCAAGTAGTTCTTCACAGTCATGCACAATACAAGAGTTACTCACTGTTGTCCTCAGCCATCACAGTTCCAGTATTGGCATCACCTGCGGATGCAGAAGGGGATTGTGACCATCAAGCAACAACCGATCAACCGATCCCACCTTGTTACACGTGGCGTGACCTCATACCACCACACTCGCTTCATCGGAAGCCTCCGCAGCTCATTGCTCCACTTGCTCCACTGACAATGTCATTCCGCAGCACCCTTACAGCAATCCGCAGCGCCCATGGCTCCACTCCGCAGCACCGATGCTCCACTTCCGCAGCACTGATGTCATGGCTTCCGAGTAGTATATAAGGAGGACCGTTAGCACCGTAGCTTTAATCCTTTTATTCTTACCATCTACCGCAACCTACCTCAACTCGACTAGGTGCACCAGATTGTCATCTTTCTGTGCACACAACAATATCAACTGATTGAACCTCCTTTAACTTGTGTGCTTATAACAAAGCCTGATCCGATTAATCCTACCCAATCTGCCTGATCCAAGCTTTGTTTGTGACATAATAAAAGGATTCCATCATACCTTCGTACCAACAACTACAACCAACACCAACACCAACACCAATAACAACAACAACAACTCCTACCACCTAAACTTGCAACTTGATCTACAATGACGATTAGAGTTGTACTCGCCTCTCTACCCCCGTTCTAGATCTTCGACGGAACCGCTTCAAAATGGAACAACTTCAATGATGCGCTGACGACTTACATTGCTGCTTATGACGATGAACTCAACACCAACAAGAAGCGCATTTTCTTCACTGTCTCGTTCTTACGCAAAGAAGATGGCTCTTCTTGTGTTGCTGCTGACTGGGTTCGCAACTGGAAGAAACGTACACTGAATGACGATGGCACACTTCGCAGTTCCTACACCTTTGCAGAACTTGTCGAGGAGCTTAGGTCTGCGTTTGAGGACAAGAATCTTGCACAGCTTGCTCACTTGCGTTTAACTAGTACCCATCAGGGGAAGCTTATGCTTAATGACTTTCTGCAACAATTTGAGCTCAATGCAGAACAGGCTGGTTATTCTCCACACAATGAGGACAATGACTATGATGCCTTTCTGATTGAACCCTTGGAGGAAAATGTCAATGAGGACATTGTCAGCCAGATTTATGTTGGAGGAGACGCTCTCCCAACTACGTACAAGCTCTTCAAGGAACGCCTACAGCAGATTGATGGCAACCTACAGCGAAGCAAGATGCGTCGGAATCGCCAGCATGCAGTACCGACCATGAAGCCCAAGGTTATTCATACACCCCATCAGCCGCGTCAAACAACGGGTTCAGTACCAAACCTCTCGAGATCGACTGATCATGGGCCTGTTCCAATAGATGTTGATGGGCAAGACCGAAACAGGAAGCCGTTCACCTGCTACAACTGTCGTCAACTGGGCCATATACGTAGGAACTGTCCAGAGGCTCCAAAGCAACAGTTCAATCTTTGTGCCCTCTGCACACAGATTGATGATCTGGAGAAGGACAGTGAGGTGCTTCAGACGCTTGCGACAAAGTTGCGCGAGCGGGGTTTTTGAAGAACTCAGGTCCCGGGGCCGCGGATTCTGAGAAACGTTATGGGAGATATACTGTTCTCTTGGGGCATGCAGACACGGACAATCGCGTAGATACTCCGGTTGTACATGCTCCAGAGAATGAGACAGTATTTGCCCCTAAAGTTAAGGCTGCAAAAGCCTAAGGCCCAAAGGAAACGTGCGACTCGCGGTATTCGTGCGACAACACCAAGTTCCCAACCATTGACCGACTCTGGTGATGTACTAGAAACCGAAACTCCGATTCCGGCATGGCGCAAAACCAAGACCCCAATTGCTGTACGCATTCGAGAAGCTGCAGCTAAGCAAAAGGGTCCAAAGCCCGATCGACTTACTCAAGAGCTCAAGGAATTTTGGAAGAATGAGCGGAAACATGAATTTATGGTCAGGGTTTCCCTTACCACTCTCAACACCCGGAAGATTTCCTGCACCAAGGCTCTCCTCGACTCCGGTTGCCAATCAACCTGTATTGATAAGGCATATGTGGAGTCTCAGGGCTTTGAAATGAAGGAACTTGATGTTCACATCACCCCCATCATGGCGGACGGAAGACCAAATGTGGAAGGCAAGATCACACATTATGTTGAGCTGCTGATGAAGATTGGTTCACATCAAGAAAAGCACCGGTTCCTAGTCACCCGTCTAAAAAAGTCCAAGATATTCCTTGGATATGACTGGTTACTCAAGCACAACCCAACCGTGAACTGACGCCAACATAAAATCTTCTTCACAGGTTGTCCCACAGAATGCAATATGAAGGGTGGTGAATGTGAATCAGGTTGTGAGGAACCCACCATAGAAGATGGGGAGTCTGTTCTACTTGTCGATTTTACCCCAGCACTCGACATTTGCTTCAAGGCAACCGAGTCTCAACAACTGGCCGAGGAAGCCGCAAGGTTAAAGCCGACAACTGGAATCCCCGAGCATTACCGGTCATTTGAAGATGTCTTTTCAAAGGAATCCTTTGACTCACTCCCAGAACGACGACCCTGGGATCATGCAATTGAGTTGAAGCCTGGTGCTAAGGCTGTTGACTGCAAAATGTATCCTCTCTCTCGACCAGAGCAAGAGAAGCTAGATGAGTTCTTAACAGAAAACTTGGCATCAGGGCTGATCAGACCTTCAAAGTCACCCATGGCCTCATCAATCTTCTTTGTCAAGAAAAAGGATGGAACACTCAGACCGGTACAGGATTATCGAAAGCTCAATGAAATGACGGTCAAGAATAGGTACCCGCTACCGCTGATTTCGGAACTCGTGAACAAGCTCCAAGGTGCTCACCACTTCACAAAGCTCGATGTTCGTTGGGGTTATAACAATGTGCGAATCCAGGAAGGGGATGAGTGGAAGGCAGCCTTCAGGACCAATCGAGGGTTGTTCGAACCACTTGTCATGTTCTTTGGACTCACAAATTCACCTGCAACCTTCCAAACCATGATGAATGATATTCTGCATGAACTCATACATGAGGGTCATGTCATTGTTTATCTGGATGATATTCTCATTTTTACCGAGAATCTGGAAGAGCACCGGCAGATCGTGAAGCGTGTGCTGGGAATCCTTGCTGAGCACAAGTTGTACCTCAAACCAGAGAAGTGTGAGTTTGAATGCACGGAGATTGAATACCTGGGAGTTATCATCTCACATAACTCAATGAGGATGGATCCTGTTAAGATCAAGGGTGTTCTGGATTGGCCGGAACCCAAGAATGTGAAACAGGTTCAAGCATTCTTAGGTTTTGCCAACTTTTACCGACAGTTTATTCGTGGGTATGGTGAAGTTGCAAAACCTTTGACCAGGTTAACTGGGAAGTCTGGGTGGACTTGGGGGAACGAACAACGGAAGGCATTCAACGCCTTGAAATCTCGGGTTGCAGAGGATGCAGTTCTGGCATTGCCAGCGGATACTGGGAAATTCCGGCTGGAAGCAGATGCATCCAAAGGAGCAATTGGTGCTGTCCTCAGCCAGAGCCAAGGCGGACAGTGGCGTCCAGTGGGTTTTATGTCTCATAGCCTGAGTGAAACAGAGCGTGTAAGGGGAACTCCTGGTGCGCCATATACCCTTGCTTTACTTTTTCCTTTTTCGGTCTCTTCCCCTGTTCCGCTTCCCTCCTCTCTCTGTACATATATTGGGTGCATGTCAACCGCACCTCTCACCAAATTCCATCTTTCTACCTACTGTACTTATAGTGCTACGATACAAGGTTCTATCTCGCTGTTTCCTGCATTTTGCAGTTACATCGTCGATTTGCTCCTTTTCCTCCGATCCGTTTCCCCTCTAACCTTGTACACATATGGGGTGCACATATACGCATTCGCACCCCGAATCTCGTCTCTCTACCTATCGTACTTATGGTGTGGTTTACGTTTCTTTCTTTGGCTCACCTGACCTGGTCTGTGCACAGTCATGTGATCAGGCCCTTAGACGAGGCATCACTGGCAGCAGAGGCTCCTTAGACTTGTTATCTTTGGATCCCTCTGCCAGGTATGCCCTCAGTAGCCTTCTGTACATGTATTAGTGCTAATATACTTTGGATCCCTCTGCCAGTCTTGTCTGTGTAGCTCTGAGCATACAGCAGCTGGGGAGTTGCCCTTACAGAGCGGAATTATGAGATATATGACAAGGAGATGCTGGCAATCATGTCTGGCCTTGATGAGTACAGACCAATGCTCATGGGAGCAAACAAGACATTTGAGATATTCACAGATCATCAAAACCTGGAATACTTCAAGAAACCACAGAAACTTAATCGACGACAAACTCGCTGGTTCACGGAACTATCCCAATACGACTTTACATTACACCATCGGCCTGGAGCACTGAATCGCAAGGCAGATGGATTTTCAAGACGTGCGGACCATGACCAGGGCAAGAACGATAACAAGAATGTTACTTTGCTCAAACCCGAACTGTTCCGAGCAACCGAGCTCCAGTTTGAGGGACTTGACACAGAAATCCTGGAAGAAATCAAGTCCAGCTGGCAACTTGACACAACGGTCAAAATTGCACTTGAGAAATCACTCCCGGATTGGGCTCAAGAAGGTGATTTGATTACACATCAAAGCAAGATTTACGTACCAAAGAATCCAACTTTGCGGGAGAAGATCATCAAGCATCACCATGATAATCCTCTTGCTGGCCATCCGGGAGAGTATCGGACCCAGGAGCTGATTGAGAGAAACTTCTGGTGGCCTCGCTTGGGAAACGACGTGAAGGCCTATGTTCGAACCTGCGAAACATGTCAGAGGACACGATACCGACGACACAAACATGGGTTGTTAAATCCACACTCCATCCCCGACAAGCCGTGGCAAACCATCTCAATGGACCTGATTGGACCTCTGCCTGAAAGCAGTGGATTCAATGCCATTCACACTGCGGAGAAAACATAATATAATCTATGGGTATATGTGAAGCATATTTTGTATATGATTAACATATGCTCAAACATATGATCAGCATATAACCTATGGGTATATGCGACGCATATGTGAAGGATATTATATATATGCTCAACATATGCTTCGCATATGCTTCAACATATGCTCATCATTATAGCTATCAGAAGGGACTTAGTGGAAATTTTGTGGCTGACGGGGAAGTAACAAAGAAAATATCTCTTCAAGGCACAGAACTGAGCTGTAAATACATCCAAAGTATGTCCTGGAACCAGTACAGAGACATCCTCAGCTGCTAAAAATTATTCTGGTGTTTCACGGTGCCCTTCGGCACGGAAACATGTGGACAATGCATGTTTGGTGTGGCCAAAAGGATTATTTAAAAAGCTCGGTTTGCCTGGTGAGCCTGCTTGTTTGTTGAGAAAAAGAGAGTTTTGAATAGAAGGATATTGAACATTTGTGCAACCTCATGTAAGAGACCCTAGGGCAAGGAACTTACCAATTACACCAACTGACTGCAGAAATAAGTGCAACTCAGAATAGGTTACCTCTGTCTGGATGGCAGCTACAGGTAATTTATGCATATCTCCACAACGGCTGTGCTTACAAATACCCTAGATGAACCCAGGGGACGCAGTGATCACCGTGCCAAACCATGAGGCCAAACAATGAAAACTTCCTTTGGAAACTTCCCATTTTCTGACACACTTTCCTTGTTTCAAAAGTTGCTGTTTCCGGACGAGGTTTCAAAGGAATTTTCAGTGTTGGGGAAGCTCAGAATTTTCTAACTAACTTTTCAAAAGGGTGTGACGACCATGCCCCAAGAACCAACATGTTAGCCAACTGAGCCAAAAGGCTGCTATGACCAGGTGGTGGTCATGGCTGTTCGGGCCTATATATACTTGGTATATGCATGCATATAACAAAGGGGAAAATTGTCAAAACAGTTGTGTGCCTTTTGCCAAGCCGCCTGGTCCACCAACAGTAAATCTTCAGCCAAAAAGAGCGGAACAAAATATTGTTGAAGCAACATCTATCACTAGGAAATTTGAGATACCATCAAAGAAGCTCTTCCCAAGATTAAAGCAAAGTGCTTGAGTGTGCTTTGAAGGGCCTTAATGCATTGTGCAGCTTTCTGCACGGGATTGGAATATTCCTCAATACCCAAGATTTGTGCTTAACCACCGGCATCTCTACTAGCTGAAAGAAGTCTTCCCTGAAGCTCCCCCGCTCTAAGTCTTCCCAGACAAACACTTTGTTCTGGTTGCACATGAAGTCGTTGATTACGCCAAATTCTCTCAGCCCGGGAAAGTGGTGATCATGTGCTGCATGTGTGATGCTGCACAGTTCGTTTGGGGCCCGGCCGTTCAGCAAAGCAAAAGCTCTTGATGACAAGAGACGAGTCAAAGGTGCTCAATAGGCAGCCCAGTAGTGTATTCGATGTACATAGAGTACAACCGAAGATAAAACGAGATGCAGCCGGGAGAGGCGCAAACTCGAGTCGCGAGGGAGCCGCCTTGCGTCGGGATCTTTGCGATGTCGCCCTGAGGCGCAGTACAGCTGACTGGGGTAGTTGTACGCGTACCCAGGCAAGCAGGGGGTCTAACCGGGGGCGTGGTTCGCGCATACGGACGCAGACATCGATCACTAAGGTAGTGGTCAAGGTCAAGTTATTTGTTGCATGACTGATGGCAGCCACGCGCGGTAAGTACACAATGTAGACTACGACGTTGCACGCAAAACAATACTTCTACCTCTCACAGCATGCAGCATGTTGCGTCGCTCAAGGGTGTATTGACCCGTAGGCTTGAACGGAGGTGGATTATGGTTGAGGGTGGCATATCTCAGAGCAGATCACCGCAAATCTTAGAAGTAACTCTAGGTAGCCCCAAGAATTGGTTGCACCTTCTGAGAAATGGGCTTGTGTGTTGGAAAGACATCTACCACAGGAGTACAAGAGGGTGGATTAGGGTGTGGAGAAGTCAAATTTGAGGCAGAATGCGAGGAGGAGGAAACCAGAGAGCCGCGCTGGGTGGGGAGAGAGCAGATGGGAATGGTGTGAAGCGGAATCAGGCTAGAAATATCATTTCCGTAGGTTGAATTGCTGGCGGTCAAGCAGAACCTTGGAGGAATGCTTTCAAAGCAAGGTGATTGGTTGGAACTAGGTTTTAGACCTCTCCTTCACAAAACATTGAGTTTTGCAATAAGAAAATTCATCGTAAATCCTTGTGTTTTTGGCTTTGACACCATTATTTGGACAGTGAACAATTTCTTTCCAGCCATGGTTTATGAGCCATTAGAAGTAGGCATAAACAGCAGCCCTATACCTTTCAGATGTTGTTTGAAATGTCGTTGTACTAGTAGGATCTTGGCTGGAACTAATATTGTGTTGTATCCATAACATTCTATCCAACTGGACCATTTTTTTTTTCTAGTCGGCTGTCTAGAGTCGTCTCTCCAATGTCTTTTCATGACAAGATATATATTAGTTCTAAGATGGGGAATCAGGAGAGTGATTTAAAATTGATGCTCTGCTGTCTAGAGCCAGAGCAGCTTCCGAGGGCCTGGCAGAGTGAGGAAAAGAAAGAGAAAGAAGGTTTCAAAAGCAGGGTTTGAACCGGCAACCGGAATTGGAAGGAAGAAATCTAAACCCATTCACATACCAATTACACCAAATGACCATACCAGCCACTGGGAGATTGGCAGGTCTACCCCCCATACCAGGGCCTCTCTGCTCTGCAGCATGGCACTACAGCATATCTTGTGGTTGCTGCACCTCATTTAGCCCACATTTGCGGCTTTTAAATAGAGCTGAGCAATACTAGGCTTGCAAGGGGAGGGAATTTACCCAATAATATTCAGTAACTTGTGAATATCTTTGGAACGGCTGCCCGGACACCAATGCGATAACTTTTGTTGGATTCCCCTTGGCTGGGGCTACAAGAACGACCCCTATATGGGCCCGGGGGACGCAGTATTCCCTGCTCTACAACATGTGGCACCCATGAGGCACAGAGTATTTCTTGAATAGCTCGGGAACGGCGGATCGGATCGCTACGCGGTAGCTTCCGTTGGATTCTACGTCTTTTGCGCTACACGATAGACCCCTGGACGAGCCCGGGGGACGCGGTATTTGCCTCGCTGCAGCGGCTGGAATCCCAATCAGGATTCATTAGAATATGCCCAATGAGCATATTCAGGATATCCTCAATGGGCATATTCAGAATATCCTCAAGGGGCATATGCTGAGCATATTCCAAGCATATCCTGAGCATATTCAGAATATGCCCATTGGGCATATCCTGAGCAAATCCTGAGCATATTCGAAATATGCCCAGCATTTGCTCAGAATATGCCCATTGAGCATATGCTGAGCATATTTTTGGGCATATGCCGAGCATATTCTGAATATGCTCCGTATATGCCCATTGGGCATATTCTACATTCCCCGCAGTGCCATGCTCTCCTTCTTCCTTGCTCACGACTCTGCGTATCGGCGCAACTATGCTCCCGATTTCGCTGTCTGGGTTCAAGGGTGCGCGTCCCAGCATCTTGTGTGTCGCACTTGCGGGGGCAAGCACTTCACGCAGGATTGTGGGGAGGACTTTGGTCCCTGGGACAGCGCACTCTTCATGGAGGAGCTGACGGAGTTTTGGTTCTGTTGCGAGCAGTACAGCCGTAACTACGAACTGACTCGGACGGATTCGACGGTTCTGCCCTCGGTGCCGGACACACCACCCCTCTCTGCGCCTGCTGCGCCTGCAGCGGCCCCGCCCCCTGCTGCCCCTCTCCCGGTTCCTGAGCGTGTTCTACCACGCACAACACGCCTTGCTTCAACCAACCGGTTTGCTCCTCTCCTGTCTTTGGACACGGACCCGGTTGTGGACACCTCTGTCCCTGAGCAGGCTGTTGTTGCTCCTGTGGTGCTCGCACCGCAGCCGGCTCGTTAACCCCGTCTCTCCAGGATGGAACGCCGGCTGCCTCGCAGCATCACACTCGCAGCAGTGAACCCGGCTACCTCTCTCCGCATTCGCGTTGAGTTGCAGTCCACAGTCACCCAACGCATTGTCTCTGACTTTGCCTTGATTGACTGCGGTGCTACTGGTCTTGGCTATGTGGATAAAGCCTTCGTGACCGAACGCGGCATCCCGACTTCTACCCTCCAACGACCGATTCCAGTCTTCAACGTTGACGGTTCTCCCAACGAAGCTGGTTCGATCAAGGAAGTTGTGGAGGTCGTGCTCGGTCATAAGGGTCACTCGGAGCGTGTCATCCTTGCAGTAACCGGCCTTGGAAAGCAGAACATCATCCTTGGCTACGGTTGGCTGAGGGAGCACAATCCTGAGATTGACTGGGAGGCTGGCGACCTGAAGCTCACCCGGTGTCCTTCCAAGTGTGGCAAGTGCAAGAACGAGGCTAGGACTGATCTCCGCAACCTCCGTCTCAAGCACGAAGCTGACGCAAAGGCACGTCAGGCCGAAGCGCAAGGACTGCTGCCGAGGCCCGGAGCCACGTGTGGTTGAGCTGGAACAGGAAGACGACGATGCTGGTGTTTCTGACGCTGGTGTCTTTGGCTGCGACTCCGATGATGAGTTCCCTGACAACTCTCAAGTCGAAGATGGGGATCGTGTTTTCATGACCTCTCTTTGGCCTGAGAAGGAGTTCATCCGCGCCACGTCTACTGTCTCCCAACGCCTCGCCGAAGCATATGCCAAGAATGCGCCTCGCAGCGTCAAGGACGACCTTCCTGCACACTTCCATGACTTCCAAGATGTGTTTGCAAAGGAGTCGTTCGACGTTCTTCCTGACCGGAAGCCTTGGGATCACGCAATTGAGCTTGTGCCAGATGCAAAACCTGTCAACTGCAAGGTGTACCCCGTGTCCCCTGCAGAGCAGAAGCCTCTGGACGAGTTCCTTGCTGAGAACTTGCGCACCGGTTGCATTCGCCCGTCCAAGTCACCAATGGCCTCTCCAGTCTTCTTTGTCAAGAAGAAGGATGGAAGCCTGCGGTTTGTCCAGGACTACCGCGCGCTAAACAACATGACGGTCAAAAACCGTTATCCTTTGCCGTTGATTAACGACCTGATCAACCGGCTGAAGGGCGCGGGTACTTCACGAAACTTGACGTACGTTGGGGATTCAACAACGTGCGCATTCGTGAGGGCGACGAATGGAAGGCTGCCTTCCGCACCAACCGGGGTTTGTTCGAGCCATTGGTCATGTTCTTTGGCTTGACAAACAGTCCCGCTACGTTCCAGACCATGATGAACGATATCTTCCATGACTTGATCATGGAGGGTGTTGTTGCAGTCTACCTCGATGACATCCTCATCTACACCAAAATGCGGGAGCAACACCGCGAGGTCACGAGGAAGGTCTTGGAGCGTTTGCGCGAGTACCGGTTGTTCTTGCGGGCAGACAAGTGCGAGTTTGAGCAAACTCGGATCGAGTACCTGGGAGTGATTACCTCTCATGACCACGTTGAGATGGACCCGGTCAAAGTCGCAGGTGTTGCTGACTGGCCTACGCCTACAAACAAGAAGGAGGTGTCTGCCTTTCTGGGCTTCACCAACTTCTACAGGCGGTTCATCGAGGCGTTCTCCCATGTTGCTCGTCCCTTGTTTGACCTCACGCGCAAAGATGTCGCTTTTGAGTGGTCTTCTGACGCAGATGCTGCCTTTAAGGAGCTGAAGCAACGGATTACCTCCTCTCCCATCCTCCGCTTGCCTGATGACCTGCGTCCGTTCCGAGTCGAGTGTGACAGCTCCGACTTTGCAACGGGTGCAGTGTTGTCTCAGCAAGCAGAGGATGAGAAGTGGCACCCGGTGGCATTCTACTCCAAGTCCCTGTCTCCTGTGGAACGGAACTACGAGATCCACGACAAGGAGTTGCTGGCTGTCATTCGTTCCTTTGAGGAGTGGCGACACTTCCTTGAAGGAGCCCAGCACTCTGTCGAGGTCTGGACCGACCACAAGAACTTGGAGTACTTCCGCACTGCACGACTTCCGCACTGCGTTTCGACTACACTCTCCACCACCGCCCGGGGCGCTCTATGGGCAAGCCGGATGCGTTGTCCCGTCGTGCAGACCACGATGACGGGGCTGGAGACAACGAGGACGTCATTCTGCTCAAGCCTGAGACTTTTGTCATCGCAGCTCTGAGCAGCCTCTCTGTCTCTGGTGGAGAAGTCGAGATTGTAGACGACATCAAGGATGCAATCCGCGACAGCGAGCTCGACGAGCCAGCTACACGTGCAGTGAAGGAGCTGAAGAAAACTCGCAACCGTTCTGTCCGCAGCGCTGAGTGGGACCAGCGCGACGGGTTGCTCTTCTTCCGGGGCAAGGTGTACGTCCCTCCTTCTGGGGACTTGCGCCGGCGCATAGTGGAGCAGCATCATGACTCCAGGGTTGCGGGCCACAAGGGCAGGTTCAAGACTCTGGAGCTGGTGAGCCGCAACTATTGGTGGCCGCAGATGTCTCGGTACATTGGGCAGTACACGAGCACCTGCGACATATGCCAACGGGTCAAGCCTCGTCGTCGTCTTCCAGTTGGGCAGTTGCTGCCTACTGAGACGCCAAAGGAGCGCTGGTCTCGAGTCTCAGTGGACTTTATCCCTGAGCTTCCTGACGCCAACGGTTTTGACAACATTATGGTGGTTGTGTGCAGGCTCTGTAAACGAGCCCACTTCATCCCTTGCCACACCACTATCAATGCCGTTGGCGCTGCGCGTCTGTTCTACACACACGTCTGGAAGCTCCATGGTCTGCCTGACGACGTTCTCTCCGACCGTGGTCCGCAGTTTGTGGCTGAGTTCACCAGAGAGCTGTACCGGCTCCTTGGAATCACCATAAGTGCTTCTACAGCACACCACCCACAATCTGACGGTCAGACGGAACGCGTCAACCAGGAACTCGAGATCTACCTTCGTGCCTTTGTCAATGAGCGCCAGGACGACTGGAACGAGCTTATCCCCACTGCCGAGTTTGCGTACAACAATGCGGCCCATGCTTCCACCCAACACTCTCCCTTCCTCCTTGACACTGGCAAGCATCCTCGTATGGGCTTTGAGCCTCGTACTGTGCCAGCCAAGGTTGAAGGTGTTGACGAAGTTTGTGGACCGCATGCGCAAGGCAGATGAGGAGGCTCGTGCAGCGCTCACCAAGGCCAAGGATGACCAGGCGCGGTTTTACAACCAGCGGCATGGCCCCACACCGGTGTACAAGCCGGGGGACAAGGTGTGGCTGGACAGCTCTAATGTCCAGACGCGACTCCAATCCAAGTTCTCTCATCCTTGGATCGGACCATTTGAGGTGGAACGCTGTGGGCACTCATGCCTATCGCCTCAAGCTTCCTCCTTGGATGGGTCGCACCCACCCTCTGTTCCCTGTGGTCAAGCTCGAACTCTCCCCGCGGACCCGATCCACGGTCGGGAACGACCTCCCACTCCTCATCCTGAGATTGTGGACGGCGAGGAAGAGTGGGAGACGGAGGACATTGTTGACAGCCGGTGGTATCACAACAAGCTGCAGTTCAAAGTGTGGTACAAAAACACATTGCGAACTGAAGCTGAGTGGCAGCCGGTTGAAAACTTGGGCAACTCGAAACCACTTATTGTCAAGTTCTATGAGGAGCATCCTAATGCACCTGGAAAAGAACAGTGGTATCGAGCCAACTCTACGCGCCCAAACCAACGCTCTGTCCGACGTCTCTCTGAGGCTGACTTTGCCACACTGTGGTACAACCGGGGCCTTGCAGATGCAAGCACCAACTGGCGGTCTAAGCGTCGGGACGCCGCTTCCTAGAAGGGGGGTGATGTAAGGGGAACTCCTGGTGCGCCATATACCCTCACTCTACTTTTTCCTTTTTCGGTCTCTTTCCCTTCTCCGTTTCCTTCCTCTCTCTGTACATATATTGGGTGCATGTCAAGCGCACCACTCACCAAATTCCATCTCTCTACCTACTGTACTTATAGTGCTACGATACAAGGTTCCATCTCGCTGTTTCCTGCATTTTGCAGGCACATCGTCGATTTACGCCTTTTCCTCCGATCCGTTTCCCCTCTAACTTTGTACACATCTGGGGTGCACATATACGCATTCGCACCCCAAGTCTCGTCTCTCTACCTATCGTACTTATCGTGTGGTTTACGTTTCTTTCTTTGGCTCACCTGACCTGGTCTGTGCACAGTCATGTGATCAGGCCCTTAGACGAGGCATCACTGGCAGCAGAGGCTCCTTAGACTTATTATCTTTGGATCCCTCTGCCAGGTATGCCCTCAGTAGCCTTCTGTACATGTATTGGTGCTAATATACTTTGGATCCCTCTGCCAGTCTTGTCTGTGTAGCTCTGAGCATACAGCAGCTGGGGAGTTGCCCTTACAACTTGATCATGGAGGGTGTTGTTGCAGTCTACCTCGATGACATCCTCATCTACACCAAAACGCGGGAGCAACACCGCGAGGTCACGAGGAAGGTCTTGGAACGTTTGCGCGAATACCGGTTGTTCTTGCGGGCGGACAAGTGCGAGTTTGAGCAAACTCGGATCGAGTACCTGGGAGTGATTATCTCTCATGACCACGTTGAGATGGACCCAGTCAAAGTCGCAGGTGTTGCTGACTGGCCTACGCCTACAAACAAGAAGGAGGTGTCTGCCTTTCTGGGCTTCACCAACTTCTACAGGCGGTTCATCGAGGCGTTCTCCCATGTTGCTCGTCCCTTGTTTGACCTCACGCGCAAAGATGTCGCTTTTGAGTGGTCTTCTGACGCGGATGCTGCCTTTAAGGAGCTGAAGCAGCGGATTACCTCCTCTCCCATTCTCCGCTTGCCTGACGACCTGCGTCCGTTCCGAGTTGAGTGTGACAGCTCCGACTTTGCAACGGGTGCAGTGTTGTCTCAGCAAGCAGAGGATGAGAAGTGGCACCCGGTGGCATTCTACTCCAAGTCCCTGTCTCCTGTGGAACGGAACTACGAGATCCACGACAAGGAGTTGCTGGCTGTCATTCGTTCCTTTGAGGAGTGGCGACACTTCCTTGAAGGAGCCCAGCACTCTGTCGAGGTCTGGACCGACCACAAGAACTTGGAGTACGGAAGTTCCGCACTGCACGCAAGCTGAATCGTCGGCAAGCTCGCTGGTCCCTCTATCTTTCGCGTTTTGACTACACTCTCCACCACCGTCCGGGGCGCTCTATGGGCAAGCCGGATGCGTTGTCCCGTCGTGCAGACCACGATTACGGGGCTGGAGACAACGAGGATGTCATTCTGCTCAAGCCCGAGACTTTTGTCATCGCAGCTCTGAGCAGCCTCTCTGTCTCTGGTGGAGAAGTCGAGATTGTGGACGACATCAAGGATGCAATCCGCGACAGCGAGCTCGACGAGCCAGCTACACGTGCAGTAAAGGAGCTGAAGAAGACTCGCAACCGTTCTGTCCGCAGCGCTGAGTGGGACCAGCCCAACGGTTTGCTCTTCTTCCGGGGCAAGGTGTACGTTCCTCCTTCTGGGGACTTGCACCGGCGCATCGTGGAGCAGCATCATGACTCCAGGGTTGCGGGCCACAAGGGCAGGTTCAAGACTCTGGAGCTGGTGAGCCGCAACTATTGGTGGCCGCAGATGTCTCGGTACATTGGGCAGTACACGAGCACCTGCGACATCTGCCAACGGGTCAAGCCTCGTCGCCGTCTTCCAGTTAGGCAGTTGCTGCCTACTGAGACGCCAAAGGAGTGCTGGTCTCGAGTCTCAGTGGACTTTATCCCTGAGCTTCCTGACGCCAACGGTTTTGACAACATTATGGTGGTTGTGTGCAGGCTCTGTGTCACATCCATGCCAACTCCCGTCTCCGTGCGACTCGACTCCGCCTACTCCGCCTCAGGCGGAGTACTCCGTCTCGACTCGTGTACGCACTTATTACTCCATGCCCTCCGTTTATCCATCCCCATATGCTCATCTCTTATTGTGCTTATTGTTTCGCACGCCTCATGTTCTCCTCCGCATCTACACGCGGTGATACTTACTGTCACCTTATTGTTTGGCAAAGTTATCTCTGCTTGTACCCCGTAGTTATAAGCAACTGCTGGACGTAGAGTACAGCAGTTTGATTATAAACGTTTTTGCCTACTCTCCGTCTCCGCCTCGACTCCGACATTCCGTCGTGTCTCCGTCTCCTCTTCGACGCACAACGTTGGTCTAAGACAGCTGCTCACTTCCCGCAAGTGTTGTGGAATCCTTCGTGTGTCCTCCGTCCCCACTCCGTCCACTCCGCCTCGTTCCGTCCCTCTCCGCACGGCATTTAACAGTATAATCAAACTCCCTGTCTTGACTCCAACAATCCTCTTCCCTCCTCGACATGTCCCGCCATCTTTACGAAGCGTCCTATCCGGGCTCTGGCTCCCGCCAAGGCTCTCCTCAAGAAGAACGTTTCCCTCACCCAGCAAGTCCTCCCTCCTCGTTCAACTACGTCTCCGATGGTCTCCAGCTCCGCCGAGTCGGAGATCGTCGACGTTCCTCTCTCATGACCCATATTCCTCGTATCACTCCTACGGCTCCTACGGTTCATCCCTCTATGCTTCACGGTCCTTCTCCGCTCGGTCGTCCGACTGTTCCGTCTATTCCGAGCGGTTACACTCCGCTACTCCGCGCTCCGAACATCACTCTCCGCTCTGATCAGTTGCCCCAAGTTACGGGTGGCTATCTTAGCACTCCGGCTATTAGAATGCGTCGTCTTCCGCCCGCTCCGCCTATTCCTCAAGCTCCGCGTTTTCGGGAACTCCCTCCCGAGGACGAGGACGACGACGAGCCGGCTCTCAGCTACATCGATGGTTCGGAGATTCCGCAATCTCATCCCCGTCCTTCTTCCGCATTCGCTCCGACCGAGCGACAAACCACTCCGGGACCTGCTCCTCGTTCTGAGGCTGGTTCCCATCACTCCCACCAGAGCCGTGCGTCCGGCAGAGGTGGCGGTGGTGGCTCTCCGCCTGGAACCCCAGGCGGAGGCGGTGGACGTTCACCTTTTGGTGGTGGTTCCCCGGGTGGTGGTTCCCCCCGGCGGAGGCCCCCCAGGTGGTGGTGGCGGAGGTGGCCCGCCAGGCGGAGGTCCTCCAGGTGGGGATCCGCCAGGCGAAGACCGTCCCGACAGTCCGGTTTCACCGGAACGTCTGGCTCAGGGGTTCCTCAATGGCATCAACAACCTCAATCGGGTGCTACTTGAGATGAATCGGAATACGATCAATGCGAGGTTCGCTCCGCCTCCGCGTTCCACACGGTCGAACCTCCGCAACCCTGATCCGTTCGATGGATCCGACCCGTCCAAGCTTCAGACCTTCTTGGCTTCGTGCGCGCTTCATTTTGCGGAACGTCCGCAGGACTTTCCGACTCCGCACGAGCATATCACCTACGTCCTCTCCTTCCTTCGTGGCGACGCGTTCGAGTGGTTCCTTCCGCAACTTTTCAACTCCGACAAGGGTTCCGTCCCGTACTGGGATGGGGACCTCAACCTCTTCCTAGACGAGTTGATTGCGGCGTTTGGACCTCGCGACCCGATCGGAGATGCGGAGGGTCAACTCCGTGACCTCCGCATGAAGCCCTCCGACAAGATCTCCAAGTACCTCTTGGATTTCAATCGTCTCGCCGCGATCATTCGTTGGGATCAGAACGCACTCCGCTCCCAATTTTACGAAGGTCTTCCGCGTCGGATCAAGGATGCCATGGTCAGCTACGAGTACGAGGAGTCTCTTTCCGGTGTCCGCGAGGCGGCAACTCGTGTTGACAACCGGTATTGGCGTCGCGAGGGCGAACGCGAACGCGAGCAAGCGCTAGCTCGTGCTCGTTCCGGAGAGTCTGGCACTCCGAAGTCGTCTCCGTCTTCCGCTAACCACGGAGGCGGAGGCGGACAGAACCAGAAGGGTGGTGGGAAGAAGAATCGCAAGCATTCTTCGGGTTCTGGGTCTAAACCCGGAACTTCTGGTTCATCGTCGACTCCCGCCTCCGCTCCCTCCGTTCCGAAAGCCTCCGTTCCGCAGAACAAGCAAAACAACAGTGGTGGCGCTCGTCCCAACCCCAACGCGCACTTGTTAGGAGCGGACGGAAAACTCAAACCGGAGGAGCGGGCTCGGCGGGAGAAAGAGGGTTTGTGCATGCGTTGTGGCGGCAAAGGCCATCGCGCAGCCGACTGCAAAGGAGGCAGTTCGGCGCCGCGTGGTCGTGCGGGTAAAGTCTCCTCCGACTCCGCTTCCGCCTCCGACAAAACCTCAACCGCTGCTACTGACGGGTCAAAAAAATAGACAGCGGTCCCGAAGCCTCCGCGCTGGTTCGGGGCCGCGTTGACTCCTGCTGCGCTCGATCGGAGGTCTACCTCAACGCGTCCACTCTTTCCAACCCTCATGCACTTTTTCTCGATCTCTTGGCCGCCTCTTCCTCTCGTATTATTTCCGCTTCCGACTCTCTCCGCTCCGTCTCCGCCGATCTTCGAGCGGAAGCTTATTCAACATTGGCTTCCTCACCGTTCGCCAATATGCTGTCGGAATTCAACTTCCGCCTCCGAACGTTACTCGACTCGGGTTCTTCACACTGTTTTGTATCTCGTGCGATCTGTGCAATGTACAACTTTGTCCCGTATTCGATTCCGCCCGTGAGGCTCCGATATCTCGACGGCTCTTCCTCGGAAATCACAGAAGCTCTCCGTCTTCCGCTGATCTTCCCTTCCGGCGATGTGCAAATCCTCGACTTCTATGTCACCCGTCTTGATCCGCCTAGCGATCTAGTTCTTGGATACAACTGGCTCCACCGCTTCAATCCGTTGATTGACTGGTCGGAAGGCAGTATCTCATTCCGCTCTACTCCGTCTGGTATATCTGTGTCGACACAATCGGCTCTCGAGCCTGACCCGGCCCTGGATCCTTCTTCCTCCGTCGATCGGAACGCGGATGGCTTTTCCGCCTCTCCGATGCCGACTTTGGGCACTCCGCACCTCTCGCAACCGTCGTCTCCCCTAGCCACGGATTCGACTCTCCTCGACCCGGGGGTCTCATCCTCCGCGGGTCCTCCGTCGGACGGCTCCGACATCCCTTCGACATCTTCTCCTCCGATTTCCATCTCCCTTGTCAATGCCGCCGGTTACTCTGCCGCCATACGCCAGAAAGGAACCGTACAGTATACGATCCGGACTCATTCCGAACCGACAGCGGAAGAGCTCAAGGCTCGCTCCGCCTCCGTCTCCGCCTCTGAAGTCCTCTCCGCTCTTCCGCCCGAATATCACGAGTTCGCCGACGTCTTCTCCGAAGAAGAGGCTTACTCGTTGCCACCTCATCGGGAATTCGATCTTCACATCGAGACGGAAGACGGAGCAGTTCCTCCGATCGGTCATCTGTACTCCCTTTCTCCGGCAGAACTCTCTGCACTTCGAGAGTTCATCGACAAGAACCTCAAAGCCGGTTTCATCTATCCGTCCAAATCTTCGCATGGCGCTCCGATTCTTTTCGCCAAAAAGAAGGACGGTTCCCTCCGGCTTTGCGTCGACTATCGCGGGCTTAACAAAATCACGAAACGCGACCGCTATCCGCTTCCGCTCATCTCCGATCTCCTCGATGCGCCAGGAAAAGCCCGCATTTATACGAAGCTTGACCTCCGCCATGCGTATCATCTACTCCGCGTGGCGGACGGAGACGAGTGGAAGACCGCGTTCCGCTCCCGCTATGGTTCTTACGAATGGCGTGTTGTCCCCGAAGGACTGATGAACGCTCCGTCCGCTTTTCAGCGGTTCGTCAACAGTCTCTTCGCCGACATGCTGGACGTTTGCGTCGTGGTCTATCTGGACGACATTCTCATTTACTCCGATGACCCCGCCTCTCACTCCGCCCACGTCAAAGAGGTTCTCCGACGGCTCCGCCAGGCTGGCCTGTTCTGCAAACTTTCTAAGTGCGAGTTCAGTGTCACGTCCTGCGAGTATCTCGGTTACATTCTCTCCCCCGATGGATTCCGCATGTCCTCCGACAAGGTCGCCGCCATCTCCGACTGGCCGACTCCGCGGAAAGTCAAGGATATCCAATCGTTCCTCGGGTTCTGCAACTTCTACCGTCGATTCATTCCATATTACTCCGACATGACCGTTCCGCTCACCCGCCTCACTCGTTCCAACGTGAAGTGGAACTGGTCAGAAGACTGCGAGAAGGCGTTCCGCTCCCTCAAGGACGCCTTCGCCCGAGCTCCGATCCTTCACCATTGGGTCCCCGACCGTCAAATTACCGTCGAAACGGACGCCTCCGACTATGCGATTGCCGCCATCCTATCCATCGATGGCGACGACGGAGATATACATCCGGTCGCATTCCGCTCCCCGCACTCTCACCGGAGCGGAGCTCAACTACGACGTCCACGATAAGGAGCTTCTCGCCATCTTCGATGCGTTTACGGCCTGGCGCCATTACCTCGAAGGTGCTGCGCTCCGCATTGACGTCGTGACGGACCACAAGAACCTAGAATACTTCGCCGAAACGAAGGTTCTCACGCGACGGCAGGTCCGTTGGTCGGAATATCTTTGTCGGTTCAACATGCTTATCCGCTTCCGCCCCGGGCGGCTTGGCGGAAAGCCCAACGCACTCACTAGACGATGGGACGTCTATCCAAAAGAGGGGGATAAACGCTACGCAAATGTTAATCCTCACAACTTCCGTCCCGTCTTCACTTCCGACCAGCTCTCCGCCTCTCTCCGCGCGACTCTCCTTGAGGAGGTTGTGTGCCGTGCCTCGATCATCATGGATATCCAATCCCTTCACTCCGACATTCGTTCCGCCTATCCCCATGATCCTTCCGCCCTCTCCGGTATCGCCTCCGCCGAGTCTGGAACTTCCGACCGCTGGTCTATTGACCCGGAAGGACTTCTCCGACTTGACGGACGGATTTATGTTCCCTATTCCGCCGACCGCTCCGAGATCCTCCGAGTCCGCGTTCTCCAAAACTGCCACGATCACATCACGGCAGGTCATTTTGGCCAAAACCGGACTCTCGAGATCGTCCGCCGCGAATATACTTGGCCGGAGGTGCGGAAGTTCGTTCGGAAATACGTCGAATCCTGCGTTGCGTGCAAACGTAACAAGGTTCCCCGTCATAAACCGTTCGGAATGCTCCGCCCTCTTCCGACCGCACTCCGCCCGTGGCATTCGATTTCGATGGACTTGATTGAAGGTCTTCCGATATCGGGCGAAGTTCGATTCTATCCTCGTTATCATTGATCGCTCCTCGAAGCAGGCGATTCTCATTCCGTGCGACAAGAATCTCAACTCCGAAAAGCTCGCCCATCTTTTCCCTTATCCACGTCTTCTCCAAACACGGCGTTCCGTCTCATGTCTCCTCCGACCGCGGATCGGAGTTCGTCTCCGCCTTCTTCCGCTCGCTCGGAACTCTCCTCGACATGGAACTGCACTACACTTCGGGCTGGCACCCATCGGCAAACGGACAAGTCGAACGCGCCAACCAAACTATCGAGCAGTACATCCGCATGTACGTCTCGTACCTCCAGGACAACTGGCACGTTCTTCTTCCTCTGGCGGAGTTCGCTTACAACAACGCTCCGTCTTCCGCCACCGGAATCTCTCCGTTTTTCGCCAACAAGGGTTACAATCCTTCGCTCGTCGTTCATGCTAGTCGCGATGTCGCCCTCGCCAACGCGAAAGACTACGCCGTCGACCTTGACTCCCTTCACGAATTCCTCCGTACCCAAATCTCCTCCGCCTCGAATCGTTATAAGGAGATCGCCGACAAAAAGCGTTCTCCCGACCCAGATTTCCAAGTCGGAGATCTGGCGTACATCGATGCGGAGAACATCTCGACTACTCGACCGACCGCCAAGTTCGCCGAGCAGTATTTGGGTCCGTACGAAATTATCGGCAAACCGTCTTCCGCCTCGTACCAACTCCGCCTTCCGTCGGGGTTACGCGGTGTTCATCCCGTCTTCCACGTCTCTCAACTTGAACGTCACATTCCGAACCCATTCCCCGGTCGCGAGCAACCGCTTCCGCCTCCCGTCGAGATCGAAGAGGGCTCCGCCCACTACGAACTCAAGGGAATTGTGGACTCGAAGCTCGACCGTCGGTTCCGCGTTCCGCTTCGGTACAAAGTTGAGTGGCTTGGTTACGAAAACACCTCCGACCAGTACGACTGGGTTGGAGCCGACGATTTGGACGCTCAAGAATTCATCGACTCTTTCCATCGTCAACACCCAAACAAACCCGGTCCCGACTATTAGTACGTATATCTTCTCTTCCGTCTCCGTCTCCGCTTCATTCCGCCGCGACGGAGACGGAGGGGGTGTTCGCAATGAAGTATTCTGAGCGTTCACCTCCGTTTTTATTTCAATTCTCTTGTTACTTACATTCTACGATACCGTGATCCGTCCTCCGTCCTCCGTCCTCCGCTTTTCCTCCGACTAATACCTCAGTCACACATCTCACACATCTCAAAAAAGCCATCATACGTATAAATATGGCCTTGGGCCCATTATTTTTACATCTCCGTCTCCGTCTACTACCTAATTCCCCGCCAACTCATCCTCCTCCGGACTCATCGCCTTCTGTTTCCCTTTGCCTCCTTGGGCGATTTCCTCCTCCCTCCGCTTCCTCTCCTCCTTCCGCTTCCGCCTCCGCTCCGCCTCGGCCTCCGCCGCAACCAACGTCTCCGACAATTCATCCTGCTGCCGCTCGTAGGCAGCGCTGGTGGCAGCGGAAGGCGGTCCGGGCATCTCGACGTCATCGGGTTCTTCGATCTTCAGGGCGGAACGCCGTCCGCCTGACCCCGACGCCGTTTTCTCCGCCTCCTCCGTCTCGTCGTCGTCCGAGATGACGATGACCTCGGGCGAGGCGGCCCGAGCCTTCTCCGGCTCCGTCTTCTCCTCCGGCGTCTTCTCCTTCTCCTTCTCCTTCTCCTTCTCCGCCTCCGTCTCCGTCGATTCGTCGTCAGACAAGACGACGGCTGGCCGACGCGCCCGGGAAACCCGAATCGCCGTCTCCATCCCCGGCAAACCCCATCCGTCGTTGTCCTCCGCGTCCGTCTCCGTCTTCCGACTCCCCGCCTCCGACGGAGTGTCCTCCCGGTGCTCGTCGTAGGTCGGGTGGCCGTCGTCGACAACTTCCAACCGAGCGGACTCGGGGTCGGGAGTCGACTCCGCCTCGACGAACAGCTCGTCGTCTCCGTCGACTTCTCCGCCGAGGTCCTTGACGGCCTTGTGGAGGCGAGCGACGGCGGTCTGCGTCTTGCGGGTACGGATCCGACGGACGGCGATCTCGTCCTTCACCCGCCGGTCCGTATTTGTCCCCTCGCCCTCGACGAGACGCTCGAGACGCTCGACGCGCTCCACGAGGTCCGCCAGCGTCTTGCTCCGCCCCGCTCCGCCTCGATTCCCTTCCTCCGCCTCGTCGCCGTCCGTGTCGCCGCGCCTTCGTTGAGCGTTTGCGGCTCTTGCCCTTCGACTTGGGCGGCGGAACTTTCTTCGCCGGCTTCGCTCCGTACTCCGCCTCGTCGTCGAGCTCATCCTCCTCGTCGCTCACGACGAACTCGGCCGACTTCTTCTTCTTCGACGAGCCGCCGGTGTTCCTCTTCTTCTTCCCTCCGTCTCCGCCTCCGCTCACGTGTCGCTTGGGTCGTTCGGGCGCGCCGGGCAGAACGCAGCCCTTCTTGCGGCCCCGGCAGAACTGGCAGGAGGCGGGTTTCAAACCCGAGACGGCGCCGACGCAGACGGGCCGCTTGTACTGGACGCACATCCCGCATCCTGGAAGACGACGTTAGCCCAGCCAGGGCGCGTAAAACCACTCACTTTTGTCTCCCCGGCGCTCCGTCTGGTTCCCTCCGCCGCCGTCTCCCGCCTCGTCGCTCTCCGTCCCGCTTCGCCCTCCTCCTCCTCCGCTGACTCCGCCCCATTCCTCCCCGTCGTCGTCGTCGTGGTTGGTGGTGAGTTGGTCGCGGAGTGGGGGCATGGTGGTGGAGCGGAAGAGACTTGGTTTTTTCGACCCCGTGGGAACGTGACTCATCTTATAGCAAGTTGCACGTGACCATCACCTGACCGGCACGTGACTTGTTTTCCTTGCATCCATCCAACCTATTCCGACTACTCCGTCTTCGACCACTCGTGGCTCGTGGTCTAAGAGGGGGATACTGTCACATCCATGCCAACTCCCGTCTCCGTGCGACTCGACTCCGCCTACTCCGCCTCAGGCGGAGTACTCCGTCTCGACTCGTACGCACTTATTACTCCATGCCCTCCGTTTATCCATCCCCATATGCTCATCTCTTATTGTGCTTATTGTTTCGCACGCCTCATGTTCTCCTCCGCATCTACACGCGGTGATACTTACTGTCACCTTATTGTTTGGCAAAGTTATCTCCGCTTGTACCCCGTAGTTATAAGCAACTGCTGGACGTAGAGTACAGCAGTTTGATTATAAACGTTTTTGCCTACTCTCCGTCTCCGCCTCGACTCCGACATTCCGTCGTGTCTCCGTCTCCTCTTCGACGCACAACGTTGGTCTAAGACAGCTGCTCACTTCCCGCAAGTGTTGTGGAATCCTTCGTGTGTCCTCCGTCCCCACTCCGTCCACTCCGCCTCGTTCCGTCCCTCTCCGCACGGGCATTTAACACTCTGTAAACGAGCCCACTTCATCCCTTGCCACACCACTATCAATGCCGTTGGCGCTGCGCGTCTGTTTTACACGCACGTCTGGAAGCTCCATGGTCTGCCTGACGACGTTCTCTCCGACCGTGGTCCGCAGTTTGTGGCTGAGTTCACCAGGGAGCTGTACCGGCTCCTTGGAATCACCATAAGTGCTTCTACAGCACACCACCCACAATCTGACGGTCAGACGGAACGCGTCAACCAGGAACTCGAGATCTACCTTCGTGCCTTTGTCAATGAGCGCCAGGACGACTGGAACGAGCTTATCCCCACTGCCGAGTTTGCGTACAACAATGCGGCCCACGTTTCCACCCAACACTCTCCCTTCCTCCTTGACACTGGCAAGCATCCTTGTATGGGCTTTGAGCCTCGTAGTGTGCCAGCCAAGGTTGAAGGTGTTGACGAGTTTGTGGACCGCATGCGCAAGGCAGATGAGGAGGCTCGTGCAGCGCTCACCAAGGCCAAGGATGACCAGGCGCGGTTCTACAACCGGCGGCATGGCCCCACACCGGTGTACAAGCCGGGGGACAAGGTGTGGCTGGACAGCTCTAATGTCCAGACGCGACTCCAATCCAAGTTCTCTCATCCTTGGATCGGACCATTTGAGGTGGAACGCGCTGTGGGCACTCATGCCTATCGCCTCAAGCTTCCTCCTTGGATGGGTCGCACCCACCCTCTGTTCCCTGTGGTCAAGCTCGAACTCTCCCCGCCGGACCCGATCCACGGTCGGGAACGACCTCCCACTCCTCATCCTGAGATTGTGGACGGCGAGGAAGAGTGGGAGACGGAGGACATTGTTGACAGCCGGTGGTATCGCAACAAGCTGCAGTTCAAAGTGTGGTACAAAAACACATTGCGAACTGAAGCTGAGTGGCAGCCGGTTGAAAACTTGGGCAACTCGAAACCACTTATTGTCAAGTTCTATGAGGAGCATCCTAATGCACCTGGAAAAGAACAGTGGTATCGAGCCAACTCTACGCGCCCAAACCAACGCTCTGTCCGACGTCTCTCTGAGGCTGACTTTGCCACACTGTGGTACAACCGGGGCCTTGCAGATGCAAGCACCAACTGGCGGTCTAAGCGTCGGGACGCCGCTTCCTAGAAGGGGGGTGATGTAAGGGGAACTCCTGGTGCGCCATATACCCTCACTCTACTTTTTCCTTTTTCGGTCTCTTTCCCTTCTCCGTTTCCTTCCTCTCTCTGTACATATATTGGGTGCATGTCAAGCGCACCACTCACCAAATTCCATCTCTCTACCTACTGTACTTATAGTGCTACGATACAAGGTTCCATCTCGCTGTTTCCTGCATTTTGCAGGCACATCGTCGATTTACGCCTTTTCCTCCGATCCGTTTCCTCTCTATCTTTGTACACATATGGGGTACACATATACGACTCCGCACCCCAAGTCTCGTCCCTCTACGTATCGTACTTATGGTTTGGTTTACGTTTCTTTCTTTCGGTCACTTGACCTGGTCTGTGCACAGTCACCTGATTAGGCCCTTAGACGTGGTGTCACTGCAGCAGAGGCTCCTTAGACTTGTTGTCTTTGGATCCCTCTGCTAGGTGTGCTCACAGTAGCCCTCTGTACATGTTCTAGTGCTAATATACTTTGGATCCCTCTGCTAGTGCTGCCTGTGTAGCTCAGAGCATACAGCAGCTGCGGAGTTGCCCTTACAGCTTCCGAGTAGTATATAAGGAGGACCGTTAGCACCGTAGCTTTAATCCTTTTATTCTTACCATCTACCGCAACCTACCTCAACTCGACTAGGTGCACCAGATTGTCATCTTTCTGTGCACACAACAATATCAACTGATTGAACCTCCTTTAACTTGTGTGCCTATAACAAAGCCTGATCCGATCAATCCTACCCAATCTGCCTGATCCAAGCTTTGTTTGTGACAGAGCGGGCTGCTCAAACGCTATCGACGCGCGTGCGGAGACGACCCGACGGTGCCCAATACCGAGTAGTAGGACACAATTTCCTTTCCATTCTCCACGTACCCTTACACATACAAATAACGACTAACCACGTTACACCCGTATACATTTATAGCCACTATTAGACAGCTTGCGATGCAGCCATTGAAGCCATTCAATGGCTGAATTGCGTTGCAATTTCCAATGGCTCCCGGTTGTGGGCCAAATTTCAGTGGCTGTTGAAATTTAGTGAAAACATTGTTTCGTAGTCTAGAAGCATATTTCATGTTCAAATGCCGTGCTGATGTTATCACCACCGCTGATACAATGAATAGAACAACAAAATTGTGATTTTATCCTGATTTCCCACCTGTCATGAGGGCACATTACAATTTCTGAACTAGATGTAGTCAAAAGCATGCTAAGGTACACTACCAGATAGAGAGTACCAATTTTAGAACAGATTTTGCAGCCATTGGTCCCGCAACGCATTTGCCATTGAATGGCTTCAATGGCTGCATCGCAAGCTATCTATTACCTTCTCTGGACAGGCAACCGTTCTCTCGCTGCAGTGAACAAGATATGGACGACAGAGCACAAGAACAGATGATGACGACACAGATACATACAAGGTGTAGATAAGTAAGGCTACCGAGCTGTACTACAGTAGCGGCTTAATGACGGAAAAAAAAAAAAAAAAAAAAAAAACTGCCTTTGTGCCTCATGGCTGCCACATGTTCTGGAGCAGGTGGTATTGGCTGCCCCGGCTTTGTTCAGGGGTATTTTCTGCAGCCTGGAGCAAGGGCATTTTAATGAATGCTTCACCATAATTCTTGCTGAAGCCCTTGAGGAGATATTCCCAAAAGTATTTCTGCCCCATGGTAACCACATGCCTAGGTCTCACAATCACCATCACTTGGTGTAGTGGTCTCGGCTGCTGCTTTTGCATTCCGAGGTGATCTTTGGTTCAATCCTCATGCACAAACCATTTTTCTGTGTTTGACTTTTCAGTCCTGTTGCTCGCTCAAGGGCTCAGATGAGGCTGCCTTGAACAAAAGGTCCCTCGGTTTATGATACACAGCAATTTCTCTTCGTGCCAGCCTGTTTTGTTTCTTAAGGTTCCTTCTTTTTTCTTCTACTGCTCAACATCCCTGAAAATTGCAATACTGCTGCACTTGCCACCCAAAATTGGTAGTGCATGTCAAGATTTGGGGTAAAATAAGCCTAACTATTATGATATATACAAGGAGAATAAAGCAACAGGGGGCTGGTTCATCAAGCCAAGGAAAATGGCTGTTGTACATTTGGAGGAAACAAGAATACAATAATACATCAAACCTGAGCAAAGGCAGTGTAAATTCAGCTACTTGCTTGCTCCTTGTAATTAAATTATAAAAAATCAGCTGAGATGCAGAGCTACGGGGGCCGCTACTACATACTGGGAAATTTTGATGTACAACTCAATGTTGCTGTTGCAAGAGACAAAACAGTCCTTGATAAGGTAGACACAATCAACTTTCATCAACTTGCCGAGGGCAAAGCTTCCAATATGAACTATGATGCAAGGTCTGCAATTTAGAAGAAAATGAACCACAGATTCAGAATTTGGTTGGGATGAACAATGTAAGGGACAGAACAAAACAGGCCAGCCGTGAGAGTCTGTGTTAGTAACCAATTGCAAGCGGGTGAAGAGTACTGTAGTATTTTGTTCAATTCATGAAACACATGGCATTTTGATGGCAACAAAATGCGTCAATAAATCAGATAAATTGAGAAAAAAAAAAATCATTTCCGCTGTCTTTGGAAACGGTGTGTGACATGTGACATACAAGTTGAACAAAATACTACAGTATGCATGCTAGAGCAAGAGTGATTTGTATGAGGAGAAATATGATTAACAAATGTCTTAATGATTGCAAGTCCACTCGTCCGGCCACTGTAAAAGTACAGGTTCTTACCTCATCAAAAATTCCGGACTTTTCCCTGCCTTTTTTTTCCCCACAAAAAATCCAACTTTTTGGGGCTATTTGTATTCCCATAAGATTAGGCGTAAAATTCTCCTTTATATCAATGTCCACCGGACGGAATCGGCTCGAAATTTGAGAGCCTGCGCACATTGAATCAATGCATGGATTGTACAAAGGAATTTTTTTTTCAATCACCAAGAACAATCAGCATTAATGGACAATTTTCATCCCACTTAGCGCATGGCCAAGATAATATGGTTCTGCTTTGTGCAATTTGTAGAAGATATGTCTAAGAGGATACATGCAAATTCTGAAAGAAATTGTAGCAGTGCAAGGCTCCCCATTCCAACAAAGGTGCAAATCACGGGTGTGGCCATTACTCGTGGTCCTTGGTGGATTCACAGCTGGGGAAACTATCCGGATTGTGCAAAACATATGCTGTGAGCAACCCTCCAGAATTCAGAACCTTGGAACCAGAAGATGTTGCAAAAATGCAGATAGAAGTCGCGGCCAGTGTAGTTTTGCTCCCGTTCTGCAAGCTTTTCAGTAGAGGAAGCAGCAAAAACACCTTGATATTGCCCGTAAAATGGCCTCCTGCTCATTGATGAGGATATAAAGTGCTCACCGCCACCGCGACATTGCCGGGTGTGAAGAAGACCCGGGGTCTTTTCACCTTCAAATGGTCCTCCCCGCTTTTCTTCCAACTTTTTGCGGTTGCTCTGCTTCCGCCTCCGCTTCCGCTGCTGCTCTGCTCCGCCACTTTCCATCAATGTTCTATGAATCTTCAGGCCTGCCGTCCCTCTTTGGTGCATTGGAACTTGCGGAGGTGCGGAGTGACCTCCAATGTTCTGGAGGTATCTCCGCCATACATCTGGAGATTTGCAGGCATGCATTTTGGACCACCCCTGCGTTTTACGCATTCTGTCCTGGAGCGGAATTCTTTGTGGTTTTGACTTGTTCCCCTTAAGATCTTCGGGTCCCGGAGTGCATTTCCGGTTAGGTTGAGCTTGTCACTTCCGCTGCCTCGGCTGCAACTGCTCCCCGAGTTGCATTCCGGACTGTTGTTCTTCCCAGTCCACGTTAGAATTCCCGCATTTCCAATGTCCTCTGAAGTCGTTCCGCTTCCTCCGTCCACTCCGCCGATCTCCGATCAGGCCCAATCAAATTTTGCGCACAATGTGGCTCCTTGTCAATCACAATGGAAGTGAACTTCCTCAACATGGTTCGGAACGTTCATCCATTTCCGCTCCGACCTCTGATGCTCTCCGCCGTTCCTCTGGAGCTCATCTGATGGGATCATTCCGATCATTTGATCGAATCATTGGATATCACGTCGGAAATCAACTCCGCTAAGCATATGCGAAGCATATTCAAAATATGCACCCTGTGCAAATATTGAGCATATACGAAGCAAATATTAAGCATATACCAAATATGCCTAGTACTTACTTAGGGTGCAAATATTAAGCAAATACTAAGCATATGCTTTTGCAAATATTAAGCATATTTTGTTTATGCTTAATATTTGCACTAGGTGTTTACCGTCAATTCTACGCAGTGAAAATGGACTAGATACAGATAAGGCAAGGCAAGACAATAAGACAATAAGGGTATAGGCAAACAATAAGGAAACTGCCCAATCAGGAATGATGGTAGATAATAAGTGTGACAGGTGGAATCACCACATGTAGATGGTGAGAAGACATGAGGCGGAGACAAGACAAGAAGGAGAAGTGGAGGAGAAGCATATGTGGAGGGATATTTGGAGGCATAGGTTCATAGATGCGTACAAGAGACTCAAGACTCAATTCCAAGTTGGAGCAGAGCGTCGGAGATGGATATCGGAGGCGGAGTTTGGGCGGAGTCAGATGTACTCGAGGCGGAACACATAGGGATTGCTTTTAGATGTTTAGAAGTTGTTTCCGAGTTGGTTGTTTGAACTCTGACTTCCAATGATCTCCGATGTTTGATCTGACTTTTGATCCGTCCTCCGCCATTGTATTTCAATGTCGGAGTGGAAGTCAGAGTGGAGGTTGGCATTTGCAACATCGAGAGGATCGGAAGTGAGGTCGGAAGGATTTTGGGTGGAAAGGAACTCTGAGCGGACTAGGCAGAACGTCTGCAATAAGCTCCAGGATCAGAAGCGGAATGCTTGTGACCATATGTGACATCTCTGCCGAAGTGGCTGCACACGGATATGACAGTATCCCCCTTTTAGGCCGCGAGCCACGAGCGGTGAAGGCCAGAGTGTGCGGAGTGCACCAGAATTATGTGCGGAGAATGTCAGAGCGGAGCGGAGTCAGAAGGAGCAATGTCTGACTGAGGTGGAGTGGAGATGGGGCCGGATGTATAGATTGATCTCAGCGACCGGAGGGAGCGGAGGTAACGGATATGAAAGAATGTGGGACTTGGAGTTGGATTTTGGCTTCCAACAAGGTGGATGGGTGGAATAAGGGAAATTTGATGTGATCAAAAAAACGGATATGGGAGGAGATAGGCGGAGTTGATATCAAAAGGCGGAGATGATGCAAAGGAATAACAAGGGTGTATTTGGATGTTGGAAAGGACGTGGAAGGTGGAAAGAACAGATCGGAGTCGGAGCGGAAGGCGGAGATACTCCGGAAGCAGGATGGGGAAGGGTGTATTGGTAGTGACCAAAATGGAAAAAAAAATGGTCGGAGGAGTGATCGGAAGACCTTGCATAATTTCAAGTCCGAAGACAAGAGTATCAAAGGTCTTGAGGAGTGCCGGGAAAGCCGAGGGTGATCAAAATGATCAAAGGATTTGATCTTCAGAACGTCGGAGGTCGGAGCGGAGGAAGCGGAGGTAAAAATTCCAACGGAGGAGATCCAAGGGCGGCGGAAGAGCAAAAAACTCTGCGGAACAGCGGAAATGCAAAACACCATGCAAAATCCATAGGAAGTCAACTGCTCGCAGTTGAAAATGGTGAGGCATCCTAAAGGAGCAGCAGCACGCAGCTCTGACTTCCGCTTGGAGAGCCATTCAACTGTTGTCACGTACAGGCCAAATGTTGACCTAGGCACAGAGACGAAGCCACGGAGGAATGGAAATCTTGGATCGGAATTGGATCGGATCAGAGTTGATCAGAATTGATCAGAGCTGATTGGAGACCAACTTACTACCAATATGTAGTGGTGCGGAGTAGTGCCCAGAATTTCCTGGCAGGGTCCAGTGGAAGAAAACCTGTTGAAAAGAGTTTTGTAAAGGCTCCGATGAATATGAAGACGAGGTACAAAATTCCAGCAGGTCAAATGGTCAAGTCGGAGGCGGAGATGAGCCCTGCTGATGGCGGAAGATGTGACCAGCACAGAATGATCCGGAAAAGTTCCAGAGTGCGAAGGCAAAGCCTGGTGGACTGGGGAAGGGAATGCTCATAAGATCGGCAATCAGGCGGAATAGGCGGAGTTGTAGCAGAGTGTGTCGGAGTAAGCGTGGGAAAATGCGGAAGACACTCTGATATGTGTCCAAAAACCGATATAGACCAGGGTGGATGGACTCGCAAGGTCCAAAATAAAGAATCGCAAACACAACCACAACACATGGCGGACAGCGCGGGGACTTAGCCATGGTGCGGAAAGGAGCAGAAGCAGTCGGATCAATGATTGGAGAAGTGGAGTTGATCCAAAATTCTCGGAACAAGGTCCACACTGCAAGAAGCAGAACCAAAAACGCAAGCTCAGAGGAAATTCCAGCGGAGGACTTGGCGGAATCCCGGTGGAATATCGGAATGAACGGATGCAAACACTGCATGTATCTCCCTTTTAAGGTAGACGTCCCATTGGCTACGGAGTCTGGGCAGGTAACGTCGGAGCGTCGGAGGAGGTGGAGGACAGCGGAAGAATTTCCGACAAAGAGATTTTGAAGATATGCGGAGGTATATTCCGATGAAAACCAGAGTCAAAGCTTGAACAGAGAACACAAAGCAGCCAGAGCGCAGTTGGGTCAGAGGCAAAGATCGGTTAACGGTTCAGGTAACTACATAGCCAGACATCGGAGCATCGGAGCGGAGGCCAAGACAAAGCGGAGATGTCGGAACATGAAATGATCATAACCACAAAAGTCAATGCAATACTCAAAAGAGAGCCGGAGACAACCCAAAAGAGTTGTAATGCACAGAACCGAGGCAGAGTACGCGCGGAACAGAGCGGAGTTGCTCAAAAAGAGCCGGGAAGACTCTACTAGAGAGTTGGAGTACTCGGATCGGAGCGGAGTTCGCGCGAATTGGAGCGGAGTTGCTTGAAAAGAGCCAGGGAGCTAGATGTGATGTGGGTCAATTGATAAAGGGAGAGCAAGTCCCCTCGCGGGCGAGCGATATCAATTCAAACTGCAAGGCGGGAGGCCAAGGAGCTGTGCACAGCGAGAACAGAGGCAACCAACTGAAACGGAAGGCAGGTAAACTTGTCACCATCTAAGCTCAACGGAGCCAAAGTGAGGGACGTAGTTGGTTATCCAAGATTCAGAGAGCATGGGCCCGGACAGAGGAAGCAGAGCACATCGGAGAGAGTCCGGAAGGAGATTTCGGAGATTCTAGGAGAATGGAGTTGCCGAAGCTCCATATAACATCGCGGGAAGGACGTCGGAAAACGTCGGAGGAAAGCAGAGATAGCGGGGTACTTCTGACAGCGATGTTTTCGAGACTGGGTGTATGTGGGAGGTCTCAATGGTGCAATCCAGATTAAAATGATGCGATCGGAGGGCGGAGTGAGGGCGGAGTGAGGGCGGAGTGATGGCAGAGATGGGTCGGAGCATGAAGCGGAGGACCAATAATTTCTAGCCAACCAGGTATAAGCAATAATTTATGCAATACAAGGATACAACTTCAATGGAGTAAAATGCAGATTTGATCAAATGATCGGATATTGTCAGAGTACAATGCGGAAAGCGGAAGTACAATTGATGATTCAAAGTTGTGGCCAGGAAATGGCAAACAACAATCCACAAAATACGACCTCAAAAAAGAAGAAGAACCAAACGTGAGCGGAGTGGAGTCAGTTGGCACAAGGGAGCTGGCAAACATCCCAAGACCAAACATAAAACTGTTTACACAAAACATTGGAGGAGAATTTTGGAACGCGGTGGAACCGGGAATTACAAAAAGCTAGTGTTTGGAAATGAGCACGAACAAAGAGCACGAGCTCAGGGTAGCATCAAACTTCGGATCAGAAGTGATGCAGAGAGGCGGAGTGCTCCGAAGATGCGAAGAAAAATTGAGGACCCATTGCCCAGGCACTTGGGACCAGAATTGTGAATCGTAGCGGAGCAACACCGGCGGACGTCGGAACAGAGCAAGTCCGACGGGGTGTCGGAGCGGAACAAGTCTGATGGAAGGAGCAGAGATTACCAGAGATGCTTGGAGGCAAAAATTCCAGAACCACAGACGGAGGAGACAAACTCGACTCCCAAAAGGGCAGAAGCCAGGGAAGTGCTTGGAGGGCACGCCGGAGGAAAAGCGGAGTTGATTTCCGACGTGATATCCAATGATTCGATCAAATGATCGGAATGATCCCATCAGATGAGCTCCAGAGGAACGGCGGAGAGCATCAGAGGTCGGAGCGGAAATGGATGAACGTTCCGAACCATGTTGAGGAAGTTCACTTCCATTGTGATTGACAAGGAGCCACATTGTGCGCAAAATTTGATTGGGCCTGATCGGAGATCGGCGGAGTGGACGGAGGAAGCGGAACGACTTCAGAGGACATTGGAAATGCGGGAATTCTAACGTGGACTGGGAAGAACAACAGTCCGGAATGCAACTCGGGGAGCAGTTGCAGCCGAGGCAGCGGAAGTGACAAGCTCAACCTAACCGGAAATGCACTCCGGGACCCGAAGATCTTAAGGGGAACAAGTCAAAACCACAAAGAATTCCGCTCCAGGACAGAATGCGTAAAACGCAGGGGGTGGTCCAAAATGCATGCCTGCAAATCTCCAGATGTATGGCGGAGATACCTCCAGAACATTGGAGGTCACTCCGCACCTCCGCAAGTTCCAATGCACCAAAGAGGGACGGCAGGCCTGAAGATTCATAGAACATTGATGGAAAGTGGCGGAGCAGAGCAGCAGCGGAAGCGGAGGCGGAAGCAGAGCAACCGCAAAAAGTTGGAAGAAAAGCGGGGAGGACCATTTGAAGGTGAAAAGACCCCGGGTCTTCTTCACACACCCGGCAATGTCGCGGTGGCGGTGAGCACTTTATATCCTCATCAATGAGCAGGAGGCCATTTTACGGGCAATATCAAGGTGTTTTTGCTGCTTCCTCTACTGAAAAGCTTGCAGAACGGGAGCAAAACTACACTGGCCGCGACTTCTATCTGCATTTTTGCAACATCTTCTGGTTCCAAGGTTCTGAATTCTGGAGGGTTGCTCACAGCATATGTTTTGCACAATCCGGATAGTTTCCCCAGCTGTGAATCCACCAAGGACCACGAGTAATGGCCACACCCGTGATTTGCACCTTTGTTGGAATGGGGAGCCTTGCACTGCTACAATTTCTTTCAGAATTTGCATGTATCCTCTTAGACATATCTTCTACAAATTGCACAAAGCAGAACCATATTATCTTGGCCATGCGCTAAGTGGGATGAAAATTGTCCATTAATGCTGATTGTTCTTGGTGATTGAAAAAAAAATTCCTTTGTACAATCCATGCATTGATTCAATGTGCGCAGGCTCTCAAATTTCGAGCCGATTCCGTCCGGTGGACATTGATATAAAGGAGAATTTTACGCCTAATCTTATGGGAATACAAATAGCCCCAAAAAGTTGGATTTTTTGTGGGGAAAAAAAAGGCAGGGAAAAGTCCGGAATTTTTGATGAGGTAAGAACCTGTACTTTTACAGTGGCCGGACGAGTGGACTTGCAATCATTAAGACATTTGTTAATCATATTTCTCCTCATACAAATCACTCTTGCTCTAGCATGCATACTGTAGTATTTTGTTCAACTTGTATGTCACATGTCACACACCGTTTCCAAAGACAGCGGAAATGATTTTTTTTTTCTCAATTTATCTGATTTATTGACGCATTTTGTTGCCATCAAAATGCCATGTGTTTCATGAATTGAACAAAATACTACAGTACTCTTCACCCGCTTGCAATTGGTTACTAACACAGACTCTCACGGCTGGCCTGTTTTGTTCTGTCCCTTACATTGTTCATCCCAACCAAATTCTGAATCTGTGGTTCATTTTCTTCTAAATTGCAGACCTTGCATCATAGTTCATATTGGAAGCTTTGCCCTCGGCAAGTTGATGAAAGTTGATTGTGTCTACCTTATCAAGGACTGTTTTGTCTCTTGCAACAGCAACATTGAGTTGTACATCAAAATTTCCCAGTATGTAGTAGCGGCCCCCGTAGCTCTGCATCTCAGCTGATTTTTTATAATTTAATTACAAGGAGCAAGCAAGTAGCTGAATTTACACTGCCTTTGCTCAGGTTTGATGTATTATTGTATTCTTGTTTCCTCCAAATGTACAACAGCCATTTTCCTTGGCTTGATGAACCAGCCCCCTGTTGCTTTATTCTCCTTGTATATATCATAATAGTTAGGCTTATTTTACCCCAAATCTTGACATGCACTACCAATTTTGGGTGGCAAGTGCAGCAGTATTGCAATTTTCAGGGATGTTGAGCAGTAGAAGAAAAAAAAGAAGGAACCTTAAGAAACAAAACAGGCTGGCACGAAGAGAAATTGCTGTGTATCATAAACCGAGGGACCTTTTGTTCAAGGCAGCCTCATCTGAGCCCTTGAGCGAGCAACAGGACTGAAAAGTCAAACACAGAAAAATGGTTTGTGCATGAGGATTGAACCAAAGATCACCTCGGAATGCAAAAGCAGCAGCCGAGACCACTACACCAAGTGATGGTGATTGTGAGACCTAGGCATGTGGTTACCATGGGGCAGAAATACTTTTGGGAATATCTCCTCAAGGGCTTCAGCAAGAATTATGGTGAAGCATTCATTAAAATGCCCTTGCTCCAGGCTGCAGAAAATACCCCTGAACAAAGCCGGGGCAGCCAATACCACCTGCTCCAGAACATGTGGCAGCCATGAGGCACAAAGACAGTAAACTGCGAATATCTTGAGAACAGCTGTGCGGACAGCTACGCGGTAACTTGCGTTGTGTTCCCCTCGCTTGGCGCTACAGAATCGACCCCTGTATGACCCTGGGGGACGCAGGCGCCATTGTGCTAGGAATCCAACAAAAATCCTGGGATTCACTGTGACGAATATTCCACTGGTAGGATATTGTGAAGATATGTTGAAGATATGCTGATGATATTCCGAATATCCCACTGGTAGAATATGTTGAGAATATGGGCAACATATGTTGAACATATGGTGATAATATTCCGAATATTCCACTGGTGGAATACATTGATTATATGGGTAAGATATTCAAACTATTCTGAGGATATTATCAACATATTCCACCAGTGAAATGTTGTACTTTCCCTGCAGTGTGGTGACCGTGGACTACAACTCAACGCGAATGCGAAGAGAGGTAGCCGGGTTCACTGCTGCGAGTGTGATGCTGCGAGGCAGCCGGTGTTCCATCCTGGAGAGACGGGGTTGAGTCCGGTTGACGAGCCGGCTGTGCTGCAAGCAGCACAGGAGCAACAACAGCCTGCTCAGGAACAGAGGTGTCCACAACCGGGTCCGTGTCCAAAGACAGGAGAGAAGCAAACCGGTTGGTTGGAGCAAGGCCTGTTGTGCGTGATAGAACACGCTCAGGAACCGGGAGAGAGGCAGCAGGGGGCGGGGCCGCTGCAGGCGCAGAGAGGGGTGGTGTGTCCGACACCGAGGGCACGACCGTCGAATCCGTCAGAGGCAGTTCATAGTTACGGCTGTACTGCTCGCAACAGAACCAAAACTCCGTCAGCTCATCCATGAAGAGTGCACTGTCCCAGGGACCAAAGTCCTCCCCACAATCCTGCGTGAAGTGCTTGCCCCCGCAAGTGCGACACACAAGGTGCTGGGACGCGCACCCTTGAACCCAGACAGCAAAATCGGGAGCATAGTTGCGCCGATACGCAGAGTCGTGGGCAAGGAAGAAGGAGAGCATGGGTTGGAGACGGTAGGTTTTGTTGTTGTAGGTGACGGTGTGGAAGGAAGACGGCAGCCATGGGGCCGGACAGGGCGAAGTTTCCGATCGGTGGGTCGGAGGGGTCCATCGAGTCAAGTAACAAGGGGGAGGGGCAGAAAATCAGGCAACTGGAGGTCCAAACACGCAAGTCCACGTCACTTCACTCGAACCGCCAAACTACTGTTCACAGACAATAGCGATCACAGAGAGGTCCTAGTCAAACGGCGAACTAAGGCCAGGGGTTGGACTTCAGGAAGACTTTGGGCCTGATCACATGACTGTGCACAGACCAGGTCAGGTGAACCACAGAAAGAAACGTAAACCACACCATAAGTACGATAGATAGAGGGACGAGACTTGGGATGCAAATGCGTATGTGTGCAACCCATATGTGTACAAGAATAGAGGGGAAACGGATCATAGGAAAAGGAGCAAATCGACGATGTAACTGCAAAATGCAGGAAACAGCGAGATAGAACCTTGTATCATAGCACTATAAGTACAGTAGGGAGAGAGATGGAATTTGGTGAGAGGTGCGGTGGACATGCACCCAATCACTGCGTGCAAAGGTTAAATAGAACGGGGCTGTAGAGATTAGTCTACGTGATGCAAACTAATCTAGACACACCGTTTGCGAATGCAGGAGCGGCAGGCCTTGGTGTGCCTTCGCTCGTACAGACCAGCTAAGATCGACGAAGCTTGAGCGAGGCCATATCTGCACTGCTGCGTTGACATCAGTCTAGAGAGACTGGACAGGGTCTGTGAGCATTAGTCTAGCTGGGTCCAAGACTGTCACTTCTGGCACGCGTAACGCAGACGCGCCTTTCTCGCCTTCCGCCACCATGGAACGCATGCCTCTGCGCCCGTCCCAGCCCACGACCTCTTCCTACCCTCAAAATCCGTTTCCAGTGCCCCAGCCCGAACTACTCCAGCAGATGGCTTCGTACGCCGCCACCAACCCAAACTTTCTGCTGTACCTTCAGCAGCAGCAGCAGCAGCAACCTCAGCAGCCCCAACAGCATCCCCAGCCGTATCCCATGTCCCAGCACCTCCCGTATACCCAGCATCCCTCGCCAGAAGACATCGATAGTGACTACGCAACGCTCCGCGCCCGCATTACCTTACTCGAGAACGATGTGGCTCGACTTCAGAACGAGCGTCCCGATGACCTCGATGCTGACGCTCCGCCGGCGAAGAAGAATCGAACTGGAAAGGGAAAGCAGTCGACGAGGTCGTACAAGCTGCGGCATGACAAGGGGTTATCGAAGGAGAAAAAAGCGGTCCGCAAGCAGCTCATGGTGCGTGTATCGAGACCCCTCCGTTAGATGCCGCTGAACTGTGTCTTTAGCGCTACGTTTCTCGGGAAGTTGAGCAGATTGTGTCGCACAGCGCTGGCACCGACGGAAACGAGGAGGAGCCTGAAGCAGACGACGAGAGCAACACACGTCCGCGCCGCGCCTATCCTCGACTTGCGGTAGTCTTCGACCACGACGTGAACGCGGCGGACAATATGCTCATCATCGAGCGCGCTGCGCGCTTGGTTTTTACTGAGCAGTCGGTGTGTTCTCCACGTCGAGATATATGCGCATATATGCACGTATACGTGCATTTCTTCGTATTCTAAAACCTACCTGCAGAACGCGGCGGCGCCGACCTGCACCCTCATTCACAAGAACGTCAAATTCACCGTCCACGACCTCGAAGAATTCGCCAAGACGTGTTTTCGCAGCCTACGACGCGCCTGGAAAGAGAAGAACAACCCCATTGCCAAAGCCCGCAAATACAACACCGACTACGATAATCGCTTGACTTCCCGTCGTCACCAGGTATGTGCTATCCGTCCTTTCTAAATCTGTTCATCCTGCGCCAATTCCAGCTCAAAGAAAAGTGTGTCGCTGTTGTTCCCGAGTACCGTGTGCAGTATCCCCACCGGCCTAACCCGTCCATCCTGCTCGAGACTGATTGGATGTCCGACCTGATGTCGCATCTCGAGACGTCCGACGAGGAGGCCAAACATGGGGTAAATTTTTTACCGGGGCCTTTGGCAACAAGGTCTGGACGGTCGCGAAGATGATCACAGCACCCAAGACGGACGGGAGCGCCCTCTCAATCCCGGAGCTGAAAACAGCAAGTGCAACAGCAACAAACGACAACGAAAAGGTCCGCATGTTCAAGTCCGAGTTCTACCCAGCAATGCCCGGGTCAGTGCAGTGCCCCCGTCGCCTATGTACAATACGGTCTGCTTTGACTTCCAACCTGTAACCGAAACAGCCCTGCGCAGCGCAAATCGAGGGGATGAAACCATACAAGGCAACGTTAGCGGTGTAAGGGGAACTCCTGGTGCGCCATATACCCTTGCTTTCCTTTTTCCTTTTTTGGTCTCTTCCCCTGTTCCATTTCCCTCCTCCCTCTGTACATATATTCACTGTGTGCAAGAGTTATATAGAACGGGGCTGTAGATATGAGTTGATGCCAATTAGACACATCTAGACGAAGCCTTGTGAGATACCGATTAGACAAACCTCTGTGGATACGGGTCGGTACTGTCCTAACTAATATGGACCAAGCCTCTGTCGGCATAATATCGACACGCCTTGATTTACATGAGCGCGCAAGACCTACACTAATCTGGATCGAGTCTGTCGACAAAACCCACCACATCGATACCGAGCGTCACGGTTACGCGTCGCGTCTTCTTCCACACTCCGATGTCCGCTGAATCTGAGGACGACTACGTCGAGTGCGGCTGTTCTGAGTGTCCCCCGGGCACACTGGTACCGCGGTCCACCAAACGTCGACACGCTGCGCGAGATGCGGCGACGAGAGTGAAAGGAACACCATCCACGCGACCAGAGAAGCTCTCGGCGACGGAGTTCCTGCGGAGGGGGGAGGGCCAGGGTTGATTCGGCGCGCGTGGAAGGATTGAATGCAGAGAACCAGGAGCATGTCAATGTTGACCTCGATGTTGCGATGCCTCCGGTGGCACCAGCGTCGCGTCCTCTCTCTCCGGCGCCATCCTACCCCAACCCCGATGTACCAATGCTCCCCGAACCCTCGCCCAATGCCGCCGCGATGCTTCAATCCGACGCGATGGACACCGACGATGCAGATTTGCACCGCCCACGCACAAACGGGGCAGAGACACCACAAGGCTTCTGGTTCTGGCTGAACGTCCTCCTCCTTACCGCGTGGCTTCACGTCCACTACCACCTCCCACATCGCGCTTGCAACCTCCTGCTCAAGGTCCTTGCCGCCATCTTCTTCACCGCCAAACTCCTCCGCCCGCAAGACAAGGTCCCCGTCACCCTCCGTACTGCATTCAAAAAACTCGGGCTTGAGGAGGACATCGAGATTCGTGCGATGTGCCCGAAATGTCGCCGCACGTATCCCGCAGCGTCCCCTGCCGACCTTGTCTGCACGCAGTGTACCATCCCGCTGTTCCAGCCACCACCGGCCTCTCCGCCCTCAGCCGCACCAACAACAGCATCTCCAAACCCCAAGCCGATTCTCCAGGCTCCCCATGTCGGCCTCTCGAGCTTGATTGTCGACTTCTTGAACCGCGACGAGAACGAGGCGGCATGCGAGGCATACCTCACCCGCCAGTCGATCCCCGGGAAGCTTGCTGACATCCAGGATGGGGAGATCTGTCGAGCCTTGAAAGGTCCCGATGGGCACCCGTTCTTCGATACGGCGGATGACCGCCCGGACCCGGATGAGCTAAGGATTGGGGTCTGTATGGGAGAAGATGGCTATGTCCCAACGCCAGTTTCACGTGT